>JACSVZ010000016.1:22270167-24670167 GCA_014706295.1 Lycocorax pyrrhopterus obiensis
TTCTCCTCAAATATTCTTATTTTCTCAAGAGTTGATGGTGCTTTCCTTTGTCTTTCTTGTTTTTAGTCTGTGTCCTACTTTTCCTGACAAATTCACTACTACCATTTGCAATGTGATATATTTCCTTTCATAGACATCTCCTACCCATCTAAAAGGTCTTTTTTTTCTTTCACAAATCTTCATCTTTATCAACCTAAAAAATAATTTCAATTTATCATTGAATCAAGTGTTTTACTGCAGTCTGGGTAGACTTAATTTTTACCTTGCTTTATCTAGCAAAAGAAAAAAATATATATTACATCCATATTAATTAATTTCTCGTAGTTCCAGGCTGCGTTTTAGTATTTTTCCTATTTTTCTCTGCTGCTTTGCCTTGAAAACTTTCTTCTAGAAATGTGTTGAGTTTTTAGCAACCTTGTGGGAAGACAGGGCAAAGAAGAACATTTTTTCTCCACAAGAGAGCATTGGCTGGAATACCCCATCTTTTAGAAATTCCTTTCATCTTCCAAATAAAAATATTATTTTTACGGTAAAAAAGGATGTTTAATATTTCACTGCTTTATAGAGTTTTGTAGTTGTCTGCTGATTTTTCTCAAATTTTCAAATTTTGTGCCAATTTTTCAGCCAGGACTAAAATTTTAAGCCAAGTTATAAACCACTGAAAGAAAAACATTGGTACAACCTTAAGTACAATAACAATGCCTCTGTGTCCAGTATTTTGATATCCTTGACATTAATTTGTATATTTTGCCTTCCTAGATATGTGTTTGCAATAAAAAGTGCAAGATTTTTTTTTCTAGTTGGGAAATCCTTGCTCCCTACTGGGTGGAAAAGCAGCTACCGCTGGTTTTTTTTGCAGCTGATATTCCAAGAAGAAGCGTGGGGGCTGCTGCTTTCCTCAGTTCCACTGGTAAAAAATGCTCATGGCAGAGTGTAGGTAAATAGTGGGAGAGATCAAAATCATCCTTGTTACTTTCAGGAGACAAACAATGGATCCCACTGAATACAACTGGTGCTGTCTCAAGGGCAAAAGTGCCTGATTCTAAAAAAAAATAAAAAATACCACTTTCTCAATGTTATGGGAATGGCTTTCTGTCAGAAGCTTAAAAAATTGTGTTAATTATCTGCTGCTTTGAAGCAGCCAGAAGTGTCACTTGCAGTGACATCCGGAGGGTTGGTGGCAGCAGCTCTGACAGCTGGAGGAGTGACCGGCCCAGGGATTGGCACCACTCTCATTTGGATAAGAGGCACCTGCAATTCCTTGATTGTTGGCCAGTGCTGTAATGGAGGGGGTATTTTTCCAGGTGGGTGTGATCATCCCAGGGTGGGAAGGGCCATGCTGGAGGTGTCCCCTGAGCAGGTACTGATCGACCTGCTCACTGCCACCTGCGCAGGGACACAGCGGGGTTAAATTTCAGAAATGGGCTGTTTTGCCATGGGGGTGTGAGCACGGTTGGGGCTGCACCTGTGTGGCTCTGAATACTTATTTTTATTTTTGAGTACTGGTTGATTACTGAAGTTAATCTACATTTTTTAGATATATTGTATGCATATTAAAATTTTTATATGTAGGGTTTAAATATCTGGGCACTAAATTTAGGTGCAGCCTGAGCTGTATCCCCAGCCTGGCACGGAAGGGCTCAGCCTGCTCGTTACCACTGGTATTTTCAGGTGATCAAGTTGCACAGCCCACCCAATTCAGCTCTGAGAGGCAGATATAAAGTTGGCTGAAGGGGCTCAGGAGTTCTTGGCTGGTGTCTGTAGTGGAGGTTAAAGCTCCTTTTCTACCTCTCAAGCAAGTAGGTAATTTTGCTCCTTTTATTTCGTCAAAGTGCTTAAGATGAGTTCTTGTGCCAAAGTTTTTAACTTCCTCTAGTCCTGATTTATAAAATTTGGTAACTTTAATTGAGTAAGACTCTTTCAGCTTCTCTCTCTATATTTTATGCACCTGTAAAAAAACTTTCCCCTTTTCTCTTAATGTTAAAATGGTAACTGGTCTCTTGTGTCCTGACCCTGTGCTGGTTTCTGGCTGCTTGGTGCTGCTCTGAAACCAGCCAGCAAAATAGGCACGTAGGAATTTTAATGGCATTTTTTCCTTTGAATTGCTTTAAAGACGTCTTTAAACTTCTTCTAAGTTCTTTCCTTTAATTTTTTTTTTATTAAAAAATGAATCTTAAAGTGAATCAAGTGCAAGTCTTAACCTGAGTGGCTGTAGAGGAAAGTCTGTATTTGAATTTGGTGATTTAAGCTCTTGCCTGATGATTTCTCAAGAGTGGTCTGTGCTGCAAAAGGACACAGTAGGAGGGAGAAATTCATGGAAAGCTCTTTGGGTACTGCTCTGCTGTTCTTGCTACGTTCCCAGTGATCTTCACCATGATTGGAGTGGCACACTTAATACACTAAGTGGGATGAGTGGGAGTTGTGGTGGTGTAACTGTGAGCTGAGTTTTTTAAGGTGACTTTCGATATTTTATCCTACCAAAGCACCGTGGAACAATTCATTAGATCAAAAATTGTGTGCTTAAACATTGATGTTTTGCTTGTTATGGATACTCTGGCTTTTCTCATCTTTCCTAAACATCTTGCCTTTCTCATTTGATAGGAGTGAACAATATGGGGCTAAAGGTTTAGTGCTTAATATACACTTTTAGTTATTTTTACTTTGTTCCTTTCAGTAGCACCTGATTATATGTTTAGTAGTGGAAAACCTGATTAGGAAAATAAATAATAATGATGGAGTGAAGGCCAGAGACACGAATCCATGCCTGTCAAACTTGTTATCTTGTTTTAGAATATCGTTAAATTTTTTCAGCAGTTACTGTAACAGGAGCCTGAATTTCTCCATGCTGATCTCCTAAAGTATCAATAACACTTATAAATATAAAATGTAAATAGAAAATATAAATTGTCTGCCTTAGTGGACAAATGATGGCTTGTCCCAAAAGCAACAGCTGCCAAGACACTCTTTGTACCTTCACTCGCGCACAGGTGGAGGGCCTGGAGGCCAGGCAGAGCTGAGTGAAATGAAATACCAGCTGCTCAGAGTCTCTGTGATTAGATCCTGCCTTCCAACAAGCTAAAACTCACCTGGAATGATTGTTCCTTTAATGTCCCTCTCAAATACCACGCTGAGGATTTATATCTAGTGTTGTGTGGGACTTTTGGCTAAATACATAAGTGTTTAACTGCCATGCTTTGATGGAGGAGACACTGGAAGCAGCTGCTCCTAGGTAGTAATCCAGAGCTGCTGTATTTACAAACTGCTGATTTAACATTTTGGCTGCTGTGCACAACGTTTTCAGGTTGGAAAAATACTTGCAGAAATTCTCAGCTGAGCAGGTCCAAAATGGAGGATCTTGCGTGGAGGTGTTTGTGGAGTTTGGGGTCACGCACAGCAGGTCCGAGTGTGCCATCAGTAAATGGTGTGAGATCTGTGCCCACACCCAAATGTCAGCGCAGTGAGATGTGTTAGCTTGGTGCATGGAGGGGGCATTTGTGCTGCAGGATAGCAGGGGCTTAATAGGAGATATTTCTCTCTTCATGCTGCTAATAAAGTGCTCTGGTTGTCATTAAGGGAGAACTGCATCATGTTTTTAAGTGTTCTCTAACCACAATACCTGTTGCTGGCTTGTGTTTCAGTCAGAGTTCCAACAGTTTTCTCCCTGCTTTGCAGCTTTAGATAAAATACTGGATTCAAGTGAAGCACTTGTGATAATTGAGTGACACTACTTATTTATTTTTTTTTAAATTTTAGAGGTGAAACTCTTTGTCTCTAGCTGATAACAGATATTTTCAAACTGTGGTGGTGCCTCATCTGTGGTTTAGGGGTGTATGTTCATACTAACTACATACCTGGAGTGCTTTAGTGAAAGGGATAATCAGGAATAATCCATTTTTGGTTTTTAGTGCATACTCCACTTATTTACAAAATCTGTTCAAAAATCTTCTCTAATAGAATATTTCTCCTTAATGAATGTCCCTTGTTATGGGACAGCTTAGTGCTGTTAACATTTTTCTCTCTTGTTTGGCTTTATTAGGTGCTATCTCCCATGGCTATCTGTAAAGCCAATTAGTGGAGAAAATAACAGCCATATTAATCTCCCAGAGCAGTGCAAGAAAAAGAGTCATAATATCATAGGGAAATTGTTCTAAGTGTGAAAAATTACCTACTTCGTCTATTTCATTTTTCTCAAACTCTAAAATTAATGACTTTCTGGGAAAAAAAAAGATATATTTATCTCTGTATAAAGGGAGAGATTTGATGAATGCTAAAGAGAAACCGATAGAGCTTTAATAAAAATGTATATGTCCATAATCCTAGAAAATCCCATGAATCCTATTCCAGTGTGTTAAACTGCTGATTTGTATCTCTGTGTCAAATATAATTACAGGCAAACAGGAGCAGTGTTATAATATCTATTAATCAAGACTATAATTAGGATTTTAAGAAGCTGCTGGCTTGAGTTGGGAAATGCAGCAAGGAAGTGCCAGAGATGCTGAGCCTTTCATTGGCTTTGGCACCATTTTTGCTGCCCTGGGCACGAGATTTGGGGGTTCTGCTCCCCACAAGAAGAGGCTTTGCTGAGGTCAAGAGTGGGTTCAACCTGCATGACATCATATATCTGGGGATGTGAACAGGAAAAGTGGTCGCTGGTTGAACAGATTCAGTTTTTTATGCCAAGCTAGCAAAAAGTATTGATTTTTTAGGGGGTTTTTGTGGCATTTAGGTGAGTCCCCTTTGGCAGAGCTGGGACCTGACCAAGGGGCTTCCTGGCTCGGTCTGTGTGCCCAGCACGGGCAGTGAGGAGCTGTGTACCAACTGCTATGAACATTTTTGAGCCCTTATGAGCCTTCTGACTTCTGTAAGTGCCAATCAAACAGAATGGGGTTTGGGGAAAGGATGGGTTTGATGGGCTTTGCTGCTGGCACGAGCAAAGGAACTGATAAAGGTAGGCTCAGAAAACCAAACCCACCGATAAATCACTTGATGGTTCAATATTTTGACATGTTGGGGGTTTTTGGCCCTCAAAGCAGTAATCTTAAATATTTTTTTTCCCCTTTAAAAAGGCTGTTTAATGCTCCTGAGTTTGGCAAATTTGGGTCATCTCCTTTGTCTGCTTTCTCTCCTATTTTTTTTCCCCTCACTTGTTTTTTGTCCAGGCATATCTACTTCAACTTCTACCAGGCCTAGTCATAGCAAGCTGAACATGGTGTGAATGTTCCCAGCCTCATTTTAACTAAATTAACTACATTCACAACCTCGGTGTCAGAGCTCTGAACAATGAAAGCTTGCCACCAAACACATGAAAAAAAATGAAATTAGCCAGCGGTAGGAAACTACAAACAGCTGAGGCATTCAATTGTTAGCCATTTGAAGGATTAACTTCTAAATCATGGAGAGCTCCCTTGGTAGTTTAACTAGTTGGGCACTCAAGGGTATATAAAAACACACTTTAAAGTAGAAATGTATTTCTTTACCTATAAAAGGGAGATTTACTGGCAAGTTGTGATATTATTAATACTGGAATTTTCTGCCATCGCCTGTAGTTGTTAATCATGCTTTCTTTCACTTCCTGCATACACTTTTCTGTTGGGCTCCCAGTGAAAGACAGTGCAGATGAACTTGGTGTTGGGAGACAGATGACACTATTACCTAGAAATACACTTAACCAACTTAAGCTGGTAAAACCTGCCTCCTACACGGAGTTCCTGCACATGAATAACTTCCTTCTGTGGAGATTTATCCATTAGATGTATAAAGTACTCCTCTGGTCTTAACTATTTGTGTCCAGTTGTTATTATACCAATAATTACAGAGAAATCTCTGTATATTCTCCCTCTATGAAAGCTAAGATAAGCCAGTTTTTTTTTTTTTTAATAGTAAGGTTTGGTAAAATATTTCCTTAATTAATGCATTGAAGAGCTGCTAAGGGCTAAATCAGAAGGACAAGGAAGGGAACTCTACTAATTATGGTCATATGTTTATTTGAATCCAGTCATTCCTCTGTCACCTGAGAACAGTCATGGACCTATGGAGCTTCAGAGGGGAAACATTCTCCAACTCTTTTCTTAATGTGTCTTTCAAACAAGACCCTGAAGTCTTCAGACAAGTGTTTATTCAATCAAAATCCTTCAGATTGCACAATTAAGATTGATGAATTTTATAGCAGTTCTTTTTCATTTTAAATGAATAGCACTAAACAGAGGCGACTTCCTCTCCTAGCACAGGCTTGATAATGAAGCCACTGAATTTATTTATATTATAAGTATATTATAAGAGAGCATTTTTCAGTAGAAGTGCAAAGTGAGGTGCTCATTTAGAGGGGAAAAAGAAATAACTGCAGGAACACAAACACAAATCTGAAATAAAGGGGAAAAATGTAGAATCACAAAGAAAACCTAAACAAATAAAGTGCAAACAGAGAGTGACAAGCGCACTCAGCCCCTGGATTGGTTATGGATGAGTCGACAAGTATATGATGAAATTAATGACCCTCTGTCAACTTTTTAGATCTCACTTTTAAAGAGAATGGACCAAAAATCAATAGCCCCCAAACCACTAGTACTCCAGTGAACCAGTTTATCATTTATCTTACTGCTGGCACTCATATAGAAAGTGCAGCCAAGCACAGCAGAGGACTTTCATTGGTAGTCATCATTACAAGCAATGTTTGAGCACTCCAGTTAAAGGTCAAAGGTGTGCAGTACAGCTCCTCTGAGAAGTACCTATTTGAAATTACCAATATCTGTGTATGGCTTATCCATGCTCTACGCTATTATTCTATTTTTTTTCCCCACCCCCTTGTGCATTTCCCTGTTCTGAGCTTTACCTGCTGGCTGAAGCAGAGACGGTGGGGCTGTAGCCCAGCACAACAGTGCCTCCACACCCAGGGTCAGGGCTAAGCTGACGTTTCCATTATTCTTTCTGATTCTCAAAACATTGCATCCCACTCACTTCTAGTGGCATCAAGCTGAAATCACTGATGTATGAGCTAACACCTCAAATGAAATTATTTTTCAAATCCCCCACCTCCCAAAAAGTTTTGGAATCATATTTAATATCTGGGTTTGAGATATTTACTTTCAAAAGTCCAGAGCAGACTCAGCTGTTTAAATTCTATGTATTGTAAATGGTTTTCTGGTAGTTCACAGTCTTCTGTAGATAGAATACAAGATGGCAGGCAGAGGTTGCGATCTCTGGGCAATTCACATCTGTGTGCCTGCTTCTTTACTTGTGGGTTTGTCATAATCATAAATTTGGAGGGCTAGCAAGATGAGTTAAAAAAAATTAAAATCTGTGGAGGTGGGAAGTGTTAAGATTATCATTTTGTCATTTGTTTGTAAGCCAGGTGTATGACTGCAGTGAGATCAGGGTGAGTTGCACAGTAGTTGTTGCCTTGAAATGTGCATAGTCTGAAGGGACTAATTGGGATAAAATAGGGCAATGGACATTATCCCCTTACGTGGATGGGAAACTGAGGCACCAAGCAGGCAAGAGGCTGTTTTTAAAATCAGCTCAGTTAGGATCTACCTCTTCCTGTGGGAAAACTAATGGAATAGAGACATGAATCCAGGTTTTGTGACCCACCTTCCAGTGTACTGGCTGAGGTTCCCTCTGGTTTGTTGGTGTTTGATGTTCCGATCCTGTCAGAGGGGACTCGAGCTGGCACCTTCCCTGGTGTCTGTGCCATGCTGTGGCTGGGGCTGCAGATCAATGTTTTGGGCATGTGGGAACTCTGTCTGTGTGCTGTGGGCACTGGAGGACTCTCCCAGGCTTCTGCAGGGACCCTCCTGTGCTCACCCCAGTGTGTGCAACCAGGGAGGTGCTGGTCAAACTGGGACTGAGGTGAGTGTGCAAACAGGGCTGCACTGATCCTGAGCCTGTTTGTGCCTCTTCCCTGTGCATGTGCCAAATGCAGGGTCAAAAAGTCCGCTTTTTCAGAGCCAAGGCACTCTGGAAATGTTGGCACAGCTGCCGGAGGATGAAATATTTCCTGCCACAGCACTGTGGGAAGGATGGCAGCTGCCTTGCGCCGCTGCAGGCAGCGAGGTATGTTAATGGTCCCACGGCAGAGAGGTTTTCCTAGGATATCTGCAGGCAGGGGATGCTGCCCTGGTCTGCAGGAGGGGAAGCTGTGCAGCCACACTTCATGGATGTCAGCGGGACAGCACGGTGCTGACCATGAGAGGAGGAGTCTCCCAAAATACACGCTCTACTCAACGGGTGTAAGGTTGTGTCACATGTTCCAGTGAGACAGGCAGAGGTTTTGAAGGACTTGGGAGAAAAGTTGTGACTTAATAGAATATTTTGCCTCAGTACAGAAGTCTGTAACAGACAAGAAAGGTGTAGAGCTCCCACTGAATGTGTGTCCTTAACCCCAGCGTGGTGGTTGCAGGCTGGGGAATTGGTTGCTGTGGGGAATAATGTTAAAATAAAAACCCAAACAAGACCTGCAAACAAAATATTCCAGTATATTAAAAATCTTTAAGGAAAAGAATACCTCTAGACATCATGTAAGACATAGGTGAGATGAAATTTAAGGCCAAGAGCATCCATATGACAGCACTTAGAAAGGATCTGTTGTGTCTTCAGCATTGCCATGTGGATGCACAAGGGCCCCAGCAATTCCCTTTAAGTCTCCCTGTCTGCCTCTTCATTTGAGAATAAGCACAGTCAGGTGATGTGAGGCACAAATGCTGCCTTTTTAACAGGAACAGGGTGGTTTTGGTGTTCAGCTCTGTGCCTCTGCTGGGCTAAAACCTCTGGCTGTTGCTCTCCCATATGAGGCTTGACAAGGACAAGCATTAAGGGTATTTGTGGACAGCACTGAAGGGAGGAGCAGGATGTCCTTGGAGGGAGTGGGACTGACAGTGTGAGCCATAGCTGGATTTCATGGGAGGTGTGCATACAGCAAAGCTCAGGCTCCTTGGAATGTACCTCAGATCTGCTGGGCACTTGCAGAATTACAGGATCCTCCTGAGTGAGGAAACACATTTGATGCTGGGCAGGGTTTTGAGTGAAGGGGCTGAAGCTGGAAGGGAAGAACCAGCACACACACAGGCGTGATAGGCAACCGGTAACTTGAAAGTGTCATCTCGAAAGAGCAAAGATTTATTTTAATTTTATGCCTAGAACTAATTTTTTTTGGTGGATAAATGTTAGAAGGCTCCACAGAGAGAAGAGAGTTTGCACACACAAATCACTGGGATTTAGTTCCACTTCAACATCAATGGAAAAGCTGCCATAGCTGTGGAAGCGAGAGCTGGATCTGCTGTGGCTCTGCCTCAGAGCTGCAGAATCTGTAGATAAAACTAAAGCTAACATCAATGCCTATGAGCAAACAAGCAGTTTCTTCAATCTTCAGTTGACCTTATTTTTTTTCCCCCAGTGTGTTAAACCCATATTTTATCTGTAAGAGTGAATAGGGACAATTACTGGAGTCACACCTATCATATCCTGTTTGCTTGTACAGTAAGTGCCTGATAGCAGAACAGGGAGCTCACACTGTGTGTTCCTCTCAAACAGAAAAGGCAAGTTCCTTCAAGTACAACAATCCTTGTACTAATTGCTGCCATTTCAAGTCTGCTGCTCCAGGCTGGTTTCCCTGAAGGAACATGCTAATATGTTAAGACTTGTAATACTTTAAGACATTTAGTATTTTCTTTTTAGTTGTTCTTTTTTGTTTTACAACTAGACCAGAGACTTTTCAGTGGAAGAAACTAGGAAAGTCTTGTTTACTTTGACATGAAGTCATCCTGTGCTCAATGTGACAATAGCTTAGCTCCAGGGGATACTTGATAAGGTGTGTGGGGGAGAAAGGGATGATCTCGGATGCAAGTTGGTTCCTGGTTTCCTGCAGAGGTGCTTGCAGTTTGCTACTGCATCCCTCCTTAGAGAGGGACAGGCACCATTGCACTTAGTGCCAGATGTGTCTACATTTCAAGGCTTTTGATTTTAGTTCAGGGGGAAAAGGTGTGTTTTCCACCCCCACCTCCACGAGCAGTACCAGCACCAAACCATTACGTTTACTATTTCGTGGCTTTATGATCCGTGTTTCTAATTCTAAAGCAAATGTTAAAATCTGGGTCAGGACAATGAAAGGTGATTTAATGAGCAGGGCTTGGAGCTGCTCTTTGGAGCACATATATCCCTGGTGGGGGCTGACTGTCCTTTGCTCCTCTGCCCACAGGCTGCTCACGGGGTGTTGCTGCCTGGTGTGGGTGGTGGGTTGTGGTCTGGTGGGGTCCACAGGGGTCCCTGCTGGCATCTCCCCCTTCCACAGGAAAGGAGCACCCTGAGCTGCTCCCTGCGCTGAGATTGCACAGGATTTGTAATTAATTAGTGTCTGGATGCCTGAAGGGTGTGGCATGGCAAAAGAAAGGAAAAGGCTCCCTGTGTATTAACTCAGATGGGCTGTGGATACTTCTGTGCATATTAACTAGAAATATATCTCTTTAAAATTGAGTATTGGACACGTTGTGCACATTGTAACTTAAAAGCTTCAGCTGACCTGCATTTTTGAGAGTTGTATTCATTCTGGAACTGTACCACAATTCATCATATTAAACTTCATTTGTTGGAAGCCTTGCCCTGGAATATGGGTTTGGTCTCTAAGGAAGTGCTTCATTTCTGTATTCCTTACCAATAACAGCACACGGCACTGTCTTTTTATTACTCTGTGGCTAGCACCATTCATATAGTGCATTTCTACATCAGGGCTGGAGAGACCCCCATCCTGCTGAAAAATTTAGATGGCTACAGCAGTAATCAGAAATACCAATAAACTGTCCCTGGTTCTAGGTGGTGATGTGGGATGGAGGGAGAAAAAGATATAAAAATGAATCATGATGTGAGACAGCATTGCTCTGGCAACTGCTTCAAAACCTGAGTGCAGTGAGACCATATAAAGGCTTGAGAATATTCCTATGATCCTAAAGAGACCTGCAAAGACATTGCAAACTCATCAGGCGGCCAGGGCTGCAAGGGGGAGAAATGCTGTTTTGAGCCATTCATCCCCAGACAACAGATGTGCCTTAACCTAGAAATAGGTAATATGGCTTCCAAGTGAGGTGAGTTGCTTTGGATAAACCTGGTTTAAAAACAGCTGGACATTTAATGCAGGAAGCTGCTGAAGGTGTAAAGAATGGCTAAGTAAGTGAGTGGAACACCATTAATCTTGGTTTGTTTCAGCACCACATCTTTAGCTGTTGAAGAAAAAAAAACCCCTCTTGCTCCTAGCTCATAACCTGAGTGTTAAAACTGATGTCCTCCCCATTAGGGCCTGTAAGCTCATTAGCACATGGCAATTTATCCTCTTTTATTTCTTCTCAATTATCCTATCATCCATTGTATCTGGATCTGATTACCCTTTCCCAGAGTCAAACATTATCTTGTAAATCATTTGCTTTAAGTCTAAGCCTGCCATTGCATTGCCCAGGATTTGCTTAGGCAGGTAATAAATCAATTAGCATTAAACTTGTGGCATCATCAATTTTCTTTCCTTGTGACTGAAAAAAGGAGTACCTGAACTTTGCAAAGCTGTATCAAATTTCCTTATGCCATCCACACTGAGGTTTCCTCCTTCTTCCCTTCCTTTCCCCCATACCCCAAATCAATATCAATATACTTTGTACTGAACTAGAGACAAAAGAAGTGGGGGAAACTGCTGTGAACCCAGATGGAAAGTCTATGGAAAGAGCCTTGGTGACTTGAGATCCTTTGCATCAAGCCCTGGGTGAGACCCCTGTAGCCAAGGGATTTCTGGGTTCTGCTATTTGATAAATGTCAGAACCTGAATAGTGACGATGGTCTAACATGACAAGCCTGCGACCTCAGGAATGTGAAAATAATGTGATATTCCTGCCCTTCCCACACTGGGAGGGATGTACAAGTGCTCTGCCAGCCCCAGGGCTGCCTGTGCTGGTTATCTCCAGTGCTGCCCCGGGGTGGCAGAGGGATGGGCTGTGCTCTTGTTCCTTCTCCTTCCCCGTGGCTTGATGGAATTGGTGTGGCCGAGGTGTCCCTGCCCAAAGCGGTGCTTTGGCACGAGTGCTGTTCAGAACTGGTGTGGACATCAGGAGCACAACTGGCTTTCATTTGCTCCTACGTGTTCCTCCTCTGGACTTGCTCCCGTGGCTTTTTGGCGGATCCCCAGGATCTGATCTGACAGTTACAGCAACATTTATTAGCTGTAGTCTGGGCAAATGATGCAAAGGGAAACGTTTCTTACACCCTTTGCATATAACCTACCAGGCCATTGCTGAATCAGCTCTCTTGTGCTTGGATTTGGACCTGTGCAGCCCCTACAGTGCTATGCCCCTCTTTATCACATCAAGCCTTCAAAATGGGAGAGGAAAAAATGTTAGCAATGTCGATTTGCCATGCTCCAACCACAAACTGTGTGTGAGACCTGTGCCGAGACCTATGCAGTGGAATACTTGAGATTACGTTTGTCCAGTTTTCTTGCTTGTTATGAGACATGTATCCAGACCTAAAGAATTGACTTAAAACACATTAAAAAACAAGCAGACTTGTTTAGACATGGACTTGCATATCTGGGCTTTGAGTGCTAATTTGACTGATTATTGCCGTGCTCAGTTTTGGTCGCTTCACAATCATTTTCATGATTTCTTGCTTAAAAAGTATAGTAGGAAATGAGATACATACTGGGGATATAAGTTATTCATTCTGCAGTGAGCTTGTTAGAGGTGCTTGACTGTTGGTATTGAGGATCAGGATTTGTTTTGGTGGATGTTAGAGGCTTTTCTATGTGTTCCAGTTGCATTGAGTTCACCTCAATAGCCAAGCCACAGGTGAAGGTTTCCTGAGGGGTTTGTGCTCTGTTTCCCTGTCCCACATCCCCCTTTGCCAACACCTGCATCTTTCTTTGTTCTGTTGTGTTGCTGGTGTTGCTTTCTCCAAATAATGGAAACTTTTCTTTGCTTTTAACTGTGTATAAATGGACCAGTGCAATTCCTGCAGCTTCTTCAAATGTTTTATGTTTGGGATTTTTTCCTAAGCCACAGGTTACACAAATTTTTTGCTGATTCTGAAGGCAAACAGGATCTTTGATCATCTGGCCTGTCACAAGCAAAGGTGGTGTAGCATCTGAGCTGCAGAATGGGATTGTGTGGTGCATTCCTGAAAAAATTGTGGGAGACTTGTCTGAGATGAGCGGTACTGTATTTTACGGATATTTTCTAACTAGGGAAGCTGAGACAATTGGCAATGAACTTACTAGGTCATGCAGAAACTCTTTGGTAGAGATAAGAACAAAGAAGCCCCAATTCTCAGTCCTGTGGTGTAACAGCCAAGACTACTTATTTATATCTTGTTCTCTTTATTTATATGCTCCCTATATAAAGTATCCAAGAATAAAAGAGACAGCAGTTCTCATCCTGAAAGTTAGGATCTGAAAAGTGAACTTTTTGAAAGTTTTTGTTAAAATCCCTGGGGAATGCCAGATATCCCATTTCCTGGGACTCTTAAAGGTCATTTGTTGAACAGTTTCTTCTAAGCATATATGACAAATTATTCCCTTGGCACAATAAACAGGACTCCAGCCCTTTAATTATAATATAGCTCTCAATATCTTAAGCCATTTCAACATTTCCTGTGTATCCTACACATTTCATTACAAGGAAAGGTTGAACAGAATTAAAAGGGTGACATTACCCAAAGATTGATAGTTTACCTGTCCAAAAGGGAAGGTTGTAGCACAAGAGAGCACAAAGGAAAGAAGGATCCAAACCAAGTTTTGATTGCAGAGGAGACTGGAATAAGAGAGTTTTTATTATCTGCAGCTTTTAGCCTTATTTACCATCAGGCTATCTTGCCACAAGCATGCTTTTTAGTTCTGACAGCTCTGAATTATGACCATTGTGGGATCCTATCTCATTAACTGAAATGGGAGAATAAAACATCAAACAATCATAAAAATAATTTGGCACTGTGAAACCACTTAGGAGCAGCTGTCAAACAGGTTGGAAGATAAAGTTCTAAATAAAAAGAATAGAAAGCGCTGCAATGTCCTGCCATATGCTTCCTCTGCATTATAGACTCCTTAATAATATGAAGTGCCTGTGTTTATGCAGAATAGGCCAGACACTCCATATATGATATTGATTATGCCTTAACCCCAATTTAGTAAAGACATACTCCTCCTTTTCCTAATCAGATATTGCAGAAGCAGTTTTCTGAAAACGTCCCTAATGCCAAGACATATTTTATCTCCGAAGGCTGTGGCAGGAGATAGGGCTTTGTCTTGCCTGTTGTCATGGCTTGGAGCCCAGTTTTAGGACAGCAAGGCCCCCGTGGGGCTCTTCTCCAGCAGTTTTCATCCAGCAATTCAAAAACATACATCTTTATCAAGCTGTTGTTGTCAGACAACATTAGATAATTAATAGGCCATTTGTCAGCCTGCACAAAACATGTTAAAATCCCAAACGCAATCAGGATAAATATAGTTGCCCGCTCTCTGAAGGCTTTTTGTTCTGACATGCAGGCATTGCAGGCAGATATTTACTATTAAACAAGACTCATTATTAATCACATCTAATGTTAATTAATTAACCGCCTCTGTGCATTGAGGGGGCTCTGTGACTTTCAATTGTTTTAAGGAGCTAATTGGTAACTTAGCAGTTTGCATGGAAGCTGTTTCTTGTTCTGTTCACATCAACTTTTTCAACTTAATAGAATAACCGTGTTCATTAAAAAACAAGAATAAAAAGGGATACTTTTAGCAGCAGAAATTAATATTCTGAAAAGCCCACATCTGAGCTTTGTAAGGAAGGTGCAGTGTTTTTGTTTAGACACTAACTACCTTTGGTGTTGCCAAGTTAGGGCAGGTGAACAGGTACAAGACTCTCTAGGGGCTGGAGGCCAATTAGGATATGGATGGCATTGTACCACCCTTCCATAACCCAAGTGAAGCTGATGGCAGATGCTGTCTGCCTGGAGACACCACAGCAGCCTTTTTGAGCTACCTGACTCAAACAGAGCTGCTGAGGAGCAGAAATTAGAGAGAAGTCTTTGAAGACCTGGATGCCTTTAAAGTTTGGTCCTAAGTCTCGTTAGCCCTACACCTTGGCTCATCGCTGAGCAGTGGAGAATGAGTGTCACTCCTACTGGTGAAGTGCCCCCAAGGCTGGTGTGTCCTCTTAGCCAGGTATGTTTGCCTGAGGCAAGGAGCTGTTGAGAAGCAGAATCTTTCCCCTTACAGACATTCTAAGTGCTGTTTATTGCTCGTGAAAGGAGAAGAAAGGCAGGATTCTCCACAGAGGTTAGATCAGCACCCCACGTGGCAGCCAACAAGGTGACACAACACTCGAGCCGTCACCTGGGCTGCAGAGCTCCTGGTGAACCAAACCAGAGGGCTGTGGCCATGCAGGGTTTGGCCCCAGATGTCTCCCAAGGGCTATGTGCCACCTGATAGCACTGAAAACAAGTGCCATTTTTTTTTCCTGCGTGTTTTCTCCATGTGCCCATTCCATTCTGCATCCTGAGCGTGCCTTGGGTGCTGTGGTGGCCGGTGGTGACTCAGCCTGGTGTAAGGAGAATTAAATTGTGTACCTGCAGAGCCATTGTGTAGAAAGAGAAGGGGTGGGGGAGAACGTTGCTTAATTACCTGTTCCTAGAAATTCTGCTCCTGCAAAACTTCCATGGAAATCAGCAGGAGGCCAGCATTTAGAGTGCTCACCACATTAATCCCAAACATAACTTGCGAAAACTGCCTTTCCTTCACGTTCCCATTATATAACTTGGGGGCATAAGTGTCTGGGCTACAAAAGCTATAAATCTTTTAAAATAGTTGCTGATTTCATCACCCACTAAATAAAGATGACATTTTTGTGAAATATTTTGTATTCAGACCGTCCAACCATGCTTTGCACTCCTTCCTCTTTGCTGTGTCAATATTTGCATTACCAACCCTATTTTGGAGGGTTTCTGACTTGATTTTACATTTATTTTGGCGAAGAATGTGGAACACAGCTTCTTACTCTGAGAGAGAATTTGTTTTAAGAGAGGATGATGATGGATTTTGACTTGGAGAGATGCTGGGCGCCTTGAGGGAAGTGGGCTGGGAGGGGTTGGTGCAGCCTGGCTGGGAGTGTTGTCCCACAGCCCAGTGGCACTGAGATGAACATGGTCCATGTGCTTCTCCATTGCCATGGAACATCACCTCCCTGCCAAGTCTAGAGGCTGGGTCAGGGGGAAGGGCTCATGTAGGGGAACTGGGTTTTTCTTAGCATGTTTGAGGTTGAGAACTGCATTGTGCCTCAATTCTATTGATCTTCCAGTTAAAAACTTCCCAAAATAATTAGGGAAATGGACTTTTTGGGGCCCTGGATGTAAATACAGTCTTCAAGTTCTGTTAGATTGTGACTATAATCTTGCGTTTTAGCCATTTATTTGCATACACATCAAAAAAATCTTCTATGTACCTGTGCCAACAAATATATTCCTACACCTTTATGTGTTTATAACTGCATAGGTAGGTAGATACTTTTAATTTCCTTGCATCTATAATGTATCAAGCACTTCCTTGCACAGTTATGCCTAAACAGCTCTCACACATGGGAACTGCAGAGCTTGGATTGTTTTATTCCTGCTGAAGTGCTGACACCAAGTTGTATGAGAGGGCGAGTTTAGCCCAGAGTGAAAAATGTCCTTTTGCTAACAAAGCCTGGTGCTGGGATTAAACTCAAATCAGTGTCAGCATTACTGAGGAAGCCTCATTGGCTAAAGCTGTGTTGAGTGAAGCTGCAGTGTATTCTCTCATCTTAACACCAACAATATTCTTCAATAAAACACGTCACAGGCACTTACCCTGAGAGCGAGAAGCTGTTGCTGTTGGGAAAGTCTGGTTTTTGTGGCTGTGGCTCCAAGTATAAGGTCTTTGGGTGCCTCACCCCCCATTCCTTCTGGGTGCATGATCCAGGCTGGAACTTCAGGAAGATGCTCGGTTTGTCCATGTCACCTACCCGGGGTGTTAATCCCATTGTGATGTGTGCTGTGGCTTGGTGCATGAGGAAACAAAGTGCCCTCTCCTGGCAGCCTGCTCATCACATCATGTGTTGCCTGCTGCCATGGGCTTGCTCTGGTCTTCCTGGGATAGCTCGTTCATCTTGCCTGTAGTCCCCGGGGCTTCAGCAATGCCTGAGGCTTTTGTGCCCACAGCATGCCTGGCCAGCAATGGAAACAGTAGCTGCATCCTTGTCTTAGTGGTACTTGCTCAAAAATCTAAAATATTATGTATTTCCAACTGGGGCTTCAGAAGATGCAGGATTAAGTGGTTAAGTAGGCTTAGGCTTGTGTTTCAGGCAAGGTGCTTGCTTGAGGAATAATATTTATATTGGCTTTGTGCTGGCAAACATACAATCGAGACAAGCCAGAAACTTTTGCTTTCAAGCTGTAACACTGATTTGGGAAGGGAGGGATATTTCACTCCATAGCTAGAGGAAGAAGCTTCCTTCACCCAAACTCTGAGCTGTGAAATGCTGTTTCAGGCAGAGAAACGCCCTTACAATCATGGAAATATTTTTCAGTAATGACATTCAACTCACTCTCTTCTCTAACACCGGAGCAGCAAAATTCCACAGGAGAGGATGAAAAGCATGGCAGCATCTGTGGAGAATGCTGGAGTCTGGTATCACATTGCATTTTCCCCACTTGTTCTGGACTGAAGGCTTGCAAATCTTCTCTATGCCATCAAAACTATGCCATCAAAACTACGCCATCAAAACCACAAAAAAATGTCATTAGCCCAAAAGGCAATTTTATTGAATTATGTAATGATTGCCAAGCAGTACCTAAGGCTGACCAACAAGGTTATACCCTAGACTACCTCGTGGACTTTTAAACAAGCTTGGCTGGGGTTGGATAAGAAGAAATTTAAGACTACCTCCATTCTAAAAATGCAAAGCCATTTCAAAGCAAGAAATAATTCTAAAGAGAATTTGTATATGCTTGATTGATTATCTTATTTTAATCCATATTAAAGCTTTAAGTCTTTAGGTGTGGCTCTTTAGTTCTAACATCTCATAAATTATGGCTATAATGAAGCAGTCATTTATCCAGGGCTGATGATAAATGGCTTGCCCTAGGAGGAACTAAAGAATAGGCAAGTAGATCATTTTCATATTTGGTGAAAACAATATTAAGTACCTAGACCTCAGTGATTGCCCTAATAAATGAATAATCTGAGGTGAGGGGCTTGGCAGTCAGCGTAAAAAATAACCTGAGCTTTGGCTGTCATTTGTCAGGCTTTGCTATGACAGCATGCATTATGGGTAAATGAGCAATCAGCAGGAACTATGTTATGGCTGGGATGTTTTTGAGAAATTTATCATATGCATTGCTTGGTACCTTTAAGACCTTAAGGCTTAATGGCTATAGTGCATGACTGCAAGCGAACACAGTTCTTATTTACCATCCTATGCTTCATTTGCACTGGATCCCCTTTTTTCCATGTATTAGGGGAATGAACCTCTGTTAGTTTTGTTTCCCAGACTCTCACTCACACAGGATATTCTGACCTGCTTGGTGTTACTTCTAAGGCACTATGATATTTAAGGGATTTTGAGGATACTCCGCTCAGTATAGTGGAGATGTCAATTTATATTTAATGAGCTAAGTCAGTAACACATGGATTGGATGTGTAGGAGCAAAACCCAGGGGAAATCCAAGGAAACACAATAAAGCACTCCTCCAAACACCTGAAGTGCAATGGGAAATTAGGTGCTGTTACCTCTTAATTAGCCATGAAAAATTCAGGTACGGAGCTGGGACCACAGCGAAGGGTGTTAGCAGGTGTCTTGGCACAATATAAACCTATTTTTCCAAACTGCTCCTCACGGGAATTGCAGCACCAGTGGTGTGCTCCACGATGTCGTGCCTGATGGCTAATGGACTTGGGGCAATATTCATAAAATGTGCCCCAATTGTTCCTTTCTGCTGCTGAGACTTAGCACCTTTATCTGACAGCTCTTCCTGAGCTCGCTTCAGCTGTAACTTATTGGAAGGGGAGACACAAAAGTGGTGAAACTCTGATTCTATCTCTCTTGTGTAATTATTTAATGGAAACATAAGAAGACATTTAATGATGGATCAGGTCTGGGGGACCCGGGTGTGCTGAGGCACTGGGAGGAGCGGAGCAGTGGGGCTGAGGCTGTGTGTGTGGAAGGGGAGTCCCACGCAGTGGCTGCTTCTGGAAATGTTGACATAAGTGGTATCATCAAGTGGGCACAGGTGTTGAAATCCAGGGCCTGGATTTCTGTGAGACTCCTTAGTTGTGACCAAAATGGATAGGAATTTCTTTCTGCCTAAACAAACACAGATTAGCAGGAAAAGTATTTGGGTGAAGGAATGAGCAATGAAATGTGCTCTTTTGAGAGGCTGAGGCTTGTGAAACAAAGCTTGACCTGGCGTCACACCTGCCTCTTCATAGGATGCATGTTATATCAGATCGTTTTTCTCTCCCTTTTCTTCAAGTTTTTGAAGGAAAAAATGATGAAGAGACATGACAATTTTTTTAATAACTAGAAAGGAAAACAGAAGAAGCCAAGCCATGATGTTTTCCACTAACATAAAATACTTTCAGGATGGAGCTTTTAAGGGAGTTCTTAACCACCACTTTGTTTTCTGCTCCTAAGGCCTCGTCCTGTGGGGTGTTGAGGACACTATGAGCAACAAGACTATCTTTGCTTACTTTGAAGCTGGACACTCTCTTTGAGAGGTTTGAACTCAGATGAACGTGTTTCAGTGGTTCATTGGGGAAGAGCTTTACAGCATACCCCAGGACAAAATCCACATTCTCCTCTCTGCCCCGCTCAAAGTTTTCCCTTCTGCTGATGTGCCATCTTCCAGCAAAAAACCTTTGGTTTTATCGCTTTTGTAATTTTTTTTTTTTTTTACTATCATAGAAGAAAGGAATGTTAGAAAATGCTCTGATCTAGCTTTTCTTAAAATTTAAATGCTAGTCTGCCACAGCTTTCAATGTCTCTTTACCTGCTGCCACTTATACCTTTCACTTCTCATTAAGGAAATGAACTCAGAAGATTAAAGCACTCCCAATTTAGCTTTCTAAATGGGAAGTGAAAGTTGAAAGCAGACCAGCTGAGAATAAGCGCCACTGAGATCTGCAGCTGGGCTGATGCTATTAGAAAAAAGAGGCCACTTCTGGCTTCTGATCTGTCATTTGAGGAAGCCTGTTTATGTATGGGTCTGACACCAGATGAATATGTAGTGCCCTTTCTCATTGAGATGAAAGTTCTACTTTAGACCCATCAGATATCACATCACTAAATACTAAGGGTTTTATAAAAGTAAGGCAACAATCCTGTCTAAGAACAAGTTCGTCTTTGTGGAGTCCAGTGTAATCCCAGAGATCTGCACGGGATTGGAGCCTGAGATCGGAGCAAGAGATTTTAAACCCTCTTGAATGAGTTCTGGGAGACTGAACTTGTCTAATTTGTAGGCTCAGAGGGTGGAGGGAAAGGAGGACAGAGAAAGGTGGAAGGTTCCTGGTGTTCCTTAAACTCATTTTTAATATCTGGCCATTGTGCTCATTGCGGATGTTTCCCTACACCTCTGTACTCACACAAAGCTGATGAAGCAAATGGGAACCCTCCAAGAGCTGTGGGTCGCATCCTCAGGGAACATGACTCAGAAGCAGCATTAGAGCACGCTTAGTGGGAAGGAGCTCTGTGCTGTCCATGAGGCACAGAGAGCACAGCAGAGGCTACCGGGAGCTCAGCTGCTCCAACACCTCTCTTTGTACTGCAAACAGATGGAAAAATACCAGTTTATTTAATTTCTGTCTACTGACTGTAATATTTGAAGAAAATACAATACAGAGTAGTGTTTCTCATGAGACTCTCAGCTACAACTGTATGTACAGTTTTTGTGTTGGTATCTTACTGCAAGTAAAACAGAAACAACTTTATTATAATAGACACAGCTCAGTAAACCACTGCCAATAAGAAGAGATTGGAACTGAGGATGCCTAAAGTGATTATTGGGAAGATCAGAAATATCTGTTAATAGAAATATTAATAAATTTGGCTTCTGTGGTTTAAGCTTTGTGTCGGATGTCTGATCCACCTTGCTGAATCTGAGCTGGTGTTAGCAAATGAAAGGCTTCACTTTTTCTTGAATTTATTTAGTAGTACAGTTTCAAATTGAAAATGCAGAAGCAGGGTTTGCTGCCTGGTGTTCTCCACAGGGGATGTGGATGCTAAGTCTTTAGCCTGAGCTATGTTGTGAGTTAAGTGATCTCTGTTTACCCTACAGTATGTTACAAGTATCAGTTTGCTCTAAATATATTGGTTTTAAATAACTCTTGGCAAAGAAAAGGAAGGCCTAAATATACCATGTATCTTTTATTGCTTAATCATTTATAGTAACTGTAAATAATAATAAAGTAGATTGGCTACAGAACCTGTCCTAGTAAAATCCAGGAGCTTTGGTATGGCAGAATTTCTCAGTTTGAAGGGACTCTATCTTTGACAGTTCTCCTAAGGTAGGTTATTTTGGAGAAAACATATGTTTCCATTTTCTCTCCCTCGGCTTCCCTTTTAGTCCCCAGGCTCCACTAGGGTCACAGCAACATTAAGGCTTTTGTCACTGTGATTAATAGCTCTTTAGATCATCTTTAATTCACTCACTAATGACTGAGGGTCTTTCTGCTCTCCAAGTAATCGCGTGATGTATGAGCCGATAGTACACCTTGTGGCAGAGGTGAAAATCATTCAGGCAATGCAAATATTGTCACGGGGACAAATGTTTTCCCTGTTAATAAAAATTAATGAATTCTACCCAGGAGCTAGTTAAAGAAGCTCTGGTGAGAGAGATCCAAACACAAACAAGTTCTTGCTGCTTGGAACCATTAATTCAGTCTTTCTAGATATGTGAGGATAATTATTATTAGTATTTCTGCATCTACATAATAGATGAGAGAGTGGCAGGTTGATTTAATTACACAAATGCATTGCACTGCGGGTAGATCTGTCTTTCAGCTATGTCCACATGCTGGTCTTCACTTGAAAGGCGTAATTTTGGTGCTTTGCCTTGGTAATACCATGGATTTTGATGCTTTGGAGTCAATTTATTTAAAGTAAGCTCCAGTTCCAGGCTGAATGCTTCCTCCCAGCCAAGAGCCACCTTGGTCAGGATGTCATACCTGTAAAATGATGCCAAGATGTTTACGTTTTTTATAAGTCCCTGTTACACGTCATAAAAGGTTGATGAAACAGGCTGTAAATTAATCCTCTGGAAGAGGGGGAAATACTTCCAGTGTCTTATTATATTTATTGCATGTGTATGAGTAACAATAAAAATGCTGTGTCCCTCAGCCAGGTCACCTTCTGGGGTGGGTATTCTCACCCCTCAGTCAGGGCCCAGGCTTTGTTGTGCTGAGCTGTTGGAAAGGTGTTTCTTATTTACTGGTATAGCACAAGCTATGGTTAATGCTGTTGTCTTTTTGTCTCCTTTTGGTAATCACCAATTCTTTCTTCTGATGACAAAAAGCTATTGTCTCAGTGGAATAAATGTTTCTGAATTACTTCCCAGTCCCAACCTTATCATTTACATCTTAGAACAAGAAAACAGTAAACTTTTAAAAGACATAATTTTACCTCTTCACAGTGCTTATCTACAAAGGAACATATTACTGAGGGGGGGAAAGAGCTCTGGTTGTTACTATTATTTCTGGTAGACACCCAAGGAGAGTAGCTAATTTGTTCTTCATTAATGCCAAGGACAAATAAAAAAGCAAGGACTGAATTATGCATTTATTTCCATTGTGCCTCTAACATGGGCTTCCTCTCCCCATCATCCTCCAAAAGAATTCCCAAACCTTTGCTGTGCATTTCATGTGATACCATAGGGTGCAATAATATGGTTTTAAAAGAAGATGAATTTAGTGGTGAATCTTAATTGAAGGCAGAAAATTACATGCAGCCCCCCTGCTGAAGGGAGGATGGACAGTTGGCTGCAATCGGAGGGGTTTTTTGATACAGCTCAACAACAACCTTTTAGTATCAGTTCACAGAGGCCTGGGCAAAACCTTAGAGTCAAATTTATTTGGAATTTGGACATTTTTTAAACCTGGGCACCACAACAGTTTTTTGAATTGCGCTGGTTTTCTCTTTTGTGATGAGCTGAGTCAGTCTTAGACTTGTGGGTAACTAGAGATGAAATTCTCAGCCTGTACAGCCCTGTGCAAAATGAAAGGTATATGGAACTGACCTTTCAATTATCAGCACATGAGTGTATGAACCCAGGTTCCCCTTTTGACAACTAAATGCCACAGGGCCCAGGCTCAGCCCCTTGGGCTTTAAGGGCATTTTCAAGTGATTCACTGAGGTTTGGATGTGTCCCTTACAAAGGTTTTGCACTTGCATAAAACCCAAAGCACTTGGATTTGAAATTAATAGATTTTTATGTGAAAACTTCTTTTTTTATTTATGGTAGAACGTATAAATATTCAATGAAAAGGATTTTTAATTTTTCTGTCAGAAGAAGTGTTTGACCCTTGTCTCAAAATGCTGTGATAAATTATATTGTCTTACATATAATATTAATAAAATATTAAAAGAACTGCTATGCTGTATCTGCTAAAACATATAAAGCAGGATTCAAAAATGCATTGCCATGCTAGAGACAGAATCAATTTTATTCCAGCAGAATAACTCTGTGGAAAATTAAGGAGGATTCTCCAGCATATTTCTGGAGATGTAGCCATGAATTATTTGGTGAAATCAAAATCTGGATTTCCCAACTCACGTCTAGCTTCAGGAAACCAGACTATATTGATTAAAGTTTGTTTAATAAAAGAATTGGGAAGGGTTTTGTGCTGCTCCCCAGTGATAAATTGCCGCAATCTTTTCTTTTATTATCACCCTGCTAGTCCTCTGCTGCTCAGCCCCGAGTTAGGCACCTAAATAAGATCCAGATTTGCCAAAGTGCTCAGGAGTCAGGAATTTCCACTGGGAGACTTTTTCCCCTGAACTTCCAGAAGAATTAGGTAATGGAGATGGCCCGCTCGGTGTCACAGAGGGAACCAGGCTGTTTGGCAGCCTTGACCTAAGAGGTTTCAGTTTTCTGGGTGTTGCTGCTTCTGCAGTATCAGGCGTGTGTACAGAGTATGTGGCTCTCTCTACATCACCCTGTGCTTCTGGTCACGGCTGGGGTGAGAGAGGACAGCAGTCCTCCAGAAAGCCTCTCTCTTAAAATACCTGAACTTCTCCCATCACCTTGGGCGGCTGAATATCAACCACTTTCTTCGACACCAAATTTCAAGCAGGTAGAACAGTCATTGCTGGAATTACATTATTAAAATGTTACTGGAGCATAATCTGCCTTTAGAAAAAAAAAATTATATTTTTTTCAATGGAAAGTTCTGACTGTTGAAGGTTGGATCTGAATGCAAACTTTGACAAAGGCTGGATGTGAATACACTGTATATGCACACAGTAATTATTAGTATGGAAAGGGCATTACATTCGGACAGCATTTTGTCCAGCTGTAAAGTGTTCCCTCCTTGTGAAGAACCAAGTCACCCAAAAGAGCCTCACTGTACGCCTGGCAGGTTTGAATCTTTAAGTTTCTTGCTGATTTTTATATTCTTGGGCTTAGTTTCTCATATTTAGTTTCTTCTAGTCCAGCTCTCTTCTGTGTGGGGAATAAAAGTTTCCACAGTGCAGAGAAAACAAGAATGAAACCAGACTCAGTGCAAAGTGACTTCGCTTGCTTCCTAATTGGTTTGAGGAGGGAAAAGCCAAGGAAGGAAACCCGTAGATCTTTCCCAATCCCTGTCTCTGTTTTTCCATCAGGCTTGATGAGCTGAAGCCCAAAAGTTATCCATGCCTGGGATTCTGTGGGTTAAAAGCCACCCTACCAAAAAGGGAGCTGTTCTCTCCACATCTGGGTCAATATCCAGGTGGCATGAGAGGGGCATAAGAGAAGGAGGCCTCAGGATCTGAGGAAACCAATTTAAAAAAGAAGTTTAAACAATTGCAATAGAACCCAGGCCCTGTGTGTTGTATAGGATGTGAAGGATTTATATTGGATGATTGTCTAATCTTCCGTGTAAGTAGAACTTCTTTGGCCTTATTTTGAACCTGGAGTAATAAAGAAGGAAGTGAAAGCAAAGGTAAACTTAAAGTATTGTTTTACTCTAAATGCTTTCAGTAAAGGGCCTTGTTATCTAATGATTGGTACTGGATGGCTGGTATAAATCGTGCTGCTTGTTCCCTGCACTCATGGCGAAGGAAAGCAGAGGCAAAAGGAAATCAATTGGAACTAGCAGGTAACAAATGACCAGTCTTAGGCAAGCATAGCAGATGGGGAAAATAGAGTTGTGGGCATACATTATTAGGAAATGCAGCGGTGACTTTCCCCGTTATTTAAGAAATGCGGCAAATAATGAATATTTTTGATGGGGGGAGTAGCTCAGATAATTAAGAACGTGCAGGTTTGAATATTGAGTCATATTTTCATTGTTTTCTTACATGGAGTTCTTGCCCTTAATACTGAATTACCAAAAAGGGAACCAGAAAGTGTGGTGGCAGCTTTTGTGGAGAGAGACAAGCCCACTTCATGCCAGCTCCCCCAGAAGAGTGCTGATGGAGCCAGCCTGGCAGTGCACTGTTCAGAGGCAGTTCTGGAGTTGCCCAGGACTTTGGGAAGTATTTTGGCACTACTATGCCAGACTGAACCCTGCAGAGTGGCTACAATATTGTCAGATCGGAATTCAGATGAGGCTTAGTTCCAGTAGCTGTCTGTTTGGGGATTTCTCTCTTTACTGATAGATCTTTATCGTTGTTCAAAAAGATTCATTTTTCTGGAGCATGAAAAATCCCATAAAGCTCAAGAACAAGTTCTGCTTCAGTGTCAGGGTTTTTCTGGAGATACAAGCAGGGAAAGGACCAACTGGGGAACGATTCTTTCTCCTAGGACTTGGTGGGCACCCTGGTTGTGGGAACCAGGGCTGGATCAAATGGAGTGTGGGCAGTAGTGAGTTTTTATCCCCCCTACTTGCCATGTACACCCAAATCAACAATTTTACACCCCAGGCACAAGCAAGATTTTACAAACCTGGAGCTGGGTGTAGGGAAGAAAAGTGTTCTGTGTGTGAGAAAGCCCTGGGACACACGGATGTGGGAATCTTCCTCCTTGATGGTTTTAAAGATCATCCAGACCATGCTGTGAGGGACTCTGTGTTTGCTCTGTGTGGAGGGTGACGGTCGAAAGCCCCTCTAGATGGCCTGGCTCAGGATTTGGCCTCCTACTGCGCTCACTAGGCTTATTTGAGAGCCTGATCTGAGTTATAAGTCCTTTGCACGTGGCTCTGTGTGTGCAGGTGATGGGGACAGCTTTTTTTTAAAAAGTTTTCTCAAAGCATCTTAACAATATTCTCTGTATGTTGCCACAGTGTATTAGTTCTGCAAGCAAATCCAAAAGTGCTACAGGGGGGATACCCTAACACCTTGAAAAGTATCAGTAAAAACTGCTGAAAGCATTAAAAATAAATGAATCATAGGGTGAGAACTAGCATGACAGGTAAATAGGCAGGACATAAAATGCCTCTGGAATCTGTGGGATATTTGCAGGTACAAGGGGGCTTCTAAGGCAAGGTTCATTTACAATGTCTGGTTCCTCTCTCCAGGAAGGATTTCTAACAGATTCAAGGAGACTCCAAGCTTTTAGCAGGTCTTGGGAGAAGAAAGGCAGCTCTGTAAGGAAAGCAGTTTGATTTGTTTACGGAGAAAACTCCCCAGTCATGTTTCATATTGTGTCCTGCTCAGAAGAACAACTGAAGGCTTTCACCCTGAGCAGGAGAAGGTGCTTCTGTGCAGTGGCCACAGCTATTGTACAGAAACACCATCTCCAGGGCATGGGAGCCTATCTGGAGACGGGCTGCAATCTCCTAGAAAGCCCCTGCTCCATTAGGAAAATATCTGTGTTTTACAATTAGATGTTGCTTGGGTTTTTTTAGTTTTTTACTGCCCAGGATCTGTTCCAGCCTGTGGCTGCAGCACTGTCTGAACGGTGGAGCCTTGCCAAACGTGAGCAGTGTCAAATACTCTGTTTTACCATAACAAGTGCAGAGGTGAATGAGCACTGTCAAGAAAGCACCGTGAATAGAGTTTTCCTTTATTAACTGAATTTATTATTTTGCTGGTAAGAGTTACCAGCAGAAGGTGAACATTAATTTCACATTTGCACGAGCTTGTGCTCGAAATGTTTGGGGGCTCATTGGGTTGGGGGGTAAAAGCAAGCTCTGACTGCTCGTTGCTAAACAAAACAGCTAAAATCACAAATATTTCCAGTCAGTCATGACTTTAAAAATATCCAGAAGCATATTTGGATTTGGGACCGTGTAAAAGAATATCATAATCTGCTCAGGCTATTATGTGAAACAGAAACAGGTTGAATGAATCGTTACCTGAATTTATTCACCCAGTTTGTGCAAGTCTAACACCGTGGGCTTGTGAGCCCTGGTGGTGTAAAACAACGTGCTTGGCCTCCTCTGATTGCACAGCAGCCCCAGTGGTAGCTGGGACGTTGGAAAAATGAATGTGTTTTTATTTCTATTTCTTCAACAGCTCTGAGAATCCTCTTTGTTCACAATAGTCAAAGAAATTGTAGTAGGTGTTTCAGTGCATGGATTTGTCAGCCAAATCCAAAGCTTTAAGGAAATCACTGCCATGACATGCTCTATGTACAGAGGAATATTTCACTCACTTTTCTCACAAAGAGGAAAACTCATTGTTCGTCCCAGGAGGATCCAATGGAGATATATCCTCCTAGAATGGTGCGAGGAGATAAAACCATCCAGTTAATCTATTCAAACTTCCAAACTTTGAGGGGTGAAGGGATTTAAGGAGTTCTTCAGCAGCTTGGAATTAAAGTAACTAAAACCAGCTCTCACACAGCTCTAGGACAGATTCTGCACGAGTCCTCCACCCTCCCTAAAAACTGCCCTGTACTGCTTTGAATGAGGACTTGCTCTCAAGCCATCACTGGGCATGGGAAGAATTGTAGCGTGACTTAGAGAGACACCAAATGCAAATTGACCTAATTGCTGATGAAAAGCAAAGTGAGCAGACACAATTTTGTCATTAAAAGAAATCTAATTTTTGGTTATTAGTGCTTTTAAGTAACTCTTGGCTGTGGGAGGTTTGACATGGCCATGTCCTCTCAGCTTTCCCTCTGGGAGAAGGGATTCCTCCCTCTTGGTTTGTGGACAACATTGCCTGGGGGATGTTCAGCCATCAGAGATGGCTTTTTTTTTTTTTTAATGGAGAAACAGGTTTTCAGCCTAGTTATCTTAATTTATGAACTGAATATTTAGAATGTGTGAATGACTTCACTGAGCTGTCTTTTTTTTTTTTAATTAAAAAAGCAAATAGAAATATTCAAATCAGATCACACTAATTAGCGGAGCTAATTATGTTTTCCCAAGTATCTCTCTTCTTACCTATTCTGCAATGAAAAAAAATCATTTGCTCATGATGTAAAACAGGGGGAAGGAGATTGCCATGACAATTAGTAGTAATTAATGAGAAGCTTTGAATTGCTTCGTGTTAACCTCAGCATCTATTAGTAGAAAAGGCTTGGATTTGCCCTCTGAGGGGTGTGGGTAGTCACAGACTCCTCTCCCAGAAGGGAAGCAAAGACATGTGGGACTATAGCAAGGAGTTAAAATGGCTTTACCCATTCTTTAGTGAGTGTTAGAAATAGTCATGCACCTGCTGCAGATTCACATCTGTCCCACATCCTTCCAACAGGTAAAATGATGCATGCAAATGTTTTAATTTTTACCTCCTTAGTGCATATTTAGCTTGACTTGAATAAATGCATGATCATTGCAGCTGTCTGTAGGAGGTTACTTATTTTCTACAGAAGCTTGTCAGTTTTCAGAGTTTTGGGAGTTTTTTTTTCACACTGGAATGAAAATAGATCTCTGGAAGGTTTTTTTGAAAGGGAGCCATATAATAAAATAGCATTTTTTGAATATTAGTAAGATCAAGTTCCTTCCAAGAAAGGACTTTGTAGTGAAAGATTCCTCTCTGCCCTGAGACACACAGGTATATATCTATATGATGGGGTTCACCTGCAATCAGAACTAAAAAGAAATATTGTTGAAAATATCTTCAGTTATGATTAATTTTCAAAGATATTGAGGTTAAATAGAAACATTGAAAACATTAGGGCAAGCTCCTACAGTTGCATTTTACAGCTTTTGCCCACACTGCTTGTCCCCTACATCCGTGGGACACATGAAATTTGTATGACAGAGCCTGGTAATAGTGCAATAGAGAGCACAGACGACACCTTGCCCCATGTAATCAATCAGTAGTTTGCCTTTAACAGCAGAGAAATCAGAATTTAATTGATGTTCTTTGGATTGGTCCATAAAATGCTTCAAAGTGGTTTGCATAGCTGCAGATCCTGTGTGGCCAGTAGACAATATTCACATCTAGGGATGTTTTCCTTTGGAAATATTTAGATTTGAAGTTGTGAGCCCCATGACCAGCTCCTTCCTGAGAAGTGACATGTGGAAGAGTTGAGAAACAGATCCATCTTCTGCACTGCTGCTTCCCTGTAATTGCTTCCTGAAAGCAACTTGTCCTGGATGTGATTTCTGCAGCAAAGTGAGAAGAAGTCACATTAACCCACTGAAAGGGGAGATGCTGCTTTCAATTCTCCTCTTGCCCCTGCTTTCTCTCCTGATTTATGGATTAATTGTGTACTTGCTCCTGACACAACTTTGTGTCGTCTCTGTCACAGTGGCTGGGGTATTTCTCTTCCTGAGGCTCCTGGGTCTTAGACTTGCACCCTCTCTAATTGAACAGCTGATGATTGATAATTGAATACAAGAATAGGCTAAAAAGCTTGGCTTGTGTAGCTGAGGAAAATGAAGGCTGATAGAGGTTATGTCTGATACTGAAGGTGACAAACACTCCCAGCAAACCATTTAAGCTAAAGGACAATGCTGGAACAAGTACAAATGGGCAATAAAGTGTCCATGAATATTCTGAGGCCAGAAATGAGCTTCCTAGCAATAAGAGGGTAAAATGGAGGACTACCTTCTCCATGGGAGTGATGGAGAGAGGACTCTACACTGACAGAGCTGTGTGAAAGGTGCCTTCAAACACCATGTTGAGGCCCCAGTGTCCTGGTGGAGCAGGTCACCATGAGGCCACTGCTTTTGGTGGATGTGTAATAGCAGGCATGGATTTCCTTGTCTTCTGTCCATGTTTGTAACCCCTTTTGTTACAGAACACAGGAATCCGCCTGTTTTGTTGGGTTTCATATGCTTGAAAAGGAACACTGTAAAGGATGAAAACAAGGCAAAAGACAGCAAAGACTCATTTTACCATCTTCCCTCTCCTTTCTGTTGCTGCCAGACTTTTTGCATCCCACGCTGAACGTGGCAGACTGAGGGGTAGGAAGCTGACCTCCTGTGAAATTGAGATAAGCTGAGAGATGGTGGGGTAGAATAGATGTGGAGACCCTTTGTCCCAAGGAATTTCATTGCTGAGCATGGCATTGTTTTGCTCCTGTGATATATGACCTATTTTGCTGTATTCTCTGCTGAGTTGGGGAAATAATCTTAGAGAGGTGCTTTGTGTGAGGGTCTGGCATTTTGTCTCAAGCTGCGATGCCAGAATTTCGTGCTTGATGGTGCTCAGTCCTCAGCGTAATAAGTTTGCTTTCGAGAACTGGCGTTTTCAAAAACATTTGTTAGCTTCATTTTTCTTCCACTGACCTGAACAGCAAACCCCTGAGAGTGGTCAAGGTGGCACACTTGTGAGAAGCCTTTTCCATGCATTTTGAGGGAAGGCAAAGCTTTTGTCCCAGGGCTCTGGATCAATCCTTGCTTTGCCTCTGTGTTGCCCTGCTTTGCTCAGTGTTGTTGTGTTGCTTTCTACTTCTCAAGTAGCTTGTTACTGGACTTGGAAAGAGCTTTGCAGTGTTTAATCTAATCAGAGAAAACTTCCTCATCCCATTATTTGGGCAATTTTGGGGTGGGGGAGTGGTTGTTTTCATTTGGGTTTTATGATTTATACTCCGTTTTTACGGCATGTTTGTTCAGGAGGAGGATTTTTCATTGCTTGCCTTTGTAGTGATTGTTTTGTACTTTCTTGGGACAAACCCGGCTCTTTTGAAGGTCCGTGTGCTTACGTGCAAAATATTGGCAGATCTCTGAGGCTGAGGAATGCAGTGGAAACCGTAGTGCATCCTGTGCTTTGATTTCTGCAAATCTCCTTGTGTTGGTCATGGTTATGAAGCTGAGTTTCTTGCTTCTAGCTCTTATCTAGGTTAACTTCTACGATCATATTTATCTGTATTATGTTTCTCCATACACACTGTGTGCTGATTCAGTTCTAGTCTCAACTGGGTTAAATTAGCCCTGCTGTAAATGCTACAGGTGGCTCCTAATGATCTGGGAAAATTACAAAAGGTTTGCTGGTTTGGTTGTCCAGTTTGAGGCAGCTGCGTGGATTTCTGGACTCCTGCCATGGGCAGGGTAGGTGCTCAGCACCAGGGAGAAAAGGAAATAGAAGATCTATCCATACATATATAAAATATGTCCTGGGCATGTTCTCTTCAGGAAGCAGTGGGACAAAGGTGTCTTTGTGGGTTGTATGCTCCGTTTGTCTCCTTGAGCTTGTGTGTTTGACTCCCTAAGAAGAAAATGGCTTTGCTCGCATGAATAAAAACTAGATTTAAGTGACAAACCTCTTGTCGATAGGCATGAAGATTTTATGCTTCCATCTTCAGTTTCCTTGCTACCGATGATAATCTGCACCACCCTTCTTGATACGTTTGTCAGTAGAGTGCACACAGCAGCTCAGCTGGTCTGGAATTGTGTTTTATGTTTGTTGGGATTAGACAAAAGGAGGATGGTAACACTTGGAGCTGCATGGATTTCGTCTGATCTGGTCACATCTTCAGACATAAAATTTGAAAACAGCCATACTGCTAAAATCAAAGAAAATCTACCACATCTTGTTGTTGTTTTGGAGGAGTTTCAGGGAGTCTTTACTTAGGTGTTCGGGGTTTGTTTGTTTGTTTGTTGCTGTTCTGCATAGACCAGGTTTACTTGTCTAAGCTTTTTTTTGGTTTATTTTTACAGTTGCTTCTCTTCCAAATGTTAATTTGGGAGTTGGCGTCTTGTTTGTTTTCCAGTTGTATGGACAACTTCAGCTTGTTTTTTGTGTTATGCTCAAGGGAAGCGGAAAAGATTAAAAATAATCTTGTGCCACTGAAAATAATACGAACTTTGAGCTGTGTAATGTCTGTGCTGTGGCTCTTTTACACTGGGAGAAACATTTGAAAAAACCAATATCCAGCAGGAACCCTTCCGGGGGTTAATACTTTGAGTTTTGTCATTCTTCATCCCTGCTTTCCCATGGTTTCCTTCCCTAGTAATATGTCAATGTGCAAATTTTGGCAAAAGCACAATAATGCACTCAAAACTCACGAGTTAAACTCCCCACAAACAGATACTTTTAAAGGAAATCCTACAGCGTTTTACAGTGGGTGTTTTTGTGTACAGCAAATCCCTCCCACCACGTGGGTACTTAAGGAATTTTCTCTTTCTCCCCCACTCCCATCAGACTGACACTTTAAACTTCTTCATTTTATTTATCTCATGGGGTCTGTCAACCTCTGACAGCGGTGATAAGAACAGGACACTGGACTTTCTGCATTCCAACAGGGGCACCTTTGTCTCCTCTTCCTCAATGAGAGCCTTCAAAGACACATCTCTTATTGCTGGCACACTGTAGCTGATTTTGGCTTTCCCAGGCAACCTCCAGGTTGGGTACTAGTTATTTAGGATGCTTACATCGCTTTCAGTGACCTTTTGGTACATGTTTTGTCCCCAGGAAATAAGTTGTGACGTATCTGTAAACATCTATTCTCTCCATTGCCATCCCACATCCCTCTGATCGTTGTGCAAACACCGCTCCTCGGGATGCGCCAGCATCACAGGCCTCCTAATTTGTTGCATTTGTGTTTTTTTGTAAATAGTCTCTTTGTGGATATTAAATAGCAAGCAGATGTCCATCAGAATATGTGCTTCATAGGCACTCTTTTGTTTGACAGAACTTTGAAGAGCGGATGCGTGTTTCCTAGTAGCTTTTATTTCTGACTCATTCATTTTAACAAATCAGAAGTTGAAAAAAAACCAACCGTAAAAGATTTAAATATAGAGTTTCACCAAAGTTATAATTTATATTACAAATCATTGTGTTAGCCAGTCATTCCCTGTCCCTTATTCATTTTGGAGTTATATAGTTGCACAATCACTCCTTAAACACACGTGTGTACATGTGCTGGGTGAACAGCAAGTGCACCAACACTCCCTAAAATGGTCACCCTGAGTAAAATCTGGCTATTTCACATCAGATGGGCTTTTGGCCACTAATTTCAGTAGCTGTGGACAAAATCCTTCTAGTTTGGCTGAAATCCAATGCCTTGATTTTGCCTGGAGCGCTGCTGTTGTCTGAACTGAAACCTCTTTTGCTCGAGCATCTGAGTCTGGATGAAATCTCTCTTATATTTTAATGGCCTTTAAACTAAATTTTCCAAATTACTTCCTTGTCTTCAAAACTATTTTTTAAAATTTTGACTGTTACTAAATGACACCACAGAAAATCTGCTCTAAAGCAGGGCAGAATCACAGAGGGGAGCTCTTCTCAATATATTTCCCCAGTGAGAGATTTATGTGGCATTTCTGGAATCAATAGGAGATTTTTCATTGATTTCAAGAGGAGTACCTCGCTTTAAAAGAGGAATCAGAGAAATCCCCTCCTCTCTATGTACTTGATATATGACACAGGATGTGCAGCTTTCTCTGGCGCTTCTCAAGTTCGTAATTTGTATTTCACCCTCATGCCACTTTGTGAATTTATTGGCAGCCAGAAGTACTCCATCAGGATTATAGAGTTTTTCCTACCTTTTGGTGGATATAACACTTTTTAAAAGCAGTGTTTAGTTATTTTTAGTTAAGAGCCATGTGGGTGGGTTTGGTACCAGCCTGCCACCAGAGCAAAGTCAGATTTTTAAGAGACTAGAATCCATCAAAACTCTGCTAGTACTTCCATGGGTGGGGGGATATTTGGTTAAATAGATGTTTATCTGGGAAAGTCATCATCTGGCTAGCAGCATACTGAATGTTTCCAAGCAGCTAACTTATGTATACTAAACAAATTTGGTTTGGCTGCAGCTAGAGCTGCCCTGTGGAAATTCTCAACATACATTTGTTTGATTGAGCTGTCATTTTCAGTTGATCTGCTGATGATCTGTGTCACTTTGTTTAAATGTCCTGGTGTTTTTTTTCTTTTTTAATACAGTGCAAAACCAGTCTGCTTTCTGTGATGGATTAAATTGAGGTGAAATTTGAGAGTTACTCCTGTTTTTGATTTCTGTGCCCTGAGACAGGTGGGCTGGAATGACAAAGAACTTCGCACACAAACACATTAAAACTAAAATGGAGTGGATGCCCTTATGATTTAAAACATCCGTAGATGTGTCAACTACCAAATGCTCCCGTTCAAAGCAGTTGCTGGGATTTGCACTTTAAACAACAAATGGTATTTATTTGGTCTATCCCTCTCAGCTAAAATACCTGGACAAAATGCATGTTGAACCCTTTTTCTCCTGCAAAATTCCCTCTGGGTGCGTAAATGTTGGGGTTTTGGCCTCTGGTGAGACAGCACAAGTTAATCCTGAGATGAAGTTCCTGGTGGGCAGCAGGGGTTGGAAATGGTCTCTCCAGCATGGTGGGAGTGTGTCAGGCCAGTCTGGGAACTGGGCAGCATCTCTGGTGGTCTCAGCCCTGGAGATGTCCTTTCTGCAGGCATTTTATAAGAGACCAAAGCTCTTTTCAGACCACAGCACTTGGTTCAGGTCTTTTGGATTTTGGGAAGTATTGCTCAAGCTTTGGGCTATCAGTTGTGCCCCCTTAAGCTTGGTACAAGTGAGATCCTGGTGCTTCCACTGGTTTTGGGGAGGAGTGGTGTTGGCTTCAAGAGGGAAAGTGGGATGATGAGGTGCGAGGTGGGGCACATCCAGCTCTGAGCAGAGTTCTGTGGAGAGGAATCCCACAGCCAGGCTCATCCTGGTGCTTGGCCCCTAACTCCCCCTCCTCCAGCTGACCTTTCCATAGTGTGGAGCCCTCACTACAATGCACCTTTTCTCCATACCCAATGTGGGCTTCTTGCACAAGGCTCACCACATTTCAGTCTTTGCTTTAGAGCTCTTGGAAGGCTCACTTTGTTCATCTCCAGGTTTTCCCATGTGGGCTGTGGGCCATACATGAACTGAGCTCTCTGGAGCGGGACCAAGGGATGACAAGTCCAGACAAATTCCTTACTTTCCAAACACGTCACTGATTTGCTTTGTGACCATGGGTTAGTTCTGTTCACCTACATGGCTGCGGTCGGCGAGATGGAGACATGGATGTGCTCTGAGAGCTCTTTCAACACCTTCTCATGGCAATGGTTGGATTTTTTTCCTCTGACATGCCTGGAGTTATGCATGGCCCTACCAAACTTGCTGAACTGAGGTTCTCTGGAGTGTGGAGAAGGTCAGCTAAGTGCCAGTTTGATGCTTGCTTTGAAAATTGCTCTAGGAAGAGCTGCTTTTATTTGACTTGAGTTTCTAATGAGCTTACCAGGGAAAACTTTAAAATGCAATTTGTTCCTTCCACTTCCCCTCTCTGGAAGTGTCTTCTGTGAGCAGCAAATTGTTTCAGTGCAATTCTCTCTTTCCTGGTAGAGACACTGGTGCTACAATGAAGGGGTATCTAACACAAGATCTCTTTCATGACCACTTATGACTCTGTGAAGAGTAATGGTCTACCCTGAAAATTTCCAAGCATTTTTGGCTCTGATTTGGACAGAAGGAATTCACTTTCAGAACAATTTCAGGAAAAGCCACATTATTTTCCTGACATAAAAAAACCCTCAGCTTCTTGAGCCATTTTTGCTCAAGGACTCCATCACTTCTATGATTTAGGATGTGTCTCTGTGTTTATATATATATTATATTACATATACATGTTGTATATATACATCCTTGTCATTATAAACACCACTTAAATCCATGTCCGTAAACATAAATACATATATAGTTAAGCACTCTTTATAACAGAGGATTAGTCCACAGTGACATAATAGGTAGAATTAAAGTATATAACAACCGCCTGTTAGTTTGAGTTTGAAGGGTCCTGCGAGATCCTTGGGGATGGAGAGCACTGCCTGGGCCAAGGTCTCTAATGGCATGGCATCCAATTACACGAAGGCTGAATTTACTCCATTAAGAACTATGTATTTATTTAAGCTGTCATATATCAGCCTGCACATGAAAACAATAGAGCTTGTGAAGATTGCCAGTTTGGAGGGGGGGGGGGGGGGAGGGAAGAAAAAGATTATTTTTCAAATTTTCTTCCAAGTTACTGGGATGAACCAGAAGCTTTCAGAGTGCTGATTTATTGCTCTCTGTTAGCGGCTCCCCAGGACCCCTCTGATTCTCCAAGATCAACAGCTTCAGAGAAAGCAATACAAGGTGTATGGAACAAAGAGGGGAATAAATTACATTAGCAGTTAACTTTCTTTACAGTTAATATATATTAATAAATATCTACAAAACATTTGAGGCTTTGACCAGGAAGCCATGTAAAATAAACTGTAGTCCCACTCTTTTTTCTCCTTTTTTTTAAAAGTCAAAATAGATCTAACTGATGTTAACTGTTTCACAGCGGGGGTCTCGTTCTGGTTTCACACTGGTGTCACTGTTGATTTTGGAGGGGGGATGTGATCAGAATAAGGACTGTCACTCCTCCCGCCTTCCACCAGGCTGCTGGTGCTACGGGAACCCTTGGCATTTCCATACTGTCCTGCTTTGCATCTTCAAAGCACTGGGGAGAGATGAGCTATTCACCATGGAGCTCATCTGAGGCAAATGAGATAATATGATCCCGTGGAAGAAATGGGAAACCCAAGAGGGAATGGGGGAATTTGTTACTGGATATGTTTGCAAAAGCAACTGAGTGTGCAGTGTCAGAGCTACCCCCTCCCAGTATAAGCAAAGACTGTGGTTTGATGGACCAGGGAGGTGAGAGCCCAGGAGGTCTTTCCTGTTAGTCCTGCATGTGCTGAAATATCTTCTCGATCTTTTTCTAGCTAGCTGGGCTTGGAAAACTCTGGGCTTTGCTGGCCAAAACCTCCCCAGTGGTTTCTATGTCTGTGGAGCTTTGGCTTGCGTGAAGCTCCCCAGATGTGTGAGACATGGGCAGTCTCTTGGTCCTTGAGAGCTGCAGTGGAAGTTTTCCCTGTGAGTTCAGCAACGCAGATGGATGTTATCCATTTTCTTCATTTTCCTCCAGAGAAGAGGGAAAAGGGGTGAACAGAGTGAGGTGTTGCTCTGTGTCCACGTGAGGGGAGTAGCAAAGGGCTTTTGGCTGAGGCTGAAAATAAATGTTAAAGAGAGAGCAGGCACCTCCCAGCATTGGCTGTGGACCACCAGCATGAGAGAGAGGCAGGAGTGAAAAGCTCTTAGATAATGTTGAAAACCTCCAAGCACTGAGCCACAGAAAACTCACCCTTTAGAGATGTGCTAGGTAAAAATACAGCCAGACCAACACCCTTGGAGGAGTTTCCAAATTACATGAGGAACGATTTTATAGGAAAGAGGTGACAGCATCCTGGATTTGCCAGATTTCTGCAAACACTTTTCCTTTTAAAACAAGTCTCCTGATTGCTCAGCAAAATTCAAAGCTCTAATATTAGGGGTTTGGAATTTTTTTTCTGTAACTTCTCTGAATGTTTTCCTTTCTCATGATTTTTTGGTAATAACACAGGAAAGAAAATGAAACAGCTCTGAGAAAAGGAGGGGAAGGGAAAGAAGTGGGGGAAGAGTGAAGAGGAAATGAAGGATTTTCAGGGGAAAGCTAACTTCTGTTTTGCAAGCACCTTCCTGCACCAGAGGATGCAGACAGGGCACGGGGAGGGAGCTGTGGACACTGACAATGAGGCACTGCAGCATCTTAAGCTCAGCTGAAGCACATGAAGCCTGTGATGATGGAAGAGCTGGGCTCTCATTTTATCTCTGTATAGATGTCTTGGCTGCAAAAAGCCTAGTGTTTCCCCTTGTCCTCTTATACAAAGGCCAAGAAAAATAATTGCTACAGATCCTTGTAGCTCCTTGTGCTTATGTATGCCACGCTTTCTAGAAAAATAAACTATCTCTAGAAAGGTAACAGAGAATTTAGCTGTACTTTATGGGTGTAGTTTCCTCTTGCCTCCCTCCTTGTTTAAAGTCATACTACCATGGAGTTTGGGGCTTGTTGTAGGGCAGCAAATAGTTTTTTCTCAATTGTGCTTGGATGCCTGCAGTAAATTCTGTCAGTTCCATGGGCAAACCTTATCTGCATCACCACTGAAAGGATCATTTTGGTAAACTTAGACAAAAGTCCTACTGGCATTAAGATAAATCCTGTTTGTTGGGACAGACCAACCTTCTGAAATGGGGCAGGAAACACAAACACATTTTATCAACCATGAATATTTTGTTGAGATTAAAAGTTAATTAGTGTTTGTTTAGAGTAGGTGGCTGGCACAGGTAGAATTCGGTTTGTCAGAAAAAATTGTGGAATTGCTTTGAGGAACGGGCAGTGTCTGGAACTAATTGGTGGTGGAGATAATGTAGATAAACCCAGTTCAGAATGCTTTGGATTTTTACCTGGAAAAAAATGAAACAAAGATTCTTGCACTCTGAAAATGTGTGGGTTTTTGAGCGACATATCAACGAGAAGAAATTGTCAAAGTGTGCAAGCCAAGGCCCTGGGTTTCACGGCGACAAATGGGAAAAAATTTTCATTCAAGTTTTACAGTAATCCCTTGCAAAATAGCACTGTCATACAGAAATAAGCGTGTACATGCATATGATGAAATAAAACTGTCCCAAAGGGTTCCTTGTAAAAAATAGAAAATATAGTGGATATAAATATATACTGATGGCCCAAAATGCTGCAGAATACATTCGTACACCTGACATGAAGTATAGTTACTCTTGAGATTCATGATTTTCCAATCAGCTAAGTATGTCCTGCATGTTGCTGGGTGACCTTCTGCTGAGAATTCGCTTGCAGGAAAAATTGTGGCCTTGTATCTCCTCGGAAACAAATGCTGGAAGCCAGTCTTGCCAGACCTTGAGTTTTAGAAGTGGACAGTATTGTAGGATTAATTATCCGATACTTTTCCTGATTAGTGTATTTGTTATGAGTACTTCTGTTAGTGCTTCAAGGACTTAACTACAGTGTATCACAGTGTCACTCGAGTATAATTAATACTCTTTCACTGTAATTGCATAATTAAAAAGCTGTCTGGCTGCTGGTGCGAAACTCCGCTCTACAGCAGCTCGGTTTTCCAAACGCAGCTCCCCAAAAGTCCATCCCTCCCTGGAATACCTGGGCATAGCTCAGGAGCAGGTACATCCTTCTCTGATAAACCCTCAGCTCTTGCTCTTTTATCCCCAGCATTTTGGGAATGTCCTGTGTAAGGCCAGGGGCTGGACTTGATGATCCTTGTGGGTCCCTTCCAACTCAGCATATTCTGAGCTGCCTTCTCCCCACATCTCTCTGTCTCCTGTTCTTCTCAGGTGGAGTGCAGGCTCTTTGGGATTCAGGCACTGCAGGTCCCCTCCCCAGCGTCCTCTACAGGGCCTTTTTGCCCTGGTGTTGTGACTATACATGAGAGAGGGGATGGGGTCGCTGAGCCATCGCTGGTTCCTTCTATTTAAGCTATTGGTGCTTAGAGTGAGAATTGCTCAGCTCGTCAAAGCAGATGGATGGGTGTTTGCAGGCTAGTGCTGAAGTGCCTGCTGGCAGGAAGGGGTTAAATTCCTTTTTGTTCATAATGTGCTTTTGAAACAAAACTTCATGACCTGGCTTTTTTTCCCCTTCCTTTTTTTTTTTTTTTTTTCAAGTGATTACACTTTGCCGCATTATAAGGGAGCGAATGCATTTGTGTCTCAGGACCGTACTCTACCAGATACTGACATGTTCAACATCTCCTGTGGCTTACCAAACACATCAGGGATGTGGACCTCCCTCTGTTTTCTCATTATGCCAAATAATGAAATGTGAAAATAATTCTAATCCTTTCTTCTGGTTGTGCTGTACCTCTGAAAATATGATAAACTCAATCCAATTAAAAGTCATTACCTCTACAAGGCTCAGTCTCTATCTATAACCTTTGTTTTATAATTCACTCTGTTATCTGTCTTCATTATAATTTGGTAGAATAGTCATCTTTTATTACTGCTTTCTGTTGGAAAGAGGCATGTGAATTTCCAGTGCTACTTTGTGACACGTCTCAGTTTAAAACAGTAAAGGTCCACCAATGAGTAAAAAGAAGTTCAGTTACGCTGAATTATTACATTGAGATAAAGTTTCATTTGTGCTGATTATAATACTGTAGCTTTAAGTAATTGTTTTGGTTTAAAAACACTCTTTTACGGCAATAGTTTTTCCACTGTGGCAGGGACTGTTAAAGTGCATTACCTATTCTGTCTTACCACAGCTGATACAGATTCAGTTAAATTTTGCTCCTAATCGGTATTTTCTGTGAGCAAGTGGCTGATCTCACTAATTCATGTTTAACCTCCCTGTCCTTAGTTTTGTCCTGAGCTGGTTGGCTTCTTGTGCCACGTCAGTGTGAGAATATATGTCATGTTTACCATTATGGCAATCAAACAATGAACAAAAGCTGGTTCCTCTAATCCATTTTTCCTCCCTTAGCAGTGACCAGTACACAGGGCTAAAAATTTCAAGGCAGATTTTTTTTTTTTCCCCTTTGGTCTGCTCCATATAGAGAGTCACGAAGGGCATTAATGAGTATGTGTTAGCTGCTGCAACTCCCCTCACTTGAAATATCTTACCAAGATACAAATTTAAGCTATTAGTTAGAATTTCAGCATGCTTTAGTCTGCCTCCCAGCTAGTGTGGATCTCTCCAGACTCCTTGCTAGCTGCAGATCTGGCTCTCAGTATATCAAATCCTACAGCTGGCATTTCCCTCTTCTCTTACCCCCCACTCTGTGTAACCCAGGAAAGGTTTTGAAAGTCAAATATATATTTATTCCATTGAGGAAACTTTATCAACCAGCACCAAAGTTTATTGGCACTAGCTAGTGATATAATGGGTAGTTTAAACCCTGCTAACTGCGAATAATTTTTCAGCACTGTTTATGATTGCAGTAGGCTCTAACAGACCAGAAGTACAGATAACATAAATATTTCTACCAGAGATGATTGTACTGGAACTATAAATAAAATTAGACTTAACTTGTAAATAAATTCAGTGTGTGCCAGCCAACATTTATAAACCTTTGTTGCTGCATGTAGTACAGTAATTTATATGGAAAAGTGCACAGGAACACAAGCAGACAAATTTTACTTTTCAGTTATGCAGGTGCAACATCCCCTCCACATCAAGGAGAGCAGCTCCCGTGCAAATGAAAGTAGAATTTGACCCACAGTCTCTCAGTGCTGGACCCTAATTAAAAGCCAGCGTCTGGTCCCCATCAGATGCTTTTGACTATGTTACTCAATTAGACATGAATGACACTAGACAGAGCACCAAACGCTACTAGTTATTGTAGGGGCTGATGGTGAGAATTGCCAGAGACCACAGGCAGGTCCCTACACAGTTACTATATTATAACTTTACTGGTCTAGTACCAACACTTGGCAATGCTGAAATTATCCTGTCTTAAAGACCTGATGCTCTAGACTATGTTTAGCTTCTTTTCTCACTTGCCTGTGGACAGATTTCTCCCCAGTGCCTGGTGCTCGTCCAGAGCTCCCTTCTGCTTCCAGTATGAGCCTCTCGTTTCAGGGTTGTTTTCTGCAGACACTATGATTTGAGAAGCAAAACTGCTTCCCACGCAGGAAAGGTTTTAAATGTGAATTATCTACACTGGTCTTACAGATGTGCACCTTGCTGTGAGGCACAGACTGAAGCCACTCGAAGTCGTTGGCGCATAGGGTGCTCCAGAGGCGACCCTGGCTGAGCTCCCTTTGCATTTTGTGTAGATCCTGCTGCCCACAGTGCAGCACCGTGAGTAGTTGGTGATTTATGTACTTCAGCCCCAAAGCCGTGCTCGGGCTGCCTTGAGCTGCCTTTTTCTCCATCCTTTTTCTGTGCAGCTTTTCCTACAACTCCCTCTTCTGCCGGCAAGCAGAAGGGTTTGCTTGCTGTGGCTCAAGGCTGAGGTGTGGGATCTCTGCTGGGAGAATGCCCTCTGTGATCAGCAGTGTCATGAGCATGAAGGGAAGGCTGGAATCTGGGCACCACATTTCCCTCTCATTTTGTTATATTAGTGTCAATCCGAAGAAATTTGAGTAAATTTGGTTAACTCCAGGACAGATGCTGATCTCTTTTATTCCTTGGTAGAAGTCTAAAGTAATTACTTTAGATTTAAGTGTTATGTAAGAGAAATCAGAATCTGGCCTTTGGGGCCACCACGCGGGTGCTTCGGTCTCCCTTGCTCTCATTGCATGAGCGTGGTTTTTGGGGTTAGACCTTTGGAGTGAGTTTTGGACAGCTTTGATTTTCTCATGCTTGTGTTAGGGTCAAGCAACACAAATATGCAAAATCCTCATGTGTTTGAAGGCTAATGGTTGTGAAAGTATTTTTACTTGGTAATTGAAGTAATGATTCAGAACAGCTTCAAGTGCTGTGTTTATCTCTAAACGTGCTTGTAATCTCTTTTGTTGTACAATGGAACTTGCTATTTGTGAAACAGTGTTTCGCTCCCCTGTTTTATGATTTTCACCTAACTGGGAATTACTAGCTCCAGTCTGGTTAGAATCTAATCTCACTTGATTAGGTCTGTCTGATGCTTTTCACAATGGGGTCCTGCCTGGGGGTACCAGGCTGTGTTACAATACAAATAATAATAAATAACCGCCAATAGGTCCAGCTCCACAGAACAGTTCTGTGAAAAGGGAGTGGCGCAAACCAGTTTCAGGTACGTTGACTGATAAAGTGTTCAAGTAGAGTAATGTAGGCCTTGGCTGGAGTCCTTCCTGTGCCTGGAGATAGTAACCCAATCTCTGAATGTTTCTAAAGCTAAGGATCCTTCTTTACATCTCCTCTGACCCCCTCTGAGCTGTGCCTACCTTGTGTGGACACTCAGGTGGCTCCCATCTTGTTCAACACTGGCTAAGAGCTCCTTTTGAAGCTAATGGGTTTTCTTCTTTTAATTTTCTGCTTTTCTTGACCTCCTGTGTTCTAGACTGATGTGGATATATTTTGTAATCAATCAGTCTCTGCCTGTAACAGGCTTTATTTTCTTTAATACTTGTTCAAACAGAAATTCAGATAAAGGTGTCCACTTGTATGCAACAGGAAATGCCTGTCTCCTTTTCAGATATCCCTGCAAATACTCCAGGCTGATTTCCTCTGCACCCAATGGTAATAGTAGGTCAAACAAATATAAATGCTCACCGGTCTCTTTCAAAGATCTGATTTAGAAGTTTGTGTACGTTCGTGTCCACCCTCACCTCCTGCAGGAGAATGGATTGATTCACCCGATCCTACCATGTTCCCAAAAGCCTTCATTAATGCATCCTTGCTGAAGGTTTGTACAAGGCATGGTCTATAGAGCTAGTGGAGCTCAAAGCTCCTGACATGTGATGGAATTCTCCCATCAAGCAGAGTTACGTCCTTGTGGTGTCTAATCTTTGGGACCAGGGGTCGTCTCACCTTTGAGAAGCTGCAGGCATGAAACTGTGTGGCTCTTCTCGCTGCAAAGAGCCACTTTGACATTTATCTCAGCTCTTGATTTATCCTGCTCAGAAGGTGATGGCATTCTGAATTAGCCTCTCTAGATGCCTTTGCTTTCAGCCTGCCTCTTTCCTGTAATCCTGTTTATGATTAAATCACTGGTGGCCATGTGCATGAATCCAAGTGCAGAGAGCTGCATTTATGTGCTAGAGTGTTTACCAGTCAATAGTTGTTTTGGGAATGTGTCTCCTTAGGCACAAACAGCCTGAGGGATGGAAGAACAGGAATTCTCTATGGATGCGTTTCTGTTTGTTGTAACTGGCTTTGGCTGTGGAGATCTGGGTGTAGACTGGATCCCCGGAAGATTTTGTGTGAAGTTTGAGTTTAAGGCTGCCCTGAAACACGGATAAGTGCAATAGGCCAGCATGTCTGCTCACCATGAGGTGGCATTTCAGCTGCAGCCAGGTACAGCCTTGCTGAGCATGAGGCCCATCGTGCCTCTGACAGCAGCACTGGGTTGTGTTCAACCTCTGCCTTGGTCATTAGTGCCTCTTACCTAATTGCTCTTGGAGAGGAAAACTGGGCTGAACTAAGAAACATCCTAATGGAAGGAAGTCCTCTCCTCCTCCCAACCGTGCACAGAAGGCCTCTCAGTCTTGAAATGACCCCAGGCCCTGGAACTACAGCAGCAGCTTTGGCACATTGCTCTCCCGTCCTCATCAGGCACATCCCCAGCACACGGCCACGTGGGCTCTTTCCTGCTGGTGGGCAAGGTTGTGACAAAAGTGCAAACACAGGTGTCCACCCTGGCCTTTTAGTAGCAATTAACCTTTACTCCTGGGTTTCCTTTGAAGCTTGCTCATGTTTTTATTGTAAAATAGTGGTGAAGAATTTTATGGAGACTAATGTCCAAGCTTCCACATAACCTAATCTCATCTGTTCCATTATCAGGGGCCTCATTTTTTATTTCATCCCATTTCTGGTGGGGATAATTATTGGAACTTAAAGAGGCTATCTTGAATTTCAAAACTGGAGTGCTATCTGTGCAAGTGATTCGCAGTTCACTGTGAAAATGATGCTTATCAGCACAGTTCTGTGTTTAATTCTAACCTTACAAAGGTTTTTCATCAGTCAATATCCTATGGTTTTGCTGGAAGTCCCTCTGATCCATGTGGGTGTAAATTTTAAGAAGAATAGTAATTCACCCTTTGAAAATTAAGACCGGAACCTTGGTTCATGTACATTGATTTTAATAGAGCTGCTTCTATCATTAATTTCACAAATATGTCTTAATGATCTTCGCATCTCTTGGTCAGTCATAATTCGTCTGTGTCTATTTTGAGGTTTAAAAATATATTTTTTGCTGGAATACATTGCTATTTCAGGCAAAGGACTATTTCAGTAGTCCATTTTACCCACACTTAGAGCTTTGGGGCATAGAGGCGTATTATATTTTCCAGAGCTTTCAAGCTGAAAGCTCGTGTTTAGAGACGACATCGGGCGTGGCTGCTGGAAATCAAAGGAGGCACAATAGACCCAGCAAACGGACTTGTCTCCCTGCCAGGCTTCCAGAGGCCAATTTATCAGCTGCAGGTTTGACCCTATATGGCTAAAAACGAGCGTAGCCAGAATGACTGAGATAAGTATAACTGAGGCCTTTGAGTCTGCGAGAGAGAGAAATTAAACTGGACTGTCCCTGGGGAAGATGAAACATCTGTAAAGCTGTGCTTGCTAAATGCTTAAGGCTCAGCTTGTGCTGGCTTGTGGGCAGGCACTGCTGGCAAGTGGAGCTGAGGAAGGTGGCCCTTTGGGACAGGCACAGAGCAGGTCATTGCTTGCTGTGACTTAAATTATTTGGCTGAGATACTCTGTTATTTCTTGAAGGAGAATTGACTATGGGACACAGAGAGCCTTGGTTTTATGGGACACTGCTTGGCAGGACAGGGACAACAGCAGTGACTGTGTGAGATGGGCTTTTTAAGGAGTTTGAGTGTCAGGCACCCAGCTGTCATGGAAAATCAGTGGGATTTAGAAGCCTGAAGTTTTTACCCCTGGCGCCCCCCTTCCAGTGAGCCATGTGCTTATCATCATCCAGATCGCTTTCCTTGTGTGATTTCTCTTCCTGCACCCCATGTGTATACATGGGTTAGGGTTTTTTTTTTTTAACCCCCGTTTCAAAAGCAGCTGAAGTCTTTTAGTCAGGACTGCAATCTAAACAGCCGGGGGGAAAACATCTGAACGGGAGCACGCCTGCTCCAGGGGGTGCATGCAGCATCGCTGCTGGCCTGTGAAGTCAGGGAGCACATTCAAGTTTTGGGGGTTGCTCAGGAGGTGTGGATGGACCTCTGTCACCTGTCCCACCATGCTGGAGCAGGGCTGTGTTTGGGGGCAGCAGCAGTGCTGTGGTGTGACAGACATGGTTGCTAAAGCGGTTGTCTCAGTGCAGGGCAAAGTGAGTGCTGGCATCCAGGTGGAGCTGTGTCTCTATCCTTTCCATGCCCTCTTCCCTGTCCTTTGGAGTCCAAGATAAGGGGTGCTGTGTGCAGGAAGGTATGGCATGGTGGTAGGCATAAGTGGTGGGCAGAGAGCAAGCTCTCTGCACCAGCGCTTTCACGAGCCCTTGAGCATCATTGCCAAAGTCAGCTATGACAGGTAGGATTTCTCAACCATAAGCACTGGGAAATCCCTCTCTGTGTCCTTCTCAGCTAAATGGTGGAGTCAGTCAAGATTTTCTACTTCTCAGAACGCCAGATATTAGGAAAGTGACAAACTAATCAATATGAGGTTCAGTTGTTAAAGTGCAGGCAGATTCTGCCAAAGCGGAGGCCGAGGGGACGGGTAGCTGAACTTTCTTGTGACATGTATGAGGTCATAGCCAGTGCCACATAAAAGGAAGAAAAGCAGTTCATGGCTGTGAATAAATTGCTCACAGATGAAGAATCCAGTTTGCGAGTCCTGTGATGGGAGCAATCTATTCCAATGATTTGTTATGTCCCAGTGTTTGTCTTAGGCAGTACCAGAAGCATGAAAGTACAGATATAAAACCGTGAGATAATATGTAACAAAGATGTGAGAGACAATGGGCTATGACCACTTTCCAGTGGAAAAGGCATACGGTGCTAATCTACCGTGGATAGTTTCTTAAATGAGCAAGAAATTGAAAGAACATTTTAAAGTTTCCTGTTTCTTCACTGAAACAGAGTCATTCTGAAAGCCAAGCCCAGTGTAACGCTTTCATTTCTGGGCCAACCGTATTATGCAAATATCCTCAAGCTCAGGTTTTAAATACCTGATCTCTCAATTTCAGTCCTTGGAGAACAGTATTCTCACCTCCTATTTATATTTGAATTAAGTGGAATGAGTTCTGGTGCATATAAAAACCCAATAACATTAATAAGTTAAATGGATATAAATAGTAACGGAGTTTTTTTGGTTAGTTTTGCTGTTTTGCTCCTTTTGCATGTGTTGTTGGGTTGAGCACTGTATTGCTGGTGCAGCTAAAGCCCCTGCTGAAGTAACTCAGTGTTACTGACTAAAAAGAATTCATAATTAGTCTTACGTTTTAGGCTGTCAAAAATAGTGAGTTTTTCTTTTTTTGCCTTTTTTTTTTTTTGCTGGCTAAGCCCCAGAGATGAAGGATTTTTTTTAATGTGTTTTGGATCTGCCCCAGGTTTTTTTGCAACTATAAGAGGAGAAGGTTCATTTTCTCTATAAGGTGCTGTTTGGATCCTGAACTTATTTTAGACCATTGCATTTCTTGGAGGTCAATGGTAAGACACTGATTTACATCAAGTGAAGCTCTTGCCAAGAGTTGTGTGGTAGGCTGGATCCTTTATCCAAAGACTAATTGGAGGCCATCAAACTTAATTTTGGCTACTTTAGGTTCAATCTGTCTCTCTGAAAGACCAGTGAAGCTTTCCTGCTTTTCACTTCTCTTAGATTTCAGTTGTAACATATAATGCTGGCTTTCAATTGTAATTTCAAATGGTGTGCGAGGCGCAGCGCTGTATCCGGACCCGACTGGACAATGGGGTGTGCCTGCCTTTACATCTGTCTGCAATTCCCTCGCCTGTGCTCAGTGATGCAAACCACTTTTGATGTCAGGAATATTGAGAAATACTGTGTTACCCCCAGGCCTACACTAGAGAAAAGGCTCAGCTCTGTCCAGGGTGAGGTTCTGCTGCAGGATTAGTGAATGATGAGGTCTCCCAAACTGTCCCTTCCATTCCGTGTGCAAGCTAAAAGTGTTCCATGTGCAAAATCTGTCAGGGTGTTTCAAATCCTACTGTTTGGCTTTCTTTTCCAGGTGATGAATGTTTGTATGAGAGCTTTCCAGAACTTCCCTTGGGGGAAGCGCCAGAAGCTGATGGAGAGACTGCAAATGTCCAGTGTCCAACATCCACCAGCATCCAAGAGCCGTCTTCTCCAGCAACCTCCAGCGAAGCTTTCACACCCAAGGAGAGCTCTCCTTACAAGGCTCCAATATACATTCCCGATGACATTCCCATTCCTTCAGAGTTTGAGCTCCGAGAATCCAACATTCCTGGAGCAGGATTAGGGATATGGACCAAAAGGAAGATTGAAGCAGGGGAAAAATTTGGCCCTTTTGTAGGAGAGCAGCGGCCGCACCTGAAAGATCCCAGTTACGGTTGGGAGGTAAGATGCTGTACATTCTTTCGGTCTGTTGAGTTCTGGTGTGTCTATAAGCACAGAAATATTTGTAGAATTTGAGTCTTATCCTGTGGCAGCCAAAGCAGATTTATGTGCACAAACTGCTTTGTGGCCTTTTGGGGTTTTCTGGATGGAGACGAGTGTAAATTGAAAAAGAAAAAAAGTCAGAAATTAATATTGCTCTTCATGCACGAAATCCGTCTGGGTGGATATTGGCAGGTGATGCTTCTTTTGAGGAAAGCGAGGAAAAAGTTGTGTTGTTGGAACATTTCTATACCATTTTTAATCAGGTCTTGGATGGTTCTGCATAACGTCTCTGGGTGAGGGATTTGCAAAATCGCTGCGTTATAGGTTTGAAATTAAACTGGGTGCTGCTTTCAGGGTTGTGAATTGACATGTTCTGTCAACAACTATTAAAATAGCCCTAAAATCCAGTGTTGCGTGGCAAAAATTGCTATTGAACAACCTTGTGCTACTAGGGGCTTCAAGAGCTGGGGGGTTGATCCTGCTTCCATTTAAGTTAATGGGAATTTTGCCATTCATTTGGTGAAGTAGGTTTGGATGCTGGTGCCATACCCAGCCCACACAGTGGTGTGGTTCATGTTTCTTCTGCAGATGCTTTGGGAAATGTTGCTTTTCCTGAAGGAGCTCATGGACTCCTTTGGCGAGTAGAGGTGTTGGATCTTTCTTTCTCTGCCTTCAGGAGCAACATTTTCCTCACTGTGGATCTGTCTGAGCTCCTGGTCCATGGTCAGGTCAGGGATTCAAACATCAAGTGGTGTTGCTGTTGTGTTATGATGTAACAAATGTTCCTGCATGGTTTTATTCATCGTTTTAACAATGTGCTGTAGGAACAGAGCACAATCTTGGCTTTCCATCTGTACGTTTCCTTTGGTTTCTGATAAGGGGAGCCGTGCAGAGTTTGCATGGCTCTCCAGGGGCATGGCTGACCTCTGGAGAGATGGGAGTTCATTTTCCCAGGAAAAATGGAGTTTCACTGTGGAGCAGAGCCTTGCAGATCTGGTGGAAAATGGAAGCTTGATTTGCTGTTAACTATCCATAAACACTCGGGGAGTTCATTCCGAACTTTCCATCCAGCTGTTTAAACTCTTGTGAGACCTGTGACAATATGACAGAATAGTGTCAGGAGAAATCATAGACTTGGCAGCGCTCTATTGAGTTAACAGACTGTGATGCAATATAATTGCTGGTGAGAAATCTTTATTATTTGAAAAAGGCACCAGGAAACCATAAAATCTGACCTTTAACCACACCACAATTAAGCTCAAATATTGATAACAGAAATTAAAGGAAAACTGTTGATACATGGCTGTACTTGCAGGTTTAACATATTCCAAAATTTTAGGGTATTTTAGACTGGACACTCAAGTGGTGTAGGGCAGGATAACCTAACTAAGACTGAGGGAAACCAATCTAGATTTTCACACCCTTAGATGCTGGCAATATGCTACCGTATTAGAGACTGGTTTCCCTGCTTGAAATATTTAAAATTTTGGAGTCTGTGATATCCAGACAAGAAATGAATATCTTGATAGTGCTGGAAGCCCAGCTGGCAGCCTGAATCCCTTTCAAGCTGCAGGACTCGTGCCATTTGAATAGTGTTATTTATTTGGGACAGCTGGGGCAAGCTATTGAAAAGTGTTGGAGCAAAATCACACAAAATCAACAGTCAAGTCCCTCTGCAATTTGGTCACTCACCCAGAAGTATTCTGTGGTGCTCAGAGGAACTTGAAACTGAATACTTTTCCAACAAGTGGGTTAAATACATTTACTGTAGTTGAAGGGAGACAAAGAAATGCTGGTTACCAGAGTTTACACAGTGAGTAAAATGGCACATAGTGATGGTTAGGGCTAGAGGAGGGATGTGGGGGAATCTGGTAGGGCTGGAGATGACTTTACTGATGCCCCTTCCACCCCAGATGCTCATCATCACACTCCTCAGGAACCCACCACTTCCTTGGGCTTGTGCTTTGGATATTAAAGGGGGAAAAAAGCTGATACTGGTGTGTGGGGTCAGGCAGTGCTAAAGGCAGTGTGGGATGGTGAGGGAAAATATCATTTATAGAGGTTTAAGTATGGTGTTGGGAATTTAAGTGTTTCTGGTACTGTTGTTTTCTGCTTAAATGGGCACTTTTGGGAAACAAGGTGTATGTCCAGCCAGGTGCCAACGAGTCAGTTAACAAACGAGGATTCATTCTGCTGTTGCTGATAATCAAGATGAAATTTCATTTAAATCTTAAATGGAGGAAGGATAGAACGAAAGGTTCTGTGTGGCACTGGGTGTGGATTTTAGGTGACCTTGTGGTGTGAGAGGTTTTAAAATCTTTCCACAATGACGCTTGTTTGGCAAGCGAATTGTATTGATGTGGAATGTGGCACAATACTCTCTTGTGTTTGATTACCTGTAATTCCTAGAATAATTCATGGTACTATAGAGGTCAGCTGTGTCTGGTGGCTTCAGAAGGAGGGATGTCCCAACCTGCTCATTCTGGTCCTGGTCCCACGGGCCAGAGAAAGTGTTTTGCTATGTCCAGGCTCACTCATTTCTTCATCTCTTGTGTGTAGTGCTCCAAGAAATGCATAGTGGGGTTGCACCATTGCTGCTATTTGTGTACTTGCCTCTTGAGCAGACTCCCCTGTGGCTACAGAGAGGATGATTAAGTTCTTGGAAAAATAAATCTTTCCATTTTATCTGAGTTTAAGGTGGAACACTGAATGTACAATGGTGTTTGGCTTTCTAAGATGATGGAGGAGGATTTTTTTGAGGAAAACATAAACGTATTAAAACAGTTTTGGAAGGAAAGACGAACAACTTCCACAGCCTTTTTCCGATGCTGCATATATTATCATTCTGTTACAGAACATTTGCTCCTTTTTTGCAATTGTTTAGGATTGCTAGGTAGTCTAAAGTCTTACACTAGAAAATTTTAACCCAAAACCCTACATTCACATTGGAGACAAGAGTTTACAGTTAACACACAAATTTGGACTGTAGCTACATTTTTGGAAGGGACATTTTTATTCCCTTGCAAAAGGTTGTCATAGTTTTGGGTGTTTCCAGCTGTGGGATACTTCTGACTTCCAGTTTTTGTGACATCCATCTGAGTTGATACTGGGATTAGCCTGTGGCAATTGAAAGAGAAGTCGAAGCTGGAGGAACTGTCGCTGTGAAACTCTGCAGCCAGGCAGTAGATGATAAAGAAAAATTTTCTGCAGAAGACTGAGGAATTTCATGGAGCCTGTTCCAAAGTTCCCCTATAGCAAGGCTCCCTATGGGATCAACACAGAGTCCTGTCAGAGCAAGTCCAGGAACACAATGCCTATTGTGTCCATTTATACAGTTCAACCATAAAACACACTCTGGGACAAAGAGAATTTGTTGTGATATAGTCGTGCTTGGGTCATGATTAGAGTGCTGTAGATCAGTTTAAATGAAAAGCCATAAATTTGAATTTTATCTCATTTTGTGGGGCCGGAGCTGAGCATTATCTAATCAGGTATTGGTTAGCTGAAGTACAAATCGAACAGGGGGTCACCGGACAAGGGGAAAGGTCGAGCTTTTTTGCAGTTTGTCACCGGGGTTTTAGTATTTGCCAGCAGCCCGAATATCCGAGGGGGTCGGGAGGCTGTTGCTTGGTGCTTGTTGGAAAAGGGAAAATTGACTGCGGCTTAATCAACAAAGAAAACAAGCTTTTAAGGGATGGCAGTAATTTTTTTTAAACAAAAGCAAGGGAACACGAGTTTAGTGATTTCATCATGGTTCATGCCCTGCTATGAAAAACAACTGGGAGAGTATTTCAAAGCAAGCCTTTGAGTGGGTCGCCAAGGCACACGCACCTACCTTAGACCAGGGGACGGCCAATACCCAAACTCAGGTCTCTTGCTGCTCCAGCAAACTCAAAGTCTCATTCATAAGAACAAATTCTTCACAGCTCTTTTGATCCTAAACTTTTATTTCTTTACTAGGAGGGCAAAACCAGGAGCAATAAACTCCAATAAATCAAACCTGTCACAGAAGTAAAAAAATATTTTAGAGCTTTATAAAGCAGCATATAATCTGTTTATAGAGCAGAGTATATTTTCCTGTCATGCCAGTGAGGCTGAAAAACAACTCATATTTGGTAGAGTATGCTTGAGCTGATGCTATTACTTCTAAATGGAAATTAAGAGGCCATTTGGCTATTTATTTATGTCTCCTCTAACATTTTTCATGTGAGTCCTTGGAGAAAACTGCAAAGCTTCCTAAAAATTGCTCTGGAGTGCAAGTTTCCCACTAGTTTGTAGGGACTGGAATAGCTGCAGTCTGAAGGTTTAATTCTGCACTCTTTTGTAGTCTTTTGGCACTTTTAAAAATTAAATTTATTTGAGATTCTGGGGTCTAGGTGTACCATATATTGCTATGAAAATTAAATAATACCTTAAAAAAAAAGTATAGGCTTTTAGAGATGAAATCTAATATATATGCTCCCAAATCTGGGTTGTAGCACCTAAACCAATAGCTTGGTTTTCTTAGCACCCAAAAACTTCTACTGTAATCAGTGGGAGTTACTGACCAATTCCTATGTACAGATGTTAGCCCCTGTTTTTGGGTCCTCCTTTGGAAAAATCCATGCCAGAATGTTTAAAGCAGCATTTTTTTTGTTGTTGTTGTTTGGTTTGTTTTTAATAAAAACAGAACAAAAAGTCTTGTTTTCTAAATAACTTCATGTGGAATTCACACATCTTAAAACTTGAGTTAAGCTGTTCTTAATAAACAGTGACAGTGCTGAGGGAAATAACTCCCTCGTAGTCAGGAAAATCACTCTGGGAGAGAGCAGCAGATAATGGTTTTTTTCAAAAAGGAAAAATAGAAGGAACAAAGACTTCATCACTTGTGAATATTATTCTTTGGGATATGGAGTGTGTCCTAGTGTTAAATAAAAAAACCCTTGACTTTCTGCTTGTCTGACACTTTCACACTGCCACTGGTCTGTGACTTTTACACACCAAATCTTGGCTTTTTCTTGAATTGTTTTCAACAGCATTAATGTGTAAAACAGCACCACACTCAGCCAGGTGGTTGGAAAGCAGGGAAGTATAATACAGATTCCTTGCCTATGTTTTTTCCTTGCATATGGGTTTCAGCAGTGTAGAGACTCCAGGGATTTTTTGCAAAATTATTATTGAAGCAAAAGCAGAAACAAGGATGTGGGTCATTCTGTTATTTGGAATTAAAAAGGAATGATTTGTTTTATAGTGGGAGGTGGGGCTGCTTTTTGATCAACACAAGACCAATGTAGTCTTGCAGAAAGCATGTTCTCCCCCAGATCAACAGATCACCCACTCCTGGCAGCTGCAGGTGGGGGTGACATCCTTACCTTGTCTTCAGCGCATAGGTGATGTTTTATCCCATTTGGAGCTCAGCTTTGCAAGGCATAGAGCACTCTGGCTGAGATCCAATAAAGCACTTAGGCACGAGCTTATCATCAACAGGATTACCCAGGTGTTTGAGTTAAGCACGTGCTTAGCTGCCGTGTTAAGCTCTCTGTAAGGGACACAGTGTTCGGCGCACACGGGATGGAGGTCATGCCGTATGTCTTGCCTGGGGTGAGTGTGCATGAGGGTGCTTGAGACGGCCCCTCCAGAGCTGTGTACAAAAAGGGCATTGCTGCAAGGGTTACCAGTCTGAATTCTCCTGTTGTTTGCATCTGGGTCTTGTGGTGAGGCTGTGCCTGAATCAGACACTGCTGCAGCAACAGGAGTTCCTGCAGCAAGGCAGGCAGATGCTGCTTCATGAGCAGAGCATTGCCTTCAGAGTGGATGTCAGCACCGTACCCCAGCCAGCTCCCTGGGCTTATCACCAGCTTTCTGCCTGCCTGGAGAACACAGAGTTTATAATTGCAAATGAGTAAATATTAGGTCCTTGAATAGCAAGATACGAGCGGGTGGACTCGTCGTTCCGTTTGAATTAAATGTATTGACAGCAAAGGGGAGCTGTTGGTCCTTTGGGTTGTTCCGTGTGGATGGAAAGAGGGTGAGGACAAGAGGGATCATTCAGCGCTGGTCTGTGTTGTCTTTCTTTACTATTCCCTACATCCACTCTTCAATTCCTCTGATTCTTTGATTAATATGGTTAAGCAGAGTCTTGCATGAGGTTGGTGGCACGTGATGCTTTGTTCTTTTGGACAAAGACCACAACCTTCTCTTGGTCAGGCAAAGCTACTGCTCACTGGAAGGGGAGCAGAAGACCTGCAAAGCTCTCTCCTAGTCCGGCCAGGGGAGCTGCTCTCAGAAAACCTTCAGATCGATATCACACAAGGGAGCTGAGAGGCTGCAGTGGGTGCTGGAAGGGAGGTGCCACTCACCCCTGTCCTGAGCCAGCTCTGGCACTGGGGCTGTGCTCATGGGACTGGTGAGTCTCTGAGCCAACCCAAGGTCAATGTGGCAACAGCATCAGGAAGAGGTTTTTAGCCAGTGCAGGAGGCTGAGCAGCTGCTGGCGTGGCACAGATGTAAAATCTCACAAAAGGTTTTGTCTCAATGAAGCCTGGAATGGTTTGTGTAGAATTGACTATTTCTCCGCCCACAGTGGATGCTCCACCATGTTCTTGACCTTGAGGGCAGGAACTCGCGCATTTCATGGCACGGTCTAAAGCCACAGAAACCTCTCTGTAGGTCTGTGTGTGTATTGCCCACAAAGCCACGGAGTTTTAATTTAATCAGGAGGAGCATTAACTCCTGAGGGAAGCAGAGTGAAACCATAAGGGTCAAGTGGACTTAGAAGTAGGAAGGGGAGAAGGAAGTTTTGTTACCTTCTTCAGAGCAGAACCAAGAGGATGTTTCAGGAATTTGTATTTCTCTTCAGAACAAAGAGATTTTTATTTATTTAAACACCACCAAGGTAAGTTTTGAGTTCAGTAACATTCTGTCCAAGCAGGTAAGAGCATTAAATTAATAGAGACAAAAGCTGCCATTGGAGTAGATTTGAGATTATCAAATTACAAAGAAAAATAAATGAGATATGCTAGACGTCCCTTTAAAAGACAAAACTAATAAATTGAATTTAACCATTAAGAAAAACAACATCAGAAAGAAAAATAAAAAAAATTAAACTGAAGAGAATAATAATTGCATCTAATAGAACTGACAAACAATCATATTTCTTCCCATTAAATAAATATGTTATAAAAAATTTATTATGAAATGCCACATTATGCAAGCCAGGATTCAAAGATGAGTTCTTTGCATTAAGTACAGTAGATGCCATTAAGGAAAACAGTCAATATGTCACTAAGCCACGGCCTGTAAAATTAAATTGATTTGGTAAATGTAAGTAAGATAGATCTGTTTGCTTTCATCATCAATTTTGAGTGGGTGAACAGGTGATGTCACCATCCTGGGAGCGATAAAGATGCAGGACCATCTGGAAAGCTTTGTGATGGATGGGCAACTGCTTTTGGATAGTGACAGTGCTGTGGTACTTTGTCACTTGGGATGCAGTGCTTAATAACTTTTCAATACCATCATAATAAATTTCACTGCCTTATTAATATAGAAATGGTGAGTTATTACTGTGATGGCTATTGTAAATAACTAGAGATGCAGCTGTCAGAAGCTGATTGTTTGGGCATGTTTCTTTAAGCAACACAGTTGACTTGGGATAATCAGCGTATGTCTATATCAGCAGAGTTTATTGCTCTTGTCAAAAGAAAAAGCGGCATTATTCAGAAATTATATGAAGTCCATAATAAACAAGTTTAATATATTATCAGACTTTTCCTATAAGTTTCCTAACACGGAACAATAAATCACTTTTAATAATGCCTTTCTGTGTACAATAATATCCTTATGCTGTAATAATGTCCTTTCCTAACTATTCACCAAACAGAACTTCTGAAAAAACATAAAGGCATCTCGCACTCATCAGAACACTTACAAAATTAAATCTCCCTATTTCATTAAAAGGCTTCTTCTGATATAAAGCTGATGGGCTCTAGCTGTGTCTTTCTTTTTTCTGTTTTAATTGAACAGATGTAGTTAAAAGTAATCTACGGCAAAGAAATACAGACAAAATTATAACCATGTGTCCCTAAACACTGGCAGGAAAGAGCATCTGTGGGTGTTTTATGAAAGCCCAGCACTGCTCCGTGACATTGCTGCTAATGTCATCGGGCTGAGGACTGGAGAGAAACAAAATGCATAGATAGCTGTTAGCAGAAGATGAATTACCAGATCAATCATTTAGCACCATTCAGAGTATTACACCATTGTTCCCTGGGAAGATAATTAAATCAATGATGTCTTTCTTATTTGTGTAAAGAGCCACGAACTTGTAAAGAATATCCAAACCTCCTCAGACATATTATTGCTGGATTTTTTTTTTTTTTTGTTTAAACCCTACTGACTTTGCCTTTCAGGCTCTAGCTTTGTCCCTCTTTTCAATTAAATGTCTCTCCACCATTTCTATGACTGCTGAAAAGAGAGCCAGCAGTCTATTAACAGGCAATAAAGTTCAGGAAGCCTAAGACTAGTTTCTTGGGTCAGAGGTGAAAATTGCATACTAAATGAAACAAAGGTGTGTCTTGATGGCTCAACAAGCAGTGGAGAGACAAGCATACATGCGGGCAGGAGGAGATGGTCGTCATTAAACAGAAGCAAATGAACACAGGAGTTGGGGTATGGCAAGATGCTTATTAACCCAGCTGAACACATGCACTTCAGAGGACACAGCATTGAGGTTTGATGTTTAACAATAGCATTGCAGTCTGGGCATTTGGTCTAATAAAGACATTACAAAATTTGAAAAACCAAAGAGAAGCCCAAATTTTGTCTGCTAGAGCCTGCAGATCAGGATATGTTTGTCAGATACACATAAAAGTACACTTATTTGGAAGCAAAAAACCAAAACAGTAATTGGCTAATAGGGTATTTCTGCCCCAGAGAGTATTAATATGGAGTTTAATTGTTGTGACAGCCCTCATGTTTCCTGGCTGAATGGTAGGTGGCACACGCTGGAGTGAGGACAGAGGTTGTCATAATCCTGCCTGACTTTATGTGATGGCACAAACTTTGGCGCATACAATACTCATTAATTCGGGAAAGAAATACAGATGGTAAGTGGCCCTTCCTTTTAAAGCACAGACCTTGTGTTTAGTGTGGAAAGATGTAAAAGAGCCCACAAAAAGCATAACATTTCATCAGGTGAAGCCTATCGCGTAAGGGGGCTCTGGTGTATAGTGGGTTTCCCAAAGTGTTGTTCTTAGTCTTAACTTGATGAAGTGTATTGGCAGCACACACAGAGCGGGCTGGGCTGGAGACATGGCGTGGAGCTGCTCAGGATTTCCAACAGGAACCTTCCTATCTTCTTGAAATGGCCTCATGTGGCCAAATGGGCTTTCCAAAAGTGTAGCTATTTGCTACGCGGGTGTTTCACTAAAAAATTAATCTGAATATTAATGTTTTCTAAGAGATTTGTGGTTATGGTTTTCCAAAACCATGGTAGTAATGTTGATTTTGTGCAAAAAAGAGTAAAACTCTCCTGGAGGGGGAAAATGGAAGTTTGGGGATGGAAAGCTTCAGCGTTGCTGCATTGACAGAAAACATTCTGTAAAGGTAAATTATAAGCATTGATCTGGTGTTAACTTTCAAATAAGGCAAAATTTGCATGTGAACACAGAAAAAGTGATTTTTCTTTCCAGTCTTAACTTGGCACCCACCTGTTTGGAATATCTACATGTGTAGGCAGCCAAATGAGCAGATAACAAGGAGGAGAGAAAACAATTTTTCTCTCTTCCTTTAACGCTAAACCCAGAAATGACCCCACCAAACCCTCTGTGCCTGCACAGCAAAATGCTGTTGGTGGCTGGGGTGAGCAGTGATGTGTTCAGTGCCTTGCCTTTGAAACACACCTCGTCTCTTGCACAGAGAGCAGTATTTTACCATTTCCTCCCAGTTCAGACTATGTGAAGAGTCCTTTTATATTATTTGTTTGTAGATCTCTGGTCTCAAATTGCATTTTTGTCTACCTGCTGACCCTGGGCTATGCACTTCTCTCTACTTCCTTCGTCGCTGTTCTCCTCCCCTCATAACTGGTGCTGCTGTTCTCCACGTTGTTCCAAAACCTTGGAGTCAGCTGGAATCCTTGTTCAGCCTTGTGAAAAACTTCCTTCTTCTCGGCTTCTTCCAATCTTTTGTGAGTCCCATCTCTCTCTGCCATTTATATCTGGCCCTCATCTTCCTCAGTTTATTTTATTGCCTCTAGAACTGGCTGTGCACATGGTTTGCTGACCAGGCTCTGTTTGCCTTTTAGTGCCTGCATGTATTTTAGTTTTCTACTACATCTTTTCCTTTCTCAGCTCTCCTCATGTCAAAATCTCTGTGTTCCTCAGTTCTTTTAGAATTGGGACTTCCCCATTGCTGTGGACACAGTTTGCTCATTCCTTTGCTCATTCCTTTGCTCATTCCTTCCCACAAATTCTTCCCTCTGCTTGAAATACCACCAGTTCCACCCTTGGCAAAGCAGCTCAACCCCTACCAGTATGGACCCTCACTATTTCCTTTCAGAAGCTGATTTTCTCAAGTCACCTCACCAATTCGATGGCTGGCATTGTTGCAAAAAAGGCAACATCTCAACTTCCCTCATTAAAGCCGTTTTCCCTCACACTAATGCAAACAGAGATGAATAAAACATGTTTTAGGCAGATTTCACAATAGTTTAAATAATTATTAGAAGATTATGACTTTAACAGAAGTTTCTGTGTGTAAAGAAACCCTCGTGGTAGGTATTTAGCTCAGGGAGAGTGACTTGTTTGGCATTTGCATTCAAATACTTTTGTGCTCCTAGGGCATTTTTAAGACTGGACTATCTGATCCCACCACCCATGACAACAATGCAGAAGTAGAAAATGAAAATTCTGGTTTTCAGCCCCAGCATTCCTGAATAAAATTTAGCTGATTGCAACAGTATCATTTTGGGTGTGATTTTTAGTGGGTTTGGGCTTGAATGGGTTTAGAATAGGTGCTTGAGCAGCTTTTGTCCCCATGCTAATGCCCCCGCAGCAGTGGGAGTCAGGAGGAGTGAAATGATGACCTGAAATAGCAGACGGCTCCAAACAGAGCTGGATTAATGTGAAATGGGGCCCTGGTCCCATCCAGCCAGGACAGCTTCAGCCGGCCTGGAGGCTCCTGTGCCGTATCCCACCCAGCATCCCCACCATCAAACCCAACACCACCCAGCCCCTTGTCCTTCTGCAGCACAGAAATCCCCCAAAGTTGTCTCCAGCAGCCCTGACAGCACCATGAGCACTCTGCCATGCTGAACACAAAGCGGCAGAGGGATTAAAACCCAATTTGCCCATATTCTGATGGGCTTTGCAGAAGTTTTTATACGTAACTTATACATTTGATGTGTTTGGAAAGGCTCAGTAGTACCGTTCCTCCTCCTGTGATATTGCCAGGCTTGCTCTGTAATGCTGAAAAAGAAAAAAAAACAGCCTTAGTGTTGGGAATTATAAATAATTTGATGCAACAGGTTTAAGTTACCATTTTTGTGGTGAAAAGAAAAGCTTAGCATGATCCAGATTTTCCTTGGTTTCCTCCCATTCTGCTGAGAGGCAGAGGTATTCACATTTCTTTGTCTAACAGTTTTATAATGTCTTAAGAGATTAACAGTGAGCATGAATGAGGGGCTGAGGATTAGACGACAAAAAGCCCGAGCCGTCCACTACCTTGTTTGCACATTTTACATTTTTCAGCATTGCCGAGCGAGTATAGAAACTAAGGAAAGATAATAAGGACCAGAGTCCCAAAAGTGTTTAGTGATTCAAAAAAATTCAGATGCCATGTCAGAACTGACAGGATGATGGAGCATTATGTGGCAGGACCCACTTTTTTGTCTTAGGGTAAGCTCTCGCCCTGAGTGAATGCAGATGTTATCGCAGGATCCCAGACAGACAGTCAGTGAAATGTGACAAGCTGTCAGCAAAGTTACACTACGTTGAGTTTGCTAAAATGTCCCAAAGCTTTATACATGTCCTTTTATTATTATTATTATTTTTATATATATGTATACATATAAAACTCTTAGCTCAATCAGTTGGGAGGTTAAAAAAAAAAAAAGGATGAAAAAAGAAATGGTTACAGTAATCTTTCCAGTCGGGAATCCTTTGAATGGTTCAGACGTGGCTGTAAAAGTTTCTTAAGAGTAGGGGGAAAATGATTATCTGAAGAATTTGGAAGGTTACGTTGGCATCAGTGAGATTTGCGAAGGCAAAGCGCAGGGTAAGGCTGTTAACCACATGTCATACTGTGTCAGTCATTCCCCGAATGATTGGGGTATTTACCCCGGTGAAATGCTTAGTCAAATCAGTAATAGCAGCCAGCAGAAGTAAATCTTACCCGTGCTCAGCTTGGTTTTCTCTTTAGCAGGGTATCAGCTTCAAAACAGGGGAGTTATAAGCAATTATAATTCCTTTACTGGTTTTTTTTAACCTCAAAATTAGATGCAAACAAGCTGGTAAAATTGCAAACTGAATAGTAAAAAGGATGTCGAGTGAACTGATTAAAACATGCTCAGAAAATAAAAATACATGTCAGGGCAAATCAATGCAAATGATCTGAATTCAGACGCTCTGAAGTCATAATGAGGCTCAGAAAATTACTTTTGTTTTGAATTTTGGGTCTGCAAGAGATACTTGATTTGTAAATATTGTAACAAGATATAAGCTTTCAAAATTTTGTGTAGAAAAAGAAGGGCTCCGTTCTCCATAATCCAAAATATTTAACTTTCAAGGAACGTGCAGAGAAGTGATGTTATTTATACACCAATGCACTTCTAGGATTGTGCTCGCTGTTTACTTCTTTTAATACTTCATTATGTAGAAAATATAAATATAATCTGGGAAAGTGAAATATTTTTACATATGCAACTGATTTTCAATTTTGAATTAGGAGTGACTCAGATTCAAGCTTTTACATAATTAGAGGACAGGGAGCCTAAAATACTGATGTTTTCAATTTATTTCACAGCTTTATTTTAAAGGTATATTTCCTTATATAGGCGAGTAGATTTTGATTTGAAAATGCTAAAGTAAATTGCATATCTCTTTTGTAAGTAATTATATATATCACTCAGAGAAACCCCTTAATAGTCTCTATTCTTGCCTTATTACTGTTATCTTAAGCCTAAATTTAATGAGAAGGCTGTTTATAGTGGCACAAACTAATATATTTTGCTAGAATAGGAGTTGCAGTACATTTGTTCTCCTGGAAGCAGAGCAGAATAATGCGTGTGATTTATAATCAATTTAGGTCTGCTTTGGAATAAGATGATCTTGCATTATTTGTTTCCATACACTGAAAATATTAATTTACTTCTAGAGGCAGGGGAGAAGGGGAAACGTAGGCAGCCACAATTTAGTGCAATTTGTGTTACAACAAAATATATTACCAGCCAACACAACAGCCTTCCGGACTGGGAAAAAATGGGATGCAAAGACACTTAGGAGATAACATCTGACATAATGTTTTTGAAAAAAAAAAAAACCCAACAAACCCTCGAAGTAAACAATCCAACTAAACTATGCATATGGAGGAAATGATTGAGAATATGTTTAGCTGGTAATCGCACTCATGCTGAAGTTTTAAATTTCATCTGTCTGCTCAGATCTATTGTGATCCATTAAGTGGCTTCCTTTTTTTCCAACAAATTGAATGCTGCAACTGCAAGGAGCTCTTTTGTTCTTTTAATTCAGTCAGCATGGAAATGATTTTCTCATTTCAGGCCCTTTTCTGTCCTCTCTTCATTGTGTCAATAAAATAGAGTTGTGCAGAGCTGCTCTAATCAGCTTAGAGTGCTAATTCATTGCACTGGGATGCTATCTGGGTCCGGCTACAGGTGGGCACTATAAGGGGTCAGTCTCCAGGGGAGTCTAATTGTGTCTCTCTTGGGTCTTGTTTGCAGAATAACTCAAATCTCAAACCCTGGCTTAAGAAAGGAAGGGAAAATGGGCAAACAGCGGCATGCAGGGGCACAAACCATCTCTAGATGCACCACTCGGTCTCAAAGTTGTTTCTGTTTTGACACTGGGGAAGGGAATGCTTTAGTTCAGAGGCAAAAGATTGATAAAAAGCTTTGTAGATCAAATTTAAAGTCTGTGAAGGATTGTGATCATTTTGAGATACAGGTGTGCAAGAGGGAAACGAATGCCTCGGTGCTGGTGAGGGGCTTTGGGGGATCCTCGCCTCTAAATTTTTGAGGCTTTCAAAAGGCTAGCTAAAACCAAGAAAATATTGAAATACCAAATCCCCTCTGCATGTGCCAGTGGTGTTGTTGAGAAAGCTTTTTGCCAGGCATGAAGGCATGTGGGTTGTGGGGGATTCTGCTCAGCCCTGAGGAGCCCAGGGAATCCTCAGGCAAGCGAGGCAGGGACCCTGGGTGCCCCAGTCCCACTTCAGTGCCTGATCCCCATGGCAGCCCCATCCTCCCAGTGTGGAGGGGCTGTGCTAACAGCAGGAGGTGATGCTTTCTGCTGGAGACTTCGGGTCTTACGTTGGGTTATGTCAGAGAACAGATTGGGAATGACCAAGAGAGGATCAGCGCAAGGGGAATGGAAACCTCACGTTTGTCTTTTGCCCCAACATCACGCAGTTTGGCCTCAGAACTGTCCCTGACACAAGACAAGCAGGCCGCAAGCTTTGCTGGTTTGGTTTTGGTTTTTTTAATAGATGTATTTGTGTTTACCACCAACCACAAAAAAAACCTGAGAAAAGAGGCACTGATGGGGAGAAGGGGAGGGAATTCTCAGTGAATCTCCTGTTTCTTGCCACCTTGTCTCAGGGTGGGGGTGTGGGAACATCTGCCCTGGGCTGTGTCTTGTCTCTGCCAGTTCTGCATCCCTAGGGCAGCCCTGGCACCTCTTTCATCAAGTACTGAGCAGAAACTGCCCAAATTTCCCAGACAGACATGCTAGATGCTGCCAAATATCTTCCTGAAACAAGGCCAGCAACCCCAGCATAACTCTGCTCCCAGCACTTGCTGTGCAAGCCAACAGAGATGTACACAGATGAGTTATAGGTCTCCTACCAAAAATTTCTCAGTGTCTTAAGGATGGCAGAGCAGCCTTGGCACATCCCCTGGCTGGGGAGGAAGGGCACGGCTCATGGCAGAGCAGCCAGTGACTCTGCGGAAAGAAAAATGCAGTAAAAGTGCTAAAGAAAACTGAACAAATCATAAATTTCCTTAATAGTGCAGCAAGAGGTGAAAGGCTGTTTATTTGTACAGCATTTTGCTTTTAAATTAGCATGAAGATTTTCCCACAGAATGCATTTCCCTTGCCCATAATTGCTCATCCAAAAAAAAAAAAAAAAATGGGTACTTCTTGGAATTACTTAAAAAATCTCAGTTCTGAAAAAAAAATATTGGGTTCCTCCCAGAGCCTTTTTTGCCTCTGTATGACTGAGGTTCTCAGTGGTTTGTGTGCAGGAAAAATGGGCAGGTCATGGCTGTGGCCCATGGCCCTGGGGCAGGGGTAGGTGCTCTCCTGGAGCACAGCAGGTTTGGGGAAAAGGGATGTGAAAACATCTCCCAAAAGCTGGTGCCTTTCCTACAGAGAAGCAGTGCTGGCTCAAAAATGCAAAATGAGCTCTGCAGGGCATCAAAGCCTCATCCTTGGCTACTTCCATGACTGCAGTTCTCCTTCACTCCAAACTCAGCCTGACTGAATTTGGGCAGGACTGTTCCCCACCGGTGGATTTCCTGCGGGAGCTGTTGCTCTATTGTGGTTTTGTGGCAGAGCTGCCACCATGAAAATTAATTAACATACCTGAAGACACCCCTGAGCAGGAAATCATAGTGCTGCTCTGTGATTCAGGGGTGAATAGGATCTCTCCATTATCAAAAACTCCATCAGGGAAGAGGAAATTAAGTTCCTAATTAGACAGTGTCCAAAGGAAGAAGTGAGGCATTGAAGAGATGAAGAAAATTGAGAGGTAGCTGATGCCCGTATCAGGCTAATGATAGAAAAGGAAATAGTAGAGCTTGAAAGGTCGCTGACCTTATTAGGCTTGGAGAAAAGTAGTAGATCTTCAAAAGCTTTCACCTATGATAGGTTGACAATGTGTGAAGTTCTCAAGATGGTCAGAGAGGAAAGACAGCCCAGAAAGAGCATGGGAACAAATTAGGCAGATTACAGTGAACTGCAGAGATACAGCATGAAAAGCGTATTTGGAAAAGGGAGGAATTCAAAGGAGAAACAGCCAGAAATGTTTCATTTCTTGGTGAGATCTATTTTCACTACGAGTACAGGATTTTCTTTCCTACTTAGTAGTTTTATTTTTTTTGCCTTCAATTAAACTCGGTAATGATCCCTCACTGGGTTTAACATTTCCCTAATGAAGTATTTGCTTTCTGCTAAACTGAAATGTTTCAGTGGTAGCCAACTCTGAATATAAACTTCGGTGAGATGAAGATAGTGTTGCTAATAATAACTTCAGCATTAGTTTTTGAATATAAGAACACTTAGTGAAAGCATTGCAGATCCCTTAGTGGCAAGAGACTTTTACCTTGGAATACCAAACCTGGCCAGCTGCAAGAATTTTAAAGGCTGTTATAGGCTATTTTCTCAGTAGGTAAAAACTCCCTGGCTCTTTAAATGAGATATTACAAGAAACAAGTCTATAGCAAGTCAAATGAAATGCCCCTAAAGCCTGCCTCCTCCCAGCCTCTCTTCCTGCAGCGGTTTTGTGCTGTCCGTAGGTGATTTCTCGGAGCCAGCAAGGCCTGATTAAAATCCTCCCTGCTGGTTCATGTACAAACATGGCTTTGAGTTTAGAGGTAAAGTTGCTTCTCTGTCTTTCTGGTAAATGCTTAAGTTTTCTTGTTCCGGCCATTGGTAGGAAAGGGGGAGAAGGAATGCAAAGAAGAGGAAATTAAAAATACAGCACTGCACATTTTTCATGCAACAGGACCAGTCCGTTTACAATGTAACATAACAGCAGTTTTTCAATCAAAATAAATGAGGACAAATTCTCTGCTGGTAAAAGTAGATGTAGCGCCATGACTTTCCTTTAACGTAAGCAGAGCATGATCCACTCCAACATAATAAACTCGACGTAAAGACAGAGCATGAAAAAACCTACATTTTTTCTTTTGCTGGGAGCAAATTTAATGGCTTTTTTTTTTAAATGCTATGTGAATAACACGGCTGTTTTTAAGTAAAGCCTGTTGTATTGTGAAATTAAAACCCCCCTTGCAAACAAATGCTACCATGTGGCATTTGACAACTAAGGCAAAGATGCTTCCTGAATTTAAAGCTAACATTCTTATCATCAGAAGGAAAAACAGACTTGAGTGCACTTCCTATCTTCTTCTGGAGCTTGTGGTCCCTTCCTGAAGCAGAACCACCTTGTAGAGCTCCAGCCTGGAGGCCAGAAGTGTTGCTGGACCCGTGGCCAGGAGAGCAGCACGTACCTGCTTCCCTTGGAGGGCTCTGCGGAACGGATTCCGGGTGCTCAAGATCCCGGGGATGGGGAAGGGCTGCCATCCCTGATTAGATGTGGTTTGTAATAGTATCGTCCTGTTTTCACTCACCACGGTAGAACATTTCTACCGGGCTAACAAGGCATAGGGTAATGAGAAACATGCCAAGTTTAAGGGAAAGAGGAGTCGAACCTTCGTACAGGAAACAAATGTGATCAATTACCCCAAGTGCAGAGCTCACAGATACCTTATCTTAAAGCTCCTTAAAATAAGAACTTGATTGTTTCCAAATGTGTCTAAGAAGTTAGTGATAGAAACACATTAATGCGAGAGACACGGGAAATTTTATTACCTCCAAAAATTGTCATTATTACTTTCTTCTATAGATATGGAGGAATCAACACAACTGTCTAACACATGATTGTGGCAATAAATCTATGACTCCCTATGCATGTGCAGGCTGTACATAGAAGCAGATTTTCAGCATTATATTATTGCAGTCATTAAACAATATTTCAAAATCTACCAGTATTTATCATAATATAAAAATCCTCTTTTGTACTTTCTTTGGTTTGGTTTGGTTTGGTTTTGTTGGCATCGGACTTTCTTCTTTTCTTCAAACATATTAAAGAAGTTTTGCTGGTTGACTATTCCCTTTGTAGGTGTTATACCATCTGTAGAAAGCTACTGAACTTAGGCTGACACTGGAGATCATTAGCTGAAATTTCTGACAAGCAATGTTTTCTGAAGATGCACTAGGAGCAGGGAGAAATGTGCAATGGTCAGCTCATACTGAGGTATGGCTTTGACCTGAAGATATGTGACTCTCTCCAAGGTTTATTATGTAAATCTGGAATGCTTAGGACAGGAATATATTGTTTTTCATGGAATTGCTACAGTTGGTAGGGACATCACCCAGGGATGAATTAGCAGGAGAAGGGAAGCCACTGCAGAAAATCTAACGTGCTCTTCCCAAGTTTGCAATTCCCTTTGGCATCAGCAGGAGCTGTGTGCAAGATCTGATGAAGTATGTGACCTAAAAATCACAATTCTGTTAGAGTAACTCTGAGATGAACATGATACCTTGTGTGGGTGCATTCACACAGGCTGAGACCTTGTCTCCAGAGCAAGGCAGTTTTGCCAGTGGTTTTAACAGGAGTAACACCAGCCTATTGTATTTCTACCCACGATGGTATTCCTCAGGAAAGCAGCTTAAAAGCTGGGCTCTCAGGACTGATGCACCAGTAGAAAAAATCAAAATACAGCGTTGGTGGGTTTTGTCAGTAAGGAGTCCAGATTGGGTTTCAAAGGTGTCTGTTCACTTATAAATCCACACCTGATCCACCTTTGCATAATGTGTACTGAAATGAGGGCTGGAACATTTAAATTGTGCTAGACATCTCTTGACATAGGTGTTGCTGTGTGAAGGGGGTTATTGCATTGTTCAGGGGCTTGTTTCCTTTAAAACATGTTTGCCTCTCTCCTGGAATCATCTTTAGCAAGCTATTCTGTTTGGCATTGTTGTTTCATGTTTGACATGGAAAAATAAGTTGTTTTAACATTCGTGCACATTTACTAATTCCAAAAGAATGAAGTGTTCATCACAAATAGTTGCTTAGGTGCAGCCAAACTCTTCAGACATGCTTGTTATAGTGATGCATGAAGTGGGCATTTCTGGGGACAACACTAAAATGTTTAAAAAAAAAGTTTCAGGCATTCACCTGGAATTATATTCAATACCAACCTGTTACGGTTTATTAAAGTTCTGCACTTTAGCCTGGAGACATTTGCCAGTACAAAAGTAATGGCTGCTTTAACATCCGTGTACAAAAGTGGAATTTAAGAGATTAACTTGCATTTGACCTACTTCAGCTCTCCTGGTAATGAGGGGTGCAGAGGCACAGAATTAATTTCTCTCAATTTGTGGCTCTCAGGGGTGCTGCTAAGTTTGAGAGTGCTTGAATTTTAAGAGTCTCCCGGTGTGTTGAGAAGGTTTTGTTGCTGCACAGAGTTCTGTTAGTGGCAGGGACTGAAGTGCCAGTTTTATCTATTTGATTAATACCCTGATGGAGTTCTAGTGTATCTTTGAAAGAAAAATACCATATTTTCTCTCCCACTCGAAGGGCGTTTTTCCCCACATACCCTGATTCTCTTTCACCCCCCAGTAACAGCTTGAAACAGCCAATGGACTGAGAAATGTCTGCTGGGCCTAACTTTGCCTGCAGCGCTCACAGCAGACTTGTCTCACCTTTCCAATAATCCAGGCTTTAGTCAAGATCTGTTGAGCCTTTGTTGTGTGTGGTATTAATAGGCTGCTTCTAGCAGGATGTACAACTCTGAGTGATATTATTCGGACTGATGGGATTGTAAAAGCCAGCAAATGACAGTGCAATTATTACTCCAGTGCTATGTCTTTACCACAGCATTAATGCACCTGAAGAGTGATTTTCGGCAAAGCAATTTATACTCTCATGAAATTCGCTGTAACTACTGAATGTACAGCTTGTCCTTTTCTCCCCAAGTTTGAAAGGTCTGGTTTAGTTCCTTATCAATACACTTCACCCCTCCTCTTCCTCTTCAAATAAGTTCTGTTCAGTGGAAGGTTTCTTTATGCAGGATCTGTTCGACAGGATGTGATTTATTCCCAGCTCACTGCAGTTTATCAAGGAAATAAACAGAGGAAGCAATAAGGTGGGTAGGTACCAACCTGTATCAAATATACTTTTGGTATGGGATGATAAAGATAAAAGATTTCTGAAGTTTTTAAAATAATTTTTTACTGATTTATCACATGGGTATATTGGCATTGAGAGTTTATCTTTCCTAGAAAATTTTAAATAAAAGCTACTTCTGCTTCTCTGAGATCTCCATTAAAATCATAGCACAGGGGAGTCTGGAGAGAGAAATTTATGTGAAAATTTACCGATAAGCACAATATTAGGCACCTTCCACTTAACACCTAAAATCCGTATTAACTGTGGTGAAATAAAACATAAATGTTTGTGTCTCTTAACATATATGAGGGGACCAACAGATGTGCCAGAGCCCATATCAGCATGTGCAATGCCCTTCTCCCGGAATGCAGTTGTATTGTGTAACGTGACCCTATCAATTTAATAGAGACTAATTGTCCTCAGCTCCCTTTGTGGAAGTTCACAAAGCCTTTGCCAGGTTTCGGTGTCAGATCCTCCTCCCCAAAACCTGTGAAACACAGCTTCCCTTTGGGGCTGTGATCTGTCAACAAACTGGTTCTAGTGGCTTCTTTTCAGCAAGCCTGGACTGACCAGTGCTTCTCCCTTAAGGAAATGGCTGATATTTTTATTTCCAGGCTTAGAAATACAAGATTGCTGAATTCAGGAGGCTTTATACGCAGAGCTCTTCTGCAGGGCTTCCTGTACTGGGAGGCACACAGACATACCTCGATGCAGTTGCTTGTGATGTGCATTTTCAGAAAGCCATGAAGGGTTTTCTTGGTTTTTCAAGAGGCAAAAAAAATGTGAGCATTTTGAAGCTTCACTTCTAAAACATAAACCAGTGTTTCTGGGATGAGTTTTTAAAGCAAGTATCAAGACTGCCTGTTTCAACTCTGCAGAAGCATATCTTGCTGCGATGTGCTTTCTTGATTTTGTGGAAATTTTTAAAGGCTATGTATTAAGGTTTTGTAAAAAAAAAAAAAAGAGCAACCAAAAACCTTGAAAAATTTGGATTTTAAATGTTTCTTACTCTTCTTTCATCTGGTGGAAAGCTTTAGTCATTGCCATACATGCTTCAGTGAAAAGCAACAGCACCAGTGCCCGGCCCACTGTACAGAGTTAATGTCCTGCAATTTTTCCCTGCTCCTGAGAGTCGGAGGGAGTTTCCAGCTCCACTTTTCCTAGCAGCTGCCAACGTTGTCAGCACTGATCTGTCAGAAAGGATTTTTCCTGGCAAAACTTTGAAGCTCCTTTCTGACATCCCCAACAAACTAATTGTTGTCTCCTGCCTCCGAGAGCCCTCTGAAGTCCCAACGAGTTAGTGTCTTCTCAAGAGATGAGAAAGGGGACTCACAAAATCAATTTATCAGGCTATTACGCATTGTCATCAGCCAAAACAAAAACCTGCTAAAGACAGGAGAAAAAGAAGGAGAAATGGGTCTCTGAGAAAAGGTTACAGAACATCCATCTTCTCTCCTCTTCCGATTGTTTCCTTTCTTTACCCATTTTCATACCCATTTCTCTCCACTAAAAGACACTTTATGACAAGCATTGTAATCTCTTTAGACCAGGGGGGAACCTCTTCTTTAGGACCAAATCTTTGCAAGGCGTGAGTGACAGCGGGAAGGGGTCCAATTGCCACCGAAGACACTTAGGCAATAAATCATCCACCCTGGCACCAAGTGGCTGGACTCGTCCACGCTTCCCGATGGCCACCAGCGCCTGGCGGTGACAAAACAGCCATTGTCAGCGCCCAGCAGCCCCATTCCCTCCTTCTCCCCACCGAGGTTTTAACTTCACCTAAGGCATAAGAAACAGATTATCGCGTTGGGAAAGAAGAAAGGGGGAAAGTCTGCCGCGGGTGGGAGAGGAGACGCGCGAAAACGACGCTATTGCCGCGTACTTCTGTGAGCTCAAACAATAGTGGAGACTGGAAAAGTGCCATCAGGGCTTTGTTGGTAATTACTAAACTGTCTTTTGAAAGCCTCCAGCCCAGACAGTGATTTTGTTGGTGTGTTTTAAAGACTTTCCATTTCCAGGTGACCTCTGGTGCTGTGGTTACTCTTTAACCAAGGCAAGGCAGTGCTCGGAGGTGTGCACTGTTCTGAGCACAACAGCTCTTCACCAGACAGAACAATCTTAAGGAGGAAATACTGGATGGAAAAATAAGTGCTTCTCACCCAGATATAAAGATTGGAGCGTGTTTTGGATTCTTTCAGGCCAAACCCAAAGATCTTTGCATTGTCAAGTTATCACACCAAATACCATCACGAGTTTTTTATCATTTGCAGCTAAATTGCCATGAGGGGAGCTAAAAAAATGCACCTGGTTTGTTCCACTGAGGGGCTTGTGCACTGCTGTTGCATAAAAGACATTTACAGATAAGTTGTAATCAGCTCAGAGTTACATATTAACTGATGAATTATGGTAAAGAGAGGAATAAAAGACTGTAGTGGGATGAATCTTTAAATCTGAAGCCCCTCAGAAGGTCACCAAAGGATAAGAGTAGCAGAATATTTATCACTGCTGCATTTTTATCCTCATTGATTTTCCCCTCAGTGTCATTAGGGTGTTTTCTTTAGAGAAATGAGCTGGACAACACTAACCATTTATTAATTATTGTTGATGCTGGGAAAAATGACCCCTTCTCTCAAGAATGCTCCTCAGCTTGGTGCACTTGCTAAATGTAATGCAAGAGAAGAACTTGACTCTGGAAATTTAAATAATGAATTAGTTAACGTGCCATTGACCCCCCTAATCTGTTGTGGCAAGTGGAAACCTATGTGCATTTGTTTCTCAATGTGCTGTTGTTCTGCATGTCCCAGTTCTCAATTATAAGATCCATTTTGGGGTATGAGAATGCAATAGATATTAAAAAAAATAAATGTCTGGAGCTCCATATTCAGGCAGACATGACTTTCATTATCATAAGAAATATAGAGATTATATCATCCTTCCAAATATCGACTAGCCTGGGGGTGAATAGTTTTTGTTGAGTGAGTGAGTAAAACATCATTAGTTTTTTCATGATCACCATGGGAAAAGCTGACAAGCAGATTTTTCTGTTGGCTGTTATATTTTTGTGACAATTTTGTAAGGCTGTGTTATACAGTTCTGCACATAATGAAACTCCTTTGTAGTTTAGTAACAAGGAAAAATATTATTCCTTTTCTTTTTAACTGTAAATTGATTAGGCTGCTCTGAACCTGGCAAAAGTAACCAGCACTCTCTGTTTTAACATTTTGAATTATTTAATGAAAAGCCTTTAAGGTCTTTGGATCCACAGTCAAATTGCTACAGAGAGTAAATGAGATGAAGGTTTTTCTAGGCTCCATGACAGGTCTATCCCATTTCATCATCTTAACTAAAAAATAATCCTATCTAACTTGAAATCCACAGCAGCTGTAAGTAGAAAATAAATCCAAACCGCAGCTCAGACTTGTAACCTAACAGCCATCATAAATAATCAGAATCTATTTGAAGGTGGAAGATGGGACATTAGAAGCTATTTACACTACTAGAGTGATGCCATTGATCAGTAAGAGCAACCCGTAGATAAGACTCATATGATGTCATGGTTATTTATGATGGGAACTGACAGTAAAGCTACTATAGAACTTTCTCCCCGACAGCTTCATTCATTTCTGTTTGTGATGCATTTCGCTGTTAAAGAAGCAATCAATAGCAAAATTGTGGTGATAAAAGTTATTACTGGTTAAATATGTGAAAAATGTGCCTGTGTGTGTATACATATATAATGCCAACTATGAAAACATTAAAAAATTAGGTCAGTGGAATTTATTTAATATTTTTTAGTACCAATGTACAGCAGAGCCATTTTGTGTTCTTTGATGGTGCGCAGGTACCACAGTCCGATTTATTTTCTAATCTCATCAAACTTATTGTGACCATGAGAAATGCAGCGTTGCAAAGATTTAATGTAATGTTACGGGTTCTCTGCAGTTTGCCTCATGGCTCACAGAGTGTTGGTGCAGTTCAAAGAGGAGAAAAAAGCCCTTTCAGACCAGTGTCAGACTTGGGATTCCGCTGTTTGTGTCCAGCATTACCTGTTTGCATCCAGTAATTAAGAGGGTTTTAGCAGCAAGCAAAGACCTGCACCAAGTTCAGCATGTGTGCATGAAAATGCCAATTTTATTGCCTGTTTAACAAAAAAAAAGGCAAGAAACGATTATTTTCTTCTAAATGCTCTTGGTAGGAGATGGATAATAAAATAAAGGTGGGATCAAGGGCAAGTTAATTTTCCCTATTGAAGAACTGATAAGAAATACATATGACGTCATAATTACGCTTATTGAGTCTAATTTATAAAATTCTTCACTAAGTTTATTTTCCTGTCTATAGGTTATATCTACCTAAGGTTTAATCTTCCATGATATGAAGCCCTAATCCCAGAAGAACAGACTTATCTTTTAAACAATCCAGGCTCTATTTTGTTCAGCTCCTTTATGTATATGGCTGTATGTACCCAGGAGGTCAAAGGCAGTGCTTCCCCAGACCATTGTTGGCCTGGAACAATAAATATTAGACTTAATTTAAATGGGTCAGAGTTCATTCCCATCCACTGCCCATCTATATGGCAAAACCGTCTGGTCAGTCACTTAATTGAGACAGAAGTAGTCAGTGTCAACAAACTGCTGAGGGAATAAAAAGTATGTTTGATGGAGCTTCTTCTGAGCCAGGACAAACTGACCTCTGATATCAGTTACACACGTGTCTCTCTACAATGTATAGAAAACAGTGGGGTTTTTTGAGCTTTGCACTTTGCACCTTGGAATGTGGTTATCCAGTTAAGTAGTGATGTACCTCTTGGTGGGGTTTCTCTTTTTTTATGTGATGAAGAAATATGGCCCTTATCAATATTTCACACATTTCAGAGGTAATACTACCTCTATGACTTCCCACTGTTCTCCCCAAATGGTCCCCAGGTTGTGCTCAGGAAATGTTATTACAAGACTTTCTGTCGAGTTTTGTGGAAGGATGGGTTCCTGCACCTGGCTGGGAGCAGGGGGGGGTGTTGCACCGGAATTTCAGCTGCTCCCTGATGGCTGCTGATGGTCACCTACAGGGGAACAGCAGACTGCTCAAATGAGCTCAAACTGCTCAAACAGCTGGGTGGATCTCAGACATCATGTAGGAAACAGGGAAAGCCTTCATTTCGGGGAGCTCAAGGCTGGTGCTGTGTTAAAACCATCCCAGGGAAAAGTGATTTGGGATGGCACAAAATGTTTTCCAGTGGCACTTTGCCTAAAGTGTCGTGACTGGACAAATTGCCTAGAATTTGGAATTCTCTCTTTGGAAAATAAGGGTAGGGCTTTGCTCTCCTACAGCATCTTCCAGCGAATGTTTCCAAGGCACTTTACAGATATTCTACTTCCCAGCATCAAAGCGTTGTCATCAGCATTTGCAGTATTTAAATGGATAGCAGTGAAAGAAACAGAATGTAGAGGGATTAAAATGACCAGTTTCAAACTTGCTACCTAAGAGTGTTAGGTTTATAAACTCTATTTTTCTGTGTCTTAAGCAGGCAGCCCAATTCTCAGCGCTGCTCAGCAGCCTCCATTGACTGCAGAAATTATGGGGTGGATAGGTTTGCCTCTTTTGTTTTCAGTGTTTCAGAATGTGCTCGACTCCAGCTGTGTTAGGTATTTTTTGGGTTATTTATGCCCAACAACAGTCATATGTTAATGACCCATCTGTGCTTTGAAGCCAACATGTCTCTGAGGTGAACTGGATAAAGAAAGAGGCTGCTTTTGGGACGTTATTATGTTAAATATGTGCTGATTGTGTCAGAAAGGAGCACAAGGATACACCTTCATCCAGAGGCTGGTATCACTTGTGAGGGTGGCAGATAGTGGAGACAGTTGTGCAAAGGAAATGGCCAAACCTGCAGCACTAGAGAGTCCCAGTCCCAAAGATTTTACTCTTGCATCCAAGATGTACTAGATATTATTTAATTTTTACTTGAATTGTCTCTAGTCACCAACAAGGCAGTCCTTGTCAATCAATTCAGTAGAAAATTGCTCCAGCCATGTTATTCCAAGTGGATTGGAGTAGCGAGGAATTACCTACCTATTAAAGGAAAAGAGGAAAAAACAAACCCAAAAGCTTTTTTTATTTGTATCAAAGCTGGATATAGTTTGTGCAAGCTCATCCTTCCTAGCTGAACACTGAAATTCTCCGCTGACCTGGATAATCACCTGCTTTGGAAACAAATGAGCTGCTCCTGTGTGATTATAAACACATTTTACAACAGTTTTAAGATAAAAACACCCTATCCCTCATCTCCTTTGCAGGCAATAGCACAAGTCCCTTGAGCTCAAGTTTTCAGAAGTTGCCACCAAGTTCTTCCACGGGATGTTTTTTAGCAGAGCCAAGTATCCGACTCCTGCAGGGACTGTAACCCAGAGCTGCCGGCCAAGTCAGCTCGTGCTGGCTAGAGAAATAAACCCCACTAAAGGAGGCTACATCTAAAAATGTGGCTCTTGTACATATGTTTTTGCATCTGTAATCAAAGAATGCATAGGGTGCTTGGGGTTTTTTGCGTGATTGACTGAATTAATAATATAAAAATTGATTGAAACATAAGTTCTTAGGGAGAACGTGCCATGTAAGAAGGGGGTCTATTCCTCCTTTTGAAGACAAGTGTGTCAGAGATCCCTTCAGTTTATATGAATGCCTTTTTCATCATTTGGAATGCTCCAAATTTCTAGTGAAGGTGAGTTTACCATGCCAGGGCTGAGCTTGGGAGCTGCTGCTGGCACAAGCACTGCTGCATGAAGGGCACACCTTGCACAGCAGCACCAGACCCTGGATCTAGGATTCTGGATCCACATGTGAACTGTTCCACTCCATTCACTGGAAAACACTGCATTTAAAAGGCAGGAAAGCTCTGAATGCTTAATATAAAAAAAAAAGTTGCCTTTGTCAGCATTTATTATTAGTAGACCATGTTGTCTGTTATATTGTAGCATATAGATTGTGGCCTCTGAGCTCACATCGTCTTTATTCTTGGGCAAGACCTCTCTAGGTTAAAATCTCCCTGAATTACTTAGCCCCAGTCAGAGTAAGGGCTTCCATGGCACCCTCTGTTTCTTTTTTTTATTCTGTTTAGTTTGACCTCAAGTTTTCTTGCTCCCATAACTACGCCCATATCTTTGAATAGGAGGAACCCCAATATGACACAGATAAGCTGCAAACAAAGATCTCTGCAGCTCAGGGAATTTGACCCAGAAGCCCATTTATCTGTGAATGTCTCTGCTGCTCCTGCAGTCAGGAATTTGGCCCTGCAGATTGGTGCTAACAAATGCAGTTGCCCGGGGTGCCCCATTTGCACACACATATGCATTTATCCAGATGTTTGAAGCACATTTTTCCTTTAACAGTGTGTCGATGAATTATGGTGGTGTATTTTGACATACTGAGGAAGGGGAATTTTTTCTTATGTGAAACAATTGGGAGAAATGAAAGTGAAGTGTAAATGCTGGACAAAAGAGTTGGAGGAACCTGGCTAGGAGCTGGTCCTTGCTCAGAAAGGTGCTCTGAGGGCAGAAGGTGGGCAGAACACTCCTCCTGGGGGCTGCAGGAGCCTCAGCACCAGCCAGCATCCTCCAGACTATCAGTGCACTTTCCCTTCTGCAGGAGCTGCTGCACTGCCTGGAGACCTGACTGAGAGCCAGGAAAGTTGATCATTAACATGAAGGGGTTGGTTGATGCAATGTACCTGTTTGCTGCTTTATCTCCCTAAGCCTTGGCTGCAGGTGGTGGCCAGTCAAGCGAGTGCAGGTTCCCAAACGCTGCATCTGTGTCTGAGCTCAGCAAAATGAGCACTTTAAGGAACTTGAAGCAATTTTTAATTCTGCTTGTTCTTCTCTTGGGACAAGACACTAATTTTGATACCTCACAGTGTTTCCCTTTCCTGCCTACGTTAGACTGCAATCATCTTTTCAAAGTTTGGAGAGTTTTTCACAAGGCTACACTTCCAACACTAATTTTTTCCCTAATTTTACCTTCTTCAGTTTCTCTAAATTGCAGAAATTTAGAGATTATGAAGAATGCAAAAATCATCTTATAGAAGATGCAACCATAAGGAAAAATCTGGCTTAGGTTGGAGTCCTACCAACCTTGATTGTGTCCTTTTCAGATGCATTTTAAGCCATATCTACAGTTTGTGTAAATTACACGCACAGTATGGGTGTGTGAATGCATTAAATATGCTCTCATAGGTTTGCCTGTCATATCATAAAAGCAGCAATAAAATCCTGAGAGTATATTATACTTATTAATGTACGTTTATAATATACAATCATTAATCACAAAATACTAATAACGGACTTTTTTTATTGTGTTGAGGCAAAACTTGCCAGCCCTGACTGTTATGGTTGACTTTACAGCCACCTGCCTGTCAGCTCTAAACACGGTGCAGGGAATATTTCACGGGGAAAATGCAAGGTCCCTAAAACATCTGGTTGTAAACCTGCAGTAGGGTCTGAAGCAATAATAAAGCTTGTGATGGATGAGTCACGTGAAGCTTCCTTCACCAAAAAAGCTGTTGCATTTCAGGCTTATTCTTCTCTAATAAAAGACTTTCAGGACCTGGACAATAGCTGGAGCTTTCCCCTTATTCTCAGGGGTGAACGGCAGCACGGGCAGGGCACAGCTCTGCACTGGGGCACAGGAGATGTCCTGCTTTCCCAGAGCCGTGGGATGAGAGTGTCCCCAGCCCCATGCTCATCCCAGGGCCCCTCTCACAGCTCCAGGTGAGACTGAGACTTGTGCAGGAGCAGGAATCCCTCCTCCAGCTCCTCCCATACCTGCCGTCCCTTTGCATCTGCTGAAGGCTTCCTCCCGGACAAGGACACAGACCTGCCCTATGGTTTGGTGGTTGCTGCCCCACAGCCCGTTTTCCCTCTTTTTCATCCTCAGGGGTGACCACAGTGCTGGAAGGTGAATGAGGATTTTCCCTTGGGTGTCACCCAGCCCCTGCTGACTCTGCTGGGATCAGTCCCCAGAGCTGTGGGCTGTGGATTTGCCTCTAGGATGGTGTTGTCAAGCTGCTGATGAACTGCCTTATTAATTCAGATTCCATTTCTCTCCAACTGGCCTTGGATTCATGGGATTTTTATCTGTTTGAGAGTCAGATTCTGTGAAAACACCTCAAGGAACCCGTCTTACAGCCAAGTGGAGAGTTTTCCCGTAGCCATGTGTTTCCTATGTGAATGTATGTGGTGACCCTGGAGCCATCTAAATCCCTGTGCACATCTCACTTGCTCACTGGTCCTTTTTTTTTTTTTTTTTTGGATGAATCAGAAGTAAAATCAAAAGCCTCTTTGAGGATTACTGAAAAGGAATTCCACATGTGTCAGTGTGTGTGCACAGCCCATTTATTTCAGAGCCCAATCTCACTAAAATCAAATGAATATAATCTGAACATGCTTTTAAAAGATTAAAACGCCAAAAGATGAAACTGGAAAACCTTTTGAGTTTTTATAAGAGACAAACAATTTATGTGGTCCATCATGTGCATTTCAGTGTTTTTAGAGCAGATTTTTAGAATAACAAGACAGAACTGGAGTTTCATCATGGACTATAGACCTCAACAAGATACAGCAGTCCAAGCAAAATTACTGGGGGAAAACATGCAATTATCCATTATCAGTATGGATCTGTTGAACTGGCTGTGCTATTTTCTAGAGGTATAATGCTCTTTTTTGATAATGGACATTTTTTCTTCTCACAGCTATGTGTACTGCTCTGATATAATTGAGAGTATTTCTACTGCCTGAGTTTGGAACAGGACACCTGTGTTGGTAGAAAATGCCTAATGTGCTTTAACCACTTCTACTTCAATGTCCAACAGATTTACAAGGACCAATGGGGTGGTGACAACTCAGTTGCTTGGCAGAGTAGGTGATCCATCTCTCTCAATATGCAGGGAAATTGCTATTCACAGGAATCTCCATTGTGCTGGGACAGTCTCACAGATGGAGCAACACCTCAAACCCTGTTACTTCCAGAGAATACTTTTTCCCCCAAGTATTGAGCAAGATTATGACCCAGAGTGAGTCAGCACATGGAAGCGTGATAGGGACGCTCCCAAGGACGACCTGGAGTCAAGGCAAAGGTTAGTGGAACAGACCTACATTGTCATGCCCATCTGAGACAAGGGTTTTATCTGTGTAAACCACATCTTATTGCTCCCCATTAACAGCATCACTGCTTTGGTTGGAAATAATTTTATCATATCTCCAGATAATGCAAACACTGGCGTGCCTTTCCCAAGAACATCTCCTTCCTGGAGTTGGCTGCGTTCTCCTTGCCAGATGAGCAAATTCAAGTGTCTGCTGCAAAGGTGATTGCCTGCATTCAGATAATCCCGACCAAGTGCTGCCCAATCTGCATTTGGAAATTATTATTTTATTATTAACAAACATGAAGGTCGAAACATTCGTTTAGATAAGTCTGCTCTTCTGGGTTAGTCAATCTTCAAGCCAGGGAACACCATCACTGGTCTAATGGTGTTTTATGATTTCCTGAAAGACCCTCTTATCACAGTTATAGTTTGTGAAAGACACTGGACTTTCTACCTTCTGATATAAAAAGGATAATGTCTATTCAGTGCAAGCCTCAGCCTGTTTAAACTAGGTAGAAGCAGCACATCATCTGCCCATCTACTTTTTCCCTATTGTTTGAATTTTGGAAACATGTATCAAGCTTTTCTCAATGAATATAAGAAAGTTTCTGCACTTTGTGTGACCCTGCTGAACTCTGCAACACTGACTTCTCAACACCCCTGCTGAAAAAAAGCCACTAAATCTTACAAACTATCTCTTTGTTGTCTCTTGCTTTTTCCCAGCCCCTCCTTCCAATCTTACTCAGCCAGTTGAGCTGCACTTTTCACCTCCTCTGTTGACATGAAATGAAGTAATCACATTTATTTGAATATTCACTACAGATCTTGTCATCATCTCAGTTTATTAGCCAAGAAGATAGTGTTTCAAGAGCAAGTCTTAAAATTTTACAACATGGATCCACTCAGTCGCTGAAAGCAAAATAAGTGAATTAAAACCTCAATTCATTAAGCAAATAAATGTCATGTAGACACACCACTGAAATCAAGCCATGAAAGCTAATGAGCCTGCAAAACAGAAGGACAGAGCCAGAAAAAGGTCCTAAAGCCATCTCCAAAGAATCCCAGGTAGCTCTGCTAGGATGCTGCCACAGCCAGTCCTTCTGCAGAGCCTGGTTCACTCATCCACCACAGGGAAATGGGGAAACCCACAGGCATGAATGAGAGCCCTTCCAGCTACAGGCCAAAAAGTCTGGGAAAAATAAGCTACCTATGTATTTAAGTACACAGGGATGTAAAAAAATTAAACACAAAGAAATAGCTACAGCTTTTGGGGCGCAGTGAGTGTTGTGCAATGGTTTACACATTTTCTGTTTCCACTGCCATGTTACTGACCTTGGGATGTAAAAATCGCTTACTGAGGTACTTACCTAATTACACAAAAAAGAGAGACAGATATAGAATGTTAATGCTTCCCTTGTTGTACAGGCAAAATACATGGTACACACATTATACACAGCACAGTCTGTGGACTTTAATTTCTACAGATAATTTACAATCTACACAGGAAATGATGGATCCTATCTTTAGGAGAAATATTGCTAACTCTCTCTGCCAGTCCCATTCAGTCCAGCAGCACATCTGCACTGAATGAAGACTGCCCTGAGAGAAGAGGGAATTTAAAGCAAGCAAGAGAAAACCAAATTTTAAACACCTTTGGAAGAGCACAGGGCCATGACCTTGATTTGTATCTGTTCTGAGGACAGAGGAGTCAGTCTTTAAGTCTGTCACTAAAGCACTTTCCTCAATTTTTAAATTTACTGGGGAGTTGTTAAGATAAGGACAGGGAGCGTGATGAGAGGCAGGGCCCATTCCCCTAATAAAAGAAGTGAGAGTGTCTTTCCAGCTGCTGTCTCTGTAATATTTACACAAGACCTGAGCAGAATTTGAACCTACAAGATCATTTCTGGAGTTTCCAAGGGGGGCCAAAACACAACTTTTAAATAAAAGCTGGTGGAATCAAGCCTTCAAGATCCAGAGACTAGTGAAGATTGAGAATGCCATGCACCTCCCCAGAAAGAGGATAAAAAAGTTTAAAAAACTTTATAAAAGTTTAGTTGAATAGTTAGATCTGAAATACAGTAGTAATAATGTTACGATGACAATAGTGAGAACTCAGTTAAGTGAGTCACTCTGGACTGTAGGACCAACTCTAAAATTCCACTTTTCGCTTACTACCCAATCTTCAAATTTCTCGTGGACCCAGCATAGTGATTGAGTGGCGTAGCTCTGCTGTCTAAACCTGAGTGTTTAGGCTGCTTTAACATAATCCCTTTTGCATCTGATTTTTCAAAAGCAAAAGGGAAGTTTGAAACGCTGTCCCTCTCTCTAAGACAACCATTTCAGGGGAGTTTTCATTCTGGGTAATGCCTAGAATAAATGCTTTTGAAGCATGATCTTGCTTTTACAATTTACAAACAAGCAAAATGAACCATTGTTTTAACTGTATTGAGTAATTCTAAACACAAGGCGATTATTTCTGCAGTTTCTTTTTTCATCACATGAGTGTTAAGGGTTAACAGTTCCCCTGCATGTAACTGACAGTGGTAATATTCTCCTTAGTCCAAAGCGGAAGAAGAGGGGAGTTGCTTGTTGTTATAAAAGCAGGGAATTTCTGGATCTTAGTAAAATAAACCAGGACTTTGTTTCTTGAGGTAATTATTCTCTGGAGAGAGAATAGGAAAGATGGAGGCAATTAGGAGTGACCTTGCATCACTGGATTGTTGAGAACTTCTGGATCAGTGGCTGATATTTTCATAACTCCATTTAAGCAAAGCTTTTTTAAGCTGTTCTCGCCACCACTAGAGAAAACAGAGCATTTAATGGCTGGTCTGGAGCCCGCTGGCTTTAAGGCTCTCACCGTGTTCTTGTGTGGGGCAAAGTGGGGAGCTGGGAGGAGCACAAGGAACTTGAGATGAGCACAGGAACAGCTCTCAGGGGACACAGTTGCCCCACAGGGAGAGGGAGATGAGCTTCTGCATAGTCCTAGTTTGCATAGGACATCTTTTTTTGGGTACTTATCCTACCCCAGGCTCTGCTAAGGGAAAGATGTGCAGGTTGTTGTGTCCCTCAGGTGGCCGAGGTCACCCCGTTTACTGGAAGAGCCAGGAGAAATAAACCTGGGAAGGAGAAACAAACCTGGGAACACTTTTCTTTGACCTCCACCTAACCCCTTTTAAGTAGAGATTTGCGTTCTGGTGGGTATTTTTTTTGTCCTTCTGAAAACTGTCTTTTGAGTGTTATCATTTAAGAAGCGTGTTTAACTTTTATGTGTGAAGTTGGCAATGAATTACTATAAAGCAAATAAAACTGTCCTAGCAGCCTGAAAGTGGTGATATAGCAGATAGCATTCACACCCTCATCTTTGTATTCCCTTCCTTCAAGGATATCAGTAGGCAAACAAGGCTGAGTCTCTAATATGTTTAATAAAGGAGCAATTTCTTAAGTTTCCTGACCCAGCTGTGGCAAAGGTAATGCGCTCGTCCCATTGCTCTGCTCCACACTCATTCCCTGGGGATGGTAGGATGCAACCGCTCTTGCCCCCAAGAGCCAGGTTTTGGACCACTGATTTGGGAGCTCTTTTCTGACTGATGGATAAAATCCCCAAAATCACCAGCAAGTTGTCGCCCAGTAGTGCGAGCAGCTTCGGCAACACGAACACAACTTTCTCCGACATGTTTCTGAACTACTGCCACTTTTGTAATGTGATATTGTCAGAGCCCAGGGGGGGCACATGAAATCTGTGTCCCTGGATGGCAGATGCGTGTAAGGACCTATCTCTGTATCACATACCGCTGCAGAGGAGGTTACTGTGCAAAAAGGCATGCAAATTTTTTTCATAGCTTTCATGTTGTTGGGTTTGTTTGATGTTCTTCTAGCCCTGGCAGACTGCAGCAAATGGTTTTCTCTCACAGAGGCCACCACCTTTTGAATGATATAAAGGAGTTGCTCTGTTCTCCTGAGTTGTTTTTCTGCTATATATTTACTTTACAATCTCATTTTCTGAGGAGTTGTTGAAAGAACAGGAGTTTGTAAATTATACAACACTAAGCAGTGGATACTGTCCATGGCTTTGAGCCCAGACACTGTCAAATGCTTCTCCTCGTTCTGGCTGGTTTGGGAAAATCATTGCAAATTACAGAAGTGTCAACATTTTTTTTATTATTATTTAAATATTTTGGTTTTTTGTTTTTGCTTAGTATATTCTTTCTTCCCTTCCTAGCTGGCAGTCAGTGCTCAGGAGGGGTTGGAACTGGGTTGTTGCACATATGGAAGTGAACATCTGTGGGCTCAATTACTGAAAAATTAGAAAGTTTAAAAATAAAACTAAAATGAATGTTAGATCTCCAAGCTCACTTTCTTGCTATTTGTTTTCCTTGTGCATTAGAAGTAAAAATGCCTTCTGTCATAATAATAATAATTCTCTGCACTATTATCCCGGGATCTCAAATTACTGGATACACATAAAAGTGTTATGTTTTCTAACACGCTCGCGAAATTAAGTCTTATCCCCCCTTTTCCCACTTTCCAGATGGGAAAACTTCGCTACAGAAATGAATGCACTTAATGCCATACAGACACTTCCAGAGAAACTGGAGAGAAAGCCACGACCCTTCCCTGCTCCCACAGGACGGGTTCTTCCCTCCCAGCTCCGGGCGCGAGCGGAACCGGGAGCAGGGCTGTGGTGCCCTGGGGAGCCCTGGGCCACGGATGGAGGCTCTGCTGTGGAGCTGGGTGACAGGATCCGGCCCTGACTGGGGCTGAGCTGGCATGGGGACGTGTCTGGGGCTCTGTGTGTGTGTCGTGTTTCCCTCCTGCGGTTCTCCCGCCTGGCCGAGCCCGTGGGCTCGGCCCCAGCCTGTGCCATCTGGAGCATCTTTGAAAATCGCTTTGGACATCTCGCTATGAATCATACCTAGATCCTGTTTCTGCCAGCGGAAATCACGGCATGGAAGTCAGTCTGTGCTGCAGGAGTTATGGCTGGGCTCCGAGGGGGCAGGAGCCAGCCTGGGCTGATTGCTCAGGGCCGCACGAGCTGTGTTTGGGGCACAGGCGCCGTCATTTTGTCCTCGTCCACATCCTGGACTATCAGCTTGTGCATCTCTGCACTGCCATTTATGAGAATTAATGGTGTTTCTTTCTGTTTAGGTAAACAGTTTGTCCATCTGAGATGGAAGGTTTCTCAGCTTTCCACTTGGTTTACAGAAACATAACTTAAAATTTCCATTATTGTGCTTGTTGCTGTGGACTCTTCTGAACTTGGAGCCATTGTACACAATATATCCCCAGCTCTTCTTTCATTGTATAATGTTAGAACAATCCGTCATCTGCGTGACAAAGATGTTTTTCTTTTTAATTTTTCTTTTTACTTTCTTGATGCAAAGCTGGGAAATTTCCTTCCACTAACAGACATAACTAAATGTAATGTCCCTCCGCCAAAGCTTTCAGTGGCACTGAGCACACATCTCTGTCTACAGCCAGTAAATTATATAATGATCCTTTCCATCAAACCACTCCAAGTAAAGAGCAAGAGTAATGCGTACATCAGTGGCAGTGAGTACTCATTGATAAGGAGATTTGATTTTGTAGAATAAATAAGTAATTTATTGTGTTTGTAGTTGTTACTTTTATAGATCATAAATTAGTCCACATGCTGGCAGAAAAAAATCCTTACCAGCTAGGTGCTTATAAATAAGTTTTACTGAAACAGGGTATTTTTAGGTTTACTCCAGTAAAACTTTCAAGCACGTGCCTGGACAACCTGCTCCAGACACTGAGTTCAGTGCTAAGGCCAGGCTCACGCTCATTATTCCCATTGACGTGCTCTGCCACAGGCACAGTTTCCCTCCAGAAAACAAAATATTAATAAAATCTCTTCCTTTGGGACTATCTGGGTGGTGAGCTGGCCTGGTTGTGCTGGCTCTGGGCCAGTGCCTGTGAGTCACTTGTGAGCTGGTGACACCAGTCTTGTGTCTCTCCTCCCTGGTGGTGTCACCCACTCACCTGCAGACTGAAAAAACCCTGCATTTTCCCCCTGGAAACTCCACCAACAGGCGCAGATCCACTCAATGCATAACAGGGACCTGGTTAACATTTTTGGGTGTGGAAATGATGAGGACCCCCTGGTCCAGGGCTGGGGAGAAACAGGGGCAAGTGCAGAGCTCTGATTAATGCCTCGGGCTGGGGCCTGATTAACCTGGCCCTGATTAATGACATCCTGTGTGTGCCTGAGTCACACAGCTCTGTGCCTCACCTCCTTGGGGTGCTGAGGATAAACAGCTGCCCTGCTGGGCCACTCTGTGATCACCAAGGCCTGGGAGAAATGGCTCAGAGATCCCCAGGAGGAAGCAGTCCCACAGATGTGAGGTGTCTTTACTGGTAGCAATAAAAGGGTTTTATCATTTCCTCCTGCTGAGTTCGTCATGGGCAGAGCACAAAGTCACACTGGTCTTTTTCTAATGAGTAAGTGGTGCAATTTATAATAGCCCCATAAAGATAGTCTTCCTCACCCACATTAAAGTATCTTGCAAAGTAATCATAACCATACTTGCAACTGAATCCACTTCTCTATCAGGTAGTGATAAAGTAACCTTCAGTCTCACTTTCTCCTTTTTGATGTAATTACAGGTAGAAACCCAGGAGTTAAGCTCAGATTTCAGTGCATTTTCCAGCTCAGACCTAAAACTCTGCAGATCTAATATCCTCTCTACTTCATACAAAGCATCCTCAGTCCCGTACTTGGTGTGGGGAGGAGATGGTATAATTTGGTTTAAATCATATTTGGAATTTTGTTTAGTTAATCAAATTTACTTGTGAATGCTGACCGGTGTTTCAAGGGGATTGCTTTTGTACCTGCTGTTACGAAAGTCAGCAGAAAAATATTGTTCTTGGCTACCGTCCTGATTAACCCAGACATTTTAATGTGTGTTATGATAGGTCATTTGATGGATAGTCACCTGTACCCTGTGATCAGCTCCGAGCTGGCCGCTGGGGCTGAACTTTAGCAGCTAGGTGTCATAATTTCCCATCTTTTGCTTGATTAATGTTTCCTTTTGAGATCTAAAGGGAAAGTGTCTGCAGAGATCTTTCTCCGTTTACTATCCAGTCTGCGTTAGTGGGAAAGAACTGCAGGGGCTTTTCAGTGGAAAGATCCCGTGAAAAATATGGTGTGGAGAATCTTTGTGTGTCGGCAGCTTCCCTCCTGGTTTGCAGAAAGGGAACCTTGCATGGTTTGTGTGCTCAGAGCAGCTCTAGCATGCACCTTGCCCTTGTGTGTACATTCAGGTAAAAGTTCTGTGACTGAAACACCGCATGGCGATGGCTGAGCTACCGCAGGTTCTGAAAGGGGCTGGGAGTGATCCTTTGGGAATTAATTGGGAGCAATAGAACACCTACAGCAGAGTTTAAAAATTCCTAGAAAGGGCAATTGTCATCTTTTATATTCTTCAGTATTATTTCCTATAATTGTAGGCGATCCTAGTATTTTCCACGGACTTCTGCTAGGTAACTCCTCCTTCCTGCTTCCATTGCTATTGGATTCCAGAGGACTTTTCCATTCTCCTAGCTCAGACCCTGAGTAAGGAATGTAACATCCTCAGGGCTTTTTGCCTTAGACCAGTGGGTGCTGATGCTGCTACTTTCAGCAGTGTGTTCAGACACCTTTCTGTTCCTCTTATCTTAAATTAATTCCTTAATTTTCACATCATAATAAAATTTCTTAATAGCCACGAGCTCTCACTGATCACCACTCAATAGCACAGATCTCTGCAAATAAAGCAGGTGTTTGGGCACCCATATTAAAGCCAAACAAGCAAATGAAGATCTTTGCAGATCTCAGGTTAGTTGTTAATGTTTTCATCCATGTCCACCAGTGATGAAAAAGTGGAGTAATATCTACAGGAAGCAGCAGGGGTATAAAAAATTGCTAATTCTAGCTTAAAGTATGTATGCAAGCCCATTGAGCTTTAAACAGTTTGGCTGGAGGGTTTGAATTCAGATCTCTGAGTTAGAGTTAAAATCTGAAGTGTTGGTTCATTAAAATGAGAGGAGGAAAAAAAAGCCTCTTGGAACAGGTGAGCTGAAACAAGAACAAAGGGTCTATAAAAAAAAGCCAGGTGAAGCACTGAGGAGATAAGGAATGATCTTCCTGTGCACTCACTGCCACAACTGAAAGGATAATTTTTTTTTTAATAGATAGGGCAAGAAATGACACTCAACCCTCTTCCACAAGTACAGTGCTAATCATCTCTTCTTGACCCTGGGAGAATCATCTCCTGCTGCTCAGTAGGCTCGCCTTGAGACTTGAATTACTCTTGTAAACCCTTTTAATTTGTTCAAGAGTTTATAGCTCTGTCATAAACATTGCTCCCAAGCAGCTGTTCACCCAGTAAGATCGTGTACAATATTCCTTACAAAAGCTGCCAGTATTTTCTTCCTTTGTGAGGCTTTGAGTATTTTCACCTGTTTGCATGGTGGAGCTGATGCATGGATCTGGAGCCAGCCCTGCTCTGTGCCACATCTGGATGCGATGGCTTGAGCCCTGATTGCACAAGGACGGGCTGAGTTTCCAGAGCCACGTTGTTCAGTGCTGCAGGTAAGATAATGCCTGGTTTTAATTAAAAAATACAGCCTTTGGGGCAGAAATACTTGGAAGTGTGTGAGCAGAAGGCTTTCCAAAGGCACTTTCACAGACAAAATGCTGCCCTTTCTCCGTCTAATTCCTAGGAGAGTTTTTATCTCCCATTAGTTCCCCCCTTGGAGAATCAGGTCCCATCAGAGCACGTGGTTGGTGACAAGGGCCTTGTTGGGCACATGGCAGCGCTGGGTCTCGCAGCAGTGGGGAGGAAGAAGGGAAGAAACTCAGGGAGGCAGTTGCTGGGAGAGGAGGCAGTGCCAAAAAACCGTTGAAACTTTATTGGCAGTGAAGCAGGATTGTTTGGGAAGGGGGATGGAAGGCTCCGTGTGATTCATAGGACTTGAACGCAGATGTCTGTTCATCTGGTGGCATTATCTGTGCCTTCATCTGGCCGAGAGGAGCAGTGTGCTGCAGGGTGCAGGGGCAGGCTGTGTGCCACCGTCCTTGAGCTGTCTCACATCCCTCTCTGTGAGATCTTGTGACAATTCGCATTACCGTGAGTCATTGTTTCTTTAAAGCTCATTACTGGCAAGGGCTCGTAGCGACACCCCGAAGTGGCGCTGCATTATCTATGCTTAACAGGGCTATTAATGTCTGTCACCACTGAAGTGTCATCCAGCAGAAATGTAATTCTGGGTTTCGGGTGCTGAGCTGCAGAGGTATGTTCAGCCTTTGTGTCCAGCCAGGCTGAAACTCAGCACTGTCAAGTGGTGTCTCAGCTTACCATGTCGGTATTAAAAGGTTTTGGTTACACTCTAATACATCTGTATAATCATGTCAGGGCCAGGAAGGGTTGAGGAATGTTCTTCAGGAATCAGTTCTCAGGCCATATGAGCACCAAATCTTTGCTTAACTAAATCCACCGTGGTCATGTCTGCTGCTTCTTTGTTTGAAGTTTTATTCTATAGCTCTGTATTACTGGAAAAACGAGTGTCACGATGCCTGGAGCTTCACAGGCCTCTCTTCCACCATGGGTATGATGGGAGAAGAGGTTTGTCAACGTGCCATCTTCATAGGGATACAGTCAAAACCACTCCTCAGTGCTTGCAGGAGCACAGCCTGTCCTTTACCCAATTCCTCACTTTCTGTTTCCTTCTTTCCCCCAGCATTTCCCAGCACCCACTCACTCTATAACAAATTACTCGTGGGTTATTGTATTACAATTCTCCACCTGAATTAGGATTTTCTTAGGTTCCATCCATCAAGCATTTGATTCCTCTAGAGCACAGACAGAATAAAATTAGTCTGGCAGTGCAGAAGAGGGAGTGACCTGCACATTTCTCTTCTAAACACCATCATTTTAATAGATCCGCACACCTCCATCCCCCCTGCCAAGGGTCCCACGAAGGGGACTATGGCACTTGAGAGGCACCAGCTTCCCAGAATGACCTCAGCAGAAGGTCTTGCTCGAAGCAAGGCACAGTTGGGCAGCTGCAGCTTGGGAAAGTTTCTGCATTCTTGCCTCTTTTTTAATAAACTATAAACTATTTTCACACCTCTGCCCAGACTTCTTTCACACTTCTGCCTACATATTTCTCTGCTTTTTACCATTGCCTCCAACACATGCCTCTGAAAACACCTTGGACTGGTCGTAATTCTAGAACACTGATACTTACCAACATAACATTTATTTTTCATTGCAATCTTTGAATCCAGAGAAAATTTTCTTTTCTATTTCTTTCTTTTTTTTTTTTTTTTGAAAGGTCTGGTGTATGGCTAAAGACAATACACTTGCCCAAATATTTGCTGTCAGAAAAGATATTTCTGGCATTGACTGCCTTTTCTCATGTTCACAAAACAGAAATAGGAAAAATAGCGAGTAGATAACACACATTAGTACAGCAGTAACCTTTACATTTACTTTTTTTTTTTTCATATATAGGTATTTTGCCTTCTAAAGCAATTAAAGGTGGGAAAGCATGATAAGGCTTTTTTGTCACCAGTAATGGGATATTTTTCTAGCAGAAACTTGGGGCCTTTTGCTAAACCCCCGAGGCGATTGTTCTGGTGGATTTAGAGGTTTTCTTAGTTTCATATAGGGTTAGGATATCGAAGTGCCATCTACAATAACTTCCTTGTTCTCCTGTAATTTTCCTTTGGCGTGTGTTTGATACCAGCAGGCTTGTCCATTCCCATCTGCTCTGTATTGGTTTTATGCAAATTCTCTCTCATCCCTCTACAAGTCCTTTCAAGTTAAAATATTGCTTCCTCATGCCCGCTTATATTACTTGTAATTCCTGCACAGTGACCTGTTAGCCACCCATATATTGGGCACAAAAGGCATAATCTGTGTGAATCAGATATCTCTTATCTCATCCCTGTTTGCATTATACATTCCCCTCACAGTACGCTTTTTTCCACAATGCTCATCCATTTAATGCCCAAATACCTGAGGTCTCTTATTTCTGTCCAACGTGCTCGTTGCATTACTCACGGGGAGCTGATGAGCAGGGAGATAAAAAGACTTTCTGTAGGTGGCACAAGGATCTGTGCCCTGGCCAGAAAAGAAAAAAGCTGTTTGAGTCTCAACACTGTGATTTCAGTGGGTTTAACAGGAAAACTCTCCTTCTCAGTTCAGCTGCTCCCTGCAGCAGCCCTGTTTTGGGTGTAAAGCCAGCCCATCACTGCCGTGGGAGCAGGTGACCTTTTCTGTACGAAGATCTCTATTTTATCTCCTACAGAAATCCTAAAGTAGATTTTTTTTAAATTTTCTTTTTGTGGTAAGAATATCTCCTAAAGTTTGCTTTAGATTTCAATAGTATAATGCTGGTTTGCCTTGAAAAAGTTTAGATGGCCTTGAAAGATTGTGTTAAAAATTGTGGTATTCTGGCTTGCACAGAGTTGAGTAACTGTGGAGACAACAAGGGGAGAGCAGGGTTTGCTGTCAGATTAATTTACTGAATGTTGCTGTTCTTCCCAGATCTGCAAAATCTGTTCTCTTATTAAGTTTGATGAACAAGAGCAAATACCAAAGGTAGAAATAGCTTATTTTAATTATAAAGTTTTGTTAATCGCTTGTTTGTATTTGTTACAGGATAGGAGAAAAAAATTTATCTGTGGCATAAAAGATGAATTATATAAATGCCTGTACCATATCAAATAATTTCTTCCACTTAAATTTTCAGAGAAATATACTTGTCATGTTTTGTTACATTGCTTTTTTGTTGGACTGTTTTATAAATTTGATTGCTTCTAAGAACATTACTGTTGATGTCAAAAGAAAAGCCATGGGCAGTCCAGATTTGGTATCAACACTACTAATGCTTAAATTACCAGAAAAAGGAAAATACAGGAATTTATTTAACTACTTTGGTGCCCAACAAAAGATAATCTATTACTATGTCAAATACACTGTGTGCTCTTTAGTACCCTGGCTGATCAGAAATGCAGTTTTAGGCTTCAAAGAAGGGCCACCACATTTGAGAAGCAGAAATATGCCGTTAACCACAGGGCCTTTTCCAGAATTTTGCTTCCACTCTCGGTTATTATCAAGAGATATGGATGCACACAGGAGCTTACCCTAGATGTTATTCATGGGCAGAGAGTTTCTGAGGTGAATGGCTCTGATTCTTTTTCTTGTAATGGTGTAAATCTGAAGTATTCCCACAGAGCAGAAATGCAAAAATTGTAATATTAAGAAAAATATCAGATGTAAAATTTGATAATGGTTCCTTCTGGCCTTAGCATCTCTGCTTTTAGGAGTTGCAGTACTGTAATATAGAAATAAATAAGGCAAGGATGATTCTGACTTAATATTCTTTTCCTGTCTGAATTCTGTAACAGAGTTGCAGACCTGCCCTCGCTTCTCAGCTACCTCTGTGTAGATGGAGCATTCAGTAAATATGCTCGAGATATATGGACTGCAATTAAAACATCCTGTAAGAATGTAAGAGCCTAATGGTCTAATTTTTCAATTATGTCAATGTCTGTGGGAATTGAGGTTGTGCTTATTATCCTCCAGAAGGCACCTACCAGACAGCGGGGCCCGAGTCAGACAGGAATCTGGGTTTGCAGGAAGCACAGACTCAGCTTCAGAGACAGAACTTTAGTGTGAGTGCTGCAATGTGCCCTGTCCCACAGGGAAGGGCAGCACCGATAATGCTCACAGCACACGCAAAATTCACCTCTGGTGCCTCTCAGCAGCCAGATTCTAGATCAGAAGCTTTTGCCCCTTTTTTTCCAACAGAAGGTAGCATCTGGATTAACCAGCCTAAATTTGTGAGACTCCACGGAAGTGTAAAAAGGGAGGGCGGTTTTGGATACAGCAGAAGGCAAGGCCATAAGCCATGTTCAGGAGATTCCCCACTTTGCTCCCCACCAGGCCCAAGCTGTGGGTCTCCTGCAGTCCATCCCAGCTCTCTGTGTGTCCTCTCAGGGCTTCAGGTTCCCTGCAAACCTCCCTCCATCCCATGCAGGCTGTTAGCCCGGGGCAGCACCAGCGGCGTGGAAACCAGTCTGGTGCGTGTTTTGGGCGGTGGGGAAAGCACAGTGTTCCTGTGTCACTCTTTGGCACACACGGTCCTTACACACCTCTGAGGGGCAGAATAGCACGGAGGGAGAAACTTCTGTCTTGTCCTCATGTAGCCCGACTTTTCCAAGGCTGTTTCCACTAAAGCTGGTCATACAGGATTGGTGTCAAAGGGGTGTTCAGATGTTCGGGGCTGATAAAAAGCGGTTTGCCAGCATTCAGAGCCCTTGAGTCCATGTTCAAATTAAAAAAGAGACCAGCAACGTTAAAATAGTTGAGGTACAAAAAGAAAAAGGAAAAACCTCCTCAGTTATCTATGATAACAGTATTGTTTTCATTTTTTATTATCTTACTTGTTACACGCCAGTGAGAAACAACCACAGATCGTCAATAAGGTTTTTAATTGCAAAGATTTCCTGTGACGTGAGTGTTGATGAATGTCAAGGCAATAACACAAAAGACATTACTTGTTTAATGATTGATAGAACAAGAAAAGCACGAGGTCTTTTGCAGGATAAATGACTACTGTTCTGTGTTCCTTTACATTAGCAGTATCAACACTTAGATCACATGGCAGGAGATAATGGTCCAGGAGATAAAGTACAGAATCACAGTCTGTTATACAATAACAGACACGGTAATGATAATTAATGTGCATTTCTTTGGCAATTCTCATAGCTGTCAGCGCTGAGCCAGGGGGACCAGCGCTGCTGACTGAAATGGGAGCAGGACGGGGCACTTGGTTGGTCCCAGAGTTTTTGACTTTTGCTCTGCTGCAAAGACGTCAGACCTTAAATGCTTTTCTGGTCAGATGGTTTAAGTGGACACTCATGTACGTAGTAGATTTTGTGTGTTCTAATAGTAATACACCTTAAATGCCCAGATCTACGTGACTGGAAAGAAGGGCGTTAAAAGACAGAGTGTGATGGGACACTCAAAATGAACTCTTGGGCTTTGGCTAGGAAAGATCAACATCATGACACCCACTGAAGGCTCATCACTTTTATCTTCATTAATAAACACATGAGATGAGGGCTTTCACAGAAAATAAAAAAAGACGAAAATTCTGGCCAAGGCCTCCTTCACAGTCAGAAGGTAACAGGGAAGACTGGACAAAATCCGGTTTGTCTGAGCAATATTTCACAGTGTGGGCAACAGGCCCTTGCAGGGTTTTGGGTATGAACTCCATGGAAAAATTGTACAGCTTTGGTTTGGTTTATATGGTTTCTGACACACCAAGTTTCGTGGGACAATACACACTTGGCAACTTTTGACCAGTTTGCACCACAAGGTTTTGAGAGCCCCTGGACCTCTGCCGAGTGAACAACTGTCTCCAAATACGTGCTAAATCCGAGAAAGCCTTGGTGGTGAAAATTAGTTCATGGTTTGGCAAAATGTTTGGGGAGCCAGAAAAATATTTGGATGGAACCTGGATGGTTTAATTATTGTCCTTGAACCACAAGTTAATGGAGCTGCACATGGCCTTTGGTTTCCGAATGTGGCACTGGGTAATGTTTCCTTGTTTTTGAGAGCTCTGTTGGTTTGCAGCTACCAGCGTTGGCATGGAGCTGATGCTTGAAAGCTGCACTGGTAAAATTGTACATGTTTCTTCCAAAACAAGAATGTTATTCAAATAAATGATATAGTTTACAATGTTTTAAAATATTCTCTTGAACTAGATCATCTCAGCTTAGTCCAGGTTAAAAATTCCCTAAGTTATAAAAATCCCTTTGTTACTGTTGCAAGTAGGATCACGTTTGTCAGCTTTGAAGTAAATCATGCAACTGGTTTTTGTCCTCTGAAAGCCCACCAAAGCTGTGTTTGAGCTTTACTCAAGTAAAGTATGCACAGCCTTGTGCCATTTGTCTTCTTTTAGAAAAAGCAGCTTCCAAAGAGTCTGTCAATAACCAGTTTGACCTACGAGCCTGCGTTTCCAGGTGTCCCTGCCCCGGGCAACGTGGTGTGGGTCTGGAGAGGTGTCAGAGGCTCTTGGACAACCTGAAGGGGATACAGGGAGCCCTGAATGGGCTGGGTTCAGATTTTGCTCCTCTGGGGGTACAAGACCTTCTCCATTATCCTGCTAAGCTGGTTTTGGACAATGCTGCACCATTAAAACTTTCCCAATCCTGGCGGTGCATCCTTCTCTCCATCGCCTGTGAGTTTTGAATTTTCAGAGCTCAGCCCCACTTTGGAAGTGACTGAACTGTGTCAGGAGCTGCTTGTGTTGAAGGCAGGAAGCAGAATAACAACTTAAAGAGGTTTGGGGTGTTTTTTCAGTGTTAGACTTCTTTAGCTGTAATGCCAGGGAGGGCAGCAGAGCATGGAAATTGTGAGCGGGTGTCTCCTGGGGGCCCAGGCTGGGCTCTGTCCTGCTGCCTGGTCCTCAGCCAGGCTTCCCCATCTCCTTGTTGACCTTCCAAGAGAGCCTCAGAGAGGCTGCTTGCATCAGGTGAGAGTCATTAACGTGAGCTCATCTGTGCATTTTGTTTAAACAAATTAGTAGTCACTCAAAAAACTCCGGTAGCCTTTTCAAGAGGCTCTGCAGAGTCTACACGTGTGCAACAGCAAGTGTCTGCCTGGGAGGTGTGCACTCAGAAACAGTCTGGAAAAAGGGCAATGTAAAACAAATGACTGTAAAAAAAAAATTGGCTTTAAACTGTTCCGTCAAAAATACTTTGATTTAGACTTTGGTTTGGCTGTTCTGCTATGAAGTACTGCAGAGGTAACCCCTTAAAAACATGGGGGCAAAAAAACCCCCAAAGTTTAGGGGAATTATAAGAACTTGTGTACCCCTACATAAAGCCCTGCACAAGATATTCTGAATTTCACTTTTCCAAATTGCCTTCTAGTCAACTTAAACCCACCACGCTTTGATCTCCATCCTGCACACCAAGTAGTTTTTACGTCTCTATTTCACTCGCAGCCTCAGGATGGGTGATTGGTGGGTAAGGGAAGTTCTACCCGTCACTTCCAATTTCAGGATCAGGACCTGGATGCAGGAAATCACATAAACATGTGCCTGTCTTGCAGCAAAAGTTTCGTTGTGTGGTGGTGCCCTCACAAAAGATGTCCTCGTCTGTCTCTTCAAGTACCAAATGTTTGAAATTGGGCCAACCCAGGGAAGCTGCTTCTTCCCTTACACCACGAGAGGATCAGACCCCTGAGAGCCCAGAGACTCAACCCCACTGACTTCACGTTGCCCTTCCCAGGGAATAAAGGTTGGGAGAGCAGAGCACCCTCCAGGCGTTTCTGTTGCCACCTCTCCGGAACAGCGCCTGCCGCTTTCCTTGTGGAAGCATGTTGAGGCATTAATGAAATGCACAAAGCAAAGAGGCTCATCCATATAAATGGGTGATTTAAATAATGAGGAAAGAGGAAGGATGTGGTTCAGTGTCAGTACTGATTAATTAGGGCATAAAATAAATAACCCTCCTAACAACATTGGCTGCTTCCACTGTAACTTACTCTATTAGCGGGTGATGGAGTTAATACAAGTGACAGTGTAATTACAGGTTAGTTAACTGCCCTGTTATGATGCTTGCCTAATTTTAAGGGGTGGACCTATTTACATGCTCACATTTTCCTATTGCAAAGAAACCCACAGCAAAAGGCTGATAAAAGTTGGTTGGTAATCCTGCAGTTTCACCACTCGTCAGGCACAGTTTTTCTGCTCCCCTCTTTGTGAAAGTCAACCACGCCGATGCCAAAAGCCTGGACTAATTCCCCCGTGTGCTTGTCTGATGTCACAGCTGAGGTCAGGGCTGGGTATTGTGCTCTTGCGAGTACGCACGGTTATCTAACGTGTGGCCGCACAATGAAATGATGAACAGATGTGAACAGTGAGTTTTTAACATCTTAGCTCCTTTGTATGGAAGTTTTATTGAAATGTTTTGCCTGTTAACTCTATGAGTGTCAGGCAAAAGCAAGAAAATATATACCAGGATTTACAGGGTTTTGGAGTGGATTTTTAAACCCAGCGTTGCTGCACAGCAAATAACTGCTGAGGTAACAAGCCATTTACATTTAATACTTTCATGGCTGCTGGCCAATGCTTCCACAGCTTGTGGTATGGATCACAAATTTCTCACAGAAAGAGAAAAAATGCAAAGTTAGATCTCCTAAATTATAATGCATTGCAACCCAAACTTCCCATTAACAGAAGCTTTCAAACATGACATCAAATCCTTAGTTTGTTTAATGGCTCTGTGAAAGTCCTGAAGCTATTCTGAAATGTTTTTAGCTGTTGGTCAGTGCTTCTTATTTTTTTTCCTGTGGGATGGGAGGAAGGGGGGTTGAGGAAATCAGACAATTTTCCCGTATCACGAAGATGTGACAGTGGTATTGATACGATACTCTTAAATTCTCTTTAGGTTAGCTGAAAATTGGATTGGTAAATGGGAGTTTGTACAGCCTTAACTACAGGTGATGCTGCCCAAGCCACATACAATATATTATTGTGCAGGGCTTGCATACGGTCCAGCACTTAAATAATTAATCTTCTTCCCAGGTTATTGTGATTTTTTTCTAAATATTTCTTTTCTATGTTATCTAAAATACATTGCAACCTCATAGTGCCTCAGTTTCTCTGCCTTTGAGTTACTTAATGCCTCCAAAACGCTCTAGGATTTGGGGGTAAAACATCCAAATGCTATACATTGTCATTGCAAGAGCATCAAAATTTGATTCTTCAGAATTCAAGGCAAATATCCATATTTCTACTTCAGTGCAAGTTATAGCATTATCCTTTTTTTGCAATAAGTCACTTTTTTATGTGTTATAGCAAGTCACTTTGAATTCAAATATAAAATGAGGCCATCCATCATGTTAGCAATTTAATTACCTCGGTATATATTTTTTCAGAAAAAAAACAAACCCCAAACACAACAAACCACCTCTATTATTTGTTGTGTGTATATATCTTATTACAGATTCATTGCCCGAGGACAGGCAGGGCTGTCAGCGGGGCAGTCCTTGTGGTTAGAAATGCCAAGATGGGGAGCAGATAAGACATGAAGTCCTTGTGCCTCCTGTTTGGGTCCGCTCCGCTCCGTGTTTGCTTGGGGCCTTACCTGTTAGATTCCCTGTAATCTTTGTTGCAACAGTGAAATGATGCCTTGTAAAGCAACGAAGCGTGACAGGGATATTGAAAGGGTCGAATGAGGTAGAAATGTGATATTTTCTGTCTTCTGCGGGCCCAGGAAATAGGAGTCCGGCTGCTGAGCTGGGGCTGGGCATTCACCGTTGCTTTCGTGGCAAGAAAGTTGTGAGATTTATTGTCTGGTGCTTACAGAAGAGACAAAGTAAGCAATGCCCGTGATTTATCTAATTGTTTAACCATCTGGTTTCACTGCGACTGAAGATTAGGCATTAAGGGAACTGGGAAAGTACAAATGGCAAGGCAGGGTGGGGACAAGGGCTTTTTTTTATTAAACTTTTCCTGGTAAAACTCTGGTGTTCTTCAGTGGTAGATATAAATTTCATTATTTGCACTTTTTTCTTTTTTTTAAAGGGTTGGATAATTTCATGACCAAGAGAATATAGAGCAATAAAAGCTGATATAATGAGAAGTGTAGTGAAATGACAGGTTTTGGGGCATGAGTGGATCCAAGAGTTGGCGTGGAAAAGGAGACGCCGCTGCCATGCCCACCTCTCGTGGCACACAAGCTTTTTCTATTTCTTTAGCTAGGACAGATATGGGACATCAGGTTCAACAATTTATGCGGTATTAAGAAAGACTCTGGTCCCACCTAGGCAGACCCAGGATGAGCTATTTTTGGCATTGAGCTGTTTTTCTCATTTTTAACCCATTTTCCACAACAAACGCTGGTGGAAACAAAATCTTGCCACTGCAGAGAAATGGTATTTTTTCCTTTAGGTGCTTGAGTGGGAGCTGAGCTTGTGACGCATGTAAATAGGTGCATAGGTAGGACTTGGCTGAGCTGGCCAAGTCATTGAGTAAATCCTCAAAGGTAAAGATAAATAACTTTTTCTGTGAAAGAGGAGAGACTGAGATTTCCCAGTTATAACCCTTGAAGCAAACAAGCACAAGCATCTTTTGTAGGTCTTGAAGGAAACAGGGAGAAGCACACAAGTGAGATGACTTAAGTGGAAAAAATAGAAGGATAAAATTTAAAAAGGACACAACTCAATCACTTTAATTCTCTTGGGTAGAAATCTGCCCTGTGGTACAGATGAGACCAGATCCTCTTTCATTCCCCCCATTGCCCAACATCCGTCTTCATTAGGAGTTTTGCCCTACCAGGGTCCAAAGATCTCAGACTTTTGATTAGTTTCAGCTGGGCTAGAGCATCAAACCTGAAAAACAGTTATTTTGTCTGCACGTGTTACTTTTCCATAAGCAAAGGCACATCCTACAAATAAAGTCTTCAGGGAGGTTTAAAAGCGGCTTGCAACAGCAACAAGAGAGAAACAAGCTGGCTTGCTTTATAGGAAAGACTACACAGGTATCGACCCCAGAAAATTTGTCAAGTCAACACCTAATGATGGCTTAGCTGCTGGGCTTGGCCATGCAATACTTAGATCAGGCTCTGGTTTTTTACACCTTGGTTTTTCACATATGGAGCCCGAATGAGTGAGGAGAAACAGAAGCGCCGTGTGAGCGTTTCTCCCCGAGAGCCGGCGCAGCTCTGCTGAAGTTTGGCCATAAACTCTTTAGACTGCCAAGTCTCTGGGGAAGGCTCGGGTGAGCATCCCCACATCTGCCACCAGCTGTTAAAAACCAATCCTCCAGGGCTTGTAAAGCACCACTGGTGAAGGCAGAAGACTTTCCAGAGGCAGGATGCTCATCACAGGCAGCAGGAGAAGTGTAGAGCCCAGGGCGGGTGGGCAGTGGGATGGTCACTCTTAGTCCAGGGCACTGGGAGCAGCTGATAAACAGCTGGTTCCTAAGCAGGAAGGTGTGGCCTCAAGGCAAAACCAATGCTCAGCCTGGAGCTGTTGACGATTCTCCTTCTTGAATAAAGGAAATTGTTTTCTATCAGAAAAAATCAAAAAATCAGAAAAAAAAGGATTCATTAAACCCAAGAGGTTTTCATGAGAATACTGTTCTTGCACTGAGGCTTCCCTTTGGAAATGTGTCTCAGGGCTGGGTGTGGTGGTTATAGGCACAGAAAATGTGACTGCCCTGGGTGGTGAGTGTGTCTGCAGAGTGCCAGAGCCCAGCCGAGCTGGTATTACCTTTCCACGAGCCAACTTCATCTTGGTCAGGCATTTGATCCAGAGCAGGGAGTTAAGCCCAGCTCTTGCATATCCCAGCACATGTCCTGACCACCACTGTCTGAACACACCAACTCTATCCTTGAGGTCTTGGTCTCACGTGGGAGAGAGATTAGAAATAATAGGAAATTCCAAAAATTGATTGAAAAATAATATGAGCATGGGAGTTTTTCCTTTTCAGCACGTGGCTTCACAGCCACCTGAGTCACCGAAGGCATGAAAAGACAAGGTGGTTCCACTCCCCTTCCAGGCCTTTTGGTTTGTGAGAAGCAAAATGCGCAGCAGGTGCTATTTATCAGTGTCTTCTGAAAGAAGGTGACTATGCAGATACCAAGGAACATCTGGTGTCTTCATCCACACTGCACCTGATGGTGGTATTGTTTCACTGTAGGGAAAATCATTGAGAAATCTTCCAATAGAGCACCAGTGATGTGTGGGACAGTGTCTGTATTTCCGCATTTTTAATGGGAAATTTGAAGTAACTTATTTAAAAATTAGCATTTATTTTCAGTTTTCCCATTTTGTTTCTCCAGTGTCAGCATATTTCTTGTTTTGAGATAGATATATATATATATATATCATAGAATCATTTGTTTATGTTAAATACAACTTTGTAATACAATATTTTTTCTCTTAACATTTTTCAGGCTTTGAAATACAAACTAAAAGTGAATGGACTTAACCTAAGAAAGTTTAAATATTAAATGAAATATTGACTTATGTGTTTAACTGTCTCTGAATCCAGGATTTTTTCCTAAGTATTTCTTTCAAGGTCAGCATTGGCCTTTTGGCTTTCAGTTCCAATTCAGAGTTTTTTTCCTGAAAATTGAAATTTCCAGTTCCTACGCAGCTCTGGCAATTCTGTAAACTGGGATTTCCAGGGTATGAAAGAGTTTCACGGCGGCCGAAACATAAGGAAATATCGTGGTAGAGTTAAGAACTGAACCTAAGTTTATCTTAATCCCAGTCCAGTGACTTAGACAGAGGGATTTTAACGTTTCTTCTCCTTGAGATTACAGATAGTGCCAAGAGCTGGACAGGAGCTTTTACTGAGTGCAAGAATAGATGCTCATGCACACTGAAAGGTGTTACTGATGTTGCTTTAACAAAACATCACTTCTGAGCCGTGGTCCCTGCCAGGCTGACGGGGTGGACTCTGTTCAGGTTTTCTGGGCCGTGCTGCAGGCTGGGAGGTTGGGCCGGGAAAGCCGCGCTGGCTGGACGCAATCCAGGGAGGAACTCCGCTCAGAGCACAGCCAAGGCTGCAGAACTCCTTCCACGTCCTTTAAAGTCAGAGCAGGGAAGAGCTGGAGTGCTCCACTGAGCTGACAGGGAAATGGGATTTTTGGGGAGGTTCCCCAGCAGTTTGGGGGGCACTTGAGGGGCCCTGGGTGCGGGGAGATGCCTGCAGAGGCTCCTGGTCAACAAAGCAGATGAACCACTACAGGAAACCTGCTGGTTAATGGGCACATTCCTCACCTCTCTGGAACTGTGCACTTTCTGGGTGTGTTCAAGCCAAATCCAGGATTTTCAGCTGCTTTCAAGGGTGCCTGGGTAAAATGCAATAGCCTGAGCAGTGCAGTCACATGGGATAGCTGCTTTTGCCCTTTTGTCTTGAGAGTGTACTAATACATCTGATTCAGTGCAAGCCAGTATTTGAGTAGGCTGTTTGAGTACCCAATAGTAGTTTTTAAGCCAGGCTGATTGTCAGCATCTCTGTCTGAATGGAATGCCCCAGTATTAAATCTGGGCAATTTTGATACTTGGGCAAAATATGTGGGTGCAGTTACAAACACTGTCATTTTTTTTAATGACAGCCCTTTGGAGTGCAGTGGGGAGGGAGGATCTATCATTTGTTTTTCTTTTGGATAATGACAAAGAGAAAGAAACATGCTGCTTGTTTAAACTGACAACTCACAGGTTTAGCATTTGAATCAGGCAAATTTGTACAGTGTGTTTTTGAAACCAAGGAAGTATTAATCTTACCTCATTTATGCAGTGATCCAAAAACAAATATAGCTTTTGTAGCCAAAAATTAAGGCAGGCTTTTCCAACTCTGAGTTGTGACTCTGTTTCAGATTCAGTATTAGACAAATAAAACATCCCATTATTTTACACAGATTGAAAGAAAATAAAAGAAGAAAAAGAAAGTTAAAGGAGAAAGTAGCATGTCTGTATTTTCCTTTCTCATGCAGAAAGCAGGAAAACACGGCTGAAATCTCATCAGAGAGAATGCCACGTACCATTGTTAACAAAATGACAACTATTTGATATTAAGGTTTTATAAAAACTACTTTAAAAAAGAGTTTGAGTTCAAAGTGGGAAGTTCACTAATAGGTCTGAAGCAAACGTGTTCCTGATTACACCCCATTAAGAAGGTGGAATGCAGCGAGTGCTGCTTCCCCTGAGGAAGCCCCAGCGCACGCGATGTGGAGCCTGCAGCCAGCCCAGCAGACGATGCCAGACCCACTGACCCTGGGAATTTTGCAGTATATTTGCAAAGATAATGTGTCTTATGGGCTTCAGTGACAGGGAGGGGAAGAGAGACTTCACTGCATGGATTTTCGAAAGGGTCTCGAATAAGATCAGTTAATTGTGTGCTTTGTTCTGGGATGCATTTGCTCATCTCTAATAACATGTTAAAAACTCAGAAGTGTCCTAAGCTCTGCTGTATTTTGGCATGCTCATTTGTTCCACGGCTGCCTTGTGCGCATCCAAAGCAATGATCCTGTTCCAAGTGGTTTCTGGTGAGGCAGAGCTGTACGATTCCTTTGAATCATAACATGAGTCTGGTATGAGTCTTGTCGTGATGTGTTGCTGTCTGTGGAACATGAGAAATTTCTTCATTATTTTTCATCAGACAAATCCCATGGAAAATAAAGTTCACGTGGCGAAGCTGCAGAGGCGGAGTGAGGTGATATTCCAGGGACACTGTACGTGCTGTGCCTGTTGGTCTGTATACCCAGGGAGAGAAATGCATCACTGGCTGGTGATTAACCATCCCTGGAGGTGGCTGGGAAATCTGCACGTGATGGTTGGGAGGTAGGACCAAGGCAAGGAAGGCTTGGGCATCTTATCAGAAATCACACCACAAATGGCATCAGCATTTCTTGGGAAGGCTGGGTTATAACTCAGCTTTATAACTGGGAATTTGTACCTATGCCAGCCATCCCAGGGGGTGAGGATTTTAAATGCACACACATTTCATTCTGCATGACAACACCTTGAAAATGTAGGTTAGTTAAGACAAACCGCCGTCAATTAAGTTTATTGGATGATGTCAGTGATGTAGGTGATATATATATACATAATCATGGATTTAGAAAAAGGCCCACTCGTCTCTGGATCTGCAAACAGTTTGTCAATAACAGGAGAAAATTTACAGTGACAGTCAGTGTGATTTTGCAATATGCAAAATGGACTTAATTATCAGCATGAGAAATCACTGCATGAAGAGTGAGGATTTTGATTTGTGTTTTTGTTCTTTGTTTTGAAAAAACACCATCTGCCAATAGCAGAATTATTTTCACAGCCATTTCCTATGGAAGTGGTACAAAGAGAGCCATGTACTGCCCTTCAGCTGGAGCTGGTGGTCCCTAGCAAGGTGCACACAGGAGCAGCCGTGCCTGGTCTGTTGGACTTTAATTATAATCAGACACCAGGTAGTTTAATTTTCCCTGGTGCTACTTTTTGCCAGTGGTAGATGCTGCTGCTAACAGCTGGCACTGAATTTTCATAGCATTTTAGTTAATTGCAAGCTGTGAGCAGAGAAAACGAAGAGTAAAGCAATGAAGACTTCAGACACTATCCCAAATTATGTGGATGTGCTGGCTTTGGTAACTCAGTTTTGAATTTCTGAACGAAATAATTAAATAGTTATCTTCACATTCTGAAAATTATTCTTCTTAGATCTCAGTGTGTAATTCCTTCTGCTTTGGACTACAAATGTACTTGTGACTTTTTCACCTCAGGTGCCTTCAACTCGAATAAAAGCCAAAAAGATTGCACTGGAATTCTTGCCTTCCACAGCCTTCCAACAGGACCAAAAATGACACTGGTTTTCAAAAAGAATACGATTCAAACTCATATGAGGTTAAATAGATTTCAATGTGACCAAAATACGGATTAGGTATTATAAGGGGTATAAGTTGAATTAATGACATTTGTAATTGTTAGAATATTTATATAATTATTACTAACAGCTAGAATATTAGAAAGCAAGAGCAATGACCTTAGCCCCAACGCAGGATTTGCAGTGTAAGCCATTGGGTACCCTGAGGGATGTCCCATCCACTTTCACACTCAGAAATAAGGAATCTGGTTTGGTCACTCAGTTGAAGTGCAGGATTTAGCCCTTCAGTTTTCTCTTCTTCACTCCTGTTTTTCCCCTTGGCAGGGTGGGGGAAGGCAGCTTCAGCGTTTTGGGGATTATCTAAGGGCTCAGGCATTGTACTGAAGTGTGCTCTCTAGGACTGATTTTATATTTGATCAGTCTCTCAAGATGGGTTTCAAATCCAATATTGATGCATTTTTTTCTCAGGATTGTAAGTTGTTTGACAATTCCTGGGAATGACTCTTGTAAGGGCTTAACCCCCTACTTGCTTATACAAAGTAAACAGTTGCAATAACAACGTCAGTTATTTACAAATCCCTACTCCTTAGTTTATGAAGTTAATACAAACTGAGCACTGCCCCATTCTCTTTCAGGCTAGGAATGCTGGATTTGTGTGTTGGATTTTGTGTGTTGGATTTTGAAGCCGTGTCCATGTTTTTAGCAAGCCTGACTGTCTCCCCTTCAGTGTGTCACAATTCCTTTACTATTTGTTTTAATGTGCCTATCCCTCAGCTTGACTTACACAAGTTTGTGCTTGGATCTGGCTAATGGTAATTGATCCAAATGAAATTAAATTGGAGAAAAGCCATTGCTTATGAAGAAAGATCTGTGTGACTTAGGCTGGACTGATGGGTTCTCAAATCCCTGATTTTTCTTACAACCGCTTCCTCCATAATGTCATCCCAATTTACCAAATCAGATCTTAAATTATCTCCTCTGCTTCTGATCCCATGACTTTCGGAGTTTATTTTTGTTTTTCCAGTTGTTTTCCTCCTTTCCTGGCATTCATGTTCCAGCTGCAGCCTTGTTCATGGGGCAAAGGTGCCTAGTATTACACATACTGCATGCTTCTTCCATTGGGGCAGCTGTAATTTGCACTGATGACGCTTATTTTTGCACAAAATAATTTGTATTCTCGCAGGGGTTTTTCAATACTGATGAAGAAAGGAGCTTCAGCATCTCACATGCCTGTTTTGACATATATTTTCTTACAAAGTGATCTGTGGTTCAGAAATAGGTTATCCTTGTGGGTCAAGAGCTGTTGCTTTAACTAGTGCTCATGCCTTGTATTCATGAGAGGCTGTAATTGATTCCCATCTCTTTTATGGAATACTCCTATTTTCTCTCTGAATAGATGCTTCTGGTTCTTTTAAAGGCAGCATTCATCTCAATCAGCTCACTGTTGCTTTTTCACTGCTGTCACCCAAGGAGGAGCCCCACCAACCTCCTCCTCCCCACTTCAAATCACAGCATTCAAATATTAATTTTCTTGTCTGGGTAGAACTCCAGACTCATGGAAGAGCTTCTCCCCAACAGCAAGAAAAACACTAAAGGTTTTGAGATTTAAGATAAAATACTAAAAGTTGGTCCCTGTGCTTTAAAGTGTCTTTGAAATCGGTGCAATTTTTGGGGAGGAAGCTGAAGATGACCTGAGCTGAGGGATTTCCAGAGGCTGTACCTAATAACATGGACTTGTGCTGCAGCCTCAGAACTTAACATTGTAAAACTGCAGAATCAAAGGGCTAATAGAAAAAGTTAAGTGCAAATTGGGTAAAATAAGAGGAGATCAATGTTTGTAACCTGCCATGAAGAGGCAATCCAGTCTCTTTGTTCTCCTGTTGCATTTTGGAAATCTATAGGTACCTGGTCTTCATGCCCACGGGATCCATAGGAAATAAAGCTGCATGTGGGGAATAAAAATCCCCAGTTCACATCTAGGAGGTGTGGGTTTTCTTTCATTGCAGCATCTCTAAATACTGCAAAAAATAAATAGCTTGGCATTGGTAATTAATTTTTACTGATTTCTACCAAAGAAGAAATTAAATGTTCCTTTGGCCACCTCCCTGCAGTCACCGACTTTTGGCACTTTCTTTGGAGCTTATGGGACAATTTGTTTCGTAAAAATTTACTCAATGGGGATAGACACAGGCACAACGTGGCATTAAAACAAGCTGCTTTTAACAGAGAATGAGAATGTCTTAAGATTTCTACTTTGTCTCAGCATGACATGTAACTCCATAGCGGAGAAGGCCAGGAGCAACAGGAATGAGAAACCAGAGCCCTGAAAAATATTTGCCAGGAAACCTGAAGTCCCATGGAAAGTGCTGCCTGTTGAAGGCAGCTGTCTAGGCTGAGGTTTGCAAACCTTTTGCACAAGTCTAAGCTCAATTTCCAGTAAGACCTGGCCTGATTTGTCATTTCAAATCAAAGCCAGGTGGGATTTCGTGTGATTGTAGGTGAGATCCACTGGCCTCTCAAGGGTTTTGCTTCCTGAGCTGAGGCAGTGGAACCCTCTGCCAGATAATGCTGATTTTTTTTTTTTTCCATTGGTTCCTGCAAATTGACACTGGCACAGTTTATATGAGGACAAGGTTTTGGTGTGGCTGGAGGGCAAATTTCACTAGAGCAATGTTGTGTGACAACTGACCTGATGTTCTCCCACACTGTGGGGCCTCAGCCCCAAAGCTGGTGTGATACCCAGGGCTTGTGCTATAGCCTAGAGTGATACAATCTGTGAAAGGGCCTTAAATCTGATACAGCCACAATTAAATTCTTCCATAGTGGGCATGCCATAATCCCATCATAATTGCCAGCATGGGTTAATAGCACTGTTCATATGGCACATAAACAGCAGAAAATGCATGCTCCAATGGATTTTCCTTTTTCCCCTTCATATTGGCCTGATAAAGTAATAGGCAATTAGGAATAGTTGGAAATTCCCTTGGAATTTACCATTTAATTAAGATACTCGTATCAAATAGCCGCAGGCCACCGGCATGTGCACCAAATCCTCAGGCTCTCACTGCCTCCCTTCCCAAGCTCCTCCATTTCCTTGGAATTTAGCTGGAAGTTTGGACACTGGAGGCCCCGAGCTCTGTTTTTAAGACATTTTTCAAAGGGTTTATGGCATTTTGTGACACCAGTTTTAGTGCAGAGATAAACAAGTTGGTCACACACTGCTGTGTTAAAACAAATCGATGCCCTGTATCATGCTGTTTACTTTATCACCAGGGCAGAAGGGTGGAGAGGTGGGAATGGTTAGGGAGCAGAGGAGGAAGGAGAGAGAGAGGTGTTGAAGACTCAGGTGAGTTGAATTTCCAGTGAAAATACTTCTTTGACCTGATGGGTACAGTTTTATCTTCTGAATAGATTAATTCATGAAGGACCCAATTCCACCTTCATTTTGCTTACAGCTCTCGCTGGTGTCATTTAAACATATGTTCCTAGGGACAGGCAGGATATATGGGCCAGGGTTTAAAAATCCATAAGGATCATTAAAGAGCAAAGTTAAAATATTCATTTGTCCATGAATGGCCCACAAAGACATTAAGCCTTTGATGCCTTTAGGCTTCTCAACAGAGAAACAGGGATTAAAGTAGATTTCACAAATAAACAAATAAATAATCTCGGTAATGTCTCCACACTAATGGTTTCAGACTCAGTTGAACTGCTCACCACTAGAAATACGTATCTTGAGAGAGGTTGAAGCTCCAGCTGAAGCTGTGTTGGGGTAAACACTTTTTTTAAAGTTTAAGATTTGTGTAAGAAATGCTATCAATAAATGCCAGGCTGTGGCAAAACCACTTCAGCTTTCCTGCAGTGGAACAGCTACCGTGGACTTCAAACCTCCCTGGCTGCTGGCAGTGGGAATCCACCTGTACCAGACTGTTTGCCCACGGTTTTACGGGGTTGGCTGTCACAAACCTTCCACACACTTCAAAAGGTACGGCTTTACCTTGGTACTCTTTGTCCCAGAAAGGGATTACAAGCTGACTTTAGCAAGCTCATGCTATTCCTGGTGCGCCACCTTAGAGTTGCTCAGACACAATTGAGAGCTGGGTAATTGTTTTATGGGTTACTTAGCAAATCCAGGCATATTTATTTAGCATAAAGACACCGATAAGTGAGAACAACTCAGAAGGTACCAGAGTTCTGTGCATCTCCCCAGTTCAGTGCTTTACCACATAACCTCTGACAGAATAAGAAGGATCTTTGACATCGTATTGCATGTTTAAACTAGCATCCTGCATCAGACACCGAATTCCTTAAAATAACCAGTTGGGGTCAGATAACTGCTTTAATAAATGTACTTGGAATGCCAGTTGGTCTGTAAACAGCACTAAATGATATGACAGAAAATGTAGCAGCTCAGCCAAGGGATGGTGTGTGCCTGTTCTCGATATTTGCTTGGCAGATAATGCCAGAAAATTGGATGTACCTTTTGTAGACTTTGATAATTCATAAATCTATTGAGCAAGGTAAGTTCCATCATTAGCCTTTAATCTTTTAGAAGCAAGTTGGCTGGAATCTATTTACTTTAACTAGCTTGTTCACTGATAATGCATGATTTTTAAATGTCCCTTTGTGCATTCCTTAGCTAAAGAAAAACACAGCTGTGTGTGAGACAAATTCTATTTATTTTCTCGTTAAGAAAAGTACAAGAAGATAGTATCATTTGAAAGCTAATAATAAAGAACTACTAAAGAACGCCCTTCAACTGTTTGCTCTGCCACTTTACGAAGGCTTTCCAAACAGTCTTTTCAGCTGTATTAGTAAGGAAAGATATCTTAAAAGTCAAAAGAAGACAAAGTTAATGCATTTATAGAAGTACCATTTCAGATAACATTTTACCTGAGTGTTTAGATTAGTTAAATATTAGAAAGGTAGGGATAATAGCGTTGTTTGTATTCATAAATGTGGAAAGTTGCATTTTCAGGGCAGTGAAGTGTAAGGCATATCAAAGGTTTATCATCCTGGAATGTGTGGGGAGCTGTGTGCCCATCCACACCGGGAGGCTGCGGGGTGCTCCCTCCTGCACTCGCTCACCAAAACCCACTGAAGAGCATGAATGCTTTGGTTTAGATTTGTAAATCCCTTTTTCCTCTGTTTTATCCACAGTTAAATATTGGGAATTAGGAAAACTACCTGACACCAGTTAACTACCTGCCTGGACCTAGTGAAGCAGTGCAAGCACTGAGGGAGATTCACTGATGTAGCAAGGAAAATGAGACCAGACAAAAGCCTGGCCGTTTTTAGGGCCTTCTGCAAACCCCATTTGTAGGACAACACCTTCTCTGCTGTAAATAAGATATAAAATGAGCATCCACAAAGCAGCCTGGAAACAGCCAGCACACAAACACCCCTCCAGGCATGCACAGGCATTCACACACGTGTGTCTCACACAGCCCTACTAGTCCAGCCACAGGGGTGTGTGTGTATGGCAGGGGGATGGAGGTGACATGGCCTGCACCCACATGGGCACATTTGGGCACCTTGAGCTCCTCTGGCGTTGCCATCTCCCCTCTGCTCATCCAAACCTGAGGACAAGCCCACAGCCTGGCAGAACTGACCAGTGGAAACAGCCCACCTGCAAACTTCTTGCACGGGGGTGCAGCAATCCTGCCAGCAATCCCAGCCACTCTTTTTCATCTCGTTACCATCCTCACAGTCAAATCTTCAAATATATGTGTTGAAATGATCTGACAATAATGGCCCTGGCTAAAATATGATGTTGTTTTGACTGAATGTGGTTTAAACTGCCATCTGCTGGCTTGTACTTTTCAGGGCCAATATTAAAAACAATGTTCCCTCTTACAGTAACCCTCATTCATACGAAAATAAAGCAGGCTGAGTAATGCCTTCCCTCCTGCAATGCACAGCTGAAAATTGCACCGAGGAATACAAATGTTGCCTAGTGCAAAGGCAAATCCCAGTGCTTCTAGGTAGATTCCTCAGGGATGTTTTTGTTCAATTTACACCCCAAAGAGAAGTTTTAGTTGCAAATGCATGTGTGCAACTTCCCCCGAAGTAAATGAGATGTGCACATACACATGGTGAGTTCAGATAGTTGCTCACGGGTTTCTTTGCCTATAAAAGCAGCTTCCTGGAATATTACCTGGGACTTTTGCCAGAGCAGGAACCAAAGATGGCCTAACTCACTCTATTCAAAGTTACATAATGAAGTTTTGCTTTTTTCCCCCCTTTCCTAGACTGTGAGAGAAAACATCAATTATTTGCCTTGAAATCTGGCAGCTACTTACGAAGGAGGAGTTTAATACTTATAACTGCTTTGAATTGTTTTCCCATTGGTTTTATCTTAAACCTTTTGAAATATCTGGGTTTCACTGTCACTTGTTGCTCAGAGGCATTGGCAGGATCCCTGGAGGACATGAGTAGTGGTGGGGTGATGTGCAGGACCATGACGTGAGCCCCGGCTGACTGTCCCTGCTGGGAACGGAACAGGAAGCTTGGCTGGAGGGTGGAGGGATCCAGTGACAGAGGATGTTACTGCCTTGTGTCTCTCTGCTCTCCAGAAATTTAAAAAAAAAAAAAAATCCGTAAGCAGAGAAAGAAAAGGGAAAAATGCAGTGTTTCTCATGTTAAAAGCGACAGAACTTGTTCTGCAGGTTTAGGGAATATTGTGTATCCTTGAGAGAAGTAGCAAGGAGAAGGATGAGCATTGGGCTAAAAGGCAGGAGGGGCCAGATCTGCCAACACCAGCAAGGATCTCATTTGCAGAGTCCTCCACCAAGCCCCATAAACCATAAACCTTGCCACGTTTATTGTAGAATCATAAAAGGGTTTGGGTTGGAAGGGCCTTTAAAGATGATCTCGGTCCAGCCCCCTGCCAGGGCAGGGACAGCTTCCACGAGAGGAGGTTGCTCAGAACTCCATCCAAGCCTGGCCCTGAACACTTCCAGGGGCGGGGCATCCACGATTTCTCTGACTAATCTGTGCCAGGGCCTCGCTGCCCTCACAGAGAAGAATTTTTTTCTATTCATGGTGGCAAAGTGAACTCACAGCACCGTGGGCCAGCACAGGTACATCCTGCAGCCTGGGTGATGTTTGACCCCGCTCCCACCAGCACGTGCAGGGTTGTCCCACACCCCAACACGCCAGCACATGGCACGTGGGCACCTCCAAGGCCACAAGAAAACCCTCCAGGTCCAGCACTGCTGGTTTCTCTTGTCGGCTGACACAGTCAGGACAATCCAGAAGGGGATTATAAACCACCTTTCACCTGGGGGATCTCAGGGTGCTTTGCAAACATTGAGTCACTAATTCCCCCACGTGCCCTTTTGAAGCTGGCAGGTATTGGGGGAGCAAAAGGGAACAGAGGCAGCTGTGCAGCGGCTGGGGCAGAGGAATGCAGTGACAACATCAATGACACGACTAATTTATTTAGCAAACTGAGTTTAGCATGGTAATGAGGATGTATTTGCCATCATCCCATCATTCATCGGATTTATGAGGCTCTTTAGGCAATGAGCGCTGCTGTGACTAAGTTTAGTTTGATTTGTTTAATTAATTCATCTAATTCATTTTGACTGAAGAAAACCCTGTAAGATTGTTTTGCAGATTAGAGGGACCCCAATGCTATAAATGTGTGTATCTCCTCATGTGCATCTATTTATCTATGGAGAGACACGTGGCTAGGGCTGTCTATGACTATAAAATGCATTAAGGTTTTATATTTTACTTTAAATCAAATTGCTACATAAACTTCTTGGTTTTGGCTCCATAAATATTAGTGTACATGGTCTAATCTAGACTATTTCAAGTTTAAGTATAGGTTTTTTGGTAGCATTGCTGTTCTTTTTTTGGGTATAATTCACCATCCATAATACTCAGCAAAGCAATATAAAAACACTTTTATGTCCCATGAGGAGCAAATGACAGTGCTGTTCCTGGTACCAGAAACACAATGTGGCAGAGTGCTGGCATCACTCTGTAGCTGAGGCCAAAGGGACCTCTGGAGCCCACAGTCTCCAAGGACTGGGGATCGCTCTGGGGTCTGCTTTGACAACATTTCTCCAAATACCTCCCTGAGGGTGAGGCAGGCTGTGTCTGCAGCCTTGTGCCCAGTGCTGGGCAGCTCAGAGGAGCATCCTGATCTCCTGTGGACCCTCCCAGGAGGCAGCTGGAGGCAGGATGTGCCTCTGGCCTTGCTGGGCACTGGGGACATGACACAGTATAATCATAGAGAGCACCGAAAGCAGCAGAGGGTGGACGGTGCAGTCACGCCCTTCCCGCCGCACCTTTTACACTGGTGCCTTTTCCCACCCCTTCTCTGCATGTTCATCTCTGGGACCACTGGTGCACTGGGGAACATTGATTTCCCAGCATGGCTACAGCTCTCAGCAGCCTCTTTCCTTCAGCTTTGAGTAGTTAAAATAGTAGTTTGGGTGTAAGATGATTTGAAACACAAGGATTTTAAACATGTTTTGGCATTTGGAGGCTGAATGCACACCTGTAGTTTCTTCAGATATTTTAACCAATAAGATATTGCCTTTCTACTTCATGTTCAGGCCTGAATTTTCTTTTTTTTTCCCCCACTTCTTTTCTTTTTTGCCCTTCCCCCTCACTTTTCATCTCAGCATGTCCCTAAATACATAATCTGGTGCTCAGGAGCATCACGTGAACTTACAACAAGTCTCTGATGTTGTGGAATCCAGAACCAACGAGTGGATCATGCCAATCCATAAATGTCTTTTTGCTTCTAGTGTAACTAATAGTGCTGATATTTGTCCTTTGTCTCTGGAACTTTAGGGTATTGCCTGGGGGAGAGCAGGGCTTGGTTGTACCAAGTTTAAACCAGGTGCCAGCACCAGCAGTCTGGGTTTGTGCCCCTGCTGGTCACCGCTTGTGCAGCGGAAGCTTCTGCACACCCCAAGCAGAAATGAAAGCTCAGCTTGTTTGCTGCTGTACAAAATCCAACACTCTTAGAGTTTACAATTTCTGTCATGTCTCTTTTCAAGTAAATTTTAAAAATTTGCATGTGTATTATTGAATTCATCCTCAGCAAAGGTGGGGGAAATGAAAGTAATGTTCTGGTGAAAAATCATCACCTTGACTTCTCTCCAATGCCAAATATTTAAACAGAGACAAGAAGAAAAATTTCCACTCGCAGTCTCATGTGCTGGTTTAAATCAATCCTGTGCTTATACATATTTTGGGTTTGTCTTCTCAGCAACCAACCTCCATCTGCAGTGTTGAAACATTTCACCTGTTCCAAATCAGACAGATATAACTGGGGAAACGATTGCCAAAAACTTGTGCCAAGGCCTCTCTGCAGCCCATGGATTTACCTGGCCACCGCCTGTGGCAGCAGTGCAGATGCGTGATGCAGGTTTTATAGGAAAATCTGTTCATGGGAACTCAAAAAGCAGATTCTGTTTGGGCTGTCACTCAGCACAGAGGGTCGGTAGCTCCTTTAACAGCAGATCTCTGCCCTGCTTGCAGCCTTTAGCCGAGTAAGCATATGGAGCCTGATAAAGAAATCAGTCCCCAAGCCATGCAGGATGCTCTAAGAGGCAGCCAGCAGCAAGGAGCTGGAGGTGTAGTTTTCACAGATTTAACCAAGAACAATGACACTATTTGCGACCAAGGGGCACAGCCAAAAATTATTTGCCAGAGTGCCAATGTGCATTCCCTAGTGGGTAATTGGAAAATGAGAACAACCTGTCAAAGATTAGCCCAATTTCTAAAGCAAGCACAAGACAGTCTGATTTTGTTTATGCAAAAGAGGCATCTAATTACCACTCAGATTTGGGTTTCAGAGTCTGTTATTTGGAGCTTTGGAGTTGTATGTACACACTCATTATCAGCATGGGGTTACAAAGCACGGCAAATTCCAGCCAAGGTGGGTTTAACTCCATCAGAGCCCAGCACAGCATCTCCCAGGCTGGTGTCTATCTCCCCCTGACATCAACACCAGCTTTACAGAAAGCAGCTGCTAATGCTCATAGGTTTGAGGGCTTCGGTAAAACTGGTTTTCATTACCATGTTTATTTTATGAGATACCTAGTATATTCTGATGAGGGCTTCTGGTAGTAAATCTTCAGGTTTTGGTTTGGCTTGTTTCTTTGTCTGCTGTGATAAGGCTCCAGGAGAAAGCTTTTCCCTGGATCTTGCAGTGGGATGGGGAAAGAGGAGACAGCTCAGGGACAGGGGGCAGAGCAGGGGTTGGTCCTCAGCAGCATTTGCAACTCAAATGTGACCCCCCCTGAGATGTTAACAGGGATTTACATCCATAAACCCACATTGGCAGTGGAGTTGTGTGCTTAGGAGCCAAGTGAAAATTCAGTCCTGCCTTGGAAATACTCCCATGCCTGCTGTGAGGGTCACACGTGTCTGTGGGTGACACGAGCTCCCTGTGATGGGCATCTCCTGCCATCACACGTTTTTCAGTGGCTGATGGCAACACATCACTTCCAGTAGCAGGCCAGGAGTGAAGGATGATGCTTTTATGACCTAGAGAATGAAAATGTGTTATTTTTGTGTTATTTGATACTCTCCTGTACATTTAGGACAGCATTAGGTGAAGTGTGAATGTCCCTTGGGTGTCTGAAGGTGAACCCTCCCATTAACTGGTGATTCACTTGGGTTTTTACCTGGTCCCTGTCAGCTGCACAGAGGGGTCGTACACCTGCTGACAGATGTTTTTTCACTAAGTCACTCTTCTGATTTTCTCCTGAAATCCTTGTGGAAAGCAAAAAAGGGCTGAAGGAATGGCCATAGGGAACACGTCCCTTGCTATGAAGGGACTGATGCCATCATCAGCAGGGTGATGGCAGCAGTCATCCCTGGTGCTCCAAATCCTTCCAGGCTCCCAAAACTTTGGGTGAAAAGCAGATTTTTCTGCAGGACACTTCAGCTTTGTTGACGTTTTGGCACAGGGTGACTCACAAGCCCTCAGCAAAGGGAGGTGCTGGGGGGGCCAAGTGAATGCTTCTTCTCACAAGCAATTAGAGAAATTACTAAATCGTATCACAAGCTTAAAAAATTTTGTGAAGAGAAATTGGGGTAACCCTTGCTTGTTGTGAGAACATAGAAATGAGTCTCATTTCCACAGCAGTGGGAGACCCCAGTGTAAAAAGAAAATTAGTGGAGGTGTCTTCTTCTGCTGTGTAAACCTTGGGTTCCTCCTTATCTTTATGCATGGTCCAAAAACCTTGGAAAGACTGTAAATGCAGGTGACTGTCCTGGGCAGCAGTTTGTGAGGGAATGAAAGCCTTCCATCACAGTGACAGCCCTGGGAGGGCAGCAATGCCCAAACTTTTGGAAGGTGATAATTTGGAAGGATGACCTCCCCCATCACTGGAGATGGCTGTGTCTAAGTGGTCTCTGTCTGGAAAGAGGGGGAAATATTAGAGAGGAAGAGCTGACTACAAACTTTTCTCTCTCTCCTTACTTATTTTGTTATCAAAGGCACCCAGGGTACGGTGTAATTCTGCTTCTCAAAAGCTCATCCAGCAGTGGGAGTGTCACTCCCTCCACACCGGTGCCCTCTGATCACATCACAGTCCAGTGCAAAGCAATGTGAGATTCCACCTTTGCAGGACAAATTTTGCAGCGTGGCAGCAGGAAAATGATTTAGCTTTCACTGCAGGATCTACTTCTGCTGTGGCATTTGTGCCCAAGCTGTGATGCCCTCAACCTGCCAAAGAGACTTCGCTCTGCCCCTTCCGGAGCAGCCACTGCCTGTAGCTCAGCCCGTGAGGGTGGGGGGACAAAAGATGTCCCATTCCCCCAGCTGAGGGTGGTGGGAGGTTCCTCTGCCAGCATCCCCGTGCTGGGCTGAGACAGCACTGCAGCCAGGCTGCTCCTTGCAAGGCTAAACCTATCACCTTCATGAAACATCTCCTCCTGCCAGAGCCAGCCCAGGCACTGGAATCTATGTGCTTGTCACCAGAGCTTTTGCACATAACAATACGATGCATTGCAACTGCGTTATAAGAACCATAAAAAATCCTGGCACACATAACACACTCACTTCATATAAATATTTCCAAAAAAATCCAGTGATTGAAGACTCAAATCATATCTCAGTGCAGTCTTGTTTATTCCATAACATTATTTTTATTGCAGGATGACTTATACATAACCTTGAATTTCAAGTTCAGTAGAACAGACAAAGTATTTGTTTAGAGGGCAGGACGATTAAAACCATTTTTTTCCCTGTTTGAATTGGATAAAATTGTAATATATCCTTTACGTCACAGTAGCACCCTAGTGGTTATCATATTGCACGAGTTACATGAGTTTTCAGTGAACATTATACAGTATATACTACTTTCAGTAAATAGACCAGTCATGCTCATAGTTACATGGAAAACTCCAGGAAATTTGTGATGACATTCCCTGCAGGTTAGTAATTCTACCCATTATTTATACTGGTTTGATTTGAGCTTTAGAATAACCTGGTGAAATTAGATAAGGCTCAACATTCTGCAAAACCTTTATTTCAGACAACTCCAGAAATAGTTTAGCCTAAATATTTGGGATTTATTGAATTCTAAGATCAAGCAAGTTCTCCTTATACCTTTGATACAACAGATTAAAAAAAAAAATCACCCCAAGCTCTTTGAGTAACATAATTGCTGATTTTTATGTTGATTTTTTTTTATATATCCTTCTGCATCATTAAAAATAACATGAGTGTAGAGTACAATTTTTTTTCCGAGTGGGTTGGGAAGCGAAGTTCTCTGGGACCAAATCCTTACTAATCCCTCAGTGTGTGCTCTGTGCCTCGCCAGCATAACGTACAGCAACATTTGTGCTGCAGCCCATCCTCAGTGAGCCACCACCTGCCCCAAGTAACCATTACAAATGGTATTAAATAACCCCTGCTCCAGCACGACCAGAGACCACCCAGCATTCATGTAGCAACTTCTCAGCCTCAGGTTTTACTGCCCACACGGAGCTCCCGGTGCTCCCGGGGGACCCACCTGCGGCACCCACGGGCATCACCCAAAATTGTCCCAGGTCAGAGTTTGTGCACAGGATACAGGCACTTTCCATTATGCAGTGAATCCACCAGAGATTTTGCACGAGGCAGCAGTTAAAGAACACTGTGCACTTAACACATGTCTGAGCATGTCCATCCTGATTTTGCAGAGCTCTTAAGTATCTGCTCAAATTGATGCATATACTTAAGCTTATCCCTGTAGAGTTAAGCATGAAAAGTACGTATTTAACCTTAAACATATGCTTAAATGCTTTGCTGAATGAAGACCATAAGGCCTAATCCAGTGATCATTTAAAGCAGTATTCCATTATGTCGGTGGCTGCCATGTGCGTCCATTCACCGAATGAATACTGGAGGCAGATGAAGGAAAAGGAGCAGATATATCAGTGTTTTGTTGGTATGGACTCCTTTATATGCAAAAATCTTACATTTTGAAATATTCTTCTCAAGGCATTTTTAAATGGACAGGCAGTGTCAATTTATATTTTTTTCTATATTGCTTATATTCCTGAATTTTTTATCAGATTTTCTGGCATCTTACTCTGCTTGGTCTCTGCATTCCTACACACAGCATCTCAGTTATCTTCAATAAAAAAGCCTGTCTCACTGTGGAAGAAACTATTTGTTAGCCCTGCAGATGTCTCATGGTGTGTGGTTCACTGACAACTCTGGCTGAAGCAGGTGACTTTCCAACTGGAAAAAAGAAGAAAACATTTATGGCCACTTCTGCCTCCATGCAAAGCTGAGCTCCTCCACCTGCCTGGGGGCTGCAGTGGGCACATGTGGGGATTTCAGTTTGCCAGGGCAGTCCTTGAGTCATATTTGCTGTGACCTGTGGAATTTTTAGTGGATACACACAGTTTTTCCTTGCTGATGTTTGCCTTAGTCTTCCCCATCCCTGCTGCCCTGAGCCTGGGGAGCAGTACCATGCCCCAAGCGTCTCTGCACATCCCTGCCAGCCCCTTGTGCAACCCCAGACATGTGGAGCCCCTGCACAAGGATCTCCTCATCAGCACCAGCATAAAGGCATAAGAAAAGGCTCAGCTCCTGTCCAGCTGGAAACCCACCCATCCATCCATCCATCCATCCCATATCTCAGGTAACACCAGTAGCAGGTCCCAAGGAAAATGTCTTAGGGATTAGGTGAGGTTGGAGCGACCCTTCCTTTGAAATACTATTTTGGTTTCCAGTGATCCAAGACAGAGGTGATACCTCCCATTACAGCCCTGGGTGGACTTTAGGTCCATTAACTTGCCTAATTGTGCCTCTTGGCTGATTTCTACTCGAGCTACCCACTGTGCCCTAGTGCACCCCAGAGCTGCAATCCCTAATCCTGATGTATTTGCTGTGGGCAGTGCCAGGTCTGTCACTGTGCCACCACACACCAGCAACCAGGGCAGTGGCACTTATCCCCTCCTAAACCTCCTCTCCTCCTCCCATGCAGAGGGTAAAGCAGCCTCAAGGGACCTCGATCATCTTGTAAAATAAGGTTGATTATAGATGTGCCCCTTTCTCAAGTGCTTTGGCACTTACAGATAAAAGGAAGCTACTGTGGGTTATTGTTTGTTTATTGAGCTGATTGGTCAACACTCAGCTACCAACACCCTGTGATTCACAGAACTTGGCTGCAAGAGGTACAGTAAGAGAAGAAAAAGCTTTTTTTGGCTTTTTTTCCTCCTCTGTAATTGTCACCAACAGCTGAGTCCCTAACTAAGGGAGGTTGGCAAAATCTCCCTGATTCATCCGAAATAGCCAGAGGGGGATCATATTCATGTGTGTTTGTAATTTAAATAAATTTAAAAAAAATCCTCAGCAATTTATAACTTATATGCTAATGCTATAGGAAATAGGACAAGAATGTACAGCTCTGTATAAGTAGAAGCTTCTGTTAATTTTCAAACCTCCCAGAGCCTTTCCTTTGCTAAAGAGAGATAAACCACGTTTTGTTTAGCTTGACAAAGTCGTTCACTCCCAGACTGGGAAGCTGTACGCCAGCTTTCAGCCTGAAGTGGCTTTTTGTGGCTGAGCTGGAAACCCTTTAAAAAGGTTTGTAATGGAAATGCTGACAAACAGCACGGAAAGTGGCACTGAGGCGAGCGGTGCTACGATATTTCCAACTTTCTAGGAAGTTCATAGACAGCAAGTGGTGAGCTAGGCTGCCTGGAAATAGACTTTTAGCAATCCTGGTTCTCGTTTTCCTCCAGTGCATGAGCAGAATTTCAAGTTCAAAGGTAGGAGCTGGAGTAGGAGCTGTGGTGCTGCCCCAATGTGGGGTCTGGCCCCATCCCCAGCTTGGTGCAGTGGCTCCAAGATATGCCACCACTCCAGCTCACCCCCCAGACCTGTGAAATCAGGTTCATATTTCTGTGTCTCTCACAGGAATACCTGTTGTAGCTTTTACACCAGCTCTCCAAAACCTTCCAATGACACTTAATTTACTGCTTTATTTCTTGGCAAGAAGCAGCTTTGTACTCTTAATTTTTCTTGATTGAATACTGTCTTTTATGTTGGATACATTTTAGCCTGTGACATACATGTTAATTATTTAATATACAGATTACCACCACTGAGCACATCCTTTTATAAACCAAAAAGAGTCTCTTGGTGAATAATGGTGTTAATCTATGTAGACACATCACTAAATATTTACAGGGGAGGATACCAGGTTGCACGGTATGGATATTGTGGGTTAGGATGTGCACAGTAGGATGCTTTTACTGCCACTAAAGTCAATATTAGGTCTCACAGGTTTTGCTGGGAAGAGACATGAATTTTTAAAATCTCCCATTAGAAGTCCAATCCTGCCACCCCTGCTCACATATGAAATCCCATTGATATCAGGGAGTCTATTTGCCTGATTAAGGACTAATTCTGTGAATAAGGATTTGCAGGAAGTGGCCTTATCTCCTCTGCATACCGCAGATCCTGCTCTCTAAAAGTGTTTGCTGTAAGCGCTTATCGTTTATGTAAGTGCCCTTCAATGGACATTTATATAATGGGGTAAATATTTAAAAAGTTGTGCAGCGCTTTAGCTATGCAGGGCTAAAGGACATGAGTGCTCCTGGCTGGAGCATCAGGCACCTTTTCCCCAAGTGCCAGAAATCATAAAAGAGAAACCCGTGATTGCAGCAAGGTTTGGGAAACACGGTGCCGTGCAAGAGAGATCAAGATATTTGCGTTTTTTTAAGTGAGATTCATTAAGACATAAAATCTATCTCTGCTGAAAACCCAGGTAAAGCCAACTGAGAAATAATGTTGTTGCTTCATAGTAAAAGGTTTGTTGTAACTTGGCTTTCTGGCGAGCTGTCAAGCGAAACTTCAGCCATATAAATAATGGTGTTTCAAAAGGAAATGAAGAGGGTGAAATGTTTTGAGGAGATGGCAAACCCTGAGTAGTGTGTCTTTCCCTGAAATATAGATATGCCATTATTTACAACCATTACTGGAAAAACACATGCAGTGGCTAAGAGGTTTGTTGGGTTTTTTTTTTTAATTTGACTAAACTCTTTTTCGTTGTTTGTTCATCATCAGCAGAAACTACAGTTACCAAATTAATGAAAACCAAGTGATGCCTTTGAAGAATTTTTAAATGAACCTTAACCGCTGCCTACGGCGACTCACTCAAAGTGAAGGAAAAAAATAAATAAATAAAATAAAATTAAGGTGAACTAGCCACTGTTACTAAGAGTCAATTGACAGAAGGCACGTGTCATTAATTTTGTGTCCTTTGTTTTGTCAGTTTGTTTTCGTGAGGCCTGGTAGAGAAAGTAAAACCAGTCAAGCTGAAAATTGTCTGCTCTGTAGCTTATTTCCCCTCCCAGCATGCCCTGACCCAGGGGAGCGGCTGCGGGGCCGTGGCCCTCTTGCCCCTCCCGGCCCACATCCCCATGGCAGGAGGGGTTTGTTAGCAGAATGTTAATTCTGCCCCAGCTCAGCTTTAATCATGTGCAGGTTCTGGACGTCGGGAGGAACGAAATGTCCCCCCGCACGCAGTAACTTCAGCGAAGGAAAAAGACCCCGCGGTGCTTTTGGCCTTGGAGCAAACTCTGACCGAAAGTCAGAAGGAAAAAAAAAGCCATGACCAAAGGCAAAAAGAAATGTATTGCTAATTTTCAAACATCCTCACAATATTCCTTGGCCTTTTTCTCCTCTGCCTGTGCGTCCTTCCCACCCACCTCCCCGGGGTGCCCATGTGGGGCTGGGACGCTGCAGGTGAGGACCTTGGTGCCCCAGCACTTGGGTGGGATCTCTTCTCTCACCAATACCCCAGAAAACCTCTGAGAGGCTGAATTCTTTTATATTTACATAAATCCTGAATATCTTCACTGAATAATCACAGCTAGTCCTGTTTTACACAGGTAGGAATGTTTAACTTTCTGACTGTGGTGGGCCCAAAGGTCCTACAGCTGACACAGACCTCACCCCTACACGGTCCATCCACAGAGGAATGCCTTGCTCTGAGATAGTTTTCTCCTTAAAACACAAGAAGAGTTGGCGGCTTTCAAAGAAAGCAAATATTACACATTTGCAACAAAATCCCATAAAATTAGCAGTGAAAACACTTTTCTTTCTGTGCCAGAGATGCAGGAGGTGATAGGTAGACATCGGATACACGAGGCAGATGCTCGTCATTTTGCTTTTCCACACCAAGTGCTCCCACGTGAGACCCTCCAGCGTGACCACTCATTTCCGTGGCCGCCCAACTGAACCCACATAATCTCTCCCCAAGATGTAAAGGATAAATGTGATCCTTTGCTACATGATTATGCCAAATTAACTTGTTCCCCCGTGCCTGTAAGGTTTAGGTGGATAATTGGATTCCTCTTCGTTTTTGGTTTGAAACAATCTTTTCCGTCATTAGGCTGGTTGCCAGAAGTGGGTGTTTGTGGCTGGGTGTTATTGCAAGGGCTGAGGGCCAGTGTGCTCATAAACAGAGAAGTGACATAATGTCTTTGGTATAATGAGACAGCTTAATGCAGAGCACTGCAGGAATTAGGGGACACGCTTCAAGAATGGAAATGAAACGTATGGAAAATGTACCGTTAGTGCTCTGTCAAAAAGACACTAGAAAAAAACCCCCACCTATTTGATTAAACACTCTTGGAACGAGTTGTATTAAGAAAAATGATTGCTTCAGCTCCATTATCTTAACGTTCATTGGAAATAAATTTCCATTAATTGAGTAGCCTTTAAACCAACAGTTAAAATTGATTTTGACACATGCCAAATCCTCACAGTTTTTGGCATTATCTCCTAGATGCTGGATGTTGGTAGGAATGTGCTAAAAAGGTCTTTCTTCCTGTTGAGAGATGGCTAACATTTCTTTTTGTTGTAAAATTTAGCATTGGTGTTGCTTAGTATTTGTTTTTAAGAGACCAAAGCAGTTTGCTGAATCACTTTCATGGTTCATTAAAGCAAAAGCTGCAGCTTCTGTTCTGACTGCCCAGATAACATTTTCAGATAAACACAATTTCCTGGAGTTTGTGCTTTTTTTGTGGTTTTTGTTTTGTTTTGTTTTGTTTTGTTTTCTCCTAGGTCAAGCCCAGAACCTTTACCTTATGAAACAGATTACGCTTTCCAAATATTGTATGCTAAGTGTGTGTTGTTGCTTGTTATCTATAAATCAGATGCAGAGTCTTAATGCCCAAGAATGTTCCGTTAACTCTAAAGAGAAACGTTCACTTTTATATAGGAAAAAAGTCTTGGCAGACAAGTTGGAAGTACCAGATGGAATAGGTTGTGCCACACGGATTATAAGATTTCCCCCTCCTCCTTTCTTATTGATGTCTTAAATTGAACATGTTCCATCTGTCTGCTCTCAATAATGAATAGTAACTTTTTTTTTTATTGTAAAGGTAACAAATTCCATATAGAATAAATTAATTCAAGCATGTAATGAAATGTGCTAGGAGTGTGTGTGTGTTGGAATTATGTGTAGAAATCTAATATAGTTCGTAAACTGCAGCAGGTAAGACTGGTGGCAGAATTGACAGCTACTCAGGGAAGGGCAGGTAAAAATTACTGTTAAAAACGATGCCAGGAGAAGTTTCCAGTAAGAACCTCAGGATCTCACAGGATGAGAAATTCAGTTGTGCCACCAGAGTTTATTCAATTTAATAGTGCTTGGATAAGGGGCTTTCAGTCGTGTCAGGTCCTCTTCCAGCATGAAGGGTCTGGGAGTAGGTAGAAATGTGGTGTTTTACCTGTGTCAAGGCCCCTTTGTGCTGCTGGAAGGAAACAGAACACAGTGTCCATTTGGCTCCAGTTCCCCCTGCATCTCCTGAAGAGGTTGAACATTGTGCTGTTAGACCAAAAGCATTTTTAATTTCTCCTCACTGGAAAAAATCCAAAGGATATAAACTTAAAGCAAACTCAAGTGCTTTGTATGCTGAAGCAAAAACAAAGTAACCTTTTAATGCAGAGATGAGCTGTTTGGCTTCAGACTGATATGTTTGGTTTGAGATAAATCCCTGCTCCTGCTCGAAACTGCATTTTACTTTCTCTTTTTTACTCTGTAGTGTCTTGAGATAAAAGCACTGTGCCTTTTTTGCACGTTTCTATAAATAGAGAATTAAATACAGAGCTTTAAATACTAAAACAGGCACACTTTTCTGCTAAAAGTTGATTTTATTTTCATCTGAACACAAAAATATATGTATTTTTGTTCTTGTATCAATGAATTTTAAAAGGTTGGCTCTTTAAACTTTTGGGAACACTTGGTTTTGATTTTGGATGTAATAATCTTTTCTTTCTGTGACAGGGGTTTTTATCTGGAATTGGAAATTACTCTTTCTTTACTTACAGATAATTGATGCAGACCGAACTTGTTAAAGTCAAAACAAACAACTCAGCTCTTTATTACATGCTTATGTGCTTAGTCACCGACTTTATATTAGATTCTGCAAATGGTACAATTTATGCAGTGACATGTCGGAGACTTAATGTTGTAATTTTCCTGTTCCTAATGGAGAATTAAGGACCCGGAGAAGCTCGGAGGTTCACATGCGCAGAATCCCTACTGCTTGGGTGCAGAGGTCTCGCAAAAATTTAGTAAGTGAGAAGGAGAACAAAGATCCTTAGTCGGGGGGAAAAAAAAATTGGATAGCCTGTGGCTGAGAAGCTGATTGGGACAGGTAGGCACAGTGGGGCGCTGGATAATGAGGCACATGGCAAATGTGATGCACAGATGTGAAGCCAACTGTAGCTTTGGTTCCAGGAGCCGTGCATGCCACAGCGCTGCGCCTCGGGGCTATGTCTACACCAGAACATTTGGAGCAGTAAACGACGGGCAACATTAGGTTCAAATTAATCTATTACTCCAGAGCTGTGAAATGTTGGTTGCTTGTTGCGGAATTACATTGCCTCTGGGTGAAATGTTTTAGGGAGATTTTAATGCATGCTCATGGCTCGCAGAGCAGATTAAGAGGAGAAAGGGAAATTAGAAGGGTTAGGAGGGCTGTTGAGGTGCACATTTCTGGTTAAAGTATATGAAAAGGGTATTACATATTTCACAAACAGGCCCGCTCTCCTGTTGGCCACCTGCTGGGACTGAAATATCCTATGCCATAATGAAGGCAGGTTTGCAGAAGCCTTGTAAATAGTTTAGAAAGCAGATAAATCCAATGCTGGCCTTTCCGGAACATTTGGGAACACGGAACGTTTCTTCTATCCCACTCCAGGATCCCTAAAACCCTGACAAAGACAATGCCAAACTTCAGCTCTTAGCTATTTACCACTTCAGTTTTGACCACGAAGCTAAATGACAGGTAGTCTCCTAAAGTTTCACAACACGTTATTAGGATTAAGTAATCAGATCCAAGCTGTTTTCCCCTGGTACCTAAGTGGTCTTGGCAGGCTCCTTTAAACAGATCCATGGTCCAAAAGGATGTGTATTCCAAGTTGTAGCATAAGATATTCTAAATCCTCGTCAATTAAATAAACTTTATTAAATCGGCACAAACTGTTTGGAACTATCTATAAAGAGTATATTCTTTTACTATATTGTTGCTTTTCTTATAAAAAAACACTTAATTGAAATGCCTAAGAGCTGCCTGGCACAAAAGTCAATAAAAAGTCTAGAATAGGGTTTATAGGGGTTGTCTATGTACATAATTAAATCCTTCAGGCACTTTAAAACTCTGCAAAATAAATGGTTATGCAAGAATGGCCTGCTGAGAGAAGAAATGCTTGTATCAGCTTTAAGCAGCTGCTCTCTGCTCAGTGTTTCTGTGGTGGAATGAGAAAGCTATTAGAAGAGGGGACGACTGCAAGACCCATACAAATCATCTTTGTTACTGACACTTCAGGGAGTGCTTTATGGTGGCTGTCAAGCCCAATACAGAACTTGGGCCGTGCCTGCAAAAGTCAACCGGTGTTATTTGAAAAGGAGACGGTCGTGACAAAACCAACATCTCTGCCCAAATAATGTTGGGGGCCAGGACGGAGGGAGCTGAGGCAAGAGTTAATGCTGGCTGCAGCCAGGCACTGCTGGGCGAGCGTGCGGCTGAGGCCTGGGTCTGATGGAATAACAGAGGTTAATTGCTTGCAATGGTCTATTGCTGTAATAGGAGTAAAAGGGGAGGACTGTACTTAGATTTGATTTCACTGTTCTTTAGGGAATACAGATCGAGGGGGTGGGATTGTTATTAGGGGCAAAGGAAGTGGTGCTAAAAAAAGAAGAGTTTAATGAATGTAACCAATAGAAAAATTGTAGGTTTGTTTCTCCCTCTGGCCCTCAAAGTTATGATAAATGATAGCACGAGGAAAAGATAACCTACCATGAGAGTAGGATCACCAAGGCCAAATACTAAAACTCCCAGCTGACTGCCCCATACACTGCAGCCTCTGTTCGTGTTTATTTTTTCTGCTCACTCTTGGTTTCGTCAATCAGTATGATAGACGATAACTCCTGACTAGAGCAGCCTGTGTCCTGCTCTCTCACGGTGGGTAGCATGTTGTGGTTGGCGCCGTGCAGTCGGAGGATCACCCGCATCAGAAGCATCAGGGGATGAGGTAGGGAGCAGTCTTCCAGCAGCCCCGCTCCTGGGAGAATAGCAGGCAGCGGTGTTATCAGCATGCAGCCACGCTGCCAAGAAAATGACCACACATTAGTAGCTTTGTTTGGGTAGAGTCTAGGGGGGACGTCGCTCGCAAAAATTGAGACGCTCTCTTTCTGTTAAATCATCCCGGTTGTGAGTGTTAAAAGATAGCTTGTTCAAAAAGAAACCATACGCGGCTTGCCCGAGGCGAGGCCGCGACAAGGCTGCGGGAGCAGCTCGGAGTTTGTGGCGCTGCAGTCTCGGGGGCAGACACACACCCGTCTGTCTCCAGAAAGCAACAGGTTTTCCGCTTGCTTCTGCACCGAATCGTCCTCTGCCCTGCCCGAGGGCGGCCTTGCCTTCCTGCCCTGCCATGCCTTTCCCAACGCCTCGCCTCGCTTCTGCTTTGCCCCTGCCTTGCCTTTCCTGTGCCTTTCCAGGGAACCAGCACACAAGAAAATAGCCTTTGCTGGCCGCTGACATGTGAAGAGCTGCTTGTTAAGCCAACAGCTCATCAGATGGCTGGAATTTCCTGCGCCCGATCCGCGGATCGCTGGTGTTGTTTATCTCCTCTCTCAGCACCAATATTTGCCGTGTGTGTTATCCCTGAAGGTTTTGCTCCTATTTTGCTAATAAAGGAAAAGAGAAAGTGTGTTTACTATTGCTGAAACCTCAGCTCTTTTGGGGGATTTGGGTAGGGCCTCTGGGGCCATTTTATTTTTGAGCTGAGCACCCCCTGCCTCCCCTCAGAGAAGGAAGTAGCCAATGTGAAATTCTTTTGATATCTTGTGATGTAGCAGTGGTCAAACATTTCCTGTTCAACATTTTTTCCAGTGTATTTGTGGTTCTTTTCTCAGGAACAAATGTTTCAGGATTTTGGTGGACTGGGCTTTACCCGGCACTTTGGGCGAGGCTGACAAAGGCATCCACCTCGGAGCGAGGCAGCTGATGCCACCACAGTCACTTGGAGCATCCAAATGGGCTTTTTAGGAAATAACCCCTGTGTGTACATTCCCACTCGGTGTAAATTTCTTAAATGAAACACATCTTTCCTCATTCTCACCGGTTTCTCCCTAATAAGTGCTGGTCTGTGTTGAGGTGAAATTTAACACTAGAATATTAGTTTTATTCCAGCTAATTATGTTACTGCTCATGAACCCTTGGATTTAGGGTTGGTCTGTTTCTAGTTATCCTGCCAAGTTTTTTACTTGACGGAGGAGGTCTGTTTCATACTACTTGGCCTCCCAACCTTTGTAACCCCTGGTTTCCTCTCTTTTCTGAATCACAAGTTTATGTTCTCCCCTTCTGTGAAAAGATTGAAAGCTTGCTCAAGCACAAACTGACCGAAAAGTGGCAGTAATTTTTAGTAGATCTTTTCTTAGCAAAACATTTTTGCTGAAAAATAAGGTAAATGCAGTTATGACTGCTGATAGAAAGGAATCCAACTATTAATAAAAAGCAGAGAGGGATTTTGAAACAGGGCTTCCACTGTTACAATGGAGACATTTTCTATTACTTTATTTAGTGCAACACCTGTGGCTGCTCACATTGCTTGTGGCTGAAACAGTCCAGGTCTACGTAGAAAAAAATATTGCGGTTTCATTAACTTATTTGTACTTTATGTCAGTGTTGTAGCAAGGATTGGGCTTGCAGGGACCAGGTTTGGGAGGGGGAAGGGGGCCAGGAGCAGAGCCAGTGTGCAGTGGATGGGACCTGGAAAACAGGGATCCTGTCGAGGGTGTGTGGATGAACCCAAATCCCACATACCATGAGTGAGTGATCACTCGTGTGACCTACAGCTGGAGCTCTAACCAGAGGGGAGAGTGGAGCTAAAAGCATAGCAGATGATAGAAAACTGTTAGCTGTCTGTGCACTCAGTTTGTCCCAGGAAATATCCTTGAATGATTAAACTTCCCTGGCCGAATCACTTCATGCTCCTGCTTGCTATAAAAGAGATGCTCACTGTTTTCCAAGTCCGATATTGCTGTTTAAATTGAATCAAGAATACGTGGTCTGAGTTTTGGCTGCTCCCTGCGTGCCCAGACCTCTGGCCTGCTCCTGCCACCCCTGATGCCTCAGGAAGTCATCTGCCTTCCTCTGCCACTGGCATCCACCTCGCTCCTAAGGACAGTCAAGTCACCTCAGTGGGATGTAAGCAAATGGATGCATTCGCTAAATTTCATAGTTATGTTTGCCATTAGGTTTTAGTCACTGACTTGCAAATATTTATCCAGACTGTGGCTTTGTGCACTGTGCCTAAAAGCTGTAATTGTCCATTCTACATCAAATACTGCTGCAGAGGATCTGAATGGAGCATCTTCAGAGTCAGGCTGTAAGAGGTGTGTGAGAATGTTTGTGCAACACAAACTAATTCTTTCGTTTAAATACTGGGAGCAAGAGGAATTCAGGTGTGTATCATGGCTGTTAGACTCTAATTGCTCTAAGCACAGGAGAACCAGCCAGTGGTGCTTTATTTGGGTTTGGATGAAAGTGGATTTCGAGCATATTCAGGAAGTTTTAAAAAGGCAAACAGGATTCAGGTGCTTACAGGCTTTAAATGGGCCTCATTGGACTCTCCTCTTGGTTTCCATAAAAGTTAACTACTGAGATTTATCTTGGAAATAGAACGATGTGTCTAACAAAATAATATACTTTCTGCTTGATAAATATATAGAAAGTAAAACACCACTGAGCTGGTCATTGAAATTAGGGGCAGGAAATGGGATTCCAGTCTTTTGACACTGCAGTGAAAGAGCTCCTGAATCCAAAGCGTGGGAAAAAGTTGCTTCGTCTCTTTATTACTGTTTCTGTAGGCAAGATGATTTTTAACAAACAGGTTTAATCACAAGAAAACAACACAGACTTACTTGAGATAAGTTAAAGCATGTCAAAAATTATATACATCCAGTACTAAACTCAATTAATTCATAATTCAGTGATGTGCGCTTCTTTCAGCTCATATTTCAATATGAGTTTTATTAGCTTTTTATAGCCCTGCTCAATTTAAACCAGAACGTGCTGGGTCTTTCCCAGCGCTGGCTCCTCTGGGTCCAATTCTGTTTTTCTTCTTGAAGATCTGATTCTGCTCCCATTGTATTCAACGACAAAACCCCCAGTAAAGTCAGGAAACCAGCAGCCTTTATTCCCACTGAGGCCGGTGGGAAGCAGAGCTGGGTAGGAATTGCCAGGTTCTTGTTTTCTTAAACTAAACAATCCAGGCTCCTTTGGTTCCCTCTCACAGACAGTCTGTCCAAGTAACCCTATTGTAAACCTGTTCCAGGCTGGATTTTATTCTCCGTGGGTGACTCAGTCGCACGCGGTGTCCCTGAGAACACAGCAGTGCGTTGTGTAACGCGGTGAATAAACCCTTGGCTGAATTCACAGAGATATGCTTTGGTCCTTATCGAGGTGTGCCTCCTTGATACCGCACAGTCATCCCTAATCACCACTCCACGAGCCTTTCTCAGTCCTGAAGGGTGAAGGATGAGTTTCGGTTTTGTAACAGATCTCTTGCTATTTCTATTACTAAATGTCAAACAACTTATACCCTTTTTGTTTACACAGCCCTACTCTCTGATAAAATCACTAATGAAAGGATTTAACAAGCACACAGGGAAAATTGCCCTATAGAAAATTCCATTAATAATCTTCGTTCAACCCATACCACTTGCCTTTTCCTTCCAACAACAACTCCTTGACATTTCCAGACAAGCTGGAAGATAACTGAAAATCCAGAAACAGAAATCCTGGAATAAATGTAAGTGTTGCCTAGTCTTCAGCATGGCCTTACAGATCCAAGTGTGCAGTAAGCTTATAGTGAAAGATTTTACAAGCGAGAAGAGACCTACCAGATCTGACAGTCTTCCTGAGGAAACAAAAAAGCCAAGAGGTTTCCCCAAAGGGGCTAATGAAGATGAGCCTGCATTACTGGAAATGCAACATATATGTTTTATTACTTTGCAAAGTGTTTTTATGAAAGTCACACAAAAAATCTTCACCTACAAGTGAGATGCACTTCTTTGTTTCATGCGACATGCAAAATTTTACCTTAAAATTTGAAATCTTTTACTACAACTGAAGGAACACAAAGTTTTGACCATTCTCCCTATCCAGTGGCTTTCTCTGCATAGTCTTTCTTCTCATGAATTTAAAATAGTTTGCTTCCAAAATGTAAAATCACAGTGAATTCAAGTAAAGTGACAGCGTGCACCGGTTCATTACATTATGTGTCAGAACAAATCAGAGGTCCCCCAGCTGGTTTTCGTTAGGGAGCTCCTCTGCGATGGCTTGGCAGATTGGCACTGCTCCTGTCTATCTCTCACGTCACCTTGCTTCCTACTCATGTACAATTACACTCTGCACGTGAGCTGCTTTGGCCACTTGCTCGGCTTTAGGTCCCTGCAATACCAAAGACAAGCTGCTTTGCTTTCAAGGCACCTGACACTGACACATCCTTAAATCTCTTTTAGATCCTTCTTCCAAGCTCTGTCTTTCCTTCTACCAAGAAGAGAAAGAGGACAAAACACGTAGTTTGGGGTTTGCTCTGGGTTATAAGTTGTGCCTGCAATATTCATGTTTGAACAACATTTGAGGACGGCTGAAAAGAATTTGAATGTGCAAAAAGACGAGGACCATTAAAATACCTGCACAATTTGAGGTTACTTATGTATGAAGATGCATGTGCTGGAAGTTTCTGTAGAGACCTCGTCCTTCTGTAAAGCTGCCACTGACCCTGAAATTTCACCTTTACTGGTGCTTCGTATAGGAGATTAAATTATGTTGCAATAAATGGATAACTTCTGGCAGCTGTAAGGTTTGCTGCTGTTTCTGCCATCCTCTGTGCATGCCCTGCTCTGGATTTGGTATTGACGGAGCTGTTCTCAGCAGAGAGCACCATCTCAGCCAGCTGGTTTACCAAGAGTTTCCTTATCATGCTCTGTCACACTGCAGTGACGCCTGAACGTCACTTTGCGTTTGAAGCTTTTAGGATCAGCATTGGCAAGGCGGGGGAAAATGGCTCACGGGAGGTTTGCGGTGAGAATTCATCACCTACAGCGAGAGGCTTCTACTCATTTTGGTGATTTTATTTGGTAAGACCCTCCCAGGGCTTTGGAAGTCAGGATATTTTGCACGCGTTAGTGGATGAGGCTCATCCATGGCAGAGTTGGAGGCTGTGCAATCCCACATCCCTTTCCACTGCCATGACTCAACACACAGGCACTGATATATGGCTGTGGCAACGTATGATGCCCTTCCCACTGACGAGATGCCAGTCCTGGCTGGAACAAAGGGACATGTCCAGGGGTGAAGCGGGATGCTGGGGCTGGGCTCCTGCTCCCCAGCCCCTTGGGCTTCATTCGGCGGCAGCGTCTAGCAGAGGCTTTGTTTATTTGTTCCACGATTACGTGTATGAGCTTCCAGAATTTATGGGATCAGAGGTCAAGTGAAAGGTCACAGTTCACAGGTCAAGTGAGAGGCTAAAATTTGTGAAACCAAGGAAATGACAGGACAGTGCCAAGTGAAAGGTCAGAAGTCAAGTGAAAGGTTCAGCGTGGATGAAAGTGAGCAGCCTGAGCGCCGGCCAGACCACACACCCAAGTGGATCCACACTGACATCCTCAGCATCGAAATGCAGCCTCAGTTTAATTCCCTGGCATAAACCAGGGCAGGAGATGGGCTGAGCAGGAGTCACTCAGATCAGGCTCCAGAGCTGGCTCTGGTGGTGCCATTTGAGTGTAACTGAGGTTGATTCCATCTTAGGGCTCAGACAGATACTGGCAACAATGAATCTTGAGCTTTTCTTACAAAATTTTCATCAAGATGGGACAAGTCAGAATTAGATCCTTGCTCTTGCCAGTAGTTCTAGATTTATTTCTCTAGGATGAGTCAGTGTTGGTTTGTCTTCTCCATTTCTTTCACTGTATTTACACGCAAAATCAGTCTTGTATGTATGTAGACCAGATCAATCAAGATCACTGTTCCACATTTAAACCCTGTTGCATCAGAGAACAGTAATTTCCATTTGTTTCTCATTTCAGCATGCTTCCCTAGCAGCAGCTTGAGTCAGCAGGGCACACACTCACTGCAAGCTCCTCGTTTGTCCATTAGGGATCTGTAATTGCATGTGCAAAGTTGTCTTATCTGCTTTTTTTTTTTAATATAAAGGAGAAAAAAAATTAATGCTGGTCAAGACATCAGTTTATCTAAAATTGTTTCTTTTAGCCTCAATGCTGTTTTGAGATGACTTTTGTCCTGATGAGTATAAATGAGTGAAGAAATCCTCATAAGCTCAGAAAAAGAAAAAAATACAAGGAAAAATGATGTCACCCTTCCTTTCTTCCAGTCGTCCCTTTCTTCAAAAAGACTTCAAACAAAAGAGTGAAGCCTGCTTTTTAATGCAGGACATTACCTAATTAGTGGAACACAGTTAATATTGGCACACCTTCTAATGGTGTGAAGGATCATTGCAGTAATTAGGCTCCATATTAAAAAAATTGAGAGGCCTCCTTTCCCTTCCTACACTGCTTCCTTGCTTCATGATAAACCATGATCCCCAGGCACATGATTCCTGGAATTTGTCTTCCATTTGTCTTCTGTTGAATTGCACCCCTGGGAAGGAGACTCATCTCCTGGTCAGAAAAAGGGAGGAAAACAACAGCTGGGACAGTAGGGGAATGCAAATCAGTGCTTTAGTTCCTCGAGTTGATAGTCCTCAAAATGCTTTATCTTGCCTACACCAGTTGCATCCTTTCTAGATTAAATTTCAGCCTCCCAGTGTTTGTCCAGCTTTCCACCCTCCTTCAGAAAAAGTGGGATGTGGAGTGAAACATTGTGTGCTTGATAAGGGAGATGTAGATCTTAATGCCAACACATGTCTACTCACAGGCTTCCTAGAAAATGGGCATTTATGCTGATTAATAGTAACTGCAGAGTGGTTGGATGACCTCTGAAAATCCCTTCCAACCCATACCATTCTATGATTCTGTGAAAAAGAGGTTAAAAATTGCAAAAGGCCGCCAGCTGGTCTTTGATTTACACCCAGCTCCAGAGAAGGATTTAGATTCTGCAGCGCTGGGGTCTCCAACATCTAATCATTAAGCATCTGGCTCCAGCAATGGCTTTCCAGTAGCTGTGTAGGAGTGATCTACTCCTCTGAGCAGTGTCCCGCAGCCTCCAGACCCTCCCAGGTGCCCCCAGTTGGGGTCTGCGAAGCCAGCCCATCTACATTCACCATCAGGGGCTAAAGTGACATGTGTGATATGTTAAAGCCCTCTCCTCTGCCTCCCAATGTTACAGGATTAAATTGCTTTAAAACCCTTTGATTGTATTAATTTCACTTTTCTTCCATGGGGAACGCAGTCGTCTGCTGTCTGGGGTTCTCCCACTCCAAATTACACGGAATGTTATGTATTCTTAGGGGTCTTGTCTTGTTGGGAATTACAGTGAATCACAACACTGTTCTCATTTGCTGCACATTTGTTATCTGCCTTGCACGGTTCCCAGCAGTGTGGGGACAGTTTGTTGAGTGGCACGTTAATACCATTTATTTTTTTAAGCCTAACTAGGGGTATAAAATTCCTCGTCAAAATTCTGTCAGGTTCTCTGGGCACTGGTAAATGAGTATCTCCTTACAACTGTTTTCTTTCTAGCAGAGAAGCCTAAGCTGGTGTGTACACGTAGGAGTGTTCAGTGTTCTCTGGGAAATGGGGCTGACAAAGAAACCTCTGAAGTCATCTAAGGCCAAATTCTTTCCAGAGAAATCCGTACGTATGGGACCCACTGAACTTGCACATGTATATCTGAGGGCAGATTTTGACCCTAGGTAAGCAAACAGCTACGACCAACGAGTTGTTTACTTTTCCTAAGTTTTTGCCTTTCCTGATTATTAATGTTACTCTCATAAATTTTTTTGAGCTACACTTTCAAAATGCAGGACTCCAGGCCCCAGAGGATGAAATACAGCAGCCCAATAACACAACCAGAGTCAGGCTCTAAAAGTCAGGAGTTTTTGAAAGACATGAACAACGTTTAGAGAGCTGGTTAATATTAATTCCTTTGGGAACTATAAGTCTGGCCATTAATAGGCTTAGAGTGATAAAAATGGCAATATGGTGTGCACGTATAGATGATATTGTCAAAAAGAGGCAATTAGTAGCACAGAAAGCACATGCACATATGGTGAGCAGGTTGAAATGAGAAATACTGCCAGCAACATGATAACAGAGCTAATGGCAAAAGAAGAATGAAACAGTAGCACAATTTGTTCTTCAGCTAAACAGAGTGAGGATTTTTTCATCCAAACAGATTTTCTTTCTCATTCTCTCTGGCTGTTGCTAAGGTCCCAAGTCAAGACATCAGACAAATGCTTCTTGTCTACCTTCCTACATGCATTTGACTGAGACTAGAGAATGTGATTATTTGCCTGAGGATCTCTCAGAAATTGGGGTTGAAAGCCACGATCTGAATCTCTCTGGAGTCAGTGGAAATGACGTCCCAATCTGAAGCATCCCCCCTACTCAGGTCTAACTTGTCAAGTGTTTTAAATTGGCCAAATATTATGTTCCCGACCAACACTTCTAATCTTGGCAGAGGAGTATTTGAGCCCAGACTCGCAGACTGACGGGCTCTGAGATAACGATTTCAGCGTGTGTCCAGCAGGTACTCAAGGACCGGAGCATGCTGTGCGCAGAGTCCGCTCTGATGTTACAGATAATCGACTGACTTATCTCCCAAGTGCATCCAACGCCTCGTACAGCTTCATCTTTATCTCATTATGCTCTTTTAGGGTTAAAAATGAGGAGTTTGCAGGGCAGCTAAAACGCTCCCTGTATCCTTGGGTGGGGACAGTTATCATAAACACAGCCCCGCCAGCCTTTGAGCTGAGTGAGAGCTTCTGCATTTTGACTTTGGAAAGGTACACACCTGTCACTCTAAAATGGAGCAGATGGGTTATAATCTTATCTGCCCACCCTAGATTTGTTGTCAGAAGGAAGTGAGGTAAGGGCAAGTGGTAAATGCAATGAGGTTTATCTGTGCTGCAGGCCACGCTGTTCCCTCAATGCACTGACCACAGAAATTGGTGAAGGGGAACATTTTGACTTCCCCTGAACAATTGTGTTCTCAATTCTTATCTTATGTTGTTGAATAAATAATTGATATTATAGGAGCAAAAGGCCCCAAAAACAAACTGGCCCATTTTACAGTTTCTTGTCATTTGAAACACTATTTTGATTACTTTTCTTATTCTTGCTAGTATGCTTTGGCCTGTTCACTCCACTGACTGCTACTGAAAACCTCAGCATTTGGGAAATATTTTGGCAAGACCAGTGCCTAAGATAGTGCCATTCTCTTCCTTTGTAGAAACCTCATGAGAAAAACCCATGCACCCCGTGCCAGTGCGGGTAAATAATGACTTTTCATTAGTATGAACTGCTGCTCTGTCCTATTGCATTACTCTTTCTCTTCTTCCTACTAATTATTCAGAATTTATTGCACAGATAGTAGAATTTGAATGGTACCGATATAATAAAAGGACTCCATAGTAGATATTTGCTCTTGCTGCTCTGCCTCTGGAATTGTCTGATCCTGCATGTGGTGTCTGAGAACTACTCGTGCTTTCCTTAGGAGTTTGTCTTCTAAAAACTGCACACAACTTTAGAGATCTAGGCCTGATTATAGGGTCAGCAAAGGAAAGGATAATCACTCAAGCTTCAGTGGGCCTAATCACTCCCTGTGGAGTGATAATTATTGTCCTTCACCACACTTAGAGCGCAGGCAGTGTCTGCTCTGTCACATAGCTTTACTTGCTTCCTATCCTCTATTAGAATATTAAATCCTCCAACTGGCAAAGCATTTTGACTCTCTAGGTTAAAAAAAACTTGAGAAAAATGCTGTCCATTGGAGCAGAGCACTGAGACATTCACACAATAAAACCTGACACCTTATATATCACGCACTGAGAGAAGCATCAGGAAAGTTTCCAGCATGAAAACTACTGAAAGCTATGTCAAATATGGGCATTTATAATCTGTATATAGAAAACAGGAAATTATTTGGCCCATCTCATCCCAGATGGAATGTGGAAGACAAATCCACGACGGCAGAGCATAGTTATTTACAACTCAGCAAATGAAAACCTGCACACCACTACTGAAAGCAGGCCAGGAAATAACTAAAATATCAAAATTATCTGAAAAGCAACAGAAGGTGCCAAAAGGTTGAGAGCTTGTTAAAAATTGACCTGCACTCAAGGGCTTTGTAAAAAAATCAAGAAAGGATTGGAGCAACTTTGGGAGAGTTAGAGGAAACTATGAACCCATTTCCCATCTTGGCAACTGGAAAAGACTGGATTAAGTGGGAATTTGTATTTTTTTTTATCTACTGGAAATATTAGCTATTCCATTAGTATGTTTTATTTCTAATTTCTGTTGCACAAAAACAGCAGCAGTACCCCACAAGACGGGAATACTTGCACATTGGAGGTGATGATGCTCATATCCCAAGAATCTGCCATCTCTTAGTTTTGGGGCTAATCTAAGGGTCACTGGAGTCAAAAGGAGTCTTTCAGAGGGATTTGGATCAAACTCTTTTATTCTATGTTTACATAATTACAGAGCCCTTATGGCAGGAGCAGTTCAATAACGGGCGAGCACAAGCCAAGGTTTTCACAAATTTGTTCTACTGCCTCTTTAGAGAAGACCTATCCCTCTCCAGTCCCAGCTCCACTTTTGGCATTTTGCTCCATACTACAATATTTAGGTTGTCTGATTTCTCCAGATCCTGCAGAATCAGTCTCCCAGCAGTTAAACCTGGCTCCCAAGAAAACGCTGATTGTGGTTTGCTAATAGCACGCTTTGGAAAGGGAGCAAATAGCAAAATTGAGCTGGTGTGTTACAAAAATGTCAATTTTGCTTTCCAAAAATCTCACAGCTGAGAAGCAGTCTTGACATGGCACGATGGGAGAGGTGTCACCTCACTAGGATGTAAATAAGGTTGCTGATATGAGCAGAATGAGGAGTAATCCTGGAGATTTTCATGCTTGAGTTAGGAACTGAAAACCTATGAAAAGGTTCAGGGTGGGATTCACTTTTGGAAAAAAGGCAATGAGAACTGTTAGGAAACGCACCAAAAGTTTTAAAAATGGATGCCTAAAGCTGGGCTTCTATGCCTGTACTTAGAGTTCTGAATAAGTTTGTTTCGATTTAAAAGAATGTTGGCACTGGGGATCAACATGTCCAGTTAAGAACCCTTCCCACTACATTTTAATGAAAATGAAAACTTAGAAACTAGATGATGTCTTTCACAAAGAGGCATCCTTAAAAGAAAGACTTACTCAGCAAAGCAACTGCTGGAGCTGCAAAATGACCTTAGGAATCCACATACTGCAAGTAAATATTTATTGCCGTTAAATCGCTGGCCCCGAAAGCGAGCGCTCGTATTCTGGCGAAACCGTGTGGAAACTGAGTTCATGCACATGTTGTCAGCCGTGGGCCCTGCACCACATCATCAATCTGAGAAAAGTATTTGGGAGGAAGAGGCTGGGTGTGTGGGGAGGCTGCGCGCTCGGCCCTGCGGCGCGAAGGGGAAGATCATGTAATAACAGAAAAATAGAGTGGGTGTCGTGAAAAACAAGCCACTGAGCTCCAGCAGCAGGGAGATGTGTAGTAAAGTTTCTCTTCTTTTTCTACCCATCATGAAAGAACTGCTGCAATAATGATAAGTATTATTTTTTTTGTACAAATATCCGTTTTCATGGCACCCACTGTAACACTTCAATGAACACGTCCTCCTCTGAAGGGCCAGAGCAACATCTCCTAAAACTTCAGTTATTTCCTCACCACCTTTTCCCTTGTTATTCACACACTTATGAGATATCCTGTTAGTTCTGTCATTAATTGATAAGCTTCACATATGTATTATACGTGTCTTTAAAAGTGTAATAGAGTTTTTGAAGTCATTTCATCCAACTGTGAGACTGTTGATTGCCACCTCTTAATGAGCAGCTGGAAGAACTGATACCACTGTCAAAATCAGCAAGTGCAAGATTTAAAAAATAAAAAAAAGAAAGGGAGGGGGAAAGAATTGGACCAAGATCACCTTGAACTTTTCGAGTTTCTTTCTAATTTTTAGGAATTTGACTCAAAATCAATTAAAGCAGAGGCTGCAGTTTTGTCAAAGCCAAAAATATATCCCTGAAGTACTAAATTACCTTTGTTCTGAGTTAAAGCAAATTGTTATGTTATCTAGAAGAAAAGAAAGCCATTTTGGTAGGAGATTATGTAGAACGTGCATTTACTGCTTAAGGGGTTTTAAAGATGGTGGCTTTGGGCTGCAGTCTGAGGAAAATGGAAGAGGACAGTCTTGTATTTCCCCATATGTAACAATTGTAGTATATTTAGGAATTGCGATTTATGTTTCATGGAAGTGTTAGGGCTGAAGCCAAGTCAAGCACTCCAATCAGAATTAAGACCTGTGCACATGGGCAGCACTTTCTGTGTGCAGTTCAAACCTCTTTGATGTTTATGGTGGACTCAACTGAGTGAATGAGGGTTACAATATTAAATGAAAAGCTGAGTTTTCCTGCACTACTACTGCTGCTTTTTCATTTCTGGCTGGTGTTGTGACCATGTACTAATTTCCATGAGTATCTGCTCTCTATCATTAGTAAGTCTTTCTGGTGTTTTAATACCCATTTCCCATGAATTCCTCATCAAAATTAGTATTTTAAAAACTGTATTTTCTTGACCAAAAAATCATTATTATTTGTTCATACAAAACCTATTAAGGACTCCTTATATGGCAGACCACTGCTAGGAGAAGAAAGGGATTTTTCCTGAGCTACCACAGCTGAAATATTTGTACAATTGTTCCTAATCTGTTGGTGTGTAATCTGCCATTTGCTGCGGCTCTTTCCTCCATCAGCCTGAATTATTAACACTGCCTGTTGGCCAAGGCAAACACTATTCCAAACATCTCTGGAGGCCTAATTCAGGCTTTTCTTACTTGTCTGTTTTGGAGTTGAGACTTTTAAATAGTTTAATCTTACACAAAATAAAAGGAGTGAAAGGGCTTGCCCTCATTTCAGTGAGAACTGAGTCTGGCCCTAACCCCATACAATAACTGTTTCCTAGTTTTTCTTAACAAGGGCCTTGCTGGTTGCCCCCCATGATCAATATTTGCTGCAAGGAAGGAGTTCAGGGCTGGAAAGTTGCAATCTGAGACGATGTATTCATTGCCATTGTGATTGGTTAGGGATAAAAGCTGGTGGAAAACAAAACCCTTTTGAGTCTTAACTACAGTGCTGAACGCTATAATTATTTTAAAAAATACATATCCTGACTCTGCTCAGAAGCCTGTTTGCTATAATTCACCCCTGTGTTAATAGCCTCCTTACATATATGAATGTATGCTAAAATGGGTTTTAAACTACTAGATTTATGGCTTGGCAGACTGGTAAATGCACAATTATAGTTCATAATAGGTAGGTATCTGCTGTCCATTGATTTTTCTCTTGTTCTATTTCCTTCCAGAGTGATGTCAGTAGACATTACAGGGATGACTAATATTCCCAAGGAATGACATTCACGTGCCAGAATGCCACATGTTGGCGTTCCCGCACGGGCTCCGGCACCTTCCACCATAAGATGGCAAAAACACCCTAAGAATTCCTGCTGCAGCAAAGCCTCAGCCTCACCAGATCTAGGGTGGGTTGGCAGCACAGAGGCAATTCAGCTAGGGGAAGAAAAAAAAAAGAGATGAAACCACAAAAGCTGTTTAGGAGCTCTGGATATCTTTCTAATCAGATCGCTGGGAGTGCGTTTGGACATGTATCTATTCATTCTGCGGTGACGGAAGTAAAGGAACTATCCAGTGAGCTATCTGGTTTTCCCAGAATTGTTTGTACTGCTGACCTTTGTATCTACTCATTTATCCTAATTGTTTTTAGCTGTTTGAGGAAGAATCTCAGATGAGAAAAGCAACTCAGTATGTATCAGAGATCCTATCTGCTGCAACTTTTGTTTTAATTTAAAGCAGACCCAGCATCATTTTGTGCGTCGGTTGCGAAGTACCAAAAGCAGGAATTTGTTGTGGGATTTTTTAATAAAATCACAGGCCCAACACAGAGGTCCCTGGACAGAGGGAGTGTGAGCTGGGGGTGGGGTTGCTTAGACTCCTCTTGCCCAAACGCATTTCCTGATGTTCCCCGACTGGGACAGCTTTTGATGTGGTACTTTGTTGTGGGAGAGTGGGGAGCACCATTTCAGAGAGGTGGCCAAGCTGGCTCCGTCAGCTTTGCCTGAGTCCAAGATAGGGAAAATGCACTGCCAGACTGTTATAGCGGGAAATCTGGCTCTTGATATCCATAAAACTCCCTCTCCAAGCGGAATTTCCCAGATTAAATGAGAATATTGAGTTTTCTCTGTACGCTTTGTATGAAATTGAAGTTGGGCAGGCTTTACTTCTTCCGGGGGATGTATTAAATCTATAATAGCCATGTTTTTCTTCCTCCTTCCATCCAATCCCCATCTCTTGGAAGGGAGTGGGAGGCTTGTGACATATACAGAGTGTTTGCTGATGGCTACTAGAAAAGAATCTGGGTTATCCAATAAACATGCCCCAAACTTTCAACTCATAGGGAGCTTAGGTTCAAACAGTAGCTCCGACTACTGCGCGGCGGTTATGGAGCGAAATAGCAGAGTGATATGCAAAAGCTCACACTAAGTACATCACTTTGCTTCAGAATTCCTGCATTTGCTGCTAATGCAAGGAATAGCCTTTGAACTCTAATCTGGTGTCTCCGGAGTGGTTCATAACCGAAGGCACTTCTTTCATCGTAACAAGGTGACAGTGATCCAGACTTGCAGAGCATTTGGTACAGTCCCAAAGCAAGATAATAAAGCGGATAATACTGTAGGCTTTGCATTTCTGAGCATACCAGCCCTTCGCAGAGACGTTGCAGGGATCCTGCCTCACGACTTCCTCCTGACACAAAGAACTATTGGTGTCATTGTCTTGCACCAAGAAATACGAATATCACTGTCTTGTAAACAAGGAAAAACAAAACAAGGCGTTTTTCCCTCAGTTTGTGCATTAAGCCACCAGCACAAGTATTTCTTCAGCTTTTTTGAAGGCAGGGCAGCAGCAGAGAGCAAAGTGTATGTTTTAACACTGCTGCAAAGCCATCACCTGTAAGGAATATTTTACCTGTTTAAACTACCAGATTATCCCGTGGTTATTGTCACCAGGGGTGATCATTAAGCAAGATATTTGTCTTACCCACCTAGGTTCTAGGCAGGCTGTATGTTCCTAATACTTAGTTGAATTCACCTTGAAGTATCAGAAAATATTATGACATGACCTGTTTTTTCTTTCCATAAGAAATACAGTTCCATTTCCACTTGTAAACCGTTGGTTTGCCTTTGTTCAGGTAGAAGAGGTCTCATCTTTCTCTTGGCTGTCCACTGGAGCATTTGGCTTCCAGTGCCCAGGGTCTGCAGAGATCCACCCTGGTGTGACCCTCGTGTGACCCTGTGGTCACTCAGCCTGGGGAAATTACTGACATTTTAGAGTTCTACAAGATACCTCAGTTTAGTTTTATACACCACCAGCAGTTTTTCCTCATCCCTTTAAAGGGGTGCATCGTTTCTGCTTTCATTAAAAAAATATTGCGACCTCACTGCTTAGTTGGGTAAGACAAAATTCCTGCATAATAATATTAATTTTTTATTCAGTTTTTGTGGTCCCTCAACTTGATTATGAAGACAATAATGTAATTTGAAAAACCTTCCTTTTTTATTTCAGCTTCAGCAGTGCTACTAAACGTGGTTGTAGATAAATGACCACAGGAAAACTTCACAAAATTACTGTTTACACATAATCTGACAATGAACCATAATTTGATTGCTAAAAAAACCATTTTGTGTACCTCTGCCCCTATTCTGCTGGATAATGAAAATTTATATCTATGTTTCAGACATCTGGGGAGGATGTGACAGCTTTGGGGCTGAATGAAAGATTATGCCACAGTGACCCCTGTCAGCATTTCCTCACGGACTGGTTACCCGAAACCCAGCAGCATTTAGGCTACTTCTTTTTCCTTTTACTCTCCCTTTTCTCATATATTTTTATTTTTTTCCCTTCTTTTTTTAATTTTCTCCTTCTCTTTTTTTTCTTGTTCTCTTTTTTTCTCTTTCTTCTCTGACTTTTTCTCATCTATTTTTCTTTTTTCTCATTCTCTGTCTTTTCCATCTTTTTATTTATTTACTTTTTTTTCCTTTTCTTTTCTCATGTTGTTTTTTGGGGTTTTTTTCACCAGAGCAGTCTCTTATTTTATTTTGGAAGGTTAACGACACTGTAAATCTAACAGGCCATTTTAGTGCCATCATGTGGGCATTAAAAGTCATGTGACTGGTCAAGATCCCATATGGAGTGTTTTGGGGTTGTCTTGCATAGGAATGGCAAGGCTCTCATATGGCTGTAAGAGCTGGGTATGTTTTCAATTACTTTCTAGGACAGATCTGCTTTGAAATTAATTTGAAGTCTTTGCCTATGGTTGTGTTTGCCACCTCTCTCAGATTATCCTTAGTAAACGCTCATGTATCGAATTCACCTTTGATTCTCTCTGGAGATAATCTGTTCTGTTTAATTTATTTATGCCTCAGGACTCAGAATAAACATTTCTTTGTGCTCGAGGTGCACAAATGGATCAGACAAGGAGGATTTTCCCAGAGCCAGTGTATTCCTCTGCCTGTCTCGGCACAGGCTCCTTGTGCTCTATTTTCTGTCCCCAGATCAATGCACACCCCATGTGTCACTATGGGAACACCCCTTGAAGACCCCAGTGCTTCCCAGTTGCACTGGTGGAGATGTTGAAGAGATGTCTTATGGGTTGTATGTGGGCTCTGAAGGCAGGAAGGAAATCACACAGGTAGGAAACAGGTAGGAAAACGGCAGGTAGAGGGTACTGAGAGCATCCTGTGGAGAGAGAGGAGGTCTGAAGAGCCTGTTGGGATCAGCTGTGAGTCCTCATTTGGTGCAGATAAGTGTGGATCCAGGTTTGCTCTCGTATGGACCGATTTTAACAAGGGATTTGGACGCCAAGGCTCACCTTCAAAACTTGTGTTTCCGTCTTGCCAGTGACAAAATATTGAGACTATAGAGGTTTTAGATATGTTGTGTTCGTTTGATTCACAGACCTGTTCAAAAGTGGGGGCTTTTCTTCATAAATGTCCATTTTGTTTAATCACTCAGTCTGCCACAAAATATTTCCACTAAGCCCCACCAAAATCTGTTTACTTTGGGAGGAGATTCTCCTAAAGCATAAGGATGATATAGAGTTCAAAAATGTGAATGATGTGGTAATGAAGAGAACTCCCTCATGCCTCGTACACTTGGATATTTCAAAGAGCAGTGACTGTATCACTTCCCATGGATGTGGCTCCAGGAAATGAATAATGCTCAGGAATGGTCAGAGATGAGCCTGCAAAGATTCACCCATCTCCTTCCCTCCTTTGCTTCTCCCCTTCCACCCTGCATTCATTATTCTAAAATATGTTTTTCTATGGGAAAGAGGAGTTTGGAGCCTGGGGAGTGGGATGGTTTCCAAGGCCTTATGAGCACTCGTGCTGTTCCTTCGTTCTCCATTGTTTCCTATTTAGGTGGGTAGGTGCACAACAGATGCCCTGCAGATCCAAAGCAGGGTTAACTCCAGATCTCAAATATTCCTGACCCAGGGACTTCTGCCTCATCTTTCCCTAAGGGACCTACCTAACCTATTTGGGAGTTTATTCAGCAAACCTGCTGCTTGGAAGAGACAATTTGTCTGTTACATGCCAAATCTTTTCTCAGTCTCTTGCAACCTTCTGTGACCCCAAAGGGAGACAAGCCCAGGCTGGTTCCACCAGCTGGGTGAGTTCATCCATCAGGGAAGCCAGAATGAATGTCCTGCTGCCCACACAGCTCAAGGTGCCTCCTGAAAGGCTGGCTTTAAGTTCAGCCAGCATCAGTGAATGGCAAAGGTCCCCATCCCGTGCTTATCAGGTCTCCAGTGGAGTGTCCCATGGCTCCCAAAGGACCACGCAGACGGATTTCCTTTCCAGGAAAAACAAAGAGCGGAGACATGGGACATGTCCTGTGTCTCCCTGATATACTGCAGGATCACCCACGTTAGACACAGCCAAACAGCTCCTCAGCAGGACGCACACTCCAAAATAAGAGACCTGATGGTCTCGGGTTTTGTGGAAGAAGGGACAACACTGCCTTTGCTGGCAGCCGCTGCGGTGGCTCTGGCTCAGCATCACTGTAACAGTGCCACCTCTTCTGTTTGCTGTCCTCACTTCTCCTGAGCAGCTCTTGGCATCTGCTTTTCATGTTCACTCCTCATCACTTACCTGGAGGCTGCTGCTTCTACCTCCAGAAGGTCCGAAAATTACAGTGTGTGCACTGGAAATGAACATCCAGGTCATGGTGCTCTTTTGCCTTGAACCTACCCCCTTACCCTCCTTGATCCTGCCCACAGCTGCTCCTGAAGCGACGCATACTGCATTGTTGTGGTGATTCTGCAGTGCAAACACTACAAATGCTCCAGTCTTTCTCGTGGTGTGTAATGTTTAAACCTTGATCTGACATTTTTTCTATCAAGTACACAATATCTGTACTTTTCCAGCAGTGAGAGCAATGGTATCTCTTCACTTAGGCTCCCTGAAATCTTTTTAGTGGATGGAAGTTCTCAGAGAAAGGACAAGTGCCAGCAGTAATCGATACCTTCCCACATACCACACCTGTGACCTGAAAAAATTAGCACTATCTGTCATAAAACCAGTGTATTGAAATGCTCATTTGTCGTTTTTCTTTTAAAGCTTTTATTTCTGCAGTCTCTGTCAGAATGAATGTCCCTCACTTTCACATTCACATTCACAGCCTGTGGTACCAAATTTCATCTTAGCACGACTTAAAATATTCACACTATCAGGTCCATAAGCATTACATCCACATTTTTTTGGGAGGAAAAAATATCCAAGTTATAAACCATAGAAAAATAGGGCTTGTAATGAAAATGCTGACAGCACATTAACTGTCACTGGGCACTGCTATAAACAAGTGTTATGTTCATGTGCAGGAGAGAAAATCCATGCAGGGCTTGGCTTTACCAACGTTGGGGATCAGCAGTGCACAATTACACAACATATTTGTTTTTCATGAAAAGAAATTCAACTCAACTTCATCTGTGGTGCACACAGCACTGCAGTACTGCATGGCAATATGTTGCTAATTACCTAGTGCTCCACTGGAATGGTGACTGGCTCTCTGGATGCCTCGATTTCCAAACTGGAATTTGAAAAGCCATCTGAAAGTGAGAGAAAACAAACAAAAAAAAAGCATTTAATTGCTCTCCTAAACTGTGGAACAATTAATTGTTCTGTAAGCAGCGATCCATTCCCTACTTTCATTTCTAAGTCAGCTCCGACAATTTGTTTTGCACCGGGAACCTGGCATATTAGGCAGTACTAAATGTTTTAACTGTGCCTGTAAATTTGAATCTGTCATTTTAAACTTTTCTCATTGCTAATTTTATGATTGAGAAGGGAGTTTCTTCTCCTTTGCCAAGTGCTTAAGCCTAAGAATTCCTGGGGTACCTTAGGGCTCTTGAAGTCAGCCCCTGCCAAGGCCAGGCCCGCTAACCCCAATAAACATCCCTCATTTTTTTGGGAAACCTCCTCATGCATCCACCCTCCTGTGGTGGCCAGCAGAAGGTGGGGCTGATGTTGGGCTGAGAGCAGATGTGAGGTTCCCCCAGTCCTGCAGCTGGTTTCACAGCTGGGGCTCTGTGGGATGTTCCCAGTGTAGCCAGGACATCCCCTGGCTCCATATTTCGGGGTAAACATCTGCTGGGAAAGGTGGTGGTTGCCTTTGTGTGCGAGCCTGGCCTGGAGAGAAAAACCATTTACAAACAGGTCATTTCCATTTTGGATTGTCAGAGCTGGCAGAAGGAGGAGGAATTTTAGGGAATCAAACAGCCACTCAGAGGAAAAGCTCATATTAAACAACACAAGGTGCACGGGGCAGTTGAGTAATTCTGTATTTACATGAACGTTGCAGCAAATGCCCTGTAATAACAACTCTTTTTATTTTTTTTTTTTTTTTGAGCTCTTTAGGTTTTGTGTTATGAGAAAGTATGAAACATAAATCACACGGAGCTACTTCTGGCCTTAAGCCTTCAGGATGCATTTGTTTGAAATCAAGAGCCAAATTCCCTGGATCGGAGTAAACTGTTAGGTGCCAACTGGGGCGAAATGCCAGCCTTTGAACTCCTGCACATTACGGCTGATGTGATCCATATGCAGGACTTGAGTCGTGCTCCAAAGTGGTTTCTTTTAATTGATTTAGCAAATTAACAATATTAGGCCTTCTGTAGGATAGAAAGTACATTACTCACTGTGCCCTTATATTACCCTGAAAGGAAATCTATTGTTCTTTTGTAATGAAATGGTATCACAAGGAAAAAAAAAAGGTAGCAGTAGCAGGTAAAAGGAATCACATTCAGCTGTCAAGCATGTTTAATGAGGAATTTTAATTATGAGGCTGGAAATCAATGGGCATAACTTTAGCAATGAAGTCTTAAAGGGAAATCAAATTGCTTTCTATCTTGCAAAGTTTACTGAAGCAGCTTGAGCAGCTGCCAACCATCATTGTTCTGAGAAAAGGAACTTGAGGAAATCACAAGTCACACTGTAGCGTTTATTGTAGGCATATTCAACAACAAAAAAAAGGAGGATTTCCATGGATTCATGTTTAATGGGTTCTTCCTAACTGATTCATCTCTGCCTTATGATCGTTTAGAACTCTTAGTTTCACGTACTGTATAAAACCTGTTCTTAGGAGAGCACTGAGGAAAGGCTGCACTGAAAACTGATCGTTTATGATTCATAGAGGATAAAGATCATCTTATTTGTTCCTTATTCCTGGAGAATGTGTGCTGTGAGGAGCAGCACGGCACAAATACTATGTGCAGTGAGAACCTACACCTGCAAACCCAGAGCTAACACAAACAAATGGTACTCAGGTCTCCGTAGTGTTTCCTAACCAGGAACTCTGGTGCTGTCTTCAGGGTGTTCCTGTAAAGTCCTTTTGGTATTTCCAGTGCAACTGAAACTTCTGTAGTTTTGTAACTGCACTGTGTTTTGTTTAAGCTAAGCTCAGCATGTAGGGCTAAATCCAGTGGCTACTGGAAAATGGACCCCAACATGCATCTCGACATGACATCTGAGGCTGGGCTCAACCTCACAGCACAAAAAAAAGCTCAGCCCTGTCTCCAGCTCTTTCTGGAGAAACTATAGGGCAGAATTAAGCCAAAATGCTTTAGAGTACCACAAGAGGTGGTTTTGGAAAGCCACATTTCTGTCTCTGTTTTAGGCATACCTTGGTTTCTCATTAAGCTCTGAGAGCTGCAGCTTCTCAGCAGAGTCCTTGCTCCGGTAGCTGGTTGCTTCTTGTGCTTTTTGGGGGTGCTGCGTTTCTCCCCTCTGTGGTTTGAATCAAGGCACATCTCTGACTGCCCCCCTGTCCCTCGGAGCCCTCCCACCACGTGGACATCCAGCATTTCAGTGCCCATGCTTGGGAATTAATGGCCTGAATTAACATTTGGATATTGCAGCAAAGGGTGTTCAACAAACCCTTAACGCAGGTAGGGGAGAGAAGTACTTTTGAAACCAATCTAGTTGCCATTCCATAGGAAATCCAAGTCACAGATCACAGTTATTGGTATTTTAAAAGTGGCAGTGCCTGTTAAAGGCTGGCTATTCCCTAGAATATAGAGGTATTTGGGGCTGCAGTGGAGACACCTTGGCAGCAGAGTGGAAGCTCTGAGCTCACCTGCCAATGCTCTGCCTGGCTTAACTGCTATCAGTCGCTCACTTTCATGAGTCTGAAATTCATGTAGCCCCAAAAGAAAGATAAATAAGAACAAGTCACTTTTCACCCTCCAGACACAGGCCAAGAAAATGATTTCAAATAAAATATATCATCTCAAGCAGGGGCAGATGAAATAGTTTTCTACTAAAGTTGTTCTCCCAGTTGACAGAACAAATTACCAAATCTCCTCCACTGGCTATCTTAAGTATCTTTTCTGAAATCATAATTACATTCAACTCTTTGGCAAAAATACTGAATTCTGTGTCTGTGGTATTTAGTGATGGCTAAAAGTCTTCATGATGAAAGATAAAAGTACTGTGTGAGCTTCAGAGGAATATTTTGTTCTGTTCTCTGAGGAATAAGAGGACCTTCTCCCCTCTCATCATTACCAAAAGCATCACTTACAGCAGTCCTCCAATGAGCAAATTTCCCAAATGAATTGGCTGGTTTAGCCTTGGTGTCCATATCAGGGGACTAATTTTATTAAGGTCCAGAGCATAACATGCAATTTGAACAACAGAAGGATTCCTGGGCAGTTCAAAGCTTTCCTCTACCCTTTTTACTTTAAGGCAATTTAGGGTCGTGTGTTTATGGTGCACATATTTGGCTTTCTCTATCTCTTATGGGAACCACTCATCTTGACTGCCAGTATATTTTTGATAAAATTGAGGTAGAGATGAAGCAGACTGTATTCCACAAGAAATCTCACCCACTGTATCTATAAATTCTCTCTCTCATCTCCTCTGAGTGCTGAATGAGCCTTCAGGTGTCCGGTGCTATTTCTCTTATGGTGCTCCAAGAGGCCACATGAGATTGAGCGTGGGCTGCAAAGCCCAGGAAATTTTACTATGGTCAAAAATAAACTAAATCCTGCTCACCTCTCCTATGCCTTCACCCTTCAAAGGCAAGTGTGTTTTTTCATCATTGATGCATTTTATACTCCCGTATTTACAGTGAATATAGGCATTCATGTCGCTTCAAAGAAAAGATCTTTCCTTTGAAAATATTGAGATAGGTTGTTTTCAAGTATACTTGGGGTTTTTTTGGTCATATTGGGCAGCAAACCATTGATGTGTACATAGCAGACATCCAAGCCAGACTCAAACATCTATATGTGGAGGAGCTGGGGACCAAGTGAGGAAAGGAAAAGAGAGCTCCTGATGGAGGTGTAAGAGTAGAATTGTTTTTTAAACATATTTTCAATTGCTGAAGGAATATTTGTTGCTAAATAGTCACATGCCAAGTGATGTATGCCTGTAAGCTCATTTTAATGTCAGCTGTGGGGCCTGTTCCTACATTTTTCCTGGATCATTCCAGTCTTCTGTGCACAGCCAGGGGCTGCTGTGGAAATACCATGGTCAGTATGGTGCATGTACACAGCCAAATACCTAGTCACTGGGTTAAGGACTGGTTCTCCTAAGGATTTAGTAACTTTGTTGTCTTTTCACAGCATTTCTCAACCTCTCTGTTGCTTGTACTACCACAGAAATATGTATTTTGTATGGATAGACCTTTATTTTCCAGTGAATTCACTTGTTGATGAGTCTATTCTGTGTCTATTCTGCCCTTCTTGACAATTCTGCTGAAATCCACAAAATCCCTTTCAGCCCATGCCATCGACCAAAATCCCCATCAATTTTTCAACAAATTTCTAATGCTATCAGAGGGTTAATATATGAGATGATCCCAGTGTTGTGTCAGAGGAAAACCTTTTGAGCAGGGGATGGATGTACAGTGCGGCGCGGCATATAAATCATTTTCAAATTAGTATTCTGTACATCTGGAGAAGAGTACATTTGTGTGCCTGCATAAATTGCCTGCGAACACATTTCAAAACCCTACGCTTAATCTTAGCAATGAACATTTCAAAAAGTAAATTAATATCTTCAAGGCGAGGAAATACAGTATATTAAGCAGAAGCCCACTGGAAACGGTATAGTTAAGAATCTGTCAGCCTTTCCATTATAGGCTCTGTTTTTTGAGGGGTTTATAACTCAGTTATAAAATTTCACACTGGGCTAAAGGTTGGCACGTATCGCCTCAGTTTGGCAGGGTGACATTTTATTAGCTCTGAAGGAGTTTTGGATCCCACGTCAATGGGATATTTTTTTAAACCACAGCAATGAAGTTTAAATAACATGGGGTATGGTTGAGTTGTAGGAAGGTGAGACGAGCGGGATTGAAGCCCGAAGTGATGCTGTTGACTGGCAGAGAGGTGACGCCAGAGGTGCCAGGGCTGAGGTCGGGATCGCGCATCAGCCCCAGGGCCAAATTTCTTTTCTTTTGTCCCTTCCTCTTAATGCGCCTTTAATTCACATCTTTATGGTTAAATGTATACTGTGCTGAGGTTACAGGTCTAGTTGGTGGTTTATAAATTAGGTTAATTAACATTACAATAGTACTTTCTGAGCGCAGGAATATGTTTGTGGGTGGATATGTGTGTGTGCAGACAAGAGCGCTCCTTGGAAACAGAAACAGGATTAAAGTGTCTGTGGGAATTGTAAATTTATTGTGTAAACAGCTTTATGATTTGTTGTGTGTTTGGATTAATGCAATATATATCCATTTTAAACATTGATCTTTAAGTGAGTAATGTAATAAATCTGAATATTCCTTCAAATTACTGTTTACACTGGCCGTGCTATAGATTAAAAGAGACAGTTGCCTTTATAAATTTAGTTGTAGGGTACACGGGTGTGTGTAAATACTTCTGTTTCCAATTATACCAAACAATGACGATAAACTGTTGTGAGTTGTCCGGACAATCGTACACAGCCTGAGTCAGGGGCAGGGATGATGCCGGGCAGTGACCGATGCACACATGGCACAGGGGGCGGGGGGGAGCTATTGTTTAGGCCAGGAAATGTGTAAATAGGCACCTAGAATAAATTCTATGAACGTATTGAAATGAAGATACAGTTCCTTCCCAGCTGTAATGCTTCTAAAAGGAGGAACTGTGTCAACTCACCAAAGTATGGAAACATGGTTGTTTGTTTTTTATTTACAGCAATTTTAATGGTTTGTAGAAGGTGTTCAGGAAAATGAATTAGGTACCCTTGGCTTTTGGTTGCTTTTGGTTTTCCATATCCAAGGCTGCTGATGGTGCTGGTTTTCATGCTCTGTACTATTGATCAGGCTTAATTTGACAGTGGCACCAAACACTGTGGCTTTAAACGTGGTGTTAAGACAAGCCAGAGTTCATAGGTATGGAAGTGCACCTAAGGAAATAAATACATGGGTTTAGTTTTAATTTTGGTCTTCAAAGAGAAATTCTGTGGCCATCAGAAGCTCTCTGAAGAGACAGCTGGTCCTCAGACAGTGGCCAGGGTGGTCTGTGCCCAAGGGGCAAGTCTTTTCCCAGGCAGATTCCTCCCCTTCTGATTCACTGGTCAGCTGTACCACAGCTGGGGGATGTGGCTGCCTGGCTTGTCCTGGTTTGGATCAACACGTTTAGAGTGCTACAACTGAGGGAACCACTCAGTCTTGCTGCAGATGTCCTACAGTGACATCTTAAGTGCACAAAGTCGGCTCCCAAACAGTCCACCAAAAATCCAGATCCCTAAAAAATGTTCCTTCTTCAGACATGGCAGAGAACAGTTTTGTGTTCTTTAAAAAAAATTGTTTTCTGAAGAGTTTATGTTTTTCCACAACTAAGGGAAAGTGTGGTTGGGTCCTCTTACACCAAATCCATGCCTTGTATGAATGCTGGAGAAGAGCTGACCCGTCCGGCAGCACCTGGGGAGGGGATGCCCTTGTCAAACTGATGGGTTACATTAATGAGAGCTGGCCAGACCTTAAATTAATCAAATGATGCAGTTTTAAAACTCAGGAAGGAGTGATCACAATTTGGCCCTCTTCCTTTTTTTCCTTCTTTTTCCTTCTTTGTTATCCCTCCTCTGTCACATTATTATTTCTAAGAGCAACAAAAAAAAAGTGATCATGATAAATTATAGGAAGCTGGCAGCAGTAGTAATTAATAGGTAATTATCAATAAACAATTTAACCACAAAAACTTGGATCCCACCTACCACTTGTCAACAATAAAGTCATGGAGGCTCCACAGGCCACTGGACAAACAGTCCACGGGGAGCAGGGCCGGCGCTGTTAGTGCAAATAAACAACTCTGTGCCGGGAGGCTAAACAAAAGCACAGCACAGAGTGACCGCGGGGAAGCGGGGAAGAAAAGGCTCCCTCGGCAGAAAGAAACAACAAAAAACCCAACAGTAGTTACAGTTTGAAGAGCCAAGCTCAAACCATTCGCTGTTTGTTGCAGCCCCAAATAAGAATCCCATAAACAGCAGTCAAAGCCCAGCGTTTGGTGTCTTATAAAAAAAAATCTCTTTGAAAGCGGGAAAAGAAAAGGCGTTTTGGGGGAGGTAAGAGCTGGAGGGAGAGAAAACATTGTTGTGTCAACTGGTTGACTACAACAGATGCCTGTTTGTGCTGTGTCCAAATTGAATCTCTGCTTTTGTGATACTGAGGCAGGAGGAGATGTGTGGGGCAACCAGGTGTGTGCCAAAAGGGTCTCTCAGATGTGCATGCAGATGTGCTCGGCCAAACGTCTTTCCATCCTCTCCCTTGGGAATCAGGAGAGGTTTTTTAGGTGACTTCCAATGGGACAAAACTGTCCCCTTCTTCATGTGCATGCCACTTTTTTCTCTTTTTTAAACTTAAATACGACCATGAGGATCTTGGAGTAATGACAGCCCTTGCTCACACCACTGTATTTGCTAATGATCTTCACCTTGCATTCCTACATTGGGACTAAGGCCAATTTTCTGTTGAAGGGAGTCAGATAAGGACAGCAGAATGAATTAAGAATATATTGAACACGAAGTAAGATTTTTGTGAGTGAGTATAGCATCACAAACTAATATAATGAAATTGAGCACTTGGATTTGGGGGTTTTACAAACTGATATCAGAATCTTTGGTAGAAATGCATTACTTGCATGTTAACTTTCATGTTAGACACTTGACATGAGCCAATCTTTAAATTTTCACTCAATAAGCCATATCCTGGCATCCTTCTGGAATTCATGTATTTAGAGAGTGGTGATGGGTTAATGTGGAGCCTTTGTTGTCTTCCACTCCAAGAAAGCCAACAGCCTGTCCTGACAATCACAGCTCATCTGTGCTGACAAGCTCCCTATCAGCCCCACCATACCTACCCCACAGACCTGCTGCCCAGCCACTTCTGAGCCTGCCTTAGATACTGCAATGTTTCTGCCTGGTTTTCCTTTAGGTTGTCCAGTGCCTGCTGTTTTTTCCTCAGGTTCTTCAGTCACCGCTGCATTTTCTGGGATTTTCTTAGATTTTCTTAATTCCAATTTTTTTGGAGAATCCTAAATCTTCTAACAAACCCTCATGCTGTGTCCCCCAGTAACTTAAAAGTAATTAAGCAAAAAGTAACGATTTTGGACATCTATCATTTAATTTGAAATTACATATGGATTTAATGGAGGGGGAGGAAATAGTGCTTTGAGAGATTAGTTCTTAAATTTTGATTTAAGAACTGAGTTATTAGCTGAAATAATATGAAGCGAGGCTGCTTTTTTGACCTTTCTAAAGTCTAGCCTAGTCAATTATTACAGCAGAGCAGGGAACCAGAGAACAGCTTTGAATCAGTCAGACCCAAACTGATTTAAGTTTGCATGGGGTCGAATAAGACATTAGTTAAAAATAACTAATGTATTCTTTGACCTCTATAATGAGAAAGGACATTTACAGGTTTTTCACTATACATCTGATCCTGTTTATTTCCTTTTGTGATTTAAAGAGGGACTGGACATTCTAGTAGAGGTCTAGATAATGCAATTGTTATTTTTTAAGTTTCCTGCTCCAGCTTTTCTTTCAGTTGTGCATTTTGTCCATCAGTTTATATCATGGTTATATTTTGAGGCAAGATTGAATAAGAAAGACAACCACAGACCCCAGTGCTAGAAGGAGCAGGATTACTAGGGCTCCTACATCCCTGCAACCTGCCTTAAGAGAAAAACCCAGGTTAGTGCTGATAAATCTGATTTATCATTGTTTTCCAGATGGAATTAGGCAGGAACTAGGGCTAGGAGACTCCTTCCCTCTGAGACCTTAAATATCTTGCCCTTCTCCTGTCTCTGAGCACCTCTGTGTTGAGGTGAGAGGGGAACCTAACTCACAACCCTGAGAGCTGAGCAGGCAGCTAAGGGCAGATCAGTTCCATGTCCAGTAGGGAGAGAAATTTTTGCAAAATATAGCTTAAAAAGGGAAAAAAAAATAAAGCAGAAAGAAGAGCAAGGGGTGGACACGGGTGTGGAGAAAGGAAAAGGAAACAAGACGGAAGGAAAGGGGAAAGGAGCATTGATGGCAAAGCAAACTCAACCCTACAGAAAGTTTTATGCTAGTTGGAAAGGGCACAACTTCGGTTATGTCTTCAGGCTTCAGCACTTTCTGAGGACAAGAAGAGAAAACAAAACTTGTTTCCATTTTTTAAGGCAGATATCTCTCATTTCTGCACCCAAATAATTCTCACTTTGCTGCCAGGCAATGCTCCTCTGCTTTGGCCCTTTGGTGTGCAGACGCTGGGTAGCCCTGATTTATGCATCTGCCTTTTTGTGTTGTATAACCTGAGAAGATGCCTTTACAACTGGTTCCTTTGGTGCTGTAAAGGAAACATTAGCATGTCAAGTTTCCAGAGAGTTTAAAATAGGCCAGCTGGCTGCTCGGAGTGCACAGCTTGAAATGGTCACTTCCATTTTCGGCTGAGCAGCGCTGCCGTCAGGAGGAGCATTGATTAAATTGACCACAGTCCAAGGCTGGTAGAGAGCATAACACAAAGTGACTTCTCCCCAGATCAAGCAGAAGATTTGTGATGTACACAGGGATAGAGTAGGATCTTTTCTTCCCCCTCTGTACTGCAGTGTTTATTTTAAAATACTATTTTTTCATAACAAAAGAAGCCTTAGCTTTTACATTAAGTTTGCTCAACAATTTAGGTTATATTTCATTGCTTGCACCCAGCTTCACACATAAATGTTTAGCAATATAGATAGCCCATGTCCTCCTAAGCTTTCAGTAATACAGTTTTCAGGAATAAAGGCTGCTCATATGAGCAAGGTTTGTGAGATTAACAAACACCATAGAATCATGGAATGTTTTAGGTTGGAAAGGACCTTAGAAATCATCTAGTCCCTGTGAACAAGGACACCTCCCACTACACCAGTTTGCTCAGAGCCCCATCCAACCTGGCCCTGAACAATTCCAGGCTTTGTTTCACTGAGGACAGGGTTCCCACACTTATTTCTATTTAGTCAAAAGTCTTCCATGTTATTTTCTGTCCTTATCGCCAGTGAATCCTTTCAAAGGGATGTATCCCAGCCAATGGAAGTCAATGAGTAAGGAATTTATCTGCAAGGTCTATTGGTCCCATTGCCTCTGTGCAGCACCTAGAGCAGCAAAACCCTGAACCAGCAAGGTTTTAGACCCCTCAGGTCTTATTGAAAATCCCTGAGGAATGTAGGGTTTTTACCACACTAAAAAAAAAATCAGAAAGATTTTGTGAAGAAAAAATATCTTATCAGTGTAACAATTCCCAAGGAAGGGGGGGAACTGCATGAGGTAAATGCCCTTCCGGTTTTTTTTAGGAGCATCCCTATGGATGGAGGACACCCACCAAGAGCAGGAGATACCTGAGGATCCCTTCTCTTGGGGTAAAACGATGGTCCCAGGGCTTCCTCCAGCCCCGCAGCAGAACAAAACTGCTGAGTGAGAAGGGATAGTGGCAGCCCTGGCTAACGAGCATGTCTTCGTGATTTCCCCACACTTTGCACCTGAAATACTATTTATGACCTCTAGTAATCCCCCAAATCCAACTAAGTTGCTGTGTTTCTTCCTGGTCCCTCTTTGCACATTGGTTCTGGTTTGGGCTTTATTTTTTTTTCAGTTATGTTTGCAAGGCTCTCTGGCAAACCTGAAAACAAGAGGGGGTTTTGGAAGCACAGCACCTTAGCACTTACTGTGGATGGATCAGTAATCTTTTATAATCAGAAATAGGCATAATTGTGCGTCTCTGGCAAAGGAGCTTAACTGTCAAAGGATTAAGCCACATCCTGATCAATGCAAGTGCCTTCCTAGAAAACAGGCAGGGAAAGATTTCCTGTAGTTAGCAGCAATAAGGGAAAGGAACTTTAAAAACAACTCTCTATTTGATAACTACAGAAATCTAGCTAAGTCTTAGGGATTTAGCCAGGGAACATATTGGTTCCAGCAGACTATGGTAAAGTTAATTAAGGATGATTAATGGAGCATTTTCCTTCCAATGATATCTGTGACAGAACAAAGCTGTCTGAGGCTTGTCAAGCAGAATTTGAGTTGAATGAGTATTTATGTGATCAAATCTGAAGGGCTGCCTCTTGACAGAGCAAGGATTCATCAATCAATTGCGCCGGCTTGCAGTGGTGGGAAATTGGTCTATCAGCATAGCTCTGCTCCCATCCCCCATTTTTTCATTCAATCATCCCTCAGGCTACAATGCATCTTTAGCTTTTACCTCTGACCACCTTAAGGGCTATCAGAGAAAAGTAAAAGCAAGAGCTAAAACATCTATTATAGTGGTTATTTCTCAGCTGTACTCATACAATTGATTTCTTTTAAGCAAAGGCCCGGGCACTGTAAAGCGATACAAGCCTGTTCAATGAATTAATTGGTTTTAATAGAAGTTTAGGTTTGAGCCTGAAGAATATATGGTGCTCTCTTGCTAGAAAGTCTCCTATTAGGGAAACCACCTGCACAAAAGGCCCCAGTCCTCTCTTAATCCCACTGCCCTCATCATAATCACTTCATTTAAAAAGGCAAGATCCTTAATTTGAAAGGAAGGGGCACCACGTGTGCTCCAGTTTCTGTGCATTTCGTCGTGTGTCAGTTTCTGGGAGGGGAACACTGGCTGCCTGCACTTGGCTGTGGGTTGCCCTTGCAGCCTTTGGATGCCTGGGATGTAAGCCATGCCAAGATTTGGGCAGAGGAATGATGCCATTGTGGATATACCAATATCTCTGTTTAAGGAATGCCTCGGTTGCTTTCACTGCTGTAGGGATTAAATGGAGCTAACCACAAAAGATGTAAAATGATGCATGTCTCATGGAAAACTCAGAGAAAGATAAGTCTTAGCCCTCCTCTGAATAAAATCAGGGTAGGTATCCTATTCATGACAGGAGGCACAGGTTTAGTTTTATTTTCTAACACAGTTCAGAGACAGTTTTTTATTTAACTGCTGAGTGCTCAAGCTTTGTTCTTCTGGGCACTCACCAAGCAAAATACAGAAGTGGTATTTAAAGCCAAAACACCAAGATTGTCACCTCCATCATCAACCCCATAAAATGCCATCATTAGATATCTAACCTACATTAGCCATCTACTGTCCAGTAATTTAAATTAACCATCAGTTCAAAAAGAGCAGTATCTCCTGGGGGCAATTCACCCATTTTCTAGATATCTAGGGGAGGATGATGAGGACTGCATTCAAGAAGTCTGATCTCTCTCTAAGGGGAACTTGGGCTTCATACCCACCTTTGAAACGTGTAAAGCTTCCAGTAAAAATAAAATCCCTGAGAGTGGATTACTTTCTTTGGTGCAGTTGTAAGCTCAGTGGCATGTATCCCTCATTGGATTTACACACTAATCTTCCTTCTTAAGTTACTGGTAGAAATCAGGTCTCTAGGACTTTTATGAATTGGAAAATTGAAGTTTTGCCCGGTAATAATTTTGAGGTTTGGTACCTGCCTCAGCTAGGCCAGCTATAAATAAGGGAGGTTAAAGACAAGACTTCACTTCTTCCCCCAGACTTGTGCACTTTGCACAGAGAAGCACGGAGGAGAGCTCCAGTGCGCCTTGACCTATGGAAAAATGGCTCAGTCATGAGCTGTCTTTACTTTTTATACAGGTTTCCATCCAGGACTATTCCCCTGAGAACGAATATCTTCCCTGTGTATACAAATTTTATACAAAACCAAAGAGGTCTCTAAATGCAAATATGTCCTTTAGCCCTTATTAGTTGTCCCAATATGATTATCATTGAGAGCATTTCTTTCCATCGGTAGAGAATACTATTTCATATGTGCAAGCAAGCTGGGAAACCAAATGTCTAAATATTTAACCAATGTTATTTCAAAGAATTTCGTTATTTATCTTCTTTATGATTTATACTATCACATTCTCTGTCTGTAGTTGTGGTTTATCATAAGCAACCCATCTGCTGTAACAGCCAAATTGGAACATTCATATAAGATGCGTTCTGATATCATAAACATGACAAAAGATAGATTACATTTAGTCTTTCTCCATGTTTAACCAGTTTAATTTGTTTCCTATGCAGAAGAGGCTCTAAATTTACTTAATATATGTTAGCACTTAGGAACACAGTTAGGAACATGACTAGGGTCTTAACCTATTCGTAAATAAATGGGAAGCTTCCTGTCTGAGTAAAAGAAAGAGAGAGAATTTATGTCAAACAATCAGGAATTTAATACATAGTGCTCTATTAGGATGTCCAGTTTGTGTACATACTCTTAAGGCATGATTACGAATAACTTCACTTCTTATAAACAATGTGACTGAAGAAATTACTCACAGATACAACAAAAAGGGGAAGAAAGGTAGGAAGTTTTAGCTGCAGCCAATAAAGGAATTACTTTCCCTGAAAAGGTTAAAAACTCAGGCATTTATTTTTGTTGCCATAATATTTGTCTTTGCAGGTTTAGCTTTCTTAAGAATCCCAAAGAAGATGCTGCATCGGGAAAGATTTTAGTGACCTGGGTTCAAAGTCATATCATAGATCCAACATTTTCTCCGACAGCTTTGGTTTTAAAGTAACCCTAATGCTGGACCAAATCTGTGAAGTGACTGTCCATATTTATATCACTCTGGAGAGAGCTTTTAGTGATTACAGGGTTGATCCAGCAAGTTGTTGAACGCCTTCAACTTCTGTTGGCTTCAGTGGAAGCCAAGAGTGCTCAGTGCATGGGTGAGAGTGCTCAGCACCCTCAGGACCTGGCCCAATGGGGTTTTTCACATTGAAAGGTCAAGTAGAGGGCTTTGCATTTCAAGCTACAGAGTCATTCATTTTTCTCTCTTAAGGTAAAAACCATGTGATTGGAGAGTGTATGATTAACTGTTAAGGAAACAATGTCCATAATGATATATAAAGGTGTTGCTTTCAAAAGTTGTGGTTGGATTTCTTCGGAGGTGTTAAATATATGGTGGTCCAACAGCATGCAATTCATGAATGCTAAGAATAAATATAAGCTTATTTCTGTGATGGTGATTTACTACAGAGCAATTTTGAGCAAATATATTCACATTATAGGATATGAATACAAATCAAACATAACTGAGCTGGTCTTTATGAGAATGAAGTGTCAGTACATTTGAAAATATGTGTAACGCCAAACTTTAATCATTTTACCAGCATGTTAATATTCCAGTTGATTATTCTGTGCTCCTCCTGAATGTTTAAGGTTTTGCTACTGATTTGTCTGCTGCAAGCATTGCACACCTTCCAGGGCTATCTGGCACTCGGACTCTCTCAGTTTAGGATACTACTGGTCTGATTCAGTTTCATAAAAGAGCTTATCCTGTTGCAAAGTCCTTGCCTCCAATGAACATTAACACAATAGAGTATAGAGAAAGGGAAAAATAATGGTGGAACTAACAAGTTACATGTGTGCCTTCAGCAGCATCAGATTGGCTTTCATTGCACCTCTTCTCTGCTCACGTGATTTTCCTGGAATGCAGATCCCAAGGTGGAGACTCCATCTTCATGTCTGTGCATGAAGTATTTTATAAAATCTTGGCACCAGGAAACGTAATGGGGTTCTTATTGCAACGGCATTACACTTGCTCAGCTAGGAAGGTGGCACTGGGCTTGCTCGTATTACTTGAGTTCATTACTCTCCTATGTGTACAAAATTTAAGGAGTAATTTTTTTCAGTCTTTACTCAAACATTTTTGGGGCTTCACCACAAGGACAGAAAAAGCTAGGAGACCTAGGTGGGGAATAAATGGCACAGAGACGGTTTATGCCTTAGGATCTTTCAGTCCAAAAGAACATTAATGGATGCATATAAGAGAGGAGGTAACCAGGACTTGTCATCTTGACAGCAGCTGTAGCATACCAGGAGATTAATCCTTCTGAATTCAAAGAGGAATTTGAAGGAGAGTTGGGAGGAAACTGGTGAAATAGCTTTGGGGTGCTTGCAGGGAAATCCTCCTCCATCTAGAGGGCAGGGCTGGGGAAAATGCAGCATTTCAAGGGTTGCCTCTGCAGTCTTTAATTGGAAAAGGAGTTGACATTGTGTCCCTACATGGAGATGGCACACACCAAAGTGCCCTTGAAGTGAAGTTTTTGCTTGAGGTGATGCATAGAAGAATGAGATGATAAAGGAGTTCGAGACATTAAAGAGCAAAGCAGTGGAATAAGGAACAATTAGCAATATTTGTGATCTTGGTAGTTCTGGTCACAATACAACTACTGAGGCTTTTTAAAAATTCTATATAGCCAAAAAACATTGTATTGGTAACTAAAATCATGACAACAGTGCTAAAAACAGCTACCTCCTACAGGACCTCTTAAAAGATGGACAGATCAACAGAAATCAAGCAGAAAGAAAAGAGGAACTATCTGGGAAGGCAGGAGTAAACTGTGACCACAGGCCCCTGGCTGTCTGGTGCTGTTTATCCCAGCCTTGCTCTGCTTCCCTGGCTGATAACACAGCCCACCATACACCCGGGCATTGTTCTGACACTGAAAGATGAAGCGGATTTTTATGAGCCGTAACCCTCCACCACGTTTTCCCTCGCAACACCTACTGCCTCAGTCTGGTCTCTTGATCCCACTTTCCTTCCCCTAAAACCAGTGTGTTTATTGGGACCAGTGCAATGGAAATTCCACTTACTGTTTATATCTTAGGTTTCTCTTTCCTTCCTATATTTCCCTGGGAATTGGGGCAGTATGGATTCTTGCTCCACACCCATGGCTTCGTCTTTGCCTTTTCTTCTGAATAATTTTCCCCAACTGCATTTCCATGGAGCAGCTGTTTGTGTTTAAAAACCACCTGCACAAGTAGGTCTGTTTTCAGTGGAAGAAAATGTTGCTTGTAAAAGGAAAAAGCCCTAAGGTGTTGGAGTTTGCTGGGAGTTTTAATTCGATGCGTTTTTTTTCCTACTGATTGATGAATGTTCGAAGTGCAACTTTAGCCCCTGATAACTAATGAAACTGGGTGGTACTAACAGTCACAGTCTGGCACGGTGATGTGTAGTTAAACTGAGCCCCTGTGGGGAAGAAGATTGGGTTTTGACCCAGAAGGAAAGTCCTAGATCCCTAATTTTAGCAGAGGAGAGAGTGAGAGATGGTAAAAGAGAAGCAGCATCTTCATAGAGAGTGAAACTGCTGTGCAAAAGGCTGAACACTTGCATGGTTGGGCAAGGACTAAGAAAATGTGACACATGCAGAACACAAGATCTCCCAGGAAAGGAGGATGGGCACCAGGGGAAACTCTCACCTTCATTTAAAGCTCATGGGAATTTTGGGGACTTTTTCTGAAGGGCTCCTGAAGTATAATGGGGAGCGATAACATTATTTCCCAGCCATGGCTAATCTCGAGGAGTCGAGGCTTATATTACACTCGCATTGTGCTGGGTGTTTGTGAAGCCATCAAGTGCAGCCAGAAGTGGTCCTGAGCCCAGCCCAGCCCCGGGAAAGCCCTGTTTGCTCTCTCCAGGGGCCCTCCTTGGCCTTTCTCCTGCTGCTCCTAACGCCCTCCCACCTCTTACTCCTCTTCAATTCTCCTTGTTATGGCATGATTTTACTTTAATTTCTTTCCAAGTGGTATTAATTCTTTAATTTCCAAAGAGCCAGCTGGACTGAGCACCCGAATCCTCTCCAGTTTCTCAAAAAGCTCCTATGTGCTTGCTGCTGCCTCTGCTTGGCAGCGTGTGATGCTCACAGGAGAAGAAACCATGTCAGGCCAACAGTAAATGGCAGCAAATTCTGGCTTTCAGCCCTACTTGAGGCCGTTAGATGATGATTTCTTGCTGCAAAGCTGGCACCAAACCTCCGCTGACCAGGGCTGTAGTAGAAGGTCATTTAGGTGTCCCATCGCAGATGATGGAAACAGTAGCAGTGAGGGTGGTAGCAAGCTAAGAAATAAATTGTACCAAGGTTTGAGGAGCTTTATTCCATTATTAACAGATAAATAGATATATTTATATATTTTTTCAGATGTTTTAGGACTTAGTGAGTATACTGGTTCATTCTGCCATCAATCCCATCCAAACTGAAGAAATTGCCAGAAGCCAGGCTGTGTGTCCTGGGAAAAAGACTTCTGGAGCATAAAAAACTGATTCCTACCTCCACTGCCTCCCAGTCTTTCCTTCTCCCTACCTGCAGCTTTATTGTCCATAGGTAGCAGTGACTGTGTCCTCCAGCTGGGGTTTGAGTGGGATGGTGGGATGGTGGAGCCTTCTTCGTACCAGCCAGACTCCTTTGCAGTAAATTGGAGAAATTGGAGAGGTCTTGGCATACCATGACTTGTAAAGGCCTTGTAAATGGCTCATGCAAAAAAATTTCCAAATGGAAACAGCACTGTGCCTTAAGTTTAAAGTAGCTTTGATAGGAAAGAGCGGTAAATATAAGCCTTTCCACCTCTGCGGGTATATTGTAAATGCCAGACAGTGGAAAACCAGTAAAGAAAAAAGGATCTGAAAGCAAAGACAGCACTTGGGAAGTTAGACTTGCTTTTTGGCTGTGTATGAGCTGAACCCAGCAGGCATTTCAGACACAACTGGTTTTAGCATAAAGGCCACTGCTGGGTGTTGTTTGGGAAACCGCTTGGTGTTTTGCACTGGTGGAAGCTTCTCTTGCCATGCAAATCCCATGGGAATCACCAGGGACTGGCAGCCACCGTTGGTGTTTTAGGAGGGCTGTCTTAGCACAAAAGCAAAACATTCTTTTCTTCCTCAATGCATCTTCTCAGGCCTTAGAAACTGGGGAAGAGTTTGGTGGAAAGCATCCTGCTGGGTCCTGGTCACTGTAACAAGCTGGAAAGCTCCACAAAGTATTTCGGCATGAGGGTGGCACATTTGGGATGTGTGAGAGGGAAGGGAAAGCAAGGCAGATGAGCTGCTCTTTGGCAGAGGTTGGGTCTGATTTGGGGGCAGTGTCAGGACCATGTCCATTGGGAGACTTGGCCCCTTCTATCGCCCACCTGCAAAGGCAGTTTGCACGAGGCCAAGTGAGATTTGGAGCCATGAGGGCCCAAATTCATGTGAGCAGGATTAGGAAGGCATCTGGAGGGGGACAAAGAAGTGGCAGGCCAGGAGTTTTGCAGAATGGCCAAAAGAGATGGGGTGTGGATGTGTCCATAAGGGAAGGTGCTGCCATGTTCCCTCCTGCTCCCCAGATGCAGCTCATCCTTTCACAGCTGCTTGCCCCATCACAGGAGAAGCCAAATTGGACAGAGGAACTCTCAAAACCCAAACCTTAAAAAAGTCGATAGTTTCCTGCCAGATTATCTTCCTAAAACGGCTTCCCAGGATTTGAGATAAGCAATGAGCTGGCCCCATGGAGACGCCAGGAGAGTTCCCCTTGCTTCTCTTGCTCTGAGGAGCAGGATCCTGAGGACCTCTCAAAGAACCTGAGCAGGTCCCAGGATGTTCTCAGGGGGTGGTGAGTCTGCAGTTAAGGAAGAAATGTGCTGCAAATAAGGAAAGCCTCTCACACCTGAGAGGATGAGAGGTTATTTACTCCATAGAGTAGCCCACAGAAGAAGAAATCCCTGTGAAAAACAAAGGTCCTGATACTGAGACCTGGTGGCCAAACAATAAAGGGACCCTCAGCAGAGGAGCTCAGACTGTGATCACTGTCCTCAGAGGAGGTGACATCCATCTCCCGACATGGACACTGTTGTATTTATCTAAAATCGCAGAGCTGTAAAACCGGAGCTCAATGTTTGCAGGGTAAAGAAATGACTTCACTGGGAAGAGTTCCTTAAGAGGCCTGAAAGAAAAGTGGGCAAATCTATCATTGGTCCTTTCTCAGCCTTCGTGTAAGTTATCTTTCTATCAGTATTCTGCTAATCTCAGAGCATCAGAGCTTTGTTTGTGTAGATGCTGGTGCCTAAATGTGTCTGAATAGAATTTCAAATGTTTTATTAATTTATAAATGTCACTGTTCACAATCATAGTCAAGAGAAGCAGTTCAGCAAAACCTGCACAACCAAAATTTAAACAGGTTGTAAGAAACCACAGCAGTGTGGCTGGTTTGCTAAAGGAGGGTTATTTGCTGAAGAAATCAGCATGTAATGCTTAATAACAACAGCTGAGAGTGTGGTTGCATGCATTTCATGAAAGAAGTGGAGAAAGTGCTCTAGACAACCTTTTCATTGCTATTTTGGAGCACAAATTCAGTTTGTGAGAGCTTGCAAAATACCTGTTGTCATCTGCTCATGCAGAACTTCTCCGCGACACCTCTGCAGGCAGGTGCTCTAAGTGTATATATAAATTCATCTTCGTAGTGGCCACTGGTGCCACAACAAATGTCATTCCAAACAAACTCTCTGCTACAGGCTGTGTTGGAAATCATCATTTAACACATCATTTAGAGTGCATCAGAGTGAATCTCACGCAACCTGACCGTAATAATTCCCTTCTCAAATTAACTCTTTTTTTAACATTTTGACATTAAGAGAATAGAGGCAAAGTCCTTTAAACACGTGTCTACTTCGACTTGGTACTGAGCATTAGGAAATGAGGGTTTATAGTGCAATGGCTAATTATTATTTGTCATGTAAATTTCACAAAGTAAATCACAGTGTGTATACGAAAATTACACAGATAGCCTGTATACTTGCTCATTTATTAAGATTCAACTTGCTGGGCCCAAGAGGGCTGCCCAGGAGTAATCCTCTCTGCTCTCCCAGCCTGTGCAGGAGAAATCCAGAAGACAGGATCTCAAACCATTTGCCAGCTTTCCCCCTGTGTTCAGTGAGGATGCATAACTTTCTTTTGATTAACACAATTAAATTCAGTGGGTCCTTTCAGCTGATTGAATTCATGCATTGCAAGTGGCCGTGCAGTTCCACGTAGCCGTTCAGGCGTTGCATGCAGAGCTGGTGTATTTTTGGAAGGGCTCCATGTCTTACCAGGAAAGTAGAGAGAAGCTTCTGAGACACAACCCTCCCACCTTTCATCTTGATTTATAGTGCACATTATGATTTTGAATGGTATTTTCAATCAGGTAGGATAAGCTGTGACTGTCCTTTGCTCCAGTCCATGCATTCAAGCTGGCTGTTTTCTATCTTGTCTTGGGCTCTTGCCCACCCCGCACTGCTCTCTAAGGTGTAGAACAAGAGAGCAATAACTCTTTGTAGCACCTACTATCCACCTAACCTACATTTTCGCTCTTACTTTGGAGTCAATGCTGCTTTAGATATAAATCAGTGCTCTGGGTTCAGTGTGTTCCTGTTCCAGCACTTCTAAAAGGGTGTGAACAGTTACATATTTATTCAGAATTGTGCCTTATAAAGTACATGGCTGCAGAGACAAATTCTTCTGGGTTGTTTGTTTTACAGCACTGTTAAATAGGGTGACTTTGGCAAATGCCAGCTGATGAGTTCAACTGTAAAATTATGGTAACGTGACAGAAGAAACAGCAGAAGAAACAACAAAATTCTGTATGGTGAGCCAGGAGAACAGATCTGCCACCATCCTTCAGCCTGTGCTCGTCCATGACATTTTTATAATTTTATAAACCCATTTTCCAACCCCACCTTTCCCTGTGACTTTCCCATTGTGTGCAGTGGGAGTTCTGAGCAAATATCTGTTTTATAACATGTTTATCACAAAGCAGTGTGGGCTGTACACCAAGTAATGTTCCTTCTCTAACGGCTAAACAAACACTTGAATTGTTGCCCTCTCTGTCCAAAAGGCAATCACAGCTCTTCTATTGCCCTCAGTGGAGTCAGGATTTCATGATGGGAATATTCCATGTCTCTGCTCTTCACTTCGGGCATGTTTCTGGTGACAGATCTCTCTGTATGATCCTGGTTGTTGTCTTTGATCAAGCTGGCATCTTCAATATTGGCACGTCCCCAGCTGTGTAAGCATTGTCATTCCCCTCTCCCACAGTGCTCCTGGGGGTCACTGGCAGGGGGGCCAATAATCATTCTGAGCCTCTTTGTGCCGCAGTCATGAGTGTCTCACATGGTGCTTTGGGGCAGGTGAACAAGGCCGGTATCAGACCAGCTCTGCAGCCTCCTGGGGACTGCCCAGGAACAGCTAAATATATTTTTCCTAGTACATGACTTCACCACACCAGCAGTGAGATACCATCTTGCCCTTTGTGTTCAGGCTGGATGACATTTTCTCCTTTCCCAAGCGGCCCCGTCCCGGCTGGCAGGGAGGAGCGGCACAGCCCTCAGTCACTGCCCGGCAGCTTGCCCAGATCTCCCTGATAAGGGGCAGGGAGCTGGGAAACACCAGGCTGAGTTTCTGTTTTGGTGCTCAAGCTGGTCTCGATGCTGTGTTCTGGATTTGAGCTTGGAGGGGAATATTTTTGAGTACTGTGTATGGAATAGCACTTGGCCTTGCTTTTCTTCCCTGGGAGCGTTGGGTAACAGGCATTCATGTCAATACTCATTTTTATTTGTTTTGCTCGTTATTAAATGTGAGCAAACATTCGGTTGTGTGGATGTGTGTGGATGTATCCATGCACTGTGCTTTTCCCTCCACACACACACACATGCTGCTGCTATAATTAGTTTTGCTTGGGAAGAGTGGCAGGAGGAAGGGTGAGCAGCTGTGTGCTGACACGACCTTCTCAGCCCCGCTTCAGAAAGGGTCTGAGGTCACTTGTGTCCTTCTGAATGCATCTCATATCACCAGCTGATTTGCAAAGAGGTTAATTTAAAAAGAACCTCACTTTGGGTATTTGCAAGGTTTTTGTTTTAGAGTCTTCACCCCAAGGTCTGCAGTAAGGTCAGGTCTAACAGTGGGATTCACACCTGCATAGGCTGGGTCTTCTCAACAACAGGCTGGGCCTCCCTGTGCAACCTGGATGTGAAGTCCCTCTCATCTGAAGGCTCCATTTGTTGCTCAAATACTACATTTGTGCAGAAAAATATCACAGAATTTAGTATATGCATGGAGTTGGCATCTTATAACTCACAAATTTTGCAAGGTCAAACACTTATTGAGTGTAACTCCAAGCTCCCCAAAGACTCACCATACCTGGCACAGTATTTTTGTAGGTGTTGATAATTAAAGGAATTAAACAAATCAGATGCTATCTGAAGCAGTGTTATACACCAGAAAAGAAGGGGCAGAAAATTCCCCAAAGCATGAATTATTATTAATCATTAATTCTTAACAAATTCATGTGACAGGGGTATGACTGGCACCAGTACAGAGGCACCATTAAAAAGGAAGAGCATCATTTTAGGCTTGGACCAAATCATTTATTTTGGGGGAAGCCTTAAGCAGAATCTACCCATTTGTGGGGTTTAAAGAGTTTGGTTCACTTATTTACTTTGGATTTTCGTGTTCACTTTCATCCCCTTTTGTACTTTCTTGGACAAAATCCAAACAGGCAGAGTAACTACAGAAAAGCTGTTCTCACCATAGGGAAATAATGTATTATGCTAATTCCAATTAAAGGAAATATCTTAAACTGCAAATATAGCCTTCAAGAGAGAAATGAAAAGTGTGGAAATTAACATTCTTGCCAGATTTCCAGCTCAGTTCTGCATACTCAGGGGGTTTGGGTCAGGCTCAGATAAGCATCCAAAATTCGGAGATGTTTATCCAAACGTTATTTCTGAACCTTCTAAGTTCACTCCTGACTAATCATAATGGAGTTAGTGGTAGCAGGATATGAATGTACAACATTTAGCTTAGAAATTGGCAGCTCCTCATCCTTTCACAGCTAGGAGCCTTCGACCAAATATCAACTCTGCTAACCAAAACAAAATAAAATAATGCCTTGACTTGGTCTTCGGCCATACCACCTTGTGCTACAGCCCTGGAAGACCTTCCAAGCAGGGCTGGGACAAGGCAGGCTTGGCTGGGGGACCTCCATGGAAAATATTGATGTTACTGGAAGCATCCGCTATGATTCAGGAGGTGACACTTTCCTCAGGTCGGTGTTGAACCCATGTAATGGTTACATGTATAGAGTTGTCCTTTCAGATTTGGGAAGTTTCAGAGGACTGGTGGGTCATTAAAGATCTTTCCTGAAAGGCTCATACATTAACTCCATGTTCACCCAAAGTGCCAATGCAATCACCAACCCCATTACACGACCAGTGAGTTCCTGGTGGGATGTGGTTCTCCCACTTCCCTGTTCCATCCTCGGGCTGTTTGCCTGTTCAGTCATGAGTGACACGAGCTCCCTATAGAGTTTACTGTTAGAAGTGTTTGGAATATTTTTTTCCAATGAAATGAGAGGAAGATGGCTGAGGATCATGAATTAGCTCCTGAAGAAGCAGACTTTTTTCTCTGTTTTTTGCCATCACACCCTTGGTCTTAAACGCAGGGGAGGGCAGCTGCATCTTGCTGCCCTGCTACAGGCATCTCCCAACTTATTGTACCCTTTACCATAATTAGAAAGCCGTAATATCAGCTACAGAGATGCAGTAGATATATCCTACATCCACCATCCTTCAAAACACCAACAGGCTACTCCCGAGTCACTCACCCATCTTTTTTCCTTATACATTTGATTTTAGTCAAAGGGTGTCCCTCTAAGTAGCTGTATTTGAACATTGAAATTCATGCCAGGAATAAATCCATCCAAGTGCAAATTCTTCCCTAGTGAAAAAGCACCAAAATACTAAGTGAAGTTATATCAGGAATGAATTTGACCACAAGAACTTGGATTGCAGGTACATAGGCTAGCCCCTAAAATCCCTTCTGTTTTGCTTAGACTTACCTCTGAATTACAGAGGGTAAATCTGCAGAGTTGTAATAGAAGACATCCCATTGAAAGTTCTAGTTTAAAGAAAGAAAAGTCTGTCATTGAGAGAAATAACAAATGTCATAAAAACATGGTAAGAAACGTTCAAAATATATTTGAATATAGTCTTTAAGCTAATGGATTTTTTAAAAGTTCAATGATTACTCAGTCAAGATATGTTGTGAAATACATTTCTGAAACATGGCTGGTATTCTTGCTATTTCCCATGCATCTTCCTCCTGCAACAACTAGAAATAATCCCTCACTTTCTACCAGATCCTCTATTAACAAGTAACATAGATGTTCTACTGCGAAAGATTTTGACAGTTTAAACTAAGCACCTGTTTCCATCTAATGTACGTTTGGCAGGATGCTGTGTTTGGTGTAGCTCATGCCACTCAGATGTCAATTTTTTCTTCATTAGGCCAATAAATTAGTGAACTACACCATGCTCTAAAACTCGCATCAATCTCCCATCACATTCACTCTTTTTTTTTGTGTTTGTGGTTTCCTTCTCCTTCCAAGCGAAATGAGCAACTTGAATTTGAAGTGGGTGCTTGGGTTAGAAAGTGGATTTTGTGTGTGTGTTTGTGCTATAACATCCATGATCACAGCAGCTGCATCAGGAGCATTTTAGCATCCAGCAGGATGAAAGTTTGTGGGGGGATCACTGCCCAATAAATTCAGTACTTATCACTATCGATGTCATCAAGACGTAACCAAGGATATTTAGAAGGAACGGAGAAAATGTCAATAATCTGAAGTGCCCGGTGCTTGTAGAAATCGTTCTTGCAAGTCGTCGTTGTAGCTGGTTTTGGTTTTAGAAAAAGCAGAAACAGCAGACAAACTGTTCCAAATGGTCATGAAGACGTGATGGGCTTCTGTAATTTCAGGGAAAAAAATCAGAAAATCATGTAACATATGACTGTTGATAGCTGCAAGAGGAACAAATGCTTTCCATCCTGAAACACTTCGTACCATCAGTATTTCAACAGCTCCTATTTAGACATTAAAAAGAAGACATTTTTTATTATGATTTCTGCCTTGGGCTCTGATCAGCAATGTAGAAAAAAGCAAGCAGGAGCGTATGGTTGCTTATCCTTCCTTCTTGTTTCCTTTTACTCTTAAGTTCTTGAAAGGTCGTAAAATAGAGAAATAAAAAAGCCACTGAAGTGTAGTTTTGTTAACTTTATCTTCTGAACATTAAACATTGTTTCAAATTTCTTACGGTACATAAAATGTTTTGCCTTGCTGTATCATGTGTACAGAACTTCAAAAAGTAAATGCGACAGCTCAGAAAATGTAATGGATGTGTAATAACAGCTCTTTAGATCTCCTGTTTTTAGCATAGCATCTTTTTGTTCCCAAAGGTGCTTTTAACATGATATCTAAAGCTATTTATGAAGTCATTTATTTTTGCATGGTGATAGGTCCTATTTTGTAATTAGCCTATGCTTCTATCTTGCTGGAGTGTGTGAGCCCCCCTGAAATGTTTAGTCTTCATCAATCCTTTTTGTTTCCCTTCCAAAGGCATCCACCCTAATAACTCCCATTTCACGGATGCAGTACATCCCAGCTCCCTTCAGCACCTTTCACATTTGGAAATCATTGCATAGGAACAGAGCTCAGTTCTTTTTGTTGGGCATTTTCAACATAAAGAAGTTTTTCCTGTTTGCCTTAAATTCATTCACCACATGAATTTCAGCAAATGGTTTTTAACCACATTTGCCCCACATCCTGTCACCGCTGGCCACCATGGTGCTGCGAAAGGGCTGCCAGCAGCAGGCACACCACTGGAGACCTGGGCTGCCCCATTGAGCTGGAGTTTGGGCAGACCTGAGTTGCTAAATCGTGATTTAGTCTATTTGGGGCATCTCGTGTCCAGACATAATTTGTTGTGATGCAAACTGGTGTGAGCGCAGTGGGAACGGCGGCGGCCCTGACGCTCATTAATCTGCTGTCATTTGCATATATGCAATGCAGTGAGGTTAACAGGATTTCCCTGACGCCCTGTCAGTGGCAGCAACGGGGTTGGTTTCCTCCAGTGTGTCGAGCGGGTCGCTGTTAATCAGTCACCGTTGGGCTTTTTGTGCCAGCTCCTCTGTTCAATCTGCTGCTGTGTCCACGGGAGCAGCTGTACAGGGGAAGGGGCTTCAGGTGCCAGCATGGGTCCAAAAAAGCTCCAGGGTTAAAAAGAACTAATGTTAATATTCTGTGCAAAGTTCTGTCCCCGTCATGCCTTCATAAGCCAGCACAGAGGGAAGTTTGAAGGCACAGCCACTGGGTAAGAAACATGCAGCTGCACTCGGTCCCTTGGGGTGGCAAAGCCTCCAGGGAAAGTTGGGGACTGGCTCCACATCCAACAGGGCCAGTGAGGCCATGGCATTAGGAAAGGAGGTTTATGAACTTTATCCTCATGTATCAACAACCCTGGGTACCAAAGAGTGGCAGCTCTTTGCATACAAAATTCCTTGGAATGTGACCAAGTGCATGCCCGCTAACACTGGAGGCAGGGGCAAAAGGGGTGGTTGTGGTGGGACCCTCCTCAAGTGGCCTGCAAGTGTCAGGAAGCTTGGAAGCAAAGGCATGGAGAAAAGCTTGATAAATAAGATGATGTGAAACTGAATCACTGCATAGAGATGAATCAAAATTATAAAATCAATAGGTATCGATCTGTATATATCACACAAATAACTGTGCCTGAAGAGGTGCCCAGATTTAACATGCTGATTATACAGCAGTCAGTGGAAATAACTTGAGATCTGAAGACCTATTACGTTTTAGTTGTTCAGTGCTGCAGCTGAAGCTGATAAAATCTTAGTTGAAGTCTTTTTTAAATTTTTTCCTGCTTGAAGTTCTTGGTAACAAGTATATTTAATCAACAAACCAGAACCGAAGAACAGATTTTTGGCTTAAAAAATACTCTTGAGCCATCTAAAGCTGGAGTCCAAACACTACAAATTCTTCTAAAAATATACACCTTTCATTTTAAGTTCCATTTGCTTTTACTACTGGCCTCACTCACACAAGCCAAGGTCACTGCACTTCAGATGTGTCTGCTGGACACTTGGCTACTGACTGGAGTTGCAATGAATCACCTGGAACAACGTCATCCATGGTCACCAAACTCTGTGGCTGGTTGGAAATCAGGTCAAGATTTTTGTTATATCTTATTCATATAAACCCCATTTATACATTATTATTTTTGTAGCCCTTAAACTGGTGGAGGTGCGCTCTATCAAAAGGAACAAGATTTACTGGAGTTCTGGGGTTTTTGGTTAGTACTTGCCTCTGGCATTGACCTTCCTCCCTCTTTCTCATCACTGGAAGCATTAAGGAAGGAAGGATGTGCTTCACGCAGTGTGGGGAGTAGCTGTCATTATTATTGCTTTCTTCAAGGTTATCATCAGGCTCTTTGTCCCCACATTTTGTCTCCTAAACCCAGGGTAAATACAAACCTAACAGATGTGTAAAAAGGCTTCAGATCAGTTACTTGTCATACATGGGCAGGCATAGGTTGAATCCGCTGCAGAATTACTTCCCATCTTTATTCATGGATTGCGAATGTTCATTTTCCTTTGCTGGATTAGATTTGCTGCGTAGATTTCTGGGCATATAAATGATATTTTGGAATGAAACCCTCACATTTTATAAATCATTCAAACCAATTCAGTTTCTTCTTTCCGTAGAAGTATTTCGTGGTCCACAGCAACCTCGATCTAAACCTAGTGTTTTCTGTTTGAGACAAAATTCATGGATTAATTTAGAGAATTAAATAATAAAGTAATTCTGAAGTGCTAATGAGCACTCATAACTCCCACTTTCATCTTTTATAGCACTGTTAAATGCACCACAAGCTCTAGGGGAAATTGTGGTCATTCATACCGTGACAGATACTCCTCCTTTATCACCCAAGATGACAGACGTCCTTCGTGCAACACATAACTGGCTCGAGCTTCTGTTCACAGTGTCTGGCAGGACAGCTTCTAGCTCCCATTTATTTCTGAAGGGCTCAAAAATACAGCACTAAAGTACTGTGCTCCAGCCCTCTGCTCCTGGAGCTGAAGGCAGTGGGAGGATCCAGGACTGACTTTTGTTTGGAGCTGGAGCAGCTCCTCCATCTACAGCCCAGGTCTGGTCTGAGTGTCCTGTCTGACCCCCGGAGTGACAGGAATCTTGTGTGGAAATGGTGCTCTGCCTGGGCTTGATCAACACTTCCGGCCACCAGTTCAGCCCCAAGGTAGCCAATGCTCCCATGTCAGTGGTGTGTTGAGGACTTGGAGATGTTGGTGCTTCCCTGGGGAATATGTGACCACCCTGATCTCACTATGACTCCTTGAAAAGCCCCCAAAGGTAACCACCTTCCTCAGCCAAAACTTCCTACAACAGCTCCTTAACCCAGTGGATCTCCTGCTTTGTCCCATGTGAGGATTCCAGCACAGGGAAGCATAAGGAAAGAAATAATCTTTAGTGCTGTATTTACTATACCAGATTCTCAGCAAGACAGATCATGCAGCTGCAGAAATCTTTCCTGGTGGAAAGACATCTGTTCTTCACACATTGCCTCGTTTTGCTTCTATGGACCCAAAACATTGCAACTTTATCCTGAGCACATGCCCGTTCCCTGCTGCTTTTTGCAGCCACTTAGTGAGGTTTAGGAGCGCACAGTGGAGAGGTTGGGCAGTCTCTCCCCCTCTGCCTGGTGGGGATCATGATCCATCTTATGCTCAGCACTTGCATGATTGCTGGGGGACTCCTAGCAACAAGACTTGACATCATGAACTCCGTTTCACATTTCTGCCACAAAAGTCAAAGGCAGAGTTTGACGTACACTCCCCAAAACTGTTTCTATAGGAGGAGCTTTCGTTTATGGCACCAATCAGCACAATGTGCTTACGTTTAAAGATCTGTTCCAAAGCATCAACTGCTCATTTCCAAGGCTAAAATATTTTCCTAGCTAAAAAAGGGAGATAAAGTAGAATTTCTGCTACAGATGAACCATATTAAAGCATGCAGACCTGTTTTAACTGGCAGTCACCAAGCAGACTCCCACTATTTATCCATGAGAAGCTATAAGCACCAGCAGGCAGAGAGGAATTTCTGTTCACTGCAGTCAAAGAAAAGGAATAAAATACAACTTCTCAGTGCATGAAAGTTATGTGAAAATATTGCATGAGAATCTGCCACTGATTTTCTCCATGAGCAGAACTCCATATTCCATCTGTGAAAATAAAATGGTAATCTTCCCATCTGGCACACTTTTTATCCCATCCATGCCAACTGTAAGCTTTTCAGGACAGAGTCTCATGTTTATTATTTTTCTACCCACCAAGGGTCCCAGTTTCCACTGGGTCCTCTAGGTGCTGCTGTAATGCTAATAATACTAATACTCATAATTCTGCTAGTGGCAAATTTAGCCCAACATCTTAGGCTTAAATAAATCTTAGGCTTTCCATTTTATATGGAAAAAAAAATGGTTAAAAAATAGCCTCCATCCTCCTTCAAATTCTGCCGGTCATTTTGCATCTGCAAAACTCAGCTTGTGGATTGATGTGCATCTTATATGTTGTATCTTGGGAATGTTTTCTCTATGAATCTCACACAAAACCTGCAGTATGATTTGTGGATTAAAAAAAAAAAAACAGAAAAAAATGCCTGAAGCTGTACCACTCACCTCTCTCCTCCTTCACATGCACGCCCAACTGCTGCTTTTTTTCTTTCCTTCCCCGCTTTGTTTTATCAGTATGGTGCTAAATTACCAAGTTTGAAATTTCTTCAGCAAATAAGGGATGCATGCCAGAACACAAGTGCCCTGAGGGATCTGAGTCTTAGGGGAAAAAGCCCTTAATCTCCAAGTTTATAGGTAGCAGCACTTTCCTGAAATTGGAAAATGTTCAACTCATTTATGAAAGAAATCCGCCACAAGGATACGCTGATGTTCACAGCTATTTCATTAATAACCCATTGTGATCCATGGGTTATAGGACAGGTTTATTTGGACACCTGCATCAAATATATTCTCCCCCCTCCCTGCCCCAAATTTTCCTGATGAGCAAAATCTTTTTACAGCAAACCAGGTAGCTCTCAGGGTAAGATTTTTCCAAATGCATCAGGCACCTTTGCCCATGTGTGACTAATTTATGTGGAGTAGCACTTCTGCACGCCCAGGTGGGCTGCTGTGCACGCACGGGGCCAGTTAAGCATTTACTGCTCAGGACCCTGAGCACAGCCAGGGTGGGGGACGTGAAGGGCTCTGCCCGCCCATGGTGGGGAGCCTGAGCCACTCACAGGGCACCATGGCCTGAATACTTTATGGCTTAATCCCAGGGAGATTGCCCAAGTATGGGATAAGGATCAAGTTTGCATGTTCCTCCACCAGCTGAATAAATTAACATTCCTGAATTTCAGTCCCTGGATTTATCTACCAAGCATGACTTGAACCGTTGACGGGGATTTTAACCTATTTATAGTTTCATAACAAGCCCATAACAAAAAATTCTCCCTCTCCTACCCACATGTAAATAATGTTTAACGCTACTGTCAGGGTTTGGCAAGGCAGTGGCGTTTTGGAGGCACTGTGCTTCCTCAGCCTGCCTTTAGCAGGGCATCTCTCTACTTGTAGGCAAGTGTCTTGCAATAGGAGGAGGATTAATCATTGCTGTTAGAGCCCTCGTTTTACTCCACAACCTTTTCTTCCTGGGGATGACGAGTTAATTCAGCTGGAACAATGTTAGTTCATCAAGTTTTGTGGTTTATCTGAAAATCGAATGGCAGTAATTTCGTATGGCAACTGACTGAATGCCCATTTAGTTCAGGTTTTAGACAACTCTGGTCGATGATCACAATGGGTTTAATATGAAACATAGGAGGGATGAAACTGTAACGTTGGTGCTTTCAGGCAGGTTTTCTTCCCTGCTGTAGAGCTGGTTGTTTTGGCTGTGTGCACGTGTGTTTCTGTGTGTAGGATGTGCATCCACTTCTTCCGAACCTCCCCTAGAACCATCCACACATGTGACACTTAGAATAGCAAATGCAAACCTGAAAATTTTAACATGAGTGTTTGACTTTTTATTGGGTGATAAATTGCTTCTTACTCTTATAAAGTCCACAGGTGTTTATGCCCACTCTCGCACGCCTAGTTAAAACTTTGGCTACAACAGGAATGCTTTGAAAATATCCAGTCACTCCTAAAATTGATTATTAAAATAGAATTAGCTGTTATGCGTCACATTAATTCGTGTTGTATAAAGTTCTGTTGTTTAACCCCTTCAGTCTCCTTTGGCCTGGCATTTTCCCTGCTTCCATATTTTCTTCTCCTTCCTTTTGGTTTGCAAATTCAGTTTGCAGGTCAGGGATAGTGCCTAAACCCAAATGGTTCCCCAGGACTTGCTGCCACACGCCCTCCTTGCATGGCTCTTCGCATGGCATGAAGGCTCTGGGACTGGAAGAAGTCTTCCAAAGCAGGTCCTCAGATTATTCGTCAAATGAGAAAGCTTGAAAATTAAAACATTGGAAAAAATGGAAGGTTAATTGAACCTTGTTGAATTCTTATGCACATACAAAGGAAGTCTGCAAAATCCTTATATTGTGCTTCCTACCTCCTGGATACTCAGGGATTATTTTCTAGGGATCTTCCATTTTTAGGGCAGCTTCTGCAAAAAGTTGTGTTTTCAGGCAGTGAAGCAGCAGCTACATCAGGTGGGAGCCTCTGGCCACCTCACGTGGAGCCTGTGTTGGCTTCATGGGTTCCGCTGCTCCCTTTCCAGATGAGCATATTGTGGGAAGCAGGAGTGGGTACAAACATCAGGGATTTATTCAGTTGTATTTCAACAAGGATGACTGAGAGAGTGATAAAAAACCCTACAAACAAGTGCTTTTTTGGTCATGTTGGTAGGATTTGGAGGGCCATGCTCAAGGTCTTTTACTCTCTGGGTGGTTAAGAAAGAAAAGAGCCTTCCACGCTGCCCAGCACACGGGAAAATGCAGAGCAAGGGCATCGCCAATGGAATTTCCCAGATTCTCCAGGATTTTGGCTTCCTTTCAAAACACAAGAAGGTGAAGTACAGGAACATACAGCTTCTGAGTGGACAGGAGGCCAACACCCACGTCAGTCAGTGTTGCCTTGCCCTGCCCTGGCTCTCGTAGGTGCTAAGACAAGCTGGCTAATGTGCATTTCTCCCCAGACTTTTACCGTAGCCAAACTCATGCCAGACTCATCCGGCAGGGACTGTCTCACCCTGTGGGCACAGTAACCTCGAGTGTGAAAATGGCCCAGGCTGGATTTGGAGGCTTCCAGACTCTTCTGTAATGGAAGTAATGAACACTCCAAAGGAAAACAGCAAGAGTCCTCAGCATCCGGCGCCACAGCACGTGCCTTGGCAGGGAAAGCTAGGGAAAGGTTTGAAGAGGAAAGCATTGCAAGGACGGTGCTCACAGCAGGGGGGTGGACAAGTAGCACTGCATCCCTCAGCACCAAATTTTGGGGTGTGCAGCAAGGGCCACGGTTTGTTTGCAGCAAGGCAAACATCTTGTCCTGCCATGAGGAAGGGTGTCTACAGGATTTCCTCCCCAGACAGGAGTAAAATTACCCAGGCAGCCAGATACCAGTCACTGACACATTTTTGCATCTTCCTGATTCGGGGAGCAGGTAAATCTGCTGCGATTTTCCTTCTCCTGGTTTGCAGTAACACCCAATGTCCAAAAGGTTTCAGGCTCAAAACCCAGTGGCAAGGCTCAGGGTCTACCAGAAAACTCCTTTCCACCAGGCAGCCCCTGCTCGAGGAATGTGGGTACCACCAGCTGTGATGGCACCCTCACCCACCCTCACCTTTGGGATGTGATGGAGATGCTGGCACACTTGGGTACAGGACACGAGGGCACTGGTCTGCTGAGATCACTCACACCAGGATGAGAATACAGGGTTGGGCTGTCAAGCTCAGATCAGGGTGTGAAGGAACATGCTATTATAGAGCTCAGATTTTAATGGGAGAGAAAAAGTAGAGCTTTTCTGCTCTGTATTTGGGTAGCTTGGCTTCTGCCAGTAGCAGCCGTGTGCTGTTACAGACCATAAGACGGGGTGCAGCACTGCTTTTGGGAGCACAGGGATGGCTTCACCCACACCTGGACCCCAACACTGCCAGGGACACTCACGTCCCTACCGTGTATCCACCCTGTGTGGGCACCGTGCATTCCCGATGGATTGTGCTGTGATTGCTCAGCAGTCGGGGAGAACACACGCTCTGACTCTGTGCACGGCTGGGGCTGCATGTGCTCTGCAGCTCCCCAAGCACAGCTCCGTCCCCACAGGAATGGCAGAGGTCCTTCAACTTTTTTATTGCCTGCACACGCACCACTGTAACATTTTTGCAAGGATACAGAGTCAGGTTTTTTTCCCCCGAAGGCAGTTGGTATCTTGGGGGGGTGTGTGTTTTTCTGCACACCCCTCATTTCACACTGGTAAATGTCCCGCTCTGCCTGGCTATGGCGGGGGGGGAGGTCAGCTATGGGGGTCCCTGACTCAGCTGGAGGTTCCAGGCTTTGCTGCCAAAAGGGGGCCCACTCCACGGGCGGGGTGAGCCCCAGGGATCCCTGGAGCCCTGCACTGCCCTGGGGAAGGGGGTGCAGGGCAGAGCACTGATCCGCCTGCATCCCACAGCCGGGCCGGGGGGAGGAAACCCACCCTCCAGCAGTGCCGGCAAAGCCAGTCTGACCCGAGCAAATGAAAATAATCAAAAGTAATTAGAAGCGTGCTGGACTGCTCCTCAGAGATCTGTGCGAGAGAATAAACATGCCGGAGCCCTCCGAGCCACTGCAAAGGCCCATGTCTGAGCTGTTAGGTGCCCTGACCTTGTCCACATAAAGACGTGATTTATGAAGTGCAGGGCACAGCAGCAGGGCTTCTGTCTTCTCCAGGAGAACCAAATTACTGAGGTGGAGATTAACATGCTTTCAGTTGGGCCCATTTCCAGACCAAGGGAAATTTCTTATTTACATTTTTTTACCTTTAATTTTCTCCTCCTCTCCCTCACTTGAAAACTGCCTTTTGGCTGGGAGGGATGAGCTGGGCAGCGTGTGAGGGCAGGAGGGGCAGCAGGGACAGGGCACCGACGTGGGGGGCACTGCGATGCTCACCCCATTCCTTCTTCAAGGGCTGGAAATTATCTGACTCTTCCCCCTGAAATTAGCAGCAGCAGCACTTGTGTTTTCACCTGATTTTATTTTTTTTTTCAGGTTGATATCCACAACACGGGGTGGAAGGAATTGACATGCAGAAACTGTGTTGCCTTTCGTTCTTGTTGTTGTTTCCCAGGTCTGTCCTGGAGCATTTGGATATGTCAGAAAGCCGTTGTTTTCAGCGTGTTTGTTTCACTTTGCTTTTCCTTTCTCTCTCCACATTAATGCACTCACCCAGCGTTTCAAACACTCACCGCAGTGTTAGTCAGGATGCTCAATGTTGTGTTTAGTCACCTTGAGATATATATAACACTAAACCCCACTCACAAAGGTGGTTGTGAAGTGGCTTGTCTACAAGCGAAAGGATAATATTAAGCCTAATATGAACATTTACGGTATTTAAAAAATCACCAGTGACTTGTCTGATTTTCCCCCATTGTCCTCGGCAGCGTTTGGCCCCAGGAAGCCCATTAAACGTGGACAGTGCCGTTATTTCATCTGGCTGTGGCCGAGCTGCTTTGCTTTGCTTTAATGATGTGCTGGAATGCACGATGCCCATAGGGTCTCCATTAGAAGAACTTTTACTTCTGGGACGACCATGAAGTTAAAGGCTTAAAAGAGGCATCAGTTTACAGCCTGGTGGGAATTACTAGCAGACTGGAGTACTAACTCCTGACTGCTCCACTAATAGAGCGACTTGTTTTAAATAAACAATTGCCAACGGGGCCCTGTGGAAATATTTGGGCCTCTTGAAGCGCCCACCGAACCGTCCGAGGGGAGACGGGAAAGGCGGCAAGAGATGTTTAGAAGATTGTCGCTTGAAAGAAGAAACACATCGACGTGTGCTGATGTGTGTATCCACATCCCCGGATCGGGATGTTGGAGGTCCCGACCGGCGGGCTGTTCCTTGACCCCCCGCGCCTCCCAGCCGCGAACCCCTCCGGCTCGGGGGCGTGAGGCTTCCTCCCCCTCCTTCTCCTCTGGCCGCGCTGGGTTACAGCCGAACCGCTGGGAGCGCCGCATGAGGGGGAACTATTAAAAAAAAAAAAGGGGGTTTCCCCCCAAAAAGGGGAGCGGCGGCCCCGCTCCCGCTGAGGGCGCGTCCCGCGGTGTGCCGGCGGCGAGCGCCACCCAGCGGCGGCGGGCGAGCCCCGGTGCGGGCCGGCCCCGCTCCGCTCCGCTCCGCTCCGCTCCGCCGGTACCGGGAGCGCCTTTTGTTTACCCACCGGCGTTTCCTCCCTTTGTGCCACGGCCGAGGGGGAGGGAAGGGGGGCTCCGGCTCCCTATCGGGGGCTGTGATCAGGCCGATGGGCTCGAGCAATCAGTTTCCCAGATTACTTGTATTTAATACACAATGCATCATAAAGCAAATCCCTCATCCTGACAGGGAGAAAATAGAACAGCTCATAGCGCGAGCCGGGCCAATTTATGGCTAAATTAAAAAAAAAAAAAAAGAAAAAAAAAGAAAAAAAAGGAAAAAAAGAGAGAAGGGAGAGAGGGGGAGAAAAAAAATAAGGGAAAAGAATCCCCAACAATGGGGAGCGGAGGGAGGGCAGGAACCCACGGCCCCGCACACCGGGCGGGCGCCGGTTCCCAGGCCCGGGCGCTCTGGGAAGCTCCCACCGGGTTTTTTGAGGTTATTGACAAAGGATTTTTTTTTCCTTTTCTTTTCTTTTTTTTTTTTTTTCCTGTCCTACCTACCACCACTGCATGCTGGTTTTTTTGTTTTGTTTTGTTTTTTTTTCTTTCCCCCTCTCTCTCCCCTCGGACAATAGCCATTATCTGAGCTAACAGGTCAATGTCACAGATAACGGGCCGCTGAGACGAATCCATCAGCATCTCCTGTCACCCGGCTTCTCGCCCTCCCCCCCGCTCTCCTTCCCCGGCCCCTCTTGCCCCCCCGCCCCGGGAAGAAAAATTCACTTTTATTATGAAAAATATATCCTCACTTAAAAAAAAAAAAAAAAAAAAGTGGGTGGCACTTCTGGATGGTGCAATAAAAGATACAGCTCAGCCCTCTTAATTTTTTTTTTTTTCCCTGCCCTCTTCCAAAAGCACATATACGAGGATCTCGCCGTAGTGAGCCCGGGCTGTTCCAAACTTTGCGGACGTTTGCGGCTTTGCTGCGCGGTTGGATTTCGGGTCCGTTTGCAGCGCCGGGAGAGCCCCGAGCCGGGGGGGCTGCGCTGCCCCGCGGGAGGGAGCGGGAGCGGGCCCGGCCCCGCCGCCCCAGCCGGCAGGTAGAGCCCGGCCTCCCGCCGCTCCATTCATGGGATTCGTTACCAAAGAAATAAAGGGGAAAAAAAAAAAAAAGAATCGTTTAGGAAGCGCCGGCAAACGGGGAGGTGGTTCAGCGGCACCAAACGGGGTCGTCGCGAAATTGGCCGGGGGAAAAAAAAAAAAAAAAAAGAAGTTGCATTTCATTAAAAATCGTTATTAATAACCAGAGTGACGCGATGACGGGAACAACTCGGGTAACGCGCCGGGCGCGCTGGCTCCCGGAGCGCCGGGAGCAGCCGTCGGGGCAAGCACGGCGCGGCTCCCGCTCGCCGCAGACCCCGCTGCGGGGCGGCCGCGACGGCCGCTCCGGGCTGCGGGCACCGGGGCGAGCGGCGGCGGCGGCGAATAAATAGAGGCGAGCGGCGAGGGCCCGAGGCACAGCGCACCGCCGGCCCCGGGCGGGGGATGCGTCCGGGGGGGGCTGGCGGGGGCCGCCCCCGCGGCCTGCCTGTGAGCCCCCGCGGCGGGGCCGCTCCTCGGCGACCTGGCGGTGACCCCCGGCCGCGGGGCCGCTGTCGCTTTAAGCGCGCCGGGAGCGCCGCCGCCGCCGCCCCGGACGGGGGGGCTGGGGAGGGGGTGGGGGGGAAAGGCGGCCGGAGCGGCCGGGGCTGCCCCGCTTTAAAGAGACAGTGCCCGAAAGGGGAGCGGCGGGAGGGCACGGCCCGACGGGGTGGGCGGGGAGGGGGGGCGGAGAGGGCCGCGCCGGGCCGGGCCGGGCCGGGCGCTGCCCGGGGGTGCGGCGGGGAAGCAGCGCCGCGGGCAGGCTGCGGGCGTGGGGAGGGGGAGAGCCGCCCGCCCGTCCGCCCTCCCACGCGCACTCACTTTTCTCCCATCCCCGGCGGAGAAGTGAAAGAAGTTTGTTTTGTTGAGCGGTGCGCGGTGGGGTTTGTTGTTGTTGTTTTTCTTTTTCCTTTTTTTTTTCCCCCCCTTCCTTTCCCCGAAGAGGCTTGTGTGGGTTTTGGGTGGTTTTTTTTTTCCCCCCTTCCTCCTCCTTCCCCGGTAACTTTTTTCGCACACACCCCCCCCCCCCCCAAAGCCAGCCGATAAGACCAGGAGGGGCCGAAAGGGGACGGTGATGGCGAGCCGGCAGGAACTCGCCGAGCTCCGCCGCCGCTGAGCCCTCCGGGGCCGGCAGCCCCCGCCCGGGCCCCGCCGCCCCCCGCACATGGTGGAGCGCCCCGCGCCGCCCCGGACCCCGACGGCCGAGGCCTCCGCCCGTGTTTAACGCCGAGATGTTGCTTCCAGCCGCCTGAAGGATATTTGTCCCTCTCCCCCCTCCCTGCCCCCGCGGGCTCCCGGCGACACAAGGTAAGAGCGGCGAGCGCGGCGGCGGCGCTGCCACGGCGCTGCCACGGCCCCGCGGGACGGGGCCGCTTTGCCCCGTCGGTGCCGCCGCGCCGCCGGCCCCGGGGCAGACCCCAGACGCCGGGGAGTGCGGGGTTAGCCCCCCTTATCTCCTTGGGGGTTTCTCTGAAAAGGAAAATTAAACGTGCCCTTCCCAAGAGCAGCCGGAGGTGCGGGCGGCGAGGCAGCGTGCGCGCCCGCGGGGACCGGTCTCGCCCGGCGCGGCCGCGGGGCGCGTGGATCTGCGGGGTTTGGGGGCCTCCGGGCTGGGGTTGATTGAGGTTTTCCACCGTCTTGTTTGGAGGAGGGGGGAAGAGCCGGGTGCGGCGGGGCGATGCTCGGCAACCCCGCGGGCTGCGCGCACCCACCGCACCCCCCACCCCGCGGCCGGGCCCGGTCCCGGCCCCGGGGGGCGTGGGGGGTGACCGGGGCAGCCCCCGCGGGGACAGCGCGTCCCGCGGGGCGCGTTCAGGGACCGCCGAGAGCCCTGGCAGGGACTTCCGTGGGCTCCCGGTGACCGGGCACCGGCAGCGCCGGCCCCGGCCGCGGCTCCACGCGCTCCGCAGCGGGGCACAGCCTCCGTCGCCCTTCGCTTTTCGTTTGGGGCGTTTAAGGTTGTTTCCTTTATTTTGCTGGTGAAACGGGGTGGCTGCTGCCGGTGCCAAGCCGAAGAAGCTACAATTTAGCAGTCAGCTCCCTGGGATGCTGGGGGAAGTTTGGGATAGGCCGATGGTAAAGCTTGCAAATAATGATATTCAGTCCGCTGTAATGATTAGTAATTTGTCATAATATTAGAATAGAACATCGTCTTTAGCTTGTCCACGAGCAGTCTCATTATATTTGTTTATTGTCTGCATAATTGGAACCATTTATTGGTGTGTATTGAATACTGCCATGGTTTGCATGAGTGTTTACATTGTTTTTCATTTATTCTCTTTATTTTGACATTAGGAGTTCTGTTATTTGCTTCGATTAAGGGGAGGGATTTAAGTGTTGCACAGGACTGTTTGGGAAGTGTAATATTAAAACAAGATAAATAACTCTGCCAACCAGATAAAGTTTGGTTCAGAGCAACAAATATGAAAATTCTAAATGAGTGCTGCAATCAACGTAAATCCTGAAACAAAACAGAAACCTTAAATGAAGCCAACACCATCTATTTTAATAATTTTTGTTATATTCCTGTCAGAGTCCTATTTGATTAAAATCATAATTTCAAACATAGTCATTGATGAATGCATAGAAAATCAGGTCCCTCTTAAATTAACATAGTGTTTCATTGCAATAATTAGACAACATTTCGATTACATGTAAATATTTGTCAAGGCATTTTTCAGAACAATTATTGTCTTTTTATTATTGTGTATACATTCTGACAGTTCCTAAAAAAATCTCAGCAGGGAAACATATTTCTGAATAAACACACTACTATTACTATTATTATTATTATTGTTATTATTATTATTATTATTATTATTAACTTGTTTATCTGGAAACCTGTGATTTATCTTTTGATTAGAATACTCAGCCAGCAACAGAAAGATTTACTCTTTCATATTCTTCTTTTTAGATCTTGGATGAGTTTTGCAATGTGAAGTTCTGCATAGATGCCAGTCAACCAGATGTAGGAAACTGGCTCAAATATATCAAGTTTGCTGGATGCTACAATCAGCACAACCTTGTTGCATGTCAAATAAGTGATCAGGTATGTGATGTTCACTTTCTGGACTTAACTTTTTTAAGGAACTTTAAGGTGTCAATGGCAAAAAAAACCCCAGCAATTCACAACAGCTTTTGGCCTGTTTGCTGTTATGGCAAAAGATAATGGGAAATGCAGAATGGAATAATTTTGATTTTGGGCGATAGAAAATACGGGTTTTCATTTTTCCATATTGTTGTTCAATTCATAAATGATTTTTTTTGTCGTGTATCGGATAAAATTCAGGACTGCTGAAAGCCATTATTTGCTGATTTTGAATTAGGGGCATTTTCTGGCTCCTGTTGCAGTCCACTTGGATTGCTGTGCTAAATCGTTGAGTTGGTTGGAAGCTGCAACATGAATTTAATGGAAAGAGTGGAGGGGAGCACACAAAAGTGATAATGTTACCAGTGCAGCTGCATGTGAGGGGCTTTGGGTTTGAATGCACACGTGCATGGATATTATTGTGCCTTCCCATACACTTTGCTGAAACTCGTAGTACTTACGTGCTGAATCAGGGTCTTCCGTCATTTTCTTTTTCTTTTCATTTCATTTATTGCACTTAATTTCACTCTTTGTTGGGCTGAAACATTATTTATCCTCGGGTGTTGGAAAAAAGGCTGGGATAGGCAGAGGAAGAATGCAGTAAAGCATTTTGTTTTCAATTACGCTGATGAGTTATTAGGTGTTTTCTAAATCAGGGTTTGCTTTTGTCTGTGGATAACACAGGCCATTATGAAATATATTAATGGGCAAAGTTAGGTTGAGGAAGCTTTGCTTCTTTAAAGTATCTGAAATAGTGAAGCAACAACTGATTGTGAATTCTTGTTTCCAATTTAAACTTCGCTACCTGCAATGTAGGATTCAATTCATTTAATCAGTGTTTCATTTTTCACCACTTAATTAACTGCATCAGGTGAATGTTAAAGATTGTCTTTAGCTGATTTAATTGCCTTGACAGTATTGAAAGAAGAATCACAACCAGACACAAAGCTTCAATTAGAAATCATTCTTTCTAATCAAAATCCTTGCGTATAGGAAACGAATGTGAGGGAGCCCTACTATTTCCAGCCCAGTGCTACGTATTTCACTCATGTGAGATAGCTGATTAGAACTGGATTAAATAACTTTTTCAGAAACTACGAGGGAAGATCTTTTTAATTTCCAACTTCTACAGTTCAGCCCTGAGCACATGTAGCATAGAACGAGCCAGCAGACCGAGAGATAATTTCTTTTTTATACAGCAGCTAGTTTAACTAAAGAAACCATGAGGGTTATTAGTAAAAGCAAGTTATGTTTTCCAAGTTGAAATACGCTTTGTGCTGCAAAGCAATGAATTCTCTCAGTGCAGAGCATTTATGGAACAGTGATAGGAAAAGGAAACTATGTAGATTGATTGAAACAGCAAATTCGAATATTTTACATTGAGCAGGAGCTGGTGTAGCTAGGAAAGATCAGAAGTAGAATCACATGCATTGGTCAAAGCAACTCACTGTCTTTGGGTCGGTGTTGGGGATCTGGAGCTGAAAGTGCAGGCAAGGCTGACCCATCAGCATCTCCCTCTGAACGCAGACACACACCCGTGCTTTGACGTTTTTGGAAGGAAAGTTATGGTGCTTTTAACTTTCTCTTTTTTTAGTGTTTACATTTCTGACATTTGGTAATGGTGGCTGTACTGCTGCCAATAATTCCCTTCATTCACTGGAGACTTGTTATTTATTTTGCACAGTATCGTGCTGTTCATAATTCCATATTTTTATAGCTTTTTGTTGCTGAGATTTGCAAATTAAGATTTGGTTGTCTTTCAAGTAGCATGTTGTGATCTGGGTGCTGTCAGCAAGAGATTGTTGTTCATTTGGCCCTCTGGAAATGCTGCACATTTACCCACAAAATCGTCCGCGTACTCCAGCGTTTTATGACCAGAGCCTAAAAAGTTAATGCTAAAAATGTGCTCTCGAATCTTAAAGCAAGAAAGTCTTTCTAACAGCTCCTCCTTCTGCTTTCTTCTGGCACAAGCTCACCAGAGGTAATATAAAATATAATGGGAAGGCTAACTGGGAAATGGACGTTACATGGCCAAACGTGTGCATGTACGAGGAGTGACAAATGCAAGTCAGGGCTGAGTGTGCACATATGGACTATGTGGGGCTGCCTGGGGTCACTCGGCCTCGGTAGCTCCTGGAAAAATGGGGGGGCAGAAAGAAAAAGAAGGGAATAAAAAGGGAAAATAAAAATAGGGTGAAGCTGAGGACGTGTGTCAGTGGTTGTAGCTAGAGCTGGAGGGCAGAGGCGATGCAGCCCAGCTGGTACAGGAGACCCCAGCTCAGCTGGAGCCACAGGCAGTGCTGGCTGCAGATGTGGGGAGATACCCCAGTTCTTCCTGCCTCCCCCAGGGACACACAGCACCTCAGCAGCCCTGGTTGCACGGGGAGCATCTCCGCTGCGGAGACGCCTCTCACTCCCGATCCACAGACACTCGATCAGCAGTAATTGTTCACCTCTAATTGCTTCAACTCATCTGTAAAATTCACAAGCAAACATTGGGCTGTACCTGAGAAGGTAAAAGATCCTGCCAGCGCTCCCAGCCTCATGCTGCCCACAAGTTTATACTGCTAAATTCAAGCTTGACTGACAGACAGGTATGGTTCCCAGACTGCTCGAGGCAGGATTGAGATGAACTCAGAGCGATGTGTAATCTGGTTGCTCTGCTATGTTCTACCTGCTGTATTTAACAAAAAGAGGGAAAGAAAAACATTTTTTGTCATTTTCTCTCTTAGAGTTTTTTCAGAGACATACCACCCCACCCCCTGACTCACGGCTGAGGTTAGGTTTCATCACTTAGGATCAACTTTACAAAAGGCCTGGGCTCTTTCTTATGACTGTATAAATGAGCTTTGCTGAGATGAACAGCTCGATAATGGTAGGATGCAGTCAAAACATGCACGCTGGATGCAACTCATGTTTCATTTGATTGCAGCTGGAGTAGGGTTTAAAAGCTGCATTTTTTTGCTTATTTTTTTTTAAATTTCAGATGAGGTTGATCTAGGATTTCTTTTTGCTGTCTTACTATTATCTCCTGTCATACCCAATCTAACCTGAACATATGTAATTTTAGGTGTATATCAATAATAAAATTCCACAAACAGGGCACTCAGTTTTTTTCTTTTCTCCCAAGAGACTACAGTGTGTGCAGAGCTGCGGAGAGTCTTGTCACTGTTCTTGCCCTGGAATGTGTTTTTTTCAGCTCAGAGTCAGTTTAGGATTCTAGAGCAGTTTCTGCTAACTTGGACAACTCCTCTCTGTTATCATTAAATATCTATTAGTTCAACTTTTTAATGACTGCAGAATGATTGGCTCTGTTAGGTTTTCTGGCAGTGCTGTCAGCCCAGTAAAAGCATTATTTTAAAAGATATATGTTAATGAAAGTGCAGTTGCAAATCCAGCAGTGACTCTGGCAGTGGCATGGCAGGGGCTGTCACACATTCCGGGCTGAGATCACGGTCACCTTCAAACTACAAATTTTTTTTTTTTTAAACTTTTTTAATTTTAGAAACATTGTTGGTAGCTGTGGAAGTTAAAACCCCTGAATGTTGTTTTTATCTTGCTTATTGCTTGCAGAGTTCTGACAGTGATACAGCCACATAGTGCTGTGAAACTGCCCTGAGCTTCCAGGTCTCTTTCCCCCCAAAAAAGCAGCTCTTGAAGAGTCCCCTTGGTTTATCCATGGAAAACTCGGAGTGACTCAAGATCACTTTACTGAGGTTTTAGATTGCTGTACGTGCTGAAAGAGGTTTTTGGTGGGTTTTTTATGTGTTTGTTTTGTTTCCTTGCCTTATATTCAAGTACATGCCGCTGCAAAGGGAGCAAAACCAGTAGTATCACACTCTTAACAACGTGCCCGATGTCAGTGATATAAACTTACAGGAGTGAACCTACTGCTGTAGGTTCCACCAGATCTGATCCCATCTTACACGTTTTACAAACTTTTTTAATCTGCAGGCACAGCTTCATGTTTCAGGTTTTACGGCCGCGGCCCCCTGTCCACGGCGGGCAGGGGCTCCTTGCACAGCCACCTGCAAAAGTTGTGTATTTAAGGAATAGTTTTGAGGCTTTGTTGTCAGAGAGTGAAATTAAGGTTTTGGCTGTTGTGGGTCAGGAGGGCACACACACGCTGAGCTCATACGGGTCCCTATTCTGCCATGATTCTTCCTATGGGTTGTTGGTTATTAAACAAATAAAGCTTAATCCAGCTCCCACTGAAAATCTGTCTCCAGTGGAGCAGGGATGTTTTAGCTTGGGGCTGGTGGAACGAGGAGCTGCTGCTCAGTGGTGATTTTCCACTTGCTGCAGTTAGAGCTGAGGCTGTGGGTGAAATTCCTGCCTGGGCTTTATGACTGCCTGTGTTATCTGGAATTCGATGCACTGGTGGTGTTACCACTCTCAGCATTGGACTGTCCTGATGTGACCTAAAATAAGGTGCTTAGAACCAAACCTAGCAACTAGTTGTTGCCATTTCTGTAAAGTGATGAGCTTCTTGTTGATGATTCATGGTTAATAAAAGTGATAAGGCATTTTTTGTGATGAGGGCTTTCAAATCCTACTCACCTGCTTGTTAAAGTGTAGAGAATTATGGACAGCCACAGAGCCAGGACAAAACCACACCTTGCTTGACACCGGTGTGATTCATTAATGGAGTTTCATCGGTGTTAGAGGATGACTGAGTGATTAGCTCAGCTCGGGAGAACAGGTGGGTGACAGAAGTTGGGGTCTGGTGTCAGTGGTTGGTGACCCCCGAGGAAGAGGTTCTGCAGGACCAGAGCAGCTCAGATGAACCAGGGCTTTCACAGAAGTCAAAATTCACCAACAGTGGAAGACCTGAGCAGCACTGGGAAGGGAGGTGGCCTGCAGCCCCCCAAGATGCTGTCAAGTGTGCCCTGCAGAGAGCCCTCCTCCAGTTCCCTTCTTGCTTTGGGGAGCAGGAGGCAGCTTTTGCCTCAGAAGGTGGAAAAATGGGGATACTTGGAGCATCCTTCCTCCAGCCCTTCCTGCATGGAGATTTTGGGGCATTCTGAAAATGAAGAAGGAAAGAATTCACAGCCCTAGTGCTGAGGAACTGTGGTGCTCCCTTACCCTTCCTGCAGTGGGAAGGGGGAAGGGGAGGGTCCTCTCTCCCCACCGGGCTCCCACTTGTGCCCCTGCAGCCCCTTGCATGCAGAGACTTGCTGAATTTTGCCTCTGGATTTTTGCTGAAGTTTTCTTTGGGCCCAGTACAGCTCTCAAGCAGGACTCCTCTACCTTAGCTCTTGAAAAAACTCCAGTTCATTTCAATTTATCATTTGCTTGAGTATAGCAAAAAGAACCTGGCTCAGGTTTCATCACACAGCTCTCCAGCTGCACAAGTTGTTCATCATGGGAGCTAAAATTGAAGCTATACTGTTTGGACCTTTTTATTTCTTGTTTTTTCCCTTCAAACTCTTGGTTACAGCTTGTTGTGAAGTTGTGTGTCTGTTTGTCCTTCTCATTTTTCTGGCGGGCATAATTCCTGATTTTGATGCAGCTCCTTGGACATAACGCTCATTATTACTTTTGGGCATTTAATTTGTTTCACTTTTCAAGCAAGTTCCACTCTTGCTCCGAAGCAGTGTGGAGGTGGATGCCAGCTGGCAGCATGCACGCTGCCTCTTGGGGCACATTCCCCAAAGGACCTGGGAGATGAGGCTGCCTTGCTTGGGGTGGGTGTACCCATTGAATGTGATCCACTGAATGCTGGATGTGGGTGCTGGTGGGGCTCGCCAGGGAGTAATGGGGTCTTCTGTTCCATCCCACCATCCCAAGAAGAGTGGGTCCTCCTGCTTGCACCAGTGTGGGGCAGGACAGAATCGCTGGGTGCATCCCCTGTGGTGGGAGCTGTGAGCTCAGCATGTGGCCTGGGGGTTAAAGGACAAACTGCACCGACTTGGAGCGGCACCTCTCGCCTGCCCTAAAATCTGAATTTCCCAGGCAGTTCTGGGGCACGTGTGATGTTTTCCAAAGCTGTAGGCAGGAATAAAGGGTTTAGTTAGAGGCAGCTAACACAGCTCCTCTTTGGGGCCCAACAAATGTGTGCATGGCAGTTCCTGCCTCCGCTCGCACTCAATGACTGAGTTGTCGCTTTTCCCCCAAAACCTTAACTTCAATTAACCTCTCCTGGTTCTGGGGGATGCTGATGGGAGCAGAGGGGGGTCCAGGCAGGGCGGTGTGGGGCTGGCAGGGGCAGGGGGATGGCTGGGGTGCTTCAAAGCACACAGGCTCAGTGGCCGAGCGCGGCCCCAGCCGAGCTCGCGGGGAGTGCGTTTCGCTATTATTTCAATTATTACAACTTCCTGAATAGGTCAAAGGTCGTTCATAATTCACGCTTCTGTCATCTTTACACATGCCAAATGCAGTCTATTAAGCATAAATAAAATTTCAAGTGCCTGACCAGGAAAAGTAAACTGGGATTCATGACAATGAGGCCTTATTCATCCATTTAAAAGTAAATTGTGTGTGTTCCTTTTTTTCTCCCCCTCCCCTTTCCCTTTACGGCTTTGCAGTTTGGGAGCTTTTATTTCTGCTCGGTAGCACAGATCTCTGACCTGCGGTGTGGGCAGGCACAGAGCACTGATGAGCCAGGCTTCCCCCAACTTCTCCCCACCTCGGACCTCCTGAACTTTGAAAGTGTTTCCAGACCTGAATCCGATTTTGCTCTTCCTACATAAACTGCAGTCACACACCGCTGATCCCAGGGCATGTGAAATGAGCATCTGGACTTTGCTTTTTTTTTTTCCCCCGCTTCTCTGATTGTTCCTCTCCTGTGCAGAAGCTCTTCCTATACTTGATCTCAAGGCAGACCAGTGCAGGTTAACCCAAAAAAGTTGGGTAATGGAACAGGCTCAGTCGGCTGGAGAAGTGATAGCCAGAAAAGTGAAACCTTTCATTAATTACGGTAGAGTCAGGACTGTGCCCCAGAAATATTCAAGCTTTGCAATTGAAAAATCCGCTTATTTTATGTTAGTGTTTCCTAATACAAAAAAATACTGCCTGTGGTAGAGGTGCTGTTGCAAAACACGGGCAGCCCAGAGATGATGTGTGGAGCTGGAGGGGAATCTGTGAGATTCCCCATCTGGGGGTTGCAGGACTCCCCCACTGCCTGCCCTCAGTTAGTGCTGCCTCAAAATTCAGGCAATGTGGTTCATTTCAACAGCTGGCTTCTCACTTTTTCCCAAACGGGATAATTCCACAAGGTTTTAGGTGGAAAGAGTGAGAAAAAAAAGCTCTTCATGTGAAGTAATAAGGACAGCTCTTAAAATCAGGATAAATTTACCTGCATGATCGTTTTGGTTCAATATGTTTTATTTTAGATTCTCACTGCAATGCAAATTGATGTATAAACCTATAGTGCAGGTGATTTTTTTCTGTACATACAGAAATTTTAAAAACTATTTTTAATAATACTTAAAGTTAGTATTCTAATAATGTGAAAATTCCAGAGCTGGAAATCTGTCACTTGGCCTGTGTTTTGGAGAATGTTAGGTCTGAGATGCAAAATAAAGAAACATTACTCCACTTGAAACATGGAGTTTTTTGAAACACTCGTCTCCCTGCTGAGGGGCAGAGAGGCTGGGCAGCCTGTTTCTGATAGGTAGTTGGATCATCTCTGCTATTTTTAAATACCAGTGCAGACAAGACAACTTGCTGCAGAGTCTGCTCCCTGTTCAGGGATGTGTCCCACAGCTGCAGGAAAGATGCTGCATCGTCCTGGGCTTCCCCAAGAGAAATGATGCTCCCCAACACAGCGCTTGTGAACAAGACCCTCTTTATGCCCCAGTCCACGTGTCCTCATTTCGTGATGAGAGGTGAAAGGGTCTATCCAAGCACCTTTGATGGGACAGGGAAAATATCAGAGAAGGCTTCGCCGTGGTTCTTGTTCGCTCCTTGGTGTGGATGCGCCACCGCCCAGGGAAGAACAGCTGCATTTACTTGACTGGGACACAAAACCTGGGAGCAGAAGCAAGTCCTGGGCAGAGCAAAGCTTTGGCACAGTCCCTCTGGGATGGTGGAAGTCCTTCCCGGCTGTGTGGTGGTCCTGCTCCTGCTTCTGCCCCAACAGGGTGGTCTGCAGAAGTCACTTTAGTCAGTGTGCACATATCATTATTCCACACGTTATTTTCACCCCAAACCAGCCAGCAACTGGGTTTATCTTCCACAGATCCAACTGCAGCTTCCCTTTCAGATATGCAGAGGCCATTATACTTCTGAAATTAAAAATCCACTTTTCAATACATTCATCATTATAAATGGAAAACCAAGCATTGCTTGCAGCAAGTATTCACCGGATGTGCCACTGTCATCAGGTTTATTTGCAGGAGGTAAAAGCTGGCTTCATTTAAATGTGTTTTGGCCTTCGATGAGATAAGCTCTGTTGCCTCAGCACAGCCCCAGCACGCTGAAGCCCACCAGGAAGCCCTGCATCCTTTGGCACCGACAGTGGTATTGGATCCAGAGGGGATTGTGGTACCAGACATTTGCCTGGCTGCATGAAGAGTTATACACAGGGAAGTGCCATGGCTCTCTTGGCCTCTAAAATGCTTGGTGGAGTCTGAAATCCCTTCGACAAGGGATACAGATGGGAAGCCCAAGCAGCCCAGGCTGGCTGTTTGATGAGGGTGGTATGGGAGAGGAGGGAGGGTGGATCACACTGCCCATAAACTCCTTCTCCTGGTTTTTATGGGGAAAATTGGCCACAAGCAGGGGGTTGTGGCACTGGTACCTTGTGCCTGATGTGTTTTGCCAGCACTTCTGTCACCTGGTGAGAGGCGAGCGTCGGGGTGTGGGATGAGCAACCCCGGCTGCCTGCACTGCTGCTCCCTGCACTGTTCTCTGGAGCAGCTTTTGGGACAAACTGAAGAAAACAAAACCCCCAAATCTGAGGAAATGCATCCAAATTCGATATTTTTAGGTATTTAGCCCGTACCCGTGGGCACAGCTTGTGCAGGCAGAAAGGATTAGGCTGTACGGCCACCTCCTGGAGGACATCGGTATATGCTGGCTGCCGGTCTGTGTGTGCCTGGGCAAGGAAAGCACCCACCGTGGGTGACAGTCCACGTGTGACCGGGCAGGGAAAGCACCCACAAACGTCCAGACACCTGTCCCTACCTGTGACAAACTCACCTTATGTGACTTTGAACACTGGAGGTGATTTGCTGCCTCTCTCCCCCTGCACTGCAATTAGTGTTGAGAGTTAAGAGTTTGGGAGCAAACCCTTTAAAAATACATTAGTTTGAGAAAATGCAAAGGCATCGTTTTTTAGCATAGGAAACATAGCTGTCATGTGGTTTTGTTTAACAAGGCCTGAGGAAGTTACTAATATTTATTTGAGCTGCTTCGTGGAGCTTTTTAGTGCTCTTCACATTTCCTGCTGAGACAGAAAGCAGCCAGATGGATTTTGGGAATTTCCTTTCGGCAGAGGCTCATGGTGCTGGCATTCGCTTCCTCTGGTGCATGGACCCAAGGGAGGGTGTCCCCTTTGCCCTCCCCTGCAGTCTGCTGCCTCCCCAAAGGGCTCCTTCCCTAGGAGCATCACATGTATGAGGGGACAAGTGTCACCGGCCAGGGCCACCACCAGCAGCTTTGGCTGCTCCCAGTGTTTCTTCATCCAGGACTGATTTTTCCCTTGGTTTCCATTTGAAGCTAAGGGAGGTGCACTGGTTCTTACAAGCTTCTCCCCTCACAGCTTTTTGGACTGTGTAGACTGTTGGAACAGGGGGCTGGATGCCTATGGCTTAACCAGCAGCATCTCCTCATGTCTGCTTTAGAATTATAGAAACATTAGAGTTGGAAAAGACGTGTAAGATAATTGAGTCCAAGCATTAAAGTTACTTTAGTACCTTTTCCCAATGCAACGGCAATTCCCTCCCTCACAAGGATCACTCAGGGATGTGTTTTATGGCTGCTCTGTACACGGGTTTGGTATAACTCAGCAGACAAGTTGCTGGTGATATCTGCAGTCATCACACAGCTCAGTTTGCAGCAGAGGCTGTTGAAAGCAGTCGTCCTTTTTATCCTCACAGAGCCCGAAACACAACGGCTTTTGGGCTGGAAGGAGCAGACCACCCATGGTCAGTCAGCTCTTCTCCAGCAGTAGCATCATGAGCGGGCAGGCTCTGGCCACAAGGTCTGCAACACTCACCATCAGTGCTTGATGCTTCTTTGCCTATTGTGGTGCTTACCTTGCTTTTTCTTTCTGTTGTTTTGGTTTTTTCCCAGATATTCTACAGAGTGGTAGCAGATATTGAACCAGGAGAGGAGCTCCTACTGTTCATGAAGAGTGAAGATTATTCACATGAGACAATGGCTCCGGACATCCATGGTCAGCCTCTTCTTACTGTTTCATCTGACAGAAAGTATCACTGAAATTAATCCAAAATTTAGGGAGATTTTTTTTCTGTTGAAATCTGGGATGGCTTCACTGCAGCCGGGGAGGACAGCTGGACCCTGGTTGTATTTGTCCATCTTCTTCCCTTCTGTTTCTGATTGAAACTTGATGGTTTGTGGCAGTGCAAAAGAAGAGCAACAGTCTGTGTTATTTCAAGACTGTGCTGGTCCTGCAGGACACATATGGACCCTAGTTATAGGTTATTTTTTGTCACTTAGCCAAACAACTGTGACCTTGAAAAGAGGAGATCTCGGGTTGTCGAGGTTGCTGTCACTTGTGAGGACATCTCAGCCATTCTTACTCCTCACACTTGTCCTTTACTCATCTCACACACAGATTCTTCATCTGGAGCTCCTGAGTTGTTGCTCAGATTTGTCCCCCAATCTCCAAAATCTCCTTTAGCTGTGCTGCCTGTTGGACAGAGGGTTATCAGCCACAGTGGGAGCTGGGTGTGGGATATCTGCTTGATGCCCAGCAGGTTGCAGTTTATGCCATCAGGGACTTCCTACAAATTCTCAGGGATTCAGGGACAATGCACAGGCGTTTCCCAGGGCAGGAAGTATCAAGGTCTCTACTTTCTTATAACTGCTTGTATATTTAAAGAAGTATTTCTTGTTCTCTTAAGAAAAAAGTGGGGATTATACATTCATTCTCATTTGGTTTTGTGTTTGGGGTTTTTTTTTCCCCCAGTGGTAAGTTTGTTTGGTTATTGCTGAAGGTGTCCCCCTTTCCAGCACACTGTTCTCCCTGCCTAGTCCCCATGGTCAAGTAGCTATTGTATAAATGACACCAGAGGAAATCTCTGCAGTCACATGCAGGATCACGTCCCACAGGGCAGATTTAGAAGCAGGCTGAGCCAAAGTGTTGCTCGTGGACAGCCAAGAACAGAGCCCCATGACACTTTCTCTGGATCAGCTCAACTGTCAAGTAGCAACCAAGAACATACATTGGGGATTCCAGCCAGACTCCTCAGTGCCTTTCTGACTCAGAGCCCCAGGGCATTTATATCTGGAACCAAACCAGGGTGTCTGGCTCCTTGTGTGGACAAGGTACAAAATGCAGCAGAAAAAAACATTGTGGGATGCTCTTCTCCAAGTTTATGTCTTAAGGATTTTCTTCAGCTAATCTATTCTTTTGCAGGAATTACTAATTAAGGGAATGCAGTACTCACTCCAAAGTAACACTTTACTGATAGTCTACACTTTTCAGTTAGAAATTATGACCGATTTTATGAAATTTAAAGGAAAGAATTTACCTTCATGAGTCTCTGGCTTACTTTGAACAGGGCTGGGTGCTGCAGAAGGACTGTGATGAAAATGAAGAGGCTTTTAAAGACTCTAAACACTCTTTTGGCTATTTTAGATGTTGGTGTTTGTGTCTGAGTCAGTCCATTTCATTCAGAAATGCAGAGACTGGCAGCCTCTGCTGGATATCCATGTTAGACCCTGTATAATTCCCTTTAGGATGGTATTTAAACACACTGACTTTTGTCCTAAGCCAGGGTCAGGGATCTCTTGGATGTCACCCAGGCAGTTAACATGGAATCAGAGCATTATTATAAAGCGTTCTTAGGAATCCTTCTTTCTTTTGAGGTTCTTCCCTTTTTTACTGAAGACCAATTGGTTTAACCACACCATCATCCAACTTCTGATGGGGTGGTGGTTAAAAATGAGTGACAACTGAAGTGGTGTCCCTGTGCCCAACCCCTCTGTGTTGCAGAGGAGCGCCAGTACCGCTGCGAGGACTGTGACCAGCTCTTTGAGTCCAAGGCTGAGCTGGTGGACCACCAGAAGTTCCCCTGCAGCACACCTCACTCCGCCTTCTCCATGGTGGAGGAGGACTTCCAGAAGAAGCTCGAGAACGAGAATGACCTTCAGGACGTGCATGAAATCCAGGAGTGTAAAGAGTGTGACCAAGTCTTCCCAGACTTACAAAGGTAGGAGAATGTGCTTAAAACGTGATTGAACGGAGCAAATTCTGTGATGGCTTCAGCTGGATCGTGCAAGGCATTAGAACCTGATACATTCACCTTCTACAGAAACAAAAGGTGAAGATGAGCAGGATTTCTATGCCAGCTGGTGTTTTATGGTACAAAAAGCAACAGAGTCTAAATAAATCAGAAGTTTGGTCCTTGTGCGTGAAGTCCTTAGTGAGGACCTTAGAGCTGGATCTTTTGCTAATCAGATCTGTAGCTGGCATGAATTGGGCTGGTTGCAGTGAAATCACAGGCGTGGTTCTACTTCACATCAGCTAAGGTCCAAGTTCCTTAATCTTAGGTAGAAATAATTTGGAATGTCTCTGAGTGTTGTTCACTGATGTTACCAATTTTGTCTTTGCGAACGAGCCATTTTAGTTAGAGATGGGTTCTAGATGTTAATAAATATGTCTATATGTTAATATTTATCTTTAGCCATATGGTCATGAAACACCAGGGTTTGGTGTTTCCTTAAATTTATCTCTCTGTTAAAACAGATAGACCTTTGTGCATATGTATCCAAAATACACATAGAATGTAAATAGTGCAACTTTCCTGTCTCTATAGTTTCTGTGATTACTTAAAATACAATATTGCAGTGCAGATTAACAGCAAATTTTGCAAATTGCTGGAAGATATTGAGAGTACACAGGAATTTTTGCAGCACGTCCCTCACAGATTGACATCTTGGTGATTTCTTGACCTGGGGAAGGATGACCTCAACCAATGTTTGATAGTAACGTTGAGATACCTCAACAGCAAAGTCCTGGGCCAGATCCTCTGCTGAGATGGTGCCTTTCATAGGAAGCTGGTTGATAGCCAGGATCTCTTGCTTTCAGAGTCTTAGCACCATTCCCACACTCCCATTGTGTCTTCTTTTTTCTCTATGTTGTGTGGGCACAGCCAAAGTGACTGTGAACTGCCCTTTTTCAGCACAGCAATGTGTGAATGTTAATAATCGTATGCCCCTTAGAAGCTGACTTGTCAATTTGGAATATTTTGTGTGTTCCACAGAAATCCTCACTAGTCCGTGATCCAGGGCGTCATGGTGTCTGTTGGAGGTTAGCACGGTTTTCTGCATGCCCAGAGTTAGTCCCTTTGGATAATTGCTCCTGGATGCTCCAGGTGCTGGTTCTGCAGGATGGAGCCCTCTCTCCCAAAACAGAGCTGTTCCTTCACTCCTCTCAATGGAGCAGTTACCCCAGCATCATGTGGGGTGTCTCAGATCAGTGGGTGATCCTTGCACTTGGACAAAACTAACGACACTGAAATTACAACATGATGTGCCAACCATCACTCCCCATGCGGGTCACCCTGCTGAGCAGGAATTTGTGCAGGCACAAGGTCTTGTTCACCAGAGGCTGTTGGGCAGTGTGTGGCTCCACGTGTCTGATTTTCAGTCTGAGGGAGTGATTCCAAGGGGCTGATGGAGGCAGATCAAGTCAGAAGGATTTCCAGCAGCTTGGGTGAGGCAGGACTCTGGTCTGTGAGGTTTTTGCATGTTGGGAGTTATTCAGTGTTAAAGTTCTTTTCTCCCTGCGAATGAGAGGATGATATCTAACATATGGGAATCATTGAGGAAATGTAAATTTAACTTAAAGTATTAAATATTGAAGAGAAAGGGCAGAAAACAAAGAACGAGTCATCATAAATAGATGGCCAGTACTGTGAGAAAGAGTGAAAAATGAGAGCGAATGCAGCCGTTCTCTGAACTTCTGAATTATTGAAAGGCTCATACACCACACAGACAGTTCACTGCAAAAAAGTGCCAAAGTGTGCTATATCCAGATTATATAAAACAAAAGGCCCAACTGAGCTGTGCTTGAGGGTGTGAGTAATTACACAGAGAAATAGCTGGGCAGGAGGATGGGGGTGCTGGGTCCAGGAGTACCCGGTGCTGATGGCCGGTCACAGAGCCGCGGCAGAGTCCGGGAGCTGGAGCCACAGCCAGGGACCAGAATCTATCTAGGTCTTACGGCGAATTTGTTTACGTGATGGAGAGTCAATTGCTATAAAAGTGTTAGGAGGAGAAGCCAGAATTATTTTTTTGCCCCAAAGGAAGAAGAGGGGTAGAAGTAGGAGCATCTGCAGAGTGAAAGCATTTCCATTGCTTGTGGCTGAGAATGGAGGTTGCTGTTTGGGCTACACAACCCAAACAGGGCTGTAACCCCAGCAGGTTTTGTCACTGATTCAGCAGAGATCAGTGGGAGCTTCATGTGAGAACAGTTTGGGCATCCCAAGCCAAAATTCCCATTTTCCCCTGGGTTTTCTGTGAATCCACTCTTGCATTATGTAGTGATCTCCCCTCAAGCAGTGGTGTGAGTTATGACTCTGTATGTGACCAAGCAATACAGGTTTTTAAAACCACATAATTGCTACAAATGATTGATAAAAATTCAGAGACAAAAATTAATTTAAAGACACGCAACAGAATTAGGTGGACACTGAATACCCTAATAATAGACTTAATGAACCACTAAGAAATGAATAAACAACCCCAAAACTGCACACAGTTAATCATCAAGAATAACTTCACTTGTGATGTACCTTATCTTGAGGCTTCTTAAACTCATCCTGTCCTACTCCAGAGGAGTTATTCCTCATCTGCTCCTGCTGTAAGAAAAATTGACTCCCATCAAAGGAGTGGATTTATAGCAGGTGGTGGCATCCAAGGTGTGTTTAGAGGGAAAGTCATAAGGTAGAAATAATTCAGACTGCAGGGAAGAATTACCAGAGTGAAATACTGAGAGATGTATGAAATAATCTCCTTGGAGAGTGATGGCAGCAGCATCTCCTGGAGCATTTGTAAGTGGCCTGGCAAAACATGAGAGAATGTGTTATTCTGGTGGGGAGAAGGAGGTTCTGCCTCCTGGCTGGGGTGAGCCTGGTACTCAGAGGACTTATTTCTGTCAGGATTGGGCCTTGGGGGCTTTTTAATTTTTTTCTTTTGGCTGTAACTATGTACTCTGCTCTCTCCTCTTCCTATAAACCCACATCTCGCTGAGCCCTGTTCCTGTTTCCACAGCCTGGAGAAGCACATGCTGTCGCACAGTGAGGAGAGGGAGTACAAGTGTGACCAGTGCCCCAAAGCTTTTAACTGGAAGTCCAACTTGATACGCCACCAAATGTCGCATGACAGCGGGAAGCACTACGAGTGTGAGAACTGTGCCAAGGTACAGTGAATTTGTAGGCTGCCTGGCACTTCTTGTGCTGCTGGATGCAGGGGTGCATGGAAGAGGGGGTGCCCCAGGCTGGGATGCAGGAGGGCATAGGGTTTCTTCCATGCTCCAGATGATTTCTCAAGAGTTTTCACTTCTACTTTGAAAATACGTTGTTTTTCTTTCCCTTTTGACTTGGAAATGGCTGTGGAGTCTGAAATGGGCACTGATGCAGGGTGCTGAGCATCCTTGAGCTCAGGGCTTGGCTCCTTGTGGGGTGTAAGAGGGTCAAGGAGGGGAAAGAACCCCTAGGGAAATGCAGGGCAGAGGATTCCCTAGGCTGTGTGCCAGCTGCTGGGACCAGAAACTTCAGGACACTACTGCAATATAACTCAAAAATAAGCAATAGCAATGCACCCCAGCTGCACTAAGTGAGCACAACTCTCATCTCTAAAGCATCTCCATCACTTCCCAGCACTGGGCTTGCTGTGTGGATTATTTGCATAGGATGTGGTGCTCTGCATTGCTTTTTATCAGATTCCCAAAGCTTGGCCCTTTTGCATGAGGACTTACTTGGTTTTAGGTAGATTTGCTGCAATAATGGGAATTTCATATTGAGCTGACACTTACAAGATGTAACCAAGCCCTGGTTTCTAGCAGTGGGTTGTGTACAGGATTACTTGCTGTCACACACTCAGGTGTCAGTATAAAATATTTCTGTTGCAGTAATGCTTAGAGGTTTCAAGCAGCTGCATTTTCACTCATTTCCCATGAAGTCCCTGACCTCAAATGTGCAATTTCTAATGGTGAAGTCAAATGCATCTGCTGCAAAGGGGTTAATAGATCCACCCAATACTTGGTTGATCCTGGGAAACTGAGACCCCATCCTGCAGGCACAGCTCCCATTGCTGGCCATTAGCGAGGGTTTTAATCTTAGAATACTCCCAAAAATAGCTCCAAGGTTTGGATTTTAAAAGACTCTTGTAATAACTGGCTTCTTCCGCAGTCAAGTTTCTTGGTTAATCAGTACTCATTTCCTAGCAGGTTTTCACGGACCCCAGCAACCTTCAGAGGCACATTCGTTCCCAGCATGTGGGGGCTCGTGCTCACGCTTGTCCAGAGTGTGGCAAAACCTTTGCCACTTCTTCGGGCCTCAAACAGCATAAACACATCCACAGCAGTGTCAAACCTTTTATATGTAAGTCTTCAACTAAACGTCTTTGATTAAGTGTTGTTTCTCTTGCCGTAAAGCAGCGCAGTCTGGAAGCAGGAGGTTGTGTTCTGCTCCCTTTGAATTTCCCACCCGTGTCACAAGGGCTGTGAGTTACTAAATGATCTCTGGGTACTTTGTGGTCCAATGCAAGGAGTTATTTTCATGTGATTTTCCTTTTCAGACAGACACTGTGTGCTGTATAAATGTACCTGTTGTCCCGGGGATGATTTTCCACGCACAGATGCAAAGTGAGGAGTGGGATTTAGCCAGAAGGAGCTGTGCCAGGCTCGGTGGCTGCAGCCTCGTTGTTCTGCACTGTGCTGAGCTGGCTGCTCACCTCCTGCTTTAGGAGTAGATTTTGGGCTGCAGAATCTCCACAGCAGATGCCATGACTTTTGCTGGAGTTGGAAAACAAATCTCAGAGGCAGTGAGATTCCTCTTGCCACCTTCCTCAAGGCTCCTCTGCGTGCCCCAAGTTTAAGGACTGAGTTGAGCTGTTAGATCTTCACTAACAGCTTCTCCAGCAGTAAAACTTGCCACGGATGTGAGCCTGGCTCTGTACTGGTCTTAAATGGGATCCTCAGCACCTCACAGGTTGTGTTTGCTGCTGAGCCAGACCCTGCTTGGGAAGGGTGCAGGTTGCTTTCCCTCCCTTTCACCGGGAAACCAGAGACAGAAAATATTTTAAAATATTTTTCTTGGTAGTGCAGCTCTCCCCCACAGCCTTTTCAGGCACCTGCTGTGACTTGAAAGGTACCTTGACCATCTCCCCTACTTGTCTGCTAAACCTCTTAATCTTCTGCTGCTCTCAACAATAATTTACCCACATATCTGCACCACACCTGTGAAAAGAATTGGCCACAAGCTAATATATTTCCTCAAGAGGAGGAGTATTGGCAAAACTCATTTGTGCAAAATCTGTAACCTGCCATTGGGTGAGTAGTACTTCTAGGCTGGACTCTTTCAATGAGAAAATGTATAAATAGATCCAATATTAAATATCACTAATAATGTTTAAAGCTGATTGCAGATTTAATGGTTACACTTAATTAGAAAACTAACTTCTGGTTAGGTAGGGAGTCTTCAGATGGGCCTATTGCAACATCCTACGTAAAGGTCTCTAAGTGGAACCTCTCATGAATGCAATAGTCTCTCAAATGCTCTTTGTTTCTATTTTTTCTGATAAATCAAAACAACAACTGGTATTCTTCACATGTACAGTGTGAAGGATGAAACCCCGTGGAGCAACCTACGGATAACAGCCATGTAATTGCAGAACAAAAGGGTTTGGAGCCCACATGTTTGGTCGGCTTTGCCGAGCCATGAGAGGGAGGTAGGGTCACCTAGAGCAGATATCTGCTTTCCACCAGAAGGCCACACACCATGATTTACTCATACCAGTCTGTTTATGGCAACTGTCTCTTATTACAGTGCGCCGCCCAAGCTTGAGTGAAAACTCACCAACACCAAGGTAATTACTCACTGCCTTCGCAAAATCTCCAGCCTCCCCAAATAGAAACCACATGCCATAATAGACTGAACATATTCTAAATAGTACTTACAGTAATTTTTTTAATAAGCAGAAAATATGCAAACTTAACTGCTGGCTAATTTGGGGTCCAGAGACAATCACCGTACAGAGTGTGCGTAGGCACGAGATTAATTTTTTGCAGTTTGTGAGCCAGATTGGGAGTTTGTGTTAAACCTGGGGTCTGTAGAGCAATAAAAGCTGCAAAGAGGGAAGCTTCTCTTACAACTTAGTTGCTTTAAAAGTATGGCAGTGAGATTTAAAGGGTGTAATAAGGTGTAACAGGAGAAATCAAACCCAGCTTCTGTTGCTTTCATACATGGAAACAATTAAAGTTGATAACCATCCCCCCTCTACTAAAGTTTAAATCTTGCGATGAAAAGGAGGTAGGTCTTGCAACACAGATTTATCTGAGGAGTCCTGGCTCTTGGGAATATCCATGGAGGTGTCACAGTGAGTTTAGACACAGAGTCTCCTCCAGAATCCTCATGGCATTGGGTGTGCCCATCACTGATGCAGTGATACACCCAGGCTTCAGGTGACAGTCCCCAAGAGGAAGACTACTCCAGGGAGCAAGGGCTTCCACCTGGGCACAAAATTTCTTTGCCAGCCCTTAGAGCCCATGGATTAAATAGAATGCCTGTTGAATGCAAGAGGCACCTTGAGCAAGCAGCACCTCATTAAATAGTTTTAAATCATTTCGATGCTCGAAAAGGTAAATTGTTGGTACAGCTGTTAATTGTTTGCTGAGATTATAATAATAAATATTTATGTATTTTAATGGTATTGCCATTATTGGTTGAATTCAATTTAAAAACTGAGATAAAATACATTTAGTCAAATAATTAATTTGCATCTCCCTTAATAGCCTGTAAGGATATCTTAAAATTTTAAGTGGATATTTTTGCTTTTCTCCAGAGTAGAATAATTCTTGATTCTGTTGACTTTGGGATATATTAACAGAGAATAATAGTTTAATAATGTACCACTGTTCTTTAAGGGAGAACTTCCCAGACTTTAGGAAGACCTAATCTGTGCCAATAACCCTCTTTTCAGTCCTTTGCCACTCCAGCCTACCCGATCAAACCTTATCTTTAATAAAGCCACGTGAATAAGAAGCTGGCCCTCAACACAACCTGGTAGAAGATCAAAAGTTCATAAAACATGATATCTTTGTAATTCTACATTAGCCTATCCTTGGAAATGCATGCATTTGAGATATTTTTTTTCTGGAAAAATACATGTGGTTTGTCCTGCTTTACACATGGAGAGGAATTGATCCATAATATCCAAGATGGAGCTTGTGTGAACCTATGGATGTGTCATTCGAGTCACCATTTGGGTCAGTTTAATTTTGGTTTCTGTGATCAATGTGATGGGAGCGGGGGGAAATGACTGTGTAAAGCCTCAGCAGTGAAGGTAAGGGGGCCTGATTCTGTACCCTGGAGTGTGGAGGTGGGAACAGAAATTGTACGCCTGCAATTAGGCTAAAAATAGGAGAAAATAGCAGAAAAATCAGAGCTTCATAACTGCTAAAACAAATGATAAATAATTCTATATTAAATAAAAAATATATCTATATTAAATAGGCAAATAAAAATTTTTTTAAAGGGACAAAAACTACTTAACAAGAGAAAATTGAGCATTTTCAAGGAGCTAGAATAATCTCTCCTCATCCTTCTTGTCTCATTTCTTTCTCTTCCGTATTTTTCCCTCTTTATTTTTCGCTTCATTTTTGATTTTCTCTCTCGTCTTTCTTGCCTTTCCTCGTGAATGAAGATTTCCAGCAGGAACAGCCGCTGATACACAGAAACAAACCTTCTTCCTGAATTACTGCACTGCCAATTTCCTGTGTTTGGGCCCGATCCTGCACCCTTCACCCCACGAATTGTCCCGGGGATGTCAGTGCGGGATGTGAACGGGGACAGACGGGTGGATGGGGCAGGATCAGGCCCGGGAACAATAGGAGCATTGTTGGTGAGATACAGAGCAGGCTGCTGAAGAGGTAAACAGTTAGGAGATGACAACAAGTGGTGGAGTTTCTCAAGGGCAGGGATTTGGAGGAGCAGGAAGGTTAGCGCGGGCCCCGGTGCGAGTGGAAGTTAGAGGACGTGATTGCAGTTCATGGGAACCAAGAGTGCAGGATGGGATACATTCAATTCAGTTTCCTCTGCAGGCTTAAAATAGAGCCATTGTAAATTATGTCAGACTGTCTCAAATCATGAAAATGATTGTTAAAAAGGCCTCAGAATACACAATGTGTATTGTTGTGCGGCTTTGATGTGTGAAAGATGAGAGTTTATGATATAACGCAAATTAAATAAAAATAAAGTGGCCACATGCTTTTTCCTGGCTGGGAAGAAAAAAAAAGAAAAAAAAGGATTTATTGCAGAGGGATAACAGTGCCTGCTGGTAATGCTGCTGCCTTGTTTTTAAACAAGTCTGGAGCTGATACTGTTAGGAACAAGGTAGCGCAGAGGTGCAGACAAATTTTGGCATAATGAAGAGCACAAAACACAGCACAGCCTTGGGACTTGCCCGATGCTCCTGCTCATCCAAAGGACGCCAAGAAGGAACATAAAAAGGCACTGGGGAACTAAGCATTGCCCTCTTCCAAATCCCACTTTAACTTACAGGCTCATAACTTGGTTGCTGCCCCAATTTGCTCCCTAAGGTTTGTAGCAGCCAGAAAATCAGGAGAAAAATCAGGAGCCTGCAAAATCCTGTTAGCTTCAGTGACATGATTGACTCTGTGGTGTCTCACTCTGCACCACCGGGACCACTTCCAGCCTCCTGCTACTGTGGAAGGTTGCTGGAAGCTGAGCTCCGACGTGCAGAGTGTCACAGGCTGGTTCAGGCCCTGACCTCAAGGTAGATCTGCTCCCCTGTGTGTCCCCAGGCTTTCTCCAAATGCTGCCTTTCTGAGGCTGAAATTATTCTCATCCCAGAGGTGTTTGAAAGGAAATTCATCAGGCTCTTACTGAGCATCAGACGTGCAAATAAAGACAGCTTCATTCCTAAAGGAAATTGTTGTTGAAATATATTCTATCTTGTCATGTGCAAGAGGCAAATAAGCAAAATTAAGGCTAGGAAAGTTATTAAGATGTGGAATTTAGAGTCACAGCATCCCAGGCACCTTCAAGGACTGTATGCATGCATGAATGGAAATGCATTGGACATATGAGAATACTGAGGTTTTCCAGGTTCTAGTCTGGACTTCCATGAGATTAAATTCTTCATTGTAAGTGGAAAGAAAATGTTTGTTACATTTATACGTGGAAATAGGAAATACCTGGTTGTCTCCTCCTTCACCTCTTTCCTATTCTTGCAGAGTGAAAGCTCTGTGAGGCAGCTCCATCTCTGTCTGGTCCTGCAAATATTTATTTTAATGATTCATTTCCACATGGGAATAGTGACATAAATGGATGCCATTTGAAGACACCTGTGCTCTCACACAGGATCACCGTGGGTTCATGCCGGGTCACAGCACCGGGTCGGGGCTCGTGGAGGGTTCTGGGGGCTAACCCAACGTGGAGTAATGGTACTGAATGTGCAACACTGTGCAATGCAAAGAGCAAACAAGGAGACTGTGTATTTAGTGATTCCACACCTTTTCTGCGTGGTTGGAGTGGGTTTTGGTGCTGTCTTCTGACATTTGCCGGCTCGGATGTCTTGCTTTGGAGAGCACAGTTGCTTTTGTACATTTGTGCACCCAGACCTCTCCCTGCGGCTTCCTCATGGACATTTGGCGGGTAAAAAATGGTGTTATTTGCACAGCTTTGAGGGTGGGGGCAATTACCACAAAGCCTGAGATGTGTTGTTGTTGTTGTTTACATACAGGTGAGGTCTGCCATAAATCCTATACTCAGTTTTCAAACCTTTGTCGTCATAAGCGCATGCATGCTGATTGCAGAACCCAAATCAAGTGCAAAGACTGTGGACAAATGTTCAGCACTACGTCTTCCTTAAATAAACACAGGAGATTTTGTGAGGGCAAGAACCATTTTGCAGCAGGAGGATTTTTTGGCCAAGGCATTTCTCTTCCTGGAACCCCAGCTATGGATAAAACGTCCATGGTTAATATGAATCATGCAAATCCGGGCCTTGCTGACTATTTTGGAGCCAATAGGCATCCTGCTGGTCTTACCTTTCCAACAGCTCCTGGATTTTCTTTTAGCTTCCCCGGTCTGTTTCCTTCAGGCTTGTACCACAGGCCACCTTTGCTACCTACTAGTTCTCCTGTTAAAGGACTTCCGAGCACAGATCAGACAAACAAAAGCCAAAGTCCCCTCATGACAAATCCTCAGATACTGCCAGCCACCCAGGATATTTTGAAGGCACTAAATAAACAACCATCAGTAGGGGAGAATAAGCCAGTGGAGCTCCAACCAGAAGGGTCCTCTGAAGAGAGGCCGCATGAGAAACTCAGTGACCAGTCAGAGAGTAGTGACCTTGACCTTGACGATGTCAGTACCCCCAGTGGCAGTGACCTGGAAACCACCTCGGGCTCTGATCTGGAAAGTGACATTGAAAGTGAGAAAGAGAAATTTAAAGAAAATGGTAAAGTGTTCAAAGACAAAGTAAGCTCTCTGCAGAGCCTGGCGTCAATAAATAATAAGAAAGACCACAGCAATCATTCCATTTTCTCACCATCCTTAGAGGAGCAGACTGCGGTGTCAGGAGCGGTGAATGATTCTATAAAGGCTATTGCTTCTATTGCTGAAAAGTACTTTGGTTCAACAGGACTTGTGGGGCTGCAAGACAAAAAAGTCGGAGCCTTACCTTACCCTTCCATGTTTCCCCTCCCGTTTTTTCCAGCATTCTCTCAATCAATGTATCCATTTCCTGATAGAGACTTGAGACCGTTACCCTTGAAAGTGGAGCCCCAATCACCCAGTGAAATAAAGAAGATCCCAAAGGGAAGCTCTGAGTCTCCCTTTGACCTCACCATAAAACGTAAGGAGGAGAAGCCACTTACTCCCATCCCCTCAAAGCCAGCAGCCCCCTCTGCATCCAGCCAGGACCAGCCGCTGGATCTCAGCATGGGCAGCCGAAGCCGAGCCAGCAGCACAAAACAAGCCGAGCCTCGGAAAAACCACGTCTTCGGAGAGAAGAAAGGAGGAGACCTCGAGCAAAGGAAAGCTTCGGAGTCCTCTTTGCAGCATGCCAGGCCCACCCCATTCTTTATGGATCCCATTTACAGGTAACAGACTCTGCTGCCTTCCAGCATCCTTTGGTGCAGGCAGCCAGCTCTGCCAGGGCTGCCACCCTGTCCCTCTCCCAGTGTCCCTGGAGGTGCCATCCCACTGCCAAGGCATGGGGGCCCAGGCCACGTGCTGACCTGCACATCCCTCCTCACATCCCAGCTGCTCCAAGTGAGCCATGGGGCTGGTAATGCTGCAATTAGCAAGCCCTCGTTGCCATGAGTCATTAGTTTAACCTGCGTAGCTTGCCATGCAGAGGTTGAATATATTCTCTTACCCATAAATGAGTTGGCTACAGTATTGAATTGAGTTTGTTTATTTGATGTGTGTTTGATGTCGCTTGTTTGCCGGAAATTCATTTTCTTCCAAAACTCTGCCCACTCTGACTTCCCCCGGAGATGACAGTACCTCTCCCAGGGTACCCCTTGTACTCCACCTTGCCAGTTCGTCTTGATTTCAAGAGGAGTGTCTCATAAGTACAACAAAGAAGCACATTGGCCCTAAAGTGTATTAAAAATACGGAATTTGAGAATGATTTCTGCCCTTTTTTACCATTATTTGAGTACTGGCTTGATTTCTTCAGGCATTTCATGCATAGAATTGAAGGCACAGCATCCTTGTATGTACAAAGCCTCCTCACTGGGATTCTTAGTCACAGAATCATCACAGAAAGGCTTGGGTTGAAAGGGGCCTTAAAGCTCATCTCATTCCAACCCTCTGCCATGGGCAGGGACACCTTCCACTATCCCAGGCTGTGCAGATCCCCATCCATGATCTACCTTGTAAAACTGGTGGGAGCTTCATTGTTGGCTTTGACAGGTGCACACGGTCAGTGAGCTGAGATTTGAAAAAACAGCAGTAAAATCCAGACCTCCTGGTGTTTCCCAGCACAGCTGAGATGGATCTCACTGGGATCTGAATTTCACCTGCATCCTGTGTGTATCAGCCCCCCCTTTGCCCTTCCTGCTCTTATATCTGTAACCAAAGTCACGTAACCTAAATTAGTTTAGAGAAATATTAGCCATAAAAATATTTGTCTGTAATATAAATGACTGATTTTACAGTCTCTTGTTAAAACGAAAAAAGATTACGGCCAAGTAAATTATGTTAATTTATTACTTTATCTGAGAAAGAAATGCTGTGGGCAAAGTTTTTGGAGAATGCTGGTGCATAAGACAAGAAGTCTGCATTATGAAGAAACAGGATATGATGCTATTTAGTGAGATGGTTTTATTCATGCCAGACTGGTATCTGTGTTAGACCATAAGTTTTCTTTGCGTCATATTCACTTAAAATGCCTGAAGCAGCTGAAATAATGATCCATGTTTTATGGCCCTGCATTACCAACTAATTAAATTGCATTGCAAACTCCCCTGCCCAGGGCAGAGGGGTTGGAACTAGATGATCTTTAGGGTCCCTTTCAACCCAAACCGTTCTGTGAGCCTACATTTCTGTGATTTTAATGAAATCTGTACAAATTCTGGCAGAGCAGCACGAGGCCAGTTATTACTGAGCCTTCCTTTGCCATGAGTTACATCTACATATGGACAACACAATCCATCCATGAAACCATGCACATCAGTAACAGAAAAAGCAAAAGTCTCAAGTTTCCACACTGTTTCAGAATTATCCACGCTGGGTTTTGCTGCCACGAGTGAATTGCAGTTGTTGTTGCTGGCACCTCAGATTCAGTGTGTTCCTACAAGCCCACCTTTCTTGCCCTGCTTGTCCTTGGCTGTGCACAGGGCGAGGTTTCCAGGGTGGTGGCTGTGATGTCCTGTGTGGACAGATGACAAGGGACCCGTTGCTCAAGGCTCTGTTGCCTTGATTTCCTCTCCTGTTAGTGAAGAGTGTGCTTGGTTGCCTTATTTCTTTATAAAAGTGCTTGGTAGCTAGTCATTGGTTCCTATTGTAATTGTTATCAGTCTTTTGAAATGGGATTATTCCCTTTATATATAAATGGTGTAATCTACCTTAATGGTGATTCCCAGCCCCACCCTGGCGGTAATGAGCTGTGTGTGGGAATCGAGACTTGAGTGTCCTCCCTTATCTTTTACTGTTATCTCCCAGAAACAAAGTGCTTGATGTGTAATTGCGTGTTTTAAACCTGAGTAGCTGTATGATTATTAATATCTGAGACTGATTCATCACAAGCAAATCTAATTTTAACATTTACAGAGTAGAAAAAAGAAAGCTAACTGACCCACTGGAAGCTTTAAAAGAGAAATACTTGAGACCTTCCCCGGGATTCTTGTTTCATCCACAAGTAAGTATTTTGGGAATTTTGATGTTGTAAACAAGCCTGTTGATGCTTCAAAGCAGGTGCAGAGAAATGAATGCAGTCTTAGTCATTTTTGGATTTCCTAAGACACACAATTTTTGCTGGACCATTGTGGTGGAAAAGCGTAAGCATTGTTCTGAGCTTCTTGATGTTTTGCAGATGAAACAACATGTTTTGATTGTAGAGGAAGCCAGATTCGAACTGAATGTGTCTTTTAGAACCATTTTCCTCCAAAACTATAATGTAGCTACCAACATTTGCAGCCACTCGTGTCTTCAGCACTGTCCTGTGCTCTGAGAGAGGAGAGTCAGTATTGACTACGAGGAGTTGATGCAGATTCAAAGTAAGGCCAGCAAAGCTGAGCGTCCCAGTTTAAAAGGGATTTTATTTTGTTTAAGGACTCCCATAAAAGAGATGAAAGTGTCCACCTGGTGTTTCCAAGCCTCATAGTGCAAACGCTCCGTGGTTTTTGGTAGCTGCTGTGGGCTGCAGTGTGTGTAGGATCCCTGCTCCTCCATTCCTGAAGACAGAGTTTGTAAACTCTGGGCTGCTTGCTTGTTCATAGGTCACAATCCTGGATGAAAAACATTTAGGAGGGTGTGCCTAAAACAGTGTAATAACTGTGACGTGTTTGTAGTATAGGAAGAGGATCCGTGTGCAAACTACACATTGCTTTTCTCCACCAGCACCGCACCCTCCTTTTGTCTTCCTCCTCCTTGCTCAAGGAGATTCTGCTAAAAATTTTGGTTAAATCTTGCATCTGAAATAAAATGCTCCATGGTATTTACAGATTTGAACCCCTTGCTGACTGTGGGCTGTTTCATCTTAGTAATGACACCCTCTACACATCCTGTATTTTAAGCACACAACCATGAGCTGCTGTCTCTGGTTCAGGATCCTCTGAATTCCTGGGCAAAACACCCCAATAATCTGCCACCACTTGCTTTTTTTTTTTTTTCCCCCCAATGAAGTCCTAAGTTGTTATGTCCTAACTTGCATGGAATATATTCTGAAATATGGGACTTCTGGAGAACTGGGAAGAGAAGCTGATGGCATATATGGTTGCAGATGCACAAAAACACCCCATTCCAATTTCCATGTCTGAACAAAGTGCTGGGTCTAAGTATTAAAGTATTTAGTAGTATTTACATGCTGTAAGTATTTATGGCATTCTGTAAGTATTTATAAGCATTAAATAAGAATTTAGGATGTATTAAAATCACTGAGAATTTATGTGCAAGATTTAATAGCAGCTTAACACCTCCTGCTAAGTTACCTTAAATAAGGTAAATAAGGTAAATTTGCTCAAGTGGCAAAACAACAAGTGAAAATTCCCCAAAGATGAGCTCAATGTGCTTTTTGTCCCCGCTGTAAAACAGACTGGTTCCTCTCCATCTAGTTAGTGATTCTGTTAGAGCAGCTAAGGACCTGTAAATTATCAGTAAATTATTTAAATGAGGGCATTTTAGATACTGCATTGATGGAAAAAGCAGTATTGTTTTGCTTAGTGCTCTCTAGATGTCCAGAAGCTGTAACTCAGAGTGGTTTAGTGCAGTTGGATTTGGGTGTTCTGGAGGTGTTGCTGCAGGTTGGACTGCTGCCAGTGGTAGGTAGGGTGGTCAGTGGGTAGGAAAGGGGCTGCTGGGGTAAAATTCACTGTTTGGAGTTTGGCTGTGGTGGGCAGGGAAGGAGTTGGATATTCTTCTGTGTAGCGTTGTGTGACTGAGTTACCTGGGGAACTGGGAATCAGGTAAGGGTATGTGGGTGAAATGGAGACACTGGGCATTTCCCTGTTAATGGGAGTGATGCCAGGATTCCACCCTTCTTTTTACATCCCAGAGAGTCGGTTGAATCTCTTGTTGGTGCCCGAGGAAGGTCCCAGTGCTGTCACCAAGTCCATCAGTGCGAGGAGGAGGCGTCGGATGCCACCTCCCCACGGCAGGGCCAGCCCAGGCGGGGCAGAGCAGCCCCCAGGGGAAGGAGGGAGGGCTGGCTCTGCAGAACCCCCTCCTCCACATTTCTCCCCGTGCAACAGGATAAAAAAATCCACGGCAAAGCCTGGCTTTGGTTTTACCACTTACCTGAGTGAGAGGGATAACGTCTTTAACTTGGTGTGAGCTGGATCGATACAGAGGTCAGGAGTGTAACAGGCACTAAGGAACACTGTAAAAGAAAACCAAACCACCAGCACATGTCCTGTCAAAAAAGTAAATGTCAAAATGCTTTCTTGCAAACTTTAATAGAACAGAAAGGAGCCTCCTGTTTGCAAAGGCAGAATCTGGCTCGGTATTTATAGAGGACTGGGGAACAGCTTCCAGAAAAGCTGTTTTTCCTTTATAGTCCTGTTCACCCCTGTAAAAGTACAGGTGGGGAGTGCTCCACAAGTTTTCATTTTTCACTGGCAGGATTTAAAATATCTACAAAATTATTGTTTGTGTCCTAAAAGCTTGTGTTTCTGTTGTTGAATTTATTCCTGAAAATTGCTGTCTCATGGAGCAAGAACTTATTATTTTTTTAACTGGATAATATGACAGCAAGCAGATGGATCTTTTAAATAGGTTTCTGAAATAGAACTTAAAGACATAAACCTCAAAGTCCTTATCATATACCTGGCTGGGAAAAATTCCTCCCAGTGCCAGTGGCCCAAAAGCTATGAAAGTTAGATTATTTAATGGCATTTCACAATAATTTGCCATTACAAAGATTGTAGTTTTTAGGAAGAGAACACCCCTCTCCAACAAATCATTCCAAATAACATTTTAATTAGTATCTTTAAATAAAATCTTATTAAGTAAATTGATTGCAATAAGGATTCCAATGCAGGAATAATGTGTTGTTTTTGTTTCAATTTTGCTCCCAGTTCCAATTGCCTGATCAAAGAATTTGGGTAAGTTCATTGCTTATATTTTTGATTTAATCACTGTGAAATAAATTGCATAAGAAAAATATAATATGAAAGATAACTTACCACTCAATTACGGAGCATGCCACTCTTTCCTACAGGGTCTTGTAGCTGTAGCAGATAAATATGCTCTTATGTCAAATTGGCTTTATTTTTACGTACCTGATCCTGGTGGTTTTGTTTGGTGAAGGCAATGGGAGCTTTACCTGAGTGAGGGTTGCAGAATGCAGTCTTTGTTTACATGTGACTGAAATTGTTCCAAGCCGTTTCCTTCAGAGATGGCAGTGAAATTTTCAGGCTGAAGTCTTGTTAGGTTGCAATAGTTAATAAATATTTAATCTGCATTAAAATACAGAGCCTCAGAGGATTTAATGTTTCTCTCTCCCTTGACTTCGGTGGGAGTTAGTCACTTTAATAGTCACTTTAATAGCTTTGAAATTTTGAACCTAATTGCTCATTGCAGTGCTTAAAGCAGAAATAAAACACCCATTTATTTGCTGTGTTTAGGTCAAATTTGTCCTCTGTGTATACTTACATCATCCTCCTTACACGAACAGGAACTGTGCTTTTAGTGTACTATGGGATAAATTTGGGCTATCTCTTCTATTTTTATAAAACCTTGTTTTTAATACATCTAAATTGTTCATGAGAAGGGAAAAAAAAGAACCACAGCAACTGCTTTTGCAGATGCAACTCCAATAACGCCGTGTTCTGCTCTCGCACTGCTGGCTCCTCACTGCAGCGCCGAACCCATAAATACTTGCCCCAGATTTTCCCAACCTTTGGGCTTTGGAGGGGAGAGCTGGAGCCAGGAGGCAGTGGCTGGGGTCCTGACTCACTCCTGCTCATCTCTCTCACTGCGACCTGGACTCATTTCACCAGGCAAAGCCAGGATTCTGCAAACCGAGCTCTGAGATCTTCTCGTGCTCCTCCACATGTGCGTCCCTGCACGGGGCTGCTGCAGGAGCCCCCGGAGGTGCTGCCCCTGCAGGTGGGCTCTGAGCCCTGCCCTCTGCTCCATGCCCTCCTTGGCACCCTTCTAGAGCAGTGATGGGCCTTTGCTCTGTGTACACATGTAGATTTTAACCCCACTTTCTTCCTGGGAAGCGCTGGCTTACGCAGCTGCAAAGATGCTCTGGGAGCTGGAAGGAGCTGAGCAGGCACCAAAGGACTCCTGTGAGCACCCAGAGGTGCTGCAGGAGCTCAGCAAGCAGGAGGTGGGGTTGGGTGCCAGACTTGGAGAGCACAGGAGGTGGTTCTCGAATATTTTGTTTGGGAAATTATGTGTAGGACATGAAGAAGCCGTAGTAGGATTTGTGATTTGGCCCAGGCACCCTTAATCCTCTGCTCTCAGAAAAGTGGCTCTGCTTCAGCAGGTTTGGGAAGTTGAAAAGCCCAGTGCAGTCTGTTTCTTCTGATTTCCTTGACTTTGGCTTGGTCCTCAAATTTCCATCATCCTGCTCCTCTGTGAGTGTACGTCTCCTGGCCATGCTCGTGCTTTGAGCAGCTCCAGCAGAAATAGATGTTTAAAACGTGAAGGGACTGAGCAGGATGCTGATTCATGGATGAATCTCCATCTTGAGAGATTTGGTTATGTCACACAAACCTTTCCATCTCAATTCCCAGTTGCATGTGCCATATATTTCAAGATTATTCGAGATCGTTTTTCGTTGTTTGGCAGGTGCCTTATGGTACAAATCAATGGGCAGCACCTTCTCTTGAATGGATCAGGATTAATTTGATCTATTTATCCCATTTTGGTCCCATCAGGAGAAGGTTGCTATAAAGAGGTTCTGTAATTATAGGCAGACATTATTTGCTTTATGAAGAACCATTGTAAATAATTAAAACAATTTTACAAATAAATGAAAAAGAATTTGGTGAGTGCATTAACAAAGCTTTTATTTTACTGGGCTTATTTTTAGGACATGATCCATTCTGTTAACTGAGCTTAATCCCCACCAACTGCATTCATACAAATCAAGTTATTCTGGAACCAAACTGCAGATCAGCAGGAGTTTCTCGCTACTGCTTCATAAAGTTCAGCCACGTGTGATGGGTCTCTTGAACGTGAATATAACTCAGCCAAGTTCCAGGGCTGGATGTCCAAATACACACAGTTTCAAGACAACATGATTCACAAATTGCAGCTTTTAGAGGCAACATTATAACTTCAGCTGGGGGAGGGAGAAATCCTGAGCTTTAGCAGTTGGATTTTGAAGAGTTCCCCAAATAACAGTAGTAAAAATAGAAAGCAAACACTTGAACAGTTTTTTTTCCCATGAGGTCTGGCCATAAAGTCAGTTGTTTTTGTGATAGCAGCAATGAAGGAGTCACGTTTGTAAAACATGAGGTCATGTAATTCATGACATTGTCTGCGAGATTATTTCATATCATCAGGTTATTCTTAAAAAGCAGCAACAGCAAACCTTTGCTTTATGTATGCCACTTTTTCTTGGGTTGGTTAATAAATTTTAAGACAAATGTTCAGGGCCCCTGCTGATGATATCTTGCCCACTGAAATGTTTATAAATACTTGTTTTAGCCGATTATGGTAATGTCTGCATTTTTGAGTCGGAGCTGGGGAATTGCGACTGCACATTAGTTTGCGTCAGTCGGAGGTTAATAGCCTCTCAGGGAGGTGGGGGAAAGCTGCTTCCTTTTCCAGACATCTGGACACAGATAGAATCAACAACTCTTATACATGTAAATCAAAAGTTACTGTTCTATATAAAACACTGTCATTCACTGATGGCAGATTAGGAGAGAACGTGACTTGTCCATAAGGCAATAGCTGTATGTAAAATATGTAATAGGATCTTCTCCCTCTCCTGCCTGCTCCAAGAGCTTTCTCCATGGACATGGCAATTAAACTAATCCCATCCTCGGGGTCAAGCAGTGCTTTCCCCCCCCGTGCCCCATTCAGGGATCACCACAGCCCTTGGGTGTTGGGTTGGGGTGCAGAACCCCCTGAGAGCACAGCTGGTGGCTCTAGCCACACACCTGCCTCCCTGGTGGTCCCAGGACCGTCCCTGGAGAGATGAGGTGACCATGAGCACCCACCCAACCCCCCAGGACAGACACTCTCACCAGCACCTCTCTCCAGGAGTTTGGTGGGTTGAGGACCAGTAGCATCTCCATGGCCAACAGAGCTCCTGTGGAGGCAGGTCTGGCCTTGCCACCAGCAGTAACAGTGTTTGGAAGGAAGAAGAGCTACCTCAGTTGTGTTTCAGCTGGAAGAGGGAGTTTCTATGTGGAAGAGGGAAAGTCATCTCTTGGGTTAATATTTAGTCATTAAAAAAGAAGGGGGGAAAGGGTAAGAACAGAATAGTGATTTTTACATCATTGAAGATTACCGGTGGGTCCGCCTTGGGGTGTCACTGAGCCGTGAACTGTGGCATATGCCTGTAAATGCCATAGGAAGAAGGGGGATCAGGCAGAGAGTGGAGTTTGTGACTGTTTACTGTGAGTAGCCAAATCCAGAGCTGACGATGAAGATTTTGCAGAAGATTCAGAGAAAGCTGAGTCACCAGGATTAAAACAGCAATAAAAGTCAATGTCAGTAAATACCCAATAACACCGAGGGGAAAGTGTGACTTTTAACTCCTGTCATTCAGGAAAAAGATCTTGAAGTTGGGTCTTATGAAAATATCACCTCAGTGCTTAGCAGAAAGGAATTGAAAACATCATTATGTTATACTGCCTTCAGGTCTTGAATACAGCTGAAGTTCCTCTCGAAAAGGCCATAGTAGAATTAGAAAACACACAGAAAAGTGCAACAATGATGACCAGAGGTAGCGAACAGCTTCCATTCAAAAAGAGACTAAGTAGCTTTTGATTTTTTTCAGCTGGGAAAAAAATGCCCGAGGGAGCTGTGCCCCAGCTCCGTGAGCCCGTGAATGGTGAGCAGAACCTGAATGAGGAATGGTTATTCATTAGTGATAACAATACCAAAAAAAAAACCCCACAAAAAATATCAGGCAAAAGGCTTAAAGGGAATAAAAGCCAGTATCTTTTCATAGGCACCTAATTAAATTGGTGAACTCTCCTTGACAAAAATACAAATGAGTTTGAAAAGGTTTAGCCGAGTGAATGGGAGCAGCAGCCGACGGATGTTCAATGTTGTAACTGAGATGCAGCCTCCAGTTAATGCTCTTCCACCTCCCTGGGCTGGTGTGTGGTGGTGGGGAGATCTGTCCCTTGCCCACCCTCCTGTGTGTCCCCTGGAGCCACTGCTTGGCACTGGGCACCAGCTTCCAAAAGCACAAGTTGCCAGTTTAGAATTCCTGCTTGATTTTGGTGTCTGAGTTAGTCCTCAATGCAAAACCCCCAGATTTCTTACTGCTCAGCTGGCATTTTGCAAGTAAGCAAAATGAGCAGGGGCTGTCTGCCTGCACTGGAGGTGATGGACAGCATGTTGTGGATCAGGGCTGCAGGATTTCATGGGCTGAAAAATGCCCCCACAGCCCAGGAACCCATCTCACGATTGGGATTTGCATCCTGAAGGCTCTGAGCACCGACCACACTCCAGGACTTCTTAAGAAAATGCCCCAGTTTTGGTTCTTGGGAGCCCTACCTCCAGCAGATAGTGCCAGCTATAATTATCCTGACAGCAGTGGAGTGGCAGTGCCTCGGACCAGCAAAGCCGTGGGGCCGAACACTTCCCACTGGTGCTGGTGCAGTTCTTGAGAAACATAACTCATACCACGTCACCACGTAAGTCAGGCTTTAAGAAAAAACCAAAACCAGCAAAACATCAAGCACAATAGTCATTCCTATGGTGAGAAACGTATTTTTAGAAAGCGAGTAATACTTTGAAATATTTGGAAGTGCTCGTGTTTCCTCTGGATGAGGGATTTAAGATTAGGTGCTGATTTCATACCTATTTTGGGACTGATGTAATCCTGGAGGCAGTGTTGGAGGTAGCACTGATCTGCTTCGCTGTGCATTAAACAAGAGTCTGTCTCAGTTTCTACTCTGCAAAATCCTGGAAATAAGAACTAAAAAAAAAAAAAAAAAAAAAAAAAAAAATCAGCATGACTAAGCCATTTTAAATGTAAAGAGGAAAATAGTTGCTTTAATATATTACTGGCGGGGACCATGTGCATGAGAAATTGTGATCCAAAAATGATTTAAACCCACTAGATAATGAAATGGACTTGAATATTAAATATACATAAATAAAACATTTATTATACTTCTCAGTACCCTTATTATTCTTTACCATAAATATGTGATATCATAACCCATGCACTGTCTTGTCATTGCTAATCAGCCCGAAGGCCAAAGGGCATTTTTCATTCAAACCATTTATTTTCTGCAGTTGTAAAATAGATGAGGGAATTTTTGTGGGGAACAATTAGAAGGAATTAAAGGCAGTGGGACGACTATTGTAAAAGCTTTAACAATCAATTCCAACTAAAGGAGAAGATGAAGTTGTATAAAAAGAAATATATGGTAATGCTGAGGTGTATGGGTTGATAATGACATCTTGGTGCCGAGATAGAATTACCTCCTCTCCCAGCAGCATCATCATTACATATCTCATGCCTGTGATCAGTACACGTCAAAATCCTTCATATTGACAAATGTGCTGTCCACTGGCATCTGTGGAGAATGTTTTAGCAGCTGAGTGATTATGAATCAAACCCCAGAGCTTACAGCCCTTACTGCCTCGCAATGCTTTCACATTTGTTGCCTGACAAGTAAATGTATCTTGACTTCCCTCTGAGATTTTTTATTTTTTTTCCACCATGTTTGATGAAAGACATTTGGCAAATTGGCAGTGGTACCCTGTACGTTGCAATTTGTACTCAGCATTAGGAATCTGAGCATGAAACGAGAGGGCAGGCTACAGGCTAAAGGGAAAAAAACAAGCCAGCCCAAAGGCAGAGCTAACCAGCATGGAAATAGTCATTCCAGGAGACAACCGCGTCATTCTGCCAATGAAAATAAATAAACCTGCAAAAATGCCCAGTTCTTCCAATTAAAATTTCAGTTTTCCAACAATCAGAGCAACCTTTTATGGATTTTGAAGAACAGTCTGTGGAGGTGTTCCAGCTGAAAAGGGTTCAGCATCTTGTCTTTCATATAATTTCCTTCTTCGTCACAAGCAAGATCTTGCACAGGGCTCATGCTGTGGGTTTTGTGCTCTGTAGGTGAGAGCTTGGCTTTCTTTTCTTTCATTTGTTTGTGGTGTTATGGAGAGGTGGATGGTTATTCTCACCTGTCAGTAGGCTCAGCAGCATTCTTGAACTCTTAAAGTGGCAGTGTTTGAGGTTTTGGAGGAGATTCTCTTGGTCTGTTCCAGACACCTTAAAGGAAACTGTTCTCCAGAAATTATTTAATCCCCATTCCGTGCAAATTACAGACAGCTAATCAAGAGTGGAAACATCCCAAAGCACAAATGATTTACAAGCAACTAAATGTAGAGCAGGAATATTAAGAGGTGGAAAAATAGGATAGGCATCTAACAGACAGAGTGAATACAGAGCACCAAAGCCACCAAAGCTTCATTTCTTCTGTGTTTATCTAATGGTCTTTGGCTATGATGGGCTAGAACACTGGACTTGATAGTTGGATGTGGCTGGGACATTGATGGAGCCTCTGTGGAACTGGATTGTTGCAGCCCTTGGTTGAGCTAGAGTGTTCATAAGGTTTCCACTGTGATATATGTCCTCTGCAAGTTCTTAAAAAAATTAAAAAAAAAAAGAAAAAGTAGACATTCAGTAATTATTTCTGTTTATTTGGTAAAAAACATTCAATGGTTTCTGTAGATGGGATGCATAGACTTGTAGGCAAACAACCACAGAGCATGACTGCAAAACCTGGAATTTTGTAGAAGCTGGGGCTTAAAAATAAGAAATGAACACTGGCTGATTATTACCCTCATGCCCCATAATTTTCGAGACTGCAGCTCTACATTGGCCTTTTTCCCTTTTTTTCTTTCACTTATCAGTAGATGTTCTTGTATTTTGGGTTCCCGGTGGGGGCAGAAATTTACCTTGGTGGGCTGTGTGCTCTCTCCTGCTGCAGGTGTCGGCTATAGAGAACATGGCCGAAAAGCTGGAGAGCTTCAGCGCCCTGAAGCCGGAGGCCAGCGAGCTGATCCAGTCGGTGCCATCCATGTTCAACTTCCGCGCGCCGCCCAGCGCCCTCCCCGAGACCCTGCTGCGCAAGGGCAAGGAGCGCTACACCTGCAGGTAGCCCCGGGGCCACCCCACGCTGCCCTCCCCAAGCCCCCCCTGCTCAGACATCCAACAGGGACCACGGCGAGTCTTTCAGGCCTCTCCGTGCCCGACATGGAAAGCGTTTCCCTGCGGGGTTCCTATTTATTAAATTATTGGTGTTACGAAACAGAGAGCTCTCCCTGTATCATAGTGGTTTGATAAATGAGGTGGAAACTGTTATATAAACAATTCCTTTTTTCCAAATTTTCTCATCACTTTCGTATATAAAAGTGTGCTTTCATTATTGATTTTTTTGATCGTAAACTACAGGCGTGTTTTCTCTCAGGCTTCTGGTTTTAATATCCAAAGGGATCAGTGATAAAATACATGACTTATTAGGACTTGTGTGTACAGATTTAAAAAAAAAAACCCCACAATGAAGATAGTCATTGAATATGCACCCAAAATGAATGGGAGCTTTGTCAAGGAGAGTGGAATTAGCTGTGTGGGTATTTTGAAGGCTTATACATCACGTTGTGAAAAAATAAATGGGATGTTAAAAGTGAAAGGATGCAATCTTCAAAGTCATCATGTGGACCAGCCACCACCCTCATTCACTTAAGAGAGCGCTGTGTGTGCTCTGCCCCCATGCAAAAATGGGCTCAATGTCCTTAACAGAATGGGCCAATTATAAACTGAATATTAATATGTTGCTTGAATGAAGGGGGAGAACTCACGATAATTTTTTTTTTTTGCCATTATTTTTCCCTTGACATATTATTGAGTTTGGAGAATGGTTTTTAAATTGCACAGTTTAGGTCTCTATATCATCTCCAGAACGCGCAGGCGTTTGACACTGGCATATCGGTTTATCTGATCTTTTTGAAAACATGTCACCTTCTTTCAAGACATGTTGTTATAGAAACATACCTTGATGGATTAGGTCTTTGAGTCTTGTCTGCTCTGATCCTATTCAATGCACAGAACGGTGTCACGTTTGCTGACACGTAGAATTGGTTGAAAGGTTTGAAATTTGCTTACACAGAGGCAGAAATGCAAGGCTTTAATAACAGATTCTCTTGATTACAAATCTGAATGATGCTGATAACCACCCAGTGGGCTTAGAACCTTGGGGTGATCTTTAAAACTGGTTTTTCATATACCCCTTGCTTCTGCACAAGCAAAGCTGGTTGGTGCCAGCAGTTTCAGTCCCACTCTCGTGTGTGTGTCGACCCCTTACATTTGCTGAATGCTTTTATTGAGATGTTGTTGCACCAAAGCAATGCCAATAGGACCATAAAGTGATGATTCCAGTTGGGCTGTACCTCCAGTGCAGCTCAAACTGGGACAAAGCCACTGAAGGTTGTGTTGTCTTATCAAACATTTTCTTATCACAGATACTGTGGCAAGATTTTCCCGAGATCTGCAAACCTGACCCGTCACCTGAGGACGCACACTGGAGAGCAGCCCTATAGGTACCACACCCCTCACCCCTGTCTGTGCTGTGGTCAAACTTTGAGGTCCCTTCCAGTGCAGATGTTTTCTGTGATTCTGTGAAAAAAGCTGGGGAATTTAGCATCCTTGCTTGACCAGCTCCAGCCCTTCCTCCTTAGCTTTGGACCCACCGTTGCATTTTGGTCTCAGAGTTTCGTGCATTCGGTGCTGATCCTCGGTGTTGAAGATGCAGAAAGGGGGAAGGTTTTGGTCTTAGTGAAATTCTTTTGGCTGGGGCAGCTTCCCAGCGCAATCCCCAAGTTTGCCATTGCTGGCAGGGTGGCTGGCACTGCTGAACCAGTGTGGTTGAAGTGATGTTCAGTAGGGCTTGTGGACGTATTTTGCCTTGCAAAAATGTTTTTTTCTTGGAGTTCTGCAGTGTTATTTGCAGCCTAAAATTGCGTGATTTGTCAGTCATCTGATTGCTGAAAGGTCCTGGTTGCAAAGGCGTTACTGTATTTATTGTTTCCTGCCTAATCTGGATCCTCTCTGAGGTCTGCTTAACCAAAACCCATGTGGGTGTACTCTCCTGTTGATAAGAATATGTGTGTGATACTGAATCCAGGACAGTCACATGCAGAAATATGTATAAAGCTTCACCTTATTGAAAATGAAAGGCTAATTTAAACTGGAAAGAGGCCAGTTCATGTTCCAGTAAAACAAATGCACGGATTTCTGCATTTTATGAGCTGTAAAGAGCAGAGTAAGCTCATTGTTTGTGAGGAAACAATATGTTTTTTGCATCTAGTCTCTTTGGGAAATTAGATTCACATCTAATTTTATTGTAGGAAGGTCTTGATGTATATTATACCCGTCCACTGCATAAAAGCCACAAGCAATTAGTAGCATAATGGGCCATTTCAGCACTAAAAAAAAATTGACATCATTGACAAGCGTAAGAGAGGCACAGGAGAAGTAAAAGATTGAAAAACTGAAGTGGTGAAGACTCCTGGCTAGTTGCCAGCCAGAGAATTTGGAATAGTTATAGTATGACTTAGTAATGGCTTAAAGAGCAATACAGTAAAGGCTTTAGGGACTCCAAATCGCTACACAGTATGAAAATTGATGCCTCTGGTACCGGAGTGATAGACTAAACTACTCACATTGGCACAGTATTAAAGGTTGGGATTGTTTATTGCTGGTTTTTGCAAGATAACCAAATTTCCTCTGGGATTAGCAATCAAGCAAGCTAATTCCTCAAGAAAAGATTTAATCACGCGGTATAATTTAGAATAGGAAAAGAAATAGCCCTTTTTACCTTATTTGAGCATTAGAAGAGATCTGTTTCATGTTTTTTCTAGAAGTGTTTAATTGTATTGTATTGGCAGCACATGAAACAATAGAATTATTGCTCTACTGTTTTCAAACTTCCCAACTTTGCGTGCAACAGTTTAAAAAACATGGGACTCAATTACCATAGCTAATTTGATGCCATTAGCTCAGAAATATTATGCTTATTCCTAGAGGCAGTATTTAAAATGTAAAGTCTAATGTGAATTAAAGCTGAAAACCCCAACATGGAAGTTATGTCTCATTCCAAGAGCACAGCTCTCCAGTTAGGCAGCCAAAATTTGTCTTTATTTCAGAGAGGATTGTGCCTCAGTAGGGAACAAGGAACTGTGGTTGGGTGCTGAGACTGAGCCTGGAATGCTCTTCATGTATCATAGGATAAATCTTACGTATCCAGCTACTAACAAACTCTTCCCTACCCCCTTGTTTTGTTTTTTTTTTTAGATGCAAATACTGTGACAGATCCTTTAGCATATCCTCTAACCTGCAGAGACATGTGCGTAACATCCACAATAAAGAGAAGCCATTCAAGTGTCACTTGTGTGACAGGTGTTTTGGTCAACAAACCAATCTTGACAGACATCTAAAAAAGCACGAGAACGGGAACATGTCTGGTATGTTATGTCTTTTCCCTCCTGTCTTTTCCCTCCCCAGCCTGCCCCACGTCCCATGTGCAGGGACTGCCCATTCCCTGTCAGTGCTGCCGAGTGTCCACAGGCACACGCTGCTCCGACGGGTGGGGGGCTGCAAAATATGTAAGTGCCTAAGCTCTGCTGACATTTAAAGAGCTTTGAAAATCCCAGCATAAACTCTCTCCTTGTGTAACTTAAGAGCACTGGAAGATGTCTTTTCTTTTGGTTTTAATTAAGCCAACCCATAGCGTTTCGAGAACAGACTGGGAAAATTGGTTTAATCCCATCTCCGCAATCACTTGGCTCTCAACAGGAGTCCTAGATTTAGACTCTCAGGGGGCACTCTAAAAGATTTTCCTGGCACCTTCTGAAATATTCCCACTGTCAGGAGCTGAAAAGCTCTGGCTATTATGGAGCTAATGGTGCCTCTCAAAACCCAAAGCAAATTGGTCACCACACAGCAGCGGCACAGGCAGTGGCAGGAGGGGATGTCATTGGGCTGGCTTGGGTATCTGCAGGGTTTAATGAAAACCCTCTCTGCAGTCCTTTCAGTCTGCATTTTGCCTCACTGGAAATAACCAGGGACATGCAATGAATGCAGAGCTGTCCCTTCCCCAGCCCTCAGACAAAGGTGTCTGACACTGGTCTCTCAGTGCTAATGAACCTGGGTGATTATGTCAATGGCTACTCCATATTTTGAATAAATCTGCGTAATTAATAGCTGAAAATTAAGTTCTGTTTGCTCAGTTCAGCCATTGGTCTAAGAAAGACAGTTATCAATGGACAGTCTTGGAATCACAGGGAACAAGAGGGAGATGTTGAAATAGAGACATGGCAAAAGTGATGATAAACCATGGAAAGGGCACCCAGCATGCAACCAGTTTTTTTTGCTGGAAATCACCCTTGCCCGTGAATAATTACTGATTACTGGTTTTATGGCCAAAAGCTGATGGTTCACATTGACCAACTTTCTGGCTCTCACCCATTTTAACCAGAGTTTCAATTTAATTTTGATTTAAATGGTTAAATATAGAAAATGTAAAGGGGCAGCAACAGACATCGTATGTTTTGCTTTAAGGTACTGCAACATCTTCACCTCACTCAGAACTGGAAAGCACAGGGGCAATCCTAGATGACAAGGAAGACTCTTACTTCACAGAAATTAGGAATTTTATTGGAAACAGCAACCACAACAATCAATCTCCCCGAAACTCAGAGGAGAGGTGAGTTGTGTCTGATCTGCCTTCAAAAGGTGCCCACTGCTCCTTTTCCAGGTCTGCAGACCCGATTGTTCACTTTTGATGATGTCTGGAGCCAGAGTTATTTTAGAATCTGGTTGCTTCAGTCGCCACCTTGGTGTCTTAGGAATAGAAATGTGTTGGTTCCCTCCCCACTGTGTATGAAGATGTTCCAAGTGGCAGATGCTGGACAAGAGATTCCATCTGTGAACACATTTCTCCTCGTATCTGGAGCTCTCAGTTTCAGGCTCCCACCCTTGATTTAAGTCTGCTGAAAAATTCCTTCTCTTTACATTCACGGCAGAGCAGGTGAATTCTACATCCTGTGGCTAAATGTATGGAGCCGTAGGATTTAAGTACAATTTAAATGTGCAATTAATAAAGTAGACCAAGCTAAATTCTTGGACCAAATGAAAGATTGTAGCTGAAAGTCCTTTCCCGTAAGAAACTCAATCCCAAGAAAGATGCTGAGTAGCCAAAAGCCCGTGAGGCTGCGGGTGGGCGTTGGGAGTCCACAGTGCTCCAGCATGTGAGAGAGCTTTTTCTACTAAGATTTATTAAGTATATGGGTGTTTGAATTCTTCTGAACTAACAGAAGAGAGACCACTTCTAAATATTTTCAGTTAATAAAAGTGCAGCTAAGCAGAAAAGGCTGTGGGATGGAGCCCCACACATTTCTTTGGGATTGGTGTTGCATTATGCATTATTTTCCCTTTTGAATTGGCATTACATTATCAACATCAAAAAATTCTTACTGCCGGTGACAAACTTTGCTGTCTCCTCAATTTCTAGATGCCTTTGTGAACGGATAAAAAGAGTGGACGCAACACGATTTCCACAAAAGTATTGGATTAAATGATTACATGCATATTCAAATTTCATTCCATCTTGATTGGCAATGAGGGCTTGGGATTTTTTCCTTGCACATCTGGTCTCAACATGTCCTCCGACAGGAAGTCAGCAAAGTGGAAAGGTTGCTGGGTTGTGCAGTGTTTCCTTTCTAAATTTGGCACTTCAGACTGCTCTTGACGGATATTTTATCCCTGGCAAATTGCTGCATTTGAAAGCATAATTAGAGAATCTGTTTTCTTAATCACATGGCTTTTGTTACTTTGGTTGTAGTCCATCTCCCTTTCATTCCTAGCAGCCCCAATTGAGCATAACAAGCAAGTTGGCAGCCCAAACTGTGCTCAACAATTTCTTATTTCTGCCTATTCAAATAAAAGATGATAAAGAGATATTTCTCTGATGATCTTAGAGGGAGGTGGCTGCTTCAGCTCTCCCTGTTCTGCACAACCTCAGATTTTTTGATACTGTTCTAAAGACAGACCATTCCCTAGAGCATATTTTTCAATGCAATGCTAAACTCATGGTAGTCAGCTGGAATTTGCTTGGAAAATAGATGAAACTCTAATATGTTTAGGAAAATGATGCTGTTATTGTGGCAGAAACAAGCTTTCCTCCTCAGAAACTCCGTCTTTTACAGCAGAAAGTCAAATGTTAAATACCAACAAGGCTGTGAGGGCTCATCTTATCTTGCTCCACCATTGGGTATATCCCATATTGTCCCACACTGTTTGAAGCACACGGAGTCTAAAGCAAACTGCGTGCGGACAATAAGGTTTCCATTTTTATAACTGTATTCCTGGAAAAGTTAAGGACCTTTTGCACAGTGAGAACAATAGATGAATCAAGGCCTCTGTGCTACATGACGTGGTGGGGGCAGATACAGTGGTATATGAATTTTGGGGGGGCTCCACTGGGTGCAGCTCATTCACATCACTGTGTCTCTGGTTGGGCGTTCATTGGCGCCGCGGTGCCGAATTTCTTTAGTTCTCATGTGATGTGATGGACACAATGCAGCTCCGGATGCTCTGAATCCTACAGGGTTGAGACCGTTACCAAACAAGCCCCTACTTCAGCGTGGGTATTATGTCCTTGATAAAAATCCCGTAGGAAGTAGTTAAGAGAAGTCATTGTCTGAGAGCAAAGGGCAGCGTAATAACAGCGCGTAGACCAAATGGTTTTCCATGTGTGTATTGCTGTAATTACTCATTTAATAAGAATAAATGCACTTAAATTGCCATATGACCTTTCTTTTCATTGCTTTTTACCCTTCAAATCAGTCAATAACCCAATTCAGCATGGAGGCGATATTGCAGACCGCTCTTCAGGTCTCTGGCTGAAGTCTCTTAGGTTCCCATGTATGAAATCCATACATTCAGTGAAGCAGTATGGCTTCCAAAGGGGTGGTAGGGTGCTAAATTAATTAAGGGTGTAATTTTGACTTTAAAACTCTGAACGCAATATTGGGTGTCATTTTTTGTTAAAAATGCCAGATCCGATTTTCAGAGTTTCTTGGCCCCTACAGCTTCTGTTAAAAGGCAGTGAGTTGTTTTGCCCAAACTACGTGTATGATTGGAAACTTGAGATGAAGTAATGCATGAGAAAATTTGGAATGGTTATCTGAACATGCCTCTGTTAGAACAGTAGTTTTAGCAGGATAACAGGAAAATCCCATGCTGATGGTGCTATAACATCCCACTGATTTCTGAGTGGAATTTTCTCCAGTGCTAATTTTCTCTGAAGCTAAGCAAGATATGAAATACAGAAATCACTTTATTCTGCTGGGACAGATGCTTTTCAGATCTGTCTCCAAGAGTCTGCCAATGAGGAGCTTTCATATCTGATTTGTGTTTATAGCTTGGGCTTGTTTTGGTACTTTCAGAATGAATGGCAGCCACTTTAAGGATGAAAAAGCCATGGTAGCCAGCCAGAACTCGGATCTGTTGGATGACGAGGAGGCAGAAGATGAAGTAATGATGGATGAAGAAGACGAAGAGAGCGAAATGGCAGGGAAAGCAGTCAAAGAGCCCGTGACAAGTGACATGCATGAGGGCACTCCCGAGGAGGATTATGAGGAAACGAGTACTTTGGACATGAACTGCAAAGCTTCCCCTGGCAGGTTGGTTCCTTCCGAGTATTGGTGTGCCCGATAGGCGGAATAAAAACAATAAACCATACAAGAGTGCCAGCACCAAACCGGTGCCGTGGGAACCGGTCCGGAGCAGCCGCTTCCCACTTACAATAGCAACGTGCGTCTGTGTTTGGGTCAACACCAGCCCTGCTTTCAGCTTCTTCGTGCAGTCTGGAGCCCTTGATAGGAAAATTGACTGTGCTTGGGGAGCTATTGTGAGGTTCTGGGTGAGACAGGAAGCAGGGTGAGACAGTTCCATGGGAGAGACGTTATCTGCTCCGTGAACCATCCTGGATCTCTCATAATGGCCTTGCGGAAGGCTGTGGAGACACCATGAGAGAGACAAACTCTCCCTCCCCCACTCAACTGCCCTTTCTTTAGAACAGAAAAGGGAATTTTTTTTATTTCAGGATCACCATTCCATAAGGCAAGGCGGCTTATGAAAGTGAAAAAGGGAGAAATTGCTCAGATGTGTAAATCTGAGAAGACGAGGGAATGCAGAGAGGATCATTTAATTGACATTAAAGCCTCCTTGGTGCTTTTGTAGGTATAAAGAAGAGGAGTATAATAAGACTGGACTTTCGGCTTTGGACCACATACGGCACTTCACAGATAGCCTCAAAATGAGGAAAATGGAAGAAAATCAATACAGTGAAGCTGAATTGGCAGCTTTCAATGCTTCCCAGCTGCCAGAGGACCTCAAGCAACCATTGTACAGGAAATCCAAATCCCAGGTAAAAGCTTAACTCGGTTAAAATGTTATTGTCACCAAATACCCACAGGATTAAGCTGTTAGTGTGTGGCAGGCAGGGTTGTTCCAGCTTTGTCAGACAAGGCTGGGCTCCATGTCCATAAACCTCAGCCTGACCTGACATCCCACTGCATCCCAGAGACATGATAGGGTGCTCTGGTCCCTGAGAGTGGAGGATTTCCATACTTTTTTCTTACTTTTTTTTGCTATTTTTGTTCTGCCTGCTGCCCACAGAAATGCCATGGTAAGAACTAGTCCCACTCTGCTGACACCGATGCTGTGGAGTTTACCTGCAGCCTCACAGGGATGTGACTTGATCTTCTGGCTGGCTCAGCATTTTGGCATTTTTTTCTAGCCTGTTGGATGGTACCACCTCTAGGTCCTCAGCACGTTTTGCAAACAGCAATAACTGAAATGGTATCCTCATGCTATTTCTTGCCGTTTTCTAAACATTAATTAATTAAAATGGGGTTTTTTAGCCCCTTTGAAAGATTCCTGTTTTAAAAACTGCAGAATATGCATGTATGAAAGGTCAGCAAAGGATACTGTTAATATTTGGTGAAATACAGGACGAGACAAGGGATAATACGATTCGTCAGCCTCTTGAAAAGAGCCTCCTGTGCCAAGAATCTGAAGGCAAAGGAGACTTTGGGACCTTGTCTACTATCAAAGGTTTCTCTGAGCTTTGTGAAACCAGATGAAAGCAGAAATTATTATTACTATTAGTGAGTCAAAAGTGTCAGTGAAAGGGTTGACAGTGGTTTTACCTAAAGCATTTTGTTGGGGTTTTTTTTAACTAAGTTGAGACCAGCGGCTGTAGCCTGACTGCTGCCCTGACCGCGCAGGGGTGGCGTGGGTCCAAGCTCAGATCCCCGCCGCGGGAGTGTGACCTCTTTGTCCTTCTTCTGTCCCCGTGCAGGCCTATGCCATGATGCTCTCTCTCTCCGACAAGGACTCCCTTCATTCTGCATCCCACAGTTCTCCCAACATGTGGCACAGTATGGCGAGAGCCGCCGCGGAATCCAGCGCCATCCAGTCCATCAGCCACGTATGACAGTGCGGAGTCTTACCGAGGATGGGACCAAGTCCAAACCAGTAGCATGGCTCTTTCATATATGACTATTTAAAAGACTGCTGAGCAGAATGCCTTATAAATCTGCAGGGTCACTCATTTAAAGTCTGGTGACCTTAAACTGAATAATTTTAAAAAAGAAAGAAACTATTTATTCTCAATATTTTGTTTTGCACAGCAAAGGCAGCTGCTGACTTCTGGAGGATCAATGCGACTTAAAAAAAAAAAAAAAAAAAAGTTTCAGCGGATTATGTAAACGGGGCTGGGAAAAAGTGTCTTCCAGTTCACCCGGCTTTGAGGGGCAGGGGCAGAAGGGTTAAGACTGCATTGATACACACATGGGCACTCCTTTAAAGTAGGAACTGAATTGATTTTCTTTTTGTATAAGATAGTTTGACACAGGATTGGGAACAGTTGCTTTTATGTACAAATCTCTTCATTAAAGCTTTATGCATTTTAGCCCTTCAAAGAAAGAAAATAGTTCTATCAAATGCACACTATCCATCGTAAATGTAGAATGAAGTAACAGGGAATATTTTGTTCTCTCCGTAATTCTTTTGCCTTCTCAACTGCATTGTTAAAAAAAAAGGAAAAACAAGGAGAAAAAAATGACAGAAAAAGAAAGAACTCTGAGAAACAATACATAAGAGGCTTGTGTATATTGTAAACTATGAATGTTCACTACTCCAAGAAGCTAAATCATCCAGATAATTCCGTGAAAGCACCGCGTTCATTGACAGCACCACTAGTTCGAATCATTGTAAGGAGATTTTTAATTTTCGACAATCATGTCACTATTTTGTTGTATTGTTTCCTTTCCCCCTACCCTCTTAATTTCTCCTTTGTGTTGTGTGTACTATGTATTTATTTGTTGGCAAACGATTGTTTGTTGATTACAATAGCACTGTTCCTGTAACAAACAGCACTGCTCCAGTCCCCCACTGCGTTACGATGTAAGGCACCCATGTACTTCCAAAAAAGTGAGGTGAACTGATCTGTGTATATGGGAGTGCAAAACAGTGTTTGAAATTTTCTTACATTCCTCTTTTATTTTATTTTTTTGCCTTTTAATGAACTAAATAACTAATAGATGCGACTTAGTTTTGTTCTGTTTTTTTTTTTTTTGTAATACAGTAAATTGATTCGATTGTATAAACAGTTATAATTTCTTCATGAAAGCATGATTCTTCTGATTAAAAAAACTGTACCCAATATTTTATGCTGGTTGTCTGCGAGCTTGTGTGATGTTATGTTCATGTTAATCCTATTTGTAAGATGAAGTGTTCCAAATTTATGTTTTAAAAGAATAAATAAATAACGGAAGGTATTCAGTTATTTTTGGGGGTTTTTTTGCCTTTAGTGAGGGACCAGATTTATTTTTCCTTTTGTTTATAATCTCATTTTGAAATAATCGGCAAGTTGAGGTACTTTCTTTAAATGCTTTGTACAATGTAACTGTTACGCATTTCAGTACATTACTATGGGAGGATCAACTTAAAAAAAATAATAAAGGACTACAAAACTGAAGGGATCTATTTCCTTTTTGTCTTGGTTTTGTCTGAGTCAGGGCAAAAAAGGCACATTTCCGCTGCAGTCTGGGGAGCAACGATGGATCTGTGGGGTCGTGAGGGCAACCAGAGGATGGGGCACCAGGAGGTGTCTTGGACTTGGCCATGAAATGTGGGACATGAGCCAGAGCCTCTCAATAGACCGACTGTTGGAGGGGTTTAGTTAAGTCCTTTAAGTTTCAAAACAGTGCCTTGGAAAAGAGGGATATTTAGGTCATTTCACAGAAGAGGTTGGTGCAGTGTCACCTTCAAAGGCATTTGTGGAGCCCTGAGTTTGAGCTTTGCCCGCCTGCTGCTTGGGGGGACAACATTGGGAAGCACTGGCTTGGCTGGTGCGTAGTGAAATATTCACTCACCAGAGTGATCAAAATCCATGGCTGAGTAAATGAGCCTCCAGCTGCATAAAATGAGCCTTTTAGAGGCTAAAAGGATAAAAAAAGAAAGAGAGCATTTTAGTTTGTGTTTGTTGTACCTGTCCAGCATACTTGGGGAATGGTCCTTTGTCCTCCTGTTGAACATCAATGGTGGTGATAATCCAGGTCCTCTTTGTTCGCTTCAGAGGTCGCAGACTGTCTGACTGTTAAGAATCCATCCCCTATCGGATAAAAAAGTGAGTTTAGTGTCACAGTTTGCACAGTTAGCTGTTGTGTATCTGTTATTATATAATATTGACTACAAACCTGAATACTCTTCCTTCTGATGGCTTGTCTTAAACTGAAATTTTCAATTTCATGAGAAAAACTGTCAGCAGCAGTAACCTTGAGAAAAAAAAGAAAAGTGATTGTGACAAGTTTGAGTCACTAGAAAACTTTGATGTGTTGTCTAGGAGGAATTTGCCTTCACAGAAACATACTGAGCCAGTTTTGACACTATTGTATTGAATTGTGTCTGACCCTTAACTCCACCAATATCATCAGAAATATCATCCATCTCATTCCAAACGAATGCCATGAGATCTGTGAGACCAATTCCTCTGGTCAGGTGATGCCAGACCCATAAAAACAGTGTCCATGTTTCCATGTATCTACCAGTCCATGGTATCATCTCTGTGGCTTTTCCTAAATCAAGTATCTCCAGTTCTTTTAAAATATTCACCCCTGTCTCTCTGTGTCCAGTGCTCCTTTAGAAGTTGTCTGGTATTGACAGGACATAAACTGACTTGCAAAAAGGAGTTAAGTCTGGGGAGTATTTGAGTCTCAGGGGCTCTGTGGTGTGACTCGAAGTGTTCCAAACACAGCTGATTTACCAGAAGGTGATCACTGGATCAAAGTGTCTAACTCAGATGAGTAAAATGAATCACTGAGGATGGTGACTACACCCAAATTGGCACATTTTTTCCAAGCTTCCTTCCCTGCCTCAAATACTGCTTTTTACTGAAAATCTTTCACCTCAAAGGACAGAGCTCAAATTACACCACTGCCATTAGCTCACAGGTAACTTGGACACTTTTCTCCTACTTCTCATCAGTTTCCTTGAAAATTTTGGGGTTTATGACTCATCCTGTCAAATGTTTCCAAAAGTGGAACAGATCTCTGCCTGCCCAGACTCAGGCAAAGGCCTTTACCCTGTGACTTTATTCTGAAGAAAGAAAATACTTTTAAAATTGTCGTGGTTACAAACCCGCTGAGCAATGAATGGGGATCACCAGTAATTCCTTGGAACTGTAAAGCTGTTTATATCCAGGGAAAAGCTCTGTGATGTATAAACAGCAAGCAAGGCTGCAGCTTGGCACTTGCAAGTTGTCTTTGTTGGATTTGCTCCAGGTTCAGCTCTGCTGGACCCCCCAAACAAGCTCTTTTCCCCCTTTTCTATGTGTAATCACTTTTAATCATTTTGGAAACTTTAACTGGGTATTTTCCGGCTTCCCCACCCCTTGTGTGCACCTGCAGAGCCATGGCTCGGGGTAGAGCTGTCTCCATTCCAGCTGGGGACACTGCCAGAAAGGACCAGCCTGGTACAGGACCATGAATCCCACAGAAACACTCATGGAAATGCCACTGAATTCCTGGGGGGATGATGATGAACGCGGCAGTCACCACCAAGCACCAGCATGCTCAGCCAGGTGTGAGCACTCCGGTACCCCCAGCAGGATGAGCAGAGGGTCCCCACCCCTGGAAAGCCCTTCCCAGAGACCTGAGCCCAGGAACCGCCTGTTTCGGAGGCACCATGCAGGGACAAACAGCCTCACAGAGTGGTTAAGGTGGAAAGGGATCACTGGAGATCATCTGGTCCAGCCTCCCTGCTCCAGCAGGTCCTCTCAAGCACATTGCCCAGGATTGTGTCCACATGGATTCTGAGTGTCTCCAGGGAAGGAGACTGCATCACCTCTCCAGGCAGCCTGTTCCAGGGCCCAGCCACCCACACAGTGAAGTTTTCCTCATGTTCAGGTGGAATGTTCTGTTGCCATCTCCTGCCTGTTGCCTCTCATCCTACTGCTCTGCCCCCCTGAAGGTCCTGGCTCCATCCTCCTGCCGTGCCCCCCGTGCAGCCGGACCCCCTGCCCACATCCCAGCCCACACCCACCTGCAGGAGCAGCAGGATGATGAGCAGCTCCGAGGGGAGCAGCGGGACCATGGGGGACCCGGGAAGATCCTGCCATGGGAGGTGAGAGCATCGAGGTGCAGCAGAGCTGGGTCTGTGGGACTCTGTGTGATGGCTCCCTGCAGCCCAGGGCTTTTCCACCAGCATTTCCACCTGGGTCCAGCCTTGTGAGCAACCCCAGAGGACCGCGGGTATTTCCACTCTGTCAGACAAAGCGAAAAAAATGGAGCTGTTGTTGCTGTCAAACTGAACTGACTCCAAGCAAAGCTCAGTCCTCCTGTGGTGCTGGGTTGCTTCAGTCAGGCTGCACCTGCCACCTCCACACACAATAAATGGACCATGGCTGCAATTTTATTGCTGTTTTACAACTAACAGTAAACACGTGTCTTTATTCAACAGTTCCTTGGGAATGCCATTCCCTAATAACTTCACTGTTGTTTGCTAATAATAAACACACAACTTTACTTTCGATAGGAGCTGGGTTTATCCGGGTTTATGCTCAGGAGAGCTGTTTCTCTATGATTTCAGACTTCGAAAAAAGAGCAAGTTCTGTCAAAGCTTATTTGAAAGCTGATATAACAACCCTGGACTGTCCAGTTCCACCCAAAAGCCATCACGCAAGGATGAACAAAAATATGCTTTGCATGAAACTACATAAAGAAGGAGGAAATTAAAAATTAAGAAACACAGAGTGGCAGAGAGCAGGGGGAAGGTTCTGGCTTCTGTGAAAACACCTCTTACAGAATTTTCCTTTCTCCTGATTTGCTTTTACTGGGCATAAGGTTATTCTCTTTTAGAAGTGGAAAAGAATTTATTTAGTGTTCTGGAAGTTGTGAAAAGAAGAATTATGGAAGAACTGATCTCCTGTTCAGGTGAGAAGAAAAGCAATAGATTGTGTCCAATAGGCTACACTCAGGTGACTGAGAGTGGGGAGGAAGGCAGGCAGGAAATAACAGCAACAGGTTAAATAGCAGTGCAGGGCAGGAAGGCTTGGACATCAGGAAAACCTCAAATAGCAAGAAAGTTCTGATTGTAAAATTCTTGTGTGATACCTCACACAGGAGCTTTGTAAAGCTTACTATAAGGTCACAGATATAGCAAAACAAAGGGATTTTTCAGCAACAGAAAATTCTGGGATTTCCCCTTTCCATCTCCCTCCCTTGATTTTCCTCTGGATTAGCCTCAGCTGAATGCAAGAACACGCTGCGTGTGAAATTAAGTTATACCCATTCCATAATCCAGGAAAAATCCAGTCCAGGTTGTCCCCCATTCCATATTCCAGGAAAAATCCAGTCCGGATGTTTCCCCATTCCGTACTCCAGAAAAAAATGCAGTCCGGGTTTTCCCCCATTCCGTATTTTGGGGAAAATCCAGTCTGCATTTTCCCCCATTCCGTACTTTGGGAAAAATGCAGTCCGGGTTTTCCCCCATTCCGTACTTTGGGAAAATGCAGTCCGGGTTTTCCCCCATTCCGTATTTTGGGGAAAATGCAGTCCGGGCTTTCCCCCACGCCAGACTCCTTAAGCCCAGCTCAGCGTTAGTTCCACCTGCCCAAACCCAGCTCTGAGGACCCTCAGGGAGCGACTGCCACCCTCTCACCCAATCTCTGGGCTGATTTTCCCGTCGGTTGCCTGGAACTTGGCATTTTCTTGTCAAAGTATCCCACCCAGCAGCAGTGCCCATGGGGTTTGATGAGCAGAGGGCACTGAACGTGTTTCTATAATACACAACGCGTCCTTCAACTCCGTGTAGATCCGTTACCATGACCTTGATTTTCATTGCCTTTTCTCAGTGCCAGAGCTGCTCACCAAGAGGAATAGCTGAAGAGCAAACCCAGATTAGATTACTCATCTCATCCCCCAATAAACAAGGAAAACTGGATAATTTTTGTCTTTGTGTCATACCCTGCCCGATGGACCACACAGGTGCACTTGTCCAGATGCAAACAGATTGCTGAGTGAGGACTGACGTTTCTGGCTTTTTGCTACAGTGATTTCATTTTCTTTTTTAAGGAAAAACAAAAGTCAATACTTTTCAAAAATCCCTTCACCTTATTTCAGCATCATCCTACTGTTCACCCCACCGTGGTACTTTTCTGTAAGTCAACAAATCATTCCCATGTGATCCTGCCGCCTTCCAAGATGGAGGAGCTGCACATTACCCTCTCAATTCCTATCTACAGAACCTAACAAAGCCCCAGCACGACAAGATGTTTAATCAATATTTCACCATGGCCCAGCTCCTCAATACCCCTGCGGGTCCCAGTCACCATTCCCGTGTCAGCTGCTGTTTCCAATGGGTACATTTGTGGAGTAATGGGAGGGGAAGTTATTATAAAAGCATTTGCAGGGCTGCTTTTGCTCAGCTATTCAGTTTGGCCCGTTACTCCACGCATGTCTTGGACTTTAAAACTTTCTGTCAGGTCTCTCATATGCAGAGACTCACTGTGAGCTCCTGGATGGCTCCGCTGCACTCTCCACCTTCCAGCTATATTTAGTCCCAGTTGTGGTTTTGTTGGTCACTCGCGGAGTGGTGTGGAAAAGTTAGTTTTAAAGATGCTTCCAGTAATGATTTAAACAAAACAAAGGTATCCAGCAGCAAACAGAAACCCCTTTTTCCATGTCAAAGCCCACGTTCCTTGCCAGGACTCCAGTTTGCAGGAAAATGTGTTCTGCAGCCTGGCCAAAAGCAGCCTCTCTCCCGTCCATTGACTGGCTCTGCAGGTCTGTGAGCACACCTAGGCTGGGGCTGGCAAGAGCCAAATTAGTTCAGCTTCTCTTTCTGTACAGAAAATGGTGCCAGCTTTAGGAAAGGCTCAACTCAAGTTCAGAGTCAGTTAGTGACGTCTGGGGAGATGGTGAACATCAAATAAAAAGTAAAAAAATAAGTGCTGTATTCCTCTTCTTTTCCATTATTTTTTTTCCCCTGATTCAGACTCATTTGCTGCTAGGGGAAAACAATTTTCGCCAAAATTATCCCAGAATTTAGATTTTAATCAGAAAAACATTTAGATAATCCCTGGAAAGAGGCTCCACGGTCACACAGTGATCCAGGAACTCATGGTACATCTTGCAAGCCTTTATCCCAAAACGTCTGCCTCAGCTTTGCTTGGGAATGGTTGCCCCCCTAGGTATGAACATAAACCAGACCAAACACAGATTCTTTTGCAGGTTGGAAGCAGAGCCTCCTTTTTTTGATCCAAGAGGGTGCACATTTTAATGGCAGTTGAAGCTATTTATATCTACAAATCCATTTGGAGAAGTTTGGGGAACCTTTTGTTATGAAAGGTGCTGTGGAAATATGAAAGTACTGTGGTACAATGAGCTTTAGCAGGATCTGCTCTGGCTGTCTGAGCGGGGGGTCTGAGAGAAGGCACCTCCAGCAGGCACCCGCCTTTCCCCTGCTTTATTTTAATACTAATTAATTCCAGAAAGGCTAAAGAAATCTGATGAAATGCTACACTTCTAAGAAAAAGTTTTGCCCAAGAGTCTTCAAGCCGGCCTCCCAGCTTGGGAGGGTCTAGTGGGAGAAGAGGGTTAGTGGTGATTTTGATGCTTAAATTATCAGTAATTAAGAAGTTGATTTTCAGGGATTGAAGAAAATTTTAAACAGCTGCTTCTTTCGGGCCTTTTACTCCTCATTTTCATTAACATGTGCTAAGGCAATCTGGAAAATATATTTAGATCCATATTATGCTATGTCAAGACCTCAGCATCTGTACCTTGGGGCAGATACATGTGAGATAGCCGAGGGTAGATGTGCCAGCGAGCACATGTGGAAGCGTTCAATTTGTAATATGATTAGAGCCCCAACACAAAGCCCGCTTGATACCTGTGGCAGATTTGTTTCATGGTAAGCACAGAAAATTCTCCAAAACCATGTCATGTTTCACATCACCAGCCAACTCAAACTAGAGAAGTAGCGCTTTAATTCCCGGGGAATCTCTTTCAGCAGGCGCGTGTCAGGCCCAATTAAGGTCCAGGCGGGCTCGTGCTAATTGGGGTGAGGTATGCAGGGGTGTAACGTGGTCCTGCAGCAAAGCAGCCCCTTTGTCCACGCCACACCAGCCCGTCTCTCTTCCCCAGGGTGGCCGGCGGAGGAGCTCCTGCTAGAAAATCGCCTGGAAAAGTTCACAAGAGGAGTGAGAGGTTTCAGCAGTGGGTAAGAGACCTCGGGGTGCCTCAGCTGCAGCTCACTGTGGGGTCCCCTGCGTTAGCTACCACCACAGGAGAGGAAGGTGGTGAGCTGCCTTCTCCACACACAAAATGTAAACCTGGCATCAGCATCCTCCAAGGATCCTCTCTTGTCTCATCCGCGCATCTTTCTCCACTCCCAAAATAAAAAGAGTTTTTTTAACATCTGAAGTGCTGGTACACTAGAATAAAAAAATTAAAAATTAAGGCATGAGTTGAGATGTTGAAATTAATTTAAGCATTCAGCCTCTCCCGAATTTCAGACGGATTTGTGTGAAAATCCCAGCAGACTCAGTATCAGGTCACCCATAATCCAAATGAAAGCAAAACGTTGGAGGACAAAGCCTAATGATCTGCATTCAAAACCGATTCCTATAAATATTTCAATGACTTTGATCCTCCTAATTAAGGAACCAAGTGTTTTACTGTACCCAACTCTTTCATAGAGACCTACAATAGTGTGGACTAGAGGGGACCTTTAAAGGCCATCTAGTTCCATCCCCTCTTCCCCCTGCATTGGGCAGGGACTCCTTCCATGACCTGGCCTTGAACACTTCCAGGGATGGGGCAGCCACAGCTTCTCTGGGTAATCAGAGAGCCTCACCACGCTCATTGTAAAAAAATTCTTCTTTATGTCTAGTCTAAACCTATCTTTTAGTTTAAAACCACCACCCCTTGTGCAGCTGAACAGGCCCCGTTAGTCTGTCCCCTGCCCCCTGTGCCTGCAGGGCCTGTTGGGCACCAGTCTGGTGGGTCTTCTCTTGAATTCATCTCTTGTCTGAGCATGGCCAGGAATCTTTTCTAGCACCCAACCTTGGACTCGGGTCTTAAGGGAGGATAACCTTTGCCACCCTCAGACTAATGAGAAGTCCCAGTACATAGACACACGTCTACCTTTCCTCAGGAGGGACTCCCAGAGGTGTGGAGTCCAGTCAGCTGCAATCACACTGGTGTAATAAAAATTTGGTTCAAAAAGATCCACAGCCCCTCTGTTCCATGTAACCACAAGCCACAAAACACTTTGCAATCCACCATAACGAAGGAGAGACCTTTATTACATTTAGACTTGATTCCCTGGTACTCTCTGGAAGCAGTTCTGCTGTTTTTATTACTTAAGAGCTATTAAAACCTTAACCACTGCATGGAGCAACTCGCTCCAGCTTTACACTCATCCATAAAATCTTTGAATGGGAGATCAAGAACTACTTCTTGGACCTAACACCCCATCAGCTGAGGAGTGCCAGAGTCAGGTCTGAATTTGTCCCTGACCTGGCTGAGCATAGGGACCAGTCTGAGAGGTGCTGAAGGGCAGGAGCATGGCTTGTAGCTGAATTTTTCCCCATGTTTTTCTTTGCTGCCTGTAAGGAAGGACAGGGAGTGGGATGCCAGTGACCTCTCCTTCCCCTTGTGCCGGCCATAAGCCGAGCTCTGAACATGCCACCTTCTGCTAGATTAGGAAACAGCAAAGATGGAGAGAAAGCCACTGTGTGAAGAACAAAGCCGAGCAGGAACAGGGACTGGGGTAAATGCCACCCAAAAAAACCCCACAACAAAAATCTTGAGCCGCCCTAAACTTGGCATGGTTCTGGGGGAAAAGCAGCAAGCATGGATAACCAGCGGGACGGCACAGAGGCATTGACCAGCTCAGTCATCTCTCCAAAAAAATCCTTCTGAAGCACAAGTGCAAGACCAAAACAACCTGACATGGTGTGAGGGAAATGGCACCAGCCAGAACCTGCTATAAGGGAACTCCCTATGTTGCTCTTTATGTTGCCCAGATACTGGTGGGGTGTAACCCAAAAGTCAGCTCAAAGCCTTTCATTATTTTCAGGGTTTTTTATTATGGAGTCGAAAAATCTGGCTTTCTCAGCTCACCGCTATTCCAAAGTATAACTTACTCCTCCTCCACTCTGCCACTGAGCTTTTAATATTTCCTCTTTGGAAAATAGCAGGAGTCTCAGCAGGGTGTGGGTTTCTGCTCTAATACAGCTCTGCCAGGGGTGAGCAAGGCTGGGGTGCCTTAGGGCAACACTTTGCCCTTGGAAAATATATTCTAGCTACTGTCCCTGCAGAACAACAAGGGAAAAAAAAAAGAAGCATTTTCCCAAAACCTGAGGAACCAGCCTCGTAAATTATCCATTTGTAATATTTCTTCATTTCAGCTGAAACAATGATCCCAGTACATTTTCTTTTAAACTTTGTCTCCCAGTCCAAGTGGCCACCTACTTTGTTGTCCAAATTTCTCGTGCAGTTGGAATCTTACAATGTGTAATCTCAGTAGGGTTATCAGTTATGTCATGCATTATACAGCCTCCAATCAGCGTAGTGGGAAACAACATTTTCATTTAATACCAGGAGAAACAGTGGAAGTCAGCGATTGATACCAACACAATGATGGGAAAAAGTGTCCAGAGGTGCTACTCACATAATCTCACTTTACAACATCTTGAAAATTCAATAGAAAGGACTTTGCTAACAATACCAGAATGACATACCACTGATTATTGTTCCTAAAGCTCTTAACAATAAGAAAGCTCTCTAAATATATCTCAACAAAAAACATATAACAGTTTGTTTCTTCTTTTTTTTTTTTTCTTTGCAAAGCACATAGTATTAGTCAACAATTGTTGTGTGGCGTGAGCCCATTAGGGCTGTTGGCTGGTAATGTTCTGGGAAATGAGCTCTTGAAAGATCTTTTTTTCTTTTTAAAACATGCCTAACAATTGTATCTTAAAACAATCCTGGATCAGCAAACTGCAAGGACCCACTCTTAACTTATTTTCTTAAGCCTGACAAAAGAACTAACTCCCCTTTCACTTTACTCACTCGCTTCAAAATTCTGCCGTGAGAAGTAAATTTTAGCTCAGAGTAGAAATGAGAACATCTTTAAGGACCAACTTCTCGGTCTGTCTTTCCCCAGCAGCCCGTCCTCAGGGTAATGTGACTTTCAGAAATGCAGTTAAATTGAATTTTAAATACACTATAATATTTCCCGCAGAAAGAAACTGGAAACAGGCATATTTACTTCTAAACCCACACATTAGGGGATGAACTAGAAACCACTTAGGAGTCAGCATCTACTACAGAAGAGCCCTGAAAGTAATTCATTGCTCAGCATCTTCCAAGAGCAGTACCCACCTTTGGGGCCATTCCTGCTGACCCCAAAGCACACAAAAGAAGACAGATATGGGAATAAAACCCTTCTTTTGCATTACAGCATTGAGCCCCTTGCTATGTTTCATGACTGTGTCACTGTACAATGCTTTCAGGGTGTATGGCCCTCCAGAAACTTGTTGGTGAAGATTAAATAATAATTTAAATTCCTTTGATATGGTTTATATTTCAAAACCAAACTGAACCCTTACGTATCTCGCAGATCTTCACTGCATTTATATCCCCAAAAGGCCAATGAAAGATCCCTAAAAATCATTAGCTGAAGTAAACACTGAATCACATTACAGAGTCAACAACGAAGAATTTTTGAATGAAATAAATGTGTCGTGCTTGAGGATATTGAGTGAAATATCCACTGGATTTTCTTTTATTGCGTGCCCTTAATCTCTCTGTTTGTTATTGAAGTGGTTAATAAGCAATTCCTAAAACTGATCCAGAAGGTGTCTTTAGCAGCCTGACTGTCAGCCCATGCCATCCAATATGTTTTCCACCAGCCTTTTGCAACCCTAGCTTGATTTCACCTTAAACACTTTTTGGAATGATTATTTTTGTTCGCTGAACTTAGACATCAGTTGTAGAGATTCAGTTAAGATTTGTTTGTGGTTGATATAAACAACATTTACTGGGTACAACATATATCAGGAGGAAAAATTTCAACCTCTGAAAACATTTTAGGATGATCAAATGAAGGGAGCGAGGGAACATTGTGAAAATTTAACTTGAGCACTGGCTGCTTGGCACTGCTTTTCCTGTGGTACCACCACACGGTGGCTGTTATGGCCCGTCAGTAACCCCAAATTTATTTAGAGAAATAGATCCATTACGTACTTCACTTGGAGAATTTTTTCCCTTCCCCAGCAAGCACTATGGGTGTCCTTCAAAGCACCTTCTACTACATTTCATAGCACCTGGTTATTGAACCAACCATCTGATCTCTCTCAGTTGAGTATGTTGACATAAACCTTTTTATTAAGTACTAAATATTAAGTATCAAGCAAGAAGTTGTTTTCTTACCATTTCTCTAATATTTAAGTGTAGACTTAATTAGTGGAATTCCTCCACAGGGAGGAGGAGGAAGCCTCTGAATGAAGCCTCAGCTGAATTAGGGGCTGACTCTTCCTAAGGCAGGGCTGGAACTATCCCCAGGCTTAAAGTGGTTTCAAACACATTTTGCTGTTTTTCCCTCCTTCCTGATTTTATGTACTCACAATACTCATAAATGGCATATGATAATAGGTACTTCTATGCAAGTATTGCATTTAATTGCATATATATTAATGCCATTTGGAGAAAGTGCTCACCACGAGGACAGGGCGGCCACAATGGCTGCGAGAAACGCTGGGAATGAGGAGGTGACTTCAAACTCCACCTGGCTGAAAGGTGAGGGGGTTCACCCACCAGTCCTGGGTGGGCTGTGTGTCTCCTGTCCCAGAGTCGGTGCGGGTCAGCGATGGCAGAGCTGCTGGTTGGTGGTGCTGGTGCTTGGTTTTGAAGTCGTCATAGGAAACTGCTTGAATGGCTGGAGCCAGAGCGTCTCTGCGAGGGGCTGCCAAAGGGAAAAAAACACACAGGGCTGTACTGGCGGTTAATTACTTTGTTGTTTTTTAACTTTACTTTTTTGTTTATTGTTGGGGGGCTTTTTATCTCTGTTGCAGGGCTCCAACTTGACAGTATCAGGGAAGAGGGCTGGAGCTGCTGCTAACACGCCTCATTGGGAGCTCGGTGCTTTTGAGGACGTGGGGCAAAGCACTAAAATCTCTTTACAGACTCTTCAGTCTTAGGTACCCTCTCCCTCTTCTTCCTCCTCCTCCTTCTCCCAAGAGAGCGCTTTCCCAAACCCAGCCCTGGGAGTCAAGTATCTGCCCCAAGTGATGGAGCCCCATCTCAGGGATACCTCACAGCTGAAACCAAAGAGCCACAGCCCCTTTGCTGAGAATACTCACTATGCCATGCAAGGCATTGCCCCTGCCCTGCGGAGGACACTGACCCCAGCCTTGCTCAAGCACAGCCAGGACACATCTGGAGGTGTGCAAGGCTCTGGCAGTGGGATGGGATCGAGCCTCGGACATCCCAGCTCTGGGCCGGGCACTCTGCCCCAGACTCACGCCCGGGAGTTGCTCTTACATGCCTGTGAAAATATGTACCCCAGTAACCACACAAGTAAACATGTGCCTCGTGAACTACATGATTCAGATGTGATCCGAGGTTTCAGGGGATTTCTGCATTTTTCAAATACTATCCATGTTTGAAAATATTGTCCAGGAACATAAATAGTTTTCTATTATTTATATTTGTGTTCCTTTCTTGATGTCTCACCCCAAACCTCACGGTGAAAACTGGCATAAGCTCTTTGAAAACAAAGGTTTGATTTTATAACCAAGCATTTACTATCTTCTGGGAGTGCTGCAGTTCTTCACAGGAGCATCAGGAGTGGTTGGACTCGATGATTTCGGAGGTCTCTTCCGACCTAAATGATTCTATGATTCGATGGAACGCGCCCTGGCGGGGACAGCACCAGGCGAGAGACCCCACAGGCCCCCTCCCCGTGCCTGCTTGTCCACACAACATTTCTTGTCTCTATCAACGTATCTAACATGTGAGGAATAAAGTGTGGAAAACTTATTTCAGCTGCATTTCATGGGGCAGGCGCTTTGATCAGCCAATGCCTGAGTACTATTCAGCGCACAGGAAAATGGACAACTTAACTTTTAGACTTTTAGGTACAGAGCTGCCGCCGTGAAAGGGCTGTCGATGTTGCCAGCAGTCATTAGGCATCCTTTGGCTTTGAACAAGAATATCCTAAGCCAGGGGACAAACTCCCCCATCCCCTGCTCCGGGGCTACATCCACAGCCTCCTCCCCATCCCTGCACCAACCCACGGCCAGACCTCGCAGCGACTCCAAACGAGTAGAGCGGGTTTAGTTAAGCCCGGCTTGCATTCCTAACTCCAGTTTTGTTTAAGGAGCGCAAGGCGAGCAGGGAACTGCGCGCAGGGTTTCTCGGAGCGCTGCGGGTGATTTCTGCCGTCCCCGGCGCAGCCGGAGCCCTCCAGCCCTAATTGCCGGCTGCTCTCTCGTGGCTGCGCGGGGAAGTGCTCACGGTCCCTCCGCTCAAACCACGCTTCTTCAAAACAAATCAAAGCAAAGGGCCCGTCGCCAACTGGAAATAAGGCTGGATGTCTGTAAAGTCCCCTGTAAGAGGATGTTTTACAGCCCAGCACCTCAGCGCCGGGCTACCACAGCTCCTTTCTGTGAAGCAAATTCAGTTTTTCACCTAATTGTTGCCCGTTTGAGAAGCTGAGAGACATCCAAGAGCTAAACCAAGGCAGAGGTACCAATTTTGACCTCCTGATGCTGGCAGTGTCTCTCTGTTAGCTGGTAGGTACTGCAAGGATTTTGGAATTGAGCTTTACCTTTTTTTCCAGTGTATGTTGGTCTGTGGAGCGGAACGCACGAGCCAGACCTGAGCAGTGCGGAAAGGCTGTCTTGATTCATTGCACTCATATGATTTTGGCTGCAGTAAATTCACTCTCCTGCTACAGCATGCAATTTGAGGGTTTATTGAATACTGGCACAACCAGAGGGGAATCATCAAAGTGGAGATAATTGCAGGGCTCTCGTTGCTTCTGCTGTCATTGCTTTACCAGCTATTGTCTCACTGCTCGGGAGAGCATGGCCAAAGACCTCTCATATGAAATAAAATAGTAAAAAAAAGTCAATTTTATCCCTTCTTCTATTTCTTTTCCTTGTGGTAGGACTTAGTCTTATGTGTGATTCTTTACAGTCTCCAGGAAGCTTTTGGTTTCTTCTCCTATTTCACTATCCCTTTATTCAGCGCTGTCTCTGAAAAACATTATACAAGATCCCATCCTTTTTTTATTGTTAGCACCCAAACTCTTGGCCCCTTCCTGTTTGAGGTGGAAACCTGACACGTCTTCTCCAGCAGCAGGAGTTTGGCCTGTGGAATCCCTGGAGAAGCTTTCTGTTCACCTCAGCAAGCACCAGACCGACCGGGAGAGCGTCTTCTCCCCGCAGCCTTCCCCTGCTATTTGTCTTCCCTGCTCTCCCTCCACTTCAATTCCCCTAAAAATCGCCTGGAGATCATTGGCCAGTTCAGCAAAGACAACTGCTCCATCACAGCCGAAATCTGAGCTCGCACATATGGTTGAAGTTAAGCTAAGGTCTTCTTCCCAGAAATGCTTTGTGAAGTTCTTCTCCAGGCAAGTCTTTTCCAGTAAGATAGTGTCTCTTTGCCTGCTATTTTGCTTAGTCTCGCTTTCTTTTATCTTCCTTGTCGAACTTAAATGTCGCCATTCACTGCTAGCAGATGTGGTTTGGGATTCCTACATTCTTTTATGCCTTTATTTCAGTGCTTTCATCACATCTTCTCTTTCAGCTAGGTGAATCAAAGGCCTTTCCATAGTCCAGTCAATGCGAGCTATACATGATGGCTTGTTTTATTTGGCAATCTTCTCCAGAATGTGATTCATTGTCTGCAGGTGATTCATAGTTAGGAAATTACTTCTGAACCCTGCCAGTGCTTGTGGTTGATTAAAGTTCAGAAGTCCCTGTAGTCTGTTCACCAGCGCTTTTTTGTCAACTCAAATATTTGTGCGCAGTAAAGAACAGTAAAAAGTGGATGTGCTACTGACATGAGCAATTTACTTGAATGTTTGCGTCTTTAGAAAGTTCTACCAAAATCTCTAGAACTGGCATGAAACTGTTTCACAATGTCTGACTAAATGAATCACGTTTTACAAATAAATATCTGTCAAATCGTTCAATTACTCGAGATCCAGTCATTAAGCAATAAAATAAAGCAGTAAATAGGAGACATCTGCTGCAAAGTGCTACAGAAACATAAGCATCTTTCTCAAGTTACCTTCTTTGCATTTTGGTATAATGATTCACCAAAAATGTCTTACCCAGGGCAATCAAACATCAGAAAATTGCCCACTACAAAACAATATTGGCATGGCATGGTACCTTATCCAAATACATCTCTGAGGAGGCTACCTAGGAACTGATCAGCTGAAGTGCTGCAGCATTATTGGGTGAGCTCAGATGGTACAAGGTACTGAAAACTTGGAAGAAAAATAGCATTGGAAGTCATTGCTTCTGATCTTGAATTGATTTTTTAAAGATGTAAATGCTGCCCTTCTTTTGAAAGATAATATTTCCCATAATGGCTGAGAGAGAACCCAACTTTCTCTTTACATCAAAGGTGCCTTCCATCAGAGGTGCTTGTAGGAATAATATTAAAACTCAAGGCATGGATGGCCAAGGGGCTTGAAAACTGACTCTCTAAGGACCTCCTGCTCAAATCCATTGCAGCAGGAACTGAATCCCAAAGGTTGGCAACTTCCAGGGAGCTGCTGTCAGACCAAAGTGGGGATAACAGCTCGTGTCAGTCAGGCACATCCACGTCTGAACTGCCACTTTCCCCAGAAGGATGAGGAGCCTTTTGGCAGCATCATCCTACAGTGTTGACCCAGAAAATGGTATTTCCAAGAATGCAAATCAATTCAAGTACCTTTTTGAAAGGCACTCAGATAACAGCAGATTTATGGACTTGTAGCTTCTTCACTTTGCTTTTGGGCAGCTTGGGCTCATTGCTTCACAACAAGTGTCAGTTTGCAGAGCAGTGCTTGATCTGCATTTCTTTGAGAAAGAAAATATTTTAAAAACTTATCTTGATAGTTATAGAATTTCATATGAAAGATATGTTTTTCCTGCCAAAAGATTCCTACAATTCTCAAGCAGCACTTCAAAACCAGTAGAGCTGGACTGACATTGCATATTTTACTGGTAATGGAGCATAGTAAAAACAGAAATGGAAAGAATAATCAAGTACCCAAAGCTGCATTATCACAGAAGTATCAGTTCCTTTCAGACTTTTTCCCATATAACATTTCAGCACCAGCAGTTCTAGCTATAGTTAGGCTCATGGATTATGTTTAAAAATTAAATTGTGTGTATTAAACCCATACCTAGGAAGGTTTCTGTGTTTAATTCAAAATTCTTCTCTAAACAAACTCTGTAACTTCTCCATGCTTCAGATTACAACAGTTTCTCTGTACATGTCTCCAAATGGAGATGTTTTTTGCCAAAACTGAGGTTTTAAATATCTATTTAGTGACTTTAGTTACTGTCCACAGTTCTCACAAGCATAAGAAGCTCCAGCAAGTGCAGTGTCTTTTCAGACTTCTCCCACTGTGCTTGTTCAGACAAATATTTCTTCTGATTTCAATTCCTCCCAGAGAAATTTACATTGGAGAAGAAATGGTTAAAAAAACTCCCCCAGGATTTGACTGAGTATAAGTGTCAGCAATTTAGTAAGAACATTGGGCATCATGAAGTTTAAAATTGGATTAAAAAAAAAAACCCATAAAACAGGAGGTTAAGAACTCAGTTTTCCATCTCATCCAAGAAACTGGGTCTAGTATAATTTAAATGAAGTTGTTCAACAAGTAGGAGCTGAATGCTTGACTAAGAGGACATAGAAATGCTCCTGCTCAGGGGAGGTTTTCCAAAAGCCATCAGCTCCTTTCTGCCAGCTGCCACATGCATTTGCAGGTCTCACTGGCTCAGCAAGGCTCCAGGTTAGATTTGCCTGCTGAGATCAGCCAAAAACGCTCCTCTTCTATAAAAAACTACAAGCAATGACAATGAATTTGGCATTTTCTTCATCAACAGTACTCAGCTTTGAATTCCTGCCTCATTTAACCAAAGATATTTGGCTTGGTCGCTGTTCCTCTTTGACAGTTTAGATATCGGTGCACTTCGCCTTCATGAAAACATGTGCTTTTTATTTTAGGCTATGCAAAACTATGTCAAGATGGTAGGGAAAATATATCCCCCTGCATCCCAGGATAAAAAGGATGGCAGTCGATTCAAATTTGTGTCCACTCTTCCATGACAAGTGCATGCACATCTAGCTGATAAATGTGTTTATTTCCAGTGTCCCTCTACTGTTCAGATGTCAAGAGAAGGACAAACTCGCCCATGAGTGGCAGGAGGACTTCCAGGAGGAGCCATGCCTCTGGCTGATCTATTCCTGAACTATATTTTTAATTAACTTGAAAATGTCCAAAACAACAAATATGTCTTTCAAGCAGAACTCAAAAGATGAAGAACACAAAGCAATGAAACACAAAACTAGTGTGGCTTTGCTCTTTTGCCTGAAGGAAAAAGAAGTGCTTTTATAAAACTCCAGTGCTCCCAGTCGTGATGTAGAGACTCAACACACATGGGGGAGAGAGAGGAGGTGGAACGATGCCTCTCTGAAATAAACCCCCCTGACTGAGTGCCACGCTTGATTCCACACACGGAGAAGACAAATGCTGCTGGATCCAGTGTCCACATGCATTCCTGGCTGTCCAGCCATCACAAAATGGTGGGGAGGGAGGTTATAACAGCATCAGGAGTTGGCCAGTCCCACAGGAGGTTTTCAGGACATATAAAACAAATTTAAAACAAACAGTGAGCACGAAGCACTAACATGGTGAGAGCCCTTCTTGAAAGCCTGAAGAGGCTCCTTGGAAACAACAACTCTTTGGAATCATTTACAAATGCTGCCCCATCTGTAAACACAAGAAACATCCTTAATGTAAACAGCGTTCCTCGCTCTGGAAGTGCGAGGAGAAATGAACAGGAAGCAGGGCAGCAGAAGGAGGAATAAATCAGTGACAGACTTTTATGAAACAAGACATCTTGGTCCTTGCGCTTATACGCACACACCAAAATCGCTTATTAAGTCCACATGGATCCAGCGAGCTCTTTGGAAAAGAGAGCCTAAAGAGATGAGGAACATGAAAGGAGCATCTAGAAACAGATGGGACATGAGGTTTTCAATAAACCTGAACATAGATGGGGATCTCACATAGCGGCAGCTAAACTGCCTCGTGCTGTGAGCCCATCAAATTTCACAAGCTTTACAACATTGGACTGACTCTGTACATGGGGATGAGAATTTGCAGAGGATAAATCCAGCCAGTCATGTGGGGCTGATGAGCTGTGTGGTTCAGCTGTGAGGATGTTTCCTCCATGAGAATGCAAGGTCCCCTTGTAGAGCATTGCTGGAATCAGCAGCTTCTCAGTGGGATTTGCCAATGTATCTTGCCTGGTCCATGGTTAATTAAAGGATCGTACAATTCCCTTTCCTGTTCTGTGCCCGTGCCAGAAATTCTTGTTCTAAGCCTGGATCTGGATCTCACTTTGAAATAAAATTTTTAAAGAATCCCCAGTGTCTGGTAGTATTCCATAGTTATCGTGTTACAGGAAGACCAACAGATCCAAAAACAAGATGAGAGCCAATATGGTCGTCTCTGCACCCACATAGTGTGCTACTTCTTATCTTGGAGAACTTACAAAAATAGGCAGAAATGGACAGAAATTCAAGCACAGGTAATTAGGAACGCAGAGAATAAACTCTTGGTTCCATGACATTCCCCATATTGTCTTCTCCATATGCCCGCTCATCCTAGGCCTTCTAGCACCTCCTCATGACCACTGGAGATTGCTTTTTTCATCAAGAGCTGCTGTGGTACTGATGAACACAAATATTTCCTGGGTTAGAGAAGAATGACTGCAGAGACAAGATGCCCCCAGGTGAGATCAGATTTCCCATTAAAAAGCTGTGTGTGTCTTCAGTTCTGACATGACTCTAAGAGCCACCAATTAAATGTGACACAACAGATAACACGAATCTATAGTTATCTCTAATATGTAACAGTGCCTACAATGTAATTACCTGAATCACATTCACCCTCACTCTGAGGCTGGCAATTCACAATCCATCATTGCACCGACCTCCATCAGGAGTTTGAAAAAAGGTACCTTTGAAGAAAATTTGAATTTTACAAGAACATTCTATTAGACTACGGATTAAGACAGGAAATTAGTACCTAGGGTGAAATCCTTTTGGTACTATTTACATTGGAAAGGGGCTCCCTGATTTATATCTCTATAAATATTATCTGCTCACTGGGTGCCAGCTGCCAACGTGGGGCAGGGCTGGACTGTGTAGCTGTAAATCAGGAGAGGACATGGTGCATCCTCTGCATCCAATGACTCCACAGGATGGAGCGACCTCCCTGGGGATGTGGGGGGAGGTGTAGACTGCAAGACAAGATCTTTCATATTGGGTTCCATGGAATTCAGGGCAGAAATACGAGCTCAGAAATGAGCATCACGGGCACAGAAGGTGGGACACACGTAAACACACTTACAAAGATTGTCTCTCCCATTTAGATCCGAAGTGCTCATGAATTAAGGGATATCCCAGGAATTTGCTGCCATTCCTTTAAGCAGAATCAGCAGCCACCTGCCTGACTTGGGGCAGCACTTATGTAAAGGACTCCAAGCACACCTCGGCCTTTATAAATAATATAAATCAAACTGTGCTCATGAAGATGACTTTCTCCTGACTTTATCAGACTTTATCAGCCCTTACCATGAAGTCCTGACTCACAGACTGCATTGGTCCTGCCTTTCCACCACTTTCTGCGCCATGAAGTCAGTCCCTTGGGATGAACAAGGGATGAGAACGCTGTTGGGCATCTCCTCCTTCTCCAAAAGCTCTTCAAGACCCACCTCACAATCCCATGTCTTTTTGGGACACAAAGTGATGTCAGTGATTCCATCACTGCTTTTCACCATGATTTCGTGCAGTCCTGACCCATCTGGAAGGGAAGAGGTGATGACAAAGCAAATTTCCCCACATGCAAACCAGAGCTGAGATCCTGCCATGAGGAAATCCCAGCAGAGCTGGAGCTTTGCTCACCAAGCCACCTTTAAGAATTCAGTTTGTGAAGTGCCTTGGGTAAGTCAGACTCAGCAATGCCCTGCCATTTGCAGGAGGCCCTTGGCAGAATGAACAGAAATTGCTTGCTTTACACTTCTGAAAAAGGTCTGTGCTGGCTAAGCTCGAGAATATTTTTAACAAAAGATGGCAGAAATATTTCAAACAGGAATTCTGTATCATTATATATGGAGTTATTTTTCAAGTCCAAGTGTGAGCAGGATTTATGGTAAGATTGTGCCTTCAACTACTGCTACCACAACTGCTGGTCCTACCCAGTCATTAAATACTGGGTTTTTGGAAGCACTAAGAGCTTTTCATAGTAAATAAATATAAGTATCCTCAATTTACTATTGGAGCAACAAAGACAGAAAGCAAAGACTTTAGATCTTCCTGAGATCCCAGTCTGTGAAATGTCCATGCTGGAAAACCGCAATGCTCAGGAAAAAAATGATACAGGATCTAAGAAAGCTTCAACTGTTTTATAGAAACATTTACACACATCAAAACATTTCGTCCCAGGCCACTGCCACTGCAGGTAGCTGCTAATTAAAATCTGCTGTGCTGGGGCTACTGTCTCTAAAACTCTGGCCAGCATATGTTTTATTTCTCTTCTTTTTTATGTTTCTATGTTGTTTGTTTAGTTTCTGAGCTTGTCTGATGATATTTTTAAAATTCAGTTTTATGTTTAAAGATTAAGTTTAATAAGCTCGTACAATATATAAGAAGATTATTATTCAAAAAGTTTCCTGACAAGATGTCTACAAGAAACATGACCCAAACCACACCGCCTTGTAATAATACCTCTTAAAAATTCCTGACCTCCCACTAAACACTCCTGCAGACTTCCCTGCTTCAGTCCTTGCTGAATATCTCATATATGTCCCCTATAACGTTACACAGGAGGAAATGAAACGGGAAAGTCATCAGCTCAGACTGACAAACGAGGGCAATTATCCACCACCATGTTATTTTCTCTTAGTATTGACAAAAAGCGCTTTTTCTGGCAGTGAAGGGCTGGAGGCTCATGAATGGGCTTTTGGATCCCCTGTGACACTTGATGCATCTTTCCTTTTCTTATAAATGGGCCACTGAGCATATGGTGCACTGGAAAAGGAGAGAGGGTGAGGGCTGGTCCTGTGCTTAGAGGGCACATGGAGTACAGGTGTGAGGAATACAGGTGTGAGAGGTCGAGGTGTGAGGAATACAGGTGTGAGAGGTCGAGGTGTGAGAAATACAGGTGTGAGAAGCCCAGGTGTGAGAAGTAAAAGCAAAACCGTGAGGGATGCGGTCGTTCTGCAGTCAGCCCCTTCTGGCAGGGGTTTGGTGCTCACATAATCACCCCCAGGCTCAGCCCTGGGGTGATGCTGCCTCTGCCTGCCCCCAGAATCACTTCCCAGGATCTCCTTCACTCCCCAGCCCTGCTCCTGCACACTGCATTCACTGGGACAGGGGTTTTCCCACCGGCAGGTGATACTCCAGGCTGAGGGCGGTGTGTCCTCTCCCAGTGGTTTCCATGTGCCCAGTGACCCTGGCTGTCTCCTTTCCCTGCATTATACTACAAGGATGGACGCCTTTTTGCCATCACCACTGTCCCTGTGTCCCCACAACTGCAGGTGACAACCAGTCTGGGCATGGGGCTGGTATTTTATTGACACAGCTGTTTGACAGTTTGTGATTCACACTATTACAGATTTCATATTTGCTAAAAACAGCTTGATTTTCTAGCTGGAGAATAATTTTTTTTCCTAATTTTTTCTTTTTTGTTTTTTTATTTTTATTCCTTGTGATAGGGTTTGGGAGCACTGCTATAAGAGAGCTTTGTGTGAGCTTGGTCCACATGCCAACAGCTACTCACCATCACTAATAGGTAAAACTACTCAGGGATTTTAAAGCTTTTAACAAACCTTGTCTAGACTGGTATTTAGTGGCAGTACAATTAAATCATATTGCAGAAGAAAAAAAAAGAAAAAGAGATTAAATTATTTTAATTACCTTTTGAAGCCACTTCTTCCCTGTAGAGGTCAGACCTTGATTTAAATCAGTGCACATCAGGTGTTTCTCCACTGATGTAGCAGCAGTGTGAAGGTTAAAGGGATCATGTGTTTGTCTGTAAGACAGGCTAAAGACTGGCCCATAACACAGCTATATTTGCATTAAATCTGTTCTTTTTTTTCCTTGCTACAAACTTTGCCAAAAGAGTCCCTCAGCATGGGGCTGTCACTCCGGATTCATGTGAAATGCCCAGGATGCAGATACTGAGCATAAACTTCCTGGGATGCATGGATGTTTTCCATGCCTGTTTCCCATGGGCATCTCCTCGCCCTTTTGTGCCACCCTGCCCTGTGGACCCTCAGTGTGAAGACCAGCCATGTCCAGAGTGGGCAGGGGCTGGTCCATATTTATCTCTCCCACATCATCCCATTTATTGTTTCTCCACCATGCTCGGGTGGGTGGCATTGCTTTGCTCCTTGGGCTTTTCCAGCCCTCCCTTCCACATCAGATGCATCTCCAGTGCCTGATAATCTTTCCCGAGACAATTAAACCTTCATTTGTTGCTTCCTTGCAACGCCAGATTTTAAAACTATATACTTTCTTTTTTTTTCTGTTAGGTTAGGATTGCTTCCAACTTCCAATCCCCAATTTAGATTACACGCTCAGAAACTAACTCCAAACATTTACTGCGTTTGAAGGTCACAGTGCTATTGATTGATTTCCAGTTATAATGTATGTTGTCCTAACATGAGTTAAAAACATTCTGGGCTAAATCCAAAAATGCTGGGATCAAAGCATCTGGACTTGTTGCTTTCATGTTTGGCACATAAAGGGGCTGGCAGTCACCAATGTGGTCTTGGCTGGGCTATAGTTGTTTTCATTCTCTGATGTGAAACAGTTGGGAATCACAGACCCTCCAACAGTTATAGTGGACTAAATAAAAATTGGCTTAATAACCTGCCAAGCATTTGAAAGTGCCAGTCTCCAGAGTTTTTCACAACTTATTGGCTATGGCATGTTTTTCTTTTCATTTCTCTTGTGTTTTTTTTCTTCCTCTCTCTCTCTCTCTCTCTTTTTTTAAAGAAAGAATTTTCTGCAAAATTAGACTTTCAGTTGGGTATTTGAAATAGGTAAAGTCTTCATCTCATCAGACTCAATTTATCATCTTTGATCTGACTTCACTCATTCCTTTGGCTGCTCCATCTGATTTTATAATTTAAAAAAAAACCCCAACATTTTTGCTATCAAACTTATCACATAAGAAAATAAACAAGGGCAAATTTCTTGGCTAGCCCGTCTTAAAGATATCCCAGCACTGCATCTGCATGTCAGCTTTTCACTTTCAAATTCACTTTAAACAGATTATTCCTAAAGTTTTTTCATTAGTCTCCCTAAAAGTCTTCTATTTATATTTGCTGTTTATAAAATCGCATCCAGAGGCCGTTGTGCAACGCGCTGCACAGAGTCAAAAGCCATCAAGCCCTTGAGACAAACAATGGAAACACTTCACAGATGGGAGCTGTTGTACAGATGGAAGATGGGGGCAGGAGGGACATGGAGCTTGGAGAGAGGAAGAATTATGGATGTTGGCCATGGTTGCGAAAGAAGCCAGTGGCAGAGCCAGCCACTTAACCCACATTCCCATCCAATTGCTTCCCTACTAATTAATTTTCCTCTCTCATCCTCTTAGAAGGCACATTATAATTTTTACCCCCTTCTCTCATGTTTCTAAAAAAATAAAGTGCTGGCGATTGAAAAATCAAATTCTTCATGAACATCACGCATTTTTTTAGTCACTTTGGCTAATTTCTAGGAACTTTGCGTTGGCCTTAGAAGCGATGCTGCAGGTCAGGCACGGGGGCTGCCCCTGGTGAGGGCAGCACCAGGAAGGTCACTGCTTCCAAAGTTAAAGAGCTGCTTCTGTTATTTCCAGCCAGGCAACGGCACCTCGCTGCACACTGGGCTGAGGTTTATGCTCAGACAAGTTTTAGTGCAGTCTATCGGTCAGAGAGAGCGATGCTGCTCCTCCTGCTTCCCACTCTTGACAGCTAATCCACGGGAAAAGGGAATTTATTGTGGCCCCATCAGTGGTTCAGGCCTGCGCTAGACCTCGGCGTCCAAGATTGATGCCGTCAATGTTCTTTGCCCATCCCTGAGTGGCTTCAGCAAAAATCTCCTGAGGGACCACGTGCTGCAAATCCCTTTTCTGCTGCCCACGCTGAGCTGAGATTCCTTGGATGTAGGCAAGCGACATCAGAGCAAAAAATAGGAGGAGAAAAAGGACTGTATGATGCTTGACCTCTGCAGGAGAAGCAGGGTCTTGTCTGACTGATTTTTAAAGAGGCCATTTTCAACATCTCCATGAGGCTTCCAATCAGCTCTGGGACAGTAAAACTTGGATTGAAGAGAGGCTAAAACCAGCTAAAACTAATGTTTTAGTGACAGTCGGGACATGAGGGATGAAGTGTTAAAGCAAAGAGATGATTTCAGTTCTGGCACCTTTGGCAAGGCTAAATATCTCTTTAGGACTCACAGTAATGAAAAAATGAATGTTCCACTAAGAAAACCAACACTCAGCATAAAACACACATTTACCATTAATATATAGACTAGAGCCATCTAAAAGTAAGATTACCTTATAGTAAAATGAATATAAATTTGGCTTGCTAAAGGATTTTGAGGACTTTTTTTGTGTTCAGGTGAAACATTATCAATTGCTGCTGTGTGTGGCTGTATTTATACAGTTTGCTTTTCATATTGCCATTAGAAAAACCCGTGCACATTCTTTCCATGTAAAATAATTTTGTAAAATAACTTAGTCCAACAGCTACACCTAGTCTGAGTATCAAAGATTTTTTTTTTAAATTTTTAATGTTTTGATTATAAGTGAGTAAATGAGCATATGTGCAATTATATTTTGGGTGCAATAGCTCTAGCCGCCACATTTTGGCATTTTATTTTATTAGCTAAAAGTTCACATATGGTTTCCATGTTTCCAATCTGGCTTTAAGGATGCAATGGCTGAATTAAGCAATGTTTCTCCTCACTCCAATTCCCTTAGATATACTTAAAAAGTCCATTCAGATTATAAAAAAAGTAAATTAAGGTTTATAATATTCAGAAGGTGGCCCATGGTAGTGAATAATACAGTGCTATCTTGTAAGTCCCCTTGCACCCTGCAGAAACTGTTAAAAGCCAAGTTTCATAGTTTAAAATATTAAATCACTCTATGATCCTGTGGGGCAGAGTCATGCCTGAATCCCAGTGTATTTCTTTTACAAACTACAATGCCATTATATCAGCATGAGAACCCCCCAGATGATGGGTCACCCCACGTGGCCACTGGGATTTGCAGGTCCTTCAGCAGCTCCCCACCTCAGACCAGGGGGATTTGGGGAGGATTTTGAGAGTCCTCATTCAACACAGTCTGACAAAATCTAGAAAAATGACCTGGAGGAAAGAGCTCAGGGTCACTTGATGTGTAGCCATGAGAGTGGTCAACAGGAGCTGAGCAGTGGATGGGACTGGGAGAGGGGCACAGCTCCAGGGGGGCTGTGGAAAGGGAACGAGCAGCTCTGTATCCTGTGGGGTTTGTGGCAGAGGTGGTGTGGCTCGGACGTCAGGCAGCGCTTCCCAGCCGCAGAGGTTGTGAATCCCTAAACGCAAAGAGGGAAGGCAGCGAGTCCCTTGGGAAGGGGTTTGCAATAACTGCGCAGGCAAACGCACGTCAGGGATGCTCTTGGCCTCGGTGCAGCAGCTTGGCTGACTGACCTCCCAGGTCCCAGCCAACCCCACAGCATTTCTGTGAGCTCATCAAAACACATCCAGCGTGTCTGGGAGCATGGGAACGCGGGGCTTCTCTGCTGAGGTGGTGCAAAAGAAATCAGATCCAGGATATCCCTCTTTTATCATAGAATCCTGGAATGGTTTGAATTGCAGGGGGGATTTTAAGACTATCTCATTCCAACTGCCTGCCATGGGCAGGGACACCTTCCACGGGCAGGGACACCTTCCACTATCCCAGATTGCTCTGAGCCCCATCCAACTTGGCCTTGAACACTTCCAGGGATGGGGCAACCACAGCTTCTCTGGGCAACCTGTGCCAGTGCCTCACCAACCATCCTAATACAAACTTACTTCTACAGATCTTCAAGTTTCCATCTAAATTCATCAAAATCCAGCAAAACATGCAAGTTTGAACATAACCCATATCCATAGGTACAGTTAAGTATGGGATTAAACAGTTTTCTGAATGGGGTCCCTTTGTTACTAAGGATTGGCTGTTAGTCTTGGCTCTTTTTTTCAGCCAAATTGAGATGGGAAAATGTTTCCACGCTAGGATGAAGCCAAGGGTTTTTTCTCTCCCTTTCTCTCTCTTTTTTCCCACCTTTTGCTCTCCAACAGAACAAGATAGATGCCTGACAACTGTTTCTGTCTTGCTAATATCCTGGAATTTGGGCCTTCGGCTATGGGAAATTAAGACTGAATTGCTGCTCAGACACATTCAGCTGAAGGTTGTAATCCCAGTTCTCACATATGCAAGCTCTCCTGACCACTGCGATGTTTAAACCAGGAGAGTTCTTATGATTTGGGTAAAACACAGAGCAAGAAGGGGAGACAGTGTAAGGGTCTAAATTCATCTGATTTTTCACAGGGTTTTGGTGTTGACAAATTTCTAAGACTTTGTTTTAGTTGAAGTGTCCTAATCAACTCTAAACATTCAACCGATATTTTAAAGGGTGACCATTATTTTTTTCCATTCTTTGGAGACATCAAACTACCATAACTTTGCCTGGAGTCATGGAGAAGGAGGTGACCTCAGCTTTTCTGAAAATCAGCTGTCCGTATACCATATTTGTGAACAGAATTACTGTCTGCGATCAGTGTTAAAAATGTAGACCTTGGATGTCTTCCCTCTTTAGTACCAGTGAAATGAACTAATCAAAACATCGAGAGCTTGGAGAACAAGTGAATATTGTGTTGGAAATTCCACTCAGTGCCTGGACTGGTCCACATGGACACACAGTCTGCAAGATCAAGAGATGCTTCAGCCCTTCTGCCGACACTTGAAAAAGAACATTATAAGGTTTAAGGAGGAAAGCAAATTAATGGAAACATCCGCTTAAAAGGACCGTTTCCAATCACTGGTACTCCATTCATTACAGGCCTGAGTGGTTCCAGAGACAACAGAAAACTATGCATTGTTGCAATGCCAAGAACAAGAGACGCAATATGGATGTTGTGTTGCTTCTCACTCATGGCAATCTGAATGTTTTCATGCCCTTCCCATCTCGCCTGGCGCGTTCATCAGCCAGGAATTTGCTGCCACTGTCTCCCTCGTGACCAAACGGGAGGCAGGGCTGGCGTTTCGGGGCGCTTCCAGCCAGACACATTTGGGTTGGGGCGCTGGCACTGCAGCTGTGTTGCTTGCACAGCCCCAGGAGCAATATAAGCCAGACACTGGGCAGGAGTTCTAACTGATGCATTGTCAAGCTAAAAACCTTTTACGGGAGGCAAAGTTTTTTATGGGAGGTAAAAGCACAGCAGTCATTTAATTAACAATACCTCAAAGTCTTCAGAGAACCACATGGCTGAAGTTTTCCCAGGGCCACTGTGATAACTTGTTAAAATTTGGCCAATGCAATTTAATCTTAGCTCCTCCAGCCATTTCCCCAGCATCCCTGCGGCGTGGCAGTGACATTACGGCACGGACTCTCCAGCATGGTGAGGGTTTGAAAATGTCACCAGATGTTACAGATATCTCAAGAGCACATGGAAAAACTTCATCTCGAGGCCTGGCAAGGCACACACAGTAATACAGGGCTTTTTCAGAAAGCAAAGCAGCAGCCTTTCAGCAGAGCTTGCTTTCAACCCACATCTAACAGAGGGGAGGGTGCACCATTTCTGATTAGTACCTAAGGAATCTGTACTCAAAATACTCACCAGGCAAGGCAGAAATAACCCTACAATGTCCAACGTTACCTGCATTGAGGTCAACAGGCCATAACCAGGAGCAGGACATCGAGTGCCACAGCCCAGTGTGAAGTCCATCGCAGTCTACTGGAGTCACCAACTTCCATTAAGTTTGATGAAGCCAGAATGGGTTAAGAAATGGGTATGTGTGGTGAAATTGTGCAACTTGTATTGTTTTGGCACTACATATATTCTAAACTAACAATCTTGGCAAAGATAGGCTTTTTTTTTTTTTTTAATCTTTCCTTTTAGGCCTCTTGTAATTTAATCTTACCCAAAATTTATGGAAAGAATACATACCCCCTTTATGCCAATCAGTGAGGATTAGTCCTTGCAAAGACTGTTTCTTCCGTGCTATTTTGCATCTTGCTGCAGTTTTCTAGGTCTCTTAAATGTAAAAATAAACAAACATCCATACATCTGGGAGCAGAGTTCCAAGTGGAGCCCAGCGCCAGCTTTTTTTCCTTTTCTGAGTGCTCAGCACCCACGATGGGGCCAGTTCAGCTAAACCAGGGCCAGGTTTCCATAGGAACACGGCGATCTGGAGGCTCCCATCGTGACAAATATGCGCAGATTCATCGTTTAACTCATCCTCCCACCCAGGAACGATAAAATGACACAGTGCTGCAGCAGCAGCAACATCAGCTATCGATAACAACAGCAAGGACCCTGTGACGGACACATAAACAGCCGGGAGGAATGTTGGCCGTGCAGGGCGATTGCTCAAGTCCCCAGGGCAGACCTGAGTGTTTGCTTATGTTCCTGCTTGGCAAGATACGGCACTGTGGAGATACTGGTTAGGGCTTGGGTAAGAGAATCGTTTCTGACACGCCACTGATTCCTCGGAACAGAAGAAAACCATTGGGAAGGGAGATACGGCGCTGGTAACTGCTCTTCCTTGCTGATTTACTGGGCCTACCCCTGATTTATGAAGTGCAGCTCTGGACAGGATGTTGCCAGTTGAGGCTGTGTATTGTGTGTCAGCTGCAGGATTTAGGGATGACCCCTGTCCTGCAGGGAAAGGGCTCTGCACTGGACAGGGGATGGTCTGAGCAGGTGTTTTCCATCTCCAGCTTCTGTGGCAGGTCGAGTTGTTCAGTCTGACAACTGCCAAGTGCATGTTTAATTGGATAGGAGAGAGAGTTGGGTGAGCAAAGCAGGGAAGCCTCGCCCTTATTCATACAAACAGCCTGATGAATTTCTTTCTGCTACAGTCCCTCCTTATTTTGTGTTTCCTTTCCACAAACATTTGAGTGAACTGAATTCACGGAAAAGCAATTCCATGGTCTCATGCAAAAGAGTCACTGGAAATCATTTCTGCACACAAAAATACTTGGGCTTGTAGTCAGGGGACAATAACCTCATGTACCAGAGAAGCCACATGATGTTGTGTGTCTGATCTATATCTGAATACGCACAGAATCAGAGAATCATTTAAGCTGGAAAAGCCATCTGAGACCATTGAGTCCAACCATTAACCCAGCACTGCCAAGCCCACCACCAGCCATGTCCCTAAGCACCACATCTACATGTTATTGGAACAATTCCAGCTGTGGTGATCTCACCACCGCCCTGCACAGCCTGTTCCAGTGCCTGGACACCCTTTCAGAGAAGACATTTTCCCTAATATCCGAGCAAGATCTCCCCTGGCACAACTTGAGGCCATTTCTTCTTGTCGTATCACTCATTACCTGGGAGAAAACATCACTCCCCACCTGGGTTCAACCTCCTGTCATGGAGTTGTAGGAAGTAATAAGGTCCCTCTGATCCTCCTTTTCTCCACACTAAACAACCCTTGCAGGTAGATTCTGCTATCAAATGCAGGAGTGGTGAACAGTCACACAAAAAAAATTATTTGTTGAGAAAAATAGTGAGAAAAAAAAGAACAGCAATTGCATGGATCATCTTCCTTGCAAGAAATTATACAGCATGTTGGGAACAACTTTCAGTGTGTGTGACTGCTTTGCACGCCACGTCTTTTTCATAAGAGTTTTTTTCCAACATTATAAAAAAAACCCCAACCAAACCCCCACAGTTATTTGCTCACTGTTTGTAACACTCTGCAACTTTAAAAATTCTTCCTCCCCAGTGCAAACATACTTCCTCAGAGAGGCAGCAGCACAGCCCCGCTAAGATGCTTAAGAGGAGGTCAAGAGAAAAGCCATTTACCAGGGGAATCTCTCTCAGCCCTTAACACATTTTTATTGCTACCTATGCACACAGTGTTCTCTCAGAGGCTAGATGAATAAATATGCCTCTTTTGAGCAAACATTTATAATGCTATTTGAACACGGGGGAAAAACAGTTTCAGAGTAAAAATGATACTCACACCATGTTTACATTTTTTTTTCCCAAGCTGCAGTTAAAATGAAACTGTCCAGACAGACATTCAGCATGAGGCTCGGGAAAGCATGTTTCTTTTGGCCCCTTTCATTACAGAATTTCACCTAAAAATGAAATACAAAAGACTGGGGGTTGGGAGGGAGAAATACAAAAGAAAGATTTGTTTGTAGATGAATTACTCCGTGGAAATTCATCCAAGAACATCAGTGTAATTGCTCATTAATAAGAGAGTTGGAAGATACTTAAAAATGTTTCTCTTCCTTTGAACTTTCTGAAGCCAAACAGAGTCCCCGAGCTGGTGATGTATTTGTGCATGGACCTCACTTGGAATGAAGGGGTGCCCCTTCCTCCTCCTCCACCCTCCAAAACCCATCAGATGAGGCTCCGATCTGCTTTGGGGCACTCTGGGCTCAACCCTCAGTGGCAGATCTGCCCCTGGGCAAGGAACTTTCTCATTTTCACCTCTTTGCCACCAAATTTTAAGTTCCTGAGGCCAGGGAGCAGCTCTCCTTTTATCAGATAACGGAGGAATGAGCTGGACCTCTGGACGCTATCCCAGCAGCATTCCTAATGCCAGTTTGAAGAGGACTCCTCACACACTAAAAGTTAAGGAGCTCTGAAGGGCTTTCCTGGCCGGGACTGGAGGAGAGTAATTAGCCCCTGTAAGGATCCCTGTTCTCCGAGCTGCGAGAAACTTCAAATCCCGCTGACTTCACCGGCACTTCAGGGCACTCAGCACCTTCCAAGAGTAATTCCTCAAGCAGGGAGAGGTCTAGAAACATATATATCAGAGCACTTTACGTCTTCAGCTGCAGCAGGGCTCTTTCTGGTGAGCTTGACAAAGGACAGATTATATATTATGCCATAAACTTCAGCAATCTAAGAATTCTGAAAATACCCCGTTCTATTACTCTCCTCGCTTTGACATGAAATATTAAACACCGCTTACCAAAGTGATGTTATTGAACACAGATGTCCGCTATCACATTCAAATTGTTCAAGTCAATCTAGGTTTATATATTTTCTTTACTTAAGCGTTTGTATAAACCCAAGTGTGCCCTGACAGTAATGATTTCACAATATACTATATTCAATTAAGGAGACAAATATGCATTTACATTTTTACTGAACTTGTTACACACACACACAGGCTCCAGCTCCAACTTATTTTTGACATTTGGTGGAAAATAAAGGAATAGAAAGGGTGCCACCTACTGAGTCGCTCAAACATTTTTGGAGGCCAAAAAAATCATGCAAATTACCAATATGCTCGTTCCAGTTAAAAATAAACAAACCTTCAAGCTATATTTATAAGCCTGTGGGAAGATAGCCATAGGGAGTGTTCTGGTTATCAAATCACTCAGTGACTGGAGCTCTTACCAGGGTGTAGGAGACTCCAGTCCAGTTCCCCCTTGACTCTCAGCAGGTTTGAATCCACTTATTCCTCTGGAAAACTGAAGAAAATGAATCAGTCTGTGTCGTGGCAGCCCACGAATTTTTTTGGCAATCCATGGATGTCACTACATGTGGGAATCCAGCAGCGTGGCACCCCCAGCAGGAACCGCTCCGTGGGACCTGCGTCACCGAGCAGCCCGTCAGGAACTGGGAAGGTTTGCTGTCAAGTAGCTCATAAACTCTATCAGGCAGATGAAATTTAGGCAGATATCTAAATTTACAAGCTGAAAAGGTGTATCAAGGCTCAAGAATGAAGACAGGCTCTCAGTACCACTTCAAAAGCCAATGTCCCTTTCTGACATCCATCAAGGCACAGCCTTGTCTTTAAGATCCTGCGGAGTGAGGCAGAAATATTGAAGGTGTTGTGCCAGTGCTGCAGTTTCCTCACTTGGGGAGGATAAACTATCAAAATAAGCTTCAATGTTGCCTTGATATCAGGCAGAGAAGCTGAAATTCATGGCTTTTTTTTCAGTCGCAATGGTCAGCCTGGTCAGCTTTGACCTTCACAAGGGGAAGCCAAGCAAGAGCTCTGTAAATACACCTCGAGGCAGGAAGATCACACCTCTGGTAAATCATGAGTTTGAATCTGGTCTGAAGCCAGTGACAAAGCAACACCTTCGTGGGGGTGGGCAATTACAAGCAATCCCTCCTGACCAGCCACCAACACCGCTCTCCGTCATTCTCTAGTGCAGCCTCTGTACAGAGGAGTTGGGATGTGCCTGCCATGAGTTATTTGTGGCTTAGCTTCCTTCCACAAAAGATGAAAATCATGTTGATTTTCTTGGGAAAAGTTGTAGTTATGACTGACAGAGGCCCAGCTTTTCATTCTTCCTGATTGCACACAGGGGGAGATACCACCTGATGTCAGGTGTGCCCAGTATCAGGGGAATGGCATGAAAAGCACAAGTCTGGGATTTTTTTCATCTCTAATGAAGTGTGTCAGCTTTGGTTCTGAAAATAAAATAGGTTAAAAAGCATAGACTCACAAGTCCAGGCAAATAAATAATGACAAGTTAAGATTTTAATACTGTGATGAGGCACTGATGTAGTTAACTTTTCATTATTGACCATCTTCCCTTCTCCAGTGTTGGTTCAGAAAGGATCCCAAGGCTGAGCTGGACACACCCTATTAATCCCCCTCTGCCGAGTGCAAACTCAGCTCACTGAGCCCTCACCAGACCTGCAGATGTGCAGCTGCATCTTGGTCTTGGCACATGCAGACAGACCAGAGGTTTCCACGGCTATTGTGTATTTAATATCTGCCCGTTTCTTGTGCTGGGGACTGGTGCAGCAATTAAACACTTGGGAAAATAATTGTGAAACATTAACAGGTCCTTATTGTTAACAGGTATTTCTGGCAGATTCCTTCAGGGCAACTTGGACGAGGCACCCCGGTGGAGCTGGCAGTGGCATTTTTTCCCAGAGGGACCTTCAAACCCTCTTGTGTGGGGCTTTGCTTTGCTGGCAGCAGAGGCAGGAAGAAACTCAGTTTTCAACATCCTCCTTCATGCCTACTCAAAGTAAAGCACTAATTTATTGGTCATGATGCTTTTCACATCTCCCCTGCCTTGGCAAGTGATGCAGGGGCTGAAGCACCATTTATGTACTCGAGGTAACACGGGCTGCAGATCCATCCCTTCTCCAGCTCCTCAAGGGTCCAGGGGCTGCTTTCTGCTTGCACAAGCCCTCACTGAGACATGCATTAAAATGGATTTCCACTGCTGAAATCATTCTGCCCCGAGTCTTTGCAGGCAGCTTTTGATTTTTCTCGAAGGAGGCAGCCTTGTCTCTCTAGAGGACCCTGTGTGGTGTTGGGGTTTTTTACGTATTAAAAAAAAAGGCAAAAAACCCCAAGGTTTTTTGGTTTTGTTTTTGGGTGTTTGTGGGGTTTTTTTGGGTTTTTTTTTTAAGCTAGAAATCAAAAATAAGAGAAAATCCACTGCAAGTTCAAGTACTGATGCACCAAGTCACACGCGCTGTTATCCCTCCTCGAGAGCACATTATCAAAGCAGTGACACGGAACTACCAAATCAATCCTCAAAGCTTCCCAAGGGAAGGAAATCCCCAGCTAACACCCTAGAGCAAAAGACTTTGCAACAAGAAACCAAACCCACCCAGCCCCCACCAACGCTCTTTTCAAAGACGTAAAGATTTCCAGGTGCTTGACATCCACGTTAACTTTTTAAGCAATAAAACTTGAGGAGAGGATTCCCGTTGGATCAGAGGAGAGACTTTGCTACAACAATAGCTGTGCTGGCAAACTGACTCCTTTCAACACATTCTTGAGTTTGTATTTTAAGTGGTTTTGCCACATTGGCAGCCAAAAATAACTATTTTCTGATCAAATTCACTGGTTCTTGTAAAATATTTTAACACGCTAACTATGACCGTGAGCAGTCCTAATAGTCCTTCAAGCTGCCTGTTCAAACCTCTTACTTTTGAGAGGGTGGAGTGCTCCACAAAAGGTTGGAGCAGAGTGATGCCATCCGTGGCTGCTGCTCCTGCAGCATTCCCACCCCTCATTACCCAGGGATACAGCCCATATTTAACGTGATGCTCTTTGCTGCTTTGTATTTCACATATGCCCTTAATGTTAATTAAGAGCAGCCTTCCCCTGTGCCTGGTAGTGCAAGGCCAAGATCCACAACAGCTACCACAGCTGAAATGGCAGGGAAAAGCGGAAAAAGCAAATGGACAGGCAGGAATTATCCCACAGCCTCTCCTTGCACCAATCTCACTCTTTGATGATGATGTACAGCAAGAAATCTTAATGTGGGTCTTACAGGACAAATAAATCATTTAAAAACTGGATTTCTGGCTGGAAAAAGCCTCCTCCAGCTGCAAAAATTAGAGAATTTTCATTAAGTCACTTTGTAAGTAATTTATGGCACTTTAAGACTTACCAAATAACAAAGAAATGACAGGCTGGTTTCTCCTTAACGGGAACAGGGCAGAATCAGCGGGACACGGAGCATTTCCACCCCAAACGTGGCTCCACTTACCCAGCCAACATGAGCTCAGCTCACAGTGCTGCTCCCACACTGGGAAGCCTCCACAGCCACCTCCAAAGCAGGGGACAGGGCTGAGCCAACCCCTGGGTTTCTGGATGAACCAAGGACGTGTAGGCAGAAAGAAAACACAAAGCACAGAACCTGCTGCAAACGGCAAAGCTGCCACTTCTGTACTGCTTTTGGCAGGAGGTCAGCAAGGTCACCTGAGCAGGTGGATCCCGGTTACTGTGGACCAACATGGTGGTCTTGGGTAACAGACCTTAAATTAATTAATTAATTAATTAATTATCATTGGGCTCTTGGAATCACTAGAGGGAGAAGGCAGCACATGCCTTAAACCAGGATGTTACATCTGGACGGGAAAAAACTCCCAGTAGATGATGGCATGAAGCATTTAAGCTTTAACTATAATATCTACACCACATGCAGCTCCTCAAGATGTTTTGCTGTCATCAGCTTAGTAAAAGATAAAGATTTATGGGGCTATTACTGAAAAGGAAGCTAGATACTGCCAAATGGCACGGACAGTTAGATGACTACTTGCTGACATCTTTATTCATATATAAAATAACACAACTGAGTTGTGTTTTTTTTAACTACCATGCTTGAAGGAATCAACAAAGCAGTGCCTTATCATACAGCGCTTTAAAGTCATTTTTAAACCATTCCCGGGGTTTGGATGGTTGTTTTTATTGCGTGCATACACAATATTCTATTAGCACCCTGTGAACTTCCAGTGCTGACTAAAATAAGAGATAAGCAGTGCTGGCTGCAGATCGGGATAACGATTTCTGAAGATGCTGAGGGACCATCTCATGGAACAGAGCTCCCTGGATACAGCCACAAGGTCACTCTGGTCCCATATACCTCAGATACTAGGAAAAAAATCTTTACTGTGAGGGTGGTGAGGCACTGGCACGGGGTGCCCAGAGAGGTTGAGGCTGCCCCACATCTAGTTGGAAATAGATGGTCTTTAAGTTCCCTTCCAACCCAAACCATTCCACGATTTATGAACATTTCAAGTGCTGCAGAGGCATGGCTTTTTAAAGGTTTAAAACACAGATCAGTGCTAACTCTGCAGAGGTTGAGAATATTATGGTTTAATATTCCATGTCTAGTTTTTGATCAGCTTTTAACAGCAATCTGAGAGGTTAATAGCAATAACATCAACAGCTTCTTTGAATAGTTTAAATATGGCTTCTAATAAAGAAATTACCGGGTAAGTTGCAAGGATTATGGAATTATTTTTAGAACATATGTCAAAAAGATGACAAACCAAATGAACTTAATTATTCTGTTCCTTGTTGAAAACTGCAGGAAGAGTGAAGTAAATCACGCAAGACAGAACCCTGCAGTATTACACAGCTCGATTCAAAACGTTTGCCCTGAAATTTAAAGAGGAATCCAAGCCTGCTCTCCCAGAAAGCAGCAAGCCAGAGCTGTCCACTTCTTCTGACAGCTTGATCTACTGTTCCCCCTTTGTTACACATTTTGAATTCAATTTAGCCTGCTACTTCCAATTAACCAGCACACTCTTGCTGCATTATTTGGCACTAGGCAGGCACATGTGTTCCTTCAGCCCCTGCCAGCGTGAGAAGACAATACCCTGAAGGTGAACCAGGCAATTTGCTGGCAGAACTGGGCTCTGGGAATGCCCAAGCAGGCTGATGGGAGGCTGCAGGTGTGTGGTTTCAAATGCCTTCAAAGTGCTCCGTGCCCAAGTCCTCCTGAAATGTTACACTTCATAACCATCCTCTTCCAGCAAGATTTATGCTGTGTTTTGAATATTTCTAACACTCTGGAGTGTGAGTGCCAGAAAGCTCTATTTGTCAGGCTCGGTCACTGGCCAGGCTGCCCTGGTCAGGGATCATACACAAACCCAATTTGGGCACAGGTCATTATTTATTCTATACAAACTCCTAAAAGCAGGTGTGATTTCAGCCTGTTTGCTCTGAATGTGAAATAGTTCAGTGGAATAAAGTTCCATCCACAACATAAGCCTGTTGCTTCAAGACTAGCAATAAGGGAAAAACAAGAACAAGTTTTAATCACAAGTTTATATATAAAAAAAAAATCAGCATCCTTTCACTATGACATGTCTACAACAGAAAGCACAGTACAGATCTGAGATACATCCCACACATTCCTTGAAGAGGAGTTACAAATTCAGAGACATAATATTGCTACACAAGTGCTTATTAAAAGCAATAAAAAGAACAGAAAGAACAGTTTATGCTCTACAAGGCAGAGATTTGGTGTTTACTGCTGGAAATTGCTTTACACAGTGTCAGAATTTAAAGCTGTGACCTTGCAAAAGGATTACTGGGCACAGTTGCAGCCCGTGCACAGAGCTGCTCACTCAGCCACAGGCCAACCTGAAGGAAAAGTCCTTCAAAAACTGGGGACTGAGAAGGTTTCTAGCCTAAATATAAAAACATTAACACGAGGATGGGAGGATGGAGGTTTCTTGGTCCACCAGTGCTCTCAAAGATTGTTCCTAAGCTTTACTTTGCTCTGATAAGAAGCTAAATTCTAACAGAGTCACTGTTTGATCTGCACAACGAAGCCACGATGGCTCCCAAATGTGTCTTTGCCTCTTCTGGGAAGGACATAAAGGTATTAGTTGAATGTTTGTCCCGTTGGCAACTCCTGATACTATGCTGGTTATTACTTACACAAACAGAAACCTGCAGCCAATCAAAATAATATGGTTGGCAAGGAATCTGGGCAAACTTTAATAGCTATGGTTCTTCAACATAAAAAGGATAAAAGTAGAATAATAATTTTTGGCAGGGGAAGCAGGGAATTTTTAAAATTCTGATTGTTTTCCTATGAGGATAGTGTTAGTGAAGTCTAACTTAAAACATGTTGTCCTGGTTTCACGAATTCCCAGCGAGCGAGATTCTGCTGGGCCCACTGAGTTACACTCAACTCCTTCCCACTCAGACTGAAGTTATATCTGGAATACACAAGGTAAGAGAGGGGGATCTGGCACAGGAACTGCACGGCTGAAACAATTCCAGTGTCCTTCTGAAGGGAGTTATCTGCACGTGCAAGTGTGTTACAGAGGAATACACAGAGCGCTCTCTTCAAGGAAGTGTAATTAACTTCAGCCTCCTGGGAAACGGGGAGCCAGCAAAGGCCTTCACCAAGAGGAAGATGGACATCAATCTAGCTATAAACCCCATTTTCACTGGATTTTTCACTTTCATTTTCAACAAGCCCCTGTGCTGTGGTCAGGACTGTATCAGCCTGACACCCTTTCATTGGAATCTGATGAAGCAAATAAGCAGAGTTGTATTAATTTAGTAGCAACTACACTCACTTGCCACAAAACTAACCTCTGGAAAAGCTGGTTTAGTCAGTTTTCCATTAAAAAATTCCATCCTGTCTAATAAAGACTACTTTGTAGGCAAAGAATTAGGTAAATGTGTTAAACTGTAGTAAGGAGCAGAATCAAAACATTAATATCACAAACAAGCAAACTCCCTTAATTAATAGTTAATAATGTAAAGCTGTGGCTCTTCTAGAAAACAAAATCCTGTAACATTTTCTCTGCCTTATGAAAAAGAGCCAAGATAAGACATTCCAGCTACCCCCATCAAAACTCATCTCTTAATGTTTTTGAAATCTCTAATTTTGATTTTTACCTGTATATGACTGTACTTCGTTTTGGAACAAAAAGTCATGCAGAACCACAAATCAGAATGGTCTGTTTGATGGCACTGAAGTGAATTTCTTTCCCGAAGGTAATAACATAGACGAGCCAAGAAGCATTTTGAATAAAAAAGTCCATTGCATATGGAGTGGTTTGTATGAATTAGCATTTTTTGATTTAAAAAAAAAGTTTGCTGAAATATTTCCCAAAGCAGATCTACTTGGGCCTCTAATTCATTGGCACAGGCTCAGTATCAGTCACTTAAAATATGTGTTTCATCATGTACCTAAAATCGTGACATCCTTTAAAAACACTTAATACAAAAATCTTTTATTTCCTTATGCTACATATTTACAATTCTATTACCAAGGTACTGTGGAAAATGTAAACAAGTATACACAGGTGTAAATAACATGGCTTGAGAAAGGTTTCCCCTTTGATTAGCTGCTCAAATCACACGCCAGTCTACAAAAATAAGAGAAAAACAGTACATTTGATACATTCTGCTGTCTGACAGCAGTGTAAAGGGTTTTATGCACGAACTGCTGAGTAACCACACCAGTCTCTGGGCAGCTGTCCATGAACTGGAACGTCTGATGTCTGGAATGTGGCCAGTGGAGGGTCACTGAGGTAATGGGGTGTCTTCAGAAGAGGAGACCAAGGCTGTAGCCAACTACCCCATGGGGGCTGTGGGGGAGAGGAAGCCAAAGGCTCCTCAGAGATTCACACTGAAAGGATGAGAAGCAGTGGATCAAAGATGAAACTTAGGAAATTCTGATTAGAAACCAGGAAAAAAAAAAAGAAGACCATGAAACCTTCATTAGGATAGGTCCAAAGAGGTGGTGCGATCCCCATCCTTGGAGATACTCAGAACTCAGTAGGATGTAATTTGAAATCTGAAATTTGACTTGAACGATGAATCTCTGACACATTTGACTCTGAAGCTGACCAGGCTTTAAAGGGAAGCCTGGACCTTCAGAGGTTTTCTACAACTTTACTCAGTGATTCTACAAAAAGTCTCGAGTACAGTGTGACACTTGCACTACTTTGTAGTTTGGCTCTGCAGTAAATACAGAGTTAACGATCAAAATATGTCAACTGCTCAACTGGAATTGTTCTCCTCCAGCAGTTGCTAAGATTGTATCTCATTGTCTCACAGGAGATTTACCTTACAGGTTCCAGTTCAGTGAGATTGCCCCAAATTCACATAATTGTAGGATCAGACCCAGGCCTCACACCTCCAAAAGAACATTTGAAATGTCACTGCCTTGCTGAGAGTCACACGCTTCTGGGACCATAATTTTGCCACATTTACATTGAATGAACTTTCCAGTGACATTCATTGAGCTCTACAGAAGAAATTAAAAGGGATCAGCATCAGCCCCAGTGATTTTCTGGCTGAAAGCACAGTTAGTTAATTGATTTTGACACATTCACAAATAACTTTACTTTCAACACCTATGAAGCGATGAAAAACAACAACAAGACTTCCATGAAGCTTGGAAAACACTGCCCAAATCTGTATTGCTTCCCACAGATCACAGCTTGAAATTAACTCCCAGGGGAGCAAGTGCCCCTTGCTTTGGCCTGGACAGATATTGACTGCAGATGTGTTTAAGAGCTGAGATGAACCGTGGGGGAGAACTGTCAGCTCACCTTCCTATCCAACCCCCTGGATCCTGCTTCACCAACCCATCCCTTACCCAACCACTGCAACAAACGTCTCTAAAAGTCCCAAGTTACCATCAATTATTGTTGTTTTGTCTCTTGCAAGACAAAAACCTGCTCTTGCAGAGCTGCAATTTGTTCTGCTGGGTGAGTGGAGTGTCAGCAAAAGAGCTGGAACTGCCCACACTGTGTCTGCCACGGTCCTGATGCCCCTTCTTAAGAGCACTTTGGATACAGTCAGAATCAAGTGGTTACTACACAGATTTCCTAACTCCTAACCTAAAGAGAGGTATAAAAAGGCACCCTGAAATCTTTTAGCCTGGTTAACTCACAAAAAAAATACAGAACATAAATTTGTTTATAACGACAGAGTCCTATATCAAAGGAAAACCTGTCTAAACAGACAAAATAGCACCAAAATGTCTTTGTTCTATGAAGTGGCCACCAGCAGCTGTTGAATGGTATCAGGACTGTTGGAAGATGACTTTATAAAACAAAAATGGCTCAATAAAAACACAAAATCCAGAGAGATTATCTTTAAGCATCTCTCCTTGCTTACTATCTTCTTTTTCCATCCAAGATAAAACCTTTCCTGCATGAGCAGATACTGTTTGATGAGAAGTGCTGCACAGTTTGACAAACCACTGAGAAATTCATCTGATAAGATGTGAGAACACAGAATTCCAGGGGAGTCTGGCAGATGACACCAGGCTGTTTGGAAGGCAGATTCAGACAGAGACCTTCCAATCAGTCAAACCACACCAGAAATGCAGAAGATGCTCTTAAATAAATTAACAACTTATTGAGGACTGTGGCAGATTCTTCTTCAGCTGCAAGTTCAGAATTAAACTTTGTGCTTCTCTCGAACACACAGTGTTATTCAAAGAGGAATTAACTTGATGAATCCCTCCAGTTTCTGTGCAATGTGATTTTGCAGTGAATCTGTAAAGGCTTCATAATCTGTGGAACACTCTTTAAACTTGGTGCTGGTTGTCAAATGGGTTCAGAAAGTCCCTGATACGGAGCGTGGCTCATTCCACGGTGATGTGTTACACGCTGCTTATCCTGATACTCTTTGGAGCTGGTCTGATTAAAAACATGTCCAGGCTTTCAAGCAACGAATTGTATTAATATCAGAAAGAATGTCCAGAGTAGATTAATGGAGGGGCAAGAGGCTAGGAATGAGCACATGAAACAGATTCAACTTTTTAAAAGGATCCAGCTACTAAATGGCCTCTGTAGTCTTCCATAAGAAGTGTGAATACTTCAGTACAATTCAAGCTGAATTGAATAACTGTTTTCATATCCAAATTCAAATACCGTCTGTGCATATAAAACAGTTCATTTATTAGTCCAAATGTTACTGTTGTAGAGCTCTTGGAAAAATACTCCCTCTTTCTTGAGTTTGTTCTTCATAAAAGGAAAGCTTTGGAGGGCCACCTAGAGAATTAAGTAGAAACATGGTTTCAGGTCCATATAACCTAATACTGAAATATTATATAGATTATACAATTTACACTTAAATAATTCAATAAATGGTAGTCTTGAAAAGAAGGTAGAGGAGGGAGTTACAGCGGCCTCCTCACAGAGGCAGAGAGCAGGCAAAACAGCAAAACACCTCCAGATCAGAAGGCTCCCAAAGTTTTTCCTAAACTGAAGGAGGAGTTGTGACTAGCTACAAGTGAGAGGAGACTTTCCCTCAGTACTGTATTTCATTAAGAAGAGAAATGATCCAAATGATGCAAAACACTCCCATCCAAACCGACCACCACCACGGGCCACGTGTGTTTTACTCCGCCAGGAAAGGCTGCACCCTCCCCAGCCCGGTTACCTTCTCTGCAGGTTGGCCCCATCCAGGCGGCCGGGCAGGCGCAGCTCCCGTTGTAGGGACTGCAGCGGGATCTGCCGGCACAGTGGCACCGCAGGGAGCAGCCAGGGCCGTACCGGTCTGGCCTGCACTCTGCAAGGACAGGAGGGTTTGGGACAGGGGGAACACTGCCTGGCAGTCTCCCTCTTCTGTGGGATCAGGAAGCTACTTAGACACCTACATCTGTTAACATTAAAACATGACATTTTGGAAAGCGCGGCAGTCGTCAAGTTTCGTCTGCCGCATGCTCTGCCCAAGCTGCAGCCCAGCTGTCCTGAAGAGGTTCCCAGAATGGAAATCATTACTGGTGTAAAAACAGGGGCTGACAGCCCAACAGAGAACATCTTGGGATCTGCTCAGGAAAGTTGCTGTCAGCATCCTGGATCCGCACTATCTCCTGCCTCTGTCTCTCCTGCATGGCTGGGCTGTCAGTGCGTGCTGGCCAAGAGCCTTCCCTCACAGAGTGTGACACTGAGAATTAATCCATTTTATAGATAGTCATGTCTTGCTCCGATTGCACAATTCTGCTGCCTCCTGGCAAATTAAACTCACAAAAAAATCTCACTTCCAAATGCAAGTATGTTTCATACCTAGGCTGGCAAATCCTCACTGCAACTTTCTATGCATCAGAGGACGGGCAGGAAAGGAAAGTGAGCAGCAGGGTCACAAGGCAGGGTGTGAAACACACAGCAAACAATAGCCCTCTCTCCCTCACCTCGCTGGAAAACCCTGCAGCCAGGGAATTTGCTTTCTCCCACGAACACCCTCGGGTAAGTAAAGTCCTGCTGAGCCCTGCATCAGCTGCAGCCCCAGCACGTGGGAGAACTCGCCCCGTGCGCTCCGAGCTTGGCCTTTTCAATTAGGAAATGTTATGAGAAAAGGTCTCCCCAAACACCTCTGGACCTGATTTTAATTTATGTAATACCACATTTTCATGTTAATAACAATGTGTATTTAAGACATCTGTTTGAAAGTCTGCAATGTTAATTTACTACAGAAAAAGAACGCCCATAAAAGTCTGTTATATTCTCTCTCTCTTTTTTTTTTTTTTAATTAACATTTTGCCTGTTTAATGGGTGCTTTACCAGAGTTCAAATTAAAATCAGGCCTTTTATCTTTATGGCTGCTGCACAGTCACAGCTGCTCACAGTTATATCACAGATGAACTGAGCCTAATTGAAAATAAAAATGCAAATAAAACCTACCCCATAACAGCTTTTCATGGATGGGGGTTACCCTAGCTGATTTAAGAAAAATAAAAATGACTCACAGAGTTTTAAGGGAGGAAAACCTCGATTCCCATTTTTGGTGCTGAGCTTCCCCCTTGCGTTCCACTTCTGCCTAAAATTTTACTGGAAAGGCCCACGGACACCCAGTGCTGTGTGGCCAGTGAGGGTGGCTCATGTCCCCACTGGAACAGCGCTGCAGACTGGGAGCTTCATTTCCTGACCACAGGACAGTGCTCAGAGGGACTCAAATGCTTTTCCACTGTAGTTTGTTTTGCAGGTTGCACTAATGCTTAAGCTCACAGCAATTTGTATTAATAACAGCCTGTTTAGATCTACTTCCTGCCCCATCCTAGAACAAAAGGAGAAATAATATTCCCCCATTGTTCCAGGGGCTCAGGAGGATTTTGGTTCCTGGTGTGAAGCTCCACAGTGGCACATGGATGTTCACTCCTTTTACCTTGTTTGTCACAGCACTGGGCTCACAAATGTCTTCTGACACTCGGTTAAACCACTGCAATTCTTTTTACTCCAGTGATTACCCTGAAACTGCCCCACCACAATCACAGAATCCTAGAAAAGCCTGGGTTAGAAGGGACTTTTAAACTCATCTGGTTCCAAACATGGGCACGGGACACTTTTCACCAGACCAGGTTGCTCCAAGCCCCGTCCAACCTGGCCCTGAACTATGATCAGAGTCAGAACTGTGACCAGAGACTGGCTCAGGAATCTGCCACTGCTGCCTCTCAATCCTGCACCCACCCCATCAGGGTACAGCACTGGGGCTGGTTTTCCCTACAGGAAAAATTTCTCACCTATTTTTATACCCCTGTTACCGAACAATTCTGCTCCTGTGGGCCAACACACAGCCCAAGTGCCTGTGCTGCAAAGGGGGGAATTACACTTGGGTTAAAAGTTCCTGGGCTGCTGCTGAAGCCCAGGGGCAGGCACAGCTGCTGCAGCTCCACTACCCCCACCTGCAGGGATTGCATCCTGCTTCCAGAGGAAGCAAATCCAGAGCTGGACATATGTTTGCATTGGATTGGAAAGGGTCACAAATGTCTGTGTGACAAACCACACAGAAACTGGAGCCCTTGCTGCCCATCTGCACCCTCTGCAGTCTTCCCCACTACATTTGCAAAACTTCTTGGTCATTCTTCCCCAGCCAAAACTCAAGGCCAATGACATTTTACAGCTGACCCATGAACAGTTTCCCTATCAGTGTATCAATTTAAATATTGATTAAATCAAGAGGTACAAGCCTGCTGATAAAGGTGTTGATAACGCCCAAGAGCAATTTTCTACAAACAATGTGTTCTTGAATGCCAGCAAATGTCCTTTTACAGTTATTCTGAGACCAACAGGTCAGAGTGGTTTAACTATACACAGTCCAGCCCTTAAAAGTATCTCCCTTACCGATGTCACATTTGTCTCCAGTCTTCCCAGGTGGGCAAAGGCATTTCCCAGTCTCTGGATCACAAGGAGCATCTCCACAGTCACACTGATGCTGGCACCTCTCACCAAACCAGCCCCTGTCACAGCCTGACAGCAAGAGAACCCTTTAGATGCACATTTGAATGGCAAGATGTACATTAATCCCAGAGTTTTCCCAGGATGTCTCAGAGGAAAGCTCATAAACTCTCTGCTGAAGTCAGTGTAAATGCCAAGCTTAATGAAGAATCAAACATAGTGGAATGGGCATAATATTTATATGAGTTCTCCTTCTGTTGGGGTCGTCTAATCTAACTTCTCAAAGGTATCTGTAAATCTGTCCCAGAAATGTAGCTGGCACTTATTTTTATTTTTAATTAGAACTCTCTAGAAGACCTCTCCATAACACTCAACAGGTCTAACATGCACCTATTTAATAATCTTATTTGGAGTTTTAGAAGCAAATTTAGAATCAGTAAAAGGGACTTATTTTTAATAAATGGCATGTGGAACTCATTGCTGCAAGACATCATGGAGACCAGGACTTTCCCTGTATTAATCGGAACCAGATCAGTTAATTTATAAGGGAATGGGAACACCCAGCTGTACAACAGGAAATCCGTCCCAAATTCAATGTTTCAGGATATTCATTAAGCTCAAAATATGGAAGAAGTGGCTCCCAACAACCATTTCAGTAATTATACGCAGCTTTTTGAGTTCTGTTTTTGGTTTTGTTTTTCTGTTTTTGGTTTTGCCATCAGAGGGGCACCAGTACCTTTTTCACAGTGGACACCGTGATAACCCAAAGGACAAAGGCACTCTCCTGTCACTGCATCACAGCTCGCTCCATTTTTACAGGCACAGGTGTGAAGACAGCCCAGCCCATAAAAACCAAGGGGGCACCCTGAAATATAAAGTATAAAGCGAAGAAGGTTTATGAAGAAAATCATACACACAATTAAAGTCCTCTGTATTCTCTGTGACATTCCCTGGCAGCCAAAAAAAATTATATTTACCCTTAACTCTAATAATGCCATGTGCTTTTAAACTTGTACCACCCAGCATCAGAGACATGCAAGATCTGGACGCAGCTGGGTGATCTGGGACATCCCCAAAATTTTAACTGAACCAGCGAGGTGTTTCTTGACTACTTTGAAGCCCCAAACCTGTGACAGTCACCCCAAGCGCCTCCACTTACTGTGCTCACAGGAGTGGCCGTAGAAGCCCTCGGGGCAGTGGCAGCATCCTGTGAACCTGTCACAGGTGCCATTGTGCTGGCACAGGCAGTCCAAGGAGCAGCCAGCCCCATACTTCCCTGGGAGACATTCTGCTGGCAGGACATGGACAGAAAAACAGACAAACAATCAAACAAACAATCACTGACCTCACCCAGAGAAGCTCGTTTGTGACAGATTGCATTGTTGAGACATGATGCCCAGAGAACAATTTGCACACCCAAGAATATTTGTTATGAAGACACAGGATTTCTGCACAACTATGATGCATTTACATACTTTGGTGAGAAATCTTTATGTTATATAGGTGTTTGAACAGCAATTTCCTCATACTTTTAACAGTCTGCCTTTTTCAGATTGTCTCTTCACAGACTCGATGCTGAACCTGCACCATGTGCTGTAAAGCCATGTAGTGAATGGCATAAATTGTATTTTCTTTTTTTTTCCTTTATCTACAGCAATATTTTCTTTTAGGCACTTAAAAAGTGTGAAAGAAAACATGAAGCTTTTCCCCCTCTGTGTTATCATTGGAGTTCACGCTATTCGAATTCCTAATAAAACCAGGAGGATCCTTTTCACACATAGCAACAGTCTTTCCATGTATAATGAGCTATCTGCTCTTATGGAACTAAACACGTCTCAAACCACTGAAAGCCAACTCATGCAGAAGGGACTGTGCCAATATAATTAACCTCAGCATCATCTCTGAATAAGTTAACTTCCCACTGCTGGGATAATTTGAATCTGGGCAGACGAACTTAAACGAGCGTGGCCGTCCAAATAACCAGATTGAGAACTCTGCAAACGCCAGACAGGATCTTCCAGGGACATCATATCGAATCTCTATTAAAAGGATGCCTGATTAGCTGTCTTTTTGATTTCCAGTCACAACACACTCAAACCCACACTGCTGTGGAGATCAAGACTCAATTTTCCAGTAATTTCACTCCCTCTGTCAAAAAATAAATAGTGAAGCTCTTTCTAGTGACACAACACACAGTCCCTTATGCAATGTGTGCATGCCTGCCCCCCATGCTCCACTCCAGAGATGTTTTATCTACAGGATACACCCACAATCCACTACTCCAAGTGGTGTGGGGACACCTGCACCATCCTGCTGAGGCTCAGCAGCCCCAACACAGACTGTGGGTGACTATAGAGATTTCCAGGAACAGACAAATGGAGATGAACACAGGTGGCCTTTGCAACACCAGGTCAGCCAGATGCCTGTCAACTGCAAATGTTTTAGAGCCTGTCCACAGAGAACATTCACTGTCCACTGAATCCTCACAGGATTCACACTGTGAGTAGCTGCATCTTTCCTTTCCTCCCTGCTCCTCCTCTGCACACAGACACACAGTGGGGCTCTGAGTCTCCTCAGGTGCAGAGTGAAACAACTGCATCTCAGAATGTTGCTAATAAGTGTCATTTCTAGATGACACTTTTATATAGGGACACTCCCCTGTAACAACCAGTTCTTGGTAAAGATACATACGGAGTTTGAGGTGAATATTCTACAGGTGTCAGAGACAGAAGTGCTGTAAATGATGGCTTGGGAGGGTGTTGGGGAGCTTGAACCATGGCAGTTATGATTTAATGATGATATTTGTCTTGAATGTGAACTCAGAACTAACTACTTGTATTTCATACCAGTGAACGTGTGGTTTCCTGAACATTTGAGTCCATAACTATACAGATATCCCTTATCTACACAGAGAAATGGGAACACAGAAATGCAGAATGGTTTTTGGGAGATGGACAGGACAGTTGTGGGAAGACTTTACTCTGGGCTGGCAGGAAGGATTCTGGAGGAACATATGAGCTTATTCTCTTAGTGTGCTTTGCCTTGTGTAAGGGACAGCTGTCATGGAGAAGTAAGGGTGAGAGAACAGGACAATCTCAACTGCTTCAGACAGATGTTGTCAGAACATCTGGGAAGGCAATACATGGGAAGTTCAACTCCAGTCCAGAGTCAAATAGAAGAGAAGAACATAACCAGTGAGAAGGAAGACATAGGCTTCTGCTGATCTGAGGATCACAAGGAAGAAGACAAAACCCAACATTTCTATGAACAAAAGAACGCAGAATTTGGACAGGAGAAGAAACAGTGGAGTGAAGAAGAAATAAGGAGTGTGCAAGGGAATTCATGAGCAGGACTTGTGAGGAAACTGTCTTTGAAAAAACACCTGAAGCTCTAACTAGGAGCAGTCCTGAAACTGTCTGTCCTTGTCTGTGGGTGTCTGGGGACACCGCAAACCCCAGCTTGAGTGTACAAATCCACTGCCATCGAAGCAGGCAATCACCTTTCTCACAGGATCTTCCCGTCCAGCCGAGCCCGCAGGTGCAGTTGCCATCCACGTGGTCACAGATGCCACCGTTCTGACAGGTACATGTCAGGTGGCAGCTGGGGCCATATTGTCCCTGGGGACACACTACAGAGAATTAACAAAGTTTGAAAAAACCCAAAAATCAGCACCCCAAGAAAAGGATGAAGGTGACAGGGAATAAATACAAACACATGCTCCCCACATGAATCCCAAGTGACTGGTGTCTCCCTAGGGTGGTGGGACACTACTCCATGATTATTATCAGTTTCACCCAAACGCTCTGTGCTGACATATCTCCTCAGCTTCCTGGAGAACGCAGCGCCCTGGCACTGAGGGTGGCAGGGAGGTGTGGGCAGGATTAGGCTGGGTGATGGAGCGGGGAGGGACAGAGGCCGAGCACCCCAAACTGCAGCGTTATCAGCAAAGGCCCTGGGGAATGTGGCTGTGAACAATGTTTGGCACTGAGCGTTATCTGCTGGGTGTCTGAAGCGTGTCACCCACTGGCGAGGCGACCTGGGTCCCGCTCTGTTACCTTGCTGACAGGCAGGTCCCGTGTGGCCAGGGGCGCAGGTGCACTTGCCAGTCCGGGGGTCACACTGACCTTTGCCACAGGCACAGAACTGGGCACAGTCCTTCCCATACCGGCTCTCAGGGCAAGCTGAAGGGAACACAGGATTTGTTAAACACCCGGAGTATCCAATGCCAGTTTTCATTTTTAACATAGCCACAAGCTTAGGGGTAGAGCTGGCTTTGTCTATATTCCACCTAATGCGCTTCAAAGCAACAACTATGAAGCCAAAACCCACCCAAAGACACGACTGCTTTACCTTCTGAGACTACTTGAGGTTATAAATATAATCCATGGTTTCACATGGACTGTTTACTGTCTTTCCTATCAGAAAAGTGAATATACAACTGAAATATCAGCTGCTCATCCTTCCAGCTTAAAACATCATTCCTTCCTTAATATTGATGCTGCCCAACACCGGAGAGCAAAGCTATGGGCAACTAAACACTCAAACATTGCCTTTCCATGAATAAGCTGAAGAGAACTTCACAGAGACCAGAGTTTTGGAAGCAGCACAGAAATTCAGCCACACCATTTAGCTCTGAAACAGAGAAGTAACAGTAGGGTTGCCATGGAACCTTTACCAGTTTTGCCATGACAAAACTTGGTCTTTTTCCCATTTATTGAAACTAATGGCACCATAGTGTGAAGCAAAATATTGAGATAATTTCTCAACCTCGAAATTTTGGACAGGAAGAAGTAACTTAAGCAATTCATGCTGAGCTGGCTCTAGAAATAAATTTGGGCAACCAGGTTGTAATCCTGGGATGAGTGTCCTTGCTTCTATGCATGCAGAAGAGAGGGAAAATATTTTGCAAGAGATTTTTTACATAGCTGGAATCCTGATTTACAATTCAAGGAAGAGGTAGCTGGGATCTGTCTGTTTTTCTACTGACAAGCTCTTATGCAAATGACTCTCTTTGCTGTGTTTTGACAGAAGCAGAACATGAATGTTGGCTTACTTTCGCTGCAGTTGGCTCCGATGAAACCGGGAGCGCAATCACACGTTCCCGACGCAGGGTCACAGTGGCCTCCGTTCATGCATTTACAGGGATTTTGGCAGTTTGAACCATAAGTGCCTTTTGGACACCCTGTTTGAAAAGAAAAATACCCAGCAATTAGGTTAGGTTGCTACTGGGCCCATTGCATTTCATGTCATAAGCACTTTGTTGCTTTCAGTCAAAGTTTGGTTTTCATTTTCTAATGTTATTCACTTCCAGAGGACCAGGAGTAGGCATTGAGGAGCAGATGGCTGCTATGGACAACGTGGCCCTTGGGACAGCACTGGTTGTAATGTCAAACCCCTGGAGAGCTGGACTGAGGGCTGCTGCTCCTGGCTCTGTGCTCCCCTGTTCCCCACATGTGACAGAAGCAAGAAAAGCAAACCCCGTTCTACAGAGGTTTTCCTCTTGGAATTTCTGTTCTAAATGAACCTATTCCTTCTTTCCCTCTTACACAGAAGGAGAGATTGGGTCATTCTCCCTCTTCCTTTGGGCAGCAGCCACCTGGTCTGCCCAAGACAGTGAGAAGCTGTGAGCCATCTCTGCCTCTTTTAGCAGCTGTTTTATGGATATGGGGCAGGTCACGTCTTCTAAAAATGTGTAAGTTGGAGAAAGTTTGTTTCCTCTACAATCTACTCCTTCCCTGCAAACCGGAGCTGGCACTGTTAGTGGTTGCCCTGAGAGGCTGTGGATTCCCCATCCCTGGAAGTGTCCAAGGCCAGATTGGATAGGGCCTGGAGCAACCTGGGCTAGTGGAAGGTGTCCCTGCCCATGGCAGGGGTTAGACGGATGAGCTTTAAGCTCCCTTCCAGCCCTGTGGATGGAAGACCATGAAAATGTGCACAGGACAGCAACACAGAATTTTAGAAGACACCTTCTCAGAAGACAGATACAGGAGGAAAATTATTGAAATGCAAAGCCAGAAAATTCTCTGAGGAAAAAAAAGCAGCTGTATTCTGTAAGAACCAGAAGAATCATTACACCCGGATGAATTGCTGAGCCAGTGTTACGTGGCAACAAACTGTCCATGGAGAGGTTTTCCAGGTGGTAGTGAGGATTTCTGGTTTCTTTTTGGACAGCTAAAGTTCAAGGAGAATTGAACAAGAGATCAGGAAGATGCAAATGCATTTGCCACGCTTGGCTTACGTCTTCAGGATGATCTTTAGAGTGATGGAGGCTGGAACCAAGGGAAAGAGCTGGGCAGAGCTGCTGGGCATATGCACCGCTGAACCTCCAGTGTGCCACCACTGAAGTCTGGAGATGCAGGTTATTCTCCTAATTTTCCAGTGTACTGGAAGGAGGAGTAGCTGGAGCTTGTGCAGCATGATCATCATCCAACAGTTCCACTTGTGCTACTACCTCTAAATGTCATTTCTTTGCTCGCCCCTTCCTTCTCTTCCCTGGCAGAAGGAAAGTCTATGGCTACTTTGGAAACTGGTTGAAAATATATTTGCTCACGTCTCCAAGCAACAGATCCCTTGCAATCTGTGCACAAAAACTTAATGTATTTCCTCTTTCCTAAAGGCATGAATGCATGGCCTGAGTGGCTGGAGAAATCTCTGGCTTTTCTGAACTATTCAATAGCGAGGGAGAGCTTATGGGGAAGCTTTGAAGGGGTGCCTTTTAAAATAAAACTGAACATTGGCTTCTGCTCAAACCAGGATAGCAGATCATCAGGACTAAACAGATACACACTTTTATAACACGCAGATACTCTGCCCAGCCCTTCTCAACCACAGATTCTCCTCAATGAATGCTCTGTCATCCGTGCTTCCATCTGCCAGGACGCAAAATCTGTTTCATGTGCAAGCCCTGGCATCAAGGAGTGAGCCCTGCTTCATTCCCACCAAGACTTGAAGCTAAGGACTCATCCAGAGTCAATGATTTAATTACTCTATGTGAGCTTCTCTTTTCCTCCTCCTTTTCCTTTCAGTCATCATTTGGATTTTCTTCTTTTTTTTTTTAATTCTGTCTCCCAGACTCTCAAAGATGCTGCTTCTCCCTGGCAAAGCTTTCAGAGTTATTCCTTAGCTCAAGGCTAGCAGCAGTTGCTCCATTACTGAAAGGGACGCAGTAATTCCCTCCTTACCAAATTATTTGCCCTCGCAGTATTTCCCGTATTTTGGTTTGAGAAGGAGCAGCACACGCAGGGCAAGTTCAGCTGCTGCAACGTGCACAGGATCAGTAACAGGGCCACCTCATCTGTTAGCACTTTGCAGAAGAATTTTGATGCAGATAACGAGGGCAATTTGCACCATGTCCCACCACTTCAGTAGGCTCTGCCTTTGTAAAGAGGGCTATTCTTGCACCACCAGTTATCTCATAAAGACATTTTCTAATTTAACAGTTTCCTGTGCTTCTGACTTATGTTTTTTCTGCGAACAAAAGAGTGGCAGCCAGATTTCCACCTCATTTCCTGATTTTCCTTCTGCTTTGAGTGGGTTTGTCATGACCAAGAGCTCTTAAATCTTTTCATAGCAATTGCACACACGGAGGCTTTTCTGACCAATGCTATTCATTGCACTGTCAAATAATCCCTTCTGACACATCCTGTCACCTAAGCTTGAGGTGAAGCTGGTGAGATCTTTCTGGCTCTGGGTGCCCCCAGCCCAGTCAATGTCATAGAAACATAACATGATTTTTTTTTAAAATCATTTCACCACCACTTACTGCTTTTTATTCGTTTTAACAAGTAGATCTACCCATCCACCACACTATGGACAAGTGATGGGAACCTTATTGCTAGTTTGTCTGCTTCCTCTGGACCCTGCCAAGAGACTGTTTCAGCTCCTCACTCCAAAATTTGAGAACATGAAAGCCCCGTTGCTCTTGGCTCCTGGAAATTTGACTTCCCAGCCAACTACACCTTTTATAGATACTTTCTTGAACCTTTTTTCACTGTACTATAAATACAGCATCACTTGCCAGAAACTGTTTCCAGCAGCATCCAACCACATGTTGACTGGACCAGAGCCCGCTTGGGAGCGGCTCCCTGTGCTGGTTTTAATATTCTGTCGAGAGCTTCTTCACCCTGGAGCAGCCCCAGCGTTCCCTGCAGTGAGGACAGAAGGAACGTGGAGTATTCCCACCAAAATCACGCGAGCTATCCTTGGTTTTCAGTCAGCCACTTCAGAATCAGGCCCACAATCTCTCCCTCCACTGATCTGAACCTAAAAATAACTCACATTTAACTGTTTTCCTTCTATTTTTGTGTTTGTCAATGCAATGCTCAGAGTGGCACAGGGGACAACAGGAAAAACACCAACACAGATGAATATTTTTCTCTGCCTGTGAACTTCCACCACTCCATTATTTCTCCAATAAATATCTAACAAACCTGTGTTTAAGAATTTGCTGTATATTTTTGGAATCTGAGAGTACAAAACACCATGAAAACTCAAATCTCATGCTCTACAGGTTTAATGCCAGCTACACAGAAATCCATGGCAAAAATCCCCCCTGAATGCAGCAAAACACAGATTTTATTTCGCAATGAATCTTTTTATATCTCTTCTATCAGAGCTTCAGTGTAATCGTTAATGCTTTAAATTTTAAAATTCTGAAATAAAACCTGAAGTATCTAAGTAAGTTCGAGGACATTTACTGTAACTGCAGAGATTTAGTGCTACACACACAGGTAATGACTACTGAGAAATTGCTACATAAAAGTAATAGGCTGACCATGATTAAGTCTTTTACAATGATCCTGTTAAATAGCTGATCTCCACTACTGCTCTACTATAACATTTATTATAATCTAATGTATAATGGATCCAGATGGCTCCAGCCCTGATGTTGAAGGCCAGATTTCGATCTCACTTACAGCAAAAACTGATGCACAAAGGAGGACAGAATCAATCCTTTGTATTTTATTTATAATTTGTATTTTAAAGAACAACTTGCGATGATGTGATGGCAACACAAAGGCCCATCTCTAAAATGAGTCTTTCTCCTATTTCTGCTCAAGGAATAAAACACTGGTTTAACCCTTACTAGAGCTGCACATGTTTCAGTTGGCTTTTGTATGCAAATTGTCACCCCAAAAAGCAATTCAGGCAAACAGAGCTGTGCTGGATTCCCAAGAAAGGGAAATCAGCACTCGCCAAAGAGAGAAAAACTGAGCAAGAAAGACAACAGCTTTTTTTTTTTTTTCCTTTTTTTCTCCTCAAAATGAGACTATTACAAGCCAGGGAGTAAAACCAAAATTAAAGTTGTAAATAAAAAGGTAATTAACTGTCTCCTTTATTGGCTGCTTTGGTATATGTTTCTTATCAGTTGCCACATTCCACCAGAAACAACTTTACAGACGTCCTAAAATACCGGCATGAGCCATGTGGATCTGGGAATATTTTTTATGATGGAGCATTGGGCCAGTTGGCATTCTGTCCTCTACACTAGTCACCATTTTTCAATCCAGAGTAACAGTTGGTTTAATTTGATTGTTCCTCAGAAGGCTCTGCAACTGAAAGGACTTTATGAATCACTTGGATTTATTGCCAATTTCAGCTTGTTGTTTTCTCATAACCATTTGTCCTTACTTGAGCACGCAGAGATTTCGGGAAGTATTTTGGACTCGGTATTTGGAAATGAGAGAGCTGTGCAATATCCAGGTGCAGCTGGGAGATGCAAATGCAAAGAATGATCTTAATATTCTTTAGCGTGGCATGAAATTGGAAAGAATTTAGCTGGTTGTCCTGGGGTGACAATCTGGGGGTTTTAAAAATGAATGTGAACGATTGAATTAATTACATTTTTGAATTAACATTATCAATGTATTTTTTTAGAAAGCGTTTTTAAAAATTAATTCCTTGCAATAATACAACTACTTTTTTTAGTGTAAATTAACCCACCCTGTGCTTACTTCTTACACCCTAACTTATTTGTAACACTATAACTTTTATACTACAATTAATCTCTACTTCTCTCAGTCACCGCTGTACTGACACCGACGAATCCAAAGCACCAGCAGATGCTCCTGCATGACTCAGCCCTCTGCCAGAAAGGCAGCAACCCCCAAAAATACTCACAGAGCTGGCAGTGGGGCCCGTGGTAGCCCGGGCTGCAGGAGCAGTGGCCGGTGACAGGGTGACATTCCTGATTCTCAGCTGAGCACTGGCACACCCCGTGGCAGTCCTGCCCATACGTGCCCGGTGGACAAGCTTTGGGAGGAAGAAATGCAAACCAATAAATTAAATTTGTCTTGGTAAATACAGCACTCAAACAAAGAGCGGGCTGAAATTTATTAAATAAAATCCCTGCCTACGGAATGACGCTCTCCTCCGGGACTTTGGATTTATTACATTTACTTGGGGGCTACTTGACTGCTTGATTTTGTTTCGTTCAGTCAATTTGCGCCCAACTGTCAAGGGCCAGATACAATTTTCTTGTCACTAGAAAAAAAATCATAGGGAAATGTCAGGTAAAATTGACTAAAATAACAGTATAATTCCCAAGGGACCAGGCGTGTGGATAAAGACATTCTACCTTTTGCAGAGAGTTTGAACTTGCAAAGCTGCTGCGACATCAACATCTCCACAGGTTTCACTCTGCCTGCTGACAGCTACATTGCCTACAGGTGTTGGACCTTCCACATTTAATTCTTACATCTCATTTCCACTAAGCTGCCCTGGTTGTGGGTCAGCATTTAGAGTCCTTTGGTGGAGGGTATGGGACACCAATGTCAATCCTTTCAATTCTTATTTATTCCTGGTTCTCCATTTGCTAAAGCAGGGCTCAGGCAAAGTTCTGTAGGGAGGAACAAAGTCAGGGTGTTGCAGCTGGGGTCCGAGCAGGAGCCTGCTTCCACAGACAGCTCTGGGGGATCAAACTCCATGGTAAGCAAAGCCAGATAATGTCCTTTCCATGAGCTCTGAGAGCAGGAGTAGATGGCCTCTCACAGGGACACGGCCAACAAAAGCTGAGCTGCTGCTATACTGACAGCACAGCGCTGGCTGTGGGCAGGGGCTGGGCTCCAGTGGCACCTCCTCAACCTATCTGGGTCCAGTTCAGGCCGTGGCTGCTCCCTGCAAGCCCCAGCAGCCAAAACCGCGCTTGGCACAGAGCTCAGAGCTGGCCAAACCACTTGGGTGAGGGACAAGCAGCCCTCGGCCACAGCCCTCCTGTCAGGTTGTTGTCTCTTCCCTCTTCAGGCATCACACCACCATGTTTTTATTCAAGAAAACACTTTATTAACTAATTGGCAAGGGAAGTATTACCGTTGTGACAACAAACTCACTCTTCTCGCAGCCGCGGCCGGCGAATCCCGGGGGACATCCGCAGGCGCCCGTCAGGTGGTGGCAGGGCCTTCCCGGGGGACAGCGGCACCGCTGGGCACATCCCGCGCCGTAGCGGCCCGGCAGGCAGGCTGGGGGGACACCAACCCTGTCAGGGCCAGCAGGGCGGGACAAAGCCTCCCTCTCCACAGACCCGCTGCGCCCATCCCCGCCAGCACCTCCAGCCCGACCCTGCAGAACGAGGGCGTGAAAATACCCGGCCACGACCGAGAGCTCTGGATCTGGGGGGAACGCGCGCACCAACCTGAGCTGCCCCCACTCACTCACGTTTGCCACAGTGCCCCCCTCGCCACCACTCAACTCACGTTTGTCACAGTGCCCCCCTCGCCACCACTCACTCACGTTTGCCTCAGTGCCCCCCTCGCCACCACTCACTCACGTTAGCCACAGTGCCCCCCTCGCCACCACTCAACTCACGTTTGTCAGTGCCCCCCTCGCCACCACTCAACTCACGTTAGCCACAGTGCCCCGCTCGCCACCACTCACGTTTGTCACAGTGCCCCCCTCGCCACCACTCAACTCACGTTCGCCACAGTGCCCCCCTCGCCACCACTCACTCACGTTTGTCAGTGCCCCCCTCGCCACCACTCACTCACGTTAGCCACAGTGCCCCGCTCGCCACCACTCACTCACGTTTGCCACAGTGCCCCCCTCGCCACCACTCACTCACGTTTGTCAGTGCCCCGCTCGCCACCACTCACTCACGTTAGCCACAGTGCCCCGCTCGCCACCACTCACTCACGTTTGTCACAGTGCCTCCCTCGCCACCCCCTCTCGCAGTGACACGCTCCGGTGTGGGGGTGGCAGGACCAGCCGTGGGCGCAGTCACACCGCTCCTCGCAGCGCTTGCCGAAAAATCCCGGGGGGCAGGCTGGGGGCAAGCAGAGAGAGCAACATTCTACCTGCTGCGGGGAGAGCAGCTCCACGGGCAATCAGCAGGGATCCTTCCTGCCTGAGCTCCTGCTCAGGAGTACATTTAGCAGACTACGTGGCCAGAAAGTGTCAGTGAAGGAGAAGATATTAGAAATATTAAAAGCATTTAATGCGGGCTGCTAATGAGTCTGCACAGGAAAGTTTGCAAAGAGTCACAGCTGGAGTACAAATCCAGAGGGGGTCCACAGAGAGGGTGATGCTGTTTGCTTTGACACAACTATGCACACGGGGACAGCTGTTTGAGCGGTGGGAACCGTGCCCACAAACTGCTTCCACCTCCCAGGTCCCTGCAAAGTGACCAAAGAGAAAGGGAGGGGGGCACTGAGAAGGCTTTACAGGTCTCACTGGTGGCTGAGGCTTTGAGAGTCCTCAGTGCCTCAGGAGACCTCAGAAAGCTGCTTGTGGCTTGGTAAAAGCACAGCACCTCAGTGGTTGAGCTGAAAGCACGTTTTTAGTCACCTGCATATGAGAATTAGTCCCTGTTTCAGGGATTCAGAGGGCTCTAAGCATGCCAAACAGCTGTGTCAAATCTGGGTCATGTGCAAGATCTGCAAACCTGAACTATCACAGTCCAGTTTGCTGAGCTGCCCTCAGTGACCCACAGACACTCAGCAGCACGTGGCTGATCTGGCAAATTCTCCTTAAAACTCCCTCACTTCCCTGTGTTCTTCCTTGTGTGCATAAGGTAGAGAAATACCTCCATTTTCTTAGCAGGCAGGGAACAGATGTAAGAGGAGATAAAATGATTTGGACAAGGGCATGGTTGGGCAGAGACCTGCCTGTGGGTCTGAGACGGGGTAAGAGGGCAGAAATCATAATTGGCCTGCAGAACACTGGAAAATTAAGATACAAACCAGAAAACTGGCAGAGCTGGCTGGTGGTTAAAATGAAGCACCTGCAGAAGGAGCTGGCCTTACCAACATCACAGCGGTCCCCGGTCCAGCCGGCGCGGCACAGGCACTTCCCTGAGGGCAGGTCACACACCCCGTGCTGGCAGCTGCAGTTCTGCTCACAGCCCTCTCCGAACTGCCCGTCCCCACACTCTGAAACGGGATGGGGGAGGCTGATGGGGGCCAGGCTGGAGCAACCCCAGCAGGAACTCCCTCATGCCTCTGCAATATGATGAGCCACTTAGACTGGGCCTAAAAACCTTCAGTGAAGGAAATTTTAAAGCCTCTCTTGGCAAAATTCTTTAGACATACATCATTTTCCTCTTGAAGGATTTCTTTTTTTCTCTTTAAATGGAGCCCATTACCTATCTTCCCTGTTCCCAAGGGGCAGAGAATGGCTTATTCCTCTCCTCTGCCCAGCAAGCTTCCACCACCACGGATACGTTCAAGTCTCATGTCTCCCCTCAGTCTTCTCGTTTCTGACTAAACAACCCCAGCTTTTTCAACCTCTCCCCACCTGGTGCTTTCCATCCTTCTGCCTCCTTTTTCCTCTGGGCTGTCTCAAACCAGACCCCACCACAACTGGATTTCCTTGCAGAGTGACTGAACCGAGGCGCTGGAGGGCTGGAGGAGGTGCTGAGACTCACCCAGCTCACAGGCTGTCCCCGTCCAGCCCTGGGGACACTGGCACTCGCCGCTCACAGGGTCACAGGTGGCCTGGCCGTGGCACAGGCAGCGCTGCAGGCAGCTGGCTCCGTACCACCCCGCAGGACAGGCTGTGAAGGGAGGCAGGGAAAACCTTCCATGAGGAAGTGCAGGAGAAAGACACAGGTTAAACACCACCTCTCCCACCTCGAAGCCCTTCTCGCCCTGGAAGATGCTGTGGGAGGTACAACCAGCAGAAATGGGGACATGACTGATAAAGAATTACTCCAACCAATGTACAATTGGTCTGGGAACAAAGTAGGTGATGAAGTGAACTAGTGACCCACCAAACAACCTTGAGACTTTCTGTTTGTACCAAAAAAACCTTTTTTTTTTGGTTCCTTCCAGCTTTCTCAACACTGGGGAGCGCAGTTCTTGATTTCCCTGTTCTCAGAATTTCTTTCTACAGTCCTCTTAAAATCACAGCTCCTTCTCTAACTGATCCTGCTGCCTACAGCTGGCTGATGACATTTCACCATTTACCTAATTTTAATTAAGCAAGTTTATTAATTCCCATCACAACCAGTTCCTATGGATAGAACCTAATTTTTTGGCAAAAAACTACACACCTCTGCCATGTGCCAGAGTGAAACCTCTTTAAGATGGTAACAGGAGCAAGCTTTCACTTTGGAAAAGCACAGGCATGTGAGGGTGATTCCCTCAGCCTCATACAGTTATTCTACCTCCTCACTTCAAAGAGAAAAGAAATCCCCAAACATAAAGAGAAAAGGTGTGTTTGAAACAGCTTTTGTAATTTTTGCTTTGGTTTTGTATTTGCGGCCTGTGGACAAAACAGAAAAATTTAGGTCATGCCTAACATCTCATCAAGAACAGTTTGGTGCCTTCCCAATTTTTAAATCCTTCGTGGAAAGACCTCTTCATATCAGGTTTTAAAAGAGGAATGCACTAAATTTATGTATTACTCTACCTCTGCCAGCTTTCATCCCCTTTCCCTAACAATCCTCTTGGGATGCTGAAGGGCAGCCTCTGAGTGGAGGTGCTGACTCCAAATCCCAGCTCACCCAGGAGCACCCACAGCAGCAATCCCAGCTCCGTGGTACTGCTGACACCCCAGGGACCTCGTGGGGAAGGCACAGAACAAGGAGCCTTCTGCAACAGGGATGGCCAGACTTTTCCCAGTGCCTGGGATGCATGGATTAGGATGTGCAATGCAAGCCACAGCACAGCCTTTCTTTGCCAGCCTCTTCTTAAGGCTCTGTGTTTGAGCCACACGTCTGGCTCTGATAGCCAAGGCGGGAAGGCTCGATGCCTTTCACATGTTCTGGATTTAGGCTCTGTCTGGAACAGCACAAGGTAATGCCGAGGATCAGTCTGGTGCATGGGACAGTAAAGCAGCCCACAGAAAAGAAACAGAGCTTCATTTCAGCACCATAATTGGGAGTTTTATGGACCTTTTCTCCCTTCATCAGCCTTCAAAATGAGCTCTCTTTCCAGTTTATGGCTGTTTCACCCCTCTGCCCCGTGCAGACCGGGATCCTACAGCACAGTGTCATGGATTAACTTAATGGACCAGTTCACGTCACTGCGGATACAAACCCAGTGACAACACCGGGCAACGAGCTGAGAGCTAAAACACCAGTGAGCTTTCCCCAAACACAGGTTTTATTTTTCCCTCCTATAATCCATAGGCAGGGGTTTGCATTTCCGACTCTACCTTCTTGGCAGGTGGCTCCTTTCCAGCCCGGGCTACAAAGGCACGTCCCGGTTACGTGGTGGCAGAGAGCTCCGTTGTGACAGTGACAAGTGTTCCTGCAGCCCGGCCCGAAGCTGTTCCCCTGGCAGGCTGCAGTAAGAGAATTCCATAAAACCCCATCAGGAAGCATCCAAGGAGGCACCGCACAGAGCAAACCCAAGACACAACCCAGTGCCAGGGAAATCAGGTTGGAGCTGTGCTCCGATGAAACTTTTCACATCATAAGGGTGCCTAAGTCCACATAAAATCATAAAATCATTAAGGTTGGAAAAGACCTTCAAGATCATCAGTCCAACCTTTGGCCTAATACCATCCTGATCCTTAAACCAAATCATGAAGTGCTGTGTCTACTCATTTTTTGAACACTTCAAGGAATGGTGACTTCACCATTCCTGGAAATACATATATATATATAAATATACAAACCCCATACATTAACCATGTCTGACTCTACATAGAGTAATAGAATCATTCAGGTTTGAAAAGACCTTTAAGATCAAGTCCAGCCATTAACTCAGCACTGCCAAGTCCACCACAATATCAGCCAATACATGAACTGCAAAAGGTATTTTGAAAAAAATATTCTGCCAATTAAGATCACATAAACTCTGCAACACTCGCAGTTTGGAGATAATGTGTCTTATGAAAGCTTAACATAATAATGTGGCTTAAAAATATGAATCACAGCCCATTCTGACGAGGTTTCTGTCGAGGGGCTGGATCACCGGGGGTGATGGATCAGCTGTCAGCCCCTGCTCTGCGGAATGTCTTTGTGCTAAACTAATGGTCCAGCAGAACCGCCAGCCTGACAGCCCCGGTATTTATTTGCATCCTGGTAAGAGAACTGACAACTTCATTGTTTTCAGTGTTCATTTTTCACAGCTAGATGCCTCTGCTCACCCAGACACTCATTCTTTGGTCAGAGAGGGGTGATATTTGCAATGAGTTTGGTTAAGCAGCTGGCTCCCAGGTGAAAACTTAACGCAGTCATCTCGAAGCAAACGCTCCGCTTTCAGTGCTGCTGCCCATGAAAAATGGCAGTGATAAAATTCCTGCAGTCTCCATTGCACTGGAGATTTGGATAGCTCTGAATAGTGGAAAACAGACAGTTCTGCTACTCTATTTTCTTCAGTTATCACCCAAAATAATACAAAGAGGGTTGATGGAGCTGCATCGCCTCCTTGCACGGTTTTTGTTCTGCATTGCAGGGCTCTTGTCAGAGCCTCTCATCCCTGCAGCACTTCTGGCGTGCACTGGAGAGGCAAAAAAAGCCTGGATCCCTGATCCAGGAGAGTGTCCTGCACTCGCTGAATGTTACATCTTCCAGGTTTCACAGCCAAACACTGATTTTTCACCCAAACTTCTCTGCCTTTCAGGGTGTCAGTGAACATGATGTAGTACACTGGGAGAACAAGTCCCTGGGGACAGAAGGGAGGTGTGAAACCACCTTGATCTTGGAGGTGAACTTGGTTGACAGTCTCTGACCCATTCTCAGCCCTTTTCTCCCCTTCTGAGGGCTTCCAGCTTCCCAGCCTGGTTCTCAGACACCATTTCTCCCAGGACTTCTTTTCCACAGTGCTCTTTTCTTGTCATCGCTTGGACTCTGTCCACGTTGAAACCACAAGAAAGAGCAGGAGCTCGGTCCCATCACAGCTAAAAGTTTGTTCTGCAAATGAAGCTTGGTTGCCAAGTGAAAAGTTCAGCACATCCTACAGAGCTCTGGCTCGGTTTTTGGGAGCAGAACTAAATATTTCCACAATACAGACCAGAACTATAGCACAACCCAGCCAAAGGAAAAACCAGCTCATCACCAGATCCCCTGACTGGTTACCAGTGGTTTGTGTGAGGTTTTTGGAGTATGTGTGCAAAGCTCTTGTTACACTTACCAAAAAGACAATAGAGTGTTTCAGTGAAAATTCTGGTAAGAAAGCAGAAATTTCTGTAGAAGAAAATTTTGACTATTCTACTGGGTAGATACAAATGGTTTTTTTTGTTTGTTTGTTTCCTGGTGGGACAGTCCTGATTATTAAAGTACTTTCCTGAAGATTAAGAAAAAAAGTGATATACTGAAGCTACTTCATGAAGTTCCACAACTGAAAGTACAAATATCCCCAGGCCTTTTCTTTTTTCTTCATGATGAGAGAAAAGGAAAGACTTAATCCAAAGGTTTAAATTAGTAGACTTTTTCCTGGTTCAAAATTTTCCTCTTGGTGTCTTTCCTCTGCAAGACGAGGATTTATTTGCTTGCACTCTTTAGAACCTCTTTTTGCATGCAGAGTAAGGAACACATGAAACTGGAGACTTCTCTTCCAGACTAGCAGTCAACAGCCATCAAAAGTGCCCAGGACCACAGGTAAATGATGGGCTGTAATGTTCTGTAGGGTGTCCAGTAGCTTTGTTTTCAAGCAACTTCTGTAGATTATTCCCCACAAAATGAAGCTTTAGCTTGAAAAGAACAGGGAATTTGCAAAGGCAAGTGCTCACACACCAAGAAATATCAAACCCCTGTTACCAGTGCCTCTGGCAGAGCCAATCTTTCTGTAGTCATTTATTTTTCAAACCAGCATGGTCTCTTTTTTACTGTAAGAAACCACTTCAGTGAAGATTCTGCTGAGCCCCAACAACTCCAGAAAGAGGCATGTTTAGTACTGACAGAATTAAGGCAAAATTCAGATGTTGAATTGTGCACCTCTGCTACAGACCATATGCAACATGAGATTTTTGGAGGGTTTGGTTGGGTTTTTTAAGTTTGCAAACTTTGGATGAATTTGCAGTGAATCATAGAATGGTTTGGGCTGGAAGGGATCCTAAAGATCATCAAGTTCCAACTCCCCTGTCATGAACAGGGATGCCACTACTAGATCAGGTTGCTCCTCCCATCCAACCTGGCCTTGAACACTTACAGGGAGCAAGTATCCCGAAAGGAAGATTACATCTCTATCACAAAGAAATGCCAAATGCCAGGTCCTCACTTCTGTGTCACTGAGATACCACAGAACGCAGTGAAACAGTTTATTTAGAAAAAAAGAAAACAAAAAAGAATAGGCAGCATACTTTTCCTAAGCCTCTTTCTTGGAAACCTAAAACACCTCAGGTGGACACTCAAAAAAATCCCCAAATAAAATCTCCGAGCACAAACTGAAGCTCAGGCAGAGCTTGCTTGGCAGATTTCACCCCAGATTAACATAATTCATTTTCAAACAACTGAAACCCACGGTCTGGTAATGGAAAGCATTAGGCAGCTCCAACAAAAGGCATCACTGTCCGTATTGCCTGTAATTAGATAGCAGAGTATAAAACGCACTGCATGGCTGGCTCAGGATCAATTCAAATCCCATGATGCCAAAATTATTCCTCAATATCCTCCAGCACATTGCCTGCAATCTGATTACTTCCACACGAGTGCTGTCCTTCCAGCTGCTGGAGCTGGCGGGTCCCAGGAACAGGCAAGGTGAATATTAAACACCCCGGGAGGATGGGGAGTGCTGAGCTGCCTCCCACCCTTGCTCTGAGCAGCTTTGGAGCAGTGTAGATGAGGCCCAGTTGTAAAATCAAAATGAAGATCCCTCACTTAGCCAAGAGAAGAGGAGGAGACACCCTGCACTGTTAACTGACCTCTCTCACTCACTCACAGAGGCCTTGAAGGCTGTGGCACCTTCACCAGCAGGAGAAATAAATCAGCCCAGCACAAAGCTCTAATGGCTCTGGCACAAGATAATAAATAGAGTTTTTTTCCTAATGTGAGTAAAGGGGGGCACTGGACAATGAGCTGCATTTCTTAATTGAATTTAACGAAATATGTAACAAAGCTTCCCATTCCTAATGCTAAGGACTGGGGAAGGGGCAAGGTGACACATTGCCAGCGCTGTGGCTCAACAGGAAAAATGGGCTGTGACCAATAAGCAAATGTTGCACCTGTTCAGCAGCATCTTTTCTGATCTGTGGGATGGCTGTGTGGCTCTGGTCGGCTTTTATTCTCTGGTCACTCCATGCATCTACACTGAAAGGGTGTATTACCACCTGCATCTTCAGATGGTAGAAGATGGAGAGCCAAGTGTTCCTATGGGAGGGCATGAGGAGGCAAAGAGGACTGCAGTGGTGGGATGTTAGGGAGAATGTCTAAAATTGGGAAGATTCAGCAGAACTGACCCACCTGTAAACAAAAGAGCAGGGGGTTTTGCAGGAGAAGCCTTCTCAGAAGATGGGCTGTGTTGAGTGGTGGGGGCAAATGAGGGAAAAGTATCATGAAGAGCAAGCACTGCCCTCACACAGGGCTGATGATAAAATAGTGTGTGGCTAGAGGACAGAATTACAATACAAGCCACATTTCTCTCTATTTTCTAAATTAAACCACTTTTCTACTGCAGAAAGCCACGACCTATGGATTAAAGAAGTGTTCCCTCACAGAGCTGGCTCATTGTGAAGCTGCGCTGGAGCCCAGCTCTACACCCCACTCCTGCAGACAGCACTCATATTTTCAAAAGGAAGCTTAGACCATGACATCATCCTCAAGGAAAACAAGGAAGTTGAGAAGCTAAAACCTGAAAATCTTTAAAAAAACCCCTACTTATTTGCTAAACTTTGCAAATAGGCTCAGTGATCTCCATATGTAATGCCATGCAGCTAAAGAAAATAACCTGATTTCCCATGAAATGCAGTGAAAAATTTCTCAGACTAGCCAATTTTATAAATGTATATGCACAAGCACTTGTTAGCTTAAAAATCGTGGGATAATCCATACTTGTGACCATCTACGAAGCTGACATTTATTTTAAAACAAATACATTTTCTAATAATTATTTTTAAAACTATCTTGTAGCGCTCAAATAACAAAGTAGTCCCAGCTCTGATTTTTCCACTTTGCTCACTTGTAATCTGTCACTTTATAATTGATAATTAGAGGAGATACACCAGAAACAGACACACAACATTTAATCTCTTAGCGCCACACAAAAATAAAAAGCAGAGAGTTGTCATGTGGCAGGAGGCAGCTCTGCTATTTAAAACTTGATGTTTATCATGTTCGACAAGTTAAAAAAAAAAAAAAAAAAAAAGAGCTGATGATTTTACACAGCCACCAAAAAATTGTTCCCTTTTTTGGCATCACTGGGAAGGAATGTGACCTATCTAAAAGTGCACCCTGGCAGGGCATCCCCCCGCAGTCCCAGGGAGGTTTGGGGGTTTGGGAGCGGGGTGTACGTACGCTGCTCGCAGGTGTCCCCCAGCCAGCCCGGCAGGCAGCGGCACGAGCCCAGCACGTGGTCACAGCCAGCAGCATTCTTGCACTTGCACACCTGGTGGCAGTCAATCCCAAAGAATCCATCTGGACAAGCTGGAAATGCAAAACGTTCCTTTTTAGCACAGTTCCCGTCTCTTTTTTTTTTTTTTTTTTGCATAAACTCCATCTCGTCTTTTCAGAGATTCTTAAGAACCAAAGTCGCTTCAAGGGTTAAGCCTGCCCAGTTCTGATACGTCCATCTTGGAAAAATGTGACCCTTTTACACAAGCAACAGATTTCTGCACAGGAAAACAGGGCTGAGAATATTGAAAAGCCATAAAACAAGTGAGAGAACGGAGCTGGGCTCACACAAACTGTTACTTGTGCCTCTGTAATAGACAGAGGAAATAATTCAACATAATGCAAGACTCCAGGGCCATCCCTGCTGACCTCCCTCCCTTTGGAAATGCAACACTTCTGCTCCCATTTACTGTCCTGACACTTTTCTAAAGATTCTTTAACAGTGAACCTAAGCCACAGAGGTGCAGTTCAGTGCTGAAATGAAAAACTGGCAAAGTGAATGAGCAGAGAAAACCAAGGCAAATTAAACATCACAAAACAACCACAGGGAGCCGAAGGAGCTCTGCACCTACATCTGGGAGACATAAGGAAGAGCAGCCCCATGGATTCAATTTTTATCTGTACCAGTGCTGATAGCAGTGAAAATAAGGACCAGTGCTTGTCAGTGGGCCACACCATACCCCAAATGCTGCATTAGTGCTTGTCAGTGGGCCACACCATACCCCAAATGCTGCATTACAAGAAAACTAAGGCTGCTATGCAGAGTTTAAAAATATATTCTCTGTGCAGCCTTAACGTAACCTCTGTATGTGTGTTTAGATTATATAAGTGCATATATTACATCACACAGTACAGTATAACACCCTGAGTAATAACAAATGTCACACTAAGTAATAACAAATCTATAGATACACAACTGTACATCATTCTTTCCACAGAATCCCTGAATCAACCTCAGGACTGATGGTGCTCATGAAATAAGCAGTAGTTCAGTAAAACTTATCTCTCTGTCCTCTTGTTCAATATAAACTTATATTTAAAATCCAACCCTCACACTTCTACCATGAAATCAGAATGACTGGATTCCCAAGAGAATCTTATGATTATCATCATATCATATACACTGACCAACAGCCCCCCACACTAATTCCACAGCTCTCTACCAGGTTGGAGTAACACTGGTGTCATCGAAGAATGGGTTAGGTCGAAAGGGACCCTAATGATCATCTGCCATCAACCCTCCTGCCATGGACAGGGACACCTTTCACTAGACCAGGTTGCCCCCAAACCCTGTTCAACCTGGCCTTGAACATTTCCAGGGAGTTCTCCATGTGCGTCTTCGACTGTTGGACTCTTCTGTCCCTTTTCTTGCCCTGGGGCTTCTCCATGCCCAGGCTTTTTGTCCCAGTCTATCACACTGCCTCTTCCACAGACGCAAATTCAGTTCAACCGTGTGCACTGCTGTCTGCTTTGGCTACAAGTGGAGGGAATTCCGCATCCGTAGCTTTAGGAAAACCTGGACCATCATCCAGCGACAGTGCAGAACACTGAACATCTGCTTTGGCTGCTCTGCTGCTCAGCTTGTGACTACACATGGTTGTTTCATCTACTCAAAATCAAAAGGCTGCTCTTCCCTTCGTCCTGTCCAGGCTGCAGCTTCTTTCCTGGCACACGAGAAGTTTCAGGCTTGCTGCCCTTCCCAGCTTTGTGCTGCCTCAGGAAAACAGCAACGGGGCTTCACACCAGTAGAACACTGTAACACATCCATCAGCCTCTGCTCAGTGCTCACCAGGACAGAGCTGATACCAAGGTGCAAGGCAGAGCCACCAGGGTGAGGTTAATCTGTTACTCCCCATTTAATCTGCCTCAGTAGCAGGTGTGGCACAGCACAAGGACAGGCTCCTCCTGCTGAACCCTCAGTGACTTTAAGGGCTGACAAAGTTCTTTAAAACAGGGACTGCACAGCCTTGTCAGCTATTCCTCAACATGCACCGTGCTCATTTGCTCCTTTTATCTCAGCAAAACAGCAATCTTGCTGGGCTCTCTTGTGGTAATGATTAACTGCTGAAATCCCAAGGGAAGGGCCTGGTCTGTCCATCCCCTGGCAGTGCTGATCCCACAGCAGTTCAGATACAAAAGCCAAGCTCTGTGCTCCACAAGGGTGATATGTTGTTGTTATTAATGCATCAATTAATAAATGTACAGTAGGAATGGTCTCAGACTCCTGCTGCCTCCACTTAGTGGACTAATTGTCTGGCATTCTGGGATATTTGGACAGATGAACCAGTGAACTGGATAATTCTGTTGGCTTGACCCCAAAACTGGACACAAGCCTTGGGTCATACAGCACATACCAGAGAGCAACAGGGAAGGGAATTAAACAAAATTACAGTGCAGGGAAGGCAACCACAGCCTTCAAAGTGGGAGCAGCAGATGCCCAGCACTTCACAGAATTAAATCAATTATAACAAGTGCCTTCCCAAACAGGAGTGGAGCAGCCCTGGTCCAGGGCAGGGTGTCCCAGCTCACTTGGCACATCTGTAACAGAGCTGTGAGTGTGGCTGGGGAACACAGGCACACCTGGATTCCTCTGGGTTTGCCAGGAGCCCATGGCTCAGGCTTCCTGCATGGCAGATTTTTATATTTAGTTGGAGTAAGCATTGATGTATTTTTCCATTTATCACAATAATGACTGGGTTTTTTTTGTTTGGGTTTTTCTGCCTTGACTGTTTAGCTGGAATTGCATTCTAACCACAGCCCTGCATCAGTGGGTGAATACAGAAGCATCTTTTCTAGAGAAGATGATACTTAGGCTATCTGTGCTTGAACAGGACAGAAAGGACCTACAAAGCCACGTTTGCTGTGACCCTTGCCTTTGCAGAGCCCAGGAATGCAGAGGCATTAACTTCTGCTCCAGCCCAGGAACAGCCAGAACTCCCCGTGTCCCGCTGGTGCCCCCTGCCCAAGCACATAACATTCTCTACTCGGATATGGAAGCTGGCTAGTGGCTCTGCTAGCAGCATCCACCAAAAATGATTCATTTTCCTTTGGTAATGCAAGACCTTGTGAAGAAATATACATTATTTCATCAGTGTTCTGCTTGTATCACTTGCTGCTTTCAAGAAAATTCAAAGGAAGCCTTTCCTAGATTGCTCTCACAGACTGAAATCATGTCTTTGTAGATTATTTTGTTTTCAGCCTTATTTGCAATCGTTACCTACTCTGCAACTGAAACAGTTTTGCTGCTTTTGAAACTCCTTTGAAAGAGTCACAAGATTCACAAGGTTCATTTTCACAAAGCACTGAGCAGGGCTGGAAGATGGAGCAGGCATGTACCACCTTCAGAAACATCTAATTTTCTTTCAGAGAGTGTCTTGATAGCTTTATTCTTACCCATCATTATTACATGTGACCACAGCACAACTGCAGAGGCAACAGTACCACTGAGTGGTGCCAGATGAAGAGCAGCTGATCAAAGGTGACTCGGGGCAGAACAGAACCGAGATGCTGATGGACAGACAAAAGTACTTTGAAGAGTGTGAGGTCTTTTGTCAGCATCCTGTGGCTCAGAGCACAGAAGTTCAGTCAGCTCCTGAATAATTCACAGCAAGGTCTCATGAACCAGCAGCCCTGGAGAAAAAGTGTCTCCTGCTAGGGCTGAGCTTAGAAACTGTCCCGTGCTGGTGGGTGACGATGATGAAGATGGTGTGGCTTTGGCTATTATCTGTATTACTGACAGATGATATATATAGATTGAGACTCTGCAAGGACTAAGATTATATTAACAATTCTAATAAATATTAATAAGAGATTATGGAAATTTGCAGCAAATAAACTTGGAAATGGCCACTGAAGCGGTGTTTTGCGACAGGGGCTGGTACCTAAACCTATGAAACCCTACATCATACTGGGGGCAGCAAATTAATGAAAAGAAATAGCAGCTTCCCACCAAAATGGGAAGAAATTTTCCCCAAATGAGAACAAAAAATCCTGATGGCAAATTTTGGGATTTCTGCAGTCTCAACTTGAATCTGGATCCCGTGCTGCCACAGTGCAAAACACCAAAAGCAACGACTGCAGGTTCAAACACCCTCGCTGTGCAGGGGTGATATTAACTATTAATATTAACCAAAACCAGATTTTGTAAGGGACTGTGTTCTCCTAGGACTTTGAACTTAGAAGGCTGCAAAAGTCTCAGTTTCAACATTTCTGTGATGGTGGAGAAATCCTCCCCAGCCACGGGCTGAGGCATCAGCAGGATGTTTGAAGTCCAAAGCAACTCTGCAGCTCCAGGGCTCGATCTGAATTTCCGCCTGCAAGGCACAGAGCCTGGCCAATGTGGGTGGATTGCCAAGAGGACGGCAAAAAGCACATCCCTGCCAGAAGGAAACCCTGCCAGTCTCCCAGTCACTCGAAACAGAAGCTCTACAGCTCCTCCGAGAGAAGGTGCCAAGAAGGTTCTACCAAGGGCAAACCACCCACATGTTTTTTTCCCTTGGCGTCTTTTGGAAGCTGCCAAACTGTTCTGGTCGAAATTTTCTAAGTTAAAAGGTAGCCCAGGTCAGCTGACAGCAAACACTCTGCATTCTTGAGAGAAAACATGGAGAAAATGGTGTTTTACAAAGCACTAAATTCCACTCTCCCCTCCACAATCTTCTTTCAGGAATTAAAAAAAGATAAAAATGTCCAACACGACTGATTTGGAAGCTTTGTTCTTTTCTTTCCCCCAACAGAATCACCCAGTCTTCCCCCTATTCCTCACACCTACTCTGGCAAAGGATGTTTAGCCTCTTTGTTCCCATTATAATTCCTGCTGGAATGAAGAGATTGACACAACAACACAGATAACTGCCTTGTTTTTTTCCCAGAAAAAATACAATAATTAAAAAAAAAATAGTAGATTTAGGAAAACAGATTTCAGCTAAATTGTATTAAAAAGGGACACAGTGGAGCTATCATGAATTGCAAGGTACAATTTGCAGCGGAACCTTGGAAAGAATATTTATTTTGTATAATAGTCCCTGGGGAGAACGAGAAGGAAGAAACAACAAGCAGTATCAACTCCAGCCGGTGGGTGCCTTGCTACATTCCTGGTCAGGCTGTGGAGCATCTCCCTTCCCATGAGAGGGCAGCAGCTGCCTGTGAGTGCTGCCTCTTCCCTCCATCCTCGCTGCTGAAACTGGCTGATAAAGCTGCTTTCTACCCAAAATAGTTGTGACTTTGGTTCAAGTACCATAATTTGCAGAATCTTCAATCACCTACACTTAACTTTCACAGTGCCTGAATGACTCTGTGCTGTTTCTGCTGTATTTTTTTATACAAAAAAATCTGCAAAATGATGCAGCACGACAGCAACCTCCTGTGATAATGCCACAGACTGACTCACCATAATGCAGCTAAGGAACCCAGTCCAACCTCTCCAACACTTTACCAAAGGACTAGGTAATAGAAGACGATCTGCTGGATTTATTTAAGTTATATCTGTTCTTAAAGAGCTCCACAGGGATGATGCACGCATCCATGTTTTTCTCTAAATCGCTTCAGGGAGGCACTAGAAACAAACAAGTGTAAGGCTGAACAAGCATCTCCCTGCTCGGCGCTCAAAGAGTGGGACTCTGCTTAAAAAAAGTCTTCATGAAGATGTGATACAGCAGAAGCCTTAAGCATATATCTAATTTTAACCACGTTAAAACACGTGCCTGACATTTGGCACCCAGCACGATGCTTTGCGGAGTTAGGAGGGGAGCTCACATTTCAGTATCGGCTTCCAATTACGTTCAACGGTTCATTTAGATCCAACACTGCAAATTGTAAAACCAGCTCTCTGAATGAAAAACAAAACAAACTCTCCATGAACCCAGAAGGCATCAGGGGGAGCAGCAGTACCTCTTTCACAGAAGGTTCCTGTCCAGCCCGCCGTGCAAGTGCAGGCTCCGCTGACGTGGTCGCAGGCAGCTCCGTTCTGGCACTGGCAGCCGGACTCACAGCTCGGGCCAAAGCTCCCCTCGGGGCACCCTGCAGCAGAGGAATCACAACCAGATGATGGGTTCATGCCAGAGCAGATCAGGGATCAATGGGGAGTTTTTAGATACATGGGAAATCTGACTATTTCCAAAAGAATCAAGGCATAATGGTAACAACTTAAAAACGAGATGTGAGTGTTCCCCTTGAGGTTCAGGTAAGCTGGGCTACATTTAAGATCTATTTTAGAAAAATTCCAGAGTGTTGAATGACTAAATTCTGCACAGAAAACTAACATCTGCTATTGCAAAGCCTGAGACTTCACAGGTTCTGCCTGATGACACTTTGCCCACTGGTCTGGAGTCGCTTATGTGCACATCTCCTCTGGGACTTCATCAACCAGGAAGGGAGAAGCTCCTCTGTTCCCCTGTAAATCCTTTTTCCTCAGAAAGCTGGAGAAAATGTGTTGGTTGCCTTCGCAAAGCTCCAAATTGAATGCTGCACACTTTACTTTCATGCTCTGCTTTGAAAAATTCAAGCGAAAACGTTACATCTGGGGGACAGATTAACAATTACATTTCCACAGCAGTTAATGTGAGGAGTTTTAAAAGATTTGGATGGTACTTGCCATCAGAAGAAAGAAAACATTTGAGAATGAAAATAATTTCTTCCAGGATTATAGGAAAATCAATTAAGAACAGGGCCAGTTGCCTAATTCACATCGGATATTTTGGACAGGCTGAAACACAGAGATAGACTTGGCTAAACACTCCTCCACTCATGTTTGAAGGTCTTGTGAACATCCCTCTAAATGAGTTATGGAGATTATTGCCAGATCTTTTCTAGAAGCGTATGATTTTGGCATTTACATCAACAAAGTGGTTTTCAGGCAATCTGGAAAGAATCAGAGAGAACAGAAAACAAGGGTCCTCAAAGACACCTCCATGTCTGGAACAGAGGGGTGGGTTTGGTGTTGTCTGTTTGGTGCTGTGGGTGGGCAGTGACTGGAGCTGGCGTGAACTCAGGTGCTCCTGCAGCTCAGTGACTGCCAACTGTGTGTCTCATAGAGAAGTTGAGATGGGAGACAGGAGAAGAGCAAGGTACCTTAAGTATTTCTTTGCTCTCAGTCAAAAAATGGGACATTGTTTAAATGTGAGTATGTTTGAATCTATTTTTTTGCACTTACAGGTGAAATCCCTTCCTCTTCCCAAAGCTGCAGACCACTGTTCAACAAATAAATACACAGAAGAGCACTTGTGCCTTAAAAGCTTGATCCTTCTCCATGTTTCCTTTTCAGCTGAAATTTCAGTCAGAGGATCTATGCAAGGGAAATGGTGCTGCAGTGCAGCAAGAGCTATGGGGCCCTCAGCAGAATTCCCTTCAGGTCCACGGTGTTTAGCCTGGAGCTGAGGCTTTTCAAGGTGATGGCAAAGGGTCAGAGCACTTCACAAATGATTTCACAGTCCACAGCACAGAGAATCTGCCCCTGCTCCATCAGGCACAGGCTGCTGTGATGCGTGTCAGGATCCAGCCACCCTGCCAGAGAACCTGAGCTCCTGCCAAGGGAAGGAGCCCAGCCTGCAGGGAGAGCGTAGGGATGCCTGGGGAGCAGAGGAGATATCCAGGGATAGTGAAGATTTCACCTCCAAGGCAGCATGAAATGATGGGAAGAATTGTGGTTTCCATAATCTTGCACACACACACACACATATACATACATACATATACATGTACATTTTTTTATACATATATATTCACACACACAAAAGAGGGTAAAAAGCAGACTAAATAAAACAGAAAACCCACAGAAAGAACTTTAGGGATTGCCAGATGTTTTGTCAGCGGCGATGGCTTCACTGATTCCCTTCCCAGTGAAGATTACAAGCAGCTATTTGGCCACACTCTGTCTGCAGAGATGCTATTTTGAGAGAGATCAAGAGCGAAAGAGAAGCAGAGCTGGCAGCTCCTTCTCTGGGAGCTGGTCCTCCCCACACATTGTCCTTCCATTCCCTCTGTGCCAACAGCAACAAGGGCTGCAAGATCAACTTTCCAGGCTTTCTCATCTTAGGTCACGGCTCCAGATTAATTGTTTTGACATTTCTGTGTGACACCAGCAGTTAATCCTGCCCACGCTGCTGAGACTCTGGTAGCTACATCTGTGCTACTGTAAGATTGTTAAACTAGTAGATAAAATGTTTATTTTATTTAACAACATCGATAGAATCAATAATAATAATAATAGCAGCTTAACTATGCAACTTACTGCCACAAGATGAAGTGGATTCCAAATGCTTGCATGAAATGAAAAAGAAAATAGGCACATTAATTGGAAAAGAAAAAATCAAGTTGCATTAAATATAGAGATATTGCTTCTGTCTCAAGAAGCTCCTGAATGAGAAATTGATGATACCTGGGGAGACATATCAGGAATTGACTAGAATCCTGTTTTCATATGCTTGAAGCATCTGCTGTTGACCTCAGCTGGAGGTGAATGTCAAGGTGAGGGTCATGGGCCTCTGATAAGACCATTGCACATTTTTGTTGTTAATAAATACGGGACTCCAGAAATTCCCGGGTTTTTTTTCTGTTATGTACATGTGAAGTATTTCTATTTGTCTGACCTTAAACAGAGATTTACGAAGGAATGGTGCTGCCCTAAAACTGAGTAAATGAAACCAATACAGAAACTCTTAAGCTGCAACCCAAATATACATCAATCCTACCCCTCACACGAGATCCTAACATTAAAAATAGCTGCTGGGTCCAAAACAAGGCTGAAAATACCTTTTCTGGAAATCAAATTAGGGAAAGCATCTAACCCTGCTGAAACCCGAGAGCGCCGCGCCGGGCAGAGCGGGGGCGGAACAGCCTGGGAGCGTTCCTGCGGGGAACCACGAGGAAAACACAACTTCCAGAGCTGGGGCTTGGAAGTTCCACGTGCTGGGGAGGAGGGCACTTAGGGAGCTGGCAGCGCTCCCCGGTGAATCCCGGCTCGCAGGAGCAGGCGCGGGAGTGGGCACAGCCCCGGCCACAGTGGCCGCTGCTGCAGGCTGCCACGGGAAACGGGGTCACATCCAGCACCACCCCCAAACCCCACTTCACTTCTACATCAGAGAATGCAAAGTACACAGAATGGTACTGGGCTAAACCCCCAGCTGCAGCACGGGCGCGATTCATGGAAATAAAGACCGTCTTTGCTGGTCTGTTTCAGCTGGACGCAGGCAGATATTATCCCACCCACGTAAAAACTAATCAATCCACACCCATCAGTCACAAATCTATGACTTCATGCAAATAAAATATCAGCTATTGACTCACTCAGTGAAAATGTGCATAACCAGAATAGTAAATGGGTAAAACCAGACAGATTCGGGAGCACCCTCCATGCTTTCCCCAAAATACTGGGAAATGCAGCATGGACACGAAGGAATCTCACAATGTTTGGTAAAGCAACTTACTGCTTTCATCCTAAAATCACACAGCACTGACACAATTACGACAATGTACCACAGCATCTCCTTTCTTTCGAGGAAGGATGAAGATGAAAGTGCCAATTAGGGCAACAGACACCTGGTTTTGGAGCTGGGAATCTGTTTAATGCCCAGTCTGCAATAGGTGGAAGAGCTGCCTTACTGAGATACCTCCGCAAAACAATTTTTCTCAGATCTTCTGTTGAATAGAAGCAAAAGCTTTCCTTTGTCATGGTCTCTCAATTCTCTAGACAGCCCAGGGTGTCATGAAAGGCCATCTCAGCAGCTCTACACACTACCAACTGGTTTGATTTTTAAAATATGCATATTGATGGAAACTTCAGATTTTCCCAGCATTTTCTTCAGTATGGAGCCTGAGAAGTCAGGTGCAAAACTTGCTGCTGTCAACACTGCCAATTAAATGATTTTATGTGTTTAAGACCAAGTTTAGAAAGAGGCTTGTCTTCTGTTGGCTTTTTACAAGAGGCATCACAATGAATCAAGCAGAAGAGATGTGTCACAGGAAAAGGAGGGAATCAAGCAGGATGGCTTCACATTTATATGGTGCCATCCAAAAAGGGCAAATCTACTCTCTCACACAGCCACCAATATGGAGAGCGATGCTAAAGTCAACAGAAGGATGCTCTGCTCTTCCAGAGAACAGAATTTCTCACAGCATTTATATTCCCAAGTTAAAAAGTGACCTTTAGACACATGACTCTACATGCCACTCACTTGTTGAATAAATCTCCCCCAAACAAAATGAGAAATGGAGAATTAATCTCAAAACTAATCTGCACTGAAAATGAAAAACAAAACTGTCTGTCAGTCAAAATGCTGACGGGACAGATGGTATTGGGCAAAGGGATCCATAGTGTTGAAATAAGAGCTTATATCAATACTTTGCGCTTCATCAGCCATCTATTTCAACGCTTTGAACCTGGATAATTAAGGATTATAACCACCCAGGCTGTGCAAACCCACAAACACACCATTTCAGAAGCAGTAAGATTAGCAAAACGATATTAAAAAACTGTAATAAACGAAGAGCAAACAGAGCTGGCTCCTCCACGTGCAGTCCCTGGGAGATCCCGCGTGCCCTGACTTACGGTGCTCGCAGTCGTGGCCAGTCCAGCCCGGGGGACACGAGCACTCCCCGGTGACGTGGTGACACTGAGCGCTGCTGCCGCAGCTGCACGGCCACAGGCAGCTCGGTCCGTAGTGCCCATCGGGGCAGGCTGCAAACAGAGACGCACTGTGACTTCACCCAGGTCACAACCCAGCCACACAGTGATCTTCCCAAGCAGACAGCAACAGCTCACCCCCTAAAACAGGCTTCAGCTGAATCCAGGAATCAAAACGGCAACATGAAAGGGATATCTGGGATCTGCACCCTGGGTGTCTGGGCCTGGGTTCTGGAATGTGGGAATAACTTGAGTGATTTTTGGGTACTCCTGTGCATCAGGCTGGTTTCCTCAGAGGAGGAAAAAGTGCTGGGCAAACCTTCCTCAAAAGCCATTTTGTGACTAACAATTAAAAATGTGCCACCAGTGAGGTATTGCACAAAGCAGGGCTGTCCCTGAGAGCCTGTCTGTGCAGCACAACAGCCAAACTCGAGCAGCCTTTTAACACCCAGAGGCTGGAAGAGCAGCACAGAACAGTTCCTTGAGCGTATTCCCATGGCCTCTGGCTGCAGGGACAGCACTCATACCGCTCCTTCAGCTTCCGTATTATTTAATCCTGAATTATATTCACCAAGGAGTGCTGCTGCAAACACGACCCAAGAGTGATGCCACGTGGGCCAGCTGGTCACACCTCTTGCCAAACAGGTAACAACAGATTACACCACCAGTGCTGTGGCTGTTAAACACTGCATTTCCAAGCACAGATTGCCATAAATTAGGTCTAATGGTAACATCCACTTGGGATGCAGTTTAGCTGGTCACACGCATTTATCTGCAATCTCCCTCCCGTAAATAATGCCAAACGCAACCTGGGGAATTCCTGAAGATGAAGGGCACTTAATCTCAGATCAGCGTGTTTTCTCTCACAAAAGAGTAAAAAGGCAGAAATCAAACTATAACCTGAATTTTCGACCTGACTTTCCTTTCATGGGGAAGGCTGGTGCAAGGACTTACTGGCAGAGCAGGATGGCCCAGTGTAGCCAGGGGGACAGTCACAGGCTCCTGTTTCCCTGTTGCACTGTCCCCCGTTGGCACAGGGCTCGCAGGAGTTCTGGCAGTCTGGTCCCCACTGGCCATCTGGGCAATCTGGAGAAAAAGCACATGAGGTGTAACCAGTGCCATTTTCTGTTTCAGGACAGTTTTAGATTTCTGCTGTTAATCTAAAGAATTTAAAAATAACAGTAAAACTGAGCTGTTACATTATCTCTACAGACCTACAGCCCTCTCAGCCCTGCCATTAAACTGCAGCACACAAGAACACAGCTAAAGAGACACCAAAGGCTCTCTCCCAATTTCCATCACAGTGTGTCTGTTTATTGGTTTGGGAAACAGCAAACTTCTACTTCTTATCACATGTTCCAAAGCCAGCCCCTACCAAAGCCACCCCCTACCCTGGCCCAGCAGCTCACACACCTTGCTCACACGTAGCACCAGTCTTCCCAGCTGGGCAAACACACTGCCCTGTCTTCGGATCACACGGTGCTCCTCCACAGCTGCACCTCTGCCTGCAGCCCATCCCGAAGCTGCCAGGCTGACAAGCTGGACAAAAAACCCCAAAGTCATGGTTAGAAGCATTTTGAAGACATTAGGAGGCACCACGGCCACCAATTTTAAACTGAGCTGTGCTGGTAGAAGTGATCAATGTTAGCATTAGTGTCTGAGCAACTGGTGGTCTGTAATTAACTGCAAGAGAGCCCTGGAAAATCTGAGCCTGAAGCTTTAAAAGCAACTGTTGTTAGCTGGACAAACGTTAGTTTGGGTAACTGGCCTCAGCCTTGTGCCTTGACCTTTGCAGGGAGAGGGAGAGAGAGAGAGAGCATTTGCCAGGCTCCAAATATCAGTTTGGTTCCAGTGAGGAACTGCCAACTCGTATCAACAACAAGTGCACCCTTTTATCTGCAACTTCTACATCTGAACCTAAGCTTCCTGAATAAGCTTTCCCATCCAAAGTGTATCTCCCAGGGAGACATGCAGTGAGTACCTACACAAATGGCATTTTTCTCCATGAAACCCAGCTGGACACGGATGTTTGCAGGCTCCTGTCGCAGGGTCACACAGAACATCAGGAGGACAGTTGCACCTCAGTTTGCAACCAGCCCCATAAAACCCTGGGGTGCACTCTGGAAATAGAAGCAGACACAGAACATGTATAAGAAAAAGGAAAAGTTAAGAAAAGTGAACAAAAATCAGAGAGTAATTTGGCAGAAACTTGCAGAGAATATATTATAATGTACATTTTAGAGCTGTTAACAAAGCATAAATACTTAATACACTCTTACATTTCAAAGAGGTTACTGCTTAAATATAAACCAGAAACAGAGTGGCAGAATGCTTAAGGATTTATTTAATTTGAATATTTGAGGATATATTCAATTAAATCTATTACAGAATTCTTTTCTTATATGTCTTTAAGTTCTGCTGCTCTCTGCCTTGGTGCAAAGCCAGTGCTGGACAAGGGATGCTCCCTGCCAGAAGTGAGCCCATCACCAAGAATGATAAAAATATTAAATATTGTCATTATTGTTCTCCACCAAACCTACCAGAACTACTGTCATAAATCCAACACAGTCCTGCCTGCCCAGAGAAAAATCTGAAGGGAGAATCTTTACTGTGTTACTCCACTGCTGTCTGGAAGGGGCTACTGAGACATGCAAACATGAATGTGGGATAGAATTCTCTTTGAACTACCCCCAAAAACTACAAAGAATAAGTTGAATTCAAAGAGCTGCAAATCTGAAGGAAAAGCAGCATTACTGAACCTGTTTACAAATCACCCCGCTGCCACAAAACACAGATTTTGCCACTTATTTACTGTCTGTGTGGAAAAAGCACAGAACAAAAACAAAACCTCACACAATCTTTGTTATTTAGGGTTGTATTAGAATTCGGGTTCTGGATTTCTGTTGTCACTTGATCAGGCTAAAACTCCTGCATTCTTAAGCTCCATTCCCCTTGATGTCCCTGCAACCCTAGCAGGGTTAAAACCCCACAAAATCATTAGTAGGATATGAATGAATGAGGAGCAGCAGCCAAACGAAGCAGATGGGAGGAAGAATGAGCAATTACTAGGACAAAGGCACAAGCAGATGTGGGGAAGCTGGCTGTGTGTGATACCTTTCTGACACTTTTTGCCGTGATATCCAGGCTGGCAGGTGCAGGAGCCGTTCCTGGGGCTGCACTCCAGCGTGTGCTCCTTCACACACTGACACTCCTCCGAGCAGCCCGCGCCGAAGGCCCACCTGGGACAGCCTGCAGCCAGAAGAAAGGGAAGCATCAGCTCTGTAATTATGCAGGAGCTGGTTGAAATTGCACACTGCTGCAGAATGCAACTGCTGCAAGAAGCAAAACCTCTGTTTCATTTCCAGCAAGTACATCTCCATTCGTACGGCAGCGCTGCTTCACGTGTGGGTGGGTGAAAGAAGAGTTTACATGATTCCTGTGCTAGGTCATTCACTTCATGTCAAGCAATACGTGGTGAATGCAAGAACCACAAACATTTCAAAGCAAACTCAGCTAATTTTCTGAATGAAAAAACACTTGGATGCACTCCAAGACAAAAGCTTTTGTAATAAAACCCCAAATAAAATAAAAGATTTTCAATCTTGTACAGATTTTACAAACAAAAACTGTAAGTACAAAGAAACTCGACCATCTATTTTGAAAAGTTCTTGTTTTAATTCTTTTTATTCCATCTAATGTCTGATCCTCATCCTGCCCCAGCCAGCCCTGCTTCCCAGCTCCCATTCCAACTCATCAGCAGTCACTAACCAGCTCCAACCAGATTCTAACCTCAGCAATAACCCTAATGTTGACCAGTCCACCCTACCTGTAACCCTCACCTTCGAGCATCAGTAAATCTCAGTTCTTACAGCAAAGATTAATCACTAGAGGAAAAGATTAATGAAGCTTCTGGGGCTTCCTGGCATAAATCAAAAGTCTTGTCCTCCCGCTCCTCCCAGCCCATTGCAGAACCCAAAGTCTTGCTCATTTTATCACAGAATGGTTTGGGTTGGAAGGGACCTTAAAGCCCATCCAGTTCCACCCCCTGCCATGGTAGGGACACCTTCCACTGTCCCAGGCTGCTCCAAGCCCCGTCCAGCCTGGCCTTGGGCACTTCCAGGGATCCAGGGGCAGCCACAGCTTCTCTGGGCACCCTGTGCCAGGGCCTCCCCACCCTCACAGCTGAGGACTTTTTTCTAACGTCTAAGCTAAATCTCTACTGCTTCAGTAAATCCATTTCTCCTTGTCCTATCACTGCCTGACTGTGCAAAAAGCCACTCTCCTTCCTGTTTGCCAGCCCCCTTTACACGGTGTGGAATCTTTTACAGACTGTTACGCTGTGCACACATTAAACAGATCCAAAAAATGCCGGGGACTTACTGAGGTGGCAGAAGCGGCCGTAGAGGCCGGGGTCACACAGGCAGGCTCCGTACAGTCTGTGGCAGTGGCCCTTGTTGGCACAGTTGCATGGTTTGTTACAGTTCTTCCCAAAGAAACCTTGTGGGCAACCTTTGGAGTGCACAAACACAGCAAGGCGTCAGCTGCTACGGGTCAAAGCCCCAACCCCAAAGCGGTTCGTGGCCAAGCTGGGGCTCTGCACAGCCTCGCCAGCCACTGGCTTTCCTCACCCCCTGTTTTGCTCATTATTTAAAAAGAGCAAGGGGGAGAAGTGGAGAGGCTGAGGCAGAGATGGAGCCGTACCGTCCTCGCAGAGCCGGCCCAGCACGCCGGGCGGGCAGCGGCACTGGCCCGTGCCGGGGTCACACGAGCCTCCGTTCTGGCACTTGCAGACGCCGGCACATCCTCTGCCAAACGTCCCGGGGGGACAGGCTGTGGAGAGAGCAGGGAGCGTGAACACACCGAGAAATCCTTCCCCTCTGCTGCAAGGGAAGCAAAACAAGGCTTTGGTCATTGAGAAGGGCAACAAGGCTGGTGAAGGGTCTGGGACACAAGTCCTGTGAGCAGCAGATGAGGGAGCTGGGTGTGTTCAGCGCGGAGAACTCATGGGAGACCTCATCACTCCCTACAACTCCCCGAGAGGAGGGTGCAGCCTCTCCGGGGGGGTCGGTCTCTGCTCCCAGGCAACCAGCAACAGGACAAGAGGACATAGCCTTAAGCTGCACCAGGGCAGGTTTAGGTTGGACATCAGGAGGAATTTCTTCACAGAAAGGTGATTGGGCATTGGAATGGGCTGCCCTGGGAGGTGGTAGAGTCACCACCCCTGGAGGTGTTTTAAGAAAAGACTGGATGTGGCACTCAGTGCCATGGTCTGGCTGAGCAGGTGGTGTTGGGTCATAGGTTGGACTCAGTCTCAAAGGTCTTTTCCAGCCTAATTGATTCTGCTATTCTGTGAAAACTGAGCAAGGAGAGAGTCCTTTCAGTGGAGCAGGCTCTAAACAAAGTTATATTCTTCTATAAAGCAAGGCACATCCACCTGACATTTACTAGAACATCTCAAAGGATGCTGAATTAACCAAGCTTGGGGAAGTATTGTCATGTATCCAACCCTCCCCTGCACATGCTCCCCTCCCCACAAAGCCCAGCTCAAAACCCATTGCCTGTCAAGTCCAAAGTTTAAACATTGGAGCACAGCTTTGAATACTTGAAGATAAATATTTTAAACATTCTTTTTTCTCTCCCAAATACCATTATGAAAACAGTATCTTGTTTTTCAAATGTACTTTCTGAAATTCCCCAGGTGATCATGGAGGCAGTGGATCCACAACAGCAAAAACAAACTGCGAGATAAAGCCTCGCCCTGCTGTTTGCAGCCTGAGCTGGCTGAGTGAATACAGTTGCTGGAGTCATCTGACTTCACTGACATTTTATCAATGTACATTAAGAAAGCTGACATTTCACATCAATTTCCATTCGGCTTCTTTGGTGCATTATTAGAGAAATTTAGTTCCAGTTTTCTCCACTGTTTTAGCTCACCCTAAACCTGCTTACCCTAAATCCATGAATTTTGCTGTGTATTAAAAAAGCAAGAGAAAAGAGTGAAAGCAATCACATATGACTAATTCATACAGATTAGATATTGTATTTATCACTGTCCGTGCTGACTTCATCAGACGGCAGGTTTAGCTCAATCACACAGTCCTATTAAAGGTCTTTGAATTCCAGAGGTGAATTCCATTAGATTACATGCATGGATATCTACTGCAAATATACATCAGAAATGCTGTTATTTATGAAATGAACTAATGAATTTGGATACTGCCTTGAAATTTTTATAATCTATCCTGAACCACCAGCATAACAGGAATAGAAGTAAGAACATCCTAACTTGGTAGCTTGAACTCAGACAGACTGGAAACTATCATTTTAATCCTCCCCATTTCCTATTCTCTTAGCTGCCCCCAGTGTTTACAAACCGAACCCACCATCAGTCTCCCAAAATAACCACGGGCAGACTGTTGGTTTCAATCACTTGCTTGATTTTTCTACATTTCTGTCCATGTGATGACGTCTCTTAAACAATCTTGATGGCAATTAACCTGAAGAGTGCTGTCTACTGATGTCAAGTAATAAATTTTCATCGACTCTTTGTCTCACCAGTGACAGCAAAGACTTTCTGAGAATGATGGGCCATCATGTCACACACCACGGAATGGAGGGACCCATCTCAAACAGGAAATCTGCTGTATGATGTCTCAGACAAGCAGCAGACAAGTTTTGCCAAACTGCAGATGAAGAACAGCACATCAAGAAATCACCACTCTCTTTCCAATGGGTTTTGACACATACTTCTGAATCAGAAAGATCTTCTGCCAGGAAACAGGAGTAAGGAGAGTGAAAAGCTATTATAAAGGGCACTGACTTGGCAACAGAATTCTGAAAAACATGATTTCAAGTATGAAAAATTAACTGTTCCAAGAAAGTGATGCCAATAATAAAAAGAATAAGTAAAAAAAATTGAAAACGTAAGAATAAAAATTTAAAAGGCAATGTCTTGGGATGCTACAATGGGAAACTCAAGTTCAGCACACATGTCCACCCAGACTGTCACACCAACTGCTGGGACAGACTTCTGAAAGTCACCGAGGCAAGTTGTGGAATGAAGCATGGCTGGCAAACTTTGGCAGCTTTTAGCAGCAGAGTGAATAGGAACGAACAACAACCAAATATTTAGGAGGGGGATGGTTCTGCCCTGACCTGCGCTGGGGGGCTGTGCCCTCTGTGTACCGCAGCATCACCTACAATTCCTATTCAATGCGTCCCAGCACAACAGATTTGATTGTGAGACAGCTGCGCTCCTTAGGGAGCTTCACAGATGAAAAGTACCAGAGGTCACTCCCATTCCCAGCTGTACAGACCCTGCAGGAGGACCATGCCCCCTCCAAGCCCCCCGTACTCACTCTGGTTGCAGATGATGCCAGCCCAGCCGGGCGGGCAGACGCAGCCGCTGCGCTCGCTGTTGCAGTGGCCCCCGTGCAGACAATCCTCACACCTCAGGCTGCAGTCCTGGCCAAACGTGTCACCCAGGCACACTGACAGCGAAAAAACACGCAGGGCTGAGGGAGCAGCCAGACAAAAACGCTCCCACAAGCTCTTACCTATCGCTAGGCTGCAAACACCGCTGGCTCAGCACAAAAGGCACGGCGAAATGGGCATTCCTGAATTTCCCTCTTCACATTTTTGACTCTAAGGAAAAGGAAAGCTGGGTGTTCGGCTGGAATTTACTCCCCTAAATGCTGTAATTCTCCAGTGAAGAGCACTTCAAGCTACTCTTTAAAAGCTAGTGTTTTGCCTTCAGAAAAAGTGAATTTGCAGCTAATGCTTGATAACATTGTATATAATTAGAAGCATTTACTGGGACTCCTCTCCTTGCTAGGCTATCCCTGTTGTTTTATTGCAGTAAGTGGACGTGATGCTATGTGAACACAGTTCATTGATACTTTCAACTGCGTAATTTGAGTGTTATTCTAGGAAAACAAAGCAAAATACACATTCATCACTTCCCTATTTCTTCATGGATATGAAGAGTTTTGTATAGGAAACCTGATATGAAAATGCTTTTTTTCCCCTCTCCTTCCCCACCCTCCCTTTTATCCCTTGCAACCTCATGTTCTCTTTGTGGGGTCTATTGAAACAGGCTTGGAAAATAAATGTGATTGTCTGATAAAATGCTTCAGTGGCATTGAAGATCCCATCCATGCAGTTTTGTGCCTTCCAGGCTTTATGGCTGTGGCTGGAGGCTTTTTGGAAGGGGATTTTGAGCAGCACCTGAAAGCGAGCTGGCAATTTATTCCAGCCTACAGTAAGTCACAGGCTGGTTGCTTTTCGCCAACAATTTTCTCTGTGAGGTGAGATTTCCTCTAGGTCTGGGCACCCAATTGTTCCCTTTTCTGTAGCTGAACAAATGCCCAAGCTTTCAGGGACATTCAGAATCCCTACTTGGAAGAGGGTACAAATTCATACTTCAGGAGAAGAATACAGATCACCATGAAAAACATCATGCTTCCACCTTAAAAAGTCATTCAAGCTATAGAAAATATTTAATTACTTGCACCACCTTCCTGTTAAAACAGGCTTTTTTATAATATAGATAGCAGCCCAAAAAAATGTCTGAAAGTATAAGCAATAAATTACTATTTGGGAGGTAAAAGAACGTACCAAACCATTTAAAGTTCCTTTCCTCCACCACCTTTTCCTACAAACCACTGCATGCTGCAAAGCCTGAGCCTTAGAAAAAGTGCAGCTGCTCAGCTATGACTGATAACACCCAAATTTCTGTGGCTAAATATAAATAAAACATGCAAAAATGGTCAATAAATATTTGATTGTGGTTTCTAGGCCGGATGATTTTGCTTGTGGTTATCTCATTTATCAGTTTCCCAGTTGGTTATCGGTGGCGTTGAGTCCGGCTGGATGCTGCGTGATTTGGGAGGGTCTTAACAGTTTTGCTCATAAAAATAACTTATTTTTTTATTAAAGTCAAGACCAGCTCCTGATTTCTGCCTGTAGGGCACAGTCCTCAGATGAGTAATTAGAGTTCATACAAAAATCACAGGACACACATAGGAAAAACAAGAAATCCTCCCTGGTGGCCCACCAGCACTCAGCACAAAGCAAGCACAGGGTTTCACCTTCTAATACTCTTAAAGTTGTGAAGTTTCCACCTTCAGGTGGAAAGACTGAATCATGCAAAGCCCGGGTGGGTGCAAAGCTGCTCTGCACCCACTCCTGTGACAGTGGGTGCTCCTGTGCTGTTTGCCACCACTTGAGCCGAGCAATATGTGGATGGGTTGGGTGCTTTTCCTGGGGAACACACCCAAAACATCAATGGAAACCTGAATCTTCAGAGGATTGTTTTTAACACAAACAAAATGCAAATACCTTAAACAAAAAGCCTCTGGTTGTTAAAAAGGGGTTTGTAAACAGGGACACGTGCTCCCAGCTCCAGGAGAAAGGGAGCGTTTCCCAAGGGATTTAGTGCACTGCAGTAACCCATGGTGTCCTCTCACCCCTGGGATGATGAGACCCCGCTGGCTGCTGCCCCCAGGGCTGTTTTCCAAGCAGCCTCCCAGCCACTGCTTGCTGTGCTGCTCACTTTTCCCCTGCCTCCCTCCCTCCCAACGCATCCAGGCAGCCCCCTGGTTCCTCAAACACGTCCCATTTGGGATGGAGCACATGGTGATGCCTCATCCCTGCTGGCATGGAGTCGGGCAGGAAGTAGGATTAACGCTCATCCCTCCTCCCGATGCTCGAGCCCGGCCCCAAATCCTCCCCCTGAGATGATCCCCCCAGTTTTCTGTGCTGGCTCAGGGCCCTGCTGGTCACTCACCAACCCTGTGCACCAGGGTGAGCTCTCCTCGGGGGTCTCCATCCTCGGCCAGGGCCCCGAGCGCGTAGCGGAGCAGCTGGGGGGGCCCTCGGAACTGCAGCCCCGGGGCGCCGGCAAACCCCGCTGCCTCCTCTGCATCGGCCTCCTCCACACCTAGGGCTGCACAAACACAGCCCATCAGCACCCCAGCTGCCTCCAGGCACCTGCCTCTCATCTACATCTTCTGCTACTGTTATGATGCCACTAGGTTTTTCAGTCACTCCTCTGCCCAGCAGTCCCAGCCCAGGCATCTTCCCATCTGTACTTACAAAGTTTCTGCTATCCAAAAAAAAAGAAAAAGAAAAGAGATGAAAACTCCCCATCTTTCCTTTTCCTGGAAAAAACTCTGCTCCTGGAGAATCAAAATTAAACGAGGAGATTCATTTTCCTCACGTGAAGTTTGAGATTATTTTTATTTAATGAAGGTCATTACTCTTGCTCGTTTTGGAGATGACAAATAGAAAGTGAGGCCGGCTGTGCAATTTATTTTCAGAAACATTAAAATTTGAGCCTTAAAATGATGGGAAATCAGCTGGCTTTCTTTCTGGTGTTGGTTTGAATATCAAACTCTGGCTTAAGGTTTAGCAGGTGCTAGACTTGGTTATAAAATTGAGTTGCTCTGCTAAACTCTGGACTGGTTACACTGGCAGAAATCCAGAATAACGTCACTGACTAATGGAAAACTTGCCGTGGTTGATCAAAGCAGAATCTGGCTACCTTTTTTTCCCCTCAGGATGTTAAACTTCATCAAATAGTGCAAGAAAAGTGTCAAAAGAATATTTATTTCTAAACCAGGAGCTTTAGGTTTTCAAACATGTCCAGGGGATTTAAGTGTTCATCTGCCATTAATCTTTGGCAAAACCCATTACTGGAGGACGAACTTGGATCCACACACCGCACGTAGCTCTACCCTGGCCACGTTCAGAGATGGCTCAAGTTGGGCTCCCAAAATCCCAGGATCTGTGAAGATCCCAGCTCCAAAATCACTTTTTAAATCAGTGGGAAATGATTAATGGCCCTCAAATTGTAAGAATAACTCACCCACGCAGGCCCATCTGTTATCCTCAAGCCTGTAACCCTCCTTACAGGCACACTCGTACGAGCCCAGGGAATTCACACAGAAATGGTCACAGTTGCCATTATCCAGACGACATTCATCCACATCTAGAAAATCCAGATATAAATGGTGATTAGGAGCAAGTACTTCTGCTTGGAGAGCCCACGCTGTGCCCAGCTGCATCTGGCAAATTATTCTATACATAAGAAAACACAATTTTTTCTTATGTGTTTTGGGACTCTCTGTTTCTCTCTGGTATTGGAGGCATGAAAACATTTCAGGGCAACAGGGAGCAGATTATTTCACTGATGTTTTTGTCTCGAATGGAAACAGATGCTTGAAGCTGTTAAGCTCAGTTGATCCTTCAGTTATTTTGAGGGCTCTTCTTTTGTGGAAGGAGTGTTTAACACACATCAATATATAGTGTCCATGGAGAGAGGAGGGAAAGTTTCTCTCTGCTGGCTCATCTCCACATCCCCACTTCCCCACGCTGGATGCTGGGTTATTCCTGTATTCCAGCCTCACAAGGGGAAATTACACATTTGCAAAACCTTATCAGCAAAGCTGACATAGGGTCAGTGACTCTCATTAGGGCAGTGCCCACAAAGCCCTGCAAAAGACTTTGACAGCATTTCTTCTACCCTGGGCTGTGATTAGTTAGACTGAGCCACTGGTACCAAAAGACTTTTGACAAGGGCACACAACGATGCAGGACAAGTGGGAATGGCTTTAAACTAAAAGAAAGAAGGTTTAGATTGGATATTAGGAGAGAATTCGTCCCTGTGAGGGTGGTGATGCCCTGGTTGCCCAGAGAAGCTGTGGCTGCCCCATCCCTAGAAGTGTTCCAGGCCATGTTGGACAGGTCTTGGAGCAACCTGGGATAGTGGAAGGTGTCCCTGCCCTGGCAGGGGGTGGAATGAGATGACCTTTATGGTCCCTTGCAGCCCAGCCCATTCCCTGAGTCCGCACTCACCGTCGCAGGAGCAGCCGTCGGTGCTGAGCTGGAACCCCGCCTTGCAGGCGCACTCGTAGCCCCCCGCGTAGTTGATGCAGAACTGGGAGCAGCAGGACTCTCCAGTCTCACACTCGTCCACCTCTGCAAGGAAAGGGCAGCACGTTCAGCCCTTGAGACACCCTGAGCTGCTGCCACCGCTCTGCTCAGAGCTATTGTGCTTCAGCACTCACCGCTTTACACTTTCCTCTTCCTTCAACCACATAAACACTGTCTGAATCCTGAATCCTGACAGCAGCTGCCTTCTGCCTTCTCCCACAGCAGCCAGGACGCTCCATGTCCCAGGAGAGGCATCTCCTCCACAAGCCTGAGCTGCCATGAGGGGATTTACAAAACACCAGCTGGTCTCGCTGGGGACCAGGGACAGGACCTGAGGAACGGCTGGAGCTGTTTCAGGGCAGGTTTAGGTTGGATATCAGAAAAGGTTCTTCCTCCAGAGGGTGCTGGGGCACTGCCCAGGCTCCCCAGGGAATGGGCACAGCCCCAAGGCTGTCAGAGCTCCAGGAGGGTTGGGACAACGCCCTTAGGGATGCCCAGGGCGGGGACTGCTGGGGTGTCTGTGCAGGGACAGGAATTGGACTCAATGATCCTTGTGTGTCCCTTCCAACTCAGGATATTCTATGGTTATATGAAAAGAGACAACAGCAAGGACTCACCAGCCCTCAAAAACATTCTGTTTAACAGTAACCTACATTTGACCATTGAGATTTCTTTATACTCAACCTTACTGAACGCAAACTAACAACGCTCTGATCCAACCAGGCATTTGCTGGACAGCAGCAGCCTGGAAGGTTCAATTGTAGTTTTTGATAACTGATTTCCTGTTGCCTCCTCCTGCTCTGTGTCCATTCAGAAATTGGTATCATTGACACCACTGTTCTGGTCATTAGATAGGAGAGCTGAGCTGTTATCTGTGAACTGCAGGCTCCTGGCTGCTGTCAGGCTGCTGAGCAGGTCAGTGGCCATCCAAGGGCCACCTTGTCAATGCTGAGTCTGCAAAATGCTTCTGAACATGGCCCAGCTGAGCAGCTGCAGATGGGAAAGGTCAGTGTCTCAATTAACCCTGGAAGGAGCACCAACTTTATGAGGAAACACAGACAGGAGAAAGAAAATGTAATTAATCAATCGAGGTGAGGAGGTCAGTGTGAAAATGATTAATGCAGGTTATTTGAAGGCAGCGTTTTCCAGAAATGTCACAAGCTGAGCTCCTCTGCAGTATATCAGGTGATGCCTCGCTCTGGGTTCCAGCAACAGCCCCTTGTTTGTTTTAAGAATGCAAAATCTGCATCCAACAAAAAGGAGATTTTTGCTGTTAGGAGCAACTTTTCATGTCCTCAGCCTTCCTCTGTGTTCTCCCCCTTCCCTCGCTGTGTCTGGAGTATCTGCTTCCCTCTGAAATCCCCAGCAGCAGGTCACTAAGCTGGGATGTGGGCAGGAGGCTGCTTTGCCTCCTGTCAGCTGTACAGACAAGACTGTGTAACCCACCCACCCACCCCTCTGAGGCTCTGGCTCCAAATCTGCCTCCCAAACTTTTTTTGCTTTGCTTTTTAAGCTCCACCATCACCCGCCCTTGCAGCCCTCAGTGCTCCCCTCCTCCTCCTCTCTCCTGTACTTGGCTTTTTTTCCTTGCAAGACTCATTTTGCCTCTCACACTCATCAATGCTCCCACTCTCTCCTCATCCTCTCATAACTCACTACACTGCTTTGTGGTGCCTGTTCCTTTTTCCATCCCCCCTCTCTCCCTGGCTATTCTTAAAAATTGTAATGGCATAGTGACAGCAAGCCCAAAGCAGAATGAGATACAGTTTGCATGGTAAAAGCCATAAACAAAACAAAACATAAAACAAACACACACAAAAAAATTCTCATAGTAGAATTGCCTAAAACATGAATGATTTTTTAAGCTCTTCTCTCAAAATAAACCCAAATCTAACTCTGTTGCTTTCACCTCCCAAGTGAGACTTCTCACAGGCAGAAGTGTAACCTCATCACTGAGCAAATCTGATGGAAACACAGCAGCCTCTGTGACACAAAGTGGAGTTTGTGCACGAAGCACCTCAGAGCAGCTGTGCTGCTGCTCCCAGCCACAGCCAACCTCCTCCCAGCCACGGCTGAGAAGGGAAGGGAAACAAAGTCCTGTGATGCTTGGGCTGCCCACGGTGAGACATGGCCATGGCAACAGGTGATGCACCAGTGTCATTTCCACTCCCTGCCCTCGTAAGCGACTCACCCAGCGAACACCCGGAGCCAGGCAGGCCGGAGCAGCGCCGAGGGAGCGCCAGAGGACGCGTTCATTAACACTTGCAGAAGGAGGGAAGGCAAGGGGAGGCACTTCCCTGAGCCACAGCTCCTGCAGGCTCCCTGGACCCTTCCACACCTGCTCCCTGCTCCCAGCACGGGTTACCTGTGCAGGTTTTGCTGTCCACGCCGAGGCGGTGGCCGTGGTCGCAGGAGCAGCGCGGCCCCGCCGCCGTGTGCTCGCAGTGGTGGGAGCAGCCGCCGTTCCCGTCCCGGCAGCTGTCGACAATTTCCATTTCGATGCCTTGCAGGGAAATAAATCAAAAGGATGTTAAAAAGCAAGCCCAGGGGGAGTCATTGGAGGGACAGCTTGCTGTAAAACAGCAGCCATGAGTGCTGTAGCAGGGACTACAATCAGCTCACACCCCCTCCCCAGAAGAGCAAGGTGTGGAGTCACTGAGCTCCAGGTGTTTGTGTCAGAACAGTGGATGCTCTCAAATTCAGCCATGTGAAGCTGGCTCAGTGTTCCAGCAGCCACCTGCTACAGGAGCCCTCACAGGTTTCCTCAGGTTTATGCTTTGTTTGGACACAGCGCTTGCCCCAAAGGAGGAACGGAACCATCTGAGGAGCCCAGGTGGTGCCCCCCAACCCAGCCTGATACGCTTCCCAAAGAGCAGCTTGGAGTTCTGCATGGGAATGGCAAAGAGTTGGATTCTGAAACATCTCCCAAACACAAAGGCACTGAAACTTCCTCAGCAGAGTCCTGCTGGTGAAATGGACACCCAACCACAACACAAAACGATCTCCAGGTTTTGGCTCTTGGATGTCCCTTCCAGGGGGAAGGCACCGGACAGCCCTCACAACATCCTGGCCATTTCCAGTGGGAACCCTCCTACAGAAAAGGGATCACCTGGCCGCCTCATTCCCGACCAGCTACTTCCTCAGATCCTTTCTCCAGGATGAAAAGAACCCACAGGGTCAGTTACAAAGTTTCTCATGAAGGATTAGCCAGCTTGTCTTGTTACAGAGCTACTCAGAGAGGGAACAATTTCTCCTACTGTGTAGGGGAACTGAGAAACCCTTCCTAAAGGAGCCTCTGCACTTCCAGAAACACCCCAGCTCGGAGTGGTGGCCATCAGATCTGGCACAGAATTTCCCCAGACACATCTGTGTTGGTGGGCTCTGGTCCTACCCCTCTTTGTGCTCTGAGGGAGCAACCTGCTTGCCAACAAGAAATGTAATTCCAGCTGGAAGAGGGTATAAATTAAGAGAATAAATATTGAGGGCTACATCTCATGCATAGTGTGATTATTTGCACCAGGGAGAAGAAATCTTGTCTCCTGTCCAGTGTGTTAAGCTGGGATTTAGTAAACCCAGCGATTAAATGCAGAATCTGACTTTATACATGATCTTCATCATTTACTTTGTCTCAGTTCTTCATCAGTAAAACTGAAACACCAGCTCTTCCCCAGCCACTGGGGAAATGAAGGAATAAACAAAGATTGTAAATTGCTCAAACACTGGGATAATCCTGATCATAAATATATGCAGAATGTTTTTATTTTTATTGTTTGCTCTGCAATATTGTACATGAGGCATAGAGAATCACCATCCCCTGAGATCCGCTGAACATCCAGAAAAAATATTATCAGAAAAGCACAATGAAATCTAAGTGGTCTAAACCCCTTTTTTATGCCTATGACAGAAGATTTCACATCTATACATTAATCACATTTCCTCTGCCATTGCACCACTCACAGCTCCCCATCACCTATGAAATAACTCTCCAGGATGTCTTTCACATAATTGGGTTTTGTTTTTAATGTATGCTAATGCTGTGAAAACTGGATTTCATTCTTAATAACTATTTCTTACACACACATTCTTAAATAAAGCACTCATTCTCTGGCATGCAGTGTATTTTCCTAAGGAAGCTCTGCTGAAAGCTCTTGCACAGTATTATTAGATTGAATGATCTTTGCCCACCTCTTTGCTAAAACAGGTCATGCTTTTGTCTGCATTCCAGGGAGCTTATGTTAGGTCCGTAATAACCCCAACTCTTCCACATCACCTCCTTTATTAATCTACATTTGCCCTCAAGGGCAGGCCAGGGATCACCTATCAGCTAACAGCACTGGGAGTCAGTCCCTCTCTCCAGAAAAGCTGTGTTGATTAAGAAACCCCACTGGCAAGAGGTAAGTATGTGAGGAAAGACAACAGGGCTCGCTTTAGTTTGGGAAATTTTAGTTGTTCAACTATTTTTTCATCCCCGATCTTTCTTTTTTTGTTGCCTTTTTTTAAAAGCATCCTCTTAAACAGCGCCAATAATCTCAGCAAGCCCAGATAGGTAAAGACCAGAGAAGAACATTGTGTTGGTTGTCTCTTGCATCAGATCTGTAAGAAAGCTGGGAGGAGGAGAAGGAGGAGGGCAGGAATGAACACATTTCATAGAACAGCATTCTGGTAGCTCTGCAGCAGAATTCACCAGACTCTGAAGATAAACCAACAGGGCTATTTGCTCTTTGAAAGGCAGTAATTAAGGTCTGTGAACACAGGCTTAGGAACGTGTCACCCTGCAAACCCAGCAGCAGCAGCAGAGGAAGAAAATAGTATTAAGCCTGAGCTTCTGCATACATTTATTTTGCTGGGAATGCTAATCCCACGGAATTAGAAGTGCAGCACAGCAGGGTGCAGACGGAAGAGGCTGAAGTGCAGGTGTCACTTACGGTAGCACTGCCGCCCGTCCGCCCCCAGCTCGAAGCCGGGGCTGCAGGCACAGCTGAAGGAGCCCGGGGTGTTCACACAGCGATGGGCACACCTGGCCCTGCCTTCTGCACACTCATCAACGTCTGCAAGCAGAGAGAAAGGCAAAGTCACTCAGCTGGATATTGAAATAAAAAATAACGCTGCTCTACGTGGACGCGGCTGCACTTCCAAATATCTGCTGAAAGGATTATCCTGATGTCAGTCTACAAAGGACAGCACCCGATGAACCCAGGAACATTATACTCACATTATTCTCCAGAACAATCTTTTTTTCTAAGCACCATTGACCTTCAACTTCTCGGTGTGAACATTTACAGTATCACACATTATATTTGCAGCATCAGCCAAAGCAACTTATTTATTATTCCTGTACAAAGAGTGATGGCAAAAGAAGACCTCATGTGAAGAACTCAGAAGAAAGCCCTAACTTCCAAAACTCTGAAATTATCACCACGTCCTCCGTGCCATTATAGCTAAATTAATGGAGCAGGAAATAGCTGATTATTTTCTGAATGTCAAATGGTCTGGATTAAGTGGTGGCTGGGTTTCAGCAGGGACGATGGAGACAGATCATCCCTGAATCCTGCAACTGCTTCTGCAGCAGCACAGTGGGGAGGCACCTGCTGCAACCAGAGCAGCTTCACCCCACTGTGAGGAAAGGAAAAGGTGCAGAGCCCTAAGTAGGAAGGCTGCTCTTCCCCCAGTCCTCTGTCAAGCAGGCTGCTCCTCAGCTTCACACTTGCTAGACTGTATTTTGGAGTTAAATGCCTCCAAATGTGTCCATCTTCCTAAAATCTCAGTGGAACATAAAAGTACTTTTAAGGAGTAATTAGTTAAAAAAAAAAAACCCCAAACCCACAAAAATTTACACTAAATACAGCTGCACAAAACACCAACCCCTGTGCAACAACTGGTATCACACATGGCAAACCCCTGATCCATCTCCTGTTCCTTCTCATTCTGACATTTTTCTGGCAAAATACAGACTATTTACTGCACCCAACCTGGGTCAGTGTCTTGCACATGGCAGGGAGCAATCTGATGTGCAGCTCCTCACTTTTTATCCCAGAAAACCAGTCCCTTGCAGTTTTGTCCCCCACATGTGCTGTTCCCAGTGCTGTGCTCGTGGCCCCCGCACTCGAGCGCAAGGAGCTTGACGGATGCAATCAGGCTCCTTGCAAAGAGAGGCCCCAGGCAGTGCAAACACCACACACTGGCTCATGAAAATTTCAGGACAAATGACAGCTTCTCTGAGGCAGCCATGTGAGCAGCTGCTGCTTAGAATAAAATGGGTTATTTCTCCTTTTTCTCTAATTGTCCATTTGCGAGTACACTGTGCTGGCCAATGCTGTGAATACTCTCTTTTCTTTTTCTTTTTAAATGGAAAAATAAAAAGTTGAACCACAGCCACCATCCTGCACAGGTTTCTTCCTGTCCTACAGCTAATAGCTGAAGTATGACACTTCAGCTGCCCTCTGTCTCCTTCCAGCTCAGCTTCCAGAGAGTCAAACAGCAGCTTGAATTTTGCAAAAGACACTGAGTAACTCCTAGGAGGAAAAACCAATAATTGTATATCCATGGTAAGACACGCTGCTTAATGATTCAAAAGACTGTTGCCATGAGGCTGGGGAGAAAATTTGTTCCAATATATAACACTGCAAGTTAACTCAGTGATTCAGTTTATACATAAATCAACAGAAATGTCAATGTGTATCTGAGATAAAACGAACAACAGGCTGACCCTACTGCTAAACCGTTGTTTCCATCCACTCATCATCAGTGAAGGGTCTACACTACTTGAAAATGCTTCTTATTTACAGCAATTACTCATGAGTAATTCCAGTAAGAGAGAATCACCAAGATCTGCCATTCTGCTCACAGAACTTACAGGCAACTGAGTAAAATACTCAGGGTAGGACGTAAATATTTTGAAAGGCACCCGGCACCCCTCATACGAGACAATAATTTAAATATTGGCAAGATTTGGGCCAAGTTTTCAAAAGAGGAGTTTAAAATTACTGTCTGAATATATATCTATATACGTATATACACACACCCTGATCCTGACTTGGCTGTTAAAAATCTGTGCACCATCACGTCCACAAATGCTTTTTACTTCATAAAACTGCTAAACTATCTTCCAAGAGTTTCACTGAAAGAGAAAAGCCGGTATTTTGATCTCTAATTCCCCCACATTTCAGGTCAGAAACGCTACAGATCCTTTTGACAACCCCAGACTAAATACAGACTTTAGAATTCAACTTTTTAAGCTCCTCTCTTTGGAAATCTTACACATCATGATTTCTTCCTTCACAGTAGTTTCTCCATTAATATGGAAACAGTTCTCCAGCTAAAAAGCCCTTTGAATTCTAAATAGGTTTTCAGTGACCTGGTTCAGAGTTTTACTTGAACCAATTTTCCAGGAGCTGTATCTGGGACATAATTTTAAAGGGACCCCACAAGAATAACACTACAGCACTGACAAATCTAGTTGCTAGAAAGCATGACTTAGGAGATCACAGAGGAATTTTCATCACTAAAAAGGTCCTTTCAAGACTATGGGCTGATGTGAATATGACAGAGAGAAACATAGATACAAAATGCACACACCCATTTGTGAAACATTCCTTTCCACTCACAGCTCAGTAAGCCAGAGCACTGATTAATAACTTTCTTCCCAATAAACAGTCCAGAGTTTCTTACCTAAACAGGACTTTTTGTCTGCAGAAAGAGAATGCCCTGGACGACACCCGCATTTTGCAATTCCTCTCTCATTCTGACAGATTTGTGAGCATCCTCCATTCCCACTTGTGCAGGGGTCTATCACTGAAACCAATTAGAGCACACTGTCAACCGAAAGGTCACTCTTTGCCTGAAAATGGTCTTACCTGCCATTGTTACAACTAACGACGAAGTAGCTGTAAGAGATTAGACAGGGAAAAAATGTGACAGCATCTGGTGTACAGCAAAGCTGCTGTTTTCCTGGATGCTCTTTGTTGCTGGACAACATTTTTCATAGAGCAGCAACGAGGCTTGAAACAGCAGGAAACCGAGCTTGTATTACATTGGAAGTAGGACAAAAAGAGTACATTTTATTGTTATTTTGCTGTACCTGAACAGATTTTCAAGAGTTCTCTAAACAACAGCAATTAGCACTCCAGTATGTGTGAATCCATAAACACACACAATGATGGAGCTCACCACAAAACAATGAATATTTAAAAGGCTCTAGAGGAAATAAACACTGAAGAGCCCCCAAAGACATCTTTCAGTCTATAAACATATGCCATTCATGTTGTACATCAAGGCTCTTTCCTTTCCTTGAACAATAACATACCTTTTCAAGGATAAGCTGCTCTAAGTGGCAAGTACTTAGGAAAACTTTTATAAAGTGCCTACAGAAGCCTCCACCTCAAAGGTTTCACTGGGTTTTATGGGTTTATTTCTGGAACATGCACCTGCTGGAAGCACACTGACCAAATAAAGACTTGGCACACACCAAAACAGACCTACCACGACTGTTCAGACAGGTCTGATTCGGGTTAAGGTCTGACATTCTGCACCAGGCTGAGGTTTTGCTTTGGAGCACTCATTACACCAAAATTCTGGTGAACAACATTCCGTAAGTAAATTTGGAGGACACCTTGAAAATGTGTCCTCTAGAGCTCTGCTTAGCTTCAAATAAAGCTACTGAAAAGCTATACTTGTTTCCTTGCAATTCCAGCTCTAACTCAGTTTTAGCATTTTACTAATTACTGTCTGATTTGACAGTAATATTCCTCACTTGCCTCCAGCCCAACATTTCCTTCCCCTTCTCTCAGAGGCCCAGGGAAAACTCATCAGTTCAACAGCACTGGAGTCAGGGTTTGAGGAACCCTGGGGAAGGGCTGAAGGAGTTTTCCTCTAGACCTGGCTGCTTTGCTCTTCCAGCAGCTACGCAGGAGAAGGGAACAGGAGAGGGAAAAACCTCTACTTCATGTGGATTCAAACACAGGGCAGGGCTTTTTTTGTCACTTTTCTGTGCAGCCAAATGGCATTTTGTGCCACCATTCGGCAAAGGAGGAAGTTGCCACAGAACACCCTCAAACTCCCTCATGTCACCTCCTGCCATCTCGAGAACACACAACACACAACTGTTCCAGGCTGCAGGGCTCGGTTTGACTTGACAGTATTTAAAGAAAAAAAAAAATAAAAGCACTGTTAGGGATGTAGAACTGAAATTGGACTTCTGACACGATAGGTTGCAAATAGGTTTCCAAGGAACAGCAGCACTTCATCGTGCATGACACTTCCAAGGCTGACAACTTGGCTCTGCAGCTCGACAATTTGCGGTCTACAAAGGATTTAGCTCCAAGCAAGAACTCACTCCTTGCTGATATGAAATATTGAGTTATTTGCCGATTCTTTTTCTATTTGGGTAAATTAAATGAAATCACTATCAAACAGCATCTGTTAAACCTGCATATTATGAAGGTTTTCAGAGCAGCTAAAGCTTTAATTTGAGAATGATTACGGCACGGAGTAAAGCTTGTAATGCTCTGTGACATGACAACAGGCAAACAACAAATTACATGGTAGATGTTAGTAAAACATAGTAATTCAAATAAAGATAGCAGCCTTGGAAATCCTTGGATGAGGTAAGTTTGCAAAGGAAAGATCTTCAGGACATAAGGCAATCAGTGATTGACTTGCTTTCCAGTGACACGTATGTTCCTGTTAGAAGCAGGTTTCAGGAAAAGCCAAAAATAACTCATTAGTGTTCTTGTTTCACACATTTGCCTCCTATTGGTTCATTTAATAACTTCAGTAGATAACAGACTCCATCCTACAAAGCTCTACTCCAAGCTGTTAAACACTGTGGTGAAAAATTTACTGGCACGGTTTCATCTCCCAGGTGCCTGAGGACACAGAATCCCAGGATGGTTTGGGTTGGAAGGGACCCTAAAGCTCATCCAGCTCCAACCCCTGCCACGGGCAGGGACACCTTCCACCATCCCAGGTTGCTCCAAGCCCCATCCAGCCTGGCCTTGGACACTGCCAGGGATGGGGCAGACCTCCCAATCCTTCACTGCAAGGCTGTAAAGAACAGGGTTTCCAGGCCTGTCTGCCATGACCTCTAGTGCACCTAAAGAAAAGAGATTTGGGCCTTATCAAATTCATTTTCTTGTTCACAGCAACCATGACTTCACACTGGAGAAAATATAAAGCATTAAAGAGAAAAAATTGCCAGGCTTGAGTGTTTCTCTAAGGCTTTCCAGGGCTGTGGGTGCACTATTAGCTCCCAAGGAGTCCACAGGGATGAATCCACACCTACACCTTCTGTGGCAAATACTCTCACACACTGTGGTTTCTCCATCCAAACCATGACTCCAGCAGCCAAGCCTTGTGGCTGGAAAATAAAAAAAACCAGCCAGGCTCACCTCCTCCCACCTCTTCTACTTAAAATATCTCTGAACTGACAACCCAAATGCATTCATGACCACTTCACCCTCATTTGCTCCTGTAACAATCTGGTCCATGGGCTTACCTAGCACTTTTCTCTCCCAGGCATTCATTCACTAAGGTATTTATGGAGGGAAAAGCATCCTACTCAGTCCTCATTTAGCAAGCTGAGCTCTGCTTACAAGACAGATGTTCTTTCCCCCCAGCACAACTGCCCTCCTGAGGGAGCTGCACTTATTTATTTTGATTTAAACACCCTGAGGTAAGCAGGCACCCAGGTAAGGCCTCACCTGCAGACAAGGCTGAGCCTGCCCCTCTGCAGTGCTCAGTAATTGCTGGCTGGTGATGAACCACTGCCTTTGGTGGGTGGCTGACCCTCGTCAGCCCCATGACGTGAGGGGGTGAACAGCAGTGGCCAAACCTCCCCCTTTAAGGGCCCAGCTGAGGCAGAGCATGAAGTGGCCCAGGGAAGCTTGAACTGTGCCGTGACCACTCCAGGACAACTCCCACTCCACCTGGCATCGCCACACTCAGACCCTGCTGGCCCCACCGCTGTCCCACCACACCACAAAACCCACCCTCAAGTCCTGTGCAGGCCCTGCACAGCCAGCTGGCCACGGACATCCCGAGATGCTGAGAAACAGGATGGAGAACAGCGGAGGAAGGTCTCTGACACCCCCTTCTTCCTAAAGCTCCCCTTTTCTGGCTCTTTCTGATAATCTCAGGGACAAAACGTGGCCACCTCGTGAGAGACACAGAGGCCACCAGGATGTGGGTGCCCCTGCAGAGGGTGGGGTTTGGGGAGGCCCAAGCTGAGGATGAGCGCTCTGTGCACCCAGCAGGAGCTGGGAGCCATGTGAACAGCAGGATTTACTTACACTTCATACACAGCATATAAAATCTCCGAGCAGAAGAGGAGCCATATGGAAACGGTTTTGTGACAGGAATTTCAGCTCAATAAATCCATAAATTTGGCCCTATCTTTCTCTGGCATGTTCAAGGGTGTGTGTGTGGTCGTGTTGGGGAATGGGGGGGTTGCCTTCAAAACTGATGAATATGTTAAGATATACGAGAAAAGAAAAGCAACAATCAAACCCAAAGGTAGCGTTGCTGTTCTGCTTGAGAGAGTGCTCAGAAACCTGAAGGGGAGGATGAATGAATCAGACTGTGATAAGCCAAAAGGAGATAAAGGAAAGACTTTCTGTAGAATAAAACATGTAATACAGGCCAACTCTATATACAACTTGATGAACAATAAAATGTTTGAATTAAATCACGATTAAGTTTCTAACCTATGCCATCACCATCAGCGTGCAAGGAACAGCCAGGGATCTACGAGGCCAAAATCTTGTTCAAAGTCGTGATTCGAAGTGAACTTCACACCTCAAGCATGTGTCACTTTAAAATCCTGTTAATAAGCAATTCCTAAAGCTGCTTTTGGCATGCAGGGGGAAATAGGAATGAACACAGCATCCTGGGGTCTTCTAAATTGCCTTTACTGTGTGTCTTCAGGCAGGTAGCACAGGACTCACCTTCACAGGACTTGGCATCTGTCTTCAGCTTGTAGCCTGGCTGGCACTGGCACTTGTAGTGGTCCTCACTGAGCTGAACACAGTCCTGCTCGCAGCCCCCGTTGTTAACGCTGCAGGAATTGACAGCTGGAGCCAAGGAAGCAGTGAAGGAATGCACGTCAACAACCTGAGAAACTCATTTTCTATTTTAAATACATAAATGACAGCAAAACCAGGCAAACCTCGCTGAACAGCTTTCACAAATGCACCTGTCCCCACCCCTGAGTGATTGCCCTCCCTTGTGCTCACAGGGCTTGGCTGACACAGTGTCCCACACCACTGAAATCCTGATTCCAGGGAGAGGCAGGTGAGATCTAAGGGCTGTAATGCTGACTGAAGCACAGCACCCTTTGATCTGACAGCACCAAAGCACTGACAATCCACCGAGGTAAGGAGGGGAAGAAAGAACAGCCCTGCTGGCACTTGCCCATTGATTATCTTCTTCTCGGCTTGCTTTCATTGATTAAAAATAGTAATTGTCTTTCAGGCTGATTTCCTCAGCCTCGTACATAAAAAAAATGCAAATGACAGAAGCCACAGGCTCTGCAGGACAGACTCACACAGCAAACCACAGGAACAGAGGGTCCTCTGCACATCTTTTAAGATGCTGCTTCTTTCACCCAAGCAAATTAATATTCTTTTTTGTTCAACACATATCCCTGGCCTCTGGAGAAACACTTCTCCTCCTGACAAAACATGTTAACACACACCCACACCTATTCACACGCTGCATGTAAAAATAAGAGTGATGGTTTGACGCTGCTATTGTGCTGTACGGGTGGAAGTGTGTGTGCATGGCTGCATCGAGATGTATTTCAACAGCAGGGACGTAGTATGGAGAGATTTAAATCAGATATTAGGAGGAAAGTCTTGACTCTGAAGGTGGGGAGGCTCTGGCACAGGGTGCCCAGAGAAGCTGTGGCTGCCCCTGGATCCCTGGCAGTGCCCAAGGCCAGGCTGGATGGGGCTTGGAGCAGCCTGGGATAGTGGAAGGTGCCCCTGCCCACGGCTCTAAAGTCCCTTCCCACCCACACCATTCTAGGATTCTGTGTTCTCTATGAGTAGCTGAAAAGACTATTTGGTCCTTCACGGAATGCACCAAACTCTGAACCCAATGAAGTCAGCAAAGAGCATTGATATTTATTTTAGCAATATTCATATTTCTTCATTTACCTGTAATAGACATTAGCAAATGTTAGCTGCAGAACCTGCTATAGGATTCGTTTCACCCTATGCCATCAATTAGCAAACACTGAGTTTGTGCAGTCAAGTGTGTGTTAAAAAGGTGAAAAGAAAAGCAAATTTTTACATCCTCCTGGCTGCACACACAGCAGGAGGCACCTCACTGCACAGAAACCTGACCTTGGCTTCCGATCTCCACCTGTGCCCAGGAACCCTCTGCCCTGTTAGAGACAGAACTTGAAAGCAGCTTCATGTCTACACAGGAGACAGCAGACGCCATGCACCCCATTCCAGCTCCCTTCACTTTTGTATCCAAAGACCTGTTTTTCAGCAAGAATATTCAAATAAGATGAAAATATTTCAGAAGATGAAAAACATCTTAAATCCAAGTGACAGAATATACATCTCAGCTTTTAAAAGTGCCATTTTCTCCCTCCGTTTCTGGGCACGAGCCAACTTGGATGCAAGGGGAGATAAACAGCAACCTGTCGTGACAAGAATTCTGGAGGATTTGAAGGTGGGAGGGGACAGGTGTGAAATCCTGTGCTGGAGGGACCCTGCATCCCAATTTGGTGGGTGGCTCTGCCAGCGGCCAGGGGTGCCTCTGGAGCAGCCAGGGCAGGTTTGTCACGGCTGCTGCTGAAGCATCACGCTGGATCCGTGAGAGGAGGTGCCAGACTGAAGGAGAGGAGCCTCCGGGGACAGGACAGGATGGATTGTGCTCGTGCTGCCAGCAGCCAGCAACACATCTCTGATTAGAGAAAGGGAGAGACTTGGCACCTCATGGGTCTGATTCCATCTGTCCCAAGGGGCTTGTGGCTGGAGGTCTGAGCACCTCCATAGGCAGAAATATGGGCTGACATTCACTTTCAAAGATTTACTCTCGAAATCTGGTAGAAATCCAGCCCTGATGTGGATTCCAGACAGGCTGGGGATGATGCCAGGCGATGCCGAGCAAGGGAGGGGGCATCTGGGGAGGGGGACAGTGGTGGGAGACACCATGTGAGAAACACAAGGATCACAGAATCACAGAATGGTTTGGGTTCATCTTAAAGCTCATCTCATTCCAACCCCCTGCCATGGGCAGGGACACCTTCCACTGTCCCAGGGTGCTCCAAGCCCCGTCCAGCCTGGCCTTGGGCACTGCCAGGGATCCAGGGGCAGCCACAGCTTCTCTGGGCACCCTGTGCCAGGGCCTCCCCCCTCTCATAGGGAACAATTCCTTCCTAATACCCCATCAAACCCTGCTCTCTGTCAATTCAAAGCCATTCTGCCTTCTCCTGTCACAACATGTCCTTGTAAAAAGTCCCTCTCCAGCTCTCTTGTAGGCCCCTGATCTGATGACAGTTAAGAAATACACATTTCCCAACCCATTATTTTTTATAGTAATGGTTGTATTTTCACAAAGAGCTAGGTCAGAAGCCATAGTTAGATACATGCATAGCAACCATGGGGTTAGAACATGCAACCTTTTCCAACCTATGTTTTCCACCACCTTAAATCCAACCTTGGCAATGACAAGAAATGTAACTTCAGACATACAGGGCTTATTTATGTTGGAAAACGTAGGTTACAGAGCTGTGGAGTTATTTTCTTTGTTGTTTTCTCTATTAAGAGCCTTAGTGTGCTAAAATCTCCATAAAAAACCTGCACCTCAACAGCTTCTCCGCATACAGCAGACATCAAAGGTAACAGCTGGCACCAGAGATGAATCAGGGTCTAACGGCTGTGCCCTGTTTTCACTTCTAGGAGTTCAAACAGGAATAAATTCCACTGAAGACAATGAATCTACATCAATCCAAACCCACAGCCCGATACTACAATAAACATATTCTTTCTGAGTTTCAGCTTTTCAGATACCAGCTGGTTAAACTCCAGTGAAGTCAAATTCATTGCATTAACATAATCAAGGCATTGCAAACAAAACAAACAAAAAAATTGGACAGTGTTGCAGTGAATATTTGGTCTGGCACGTGTACCTAAAAATGAATTCAATATTGAGCAAAATTTGTGGGACCAAAAAGTGGAAGAAAGAAAAGGAGCATTGAAAAAGATGTGATTTTGTCATGGCACGAAGTAATGGATAACATCAGGGAATCCGGGAATGAAGCAGTTTACTTTCAAGCACTGGTCATCACTGAATAAGGCAACCCACTTTGGAGATTCTCTGCCTTAGAGTATGAGCAAAAGCTTCCAGTGAGAACAGGAAGAACGACAAAAGCAGATTTCCTCTATCCATGTATTTTGAGGCTCATACTGGCAGCAGAGGGATGGACCAACAGCAACAAGTCAGGATCCCAAACACCCTGTGATGAAGTGGCAGGAGGACCAGGCTTGCTGGAAACAACTTGTGACAGAAGTTCAGTACAATTCCATGAATCACATGGGAAAGTATCTTATCCCAGGTTTTTGAGTCTTCACATGTAGGCTGAATATCTTTTAAGACGATAGATCCACTTCCTTATGTATGAGAGATTTCCAAACCATCCAGGCTGCAAAATCTGCTTCCCCTCAAATGATTTTGGCACTTTTGTTCCCACAAACACAGGGCTGCCAAAAAAGAGAAGGAAGACGTGGAAAGAATGAACGTAACAGCAATCTGGGCTGGGCTCCTCTGAAAAGCCTGAAGGGACGCTTGTTTCTTATTTCTGCAGCTGAGATAATCACCTTCCATAAACAGCTCAGTGCCAGAATGTGGTCTCTTTTTATGCTCAGCATGCAGGAGAGATCGTTACATGCTCTGAAGTGCCCATGGAAGAAACACCATTGCTAATCCAAGCCCTGTTTGAAATGCTGGATGTTCTGCTCAGCTGCACTAGGTCAAAGGAGAGGTGCACTGGTGGTTTGCTTCTCGATCAGGTGAGTGATGAAAGCTGAATGTACAACCTGGCGCAGCACAAGGGGCAAACTCTCCATCCCCAACACGCAGCTACTGCCCAAATCCCAGTCCTAGGCACTCCTCATTACTGCTTTATACGAAATGCTTCTCCCTGTCCTCATCAATTAGTAACTGCCTTGTTCTCCAACGCAGAAGAGCTTATTATATCCATATATTTTGGTGTTTTGTCTGAACAGCTGGAACAGGACTCAATATCCTCCCTCAGCATCGTGTATATCCATTATCGTGGTAGCACAGCTCTCTGAAACTCCTGTCTCTCATCTTAGGATTTATTTTTGTTTCTACTTGGTAATTTTTGAGATATTGCAAACAAAGCTGATCACTCTATGAAGTATTTTGAATAACTTCTTGAGACTATTTACATTTATGAAATGAAAACTTGCTCTCTGGTATTGTTCACACCTCAGACAAAGCTAAACTGAGCTTCCTGATTATTTGAGGCAAGAGGAAACTTTACTATTGTATGTCCACAGAAAGCTTTATATATTACACAGGTAAAGTCATTTAATTGCCATTAACACCTACTTTTTGTCTTTATCACACAGTTCTCTTTCTCTTTTTCCCCCCAAAGCCCCTTTAGTCTCCTTTTTGTATAAAATTCCCTCTCCACCACAAATGAGACTATTGAGAGGGAGTAATGTAGCTCAAACATCACATCTTTCACTTCTGGGTCTTCCCTGGTCAGACCTGATCAGAGGGAGATTAATTTCTCTTTTAATTCAGAGAAAACCACTATTGTCTCTAGTTAATCATGAACCACTCTGCTTTTACTCTTTTTTCCTCTCACTACAGTGTTTCCTTGCCTAGTCCTTCACCAAGATAATGACTGAGACTTCATCGTATTTTTAATTTCAGGTAATTACCAAAACACTGGAAGTCTCTGTATGTGATAAACCCAAAAAACCTAAAAGGGTAAGTTTTTAAATAAAAAAAAATCCATTATTCCCACAGCTTGAGCACTGGTACCTCCTGTGCTCTGGTTGCATCAGTGAATGTATTGCTGTGATAATACCAGGAATGACTGATGACATCTCTGGCTGAAGTTAAGCACAACCAAGGGACTTTGTGCAGTAACTGAGACATTGCCCAAACTGTGAGTGAACTTATTCTGCAGATGTGGTCTGACCGTTCTTGACTGCTCTTCCCATATTACCTCAAATCAGGCTTAAAAATTTAAACAAATGGCACCCTTTCTTCTTCCCAGATGAAAGAACATTTCAATCCTTTCTGCAGAATTCAAAAATTTGACTTCTGTACTGATTTAAATGCAATACAAGGACTGTGTATTTTATATTACTGTTTTTAACAACATGCAGAATTAACTCTGTTATGCCTTGTTTCAGGGTTTAGAGTCCAGCCTAAGAAACACAGGGTTTATTTCTAATGGCAGAGCTGTTAATCCTCTCCACACAAACAGGCAATGTGTCACAGCTGAGCTCCATGGTGCTCCCACTGACATGAGCATACCCAGGGTAACTCCATCTTGCAAATCACAATCATTTAGCTTGGAAACAACCTCTAAAGTCATCAGATCCCAGGACAGTGCTGGAACATGCAGGGAGATATGCCACAAAGAAAAAGCACTCAGAATTCAAAAAATGTTGTCATCTGAAATGAAGACCCCCTAAATTCTTTAATGCCTGCTGCAAAAAATTTTTCACAAACATGAGACACCATCAAAAAAGACCCCCAGAACAAAATAAAAAGTTTGGCAATACCTGCATTTTCACAGGCTGCTCGAACCAGAATGGGTAATGACATTTAGTCAAAAACTCAGACTGGAGAAGCCTAGAAAGCTCTGCACTTAGGCAAAGAGAGAGAAAAAGCAGCCTTGGGAGGATGTGAAGCGGTTCCTTACCGATGCAGGTGCGCCCGTCGGCGTGGAGCCGGTGTCCCGCCCGGCACTGGCACTGGAAGGAGCCGTGGGTGTTGACACAGCCCTGCTGGCAGCCTCCATTCAGCACCTCACACTCATCCACGTCTGCAGAAGGAAGGGACACGGTGAGGAAGGATTACAGGAGAGCCCGGCACAGGCAGACCCTGGTTCTCCTGCGTGGCTCATCCACAACGCAGCCAGGGTGCTCGGGCTGGGTTGTTGTTCACTTCACTTCGGCAGCAGAGCAAAGAAAAGCGGAATTTTATGGTATTTTTCCAAGTTCCTGCAGGCACTGCCTCTGTAGTCTCTGCTTCTGAGGTCCTTGTTAATTAGAGTGATTTGTGACACGGCTCTTTCATTGAGGCCAAGAGAAAAACACAGGGAAAGAATTAGGGTTAGACAACACATGTGAGCTTGCAGGAACTGCTGGTCAAGTTTGGCTTTTATAAAAACTTGCTGTATGAAGATTTCCTTTTGCATCAGGCCCTTACTCCTATTTGTTCTTGGGGGTACAAGCAGGTACAACTCACATAAATGGAAAACAGACACTTTCTCCATCACCATTACATTTTGAACCACAGAAAGCACAGAGAGCTTAAAGAGAAAATTTTACAAGGATGAGGATTTTGTGCCACATTTTCTGTGACTCTTGTCACAGAATCATAGAATCACAGAAAGGTTTGGGTTAGAAGGGACCCTAAAGCTCATCTTATTCCAACCCCCCGCCATGTGCAGGGACACCTTCCACCAGACCAGGTTGCTCCAAGCTTCATCCAGCCTGGCCTTGGACACTTCCAGGGAGGGGGGAAAACATTGTCCCTTGTTCTTCCTTGTGTTCACCTGAATTTTCCATAGCATCTTCTCAGATGACCTCCCAGAAAAATGATGTGAGCTCCTGCTGATACCTTTTCCAAAGCTCCGCAGGTATCCTTCCATATTTCAGGGGATTTTAGAGGATTACATTCAGTCAAATGAAGAGAGGAACAAGCATTAAACCAGCTTGAGAATGCTGCTGTAAAGTTTCATCTGAAAATGATGGACAATGATGGACAAAGATCAAGAACAGTTTAAGTGAATGGGTGAAGGTCTAAGATAGAGCCACAAAACTGAATTTCCAGAAGTACCACATAAGCAGTTTTTGCACCTCTTCAGCAACTGTAAATAGCGTTTGATTGACATGTTGACACCATTACCTTAAAAATCAACACAGGGGTCATTGGAAATAAGGGTCAATTAGTCCATTCCCTGAAAAAAATTCACCTGGCAGATGTTTGCCTAGATTTTGTCTGTCCTTTCCTTAGCAGTCCCCAGGGATGGCAACTCCACCTCCCACCATCTCCCCCAGGAGCGATGCTGGTACCAAATTATCCCAAATGCCAAAGATATTTTCCTCCCCAAGTCAAGCCTCCCTCCTGCAACAGACATCTATAAAGAACCCCCCTTTCAACACTGAAGCCTCCTGCTGGTTTAATTGCTCTTTAGGTCACATTCTGAAATCATCTAACGGGAGGCAAGTCCACAACTCCTCCTGTGGGGAAGGGAGTCAACAGTGAAGGAATTTGCCCCCCATATTGCACTTGAGGAACAAGTGGTCTGGCTTTCATATTTTTGCTGTGGTTGTATCTGTTTTGGATTTAACTTTCATGGTTTACATATTTTTTAATGCTTTTATGTTTATTCCATCTTAGACAATCTAATCAAAATTTACTGAAAGAGGAAGTTTTAAAGAAAACTTGGAAATGCACAACATCCCGCTCCTGAGGAAATGTATTTATGAAGTTAAATTTTAATACTTCACATGTGAATTTCCCCCACCTAAAATCAAGTCCTGGTGTTGACTGGTGTTTAAATTCAGACCATTTGCTAACATGCACAGCTTTTTGATGCTCCTGCTGTATTTGTTGTTTTATTAGACTGTATACTACGTACACGTCCTACTGCCTGGAGACATCTGGAATACGCCTTTTTTTAAACAGAAATTTTGCTTTTTAAAATGCAAACGGTAAACAGAAAATGTTATTCACCTTGTTGAATTCCATACTGCTAAGAACCAGCCTGCTCAAAAATGCCAGGATGAAATCAAACCCAGGAAACTCTTTGTATGGAATGTCAGAGAAACAAAACAAGCAAAAAGACTCAGAAAAATAGAACAAGGAAGCAGCTGAACCACACAGTACACCACGCTCTAGTATTTATACCTCAATAAACTCAAACACTGGGAGCTTCAATATTTTAATTTTATAGGCTACGATCATCTGGAGAATTTCTCTCATATACCAAACGCAGTTTTAAGTTCGGATATTGGCACTTACAAAGGAGAAGAAATAGTCCAGCTAATAAAAACGAGCTCGGAGTTAGTGATATTTGTTAGTCTCCATTTGGAGATTTAAAGGAGTGCCTTGGTTTATGGGGGAGCTCTGCACCCAGCAGCAGCTCCTCCCTCAGCGGCATTTCCCTGGTGCTGGCACATCCCAGAGGGGCATAAAGCAGTGATATTGATGAAAGGCAATGTAATTCAAAGCAAAATAAAAGATCCTGAACCACTTGTGTACAGGAGCTAGACCCAGCCCTAGCCTGAGACTCCCTGCAGCAAGCGGAGGCGAGACCCAGGAGCTGAACGTGCAGCTCCACGACGCCACATGAACAGCAAATTTGATGACAGGCGATCCCTTCCAGCCCCAGACTTCCTCTGCAAGATCAATATTTTAAGGATTATATGCTGAAAGATTCCTTCACATCCTACAGATAAAATCAGGAGAAATGCAAGGCACAGTCGCCTTTCCACGTCTCCTCCATCTCGAGGCCAGGAAACAGCTTCGCCCCCAGTTACAGCAGAAAAATTCCCTAATTGTTTTGTCTGGGGAGCAGTCTGCAAAGCAGACACTGCTATAAATGCCTGAACTGAATTTGAAAGTTTTAAAAGTCTAAACCATTTGGACTTTTACAAATTGCTGTACTAGTAAAGGACGTACAGCAGGAAAGCAGCAGCTTCTGCTTTTGTAGGTACACAAGCGGCCATTTCTTCTTCTACACGGGAATAGCCATAGAAGGATGAAATTATTCTAGAATAGCAGACGTATAAAAATATTTAAAAGTATTCTTGACATATAAAGCCCTTCCATTGCAATTCAGGAACATCACGGGATTATGGAAGATTGTATCTGTATCTGTGATTAAATTTGGATTAGTTTCCACTGCACATCAAACTGAAACACCTTCCTACTCGACTTCCTATAGTTACAACTTCGGATGCTTATCTGAATAACCTGAATTTCAAGCCACTTATGGCTTGCTTATCTCAAGTCAGACTGTGATGAAAGCAACTGCATCCCCACAAAACAGAGAGAGAGTAATCCACGGAGACAAGAGGGAAAATGAGAGCTGTGTGCTGTCCCCGGGCTCTCTTGCCAAGGGGATTATGCTGCTGGGTGAACAAAGCAGAGGTGGTGTGTGGATATTCTACTTCTCACCTTCAGAAGATTTCAGAGATGCTTTACAGGGGGATTCCCCACTGAAGGTACCTTCCTGTGTCCTTGTTTATTCACCTCTCATCGGGAATAACCTAATACTTAGTCACACAAACCAAAGTCTGTGTGTTTCCAAGATGTAAAATATTCTACCCACCATGTTATACATCTGTTTTAGCTCTTCATGCTCCTGAGGTCTGTGCACTTGGACTGACCCTTCCTCCATCCCGACATCTCAAGTTCCAAACACAATAAAAGAGGATGCAATGTACAAATGCCCACCCCACTGCCAGAACCCTGCCCTTTCCAAGGGCAGACCCTGCAGGTGAAGTTACAGACTGTGAAATCCTCCGAAACCCTGATTGAGGGCCCTGCTAATCTCCAAGGAGGTTTGTCCCTAATTGATTTGATGAACCACACTGACAACAGCCCCGTTTTCCCCGCCCAAAACCTGTTTCAATACAGAGCTGTGTGACTGCTTGTTTGGAATTCACGATCATCACATCAGTGGCTTTTTTCATATCATTATTAAAATGCTCAGGAACAGCTATGATCAATCAGTTCCTCAAAAATACACAGAGAGCACTGTTAAACATGGATAATTAGTGAACCTGCAATCCTGTTTCTTATAAAGGAACAAAAAAAAAGCAAGATGCTGCCAGATCAATTCCCTACTAATAGAAAGCCTTACTTTTTAGACCACTAAGAAATGCAAACAGGATGCAGAACTAAACCCCAAAAGAAGAAAAAAGGAAAGAAGGATACAAGCCTCCATTCTGAGAACCCTGAATGGAGGAGAGATGATGTGCCAAAGGTATCCCAGGGATGATATTCCCACTGAGGAGGACACTGCCCAAAAGCACCATGTGACACAGGGTGACAGCAAGGTTTGCCTCTCAGGGAGCTTCCCCCAGCCAGTGGCATTTCTTCAGGGTGACAAATGAACAGGCTTTCCCTCCCTTGACTATAAAAACATGCACTGATCAAGAAGAACTGCTCTAAGTCAGTATTTTCCGAGAGATAAGCAGAGAAAAAATTTCCTCCTCCCAGTGCCCAGGCACCGATGCAGTAAGAAACCAGAACTGGACAGTACCAACCTCACCATTTAGATTAGATATTAGGAAAGACTTCTTCCTGGAAGGGGTTGTAAAGCACTGGAACAAGGTGCCTGGGGCAGTGATGGAAATGCCATCATCCCTGAAGTGTGGATATGGCACTGGAGGACATGGTTTAATGGTGAACATGGTGGTGATGCTGGGCTGACTGCTGGACTTAATCTTGAAAGTCTTTTCCAACCTTAATGGTTGTATGATTTCAGGATTATTTATTTACGTATTAGCTGTCGGCAAAACCTCTTTGCTTTGTCAAGCAGAGAACAACACGGAGAGGCAGAGACCAAAGGGCTGTGAGCATCAGCCACCCCACAATCACCAGAGACTTCATATGGATGAAAGGACTTCAGTCTAGCTGGGAGCTGATGTGAGAACCCGTTCTGGGTCTCTGCTGGCACAGTCACCTGCACACAGGGGCCCAGACCACCACCACCACCACAGCATCTGCAGATCTGGCCCAAATGCCTTTCACAGAAGCATAGCTATGCCCTTTTTACCAAATGCCTAAGAAATACTACATAAAACTGGAATGAATGACACACAAATGCTTCCATTTTCCAGCCACCACAATCCCCCAGCTTGCTGCAGAAAGGATGAGACCAGCAGAAGCAGGGAAACACAAACCCCTACTTGTATTTACTTAGAGAACAGTTTATGCTGATGGTTTTAAAGTCAGATTATAATTAAAAAGAGTTACGGCGATTATTTATAAAAAAGATCACGACCAGAAAGAAGAAACACAGCCTAGTCTTTCCAGCATTATCTTAAAATCCAGTAAAATCAGGGTTTGTCCCCTCTTTACCTTGGGAGCTCTGTGGGTCACTGGTCCCCACACAAAATTGTGAGGATCAGTCAGGAATGATGGTGATAGAGAAAGAGGGAAGACTGGATCAGTCAGGAATGATGGTGATAGAGAAAGAGGGAAGATTGGATCAGTCAGGAATGATGGCAATAGAGAAAGCAGGAAGATTGGATCTTAAATAAAGTACCACAACAAGAAACCTTAAGTGGCCCTATTTAAAATTATCACAAGGGGATAAATTGTTCAACTCCAACACAGATTTGGAAATAAATTCCACCAATCTGGGTCACCTCTCCCTTGCCCTGATCGGCTCCCCCAGTCTCTTCAGCTGCAGATCATTCCGTACATCTGATATGAAAACCCTGATTGTTTGCTACTCAACGTGGTATTTTAAATCAACAAAGATGCATGACAGTGCTTTGCCTTCTGTTATTTGTAACTACACTGTTACTACTCTCTTTTCTACATTCCAAAGGATGTTTAAACCTCATAAAAGTTATGAAGTGAAAATATCATATGGTCTTTCCCCGCTAATTACATGGTGGATTTTACACATTAATTTAGTGTGTTTTTCAATTAAATAATTTATATACTCATGGGAAGGAAGGGAAACAGGCTTGGTTCCCAGACATTCTTAAGTTGATCACAAAAGTCAAAAAAATATTCTATAAAACTTAAAATAAGCTCCTGTTATTGCTGTAAGTAGGTAAATTTATAACAGATTCAACTCACAGCTTCCTTTACATCAGAGTAGCTCAAGCCTCAAGCTTGAAAATGTCCGAAATTTGAGAACCAGTGTGAATCCCCTCACAAATGCACTCACTACTGAGCATGACATAATTTTCTCTTGCAGCAGCAGTTTTGAAAAGGATCTCTCCTGTTTCACTAACACTAAAATGATTTTCACGGTTTGAAACTTTGATTGGAGGGGGTTGGAAACTCCTATTGCTAGAAAAATATTTGGCCATCTTTTCCACAATGGAAGAAGTTTTACACTGGTATTGACTCTAGGAAGAAAACTACAAGTTTAAAGTCTGGTCCAAAACAAAGCTTAAAATTAAAAAAAAAAAAAAAAAATTAAAAATCAGTTCATATTAATAAAAAACATATTTCTTTTTCATTGAACCAAACTGAGCGGCAAAGATTCAGAAGAGCAGTTTTGGATGGCTGGGAGGTTTTAAATTGCAAAAGTCCTGTCTAGGGCATTTTTTTTCGTGCTTCACAAAACCCCACAAATATGCTCCAAGCTCTTTTGAGTGGCTCTCTAGAACCTGGTGTTAAAACACCTCCACGAAACAGCTTTCAGCATAGATAAATGTGCTCCTGCAGAGCCAGCTGGGTCATTTTGAACTGTTAGTGCTCCCAGGCTTTCATTTTTGCTCCTCAGCTATTTGTTCTGCCCTTTGCTGGCCCCTGCCACGGATTAGATGAGCATCCATTGTCTGCTCCAGCTCCAAGCCAGCCAGGTCGGCCCCGGCCGCTGCAGCTTCCTCACATTCCTCACTCACAGGTGTCCCAGGCAAGGCTGCTCCAACAGGATTAATTCACGGAATGGCTTCAGCAAACCATACCAAAAGGAGCACATAATGGCTGGTAAGAGACTGGTTAAAAGCCAGGTTAATGACTTTGCACCCAATTTAGCCCCTGCAAACTGATTTCACAAAGAAGGAGGACCCTTGGTGGAGCAGCCAGTTTTCTACGTTTCTTCACCCGGGATTAAGGACAAAGCAACTTTTACCAGCATCCATTCTGCAGGCACAGAAAGGGGCTTTACAAGTTAACTGATTATCTACCTTCCCCTGAAAATGGGGAGGGTAAATAATGGCATTAAATTACCACAGCTTTTTGTACCGGGTTCACTGTCTTTCAGTCCTTCCCCCAGACCTCCCTGGAGATTTGGTCACACCGTGGCATCTTCTGCCCTGTACTTGGTACCTTGCCCTACACCTCAGATGTTTTCCCAGGTAGTTTTAAGGACTTCCAGCTGTGTCTAGGCCAGGTTTCACTTCTCTCCTCATGGTTTCTCTCTCTCTACACAGAAAACACCAAAGGATGGAAATCACAGCGCTGTGAAACGTTGAACAGCAGAGTCATCAATGGGACCACGTGTTAGGTAATAAATATTTATGTCCAGATCTGAAAGGAGATGCATCTCCAGGTGTCTGTTTTCAAGGGAAAAGGACAGAGGCATCTCCAAGGTATGGCATTTTTGACAGATCCATGGAGCAGGAACGGCAGGAGCTGCCCCACAACCTGCTTTTGGGGAGAAGACTTCTGTGAGCACTGCAAGGACAATCCACTCCATCAAGTCTAAAAGACCTGGATTTCATTTCCTGGTCTGTCACTGGCCTTACTGGAGAACAAACAGATGAATAAATTGCCATGAGATATCATGCAACCCTGTTAGAGGGGGCCACAGGTGATGGGAAATAATGACATTGACCTGACAAAGATCCTGGTAATTTGAATTCATTGAATTTGAATTCAGGATGGAGAAGGAGTAAATATATCAAAGATGCTCTAAGACTTTTTTCTTTCTTTCTTTTTTTTTTTCTAATATTGCTTTCAAGGTAAGACTGGCACAAGGCAACCACTGAAAGTGGTGACTTGTTCCTCACCAGTGCCTGGACCCTGCCACCACAGTTCATTTCTCAGCTGTCCCCCGGGAGATCTCCTGGACAGAGTGATGTGAAAAGAGAAAATTGGCCAATATTTGTACTGCCCATTTCTGCTTACTCTCAATGCCTGACACGCCACTCTCTCACGAGATATTTAACAGTGGTTTAGCTCAATAAACATCCAAGAGCCCCTCATCCACAGCTCTAAATGCAAACCATATGTTGCAGATGAAAACCCTGAAGATTATAATTAGAACTGTCCATTCAATTTAAACAAAGTCAAGAATGGAAACTATTTCAAATTCAATAAACAGGCCATTTCAAAGTGTAGACACTGTGGAGGACAAGCTTAACAACTTAATTGACAGGTAAAGCTTCATTTCTAATCCTCATTTTGATATCATCTGTAGCCTCAGGAGTCAAAACACATCACTGTTCAGTGCTCAAAATATGCAGAGAAAATGAAAATGTCAGCTGAATGAAAAAAAAGGAGAAGCATCTGTTTGATAGCTGTGTAAGCCTGTGACATGTAAACTGCTTTGGAGTCAAGCAGCCCTAATTAGAGTTTCAAGGAATTCTTCATTAAATATACACACAGAGGAACATATATATATATATATATATATACATACATATATGCACACATATATATACACACACACGTTTTAAGCAATTATTGAAACCAGACAATTTGCAAGAAAACCAGGCTATAGAATTAAAGCAAGGAACACGACAATTTCACGGACAGACCTCAGACAACACTGTGGTGCTTTCACACAGCCGTGAAGAAATACATTTTTCCGTCTTTTCACAAAGCAGTTCTGGATGTTTTTCTCCACTCTGAGTATTTTAAACAAAAAAGAATGATCCATTTTGGGATCTCAGTGTAGTACACAGCATCTCAGCAAAGGAAAAGCCAAAAAGGAAGGGTGGTAGGGTTACCAGCCTCCACAGTGGGGTTAGACTAGCAGATATTTTGGCAACTGCACCCCCTTGATGACTCCAACTCCCATCAATATGAAAACCACACAGATGGACACAAACTCTCAGGGGAGAACTGTGCCAGGATAAGGGAATGACCACATGAAATAACAAGGAAGTACGAGCAGAAGAACGACAAACCAGATAAAAGGGTAACTTAGGCTCCTAAAAAAACGTTTACACACTGAAAAAACCCACCTTCATTAATGTCACTATTTCCAGTAGAAAAGAGGTGAATGTACTGACTGTAAACAGTGAAGTCGGAAGGGAACGTTTTAAAGACAACAATCAAAATTTTATGTGATTTCTGCTTAGGAGAAAGACTTTGAGATCATCAGTATCAGCAGCTACTGCAACGCTCCTGCAAGATTTTCTGATGTGGGGCGGAACAGCAGAGAGAGTACTTGTTATGCATCTATCAATTTTTAAATACAGCTCCTCAGCACAACCCAGCTGGGCCCTGCTGTGAGGTGGGAGGGTGGCAAAGGAGGAGAGGATCTCTACAAGGAGATGTACTTAATAAATGACAGCATGATACAGCCCAAACTCCTTGCGTGGACTCGGATCTGAGCTGCATTAAGGAGGTTTATATGTCGGGCCATCAGCATCTTCTCTCGGCAGGATATGGAAGTTTGCAGGAGTAGTTATGGAATAAAAAGAGAAATGCCTGATGTGATGAGAACACCTGGATTTTGCCAGCAGCAATATCAATGCACACTTGCTGAGCTCCGTGCCTCTGCTACAGCAGAATGCAGAGAAATGTGTTTTCCACAGACAGCAGGTAAAATATGCACAAGAAAATTATAATCATGCAAACACCTCCGTAGTCCGATGTTTCCAGCTTGCAGTACACGTGCTGTGCTGGCTGGAAATACAGATGTGATTTGTGACAAGGCTGTGCAGGACCAGGAGAACAGGAGGGCACAGGCACCATTCAGGCACCAAGCTCCACCTCTGCCACTCTAAACCTGAGACCACAGCACAACCTCCTCCCCCTGTCACCGCTGGCTCCTGGCATTGCTCTACAGCCAGCAGTTCATGGGGAGCCTCTTGAGGTGCCACCACAAGCATCGACCCTCCACTGGAGCCATCCCAGCTCCAGGACAATCTACTACATAAACTGCCAGCAACCCAAGGACAGCATCTCACACAGATTTTCTCCATGGCGTACATCACGTGTGACTCTGCAGAGATCCTACCAGAAGAACAGAGAAGTGACATTAACACATCCAAGACCTGTCCATGACAACTTCCAGAGCTAGATCCTAGTAATGAATCACAGAATGGTTTGGGTTGGAAGGGACCCTGAAGATCAACCAGTTCTAATCCCCCTGCCATGGGCAGGGACACCTTCCACTAACCCAGGTAGCCCCAAGCCCTGTCCAACCCGGCCCTGAACGCTTCCAGGCATAGGGCAGCCATGAATTCTCTGGGAAAGCTGTGCCAGTGCCTCACAATCCACACAGGGAAGAATTTCTTCTCAATATCTGATCTAAACCTGCCCTCTGTCAGTTTGAAGCCATTTCCCTCTCTCTTATCACTCCATGACTTTGTTGAAAGTCCCTCTCCCGCTCTCTTGGAGCCCTTTTAGGCACTGGAAGGGGCTCTGAGGTCTCCCCAGACACTCTTCTTCTTCAGGCTGAACCACTCCAACTCTCTCACCCTGTCTTTGTAGGAATAATGTCAGCAGGAATGGAAGAATTTACTTTACTTCCTTTTTTCTTCCTCTTTCTGAGATTAAAATTCACATCAAATTAATCAGTTGACTGCTCCATTTTTATTAGCTGTTTTTGAACTCCTTGGCTGACACTGAATCCCTTTTGGGACAGGAACTGTTAACAAGGTTCTCAGGTGGGCCTTCCACAGAGCTGGCGTGCAACAACAGCAGGTTTACTTCAAGTTGGTCTTCTAATATATCCCAGCTAAAGCCCTCAGGTACTCCTGTAATTGAAGTCTGAGTAATCCAATATGATGTTGATCAAACTACTGATCTTTTAATAAAGCAGTGTAGCTCTCCCAGCAGTTGCTATCTCGCTGACAGTCATGTCTGGATCGCTTCCTTTGGGCCAAGGCTTTGAACAGAGAAGCTGACGGGTTTCTGTTTGCCTTAGATTTTATCACAAATTGTTTTAAAGCTTTTTAAGGTTGTATCAGATGGCTCATAAAATCCACAGGCATTTCAATAATAAAAAAAAAAGAAAAAAAGAAGAAAAAAAAAAAGGAGAGTTCTATTAGGTGTCCTGGTGAAGAACAGTATTAAACGCTCCCAAAGAGGAACATAAACACCACTCAGGAGTTGTGCTCCTTCCCCTCTCCGTATCTGCCGTCAGTCCGTGTTTACGGAGCCTGTAGGCAAAGGTATAAAAAAAGCTGGAGTCACCCTGCACAATAACCTCCTCTGAAAGGCAAATGCGCACATTTTTCCCCTCATAATTTCCATTAAAAGTACGAATTTAAGGTTTTTCTAAGCCTCGCCTCTCCACACAAGAATAATTCAGCTGCAATTTGCATTTTCGATGTGCTCAAAATGAACACCAAGATGACTCATGTGCTGTTTATAAGATGCCTGTATTTGCTGGTAAATACCTTGCTACAAACAAGCTATAATTTAAGTATTCAAAAGTCTTGCTTCTGCATAAAATTACTACTACGTGTAATTTTGGAGACCATGACCAGAGCTTCAATTGCAGGCTTGCAAAGCTCTTCCTACACAATGATTCTTAAAAGTATGAGTGGATTTTCTTCTCTTACAAGAGCAATCATTGTATCTCTGTAATTGCAGAAATGATTACCTGGCTTTTAATTCACATTAGTCAGCTCCAACAATACCGTGCTTCTTCCTTTTCCTTTAAAATAAACTAATTATTGTCAATCAGCCCACTGGAATGTTAACATTCTCCATAACCTGCCTTTCAGAGGTAGTCATAAATGCAAAAAACTAGCTAATACAAACTAATCAGAGCCCTAGAAATATCTCAAAACATATTTGTACTGCAGTCTATCATTTTTTGTCACATTATTTCCAAATATTATCTTTCATCTGGGCAGTATTAGCCTTTTCATATAGTTCTTTAAAGCTTTTCATCTAACTAGTCACAGCTCCTGCGTTAATTAAAATCATTAAGTCCCTGAGTAATGTGACAAATACCATAATATTTCTGAACTTTACATGTTTTCACTATCAAAGCTGATCAATACAGCTTTCTGCATCAAGTGGTTTGGACAAAGAAAACTTTCCAGGCCAGCTTATTTTGCCCACGCCCAACTTTGTGCACGAACTCACAACTGCAAGGCCTGGAGTTACTCATGGAGGAACCACGGAGGGGGTGACGGTCACTGTCCCCGCACTTCCCACAAACTCTCCTTTCCAAGGATAATGGCAAGTTGAGGCTCCTGCTCCGTATTTCCTCCCAGCTGGTGGAGCTGGAGGAAGACAAGGTAGCTGGAAGGCTCGGGAAGCAATCCATGTGCCGGGTCTATAATCAGCTGTGACGCACGGGGAGCTGCGAGCGCCATATGGACGGCACCGGCAGATGCCGCGGAGATGGGACTCTGCGCTTGCAGCTACCTGTGACACCCAGAAACAAGCTCTCCCCTTCAGATCAGCGATCAATAATTCATCTGATAACTGAAATGCAAAGGGAAAAGGCGCCAGCCTGCTGTGGGGTACGAGCAATACTGCGCTTTTTAAAAGCTGCTGCCTTGGAACACGGCAGAAGTTGAGGTGCGGGAAATGTATGACATGGTGACAAGCTGCACTACACCTAACCCTGTGTAATCCTGACACAACCTGAAAATTAAACTGCCAGTTCCATGGTTTGTTTATGCAAAAGGCTGTTATTAAAACGTTGCAGCTGAATTAAGCATTCAAAGGGAAAAATCTAGGCACCAAAAAACAAGCTCCATGGAAAAAGAGATTTACCAAGATTATCTGGAAATAATCATTGAGTTCTTGAAATATAAGTGGTCCCAGTCTTCCCCAAGAGTCAAGGGCTGCAAACACAGGTAGGACTCATTCAGCTGTTGCTTTGGAGCCTCGGATTAGGATAATAATACCCTTGACCCAACTGGTGTGCATAAAACTTCTCCTTAAAAAGTGACTGAAAACTGACTCAGCCTGTTCTCAGCTCCGATCGATGAAAACACACATCCAGGATAAACGAGCTCAGCCTTCCATGGCAATATTCACTTTGGAGGGAGCTGTCATAACTGTGAGCCTGTGTACCCCGAGGGATGGCAGATGTGAGAAATCGGGTGGTTCAGCTCACAGCCACCTTTGTTCGGTGTGCGAGGGAGGAGCAGGGAGACTTCAGCAACAGTCAAGCAGGAATCAGGAAGAAACTAAATAAGGGCAATTAAAATTCAACAATAAATCAATTATCAGAGCATCAGACACTCTTCTCAGCCCAGACCAACAGAGAAATGCTCTGAACCAGGTAGGATGTGTCTGTTCTGGCCCAAGCAATGTGTCCCTTCCCTGACTGAAGAGAAACAGGCATAAAATGCTGGGATTTGCTGAGTTTAGTATTTGATATATTTTAACAAGATTTAAAAGGTTTGGTGCCCCTAGCGTGTAGCTGAGTGGTTTATGCTGGGCATAAAAAGCAAAGGGGACTGCCCAGACCAAGCCAAGGCATTGCTGTGCTGACAGCCACTGCCAGCCTGGAATGAGCCCCCGAAATTCAGCTCAGGTTCCTGCCTGCTCGGGCCTGCCAGGAATCAGCACTCAGGTAATTCATTTTAAAAGTCCAATAAGCTGCAGTCAGTGTTACCCTTGCTATGAATCTGTTGTCATTTTTGCTACTTATCTGGAGCACTTTTTTTGCTGTAGAACTACCAGGAATAGACAAATGCAGACAGATGACACAATTTGCCTAGGAGAGTGTAACAGCTCCACACAGCTATTGATCCCAGCCGGATCCAACACGGCATGGGAGAGCACGAGGGAGGTCAGAGGAACAACCTCCAGCCATCATTTCTGCCCAAGAGCCAGAGAGAAATGCTTGAAATTGAGATTTCCAAAAGAATGACTTGGGAGTAGAAATAAAATTAGATTCCCCCATCAAGTTTGCAAATGTAGCTATGAACATCTCCAGCAGCATCTGCCCGGAGCTTCTCCGCAGCCATGCACAAAAATCACACAGTTCTCCTGCCTAAATCCAACAGTCTCCAGAAAAACACACAAGTCTGAGTGCACAATGCCAAATAGTGTTCACAATGCACAATTAATCCTTAATCTCAGTTAATACAGTTCCCTCTATAAGAGAAGTAGGGGAACCCTTCTTTTTTTTTTTTTTTTTAATTACCAACTGGGATCTGAAATCAAAGCAATTATTATGCTTTTTACTCATGACTAAAAATATTGATATGACAGGTAGGAGCAATCATAAATAACATTTAAATGTAAAAACAGGTATTGCTTCTTGTTGAATTCACTTTAAATATCAGACATGTACCAGTATGCTGGATGTACAAACTAATGGAGAAGAAAATGTTTATTCTTCACCCCCTGGCAGATTACTGCAGGTTTTTTATACTTTGAAACTTAAATACTTGAAATTATCTGACTTAGCTCTAAAAGCCCAAGCTGGAGTCCCAGGATACCTGAGAACAACTAACAACAGGGTTGGAAAAATCAGAAATTACGTTTTACCTTCTCTCCCCTCACAAGTCTTTTTTTTGCCTATTCTTTTTCTCTTTTTAGAACTGCTGTAAAATTCCAATATCCTGAAATACCTCAGTTACCACGATGGCTCACCCAGGGTCTGCTAAGTTGCTGAGGTGGAGTTGTCAGTTCCCCTCACTCTATGAGGCAGACACGAGGTGGGCAGAGTAATTTGGCTACGAATAATTAGATAATTGTGATACAATTCCTGCAACTGGATTTATTTCCTTATCTCAGGACAAGGTCTTGAAATGGAGAAAGATGAAGAGGGCTGGGTGGCTTCACCTCATCTAGGGGTGCCTTCACTTGAGTGCTGTAAGATTTGAGTTCAGTTGGTGTGGTACTTGTTGCACCTGGAATAAGAACTGGTACATTCTTTTCTTTTTGTAAAACATATTCTCCTTGTTCTCCTTCTGTTGAAGTGTTCCTGGAAACAAGTACCTCAGTGTCATGGCCTGCCAACAATGCCTGTTGAATCAAATGCAACTTTTAGAGTTAGGACACTGCAAAAGCATCCTGAATCCTTCCAGGAGACTCATTTCTCCTGTTCTAATAAAAATTAAATAAATGTAGTTAAAAATTCCTTGGTATTTCCCTCAAAGTGCATATCCTTCAGGTTTTATCACAGGACATGGCAGACACCTGTACATTGATTTTTTGGGCAGGGAAAACAGCCCAAATGCAGGATTAATGTTTGTTCTCTTCAACAAAACCAGAATTTGACAAGAATAAGTTGTATCTCAGACCCTGTTAACTTAATAAATGCTACCACCATATTAATAAACACTTTCTTGCTCTCAGACATGTCCCTCAGTATTCCTTTTAGCCCACTATTTACTCTTCCAAGGCAACAAACAGCGTTTGGAGAGTTGCCCCCCGCCCTGGGATCCGGCTCCAGCACTGACCCCGGTGACTCTTCCATTACTGGGGTAACCAGTGGTGGCCCTGCACAGTCACACTCCGGCTCTGGAGGCAGCTGCTCCCCAAGTCCCCCTGGCCAAGGTCAGGAAAGCTGCCAGAGCCCCGAGGTTTGACCGAAACCCCCGGGGATGGGGTTACAGTGATTGCAATATCACTCTAATCAACAAAATAGGGGCTTTTTTCATCAACAGTTAATCACAGGACTTCACTTGTCTCTAAGTTCCTTCAGTTGCCTTGACAGATGAGAGCACAATAATATAAATAAGAAATGACAGTTTACCAAAGAAGGTTAACATAAGGGCATGACCTTTTTCTACTTGACTTCTGCAGCTTATTCATGTGTGAAAACACGCTTTTGTAGCTGTAGCCTCAGCATCCCTTACAGATCTGGACTCGTGCCAACAACTGAGCTTTCAAATTACCATTTAAAATACCACTTAAAGTGGTATTTATGTTCAGAAAATACCATTTCTGCATTTTGCGATGCTCCAGTAGAACTGTTCCGCCTTAGAATAAAATATGAAATGAGGGTATCTCTGCATTTCACAGCCTGTCTCGCTGACATAGGCTGTCAGTGGTACCTCTGCTTCACAAACAAGGAGGTATAGGACACACACCCATCTCCTCTCCCTTCCTCAGACCAGGTTAAACCTTTCTGAGCAATCCCACCCACGGCCCCTGCCCAGGCTGCCCCAGGAACACCACGGGATGCACAGGGCACAGCATCAGCCTGACAGTCCTACACCAGTAAATGTCAAATATTAATTTGTCACATTATTTGTGCAGTGATTTAAAGCCAAATCCCGTCTCATCATTCATTTCCAGCAGGCACACGAGGAGCGGGAGGGAAGCAGGAGCTTTCTGTCACAATCTGTAATGCCTACGCGAGGAGCTGCCAGAAGATATTTCTCTGTCACAGAAGCAAACTGAAGTTCTGAGCATGAAGGCTGGAGAGTGAAAGCTGCAGTACAACATGGAGATAATTAGTTCTGAAAGGCTAATCAGGTCACTGCTCTGGCTGGCATTTCTGTGGAGATGCACATGCCTTCACCTCACCACATCTTGCCTCTTGATACGAGCATCCCTCACCAAAGTGAAGTAAGACTTCACAAACTACGTAACTCTGAATGACATATCCTGCCATAAGAACTCCCAAACAGCCAGGAAAGATCCCTACAAATAGCCAGGAAAGATCCCTACAGCCCTTGGAAGTAGGACAGACCCCACAGCATGGGGTGTACCAGGCTGTGCTGCTTGGTCCCCTTCCCCATGTGGGTCCAACCAACCATGGAACCACTCAAGAAGGGGAAGGTTTAATCAAAGCTGATAGCAATAACTATTTTAAGATTATCTCACCTATTTTATGCTGTTGTCTTGGAGCCTCGTGTCTTGCACGCACCCTTGACACCCTGGAAGGTGGAGATGTTGAGCACTGTCAGCTCATTCAAGCTGTGAAATGAGGCCTTTGGGTCTCCAAAAAAGTTGCTCACAAACCCCCAGCAATGATTGATCAAAAGAGCAGTGCACTTCAGCACGTTGTTGGTTAGTGAATTTTTATCCACTTTCCCTTCCTTAGCATTAAACAGCTACAAATGGCTAAAAAAAAAATTTTAAAAAACCCAACAGTTATTTCCTGACATCCTTCCCTTTTGTCAGAAGGATGCTCTATTTTGTTTCTGAAAAACACGATCAATCTTTCCAGCAATAATGACTCGCTGAATAAAATCTGTGCTACTTCCATGCTGCTTTTCTAACAGTACACCTTATTTGTACCTTGGCTTATAAAAAAACCCCGTACACCGATCGATCATTGCAGGCACCAGTGAAATAAAGCCAACCATGAGACAAATAATGGGAGCAGAACAATAGTGCTCATCTATTTAACGCCTGAGTTTAGACTAAGGGGTAACATAAAGCACAATGATGCTGTAAAGACAGAAAGAATGGAACAACCCAGAACAACAATAAGCTTTATTCCTCCAAAACCACTGGTTAACCTGAATGAGGAGCTGTTTTACTCCCACCTGCAAAATGACTCCTCTGAGCAAAGCAGAGGCATCAATAAAACCCCAGTTCAGTGTCACATCCTGGAAGACCGTCCAGGAGCACACACAGTTTTGTTTGGGAGCTCACTCTTCCCTCACGTAGTAACCAACCACTAAGTTACTCATACTGTAACGCCTGATGGCCAGAACTTGGCTGAAATTGGCCTCCTTGCAGGTCAGTACAGCCAAATGCTCGTTGCCATTGTCACCTCTGCACAATTTCAGGTGTATTGAGTGATACCACCACATTCACTCTGCTCTGTGACTTGAGCGTTTCCAGTTCATTGTATGCTTCCTTTTTTGCCTGAAGATTTCAAAAAATGGCTTCAAAACAGCTAATAATATATTCCCCTGCAACTCCTGGTCAGACAAAATATAGTACAAAAATCAAATACCTTAAGCTCTGTTTGAGTTTTTAAAGACTGTCCAAATGCTAGAATTTAAAGTGCATTGTAAGAATAGATTTGTGCAGAAGGAACACTAATTTGACTTACCTATTAACACAAAGCTATTCTAATGGAAAAATGACTCTTGCATGCCAAGGATTAGGATGAGTAGGACTCCTGCTTTCAAAAACCTTGAGGTTTGGAGAACTTTTATGCACCAAAAGCATTCAGTAGTCATCAAAACACAGACCTGTGCACTGGCTCATGGGCATATTGCCAGTCAGTCCCCAAAAGAGGTAAGAGAAGTGAAGTAGCAGGGATCTGAAACGTTCGTGATATTCCTGGATTCACCTCTCCAAAGGCCAAAATGGAAGCACAGAGTTCCGTAATTAAATACGTCAGTCAAAATAAAATAACCATCTAGAGCTTATTTACACTGTCAAGGTGGATCTCAACTGATAGGTTGCCATAGAAAATAATTCCACCGTCTTTTAGTGAAAAAAGGAGTGCAGCCAAATAAATTATAAAGTTAGGATAAATCATATGACCACAGGCAAGAAATACAGTGCTTTGTACAAACCTTAAAAAGGAGTTGGACAATGGTAAAATGAAATCCTGGAAGAAAGGAACGTGTGAGATACTGCGCAATGGGAAAAGCCAGAGAACACAGTTTCTTGTGAAAAGCTGATAATACAGTTCATGAAAAGCTGCCCTGAGATTAAAAAAATATCATCACTGATGCATTTACTGCAGCACTGAAATGCAGGGGAAGTGCAATCCAGGCACAGAGCAGAGCACACCAGAGCATGTGGCAGCACATCCCTGTTTGCTGCGCCAGGGGAGAGCTCAGGCAGAAGGAACTGCTCTGGCCTGCAATGCAGCACACCTTGGGTACCTGGTCTCCTCCACCTTCTGCAGCACACGATGATGCACAAAATGTAGTGACTGTAGGTCAACACATCATCCGGGCTTGTTTACACCCACTCTGTTTACCAGTGCACCTTTAGGAAGTCTGACCTTAATTCATTACGTGTTCTAACGTAAGTTTTTGCATGAGAACAAATTTTGCCCTATAATACACTAACTAGACTTAAATTTCCCTTAGGAAAAAGACAAATGGGTTTACATAGCATGTGGTTTTAAATCCTTTTTTATTCAGTTAATCTCTAGCTGTGGAATTGTGATTGAAATGTGAAAATGTATGTGTGTCTTCTGGTAAGAACCATTTTGCTTTAGAGACAGATGAAATATTACCAAGCGTATACACTTCCTTCAAGTTTTTAAATTGATGATGGAAATCCCATAATCAGAACATGGCACAGCCAATCCAGGTTAAGTGATAACATTTTTTTCAACAAAATAAAACAAAACCCCAACCCTTTGAAGTGTTCTTACAGTTACATCTTCATAATCCAGACATGAGAAGATCTGCACTCTCAACAACTCTGAGCACACACTCTTCAGCTGGCTCCACAAAAAAGCCAGCGTTTCCTTCTCCTTCCTAAATCTGCTGATTCCTTAATAGCAGTGAGACATGGCACAAAGCATTACCTCCACAGGATTTTCCATCTTCCCCCAGCTTCTGGCCAGCTGGACACTTGCAGTGGTAGCTGCCGATGGTGTTGCAGCAGCGGTCGTGGCAGCCCCCGTTCCCCGTGGTGCACTCGTTCACATCTGCCAGAAGAAAGCACAGGCAACCAGTAAAGAGTGGGCACTGACCACACTGCCTGAAGATCTAAAGACAATTGTGTCTGACTGACGTGGGAAAACGAGAAAGTTTCGGAGATGAACAGCTCAGGACCCTGAAGCAACCCCAAGAGCAGCAACTCGCAGCTACGCTGCAGAGCCCCTCCACCCAACCAAGTTGTGCCAGGGGAGGTTTAGACTGGGTATCACAAAACATTTCTTCATTGAAAGGACTGCCAAGCATTGAAAGGGTGCCCAGGGAAGTGGTGGAGTCACCATCCCTAGAGGGATTTAAAAGTTAAGTATCATAGAATCATTACAGTTGGAAAACACCTCTAGGATCCTCGAGCCCCACCATTAGTGGATGGGACACGGGTTAGTGCTGGGCTTGGCAGTGCTGGGTTAATGGTGGGACTCAATGGTCTTAAAGGTCTTTTCAACCTAAACGATTCTGTGATTCCAAGAGTTGCAAGGGTGGGATTTTCCTCCTCCCCTTCTGCACAAGATGAGTGCAGAGCCCACCTGGCTCTGGCTGCAGGCTTTACCCAGCTCACCAACTTCCACCTCTGGGCAGCAACATCAGGAACAACCTCTATACACTCATTCCAGCAGCCTCACTTGGGTGTAAAGTTGCTTCTAGAAAGCAGTGGCAGAGATGAAAAATCTCTGAAAGATGGTAGGATTTTAAATCAATTATGGTCCTGCTTTCTGTCAGGTGCTGGTATCTACACACCTCACTTATTCACCTCGTAACTGGTGTTTTCCTGCATGCAAAATAGAACTTTACACATTATAAATGAAGAACATTAAAGAAGTAAATGAAAAAAATAAAGAAGTAAATAGACAGCCAGTGGCAGAGAAAAATCAAGAGCAAAGACATTCACTTATGTATCCACTTAAATATCCTACGTAAGAAATTTCAAAGAAATATGATAGAAACCATCAGGCCAGCAGTACTGCTCTGCTGAGCAGGAGCAGATACAACAGACGGTGTGGAAGTGATTTCCAAAACAGAGAATTTGTTCCAAGGGGATGGTAAATGTAACAGACCCAGCAGGTATTTGCTGCACTGATTCCATGCACACTGGAAGTCGGGAAATGCCTTCTCACTCACTTTGCTCTCTGAAGTGTTGATGACCCACCCACACCCAATCCAGCAGTGCCAGGGCAAGCAGGGACGGACCAGTGTGAGAATAATGGGCTCTGGGGGGCTTGGCTTCAATTTTTGGGCAAATGTCTTGATCTGGCTTGGTGGCAGAGCCAGGGCTGAGGAGACAAAACACCTCCTCAAAGCCCAGGCTGAGGGTGCAGATGACAGATCTGACAGGCTTTTGGCACTGGGAGGGATCTCACATTGCTTTCAGGTGGGACAGCAGGAAAGTCAGGAGGAGGAGGATTAAGCAGCAGAAGATAAGCATCATCATGGCTGTTACCACAGGCAGTTACTCTGTATTAGTGGCACTCCTTGTTCCCAAGGGAGAAATGAGGCTTTAAAAAAAACCATTTAATTAGTTTGTAAAGAAAAATAAAAAAAATTAATTTCACATTCATGCAAGAGAGGTGAGAGCCTTTAACTGTAACCCTTTGGTGTTAAGGACTAAGATTTACCAAAGTTTGTTTGCTCTTTGATGAGCTCGAGCTTCACTTGACTGGCTCATTTCTGATCCTGGCTAAAAGCCACAGGTTAAAAGAAATTTTTGAGGACATTTCAGACTGTTAAAAAGCTAAAAGTAAAGTGTATCATGAAACACCAACTTTTGCTAAAGTGTAGCTGAAGAGGCACAAACCCACTAAAACCATCTCGTTTTTCTACAGCTTTAGATTCAATGCAATGATCAACAAAATGGTAATTTCTTTGTCCTCAGTGATTCTGGAAAACACTGGCAGGCTATAAAAAAGATAAAACAGAATTCAGTTATCTCAGAGCTACACAACAAACCAAATCCTAACTCGCGTGAAGCCAACAAGGCTCTTCTCGATTTCACGGGAACGCAATTTAAACAGAAACTTTTCCCCGAGAAAAACACCCCCCCCCTACTCCTCTCCAAAAACAAACGGTACCAAAATAAGAACGAGCGTCTGCTCGCTTCTGCTCGGCTGAGACGGGGGAGAACATACGACAAGCGACAGATTTTGGATGCGTTCCTCGGAGCGCTGGGAGGAGGCACGCGAGCGCTCGGCACCGCGCGGAGAGCGACAAGCGGGGCCCCTCCAAGGGATGCGCTCCCCCCCAGCTCGCAGACGCCTTGATGTGCCTCGTGGTAATGAACAGTAACGAGCCACGTAATGACCCGGCTCCACAGCTTCGACTTCTATTTATACTAACAGCGTTGAAAACTAATAAAATCTCCCTGCTCTTTTTATTTCGTTTTTTTAAACAAAATAAAGGGAAGGATTACTTTATTCTTTAGCACCCACAATGCTACATGGCCTCCTGGGGTAAAATATTGACTGGGTGAGGTGGTCTAGGATATACAGCCCGATTTGTTAACACCAATGTCTATATTTTGAACCAAAATATTGGAACAAAACCTTTCCAGCTGAGGAGCTAATCATTATCCTCTTGATTTCACCAGGGTATAATCCATTCGGAAGTGTACAGTGCTGCTGCATGCTAATATATAGGAAGTTTCTCCTTTGATTGCAGAGTGTTCCTGTTAGCAATTAGAAATCTCTTCCTTCCTCGTTCAGCATAAAATGCTGTGGTCCAGCTACAAAAGTATCGGTGCTGTATGACTGAAAACCTCATTTTCTCCTTCTTCTGACTCCGCCTTCTTAATGCTCTGTCCAGGATTTCCTTGTCTCTGCCTTAATACTCATTTTTGTCTTTTGATGAAATGCTTTCATGCATTTCTTTGCTTCTTTTTACACCAGAAACCCACCACTTCTTCTATTATACTCGCAAAACCTGACTTTCCATCGCCATGTGTCTTTAAAACAAACATCTTATTCAAAGCTAACCATCATAAAATAAACTATGATTTAATTTCTGAGTTAAAACAACAAAACAAGCTTTTTGGATACATTTTTATTAAAAAGCAATCACATTTGAAGGAATACACTGACTAGGCATAAATCTCACCAGTTTTAGCCTAGATGCTATGAAAATTTGATCTCTAAGCATCCGCATCCTTCACTGTCCTGTCTCCTGTTCAAGACCTTCTCCACTGCCTGCTCTCTGCCAAGTTGTTTTCTGCAACTCCATAATAAAGGTCAGATGTTGCCTCAGTCCAAAGAAGCACAAAAATAAATGATCTGAATGTGAAGTAATAAAGAATGTGTTTTACATTTGTAAAAGGCCGGGTCACAGAGCTTTTACAAGCTACCATCAGCTGTTAAACATTCCTAAAACGGAGTAGCCAGGATTTAAAAATCCGATTACAGCTTTGCCACCAAAAAAAGGAAGAAAGAAAAAAAAAAGAAGTAAAAAATAATCCCTACAAAAACAATTCTGTCAAATGATAAATTTCTGTCTGCTTTCCATATTCAATGTCACTCAAGGTTGCAAATATATTTTGCCTTTTGAACAGTGAGAAAAATGACAGAAAATTTCTGACACGTAACAAGTCTGCCACGTTAAGTCTGACAAAAGTTCAATGTTATCAAGCCTATCAATCCATCTGTAATGACATGCTGTAGGCACTTAAAAAAAAAATGAATGTGATGTTTGCTACTGCAATGTTTCACGTTTATTTATAGAGCCAATGTTGCAACACAAAAACATTATCCATGGGACATACTGGATGTGAGCCTTCAATCTTGCCATGGGAAAAATAATTGAAAACACCTTTCATCTAGATTAACTTGATATTAACTTTATATATGATCTGTCTAGCACACACGTGGGGGGAAAAAAATTCCACAATATATTTTAAATTCAGTAGTATGCTAAAATACGGATTGTGGACACGTGCCCATGTCCCGCACTCCCTGCACACGTGGCATTACAGAACAGAACTACGTAAAAAGGTGTCTTCTCTCCAAAAATCTTATAAAATACTTGCTACGGAAGGGAACATGCCTTTTTTTCATGAAGCAGACCACCTCTGCCCAATTAATCCTGCCTAGGAGCTGCTTGCTAAATGGAGGACAATTCTAATCCTTCATTTCTCTGTTCTTGTTTAATGCTACTCCCTGTCTGGAAACATGACCCACCCTCAGCTCCAGGGAAAACAACACTTCACCAAGTTTATAAGAAGATTTCCTACAAATAAATGAAAGCTTTATACAAAAGCAGACACTGGACAAAGTGGTTTCCATTGGTAATTCCAGTTTGAAATCTAACAGCAGTGACCTGCTCTATCACCAGCTCTCAAATGCAGAAAGCAGATGAAGAAAAATCAGTGTGAAAAGCAGAAACACATGTTGGCATTGGGGCAGAAATCTCCTCTCCACATCTCTCCCCTGAGCTGCTGGTGAGGGCTGCAGCTCTGCAGGGTCTCCACCTGGAGCTCAGTTCAGCACCTTTAAAATCCAGGGAGGGATTAAGCCTGTCCTGAGCACAGGACTGGCCAGACCTGGGCAAGGAGAAACACCTGCACCAAGCAGGGGCTCAGTGCTGCAGCAGGAAAACCATGACGTGAAACATCATTCAATTTTGGCAACATTTTGTATGTTTTGATGAGGGGAGCACAGCAGTTAACTCGCCGCCTGCAGCTTAAGTTGTTTTTATTTTCCCCATACAACAAGTTTAACTCATTACTATAAAGACTAATTTTTAAGATAGCAAAAGGAATCTCATAACTGCCATCTAGTATTTAAAACCCATTTTCCCAGGCTTCTGTGTTTATCAGCTGTATATGAGCAACAACTTTATTTACTTGGAGCAGCCACATGCGAAGTTGCCATTTGGGTGCCCAGCTCTGGGGCTAACCCGTGCTCTGACCCGTGAGCCGCTGACTCCAGCGCGTGTCAGAGCTCCCTGGACTCGCAATAAATCACTGAAGTGGAACGAAATCTGTAAAATCATTCCCATTGTTACTGCAATCGTGCCCGAACAAAGCCCACCAGCGCGGAGCGAGGAGGTGATTTTGATTAGTTTAAAAGCGTTAGGGTAACGCACCCTGCTTCCATCAGGGGTCACGGGCACCACAACGCCGTTCTTTAGAGGGAAAACACCATTTCATCAATAACCCTTGGGACCTTCTCCTGAAGACCACAATGAAGATGGGCTGATTTCAGGAATCAAAGTGTTAAATATCTTTAAGAAAGCAGTTTGATTTCTCTCTCTAACAGGCACTGGCAGCTTATATTGACTTTTATAGCAATTTAGAGACGTAAATTCCTAACTCAGAAAACATAAATGCTGTTGAGTAAAAAAAAAAACCAAACCAAACCCTCATAATGGCTAGGATCAAAGTCTAAATACAGTTTATCATGTGCACCTGAAATGCTCCTATATGTGTACTTTAATAAATCTGAGTACCTGGCACACAAAGGTGTAGAACTGCAACTATCTTACAATTTGCTTTTATAAGGCGGTATTAGAGGCAAGTGTCTGCAAATCACAATGCACACTTGACAATTTCTCATATATTGATCTAAATTATTTGATTCACTTTTTTAAAAATGCTGAAGTTCCAAAAAATAAGTACCTCCTGAAGTTTTACACATTGGGGTTTTTTTTAAATTACAGCTTGGACGGTCTGAAACCAACACCATATATCTAAAAAAATCCTGAAACCTGAGAAAGTTGATTTGTACTTTAAAGGCCACTCACTGCTACAATGCAACATAGTTCACACAAGCACACATGCACATCCACCATATCAACATCACACATAAATATAATGGAATGATCAAATACACCGGACAGGCTGCCAGGCACAACACTCACACCCCAAAGACTGCATTTGTCTTTTTCTTGGTTTCCTGCAAAAAGCTTTGCAGCAGTTGTCTTTGAGCAGTAATTGTCTCTAAAACATAAATTACATACATCACTTCCAGCACTAACCGTAAATTATCCGCCTGAATAGCAAACAAAGCTGCTCATTCTGATAGTCAGCGCAGCCCTGCCCGGGTATTGATTAAGCACTCTCAATGCTTTATTAGGTTTTCTTCCCCCACAAAGTCAATACCAGGATGAATATTTCTTCTTGGGCTGTTATGAAGTATCGTAAATCTGAGTCATTATTAACAAGCGCCTGATTAGTGGAGCAAACTTATCGGAGAGTTTGGCACAGGCTCCTGGAACGTCACCTCCCAGCAAACACCCATCACTGCCACTGTCTGCGCTGGCAGCTGTGGGCCTTGTGCTTCCACAAGTTATCACCTCCTTTTTCCAATTTTTTTCCTTTTTTTTTTTTTTTTTAATTAAAGAAATTACTGCTACACTCATTCCTCTTCATCCCCATGTCACATTCCTATATGCAGAGAACATCTGTCACATAGCGAGTATGTGCATGGCCACTGTTCCCCAGGGATGTGGGGCTCTGCCATGGTTCGCTTTCTTTCGTTACTGTGGCACTAAAAAACTTCATTTAATTCAACTTAGATGCAAAACCAAAAGCAAACAAAGCTCCTTATTAAACATACTTAGCTAGCATTCATTTCTCCTTATTAAAATCATCATCTGAAGAAAAAAAACACAAACACATTCATCAATCATTTGCACTTGCCTGCATTAAGAACAACTCCTTTGAAGTCAGAATAAAATCCTGTAGGGGGAAAACACAGGCTCAAAGTTTAAATAAGTGAAACCACAAGGTCCCAAAGGCCAAGATGCTGGCACATGCTGCTGTGTTAGCCTGAACCTGCAGCTCATCTTGTGCTGCTACAGAGAACACTCCGTACCTGACGCAGGTACAGAGACGGCCCCTTCCACCCCAAGCTCTCCTGCACCACAGACCAGACTCAGTTCTGAAACTGGCATTTAAAAGTCCTTTTAAAATCTCTGCCCCTGGTTATGGCAGTCCTCCATAACCATATACATGTCTGCCCACTCTTTAAAATTTTTCTTCCTCTTTTTATTCTTAATGTCCCGCACATCAATGAAGTTTTGCAACAACGACTTCCAAAATCAAACTGTTACGTGAAAAAACACCGGCTTTGATTTCTTTTGATCTCTCTTTAAAATTCTCTATGAAGCAGGAACTATTCCCTAGAAGTGAAATGCAGGCCTAAATCATGGCCGAAGCTTTCCTCTGCTCACGAACTAGAATAACTAAACTGAGAGGTGGAGACAAGAGAAGGTCTATCACAGCACAATGAAATCCTGTAATGGTACTCATTTTTAAACTGTGTTTCCCCAGACAAGGTATGAATAATGCAACCAAACACCCCAGAACATCTGAATAAAGCAACACCAGCCTAGCAGATGCTAATTGGCAGCAATTGGCGCTGATTGTGGAGTGCGGCTGGAGCTGTGATTACAAACAGAGCTGATGCAGCCAGCCCAAACCTCAAGTACTGCTGCTGCAATTAAAGATATTTTATCAAATTAGACAAGTGTTTGCCTTTCCCTGCTATGACGGTTATGAGCAAAACATAAAAGAAAGCCTGGCTGGCTGTACGGCACCTTCTCCACATCAGAGCTCTGCCGAGATGGGTTTCTTTCTGCTTTGACTTTTTATGCCACAAAACGGAACCCTTTTAGAAAGAATTCAGGGCTCTGCAGTAACATCCTTAAAAGCCCTTGCTTTTGTCTGCAAGTGCTTTTGCCCTAAAAATGCAGTCTCTTTGCAGCGTATCTGACTTCCAGCACCGACAAGTGCTGGTTATGCACACTCAAACACAGAAAGGCTTTGAACTTTCCAAGTCTGATTTCACAATATAAGCCCTTAGTATTTTTGCAGGCAGGTAAACATTCTTCAAACATCATTTCCGAGGCAGTGACTATCAGTGAGGCTTTCAGGACTCTTAGCAACTGGATTGATGTTTTGAGTGCAAAACCTCAAGCACAAAGCCCCACGGTTGACTCCAGCCAAGCCAAGTCCTGGTGCCCAAAGGAGAGGTCACAAAATGCACTTTTAACTCCAGACATCCTTGCATCCTGCTCCCTTCTGCTTTCCTGGGAGAGGAAGTCAGAAAACCACTTGGTCATGAACTAAGGCTGGCTCTTTGCTAATATTTTCTATTATCCCCAGCTCACCTCTCTTGCTTCTGGATCTCAAGAAAATTTACATGAACTTCTGCCTTTTCTCCAGCTTCCTGTAAACACCTATAAATCAGGTCAGCAGAATTTAACTGAAAAAGGATATAGAAAAAAACCCCAGTGTGCTGGGTCATTTCTAAAAGCTTACCATTTACAGTCATTAAGTTTTACAGACCTCCATGAGAACAAAAAAAAAAAAATCAAGGCTATGCACATTTATGGAGGTTTTTAGGCTGAGACAGCTGGAGAGTGACAGCCAGTGCCATATAAAAGCGTAAATAACCTGAAGATACCCACGGGTTAGCCAGTGCCAACATCTTCAGGACCAAACACAAGCTCAGAGACCACAGCACTGGCATCAAAAAGGAACAGCAAGGAAGCAAAGGCAGCACTTTGTGTATTCTGCTCAACCTGTACTTTTAAGGGATTTATGATGTCAGGTCTTATGAAGAGCACTGCAGTGATCCAACACAGCAATAACAAAACCAGAGATAAAGATAGATGTGTACGTTGGTGATGCCTTTGAGGCTCCCCAGGATGAAAGGTGAATGAACAATTTCAAACAGAACTAAATGCTTGTTCCAGGTAAAACCAGTCAGGATGGGTCAGATTGTACCAATTTAGTGCTGGCATACCACATGCCACGTGGGGTGTTTAGAAGCTCTGCTATAATATTACTCAAAAATCTGTGTACAGCAGCAATCTGAGTTTGTGACAGCAGGAGTGAGAGGATGAGCTCGAGCCAGCAGGATGCAGGAACAGGGAACCGAGAGCTGCAAGAATGGCTTATCTGGAAATCAGCTTCCAAACACCCAGGGAAAGGACACAAATCACAGCTTTAGCTTCTGGCTGCAGAAAAGACAACAAAGGAAAGTCCTGTTGTAAGAGTAGAATAAAGTAAGTGCTTATTCCAGCTTTGTCTCTGTCTTTATTGTGTCCTCAGAAGAACTCATCAATCTGAAAAAGTGAACTTTTGTCTACACCTGTGGAATGTATGTCTCAAACCCAGGAGTGTCCTTGTGTCCACTGCAACACTGTGGGAAAGGGACACCTGAAGCACTCCACAGCCAGTTCTGGCACTTCAGTCCACAGCAGGGCAGCTCTCCCCTGGTCCAAAGCAGTCCCTGGTGTCATGGGTCCAGTCCCTGATGCAGCAGGTGGCCAGCACTGCAGGTGCTGAGTGACAGTGCTGCCACGGGGGAGCCCTCAGAAGAGAAAATGTCAAACCCCTCTCCTGCCCACAGCCCCAGTGCAGGAACAAAGCCCCAAGCCCAGAAGTTGCTGCTTAACCTGCAAACAGGCTGAGTGTTACAGCAGTATGGTCTGAGCAAGCTGACAAATCAGGCAGCTTAAATCTCAGGGCATTCCTATTGTAATAAGCCAGTTCCTTACAAACTATGCTTTTTCATAATATAATTAACCCCAGCACTAAGCATGTGAGCAAATGAGTTCATTTTTCACATGAATAATGAAAACCTTTTCTTCTTTTTTCTCTTTTCTTTTCCCAAACCATTACGAACAGAAATGAATGTAAAAAAATTTCTCAGCAGAGAAAGGATGATGTGTGCTGGCTCCTAGTTTAGAATAGGAATTAATTATGGAGATTTAAATGGAAGCTCCTATTTTCTTTTCTTATTTTTCTTAATAGTTGTCCTTGCCAGTCTAATCCAAACCTTTGCTCATCATCAGATCTAGCATGGGATTAGATCAAACAGCCTCTGCTATGGCCTGAAATGGGTTAAATATTTCTTCTTTCCCATATCCTCCTGAATATTCTCTCCCATCTTTTGTTTTCCATTTCTAGAAGATCTTTCTAGCAGTTCTGTGGGCAGAATTACTCACTGCCCTGACAAAAATCCTGTGCTAACTTTAACTGTAAACTCACTCCACTTCCTACTACAGAAAATAGCATTTCTGTCATCATTCCCTGCGTGGCTGAAACACAACCACACAACCAGGTCACTCGTTTACAAGAGACACAAATGGGAACTGGTTATTCAGTTTACACAGGCAGAAGTGTAAGGCACAGTCACTGTGCCTTCCAGTAACTGATCATGTGTGTCAAGGGCAAAGCAACCCATGGGAAGAAAAAAAAAGAAAGATTAAATCTTCATCAGTTTAATTTGTAAAGAAACCCAAGGGAAGTCATTATTCCCAGAGACTCCATTGCCTAATTTGCCTTACGAATTCTTCCAACTTCTCTGACACCAATGGGTGCTTGTTAACTATTGCTTACTGTGATTGCTGCTTACTGTCCCTGCTGAAAGGGAGTCCTTTGAAAAGGCAGAGACGGCATTCAGTGCTGAACAGGAGCTAAATATTGCAGAGAGGTCTGAATCCTCCTCATCAGAAACGGCAGCCAGGTGAGCATCCTTTAACTGAAAGGGAATTCCCACTAAGGAATTGAACCAGGGCACTTAAACTTGAATGTGGAGTTACATCAAGCTTGAAAAAAGAGGGATGTACAAACCATTAACTTTCATGCAGATTTCACCAGTGACAAGCTCAAAGCACAGAACCGAAGAAACAGGATTTTCTCTTTCCATCTAAATTAACAACGAGTAGCAGAGCGCAGCTGTGATTTCTCAGGGCCCTTCCCAGCAGAGCAGCACAGAACCCTCCTTTAAAACAAATAAATCCGGCCCGGCGTGGTGGGGACAGGCAGACACTCTGCAGGAGGAGCAATGTGGCATCCAGGTCCCTCAGCCTGACACCAGCATTTGTACCTGGGACCTTCCCTGCTCGGCTCACACACGTGCTCACCACGTGTAGCTGCTGCCTGAGCACAGGGAGCGGGCTCAGCTTCACAGCCTGGGAGTTCTGCTCATCAAAATACGGGATCCCGAGGTTTTTCCAATGGACCAGTGTCAAAGGTGATTGATCACAGGCAGAAATTAGAGGGCTGAAATTGTTAATCCTGCATGGCTGAAATTAATTCATACCAGAGCAGGGAGAGTCAGTTTCATGTAACCCAAACTTCACATTCTGGTCCCCAATACAAACTAAATCTGCCTTTTAAAACCCTCTGGATGTCAGGCATCTGGTCTTGATGGAGAGCCACACCTATTTTTTCAGAGGATATAACCAAAGAGAAATTTGCATTTGCGTTTTCAGCGAGACATCAGCGTCTCACCTGTTTAAATAATTTAAAATTTCCAAGTTACTACGTCATTTGGTCTTTTTATACACGAACATTTTACACCGTAAAACACGCGTTCCTCTACTTCTCTCCCTACAAACAGCTGACATATATTTTCATGTTCCTCACCATTAACAAAGTGTGCACCATAGTAAAATATGACATCACACCACACTCCTGTACGATTGTTTGGTTTAGGATAACAAACTCTGGTTTTTTGAGCAACACTAAGGTCAAATCTCTTAAACAGAACACGCATTAGAAATAAACTTGACGTTTTAAAGATCTATTGAAAATGCTCAAAAAACTAAAAACAGACAGCAAAGGGCAAACATTACCAGGGGGAGAAAAATTCAAAGAGGGCCAGAAGGCTGTGTAAAAATAAATACATATCCAGCACACACTTGTGTGCAGCACACGTAACGTGGACAAAGACAAGTATATTCCACAGACACATGTATTGTTTGGAGTCTGAGTCCTATTTTCAGAAGAGTGAGGAAGTAAATCAATAAATATGTTTGCCTTGATCTTTAGCTCACTCTTACAGACCACTCAGAGCATCTCATTTAACCAAAGCTCTTCAAACCCAGCGCTGCCAGCTCTTCAGCTGGTGCAAAAACAGTTGTACAACGCACGTCAGAGGAATCCAAGGCTGAAGAGCCTGGCCCGAGCACATCCCAGCCTGGCCTGAGCACTGATTAAAACCAAGATCTTTCTCGCTATATGCATAAAACCCCCCTAAACCTGAGCAACGAGGCAGGACAGCGGCTGCAGGTCGATGCCAGTTCACAGCTCAGGTTGCCACATTCAGAATTTCACCCTTCAGTTCCAACCAAAAAACAAATTCCTCACATTCAAGCCGGGCTAATTACTTTTTTTGCATGGAAGAGACAGCCAAATTCGCTGTGACGCACAGAGGGAAAGTGTGATCTATGAGCAAAGTACATCCACCACAACGTTACGGATGGCTCTGGAAATGCAGCCAGAAACAGACGTCGCTCCCAACATCGCCGCTGTTGCCAACAGTTACCACCTAATGCTGTCTGCGAGACTGCAGTGATTTCGTGTTCAAAGGGAGAGGCAAAGCCTCTGCTATCTCAGGTTACTGCTGGCAATGGGGAGTTTTAACAACTGGAGGATATTCCTGGAGAAGGCAGCGATCGCCTTCCCCGCATGGGATGCAGCCCCGGCGTGTGCGTCCCTGGGTTACTGAAAAACAACAAACCACCCCAAAACCCTGAGAGCTGGCCTGAAGTTTTCTGCTGAAGGAATGAATGCAGCAAGGCCACAAGCTGTTCTTCAATTACAGGATACTTTAGTTACTAATTTCACTTTTCCTGTCCACACTGCACTGCCTCTTTGGCCCACCTAGGAGCTTAAAAGGATTGACTTTACTAGATACTTACACTTCCTAATTTAACTAAATACTCGTCTCTCTTCGCCAGGATACCTGCATTATGACCATTAACAAACAGTGACAAGTGCTGATAACGTGTGAGTATTTCTCCATATTTATTTTTTTAAACACAGGAAACGTGTGAATGGTGGCCAGCACAGGTAATGCTAAAACCCGGTCATTACACCACTAGAGCAAAAGACCAGAGGTTCAAAGATGGGAGAGGAGGGAATGAATAGTTTAACTTAACAGGCAAACTTCTACAGAACATAAAGCTAAGAAGGATAATTCGTTAATATTAGAAAACCTAAAATTATGAATGGAAATTGTTAAGATTCTTGAGCATCCAGCCATGCCATGCACCTCTGAAATACACATTTTAAAACACAGCTCCTGTTCCTTTACATCTTTGTCTTTTTAGGGATCACTTTGTGAAATTCCTTTTGTGCATTATCAAAGGAACCAAGAGGCAGCTTTTCCAGGAAGCAATCAGTTGGTTTGGGAGAAGAGCAACAAATCTTCTTAGGCCAAGATTTAGGCTGTGTTCTTAACTGCTCCCCTAAGCCTGTGCCCCAGAGAGGCAGCGTTCCCCTGTAACACAGACCTCAAGCTTAACTTAAAACAAACTGCTTCATCTTCAGGTGAAAGTTCTTCACAAGGTGCAAAATACTTTGGAACATTTGTTTTCCTTATTTCTTCCTTTCCCATCACCTTGACAGTCCCACGCTTCCAATTAAATTAAAAACCGGACCAGCGTAGTTTTGTGGGGTTTTCCCCTCCAATGATAAAGTATAATTATGAGATGGGGGGAATAAAATTACAAATTCCACCAAGGTCATTAATGTACAAAATGCAAATTGTCTCCCATTTGTCAAAGACCCTGGGGAAGTCTAGAGATAATTGAAATGATAGATGAACAGAGGAGACTAACTGCTAATGGCCTGTATATCAATGAATCAATGTCACATTTATGAAGGGCTTTGGGAAATTATTCTAAATACTTCATCTACAACAGCTGAAGTTTAGCCTACTTTTTCTTTTTAATGCTGAAAAATTAATGAAAAAGTTCCGTTTGTAGTTACACAAGTGTAAACCTGGGGTAATTTAAGGTGGATGGCAAGAAATTGAAGCACTGCTTATGTTTGTGCCAGATATGACCAAAGTTCTCAGTTACCAGGGATTACGGTATAAATAAAAGCAATATATATTACAGAGATAATCAAATATAGGACCAGCCCTCACCCTCAAAGCATTTAAACTCAGCTATTTACCTTTGCAACTCATTTTCTTCAGAATGTAAATAAACTGAAAAATCAGGGACTATAAATATCACTGATTGCTGTGCTTTCCTATTTTCCTCATATTTCCAATCACAAACTGAACTGCTCAGAGCAGGGGCTGTTTTCAGATGTATTTATGGGGCACTGACCAAACAGGAACAGGGAACAGACAGAGGAAAACCCGAAATATTTCCTTTTCACACAAAAAGTGAAGTAAATCATGCAGGTAACTTTGGTACAGTTTCACAGAAAATAATATTTCCACTTCAAAAGAGGAAAAGCCACAAACCAGTAGCTTTTACAAAGCAGTAAGTTGCTCTGCAGAGCCCTCTCCCAGCTGTGAACTGGCCAGGCTGCATTAGTAAGGGCCAGTGAGGAGAAGACATAAAGAAAAAAAGAAAATTTCAACATTAAGATGGCATTTTGGTTGAATCTGTAAACAGTTTGGGGAGGTGGGTCAGTTTACAGAGTTTCTTCTATTATTATGATTATTATTACATTTATTATTCTTTTTTTCCTGCTTTTCTTCCCACACACCAGGAAGGTTTGGAGGAAGGGAAGGCAGAAGGAAAACGGCAAGCTTCTTTTGTGAAAAAGATCTTTTTTTAGCAAAAAGAAATAAACCATCTCACCCTGTTTAAGAGGCAGTTTACACTGCAACAGGTACCACCACTACAAAATCACATGAATTAAACCCTTTTCAGTCCCAGTCTCACCAAACAAAATCACATGAAGGGGACAGGGAAAAGAGGTGAGTTTTATGAAGTATCTGTAGGATTGAGAGAGATGTGTTTCATCTGGAAATAGCACCACGATTGCTTGGCCTGTGGAAACGTGAACTAATCCAGAAACAAACATGAACATCCAGAACATCTGATTTCACCAAAATCTGAATGAAATGGTCCTGTCTGAAACACAGAACTGCTTCTCCTGCTACAGGATTTGGCACATGAAACAAGAAGGGAGCAAGGCTCTCAGGAAAACAGCACTGAGAGGAAACTTTGCTGCTGTCTGAGAAAAAGTAACACGAACACATTGCAGGTAAAATGATCACACTACATTTTCTGGTCATCACAACCACAAATATTCATAAAAAGAATTAAGAAGTCCCATCAAACTGCTGAGAAAACAAAGAGGAATGCCCATGTGTTGAAACCAGCATTCTCAATTATAAAATGTCGCTAAGGATGATGGAGATCTGGAGTAGCTTCTAAACCCAGCAGTGTAACAGCACACCTTACCTAAATGAACGTGTATTTGTCTCCTTTTATCTATTGTTAGATATTTCCCAAGAGATACCTGCTTGGAGGGGAGCAGGAGTGTTCCCTCTCCAAGGTCTCAGAGCTGCCCCTCCCTCCCACAGCCTCCCCTGTCCTCCCCAAATCCTTCTCCTGAGAAAGAGGCACAGAGAGCAGAGGAAAAAAAGGTCCCCACCAAAGAGCAAAAGCTACACCAAAGAAATGAAGCTGAGCTTTACAGAAATCCTTAATTTTCCCGTGAAGGTGGGTACCAAGGGCTTTCTCTGAGCATCTCAGTTTTGCTGCTTTCCACCTCTGCTGGACTCCCACCTGGGCTTTCGTGGAGATGCTAAAGGAGCAAACCCCTGCCCTTTACGGATTTTCAGGGGAGGGCTGGCTCTCCATCACTGTGGACTCCGGTGCCACGTAACCCAAAAAGGGCTGCCAGAAATTTCACCTCGCAGGTGTGCCAGGGGGTGAAGTGCAGCCCCTCTCTGTTGCTGTCACAGCTTCCTAAGTAGCCAATTAACAGAACATTCAATTCCTCCATTTGCTGAAGCACCTTTGTTCTGCTAGATTTTAATTTTTTGAATGAGTGAAATAGGAGTTAAGACAATTCACGTGAGTTAATGATACAGTGCAAGTTAACTGATGTGTTATTCTGCACCAGGAGCTGGCTCTTTGCAGGGAACAATTTGCACGCAGCCTTTCAGGGCCATAATTATTTGCAACACCGGAGTCTCAGCACACTCTTCCCTTTTTTATTTTTTGCTGCTTCACAGATGTGTCACTCTCACAGTACTAAGTGAAAACAGATTACCTGCCACTGATTACCCGACACATCCACAGAGGAAGGTGGGGGAAGCGTCTCTCCAGTGACAAGTTTTGATTTGTGGATTAAATTCCCCTCTTAATTGAGCCATGCTTCTTCTGCTAACAAATTCTTGTGGAAACCCCAGGGTAAATCTACCTCTTTGCAGAGTAACTTTTCCTCACGTCACATCCTCCCCTTTCTTCCTCCTTATTTCATTAAGATTTTGAGCTATACATACAAACCCTTCATCTCAAACACTCATTATGGAAATACTGCAAACCCCGAAGATGTCACAGTCGTTTCTTTTACAGCTTTTCTTTTCGTAGGCGACATTCATATTGCAGAATAATTTAGACAGTAATTTAATCACAGGGTTTAGAGGTCCAGCAAATGTTACATTTACATAATGTCAGTCTTTCAGCAGATAATTTGGTCCTTTGCATGTGTTAAAAGACGACATCGCTTGTTAAGTTCATGTTAGTACGTTTAACCCAGCAGATGAATGGCTGGGTCCTTAATGTGCCATATATTTCTAATTTTCCTAAGGACGACTAGAAAATTTTATTTAGAGTAAATTCATGAGCACTGTCATTCCACTGGAGTGACAAATCAAAAAGATTATTAAATCTCAGGGTCCAGAAATCTCCATAAAATGGTCATAAAGTCCTTGCAACACAGTAAATGCCAATTTTTTCCTTCTAGAAGTACTTCACTAGTCAATATATTGCTTCTGCCTCCTTTGAGTACGTGACTGAAGTTATTGAAGTGTGCCTCATTAGTTTCATAATATTCTCCTAAGGACATATGGGTATTTTGTAGTTTGGAAATGTACTGTTCTTTGTCTTGTCAAATGCTGCTAAAGAGAATGGAACAGGATATAAGAAATGTGATTTAGTTTTGGTGTGCCAATGCTACTATCCTGGACATCCAAAAGATAAAATAAAAGGTGGTAAATCATCATTACTCAAAGAGAAATAGCATGCCTGTACAAGTGATTTTCCAAAAGTACTACTGTGTATTTAAACTTAGAAGAATAATACCTAGGCAAACATCTCAGGAGCCTTAACACCGAATACTTACATTTAATACTGCATTTCTGCATTTTTACTTTGAAGTTACACATTATATCTTCACCACCTAACATGCAAATTGAAATCTCCCTTTTAATTTAAACTTGTACAAGGTCAGGATTTACAGCAGAAAAACACCTGTTGCATCATCTGGCCAGCCCATGCCACTGTAGGATATTCCCTTGTTTCCCACTTGTCTGGTTTTAAATGCCCTGTAGCCAACCACAGCCTAAATCAATAAACCAAAAACTACACCAAGAGCTGGGAGCATTCTGCTCTTTTAGCTGTAACCTGGTACAATTTCTGCTCCCTTTAAAACAGAAATGTGTTTACCTCGAGGACAGATTCATACAGCCTCCTGTCAATGAAACCGGCAACAGACACCCTCGGTGAGGGTCTGGGAGCAGCTGGAGAGCAAGGCAGCAGGGCAGTGTGAGGGGAGACACTCCTTATCCTGCTCAATTCACTCCACTGACAATCGTCACCAGTGTGACTTCTCCAGCACTTCAAAGAGAAACACTCTCTCTCCTGGCTAAAGGTCTTGAAAAGATCACATTTCATTTCTAAAAAAAAAAATTCATTTCTTCCCATCATACACTTAATGACAAACCAGTTTTCAATCTGTATCCTTTAGCAATTATTTTTACTTATTATAGGAGCTTAATAATTTTCCATTATTAATTTTTAAAATTAAATCCAAACAGTATTTCTCTTATGGCAAGTTTGGGCTGAGGACTCCAGGAAGATAGGAAACCCAACTTCTTCCAGATGTAAGACAGTCCTCTTAGCAATGAAAAAATTGAATTGGTTAATTTGCATTAATACTGAGATGATAAAGCTTTAAAACAATCAGAATTAAATCAGATAAAGATTTAATTACCACTAAGGTTAAAAAAAGGATTATTTGCTATTGCCACTTAAACAGAGCGAGTTCCAAATTTAGAGTTGACACAACTGACACAGGCAACTCAGCATGCACTGATAATTTTGTCATCAAAGTGAAAAAATTCTAAGCTCAAGGCACTTTCTTTGATTATTCTTTAACAGGGTTTGTAGTATGGCACTAGGACTGGATGATCCATCACCAAACACATTTCCTTACCCAGTTGCTGAGTTCTTGAGACAGTTTAAGGGAATAACCTGACCAACATGAGGCTGGATCTCCTCGAGTCAGAAGGTCCCACCATTTGACCCCTTTGTCAATTAGACTGGCACAGGTACAACACCCTGGGGATCTGCACCAGGAATACACTGGAGAAAACAGGCATGATCTCAAACTACACCAGAAATCAATGTGAATATTGATGTACAATGGGATCTTCAATGGCAAAATCCTTAAAGTTCTTTACATCAACCAAATAATTAAATTAAAAAGAACTAAATGTTTTCCTAATTAGGCAGCATGAAGTGCCAAATACTGATCTATTTTCATCTCCAACATGTTTCTATCATTTTTCTCCTTGCAGTCCCTGATGTTTCCCTGTTGAAAAAAAAATCTCCTAAGAAAAAAGCTGTCTTACAAATTCAAACTAAACCTCCAAGTCTCATACAAGAAAGCAGAGAAAAGTTCTAGAAGTCACTCCGAAATGTTCTCATTAGCACTTCTTTAGGTAAGAATGAGAATGAAAAAATGAGCTCTGTGAGGGCTGAATGTCACAGCTATTTGCTGAGGCTATTATAATCATATCAGTGGCTTATTGAATTTCATAACCATGGTTCTACATCCTTCACTGACAACTATCAGAGAGCTTAGCTCAAAATAAAACTCTGAGTTAGAATGAAGACATAGACAATATGCTTACACACTGAAGAAAATAAAATCTCAAAAGGTCAGATTTATTTTTATGGTCAAATATGGACACACAAAAAGCTCCAATTCCTATCTTAACCCTAGTGAAGCCAGAAAAGAGTAGGATGTGAAGCTCACATGTTGTGTACGTATTCCCTGTTGTGGATCAACACAGCACGACACAACTCGAGAGAGAACATTTCACTGGTTTTATTCTGAATGTGAACCTCATTCAGCGCCAGGAACGAGGCACTAATTCCATTTCTGGTACCGAACTGCTACAAACCCCAGCACCACCAGGATCAAACCTGGAATGGGCAGCTACAACCCACTGGTACCAGGCACAGGGGGAGCTTCCCTGAGAAGCCACAATTATGAGTAACTCGAAGCTGGCACGAAGCAGACCTTGCATGATCCTCACTAGCACAGCTCATCTTCCCCTGACCGCACCAGCGAGTCACGCAGTGCAAGGGGAAGCAGTGCCTTCATGATGTATAGGTTTTCCTCACATGCAGGTTACACGTTTAATTTGCTCTTTGCTGAAGCCTCCAAACTTGGCAGCAGAGGGAGACTGCATGATTGCCAAAATAATCGGAGAGAATTAGGACTAGACGGTGCAGTAATGACAAAAGCCTTGGGAGAGATCCCACAGATGTTTCCTGATGCTGAGCAGGAACTGCAAGCAAACCCAACTCGTAAACGATAAACTGACTAACACAAGTCCCCAAACAAGGAAAAAGCGGAATACTCAGACTCAGAGTGTAAAACATCTCACCTGCCTGCACTGTCCTGCACGAGGGGCTGGTGCCATGGCAAAGCCTGGGAGATGTCAGTCTCCAACGGGCAAGGAGACAAACACAATCTGCAACTTAATTAGGCCGCAGCTTTATTAACCTGCTTCTTCAGGGAGCTCCCAGTGATCGCTCACACGGTGTACAACCATGATTCATTTTTTAATCATTTCTGTCTGGTAAAAAGCTGTGTCAGTGTTTCCCTCCCTCCTCCTCCTCACAGCCAAACTCCTCTGAGTAACACCGAAGGACCCAGGTGTGTGTGGGTGCCTTCACTGTTATCACCTCCATGCTGTACCCCCCGTTTTCTAAGGACAACTTCAGGGAAGTGTCCTTAAAAAAGCATCCCCCAGGGAAGTGCTTGCACAGGCAACACGAAGGTACCACAGAGTCATTCAGCTCCTCCTTGGTACCAGCTGAGTGTGGTGACAATTATCAGCTCCCTCTGCAGTATTTCCCACTGGGAAGGGAGACATTAATACCTTAAAAAGAAGCCCTCACAAAGAACACAATGCATTCAGAAGGCAATTGCACATTCAGCTCATTCCTGCTGCCTTCTGGCCTTGTCACCACCTGAAAGGCAGGTCTGATAAATCCCACTAGGTCCTCCATACACAGTCCCCGTGTCAAATCCCAAATGAATCTTGTTTACATGCGGAACAAACGCTTCACAGGGCTCCTCCTGGGGGGAATTAGCCCATCTGGTCTTGTGTTGGCTGACCAGGAACGGTTTTACCTTTGAGGTACAGCCACAAGTTTCCAGGGGAATTGCCTGTCCACTTGAATACCCAGGGAAGAGTAGAACCAAACACGAGCACTCGTCATCGTAATTTTTGATAGCAAGGCTACAGCCCCAGGCACGCTCAGATGAAGACATGACAATGGACTTTTCTGGCACTTGCAACTTCTGGGCCGAGTCCTCTGCAGGCAGAGCTCCAAAGACTCCAGAGTTACACCACGAGAGAATATGTCAATTGTCTGGCCAAGAGCATAAAAAACCTTCTTGTTATTGTTGTTAGAAACCAAATGACAAGCAATTCATTACTGCCCTGCAATTCAGTGCAATTTATTGGTTGATTTGCTGTGAGGGATTGTAGCTACATACTAATACACATACTATAAAAAGAATGCAAATTCAGTAATGCAAGTCTAAATGAATGAGACATAACATTTTCTCACAGTTTGCAAGAAATTAACCTTTAACGTCTTTTCTATGCTTTGGGAACAGCACTTGGCCAAAAGCTCTTACAGTAATAAAGCAGTGACCCATAGCAAAGAATAAATGTCAGAGTGAAATGATAACAGCAAGCCTATTTGCCAGAAAGTGGTAATTTATAAGATTTTAATTTGAGATCATCATGGGGGGTCAGCCTTATCAAATAATTCAAAATGTAGGTCACAATTATAGCCCTCGAAGTGTGGTTCTGCTCTGAAATGTGACTGCAAAAATGGCATGTTTATTATTTCTAAATGATTTTTTTTATCAGAAGCATTCAGTTTACAAGTAAAATGCTAATGGGACAGACTTGCTTTTTGCTTGCTCCATTTTTTACATTTGTGTAGCTCACTGATTGCAGTGCTTATTTCTGATTTACATTCTCCTAAAAGGAAAATCAAACCCCTCAGTTTCTCACCTTCCTGCTTTAAAGTACCACAGAGCCAAATTACGTCCTTGTTGTTCCCTGTGTCACCAAAAGCTTTCAACAAATTTACACATTTCCGGGCTAACTAAAATGTAAAGCCCTCCCAATTCTCTAAGTAATAAGGGCAAAAAAAAAAATCCAATCCACCTCTCACTTCAGGCAGATTCCTTGGGTGGTGTCAGTCAATGTGGCTCCATCAAAATCGATGGATCTCTCCATCAAAATCAATGGAGTTCACTCACGCACAGCTTTCTCTACAGCACGGTCCTTGGATTTGCTGGCTCCTCAAGTCTAAAGGCAGAAGGAGAAAAGGCATTTAACAGGTTTTTAAATCACCCTGCCCAAATCAGTAACTGTGAAATGCTAACACCTGTCTGGAGCAGAGCACCGGGCATGGCTGGAATCCAGCCTTTGTTTCAAATCGAGCCAGACGGGAGATGGTCCAGGAAGAAGGAAAGAACCATCAAACACATTTCCTACCTTTTCTCACGACATTTTCCAGCCCTGTGATCGTCCAGTTCCAGGTGGATCCTTGGTGCAATGCAGTATAACTGCTCACTACTCCCAGCCCTTTCTCAGAGATGCACTTGGGGCGTTTCTCAGCCCATTTCAAGAGAAACTGAATTAATTCTGAAGCAACAGAATGAAACGAGAACAAGAGAGTGAGGCCTGGCTAAAGAGGAGTGTGTTTGCTCCACCAGCACCTGGATGGAGATAGGGATGTTGTTTATGTGCAGGAGGGACCTTGCTGCCCACAGCACAAGCAGGGAGTCAATATTGCTGCTGCTAAGCAAGCTGTAAACCTGGAGAACAAAACCCACCGAGAACAAGCTTAGAGTCAATTAGAGTTTGAATAAATATGACTTAATGCAAGTGAGAAGATGACATGAAACATCTCCATAGTCTTCATTCAAAATAGGGCCATACTTCAGTTTTGTCGCATCTCTGATTTTATTCAATAATTTTATTCTGTAATTAAATTTCTTCCATAATTCTGTCTTTTGACATCCTTCTTCTGTCACAGCTTTCTGTAAGGCAGCATATGCATTCATAAAACTCAATACTGACATGCCAATGGATGATCAAAAGTCTGCATTTGCCTGTCATGGGCCAAAAAACAAACCCAACCACAAGAACAGAGATTTCATGGGATTGCTGGACTCAGAATTTCAACGAGCAAACACTGCCATAATTCCAAAACACATCAAAATCCACCTTACCTTCTCGAAGGTATATTCCCAAGAGAGGGAATAACTGGACAGTTACACAGACTGACGAGCTGGTGGCATTGTCTGGGGGGGACAACTGAACCCAGGGAAGCATAACATTAAATACAATACCTTTCATTATAAAACAAGGCAGGAGAAATGCAACAAATTATTTCTTACAGACAATTTGTTGCTTAATGGCCTGAAGCAACTCCAAGGGCTGTTAAAGCTGATAAGACAGTCCTTAACCACAGTAACAATCTATACACTGGGATTAATGCCATCATAAAGTTTAAGCAATGGTTTATAACTCCAAATATTGGCAGAAGCAACCAATTTTCTGCCTCTTGGAAAGCAGAGTATCTTACATTAAGTAAATCATAATTCAAAAGCAAGGAGGGGGAGAAAAGAAAAACCCCTGCCCTGCAAATGAATAGGTTTCACTTATTATAGTGTGTGTGTGTTCAAAAATATGTAATTATGAGCCAGGAAACAGGACATGAGGTAATGCACTGAGAGCACCTTTCTGCTCCTTTCTCCCCAGCTCTTCAGGCAGCATTTTAAGGCTGATGCACAAGGCTCAGCAGACACAGAAGAATAAGCTGCTTTCAGGAGGCAAATGCCTGGCAGCGTGAGCTTGGTCACAAATGCTCACGAAATGACTGGAGATCTTCCAGAAGCAGCTCATGATTTGTCTAACAGTGTGCCAGCAAAAATGGCCTGAAAACCATATCCTCTTTGATGGTACCTAGCTCTTCAAAGCTTCAATGGACAGTCCAAAGCTCTTGAAAAGAAAGGACGAAAACCTGAAGGGCGACAGGGAGAGTCAAAACAAACCCCAACTCAGTCCTAAGAAATGCTGTGCCCTGCTCAGAGCTTTTAAGAAACTCCATTAAGTTCCATATATCACCACAGCAAGTTATCTCGTTACATTTCCAACATTCAGCTCCTGATCCAGACTGGGAAAAACTCAGCAATCATTTCTCTCCTCAAGTCATTTGAGTTTCCAGATGGGTCCAGAGCAGATGTACGTTCCAGGCTGGATTCCTACCACAACAGCTTGCCTTTTGTCACAAAGGATCAAAAGCAGGTTAACTGATATTAGAGATATCTTTTAAGAGCTCATATGCAGTAAGAGCTCTGAAATGAAAGCACAATATGTTTCAGTGGGCACATCTGAGTATTTTGTATCTTAGCTTGCACTGGAGAACAGCGTAGAGGGACCTGGCAGCGTGGCACCATTCGATTTATCCCTGCTGCCTGCTTGGACAGTGCCTGCACTGGGGTCTGTCCAGGACTGGGGCTTCTCTGTACTGCTGGGATACAAAAAAACCACCAAAAAACAAAAGAGCATTATTTTTTTTTCCTCTTTCCTACTGTAAGTTAAAAAAAACCTCAAAACAACAAACCCCACATTTTAAGTTTTAACCTTTCAGAAAATACACTGGTGTTTTGGCACTTCAGCACCTTGTGTATTATCTTGCCACTTTCTTCTAAGTGGCTACATTACTCTTGCAAACTAGCAAAGGGTGTGGAAATATTTGTTATCATCTGTATTTTCTGTAGAGATCATCAAAGGACAGTGAAAAGTGTCTGTGTGCAGAGAGGGGGAAGGAGAAACGCAATTACTCCTGCTTGATCTGTTTATTCCACAAGTTGGACACAAGTCATTGCCGTGACATTTTCATTTTCCTGGATACACGACTGGGTTCTAATCTCATTTGTGCTGGTGTAAGCACAGGAGGATCAGCAAGCCCTCCCCACATTTACATTTTGGGAAGCAACAGCAGGAATCAGGCCCCTAACCCTTGATCATTAATTCTGGTTCACCTCTTGCATGTAACAGTAGCTGTCAAAAAGATTTTGGAAAACTGTCAATCTCTGGTAAGAGATAAAATCTTGATTAATAAAAATAATTTAAAGCTGAGTTTGTTCATTGGAAAGAGAGGTCATTGGCACTACGGTGTCAAGAAGCCAATATTTTACAAACACATGGTATTCTTAGGGGAAATCAAAGCAAAGTCTGTACAGAGCCTCCTGCCAAGTGAGCTAACAACTCCATTTAACAAAACAAAATCATCCCGATGCTTAGAAGAACTCTTTCCTTAACAAATAAAAATCAAAGCAAAATGCAGACCAAAGTGAAATCACTTCCATGATCAAATCAGAAGCTAAGGCCAAGCTGTGCCATTGGGGGAAGGGGAGGGGGATGGAGTTTTGCTTTTAACAAGCAAGAGGACTAATGGAAATGATGAGCAGTGAAAATTCAGTTATCTGGGCTCCTGTTCTGCTGGCCCCTTATTTACCGTGAAGCCACCGAACAGATTTGAGTTTCCAGCTCTGCTACACTGAGAAAGCCCAGAGATGGACTCCAGAGGAGCTGGGACCATCTTAGCCCGGCTGCCCTTTTATCTGCACCCATCACCAGCTGTTTGGGTCACACTCTCCCAGCTTGCCCAGCTGCCCCTGATAGCAGCAAGAACCAGGTTACTTCACCTGCACAGGCAGAGCTGCAAACCAGCACTGGGCTCGGGCACTGCTCTTCCTGACCCCTTTGAGAAACCAAACCACCCCACAGAGGGCTTTCCTGTACTGGGCTGGTTGTGGTTTTGGGGATAAAAATCTCCTTTCCACCTCTGAGCAGCCATGCTTTTACACCAGCCCAATGCACTGATAAAGTGTGGAATTATCTCACCAGTCAGCAGATACATGGATGTACAACACCTTTTAGCGTTTAACTTGTGATGAATTTCAAGGGTACATAGTCATCTGCTCCAAATTTTGATTTGGATGAACTACCCCCAGACGCAACGCAGATCAGCGAGGTGCACCTCCAGCTAAGCTCAGAGAGCAGCTCCAGCACTCAGAATCCTCAGGTCAAAACCCAAAATGCCTTTGCATCAGGTTTTCCTTACTGCAGTTACAAGAGGCTACGCCTAAGAAGGGAAAAATAAAAGTCAAGCTTCATCCTGTGCCTCTCAGAACGGCGCTCCTGCGGGTAGGAGTGTGTGTCTATGTTGCAGATAACTAACTAGCTACATGACAATATGCATTGGAGATGAAACCAAAGCAAATGCCAGCATGATATATTGTGTCAGTAACATCAAAGGAGAAGGGGAGGGGAAGTGAGTGTGAAAATCAAACAGAGTACTTGGGAAAGAAAGCTAATTTTGAGTTTGATGTGCACGAGTGACACTCATTAAAAATTGACGAGTGCATGTGAGAGGATGCCACCTGGGATTATGCAACTGCTAATTAACATTTAACACCATTTTCTAACCTTATAAAATATTCTTAGCCTGCTGAAGGCTTCTTCATAACAAGCACAATGAAAAAAAAAAAAAACCCAGCACCTAGCAACGGCAAATGGAATGGGAAAACTTTATGAACTTTATAAAGCAACACAGAAGGCACAAAGGGCTTAAAGGGAGAGTGACAAGGCAGCACCATCCACTGACAGGTGAAACACCTGAGTCCGTGCCCTGCTCCCTCCCCCCTGCACCAGAGGGACAAGGGAGCAAAGGGATGTGGCACTGGTTACAGGCACTGGTGGGTGAATGTGTGTCCTGGTGCTCCTGCCCATAGGATTCACTGGATTTCCACAGAATCATCACTTTTCAGGCTGGGGAAGACCCCTCAGTTCATCAAGCCCAACCTTTAACCCAGCACTGCCAAGCCCAGCACTAAACCATGTCCCTACGTGCCACGTCTGTACATCTTTTAAACACCTTCAGCACATATTAGTATTAAATTAATATAAAATACGGCACATTTTAAGTATTTTCCAGCACAGCACCCAATTTCACCCTAAATGACACCCTCCTACTTACTGTAAGCCACAACTGAGAGTATTATGTGAGGTCTCCCACCCTTGGAATTTAGCATGAGCCTTGCAGTAGCCGCTAATTTTCCCCAAAAAAATCCATCTCCTGGATTCATGCCACTAGCCAGGCAGGGAAATCCTGGGTTTTAGTCTTTTTTAGTCTTTTTCCTAATAGTGGTCAGGGGAAATATGGACTCCAAAGCACGAGCATCTGTTCTAGCTGTAAGTTCACGTGGATTTGGGGTCCCAAAATAGCAAGTTTCTAGAAGCTGAGTAGGAAGCTCTCTAGAGAAAAAGGGAGAATAATTAAAAAGAACAGAAGAAAGTAAGGCAGAAAGTAAGAGAAGGTGGAGGGGAAGCAGAGAAGGTGACAACAAGAGCTGAGCCTGGTGGAACAGATCATTGGAGCGAGGGAGGAGACAGGGGCAGATTTGCTGACTGAGCACAAAGTCCAAGGAGCCTGAGAACATGCACTCCAGAGCATTTTAAAAAACCTAAGCCCAAAGTAACAAAATTAATAGATTACATTTGGGTTTGGCTATTTCTGCCGTGTGTTTACATTGTGTTGTTTCGTAGTTTAAACAAAAGAAGGGAGACCAGAGGGACAAACCCAAACAGACCTTGCCTTTCCAGGGCCCAACGGGAGGCATCCCAGCAGATCTCCCTGCTGGAATGGCAATATGGTTCTTTGCAGCCATGAGACACTTTTATAAACCCAGGAGCCTTCCAGAATTTCACACACATATCCCAGAAATAAAGTGCTTTTAAAAAGATAAATACCTAACGCTGTCTGTGTACACTGGAACTTTATGATAAAAGATGGCCCTGTGATATGGCCCTAAGTGCACAATCCTGACATATTTAGGTAGATTTTAATTAATACATTGGTATTCATACAGCATGCCCAGGAGGATTCTTGCGTCTTTCTTCACATGCTTCCAGACGAACTTGCTAATTGAATGGTTAAATGCTTTCCACAGAGGCAAAGACAGAGACTCTCCCCCTCTTCACTGGGAAAAGGGAATGGGATTAATTCTTACAAATAATTCTCCAGCACACTCAAAATCTTTTAAAAGAGAGTAATACCTGTGCCACTTTTAGATGTGTCCCAGATCAAGCATGCTCCTCAGATTGCACAGATACCAACAGCTACTGATGTAATGTCATTTATCCACACCCAAAGCACGCGAGGAGTTGCCTTGTTACAATGAACAACTACTCTGGTCCTGCCACGCCAGGCAGTGGATAACAAGAACAGGACACAGGGAGGGCTGAGCACACAGGAAATGAAAAAGGAGAAGTGTAAAAGAGGGGGGAAAGGGGCTCAATAGATAAGCAAAGAGATATTCCAGCTACAACAGAACACAATGCGAAAGCCCAAGACAAGTCGGGGGACAAGCCCCACCAGACGCTGTTCTCAGCAGACACCACGCTATTATGGGGTAGGAGTAAATCCGCTCCCTAGATGCACAGTGAAGGACTGAGTAGCAGGCAACGGGAGTATTTGTAAACTGTATCAATATTTCACTGAAGCTGGGGCTGGAGCAGGGAAATGGAAGAAAATTGATTTTTCAGTAGAAGAAGAGTCATCTTCCCTTGCTGAATTTGAAGCAGTGAACTTCCAGATGTTCTGCTTGGGACTGTCCAAGGCTCCAGCTGCAGCTCCTGCCCTGTGGCTGTTACGGGGCAGTGCCGGGGTTGGGAACAGCTCTGGAGTTCCTAGAGCTGCACCCAGAGCAGGACACTGCATCCCAAAATGAAACCTGCACAAACGGTACAGCAGGTGTGTGCTCCAAACAGAAAATGGAAGGGATGCCAACAGACAAAAGAAGAATGAAACCTCTGTAAATAAGAACATTTTCCTCTCTTATGAGCCCTCTTCATGACCAACAACCATTCACACTTCTAAGCATGCCTGACCTCCTGTTTTGATTTACAAATCCCAGATACTACACTGGCCTTCTCCTTACAAATCGTAAAACCTGCACTGAGAAAAAAGAGAGAATGAAGTTTAGATTATTTTTTCTAAGGATTATTAACATCATTTAACACCACTGTTTCAAAATTTTTTTAAAGTATGGCCTTTTCTGAAATGGTCCCTGTTTAAAATGGGAAACTATACTTTCACATAAAGAGATACTTATTTTGCAGAAAACCCAGAAAGATAAAGCTCACTGATTGCCATGAACTGTCATTTTTACAGGAAAGAAAAAAAAAAAAGAAAAAAAAGATCAAACACTTTAAAATCTGTCCAAAGCTTCTAACCCTTAAGAAACAGTAAATCAGCTTTCAAAATACACCACTCAAAATTTTATATTCCTAGAAAAGCATGTCTCTGAAAACTATTACATCTCAAGTATGAGGTAAGAAAAAATACCCTGTGTTACATACCAGGAGGAAATAGAGCAATTAAAAAACAAACAAACAAACAAAAAAACCAACCAAAAAAAAACAGGCTGGAAAAGTCTATTCAGAGGACTGGGGAGCAGGTTATTTTGATTGCCAGAATGCAAATGATGAAGGATGTGGATAAATGGCATGCAGAGATGTGATTTTATTTATTTATTTTTTAAAACTCTCGCTAGAGTCTTTCAATTTCTGAACTTTCTGTTTCTGTAGTGAAGTATCAATTTAAGGCTTTCCTCATTTCTTTGTTTTCTAAGTGTTTGAGCTTGGAAAGCCTCTGGTAGTGAATTTTGGAGCATATTTAGAGCAGGTGGCTTGTTTTGTTTAAGACTATTTTGATCATATAAGAGATGCTTTTATTTGTCCATCCTTCCTTGATTCATATTTTTCTCTCTGTACCCAGAGGCAAAACCAAAACCCAAAGACATGGAGTGGACTTTCTGTAGCAAAGTGCTGCTTCCTTGATCCACCACGTTTGTCAGTTGTTTCAAGGGACACAAAATCCAAGATATATTGGAATAAACAGAGAGCTACACCTGCACAGGCAAACATGATCAGATCCACAACCAGCAGAAGTGTTAACATGGATAACATTCACTGGGAAAAATAACCCTTTTTAGTAACAGGCGTCACAGACTCCTCCTGCTTCCTGCCAGCTTTTCCTTTGGTTCATTTGCAGTTGATAACACCACAACAATTCGTTAGAAATTTCCATTCTAATTTGACAAATCTGAATGTGAGTACATCTTTAGCTGTGCTGAATGAAAACTCAAATGGTTTGTCCAACATACTTAAAAAATGAAGTTTTGGTACTCGAAGATTAAAATCCCAGTCATTACTGCAAGACACTTCTTGATGGGTTTCGTGTATAAAACCAACGTTTTCAAAAGGAAAACTAATTTGAATTTTCTATTCTTCAAGAAGAAAAGTTAGAGAAAAGTAGGTACAGCACAAAGTATTGTGATCCCCTCCCATGTCCTAAAATTACAGCAATATAAATTCATCACATTTTGATTCTAGTAAGTAGTAGGTTATGTAAAATTGAGAAGAAAACAAAGCAGCTGCAGCCAATGACACCAAGGTGCTTTCCACAAAAAAACCCTATCATCCATGAAGCACCAGGATAAATCATGTTGTTTCCAGTCACTGTGCCTTAAACCCTCTCTCAAATTTACAACAAAAATGACGGTGAGATTTCAAACCCTCCCTGCTTTCCCTCTCCACCAACGAAAGGAGAGCTTGGTATCTCCCAATGCAAAAGGCTCTCACCACCCTTCATCCAACCTTTCCTTGTCCCAGGACTTTGCTGGAAGCAGGGGAAGAGCAGAGCTGCTGTCCTGCACTTCGTGTGAGCATCGAAACCCGGCGGAGACGAGCGCCCACAGCCCCTGAAACCAAGTATGGGTCGCCTTAGAGTTTGCTTACGAGGTCTTACCCACCCTTGATTTCTGGAGCCATGGGGCTGTTTGGGCAGTGCCTGCACCCCGTGGAACCCAGTGTGGGGTGAGGATGATGAGGGCGACGTCTGTCTGCACCGAGGCCTCACAGACCCGTTATAAAACAAAGGGGTTTTGGCCAAAAAACACATATGCCTGATCTTATGACTTATATTTCCTGCACAACATTGCTCTTACATCATCTGTACTGTCTCCGTTGCACTTTACTGGGACTAATAAACATTCCACACTTACTCTGCAATGTATTTTCTCCCTGCAAGACAACCTACTTGCCATTAGCATGTAAACTGCACACTTGCCAGTCAGGCTAACCTCATCAATCTTGTCCAAGGCAGAAGAGCTTGTACCCTCTTACAAGATTTCTGGGACTGCACTTTTAAGTTATTCATCCATTTATTTGAAAGGAAAAGACAAAAAACCTTATAAGATTTCATCTCTAGACTTCAAAAATAGGACATATTAATGGGAAGAAAAAGGATCACTCGAGTTATTTTTACACTCAAATTTGAATTCTTCCCCCAGAGGAATCCATTTTTGTGTTCCCCAGAAGAATATAGTACAATTCCATCCCTGCTTTGAATTAGGAAAGCAGTATGAAGGAATTGAGATTTTTAAAATAACTATCAAAACCATGCCTTGGATTTCTCTGTTTGTGCTCCTGCTCAGTAATGACTCGCCACTCACCCCCTGAGGAGCAGAATAAATTAAGCATGTACCACATTAACAAGCTTCTTATCCTGGGGCTGACTCCAACACCCCTGCATGGCCCTGCGTTGTGTGTAGGAGATGAGCCCCTCCAGGCCTTGGAGAACAGGGCTTTAACCTGACACTGCTGCCCTGCCCTGCAGGAAAGGCAGTCCCTGCTGGGAAGGGCTCACAGGGTGAGGAAAGAGGGTCCTCAGCGTGGCCTTGATGATCACAGCCTGACCTGGGTCAGCATCCTGGCTGGCTCAGGACTGGGAAATGTCCTGGCTGGCTCAGGACTGGGAAATCAGCACATCAGGAGGGAAAGGAAGAATTATAAAATCATAGAATAGCCTGAGTTGGAAGGGACTTTAAAGCCCACCCAGTTTCCCCCCTGCCATGGGCAGGGACACCTTCCACTGTCCCAGGCTGCTCCAAGCCCCGTCCAGCCCGGCCTCGGACACTTCCAGGGATCCAGGGGCAGCCACAGCTTCTCTGGGCCTCAGCACTGTCACAGGGAACAATTCCTTCCCAACATCCCCTCTAACCCTGCCCTGCTTCATTTTGAAGCCATTCCCCCTGTCCCATCACTCCAGGCCCTTGTAAATAGTGTCTCTCCACCTTTCCTGTAGCTCCCTTCAGGTACTGGAAGGCCACAACTGGGTCACCCCAAAGCTTCTCTTTTCCAGGCTGAACAAGCCCAATTCTCCCCAATTCTTTCCTTGTAGGAGGGGTGCTCCACCCTTCTAAACTCTGTTCATATTGAGATTTGCCAAGACTAAACTTGCTTCTGGGTCACAGCATCCAAGTGTTGCAGATGGGAACAGAACTTGTCTAATTCTTCAGAACTCATTTTGTACTTTTCGGGGCTCCACATACTGTAAAACTGAGTTCCCTCATTTTGTGTTGCTTGAAAAAGCAATTTTTCACTTTCTCTGAAAAAAGGACACACGGGCAACTTTGTTTTGCAGTAAAAAGAGAAAGGCAGAGAAAGATTATGAGCCTCGCTCAAGACTGTGCAGGAAAACCACCAAAATAATAAAAAGACCTTTTTAAATTTCACCCCTGATATTTCAGAACCAACTCCTGGATTCCTCTGGAGGATTTGTGAAGGAAGAATTTCAATATGCTCCCTCTGCCTGAATTAACATGAGACTTCATTAGACAGAAGTGAACCCGAAACCTGAAGGATTAGACCTATAAGTGCAAAAACATTGGGCATTTCAGAAGCTCCTTTCTTCAGCAGAGCTGCTCCTTTGAAAAGCTTTTCCACATGATACTTCACAAACGGGGCACTGCTCAGAATGTGAACAAAAGCTTTCACCAGTAGGAGAGGGGGAAAAAGCAGCCACATTATTTCATCCTGAAGAGTGGTGTTGTACAGCAATTACTTTGCATAAAATCTTCCATAATGAATTAAGAACCCCGAGTTAGTGCAGCAGCCAGGCTGACAGAGCAGGCAATCCATCACAGAAATGATTCATAAATTAAACCATCCCCAACTAAGGCCTTCACATATCACTGTATAATAGCTCCTAAGGACTCATTATGGGTATTCTGTCAATAATGCATAAACTTCATGACCCTTTTAACTCCCACCTCCCCTCAGATCCAAACAGTAATGGCCCATCACTCCTTCCCCCATCCCTGATTCCTGGGCGCTGTGCTCTCACCCCATGGAAGTCAATTAAAGTGCTGCCGTTGATCTTCAGCAACACAAACTCGCCTTCCCCTCACCTTAACTCTGACAAAGAGAGAAATTCAAACTTAGCAGTGCTGCCAGGGCTGGAGCTGCATGCAGAGGACAGGGAAAAACTACAGAAATTAAGGATTAAACACTCACTTTTCTCATATTGCTCATAAAGCTCTGTGCAAACCATCGTAGGTGTGATACACAACACGCAGAGACATGGGCTTGTTCAGTTTAACTGTTACCAATTTCACTAATCCTCCTCAATTTTCTGCTTTCACAGCATACTTTCACTGATAAGAATTGAAAAAGCCAGGAGAAAAATGTCCCATTCAACATGGCCTAGAGAATTGGTGGTTTTTTTAAATATCCCACCATAGCTCCACGTTCACCAGACTGAAACAACGAACCATCAGCAGAACATCAGCACTGCCAAGGTGAGCCCCACTGCAAGGCACCTCCTGGAGCATCAGGGTCCTCAGAAGCACCTCAGCAGCGGCTGCCAAGGAAAGGTGCTTTGCAAGTGAAGTGTTTTATATCAAGAAGTAAGCAAAAGCATCATTTCAAATCTGAAATATACTGACTAGGGAATAAAATAGGAGAATGTGAGTCTGACATTGTGCAGCCCTTGTACGAAGCCAGGTATTTGCAGAGAGTTCTTTCAGTAGAAGAAATACTGTGGCCAAATTCAGAAATAAGTGTATTAATACTAAACCATACATAATAGGTTATACCTTTATTAGTTTAAGGACTACTTAGCAGAAGGAAACTGCTCTTTCTTTTAAACACCTGAATAAGTTAAGCAACCTGTTTTGTTACATACAAGAAACCATCCTGTAACTTGGTATGAAACGACACAAAAGCAACCCTCCAAATACCACAGGGATTTTGCTTAGAAGGAAGACATATGAAAAGAAAAAAAAAATCCCTTTTTAGCACAACGCAAAACTAGGAGAATTTATACTGCCCATAAAATCTCTCAGTTTAGAGACCTATTTGAAATGAATGAAAACTAAAATTCTGAGGTGAGACGAGGATGCCCTTCACTGTGCAGCACAGAGTCAGTCTGTGCAACCTGCAGCTGCACACACCTAGAGAAGCAGAGTAAAACACAGCCTGGCTCATTACTGCAGCTCCTGCAAGTCATTGCTATTCTTCTTACACCTTGCAGGGTTCACTCGCAGATCAGTCACATCAATTACTGCTCTGTGCTACCAGGCTCTGGTATTACCTCAAGGAAAGCTCTGCACATCCAAATTCAAAGGCTGCCAAGGTGCAGCCGTGACTTAAACATCATCATTTAGTTTTCACACGCAACAAGGAAACCTATCATTGTGAAAATGGGTAATCAGCCAAATAATCCTGCGTTCACTTCATTTACAGCTCTGCAGCTTGCAGTTCTAACAACAGAGTGAAAGTGTTGGGGGGTTTTAGCAGTAAATATTATTCATAGTTTACTGGAATTTTCCAGGTAACAAAAAGAAAACAATGAGAGTGAGATGATGAATACAAACTGCAAGGATCCATGCATCCTGGGTTTCTTTCCAGTATTACTCTTTGGGACGGTTCAGATATTTCTCTTTCAGGGATTTTATGCATGGTAAGCAGTGAGAGTAACCAGAAAGATTTTCGTTGCATGAGCCTTCTGGATCCACCAGGATAAATCACCTCTTAGAATAGTGGCACCAAATACTTCATGTCAGTTCAAACTTCTGGATGCCTAAACCCATCCTTTACTTCACCAGTAATTACTTTTTTAGAAAAAAAGAAATATTACGTGCTTGACAACTTAAGCCAGCACTGACACATTAATCTTTCTCTTCAGGTAGTGTCTCAGACTGAGCATTGCTCCCAACAGCAAAGCTCTCACTTGGGGAGACACAGACGGGTGAGACATCCCCACACCGGGGAAGGTCACAGAAACTCCTGCTCACCCTGTTTCTGTCTAAGAGTTATTAGATTTGCTAGAGTTAATATTTTTTTTCCTTAAAAAATAATCCTGATGGAATTTTATTTTCTTTTTTTTTGCTGTGTTGTTTCCATACCTGAACACCAGGAGCCTTGAACTCTCCCACAGCTCCCAACTGTGTTTGTGCCGAGGCTGACCCTGATGCTCACCCTCTTTAGCACAAACACAAACATATTTTTCTCCGGGTATCCAATACCCTGAAAACCATCATCTCCTCTAGTAAGGATTCTGAGAATTCTGAATTTTTCAACTCCTTGCGTTCCCGTTAAAAACAAGCCAGGATTTCTGTGCAGGTGCCAAGCAGAGGCTGCTGTTGAACCACAGGAGGCACAAATGGGACAGTCACACTGACACAGTGCCAGCAATGGATGCACCAGGGACACGTCCTCAAGCGCTGTAAACAACAGTAAGTGAACCCTGAAAAATGCAACCAGGAGGATTTACAGGAGCTGAGTCTCTTCCCCAGGTCAGGCAGGATGTGAAGGGCAAGGACACGGCGCCGGCTTATGCGATCCCACAGGGTATTTACACCAGCACCATGGTTCTGGTGAATTTGTGCACTCCCTGAGACCCTGCCACAGCTGCACAGGCACTGCAGGCTCTTACCTGCCTCTCTGAGAGCACCAAGGTGGTGTCAGAGTACACCCACAACTTTTTTAGGATAGTAAGTGGTGGGAGAAGCAGCCCAGAACACGCCTGTGCTGCAGGGGGAGAAGTCCTGAGGGGGGAGTTTTTGTTGTTGCTCTCCTTGGGCTATTTAATATACAAATATATGGACATGGAATGTGATTTTTATTTTATACCCCACAGCTCTATAATCCTGGCTGCTCTGTCCCTGTCACTCACCAGTAGCTGTTCAGGTTTAATGGTGGCACTGGCATCACATGGCGAGGTTGAACATGAAAGCTATCCCTGTGCACTGGTCTGCATGAGGAAAATCAACTCCACACAGTCAAGAGATATATAATTTCAAGTGTATTTGGTGAAAAACGACATCCACAATACAGCTGCAAACTTAGATCAAAGAGGTTGTTCTGGATGTGAAACCCAAGATAACCAAACTGCACTGGGACACAACCACTTGACACACACCCCCTTCGTGGGCTCCTTGGAAGAAAGAAATAACTCACCCAGAATAAGAATTCGCCTTTCACTGCGTTTTTTATGTACCCACATGCACAACAAACCTTACTTGATCTCTCTGTAGCATTTGCACTGCTTCTTATTCAGATGAGAACACAAATGCAATCCACTGGCTTCACATCTTTGCTTCTTGCAGATTGACTTTTTTATACCCTTACCTGGCCTAGTTCCATTTATTAGGAACATATAAAAAATGATTGCCTTCTATAACTCTTCTTCAACAATGCCTCCAGCCTGAAGGCTTCATGAAGTTATAAGCAAAGATTTATATGTAATAAATTATTGAAAATGAAAAATATCTGTCTCCAACAAAAGTAATATATTTCCGGTAACAATGACTTTTCTAGTGAAGGGGAAGATAAAAGTGTATTTAGCAGGTATTCTGATACCATAAACTAGAATACAATATTTGCATGTTCAAATATATTACAGAAAAATATGCTAATTCAAATCTGACATTAAGAAATTACTTTCTATTGCAAGTTGGAATTCCAAATGAAACAATAAGCTGCACTAGACTTCAGACAGCTCCACAGTCCATTTGGCAAAGAGAATCCACCTATTGAATTAATAAAAAACCAAAACAAAAACCACAACCCCTCCCCCTCCAAATGCATATTAGTGTTAAAAACACAAAGAAATACTGGAATGAGATTTCCTGCCTTTGCAGCACATACCTTCTCCCAAACATCCACTCATAAATTTCCCAAAGGAGTCCTACATCCACACCCCATCACTCAGTGCATAAAATGGTTCACAGCTCTTGTACAGAGAACCTGCTAAGTGGATTAAAGCTTATTTTTCATGTGTGACTTCATGATTTACTGTGTTTGGCCAAGATTCTTCCTTGACTGAACTTGACCTAATCCATACATGATTTAAAGGGGATTTTATGTTTACAAACACATGAAAAGATAGTAAAGTACTTGGATTCATTATACTAGAAAACAAGATTCAAACTCCAAAGAGGGTTCTAAAAACTACTATCCCATGTGCTTTTTATGCTTTTATTTCAAATGAGAATAAAACCATTTTTACTGTTGACTTTGACTCCACAGTTCAGGGTCAGATTCCACTAGCTTTAGATAGTTTAAACTATTTCTATGTCTTAAGTCGCAGAACCTACAATGTCCATAAAACTGTCCAAACAGAATTTATACCCCCATTACACAAATAACAGATCAAGCATGGAAGCCAAAATGGGAACGGCACATTCCCAACAACAGGAATGAAATAACACTGAAATAATACAAAATAAAAACCTCATAAGAAGTTTCTTCTAAACTGCAGTCTTAAAAATTTCTGCTATGGTTTTACTAAAAAACGTCTCAGTCTATTATAATGACAGAAAAACTTTCTAGAAAGCTGTTTTCATTCTCAATACACGGAAGGAAAAGAAAGCTGCAAGAGAAAGGTTCTAAGATGGCTACTGGAGGATAATTCCAGTCTTACAAACAATTAGTTAAAAATCTTATTACTGCTAAAGAGGAGGTTACCACTTCTGTACCTGTCACAGGATTGATCCCCTAACACAGGGGGAGAATGAACTGTAAGTTCTGAATCCCAGCCGGTTCCAGAGATGTGAAACTTGCTGTGAAAGCTGATACTTCACCTTCCTCTCTCTGGAAAGTTCTCAGAGAACCAGAGAGAACCATTTTAGAAACTCAATGTAACAACTAATCACCACTCTGTGAACGCCAGCAGGCACCTACCAGTAACTTAAACACGGGCAGAGGCCGAGGGAATCCCACGGCTCCGGGGCTGAGCAGCAGCCACGAGCCACGTCCGTGCACCTGGAGCTCATTTCAGCCATCTGGGCTCCGTTCCTTGACCCATTTAACCAGGGAGATGGAAGTCTGGCATTGTGCAGGACATCAGCCAGGTCTGTGGCAAATGGGAAACACTCTCATAGCTGGCAGGAGTCTCAGGAAACTGCTGAAGACTGGAGCAGGGAACTGTGTGGTGGCCAGGCCAGGGGACTCCAAGCGTGGTCACTTGATTCCAGAACAGGAAAGGGAAGAGAATGAAATGAAAAACACAACAGTAGTCTGAGAACAATACTGTGTAAGGCCTTATGTGGTATGGCTGGCCCACAGCAGCAGAAAATTGGAGCTGGTTACCCAGACTGACCCCAAATTCCCCCAAAATGGGCACTCCAGTCAGCCAGCATGGTCCTGGAAAGTCCCATTGCAACCTACCTCAGCATGGTTCTAGGAATACATCAGAAGAACCAGTTTTTAGTTCTGGACTTAGTTTCCCTTTCCAGCTTTGTGTACTGCTGGCCAGGCTCTGCACAGAATTCAGATTTGCAGATTGCATTTGAAAAAGAAAGATAAAAACACAAAACCTGCCACGTTTTTCCCCACAATGGTACATTTCTGCAGCAAAGGAATACACTTCCCTCCTACCAACACTTTTATGAATACTCTAGAAGACGTCCAGGAGATTGTCCCATTCCCAGGAGATCTTTAGGTTTATCTTCATCTGTTTATTGGCTTCCTCACATTGGTTTTCGACAGCATAGTAATTTCATTTTGCATCTAAAAGCCTTATCCATTTTTTTTCATGCAGAATATATTACTGGCCTTGAAAGATCCTGCTATCAGAGCTTTCCCAAGAAGGACGGGTGGATTTGCTTAGCCCTGAGAAAAGCTCTGCTTCCAGGAGCTAGTCAGCAAACAGAACCTATTTTAGTGTCTTCCATCAGCAGGTTGGACCATAAATACCTGCAGGAAGTAGATCTGCAAGTCAGATGGTGTCATCACTACCTACTTATTCTGAGGAGAGTGCCTGGCTTTTAATACCTTCATAATCACAATTTACCATTTAGAAGCTGCCCCAAGCTATTGCCAATTTATAGTGGACACCCACGATGAGCAATAATAGCTTGTACTGTGATAAAATAGATTTATTGTCAATATAAATATACTTACTGAAGCAGCTTTTCTTAAGTCTTTATTTATAAGGCACACCAGATAGCCCAGTAAGGGGATGGAAATATTTCTATATACCAGACTTTCCACTTCATTTCCTAGAAAGACTACAGAATATCATGGACACAAGGATCACACCAAAGGTTACATATTCTAATTTCAGAGAAAATAAAACACTGTGAAGAAAAGTAACTCTACAGAAATCCATGCAAATATTAGTCTATATACCCAGGTTTTACTCTAAAATGAACCTCAGACTTCAAAAGGAATGGAGTTGAGTTGATGGACCCTCTGGAGATACTTATCTGATAAAAGACTTTCAAATTATCCTCCCACCCCCTTCAGATATTATCTTCATAATGTACTAAAAAAAAAAAAAATCCTGGCCTTTGGTATTCACCTGGCAGTCCTGGATGGTGCTGAAATTAATAAATAATAGAGCCACTAGCAACATCCTATTGATTTTCTGCCGGATTTGTCTGTCTCTTCAGAATTTTAAGAACTTTTAAACAGATATATCCATTATGTGTTGGAAGGAATTTTAAAACTCCCCAGTAGGGCTGCAGTTGATGACATATTGACAGTATCTCAGCCTGAAATAATTTTGGACATTCTGCTTGTGTTGTCTGCAGATGCAGAGCCAAAAACACCCAGTTGAAGGGCAAAGTGAAGGTCAAATGCCTGAAGCACTCAGAGAAAGCAGCTACACTTGAACACTATTGCTTCAACCCTTGGACATCAGCTTGTGAAGACAAACAATTCCTGTTATCAACTGTACAAATAAAATTATTAAAGCATCAGGCTGTTTTTCCATCGAAAAGAGTGCCCTAAGGACTGAGATTTTAACTCTGCTGCAAAAGAACTCAGGAGTTCTTATCTTCATTTGCTAATAAAAACAGAATACCTCCACTAATTCCCCAAAGCAGCTCCCAGCTCCTTTGCAAAGCTTTCCTCGAGTTCCCTCCCCGTGCTCCGCTTCTACTGCGGCCCAATTTAAGAGACCACTTAATGCATTAAAACTGGAAGGCTTCAGCTTTTCCATTTGAAATGTAGGGCACCAGAACACTGTCACCTTGCTAATAAAATGGGATGATGTGGTTTCACAGCCATTGACCAATCCCTTGGAAACTTTTTTACATTTTAATGCACCAGTTAAATAGAAGAGCATGTAAGAGTTTTGGTTCAACTTTGACAGGGGACTAAAACAAGAACATGTTAACCAGCTGTGTAAATGCTCCTTTTTGCACTGATCCTATTTGTTGCTCCCTTGCTTGAGCAGGAATGTTTTCCTCATTATGGTCCTGATTAAGAAGTTTGATGTGCTGACCTTGAGTATCAAATTAAGCTCCACGCTGCAAGCAAAGCATCCCATCTTCTCTAGTGGCTTATAAATTCATTAGACACTTTAGACAGAGTTTTAAAATTTGCTGACACTAAATGCACTCAATATGGAACAGAACTGTTAAGATTTATGAGGCAAATCTGCAGTTAAGTGAAACATGCAATTTCCAGGTGATTTCCACCAGGAATCCTTTCCACCTAGGCCCCTGCCTTGTTTTTTAAACAATGTCCTATTAAATTTCAGACTCTTAATTATCTTCTCATTTTCCAGTCAAGTGATCAATGGCAGAGGACAGGCAGCAGTCTGACAGCTGCTGGGACGAGCCCGAGCCAGGAAGGCGACAGCACCGAGGACGGGGTTTGCTCGGTGCCGGTGGCTCGAGACACTCGTGATGCACACCCCTCACAAGTTCAAAAGGAATAACTTCAGTGTAGAAGTTCGCTTGCTGCTATGGAGTGAAAATAATTTATCTCAGATGCCATGTTTCTGCAGCAGCTGGATCAGAATTTTAAATCTTTTTGCCATCTATATTCCCCAAGGGCACGAGAAGTGAATCAAGGCTCTTTTTTACTTTCATGGATTCTAGGCTTTGACAGGAGTTCACAGCAGAAAAAAAAATAACTTCTGAACATCAGGCAAGCCCTGTGTGCCTGGTCTTTGCTTAACAGGCTTTGTTTTCATTTCGGCAGAATATGTTTTGTTTGCATTTAAAAAGGGGCATTTGATATCAAATACAAGTGCTTAACTAGAAAGCAGCTCCACCAACAACAGCAGCCTTGTCTAACACACAGGATAAGACTCACAAAAGAAAGTTAATTCAGTCATTTGTGAAGACACTTAAAGGGGATGTCAGGATGTAAAGCCTGCTCACACAACAGGAAGGAGAGATGGTGAGAGGGAGACACAGGGTGAAATCAATCATTGGAGTAATAGTCTCACAAGACTAATTTATCCGATATAAGGGAAAGTACGTGTCACAAACCTTCACGCTGACAAGATTTAACTAAGCAGACACACTGCAGAGAAAGGGTCAAGATGAGGACACAGAGGCACCTAAAATACCCAGCAGCCTCCCCTAAATACTCAGCAGAAATTATTCTCTCTCATCTTCCACATGGTGTGCGACACAACAGTCTCAAGCCGTATGGCACCGAGGATGCTGATGTGCTCTTCTGCTGCCATCCTGGCCAGGAACCCAGAGCAGCAGCAGCTGCCACAGGGATGTCTCTTCTTTCACATTGATCATTTTGTAAATACTGAGGATCAGCGCAGCTGTACGACTCACAGCTCCGGGGTGGAGGCAGCGTGGCTCACACCAAGACTTTCTTGGAAGGCTGGTGTCAGTCTGCAAGTTAGTTTGGAAAAGAGGATCCAAAATCCAAGTGGCAGACAGGATACTTAACCAACTGATGCAACCTGGAGCACATAAATACTTTTTTTTTTTTGGTGTAGAGTTACACTTGTAGCCAACTCTGCCTCAAATAAATGTATCAAAATGGAATACAAATTAAAAAAAAAACCAAAGCCACATATAAATAACTGGGATGGAAATGTTTATCTGGAGAGGGACTCAAAGTGGCCTGAAGAAAAAGTGGCATCAACAGAACTTGATATCAGTGTTCAGTCGACTTCTCTGCCCTCACAGCTGTTGGAAGGGAAGCAGATATATCTGATGTCGACATTAACTGCTGGAGCTGCAATTCCAACCAGGATGGCAAGGTGGAAATAGGGGTCATACCTTGACCTTGTAAGCAAAGAAAATAGCGTAATTACAGTCCCCACAAAACAAACATGCAAACACAGAAGGACAGCAAAAGGACTCTATCCCACAATCCAGCTGGCATTTCTGAGATTTATTACAGAAATGAAGGTTTATAAGGAGTGTCACATAGTTAATGACACCAGAGAGGAGCGTGACCTTCACCAACCCAAGGAAAAATGAACTTGGATAAAACAGCCAGTTAAAAGATAAGGTGGGAAATGGGATGAGACCAGTAGCCATTTCTGCTTCCTCTTGAACCACCAAAAGAAAAGGAGGGGAAAGAACTGCACTCAGCCTGAATGGGGTAAAAAACCTAAGGTCTTCTACCACAGCTAATCTTTCCTCTTTCTACAGACAAATATGATTGGATTTAAGGTACAACAAAGTGATACAGCACCAAGGAGTGTTTCACTCATGTCACACATCTGCTTTCTGAAAAACAGAGCTGATGTACTGTGGTTTAGCTACATGTAAATAGACAGCAAAACACACCATGAAAAGCTGTACCTCGTGTCCATGAATGTTGTGCAAAAGAATCAAGAGTTTTGCCTGCATTTTTAAAAAAAATATGTTGCACTTCACCTACTGCAGCATGTCCTTTAAATGAAATGTCATAGCAACCAAAAATACTATCTTCAAACATAATTTCATCCTTGTTCTCCATCACTTTTTCTTCTCTCCTGTTTAATGCTGTAGTTGCTCACATTTGATATTCCTGTTAATTATCACCACAGCATTTTTGCCATGAAATTTGGATCACATGGTTCTTGAGGTCTCCTTCCAACCTGATATCCTGTGATTCACCTCTCTTATTGCTGCCCTTCCCAGATTTATTTATTAGACTTTATTTCCTGAAAAGAAAGCAGAGACTTGACAAGTCCAAGATTTAAAAATATTTTTTTTGCTCTGAACTGTGTTTTAACTAAACACATATGAAAATGCAAAATTTCCATCTCGACAGTCAAAGTTCAGTCTATGCTTCAAATGAGTGTTGCCTGCAGATGGGTCATAAAATAAAAGCATTAATGGTGGCTTAGCCCCTCAACTCCTCATTTCTTTGGAGTTACATCTGGTACTAAACCAGGAACCCCAAACCCCAACAGGAGAAATTGAAGAAAACTGTAGAAAAATTAGAAATCTGCATCCACTGCCAGATGGTTTAACAGCAACAGCAATGAAAAAAATATTTAATGACAGTAAGGTCTGAAAGGAAGACACAAATACTGGAACATAAGGTTTTTTAAAGCAATTGCTTAGCAAGTTTATAGAGGGATTAATAAGACACATCTGCTCACTCTAGCTGGAAATCCAGTCAGTGGCTCAGGAGCTTTCTTCCAGTCCTAGGTCTATGTTGCTTCACGGGAAACTCTTAATTTACTATCAGTGCTCTCCTGTGAGGTAAGGAAGCACAAATCTTTCCATTTTAGCAGGAAAGGGGGAGTTGGAGAGCCCTATCTGGGCTCCCAGGAGAAGGAGAACTCAGCTGCCCCAGTGCACACAAACCTCGGGACCACGGCACTTTCCCTCATTTCAGTCTCTCCCACGCTGCTGAATGTCTCCTTGCTGAAACACTTCCTTTATTGTTTCACCTACAGTGAAGCCTCAGATTCCACACCTTCCCTGGCTGCTGCCAGGCACCTGCACACTGCGTCCATTCAGAGCTCCCCACGTGTCAGAAACCCCAATAACAGCTCCTGCTTTCAAGTCCTCCCAGGCCCTACAACCGAATTGCTGGTACTATTTACTTTAGCAAATACCAGCTGCTTGTTTTTCTCTTCTCCCACTTAGCACATTTTCAACCCCCTCCACCCTCCAGGAGGGATGCTGAGTTCCTCCACAACGTGATCCCGTGAACGCTGCTCTCACCACACCAACCAACATTTTTCCCATAAGTGGCTCAATCTTCTCTCCGATGAAACAATTAGCAATTCCACCTTTTCCAAGACCAGTGAATCTCAGTCAGCCCTCATTAGTGTTAACTCCCTTACCACAGCACACAATATGACTACCAAAATTACTTCCTGAATCCTTCCTACTCTTACTAACAAGTTAGGAACAGCTTCTGGATGGAGGAGTTTTAAATACTGATATGTAATTTACAGCTTACTGCACAAACCTCAGAATTCTCAGCTCACATAAACTTAAGTACATCAGGCTCTGTGCTCAAATTCAGTTGCTCCTCTGCCACCCCAAAGGAAGACAATGTGTTAAAGGAACCAGCAGAGTGGCTTAAACTAAACTTTAATTCTAAGTTCTCTCTAAGGCAATCAATCAGGCACTAAAAACCCCAGAAAAATTAGCTGCAAAATTATCTAGTCCTCCAGCTGCTACAGATTCATAACCACCTTCCTGTTTTGCAGCCTGATTCCAGCGGTGAGCTCCACATCCAGGAAATTCATCTTCTGCCAGTGAGGAATGTTAAAGCAAACCAGCCCCACTGCTGGTGCCGAGGGACAGGCACCCCGCAGCTCCCACCTCCCAAGCCCTGCAGCTGTGACAGCGCACAAACACAGGGGGTTTCTAAGATTTGGCCCAGATTTACTGCCAGGTAAACCCAAATTTGCTGGAAAGGTTAAATCCCCCCTTTAGGCCAGTACAAGCGAACAGGCTATTTTTGTGGTTTTTTTTAATTATGCAGGTCCTGCAAGGCAATGCCGTATTTCCATGATCTCCTGACTGCCCGTGTCAGAGATCCTGTGCAGGTTAATGAGAACCAGGAGCCCAACATTCCTGCAGAGCCCCAGCTGTCTTCAATAGACTTGTCCAGCACAGCCAGAGCAGACCCCTCAAAAGCCACCAAAATTTCAGCTGGCAAGTTCAGTTTTGATCAGAAATAAACCCGTGTCCATCCCTAGTTCATTTTAATCCACGGACTAGATTTCAAGGTGCCTAGGCACACTTTAAATGCAACAAATATGATACTGGCTTTTTTTCTCCTGTAGGAAAGAAAAGTCTGATAAGGAGGAAAAAAATCAATTTTTGTCATGAGGCAACTTTAAGTTAATTTAACAATATTTCAGGATGACTGCACATGGATTCTCAGACTGTCAACTACACAAGTTACAATCCCTTTACAGTCTTGTGCTGCACCTTGGGATCTGCTCATTGTTTTAGTCTCCTAAAATTAGTTTGGAAGCCTTTGGCTTCTTTTCTCTGTTTGTCGTAATTTTACTTGAAAAATGATCCCATAAATGCTTCTAAGTATGATCAGTGTTTCCGATAAAATTAGAAGGTGCTTTGTGGTACAGTGGTTATGGTTTTAATTTGCTTTTATGACCTAAACTTCCCTTTCCTAGCAATTAATTAATTCAGCAACAGGATTTTATAGTTCTCCTGGAGGAAGAAGGATTCCTGGAAACTTCTCTGCAGAAGAGATGTCTACATGCACCCTTTGTGTTCTTTCAGTGCATCTCCAGCTCCGGCCTGTGTTTTATTCAGAATGATGAGCAATGCAAACCTCAGTCACCACTGCTGACTTTCTCTTTTCTAGACTCATGTATGATGCCTTTAGGAGCTGAGGTACCACAAAGAAAATGAACTTGAAAGAATATGGTCCCATCTATGCCATAAAAAGAGTTTATGTTTGAGGATATTAATTTCTTCTCATATTAGTGACAAAAGGATAGAAGGAAAAATCTGCCAGCAATCAGCGACAGAGAGCTGGGAGAAGAGTCTAATTTGAATCCTCAAGGGAAATTTAGCCAGGCAAATTAAACACCCCAGTCTTAGCTGGTTAACACAGCATCAAAGGGCAACGAGAACCAAGTTTTGGATTTAAAACCTACCACTATTCTTTCACGTCCAAGTTTTGGCCTTTGCTCAATACAGAAAGACACAATCTCTGCTCACACTACCTTAAAAAGCAATTTCTGCCTCATCCTGGGCTTAAAGAAAGACTTGAAGACCTGGCAACAACAGGACATGTAACAGGACAAGGGGAAAGCCACTAACATGCAGCAGAAATCCCAAAAGATACTCTGGTTAGCAAAGACTTTTTCCAGTCATCTTTAAGTTCCTACTGCACAGTCCTGAGAACTTCCAAGCACTTAGGAGTCTCTCAGAAGAGAGATTTCAGGTCTGCTGGAACTGTACTTTATCAGGATGATCCTTTCAGACCTGTCAACAGCTCCCTCACACACTACTTAAAGGCTAAAGTTTCTTTGGAATTTGCCCTCGGATTGGTGGAAGAAGTGGAATTCGCCTGGGAGGTTTGTGGCCCTTCCCTAGGAAATGTTACTTAATTGACTTCAGAACATGCAAACAGGTCCGAAACCTAAGAGAAAGCATGCACAAAAATGAGTGGTTTTAATTTTGGGACAGCAATTAAGCTCAGTTTTAAAAGTTTAACTCCTGAAATAATTCAGGTTTAAAAATCTCTACTGTCTTGTTCAGAGGTTTCCATCTAAGTACCTCCATAGCAAGGTATGAGCTGTTTTACACATTGATACCATTTTAGAGCCTATTTATCACTAAATCCTCCATTTTCAGGGGTAAGAGGTGTTGTTCCCAAACTTTTGCCACTTTTTCTGTCCTGCAGCCCAGGCTCAGTGCACTGGCATAACACCAAGTGCCTGAGGAGATCGTGAGGAGCCACTGCAGAGCTGTACCTGGAACCAGAGGCTGGGCAGAAGGATTAGCCACAGCCTACCCAGCTAATTAAGAGTGTTTCACTTACCCTGGCACTTAAGAGCCAGAGATTCCGAGTGTGCTGGTGAATAGAAGAACATCTGCCTGATAACATCCATTTCATGTGAGTTACAAGTTTCAGAGAGCAATTACGCAGCGTTTTTGTTTCTAATCCAAATCAGATGTTTAAACCATTTTGTGATTGCACAATTATCTTGTTTTATGAGGCAACCCAAACATCATTTAACAAGATTTGAATGCCACTGTGTATTTTCAATTTATTAACAAAAATACAGAAGCCAAGCCCCCAGACCTGACAGGGAGAAGCAACGGGAAAAGGATAACAAGGCAGTGGTGAAAACAACCTTGCTGGGAAAACACCACCACTCACCTGGACAGGAGCAGAGATGCTCCCAAGCTCTCCTGCTTTGTTATTGCAGGATTTTTAAGCAGGCAGGAGCTGCTGAGGAAGCAGAGGCAGCTCATTCCTGCCAGCTTTCCTGTAACTCTCACCTGGGGAGGACACAGTGAGGGGCAGAAGAGCCTGTTCCCACAGCACGACACGAATCCAAACACCAAGAGAAGCTGCTGCACTTAAAATTCTCCTGGACTTCCAAGATCCGAAATCCCAAACTGGGATTTTGGTCTGCACATCTGGTCAAGATACGCAACAAATTATAAATACATAAGGTTGGAATCAGTGATTTTTGGATGTCTTTTCCAACCTTAATGATTCTGTGATTCTGCATATTCTTTCTCACTGAAAGTCAGGAAGATGAGAGAGACAAAGACATCATCCCTCTATTTGTGTACTCACAGACTTCCCATGACCTGCTCCAGCAGAGAGCTGGGGAAGGACTGCAGCAGGACTGGGTTCCCTGAGTTACTTGGGGATCTGCAATACAGCCCAGAGTTTTCCCATTCGGACTTTATCCAAATGTAAAATTGGGAAGGAGAATAAGCCAGATGCTGCCTTGGAGAGGAGAGAGGCTGAGTAGACAAACATAATTCTGTTACTCAAGAATTAATTCTCACCAAAACATATTTCTGCCACATTGAAATTGTAATATTCAGCTTCCAAATCCACAAAACTCATTCCAAGATTATTCAGTACAAATTACACCCTTAAAAAAAAAAAAAGCTTTGATTTATCACGTCTCATTTATATAACCTCCATTTACAGTCAAAAGCTAATTTAGTGTTTTCTAACAGATTTCCAGTGTTACTGTACTGAATTAAGCAGCAACACTGAAAAGTCAAGGCCAACTCTCAATCCTGAGCAGGGCCAAGACTCTAAAAGCTCACATGCACCTCCCAGTTTTCACTCCAGGAGCACAAACACCCTCCCTGCAGGAATGACCAGCCATGACCTTCACTTGCAGAATGACAGGGACTCCAAACTTCACTTTTTAAGGTGAATCTCATCATATCCCTCTAGGCTTTGGCAAGCTATTTTAAGACTAGGCTTTTTCTTAAGAGGTCATGGAATACATCCTCCCTGCTGCACAACTTGCACTCTCAGCATCCAACTGCTCAGTGCAGCTTTTAGTCTTCCGTCCCTGCTTGGACCTGTCTTTCCTTCTCAGGATTCCCAAGGGCTGGCAAAACAAAACTCTGCAAAACTCCACCAAACCAGACTCTCTTGCCGTGAAAGAGCAGGAGAAGCCAGGAGCAGGGACCAGCAGGCCAGGCTGAACAGTGCACTGCAAAAACCTTGGCAGTGCAGCAGGATCACCACGAAATGTGGCTACGTTCTGCCTAATTCCTTGACAGCACAAGGTGGGAGCCAAGCAGGGCTGCAGCCTGAAAGCTGTGGCAGAAATTGAGGGCTGCAGACAGAAGGCATTAGAGAACAATGAAAACCACAAACCCCATAGATAATTATAACCAAAAATAGAAGCTTACTAATTTGTCTACCACTAATACTGTTAGCAAAGAGCCCTTACTGTATTCGGTCTTATGAAGGAAAAAAATGTTTATGGAAGCAAAATAATTTAATCATTGCTCCACATTTAGGAGATCTGAGGTCCAACGAACACAGAAAACAGTGAAATATGTACTGCTCTTATTTTTGTTTCACCACTGAGTAATTTTCATGAGCAGAGTACTCAGACTGTATCTCCCTTCTGTAATGTTTAAAAGATGTACAGCACAGAAAATAATCCAGCATCAGTACAGGCATGGACCAGATGACTGCAAGGTCTCCCAGAGCTCTAACTTTTTAACACTCTGCTTTTCTGGACTTTCAGTAGAGCTTATATAAGTCTATATAATTTGCAACCACATTTCCTCCCGAGTCATCTTTTATTTACCTTTTTTTTCTCCTCGCCGACTTACAGAACCAGCTTTGTGACTAAACAATTTTGGTAAGCCTTGCAATCAACAGGATTAAACAGTGTGTGCTGGGTGAACTACAGACAGAATTCATTTGTCAGATCCCCAGTGCCCTGACTTTAATCAGGGGTAATAAAGCCAGCAGTATTGCTAATCCAATCAGCAAGACCAATGAAAAAATAAATTTGCTACTGCAGTTCAAAAACCGCCCTTTCACTGTGCAAAGCAAAACTGGAATGAAAACCTCTCCCTTTGCCTCTCTCACTCCTAAGGTCCCTAATGAACAGAAGAGGGAGGAGGCAGAGGAGTTGCCTATCAAAGCCCAGCTGTCCCTTGAAATCCAGCTTTAATTATTAATACATGTGATGTGCTGAGCAAAGACAACACCTTTGAGGTCTTGCAAGCTTACACTGCAGAACGTAGGGGCTGCAAAGCTGCATCACTCAAAGCCAAGGAGAATGCCTTTTCAAGAAACTTCTCCCAAAGAATTGTTGACCTGAATATAGTATTTTTCTACTGTGTGCTGAAAAAAAATGATTTCGACACAAGGTATTTCTTCTCCCAGGAAATAGTTCTCTGTGAACAGCTGCTTCTTTAACTCCATTTGCAGAGGGACAAGGTGCAGCTCACAGCACTGGAAACCACAGAAGAGTTACAAGGACTGAGCAGGTCAGGATGATTAATGAGCACTTGCTGACTCTGCTGGCTCGGACTGATGCCAGGAGCTTCTCCAGCTCACCTTCAGCACATCCCTGTGGCAGCACTGCTTTGAAGCAAAGCAAAAACTACAGGAGTGTGTATATCACAACTCTACCTTCCCTATACTGCTCCAGGAATTACCATGGAATCACAGAACAGCTGGGGTTGGGAGGAATCCTAAGGATCATGTCACTTCAACGCCCTGCCATGGGCAGGGACACCTTCCACTAGCTCAGGTTGGCAGTTGTCACTATTTTAGGATGGGACATGATGGATATTTCAGTTACTCATGGTATGTTTGTTCCAATCATTTATTACACGCAAATCCACGGGCTGAGGACTGAAGTGTTTTCCTTCTGGTGGGAACAGACTCCCAGCTTTTACAAGATTCTGTGCTTTTCACACCGAAAGATCCCTTGCCTTTTTGATGGCAAGATAGCAGCACCACAGACAGACCTTAATGAGGGCAAGGACCACAATAAAAAACACATTATATGTCATAACTTTATGCCAGATATTTTCAGAGAGAACCACAGCAGTGAAAGAGCACCTCAGACTTCACCTCCCTCACGTCCTGTGTCCCTCATCCTGAGCTGCCTACACCTGCTACCTTCTGAAATCTAAACCAAACCATTGCTGTGGCTTTTGCATGCCCAGAAAGAAAATCCAGCTAATGTCAGTCTCTGTCAAAGAGGGAACTTCCCTCAGAGCTGCTCTTGTTTTTATGGCCACAGCAGCCCTAACTTTTTTTGGCTGATTTACTTCAATGGAAAACAACTCCTTATAAGTGACATCATTCTGGCCAAAACTGAGATGCTGGAATATACTCATAAGAACATTTCTCACTTTTATTTTGGGCTTGGTTTTCTTGCCCATCAGGCCTCATATCTCCAAGCTTTTCAAGAAATGAAGTGGGTATCTGTTTCTCAGCATCACCTTCTCCTTGTTGTTCACGAGGGTTCACAGATACGGGAACTCCCTTGGTCTCTCCATCAATTTTTAAAAGGATACAATGTAAGAATGTGGCTGAGAATGTACAGTTCTTAAAATAATTATTTCAACCTTAATGAAATTTCTCTCCAAAGAACAAGTATTTAATTTTTTAAAAAATAATTTTTAAAAAATACATGCCAAAAGTAGCATGGATGAGAAGCAGATCCCCATCTCACTACAACATTAAATGCTCTACGATTGTGATAAGATCCATTTTCTGGACCAGATTTTGAAGAGGTCCAGTAATTGTTATCAATCAGTCATGAGTGCATAGGTTGGCATTAATAACAAGATGGCAATGCCTTTTGGAGTTTTTTCATTAGAAGCTACATCCTCACCTGTATCATTGTTACTTTAGCTGGAGAGGTTGTTCCAGACAACAAAGCAGCTGTTGTAAAATAACCACTGCTAATACTTTAATTATAGCCACATCATCATTAACTTGTGCTCTCCCAATCTGCTGCCTCCACCTGTTATTGTTAAGTTTATATTTATCTTATTATTATATCTGGGAAATAAATTATCTTCCTGTTAGGTAGCTTTACATTGCTCAGCAAAACTGGAGCCCAAGCACAATCAGGACCTTCATGCACTACCAAAAGAGGAGAATAATTTTTTTTAAGTTCTCTTTCAGTTTTCTCTAAAGCTACTGGCATGTGATGTAATGACTGAGGAACTCCAGCCTGCAGGTTACTGCACTTTCATAAGGAGAGAAGCAAAGAAGCTCATAAACACTTCATAAAGCCCACAGGCACTGATGAAAAGCAGAATATACATCAAATATAAAACGCTGCTCAGGATGCCAACCTCTTAGCAGGTAGGCACTGCCTATTTGAACAGATAGTTTTTGCACTGATGATGGTTTAATGAAGCAACTTTTGCTAGGTGTTCAAAGAAAAAATCACAGTCTCTTCCTTCTGCCTTATTTTCAGAGCCTGTTGATCACTGAAGTGGAAGCTCTTTTGGTCCTCTGAGTCACAGCAGGAAGCCAACACACAGCCATGAGCTGATTGAAAGTCTGAGACACAGACTTTGGATCAGCTCCTCAGCAAAGGTATAGTTTTAGAAACAGTGACAGACTGTCTAGAGCAGAAAAAAAAAAAATTGTCACACATGACAACCCCAACACAAGTCCCTGACACCTCACCTGTGAGCTCACTCATAAAACCAGGGAAAAAAAATCGAGAAAACTTCCTGAAATTCTCTCTAGACAACCAAATTACTTCAAATTTTCCCCAGACAACAAAAAGACTCCAATTAATCTCTATTCTGATAGACTGTTTCTGGGCATATTTGTAAATGGCCTAGGGAACTATAATTAAGCAGTTAACTTGATGAACAGCTGCACTTTTTTGAAGGCAGTCATTAAAAGTAAGGAAAGAGTTACCTGCCTCATTGTTTAACAAGATCTATTAGAATAAAAACATGAAATAGTAACCCTGGAGGAAAAATAATTCTTCACAGAATATTAGATGGTTGCATTTGGTTTCCCCACAGAGTTTCTTTCTAGGCTCCATATTTCTTTGGAAAGAAGGCAGCATCTCATTACTGCTCCTGCTCTTTTCAAAGAACAATGCTTGTGATTTAGCTAAAGAGAAGACATTCCAAGGAAGTGGGTGACCTCTAAATCCTCCTTGGATATAAAAATTCAGAAAAGACACGGATGGGTCACAGCTTCCCAGAATTCTCAATAAAAACAGTATTACCTAAAGTATTAAGATGTCACACAGTCACAAATAGAGGTCTGTTATTCATAAAACATTTAATTTTGAGTGTTTTTCTAATGCTAACTTACAATTACTCAAAACTCTTTCATTTATAAAAACTATACATGCATTAACACAGAAGTTTTTCGTGATGTCAAGGTTCACCAAAAATCCCAATCTAGGATACTTCATTTTTGGAAAAAAGTTGGCTGGAATAGACAAAAAAATATTTTCCTTTCTTTGTAGCCAATAGTTTTATCAAGCTGCTATAGAATGGATAAAAGTATCTGAAGGTATAGCTCATCCTTATAAAGCTTCATGAAAAATTCTATTTATTTCTAATATATTCTATTGTATTTATTTTTTGTATGACCTTGGTTAGGGGTTAATGGAAAGACTCCACTGATTTCCACTCACGATGGTGCCAGAATGTTCCTACAGGGGACATCAAAACCCAGTGCAAGAGAAGCATCATCACTGATATTTTAAAATATCAGTTTGCCTTATATAACAGAGTCAACTTTAGTGGCATCCAAAGTTTCTTCTCTGTTCAAACACAAAAAAATTAATTCAGTAAAAGAAAAATAATCAGTCAAGAGGTCAACTCTTCATTACAGGGACAATTAGAGCCTGATCTACTCCCAAAGCAGCAATGGAAAGACTTAAAGAGTATTTGGCTCACACTGAAGACAGAAGGAGTGAAGAAGCCCTGACCTGGATGCACATTGCAGGTTTGTTTCAATTTATGGTGTCATTAATCTGAAGGGGGAGGAACTTTATTTCAGCTTTTAGCTTTGGACAGTTTGCTTTAAGGTCTCCTTTATGCCCCACTGCACTTGACTCCAACCAAAGCACTCAACACTTGATTCTTTACCAATGCCACAGCACCAGTAAATGAAAAACTACTTTTCTAGAACTGAGAAAAAGAGTTTGCCTGGAGAGGGTGTGGAGTGTCCCTCACTGGAGATATTCCAGAGCCATCTGGACACAATCCTGTGCCGTGTGCTCTGGGACGACCCCGCGTGAGAAGGGAGGTGGGACCAGTGACCCACTGTGGTCCCTTCTGACCTGACCCATCCTACAACTTAATTTTGAATGCTGTGAACAACATTTTACAACCCAAAAGTCTCATTTTCAAAGCTGTCAAGCTCACATACCCCAAATGACTTCACAGATGATTTGGGTGCCGGCATTTCTGGAAAGCCAGGCTCCAGGAGCTACATGTCCTGCAGGAAGGGGAGCAAGTTACCATCAAAATAGATACCCCTGGATGGAAAGCGTTAAACCCTGCATAAACCAGCACACAGGAGTTACAAAAATAACGTAAGATAGGGAAATTTGGCTTAATTATTGCTCTTTTCACCAAGTCCTACATCCCACAAACGTTGAACAACAACGTGCCTCGGTTTCTCTCGTTTATGACCCAGTTTATACAATGGAGCTGCCACGTGCTCAGAGATGAGGTGGTCAGGGTATGTCATTTACAAGCCATGAGTGTACTGATGCCTGTAACTCAGCCCTGGGAGAAGAGGCAGACAAAAACAATTTGGCACCCCGCCCTGCCATTCCGGTGCCTCTGCGGCAGCCTGGATTAAGTGAGGAGCTGCAGCAGATGAAGCTGCATTCTCCACCTCCCTCATGCCGCAGCTTTTGTGGCAACAGCAAAAAATATCCTCGAAGCTCTAACCTTGTGTGAGCACGAAAGGTTAAACAGGCAAAAATCAGGCCACATAATGAGAGACCGAACGAAGGGAAAGGAAATCTTCCTGGCCAGAGTATTCTCTGCTTCTGGAGCAGATAACCAGTCAAAGATCACACAACCTGCCCCCAGAAGATAAAGTTTCTGGTGCCTGTTCAATGCAAAGGCTTCTGCTTGTTCAGCACAGTATTTCTTCTTGTATTTGTTTCCCTTAGACCTTGGTGATCTTTCCTGCATTCAATTGCTCGGCTCCATTTCTCATCATGCTGTGGGCTACAAAAGCAACTATTCAGGACCTGGAGGTGCTGAGACTCCTTATCTTGAATTTTAAGGACAGATTACACTAACCTCGCTCACAGTGAGCAGTATTTTGTACAAAGCATATGTACCACCAAAGTCCCCGAGAACACCAGTGCTACAGGATATGGCACAACAGGAACAGAGATACCACAAAGGATGGAAATGCTTCCTTGGCACCTCATGCTGCCTGATAAATATACCAATGCAGTACAAAATTTAATACATACTGGAAGTCTCTGACATTTATTACGAAAAAAAAAATCTGCATAATAAAATCCATACTTGCACCAGAAGAACAGGGCACGCTGCAATTGTAAAAATCTGCTCGAATTAACTATTCTTACAATATTTCTCTCTGTCTGGATTGAAAGATCTTGTAATATTCTGACCAAACCCGAAGGGGAGGGTAGACCTTTCTTGCTTTGGAATAGATTCAGATGCCAAACCACAGGGATTGCTTTGGCTCTAGAAAACCAAGTCTTCTAAATTTCCGTTCCTGGCAAGAAATACAAAATATAAATCAACCTCTAAGGAGGAAAAAGGAACTACGATGTAATTTCCAAGAAAACAAAACTGCAGGACCTCATCTGTCATGTATCAGGAAAGCGGGGATGAGCAGAGTAAGCATTTGTGGGCACAGAGAGACTTCCCAGACCTTCCTCTCACAGATGGGGCCGGGCTGGAGACTGCCAGCCCCGCCAAGGTCAGGCTGGCAGCAGTGCTGGATGGCGGGGCCACAGCCCAGCCAAGCGCACCGGGAACAAGCTGCCAAGCAAAACTCCCACCCTGACCCACAAATCGTGCCCGTCAGTGGTCTGCAGGTGGAAAACAGAAGCGCAGAAGTTTTGCAGTGGAGCTCACTTGTTCAGGCTTCCTTCAAGTCTGTCTACAAATTGTTTCTTCATTACTGTGCACTGAATCACAGAGCAGCTCACTAGGCTTACGATGAATTTTGAAGTCTGTGCAGGTGCAGTGCACCTTCCCTGCCCCAGAAATCCCACCAGCTCCCTCACAGATGTTCCTCTGAACGCCAACAGCAACCAGGGCCCCTGTCAGCCCCACACTGCAAACAAAGCAGAGCAAAGGCTGCAGCTGAGCAGAGCCAGCCAAGGGAGACCCCAGGATTCCTGGCACCCACAGCAGTGACAGAAAAGCTCTGCAGGCCACCTTTTGACTAAAACCATCTGTGAAGGTGTATACTTTGTCACAGCATTTTCTCCCCTCCACTGTTAGTTTGGTTTCCAGCTTCAGAAATTATCTTAACCAAAATTAGTGCACGTGTGTGCCCCAATCAAGAGATTGTTTTCTTCCCTCATTACTGAGTCTCATGGAGGTAGCATCAGCTACCAGAGCTTATCTGCTCGAGATGAACCTTTTTTATGAAATCCTTGAGGAGGTTAATATCAGTATTCCTTAAAATAGTTTTTTAAAAAGTTATTTTCTTCAAACCGTGGGCTAGGATTAGCCTTGTCATTTATGCTTTTCAGTATACTCTGAGTAGGACCGTACGCAAGTTTACAATAACAAATTTTCTATTTTCCCTGAAGTATCGTTTGCTTAATACCATATTCTCATGGCTTTACACATGCCATTAATTCCAATCACTTTTTATTTCTTTGCATGAAATAAGTAATGATGAGAAGTAAGTCAAATTAGAGACCAAAGGGAAGTACAAAAAGACACAACCTGACTTCCTCAGCCTCTATGAAACCACCAAAAATATGGTATCATTTAGAGGTCTCAGCTGTAAGAACCAGTACAAAAGCAAGAAAAGGGTCTACATGGCACAGCAAATTGCCATTTCCAGCACTTCCCACACACTTTCTGTTATGTTAGCTCAGGTACCAGGAGGAGAGTGGCTAAATTAGCTAAAAAAAAAAAAAAAAATAGCAACAGAGTCAGGGGGAAATTCCAAGTTAACACAACGGGGAGCACACAGCAGTGAGGCACTGTCCCCATCCTGAACTAGTTCAAACCAACCAGAAAAGAGTGGTAGGAGGTGAAAAACAACAACACAGCAAAGCAAAAGGAACTCACCAACGCAGAGCACGCAAAGCAATGCTGCAGCCACGCCAGGCCTCCTGACTCCCCTGGCTTGCCCCAGGTGTCTGCCACACCACTTGGTGGAACTCCGCAAGACTACCAGCGAGCTACGAAAAATTGCCACGCCTGAAGTTGACGTATTTCTGCACTTTGCAAGAGGGGCTTTGTGCAGGCACCTTCTGCCGAGCAGCACAAGAGATCCGAACACTCCTCACAGCTCCCGAGCACCACTGCAGTCACTCCACGGATGGAAATCCGCTCTCTCAAATGCCTGCTCTATCCCTGCTTCCAAAACACGAGAGGTTTTGGCGTGCAGGATTAGCAAGGGCTCTTCCAACTGCTTGGATCCAACAGCCAGGAAACCCCTTCTGGAGCTGCCCCTCTCTCTGCCTCCTTCCTGGCAGTGCCTGGGATCTTTCCAGTGGACACAGCCCTTTTCCGAGGGGTCTGCCCACAGGACAGGAGGTTGCTCTGTTCCCACTGCAAATACTATCCCTTGTCTGTCACCAAAGGACAGCAGTATTTGGTGCTGTGTAAACACGGAGATACCTTCCCGAACAGAGAATGCAGATCCACTGGCTCTTTAGGGATGAAAATAAATAGATTTACTGAATACAGATGCTGCCCTAAAGTAACCAAGCATTAATATAGTGAAATAAAGACAAAACAATAGTGAGCAACGGCCTACACAGTTTTTACCTATCATAAACAAGAAATGAACCCTTTGATATACAAGAAACACTCTTATAGACTTGAATCCATTTAAAATGGATTTTGTTTAGACTCACTTTCAACTCCTACTGCTTTCTTACAAGCCTCAGGACTTCATTTTTAAACAAGGAACCCTTTGTATTCTGTCACAAATCCACAGCAGTAAAAGCCAGATGTGAACTGCAGAGTCTCATTAAAAGCATCGTTGCAAAGAGGTGATGGAAGCTTAGAGGACTTATGACCAAGCAGGGAGGTCTGAGATTCCAGTAATGGTACAAGAATACATTTTCAGAGAACAAAAATGTTTAATGTGAAACGGCCTTTGAACTTTCAAATACGTGTAGTGCTGAGAGCACCACTGTTTGTAACACAGTGGCAAGAAATAAAGATAACCAGCATTTGTTAGGTTTATTTTACTCTACAAACGCTGAAAATAACGATGGTTCCCAGTCACATAAATCCTGTACTCCCAACACTGGTTCCAAAGGTAAATGGCTTTTACCCAGATTACAGCTAATACCTCACCATGCTGAAAATAACCCCAATTTACACAAATTGCCTTAGTGGAAGCCTGAAGTGGGAACAAAGGCAGCTCCCTGCTTGGAAACGCTTCCACCAGGAACAGCACGACTGAGGCGCATTTGGTGGTCCAGGAACCTGGAAGGCGCCGTCCCTACTCCCATTCCGGGGCAGATGGAAGGATCCAGAGCTGGTGTTCCACATGGTTCTGTTTCTCTTCTCACAACAATCGTGCTTACAAGGGATATAAAATAAAAGGTGGAACCAGCAGAGTCAGGGCTTTAAATATCCCTGGGAGTTGTACTGTGACCATTCTGAATGTTGCTGATGGGGCTCTTTTGGTGGTAATTAGGAGGATGCACTCACTCCTACGGATGATGGTAAGGTCTTGTGAGCACTTTTTTGATTCAAATGCTTAAAATAAACTCAGGATAACACTTAGGACAAAACATACACAGATTAAATTAACATTATAAACTCAGTATTCAACTAGCTAAGTGTTGAAACTTTGTGCCCTGTAACAGCCAAGTTATTTCAGTAAAATATTCTGTTCCTCTTCACATGAAAATTCCAGGCACCCCTGTTTTCCTAGATAGTCCTTTTAGTTCAAATAAAGCCACATCTCCCCCTTTCCCTCTCTCTGAGGCATGGAGAAGACATTGCACCAGAGAGAAACTGGGCAGATTTAGCAGTTCAAACTTATCTCCTCTTTTAGGAGCGATGTAAGTGAATTTAATCCAAGAAAACTGTATCATTAATATGTGCTTACAGGCATTTCCTTGAGCTTTCAAGTTTGCAGAACAGTGTGAGTTATCATATCAAAACCTTAAGCACCAGACAGGGAAAATGGGAGCTGCAACGTCTATGATTAAACATTAAGATAAGGTGAGAAGAAAGTTTCATTTTCACATATGTAAGTTCATTTTTCTTCAAAAAATAAGTGCTAACTTCACCAGCCTGCTCAGCACCACTGTGTGACTCTCCTTGTATTAGTTCTACTAACCATGATTAAAAGGGATCAAAGTCCAACTCTCTTCTTTGTGACTAAAAGAAAAAAAAAATATATCAGTGATGAAATATTTCCATCCAGTAAACAAAGTGCCAGGGAAATATCAGAACCACTGTCAGCGCTGGCAGCAGCAGCAAGGCAGAGATTTCCATTCAACCTTTGCCTTTGCTCCAGCTAGCTCAAGTACTTAACATTTTCTTCTCCTTCAGAGGAGGCTGCTTGAAAGGAAAAATAATTCAGCATTGTCTACACAGAGAAAGAACAAAACTGTATCTTATTACAGCAAAGAATTTTTTTTTTCATTAAAATGACTGTTTCCTAAGTTTCTTAAATAAAAACTGTCCTGCAAGTACCACTATATCAGGAGTGACACAGACAAAAAAATTATAGATATTTAACTAGTGATTCAAGTCTAAGGATGAGAGGACATAGATAAATTTTGAAATGTAAATCCTTGAGCTCTTTTTGTGAGGAGTTATCTAGATCATCTTTTTTAAACAAAAAGGCAGTTTACTGGCAGCTGTGTATCAGACACTTCATCGTTATTGTTGTTTGTTATCTGCAGCTTGCACAGGCAAAGTACATTAATAAACATCCCCCTTGTCTCCAGCACAATGCAGCTTCCAGTCTGCAAGTGTCTGCATAATGGTGTGATAGCTGGATTGAAAATCCTGCCCAGGGAAGAGACTCCTGACCCAAACGGCTGGACAAATTCCTCCTCTGAGACTTCCCCCACTACCCAGGCTAATTCTGAAGCACCTGATAAAACAGAGACACATCCTTGGGTATGCAGAGCAAGGGAATGCTGCTGACAGAGACAAATTTCCTACCGATAGCACACGAAAGGGAAAGCTCCTGGTGCAGGGGGGATGATCACAGGGCAGAATAACAAAACACCCAGCTACTCATTTCACCTGAGCCAGAAGAAAAGGTGCATTTGTTTCTGAATAAACGCGGCGTTAGACATGCAATCAGAGCTCGTAATTAGCTACTAATTATAGCAGCCAGGATCTACTCATGGCATAGTCACTCAACAACCCAGATCACCATTTCAAACAGAAGTTCCTGTAGAAAAAAAATATTTCTGGGAAAAAATAGAGAATTGACACTTTCCAGTGTCAAGCAACAGCGATTAAAAGCAATTATAAGCAGAGGATTTGCTTGCCTGCATAATCATATTCACTCCAATCTGTCTGCTGGCTGCACGAGGGGAGGGTCAGGCAGGAGACAAACACACAGAGCTGCACGGGTCAACTCAATTTATTTGAAAGTCTCAGTGGACTTCCAAAATAAAGAATCCTTATGGAGGGAGAATGTGTCAGCCACATGGGTCTGAAGCTAAATATGTTTTAGCTTCAGAAAATAAGATACATAAAAAAGTCCACGGTGAAGCGCAAAAGATTAATAGTTCTGGTCATTGTCAGGCATTTGATTAATTTTCTCAAACTGACAAGGTGGGGAAAAAAATGGAGATCAAAGTAATTGTTAGCAACTAAATAATAAAATACTAAAAGGAGAAAAATAACGTGAGGACAGACCCTGCTGCAGGTAACAAAAAGGAGCACGCACTTGACACTGAGGAAAACTAAGACCCATCCAGTCCCTGGGGTGACTTTTCCACTTAAATGAACTGCTTGAGAATTGGTTTATCAACTCCATCTGTATTTTCCTAGTTCTCCCATGGTTTTGCTCAAAACAGCAGCTAGTTTACTGCTTGCTCTTACTTAGACGTAAAATTCTAAATCTGCTTTTCCACAGAAATTCAAATTCCAGGTATTCCAATTACTTCCATGTATGCACTTTTGAATGGACAGGCTAATTAACAAATTGTTTTGATGTTTTAATGAGGACTCCAACTCCTTTGAGGATTGACTGCAGTGGGGAGAACAGGGCTGCCATGTTTTCTGTCTATTATTTGGAGAGAACAAAAGCTACTGCTACATCTTCTTTTGCCTACCAGGCACCCCCTCACCATCCTGGGAGGTGACCTCCTAATCTGCACATCACTTTTTTCCTTTTCTTTTTGAGTCCAAGTGTTGCAATTTCCCTTGCTCATATCCCTACAGACCTGGGGAACCCCCAGTCTGGGTAAGTGGCATTTGAAGCCAGATCTCAGCATTCCTTCTTCTGCTGCTCTTTCATCTCTGCGACATCAAGTATTTATTTTCTTGCCTTTCCTTCCTTCCAAGGTCCCCAACAGCTCTGCCCCATCAATCAAGATGTCAGGCTACATTACCCATATGATAAAAATAAAAGCAAACAACTCTGCTTGCCTGTTGTCTTACACTGTCTCTCACCTTGCAGGACCAGGGACTCAGCTCTCCCTGAACAAAGCGAAATCACTGCCCACCTTCAAAAACCTCTAGAACAGCTTTGTTACTACAAAGCTCTTCTAAGATTAGGTTGTGGATATGACAAAAACATAACCTAACCCAATAAATATCTTAAATTCTCATTGGTTTACTACATGTCTACTGTCTTTTACCTTTAGGGTGTAATTCTGAGCAGTGATAAGCAGAATTCTTTTGTATTTTCATCACTCTCAGGACCTCACCCATAACTAAACTCCATGGTAATGACATTTAAGTGAAATACCATAAAAAAAATCTTTTATCCCTACAAGTTAATCAATAAATCAATCTATGAAATCACATCTTTCAATAGAGATTGGTGATCCCCTGTATTTTTCTCACTTTTTTTCCCCAAATCACCAGGACCATGCTTTTCTTTCTCCTTCTGGCCCCCACCCAACCTTTGTGATCTGACAGTTCTTTGCATGTTTATACACCAAGTATTGTATTTTCTAGTGAACCACCTCAAGCCTTTCCAATATCACAATGAGGGACAGTGCACTTATGCTAAATTGGGTTTATTACCAGTGTTTTCAATTCTTGTAACGCTATTAACTGTGGAGTACACAGAGTGTGCTGGGCAGGCACTGTGCATTAATCCTACTGCCAGAAAAAGAAAGAATTTCTCATTGGAAGCATCTGGTAAAAGGACACTAGAGGCCTTGAAATCACGACTGGTGCTCCTACTATTTGCAAAAAATTGACTACAAATACACACTAATTTCATTTCCCTGACCCTGTTTGCCCAATAGGAACCATCTGCTGCTATTCATTGACTCCTACCCAGCCTGATCCAAGATCAGGAATCCAGCAGCAATCATCCCTTCTCTGTCTGCAATGTCTCTGCATTAACCCAAAGCAGAAGATGAAATGAAGAACGTTAAAATGAGCTTTAACAATCTATAAAATCCTTCCATTATGCAGTTTATGGCGAGTGATTATCACTACACTTTGGATTCCCATAATGAGTTACTTTCTTAATAACCTCCTGAGGGCATCATAGAACGGAGTCAATGGCTGAAAATTATAGGGCAAACAAGAGACAGCTCCAAGTTGGTGTTTTATATTCAACAGAGACGCAACTGGACTGAGTTGGGCTCTGCATCCTGAGCTGATTTCCATAGCGAGCCTGAATGAACTAAGAAAAGAATTAGCAGAGTTCCTCTCAACTTCACTCAGCAACGCCTGAGTATTTTTGTCCTCTGAAAGCAAGAGATTTGAGACATTCAAATAACAGCAGATAGAGCTGGTGTGGAACAACAGATTTTCACGAAGAGGAGGAGCTGTGAAAATCCCATGCTCTGGCCAGCACACCATTACTCAGCCCAGACAGCTGGAACGGAAACAAGGACCACGTGAATCATCCAGGCTGCTCTCTAGGAACACACAGGGCTGCTCTGCACAGCCCGTAATAATAACATTTGTTATTCCACCATGGACTTTCAGATTAACTGTCTTATCTGGTTTTACGACGCCGCGCTCGGTGCATTTCAACGCCGTGGTGCTACGGAAGGTAAATCACTTCACCAGCCCTCCACCAAGAAAGCCACAGGACATCTTCCAGGAAATAAACATTGGTCAAGCCTCTGTCATAATTACAGGCTCTTCAGAACATTCCATTCGCGCCAGGGAAGTTCTGCCATTACTGGGGAGGCCTATGCACCTCCAATGAGATCTAGTATTACCTCAAAAATTAAATTGGAAGAATAACTTTAACTGAAAGTCAAGTTAGTATGAGCACTGGCCCACATTTATTAGAGCCCTAAATCAGGTCCTTCTGTAAATGATAATAATGCTACATCTGGTCACTGGTTAAGTCGAACCACAAACAAGGAGATGCTGCAATATGCATAAATTCTTTGAGCACTTAGCTTAATGATATTTTTCTGGGGAGTTACAGGTGGCAATGCAACAAATAAAACCTAGAAAAGAGTTTTCTACATGCTGGCTTTTTTTTTTTTTTCTCCCAAGGATGGCAGTCACAGAGGTACAACCTCTGAAAAAAAACTAATATATTTATATTATGCACAAGGTTAGTAGAGCTTCTAAAGCTCTTTCTGTGACTACACTTTCTCATTCTCGTTAGCTATGTAACAGTTGTCAAACACCTCATTACAAGATAAGCTCAGTTTTATTTCAGAAACCGAGGAACAGACAAATTAACTGACAGCCCCAAGAACAAATTGGTTGTAAGAAATGGGCTCAGAAGCTGCTTTTTATAATCCCATGAAATACGTATCTCAAAAAAGCATCATTAATGAATTTTCTCAGAAGCAATCTCTGAAAAATCCTAAGAGGTGAGCAATACAAAAATCTAAAAATAAAAATAAGTGGGCATAAACCTGCAAGATCTTCAGTTATTTTTGGATCTCCAGATACAAGAGAAGCAGAAAAATAACACAGGAAGGGAAAACATTACAAGAACAGTTCAAATGATAAATGTTTTCATATCTTAAAGGAGTTAATAATTTACAGAATGTTAGAAATAATTACTTGTTTAAGCAAGCTACCCACTGGACAAATTTCAGAGCCACCAGGGATTTTTTAATTCAGTGTATCAGCTTAATTCTGATTCAAAAAGAAATATATTTTACTCTGAAAATAAATTGTAGACACGATGCTCTCTTTGAAATCCAGCATGAGCCCCCACTCTGCTGCAAGAAACGCTTTGGGGGAGAAGCTGTGTTTCAAATTTATTAATGATTCCTCAAGTTGTTATAGAAACGCAATTGCAGCAAGGCAATGTCTAGAGACACGAGCCCCTTTCATGTTCACTGTCAGAGGAGCTGGTTGCTGAGGTTACCTAACAATGGAGGAACTTGTACATCCAATTCCCTCTTTACAAAGGCCCCACAAACCCAGGGCTCGCCACACAACAATGCTGGCTAAAGCAACCACTGGGCTTATTTACACTGCACAGATTTAGAAAACACTGCTGTCTGCTTTCTTCAAATACCTGGTGGCCACTGTACCCAGAATCAGCTCTTCAAAGAAGACATCAAAAGGCTTTTGCTGGGGAAGCAGAACAAGATATTTCTAAAACAGGCTTCAACTCTACCAACTGCTTCAAAACTTCCAGCATGTGCTAAATTCATTTTTAATTTCAGTAGGACAACTGAGTGCTCAGTGAGACATTTAGGGTGAGATGTTAAAGGCTTACACACACTTTAATACCTTCAGTCAAGACTGCAGCTCCTCTCAGTAACAACTCCAGGGATGAACAGGCAACCTACGTGCATTTTACAGACATTTAGCATGTTCTACGTGCTGCCACCAACAAAAACTATTTTTGAAGGGCTATTTCTCCTCTTCAAAAGACACAAGAATTAGTGAGGAAAGCTGAACATTCAGGGCTATGAAAACAGTGAAGGGTCTGCAGGGGAAGCCGAAGGAGGAGCAGCTGAGGTCACTTGGCTTCTTCAGCTGTAGAAGAGACTGAGGGGAGACCTCACAGGAGCCTACAGTTTCCTCAGGAGGGGAAGGGAAAGGCACTGACCCCTCCTCTCTGAGGACCAAGGACCGGACCCGAAGTTGTGTCAGAGGTTTAGGTTGGATATGAGCAAAGGTTCTTCCCCCAGAGGGTGCTGGGCACTGCCCAGGCTCCCCAGGGAATGGGCACGGCCCCGAGGCTGCCAGAGCTCCAGGAGCGTTTGGATCATGCTCTCAGGGATGCCCAGGGTGGGATTGTTGGGGTGTCTGTGCAGGGCCAGGGCTTGGACTGGATGATCCTTGTGAATCCCATAAGTAGGTCATTCAAAAGAAATAAAGTTTGTTGCTGTTACTGCAAATTGCAACTAAGAGCATTTGAACACAAGGCAAGCGAGTAGGGATGGAACATCCAGGAGAGAGGAGAAGGCAAAGGAAGAAAGAAAAGGGAAAGGTTTGTTTCCATCATTAAAAACAGATTTCAAAAGGAAAACTCAGTTTCATTACAGTCAGTGAGTGCTCTTCTGTCAACTTTAAGGGAGCCATGCCTTCACCCCAGACAAGTACTAAGTGCAACCAACTACTACATCTTTTTTTTTTTCTTTAAACAAGGAGGGAAATAGTAAAATGAAAAACCATTGAGTCTGGCAAATCCCAGAGCAGCAGCTGAATATAAATGAGGAGATAAATGATGAAAAGTGTGTAAAAGCAATTCTTCAATGGGTTGGAATAAAACAAAAGTTTGCGTTCTCACTCCACGTTCCAAAATGGTTTTTGTGTAACTGTAATTAGAAAATCGTGGCTGGGTGTGGGGAGGTGTCTCATGGGTGACTGAACAGCCCCCATGGATTTGATAAGCAACTCCTACAGGATGTCTGTGAGGTGAACACACACCTGTGTGTGTTACACACAACCACATTTGCTAGAAAGAGACAATATTTAAATAAACAGTGTCAAACAAAGCACTCCATTCACAATTTATCATTTTTTAAGTTCTTTCAATAAGATCTCTAGCTAGTATTCCCTGAAAAAAAAAGCAGCTGCAACTGTACTCCGTGGTTTTTTCCTTTGGCCTCTCAGCAATTTAAGTCGATCACACGAGTTCTGCATGGGATGGTTTCAGAGATGGAATTCGTGCCAGCCCTAAACGAGACTACAAAGTGTTTCTGCACCTTCTTGGCCTTTCTACGAGGCAGGCACAGGGTGTAGGGCCACACTGCCATAGTCAGTTTGCATCCAACACCCTTTCAGACACGTCCAGAAACGCCTCCTTGCTGGTGGAGCTTGCACTGGGTCCCAGCCCAACAGACACAAACCAGTGCTGGTCCCAGTATAAAGGCACTGGAAGAACACTGTACCTATGCAGTCAAAGGAATTGGCCTTATCTACAACTCATTTATCCCAAGTGCTCAATTCTGTATAGAATTAAAGAGGTGACCGAATTTTAACATTAAGAAAAATACGCTCAATATAGATTTGGTAGATTTGCTTTCACAAAGAAAGTGAGTCTTTTCTTTGTCAGCCTTCTCTCTACAGACTTTCTGCTCATCATTTTTCCAGTGCTCAACAGAAAGTTCCTGCTACAAGTCACAGTGCCTAAAAACTCCAGTTCAACACTAAGGAAGGCAATTCTCTATTCAGAGCTCTATAAGACTATTATAAAAGGCTATTTTTTCACAGAAGAGCAATAAAGAACACTCAGTAATTCCAAGTACAGGAGTTGTGTATCATTTCTTGTATGTATCATTTATATGATTAAAACAGTAATGGCACATATGGCTAGAACTGGCAGGCTTCACTTAATGAAAATACTGAAAAATTAAATGTCTTATTTTCATTATGTTGTTCAGAGGGTGTTGTTGCCTCTTCTCCTGGCCAAACACAGTCAGAAATCTGGATTCAACCACAAATCATTTCTTGCAAACACCTGAACCACGGACTAGAAAGGAAATTCATCCCAAGCCCTTCCCACCTATGCTCCAATTCTCTAATGAAAAGATCTTGGGCTCTAAAAACAGCCTTTTATTTTCTTTAATGGTTATAGTTCGATAAAGCTAACATAATCCAGAATGGCTTGAAACGAATAAATCTGCTCGATAAGAGCCACAGATCTTTCAGTTTGGTCCAGTAAGAAAAAAATTGGTTTCACTCTCAAATAAAAAAAAATTGATTATGAACCTGTCTTGAGAATGATTCCCTGCCAGAGTATTCCAGAGCCTGGACAGCATGCCTGTAACAATTGCAGTCCCATCCACACAGATGACTGATGATCTGAGAGTCCAGTGTGCCTCACTGAACTTTATTTAAACTCATCATAGCTACAGAATTGCTCTGGAGCTCTCATGGAACTTCTCTGGCTCCATGTCCAAACGCTCACCAATAGATTTTAACCAGGCTGAGGCTTTCAGTGCCTTTTGCTGCTTTGTGCTGCAGACAGGCAGGGATTTGGGGAATGCAGGTGTGCCAGAGCATCAGGGTTTAAAATGCTACTGGACCTGCTCAGCCAAAAACCTGAGCCACTGGGAGGTATCCCATCCACAGGAGACTCTGAGGTGTAAATTACCTGGGTACCTGTCCTTGTTCCACAACACACAGGCTACTACTTGACGTAGCATCAGCACAGGAGGACTAAAATCTCCTTCTCTAAAGAGAATTTCTGCCACAAAACCTTTTGCAGACTGCTTTTCAAACTCCCCACTTTCAATTACATAAAGAGACTTCAGACTGGGGCCAGTAAAGCTGCTCCTGATTTACAGTGATGGAAATAGAGGAAAATTGAGCAGGAGAGTTCATAGAAAGTTAATTGGCTGAACTCACAGGCAGAGAGACTTTCTGCATTAGACCATTATAGAAAACATAGAATTAAGAACTAAATCCTCTGAACCTTTGAGCACAACTTAGTCCACAAGACAACAGAAGGGGAGACAACAGCAAATGTTCAGCTCCAGCACTGGCCGAGTCAATTCCCAGTGTTCATCCCCAAAGCTAAATGCAAAACTGACTGCCAGAGGAAAAAGAGTAATGCATATTTTATAGATCCTCCCCTGCTGCACTCTCCCTCCATCCTGCCAATGTTTTGTCCTCATTTATAGCCACCATCGCCAGGTCCTGCAGGTTTCCAGGACAGAGCGAGCCTCAGGAAGAGACAAGGGTCCGCAGGGCAGAGCGGAGGGTGGCTCAGCTATGGAGCTACACTGTGGAGGAAGGAAAGCCACCAAGCTGACAAGGAGCTGCAGATGTCACAGCAGAGTCTTGCTCTGTGCATTACGGTGCAGTATTCACCATAAAGTGGCAGCAGTGGGGCAGAAGGACGACTGAGGCTAAACCTTCAAGCATTAACTTTTCCTGTACCTCCTCCCTGTTTTAGGACAGCCTAAAAGCCACACCCGCCCTGCTGCCATTTCCAGTGTTAGGCCCCTCAGAAACTGGATTAAAAAAATCACACTCTCAAATTTTCACACACCACATCGAGGATAAGTGTTTGAAATTCCCACTAAAGTGAAACAGATGTTGGAATGCAGCAGTGGAACTCGGAGTTGCATCACGGCACAGGGAGTATTTTTAAGAATTATTTAGAAGTGTTTGGAAGACACCATATTTCTAGAATTAGGCCAACTTATAGTAAGATGAACATTTTTAACATTAATACAGAACAGAGCTGAAGGCTCAGCTCTCATTTCTATCGACTGTAACACATTTCTCCTGAAAAGAGGTGATGAGAGAAGATGTGTTTTCTTTCGGTGCCAGACATGCACATGGATCTGACACTGAAGAAAGTGTTTCACAGTATTCCCCAGTGGCTGCAGCTATGATCCAGAAACCAATCCTTTAAGAGAATTTAGTCACAACACTGGTACGCTGAGAATAAATCAAATCAAAGTGGCCGCAGCATTAGACAAGACATTGAATAATTTTGCTTAGGCTCATATTTACTAAGGCTGGGAAGAGCCTACTCCACTCTTACTACAATTTCCTTGACTTTTAATAGGACTGGAGTTTAGAGGGAAGGTGGCTTTTTCTAATTTTTTTTTTCTTTTTAAAAAGTGATGTTGTAATTCAAATCCTGGTAACCTTGGAAACAGCCTCTCTCCTCAAATATGTCTGTGTCAATTAAAGTAATTGGGACACTCCAGCTAATGGTGCAGAGATTTCAATATCCAGGCTGGTGCCGAAGCATTAGTCCTAAAGGACTCTCAGCTGAGACACAGATCCTCTGAAAAAAGCATGTCTTGGAAAGGTTCTGCTCTTTTTGTGAGCATTTGTTGGCAGGATAGCTGGGAAGAAGCTACCTTTAAATAATGTCTTTGTACGTACTCACAATGCCCAGACGATTCAGTGACAGTGAACTTGGAGTTTATTTGTATGTGTATGTCAACAAACTCTCTAAGCAAAGCAGAAAAACACCATTATTACCTTTAAGATTGACTAAAAAACTCTACAGATTTACAGAATTAACCTTTTCTCCTTACCCTTTGATAACATGTGTACATACACATGCACACACACTCCCCTCAAAATTACATACTCATTAAGAGACAGTCTCTATCCATGCCAGATTTATGAACAAACAGTACTAACTTTACTAAGTGCCTTGGGCTATCCTAAAAACTGGAATAAACCAGGATTCCCACCTTGCAACACTGGTGGCTGGGAAAAAGAAAATCAAGAAACTGTTAGGAATTTCTCACAGCATCCAAAAGCAGCTCGCTCCTTCTTCATTGAAACCAGAAAGACTTGTGTAAAAAAGGAATATCCTCTAATGCATTTTGAAAACCACAGACATCAATCAATCACTCAGTTCAATGACAGGCATCACCACCTTTCTGCAGACATACTTTAGTAAAAACCCTTTTTTGAGAGCATACAAATATATCTCAAGGCTCACCCCCCCCACATCTCCAAAAGAAGGCATTAAAAGAAATATTTCTTCTACAGAGGATAGTCACTGTGAAAATATTGGCATGCAGCACTGATAATTAAAATGAACTTTTAAAGTTTTCTAGAGATAAATACCTTTTCAAGGTATTTTAAAGATATTTATTTTTCTATATTAAATTTTTGCATAGCATTAAGTGATTTCTAGTAAATTATTTTTGTCACTATGCAAATGGCAAAGTGACTAAACCACATCTAAAATCTGTCCCTTCCATCCCTATCAACAGCAGAGAAACAGAAGGAATTACATAGCCTTTGGGGAAAATAATCTAAATACTGATGGTTTGAAATGATTATGACTGGGTACTTTAGTTGTCACACATAAAACGGGCAAAGGGAATAAAATAAGAAAGTCCAAGCTCCAAGCAGTCTTTTCCCATATGAAAGATTTACTGTAATTCTTTTTCTAAAGCTTAGATGATCCAGGCCTTCCAGGCTGGAAGACCAAAACTGACCAGCAAATGGGGTGTTCAGACCTCGGCTGAGGCGCCTAAGTGATCCTCTGATATTAATAATGGAAAAGAAGGGGGGGGAAAGCAGGCAGAAGAAGAGTGCAGTAGCTGAGTCAGGACCCACACACACATCACTGCCAGCAAAGGCATAAAAGATCAGAACAGTCACAGTCCAGAACTGTTGTTTCAGTCCCTTTGAGATGTGAAGTTATTTATATGAGAAATCTGTAACACAATATGGAATAACTCCATCGACGAGATGTGAAGTGAGACGGGTCCAAGTCTGCAGCAGAGCAGCTGCCAAACTGGACTTGGACAGCTCAGCTCTAGAAGGCCATTTTTCAGTTTAAAGACTACAATAAGCAAAATCCTGAAATATTATGCCTGTAAAACACTTTGGAAATATGCTGTAATAGTCCCTAAAACCAGCACAGATAATGCAAGTTTCAACTTGTTACTCATTACTGTCTGAATATGGAAAACACATTCTAGTCACTGAAAACCCAGACAGGAAGGGGTTTTGTAACAATTTACTTTTATAAAGTAAAAACTTGTAGTTTCACTCTTCAGATGGGTCCAACTGTCCTTCCACTGAAGGAAGCTGAGTTTGACATCCACATCAGCAGCAGCAGAATTAGGCTATAAAGCTACAACTGCATATAAACAGCTGTCAGACAATCACACTGCAGAATAAACATAAACCCAAAATTAATTCAGAGTAATTATTTATACAGGCTTAAGTGAGATCAGCGTCGTGGATTTTTTTCATTTGGTGAAGATAAAGATTATCTTTGTTTTATTACCTTCTTTTTAACGTGAGAAGATGCTGAATACTGTATCTTGCTGTAAAACATTTCATATTTTAGCCTAAATATTTATACTGAGTTTCATTCTGAGGCAAAGTAGTTTAAACTTAGTGTTTGATTTTATCAGTTTTACGTGAGGATAGAAGCAGTCACATTCTCAGCAGAGGAGATTTTAATGCTGTACTAAACCCACTGTGCTGACCATCTCTGAGAAGAGGCCCACTACAGTGCATTGTGCCAATCAGATCTTCCAGAAACACCAGCAGAATTAAATCTACAATAAAGGCTATTGAGACCTTTCCAAGAAAAACAAGCTTGTTTAGCTTTTAGATCATTCAATAAAATAAGTATCTTCCAGAAAACACGAGGTGGAATCCAGCTCTGATGAGACATGGAGGAGGCATATGCTCACGCAGAGCAAAGCTGCTCAGAGAGCAGCTGGAGATCCCTGGTCTGCAACAGCCCTAAGAGCCCATCTGGAGGGGTTATGGACCCCAAAGCCCCAGGGGTTTTCTCCAGCCACAGAACTGGGACGTTCTCGGGATGCTGCGCTGGCAGCAGCCAAGCTGCGAGGCTCGCGCAGAGCCAGGGACGCGTCACACCGTGTGAGTGAGGACTCTAAAAGGAGTCAGTGATCACTGCAGATTTATTCAGCACCTGCCAGAGCAGGGCTCTGCTAAAGGTAGAGGTGTTCTCTACCCGAAGCAGAATAAGGGAGATCTTCAGGTCCATAAACACTTGAAGTTTGTTGCTCTGTTCCAAATCAGGGCGAGATGAAGACAAAACATCTCTCTGATCCTGAAAACAGTCTCAGAACATAAATCTTGATGCCCAGCCAGGCCAACACCACAGCACATCTTCTCTCACGCTATTTGCAAAGGGATCTGCAATCCCAGCCTTCGCTGTCTCTAATATTCAGTGTTTTGTTCACTTCAAACTAAGTGCAGGATGATGAAAACTCACGAAGCACGATGGTGCCAAAAGAAAATCTGCACCGCCATTAATTGCTACACGAGTACATCAGATCTGTCACGAGCAGTGACATGCCAGGCATAACAAGCATCTCTGAAGTCAAACTCCCCGTTTCTCCCTGCCACAGAACAGAGGATGCTGATGACAGATGGGCAGAGTTAAGCAAGCCGACCGGCCAAAATCCTGTAGCTGCATTTCACTGCCAAGACCAGAACCTCGGTTTGTAGCAGAAACCACTAACTTTCTGGCATCAGACAGGGAAAAAAAAAATCTATAAAAAATTAATGGTATAAATAATAAGAATTAAAAATGAAACAATCATCCATTCTTCTGGCACCTATTCCTAAATTTCTCCTCTGGCTCCAGGACTATTCCCTCTGCCTACATAGTCCCAGATCCACGTAATTGCAGAACTGCCACTCCACATCACTTAACCCTGAAGTCAGAACTCCTCTTCTCTCTTCTGACTATTCTTTATCCTCTCCACCTGAACTAGGATGCACTTTTATTGTGCCATGCTGACTGGCACCAGCTTGGAGTCCCTGGACAGAGAGACTCAGTCACACCTCGTGTGTATGAGGTCTCCAACCACCTCTAGCAGGAGGTGATCATTTCTCATTTACTTCATGGTGACAGCACATCTTTTACCAATAATGAAGCTTCCAAACGCGCTCAGGGCGTGTGCAGTCAGGAGGGACCCTGCCAGACACAGCATTTTATATAAAGTGGTATTTTAACACTTTGCTCCTGCTCTCTCCCAAATTCTGCTGGGACAGTTTGTTTCAGGTTCACCCATCTTAACCTGAACTTGCATTGTTTCACATTTAAACTTCCCAGTGATGTCAGTCTGAGCTGCAAGGACCTAAGAGTCAAGCAGGTCCTCTATTTTAGTTTGGTTAATGGTGCATCAAGTCTTCTGCTGCCTCATATCTCTCCCTCAAAGTCAGCAGGGCTGAAAAGAGTCTAAGTCAGGGTAATTTCAGCCAAAGTCCCTTCAAGTATTTGCAACATTCACATGTTCCTGCTTATGAATCGTAGCAGCAAGTCACAAAATACTGCCATTTATATAAACTTGCATTTTAAGCTTAAATCTATTCCCAAGAAAATGAAGACAATGATTTACTTAAGTATGAGAAAGAATGAGATCATTACAAGTACACTACATCAAAAATGGCAAGAAACTTTTCAAACCTTTTTTTTTATATTGGCAACTTGTGTAGACTTACTTCACTATTCATTACTATCTGGTCAAAGTGAAAACAATCAATAGTAAATTTGTACCAAAAGAAAAACCTAACAGCACAATATCATATTGTGTGCATTAAATCAATAGCCCTCCTCAGTTTTAATGCAGTTGCTGCAATACTTTAAAGAGAATTTTGAAATGAGTGTTTTTTAAACCACAGAATCTCATTTCCTTCATTGTGAACTGAATAGGCTTTTAATGAGTGTTTCTCCATATAGATGAAATTCTCTATAAGGGCTTCAAAAGGCTTTGCAATTATTAAGAAAAAGAGATAAATAAACCATCCACATTTCTAATATGTACTTCATAGACATGTAAGATGAGTAATTCTGAAAGCTGCTTGCCCCAGACACAGAACAAGCCAAGGAAGTGGGGTTAAGAGTTCATCTTCTCTCGAACAGTAAAATGACCCTGATGTAGAGTTTACACCTGGCAAAACACCTGCCACGCCAAACCTTCAGAGGGAGGCTGTGAGAGGCCTAAAGCAACACAAATAGCTCCTGCTGGGCTGGACAAGAGCAGGAACGGGGCAGGTGTTCCTGAATAACACACACATCCGTGGTTGTGTTGCAGGGTACAACCCAAAGCCATCACTTCCATCCCAAGGGCTGGGGATAACCCTTAAGAGCTGAAGACCTATAGCACAGCAACAAGTCCTTCCTGGCTCGGGAAGCAGACCAGGTGCTTCACAATGCTCTGCAGAAGTTCTGTACCAACTTCACTCACACTCCAGTGCAACAAAACACAGGAAATGTTTCCCAGGAGACTGCGACATCCTTGTCTGAGGGACTATCGCACGCAGCCACCCACCCCTGAGCCTCACAGCTCACACTGACATCCTGCAGCACTAAACACAGAAGGAAAGAGAAAAAACACTGCAGTGGATGAAATATGAGCCTGCATGGCATTGGCAGGAAAGGGACTTCAGGAAAGTGCTGGATAAAGCAGGACCCCTCCGTCCTTCAACTAGGATGACAGCACAGCAGCACGAGAGGAATCTCCAGTCACTCTGCTCGCACACAGCAAGGCCAGATTTATTTTCTCTTCCCCAGGACAGTGTACACTCTAAAACATGGACACTGATGTGGTTTCTGGACAAGTACAACCCCCCCATCCTTTGTCCTGCAGCTTCAGCGCAGCAAAGCTTTGTCAGTCACCAACTGATTCAGCCCACAGACATCAGAGTGTCCTTAGGAAGGGACTGGCACATCTGTCAAGCCAGTGTAGGCAAGAGATCTTCACCACCACTAGTTAAAAATCTCACAGGTTTGCTGTTAGCACTGAACAAGGTTAATAATGACCACACAGAAAACCTTTGAAATGGTGACAGAAATACGGGCCTCCCAGCAGAGCAAAAAATACGGCCTGTTTAAAACTACTAAGTCAGGAAATTTGATATTGGAAGGGAACAAGCCCAATAAAATAAATCAGGTGATAGTTACTAAGTACCTGTGTCAGGATAAAGGGCAAACAAAACTCACAGCATTATATCCAGAGCACTGCACCGACAGAATGAACTGCAGTGCAGGTCAGCCAGGGGTGTTGGTGCAAGGCAACCACACTGTGATGAACCACACTTCAAGCACGCTCAGCTTCTGAATCCCAAGGCAGAGTGCTACCCTGAGAGCACATTTTAAATCCATTTTGATATTTATAAAATAGAACGTGCTGTTGCTGTACACGCTTTCAACTCGATACATTGATATGTCTATTAAAAATAAAAGAAAGAGATACTGGCATTAAATTTGCATTTTTGAAAGCTTATGTAAATGAACACTTATAAAGAGGCCATAAGAGCAATCTATCAATTAATAAGGAGAACTTGCACTAAATAGAATAGCCCTGGTTCAAAAAATGCTGGCTAACCAAGACTATATCAGAGCAGATTTAACCTCACTCAGTTCTTCTCCTGTGAATTCTCCCCCACTCCAACCTGTGCATCTCCCTTTTCTAAAGTTTGGTTACACCTGAAACTTCACAAATATGGATGACTGGATATTTTGGGGTCATTCAATTGGTTTTCTTTAGACAGTCTTCCTTATTTTAAGACTCAAGTAAGTGAAAAGAACCATTCCTGGGATGCAGTAACAGTTCTGAAGCGCTGAGCTCACAAAGTACCTGACCAGGCTTTTACAACAAGCATGCCACCTTTTTGGTTTTCTGGGATTTTCTTGAGGGCCTTTTTGTGGTTTTTGTTTGTTTTGATTGGTTTTTTAATGAAGACAGCACCCTTACATTACAAATACTTATCCAAGAATACCCAGGAATTTTGAAAAACTTGAGACAAGAGGCAGGTATCATCCAAACCTCAGTCTGAACTGCTCTGAATGGATAACTATAACTTTCTGTGATATTTTAATGAGCTGTGCTACTTTTCATACACTTGTCTAAATTGCTAGTTAGCTTTACCCTAGCTAGTAAGCTGTCCATAGCCCATGAGAGGAGCGATGGCATTTCAGGTTTTGGTGAACCTATCTGCCATCCCACTTCCATACAGAATGGGAGGAAACCAAAAGAGAATGTTTTCAGCAAAACTGAATTAGTTGCTCAGCCCAAAAATCCTGAAGTATTTGTTCACAGATACAGTAGTTCATCAGCTCTGAAACTCCTGGCTTTATTATGTGCTTGTCAGAATGAATGATAATGCCAAGTGGCTGGCAGGATAATGAACAACTGCCAGGATAAATGGATCCTCACACAAAGCTCTCTGCAACACAAAGATGATGACGAGAGCAACACTCAGAGCTACGCCTCCAGTTTCTCCTTTTCCATTTTTTCCCCATGTATTGTGCAATTTGCTTCTGTCTCGAGTTTACTTGGCTGGAACAAAGGTGGAACGTGAAACAAATTGTGGCTAAATTCTCTAGAGATGTGAAGCACAACTCTGCTGCAATCAATGTATAATTGCATAGTCATACCACAGATGAATTTGCTCTCCATGCAAAGAATTTAGCAAGCATTGTAATATATTCACTTATTTCACAGTTATTAAGTCTGCCCTCTGATGAACATCTCTCTCTTATCTACTCTGTTAGCACATTCTCCCTCCTGTTGCTTCCCACACCACATAAAACTAAGGAAAGATTATTACAAGTGGAGATTGTGTGTGAAAATAATTCCAAATTCAGTTTCTAGATCTATTCACACAGTACCACCTTCCAGTCCATGAAAGCAGATTTTAACCACAGAACACAGAAATCAGGGAAGAGAGGATTTATCGGAACTCTTGACTTCTTTGACTGTACAAAGACCCAGAAAGGAGGCACTGCAGATTCCAGCCTGGAAAACATCACTGCCATAAACAGCCCCTATTTAAGCAGTAGCACAGCAAGCAAACAAGGATATCCAGTTAAACAAGCTTTACACACAATTTCAAGACTACGTTCCATAGGACACCCAAGATCCAAAACGAGAAAATATTCAGGAAGTTGAACATCATATTGAGTTGACTTTTTTCCCCAACACCAAAAGAAGTTACATTTAGAGTTTCTACATCATTTACAACACAAATGCAGCACACGGATCTAGAGGCCACAGTCAGAGTTGCAAAGGGTCAGTGGGGAAGGAAAACAGCCATGCTGCAGCTACATCTCAGATTGGAGCAGGTGTAGGAAGGGGAGATGGACGGACAAGTGAAAATCCAGCCACAGAAATCTCCATGGAATGGGCTGTTTGCCCCCTCACATTACATTATGTTAAATGCTAACAGGATTTCCAGTACTCACACGTGAAGGAAACGATGTAAGACATCCAGCAGATCAGCACTGCCTCCCCTAACTCCTGTCAGCTCTCTGAGCTCCCAAACAGTGAGATTACAGGGAGAGAAAACAGATTCAGGTCAGCAACCCTGCACACAAAAGCCAGCCTTGCAGTATGGGTAACAGCGAGAAAAGCAATTGCCTGTGAATTCTTGGTGAAGCAAAAGCAATTAGATTTTACAAAAAAGGAAACAGTAAGAAATAAGTTTTCTTTAAAAAGATAGCACAGACACCAATTCCCTCACTTCAGTACCACCATGAGAATCTCTCAAACATCTGAAAAACAGGAGTAGCCACTTTTATTCCAGGTGGTCACGAAATGGATTTGGCCTTTTCAACTTCTGGTGTACTTAGAAGAGATTATTAGAAAGTACCTGAAGAAGCAGAAAACAATTTTGAAATAACTGGATCTAAAGTTTGAGTCACAACTTGAGGTTTGGAAAGCAGCAAGAATGGAAAAAAAAAAAAATGAAGAGGGAGAGAAAAGGAAGAAGAATTATAAAAACACTCAAAAATAAAAGAAATTCAAAGAATCACAGGGCCAGTGCCTCCAGGGACCACTTCATCCATAGCTTCCTCTTCTTCCACAGGAGATGTGACAAAGCAGAAATTAAATATCTGCCTAGACAAAAAAAACCTGCACTTCCTTTAAGCAGAGTAATTCAGTGCTTTCATTATTATTTGAGGGAAAAAGGAGACACCTAAAGAACAGACCTAAGAAAAGCTCCATTTTCAAATAGTCAAATCTGAAATGTACCCAACTTTCATAGCTTTTTACGTGACCAACAAAACCTGTCTTAAACAGGACCTATTTTCAGAGAATACCAAGTGTTATGGTAGAGAAAACAGAAAAGGGTCTCCAGTATTTCAAATCATTACTCACCTCAAAATTTAAGAGAGCATGGAAATCATTTTAGGAAGCAACTGACCAATGATACTGGAAAAATCATTTAGACCAAGTTCTTGTTCCAACCTGACTTGGAGAACATTTTAATTTGCCTGTGGAGGTTCTAGCTATTAGTTTTACAAGGCTCAAATTCACTTTAGAATTTTAGATTTTCATTTTATAAAAACTGAAATACATATTAACAACAAAATAATGAAAACGTAACTTCAGTAGTCACACACTTTTCCATAGCATTTCAGTTGTGGTAGTCTATTACTGACATATCCCTGAATAAAATAACAAATAAAGTGAATTTTTAAGGTATCTTTAGCACATGTTTAGCCATCTCCCACCCTTCTCTGTTCCAGGCAGGGATAGTGCTTTCTTCTTAAGACTGCTACAGAAATACAAAAAATCCAGTACATAATATTTCCTTCCTAACTTATTTAGGTTAATCACACAACCAGTGCTTAGATTAGATAACTTAAGACTTTTATTTGTGAGTAGTCTCGTATTTTTGGGTGGAAGCAGAGTAAAACCCTGCACGCCTGACACATCTGAGCAAGAGCCAGCGAGACAAAAACCAAACCTCATCCTGCAACCTCCCCGGGGAAATCTTTATTCATTTTAATACTTGTTCAGTCAGCTGTCTCAGTGAATGACAAGGTTTTATCTCTAATGTGAATGGCTTCGAAGGCTACTTGCATTATCCATTCTTCAGCAGCTGCTGCTGAAACCACAGGGTTGCAAACTTATAATTAAATCCAGCTGCCACTACTGTGAGTTCAGTTCTATCGAAGTGAGCAGCAATGCCTCGTGGTTGCTGGCAAGATTCTGCCTCCCTTTCTAGACAATGTAATTAACTCTTCTGCCCCTTTTAGATGAAATAAACATCGGCACTGAAAATGCTGTTAAACGACTGTAAAACAGTATTTATGCTGAAGAATTCTGCTGCAGTCATTACACCTGAGAAAACAAATTTCTAGGTGGATGATGGCTGACAACAAATAGCTGTTTCCTTAAAAGCACTGAGAGGACACCCAAGGAGACACAAGGCACAGGATGGAAGGAGTTTGCTGTAGAAGAAGTGACAGGATTCACGTTAACACATCTACTCTTACGCCTTAAAACACAGCCTCTGGCATAAAGCACATAGCAAGACCCAGCTTGAGAGAACTGCAGACAAGGGCTGGAAAGGAACCAGGACAGGCACCACAGGCTTTCCTTTGATGCTAAAATAATTCTTAAAGGCCATTGCCCCTGTCTTAAAATAGATTTAGAGGTACCAGACCAGAGAAGTTGTAGATCCCCCTTCCTGGGCGTGTTCAAGGATGGGGCTTGGAAGCAACCTGGTGGAAGCAACCTTTCCAGTGGAAAGTGTCCCTGCCAATGGCAGGGGGTTGAAAAAAGATGTTCTCCAAGGTCCCTTCCAAACCTAGGATACAGTCCTAAACCCACACATTTCTAGAGGTATCCCTTTTCCCCTCTCACAGCCAAAATCTGTTCATATCCGTGTGTCAAAGTGTTTAGGTCAGCAAAAATAATTAGCTACCCAAATTTGACTTTGTCAGTCATAATCCTCGCAGTGCTGCTCAAGGCAGCTCCACTCCCTCCCTTTCACAAGAAACACTGCAACATGACAATGCCTCAAGAACATCTCATGGCAGCAGCAGCAATCAGCAAGTGACACACTGCACTAATGCCACTGAAGTAGAAAACAACAGTCAGCCAGGCTTTGTGAAGAGTTCTCCTGTTATTTGTACCTCTTTGGAAACACACATCAGTCCAAAGATTTTTGAGGATGGGAGGGAAAGTAGAGCAGAAGTGTTTGACCTCTCACACTGAGCACAGAAGGCTGGAAAAGGGGAGAGGTCTCTGCAGACAGGACGATGAGACACACAGCAACCATCTCCAACTTCACTCTGAAAAGCTACCAAAACACAACAAAAATACTCTTAAAGACATAATAATCTTCTGGATATTCTGCCAAATCAGTTAAAATTCCATGTTGTCTAGATGCTTTATTAATATAGGGGTTCCATCCAGAGCTACATAAGCACGGCATGAACTGGGTGTTGGCAGACCTCAACCATGGTACCTTGGAATCATTAAATTCATCTGCATAACCTGATCAAATTCATTGTGATCCAGCTCGAATCCCTGGAGCGAGCTGGAAACCCAAATAAATCTGCCCAGTCACACCGAGGCCAGCAGGTGTCATGAAACAGAATCCAGATGTTTCCAGAGACTTGAAGTCTTGCTCATTCACCTTCTGGTAGTGTGTGGGGGGAAGAATGTACCTGCACAGCACCCCTGCACAACACTCAGCTTTGCTGCGACTTCCTACCACGTTTCCTGGCCCAGCAGCAAACAAATGCCAGCAGCCAGAAAGCAGCTCTTCCCCTGTTATTTTATACTTTTACCTTTTGCAGCAAGCACAGAGTAAACAGCCTTTTGTGGCAAAGACAACAGGGGTGAATTCTCTCTCGAGTGGTTATTCTGAGGTTCATTTACTCTTGACATATTTGTTTGCTGTTCCAGCTCTGCTGTCTGTCTACCTCTCGCTTCCTCCTAATGGCTGTGGAGCCCAGGCACAGCGGAGCCTTTCAGCAAGATGGGCTGATGATTATATCCTGTCAGATCTAGGAGAGAGCCAGTCATGATTTTTCAATCAGCGTTTTACCATTCCTGTTTTAGAACGGCAAAGCTTTTATTCCTCACGGCTTTTTAGTGGCTGCTTTAAAGGGCTTTTTATCTGGAGAGGTTCGTGTCTTGCTGGTGATGAAAGGTGTTTCTATGGACAATATTGGCAAAGAGCAGGTGGGTGTGAAAAGGGAAGCAAAGAAGAAAGAATGGAAAGTTTGGAGGAAGCCATGCTTTCAGGTTTTTTGAATCCTGCCTGGGGTCTTGCTCGCAACTGGAATTAATCTCTGAATCAACTGTTATCTATCACCGGATCAGGTAACGTCATTTTATCTCAACCATAACTTTTGTCCTTGAGAGATTACAGATAGCTTGGACCTCCTGCAGTGATCTGTGCACTACTACATCTGTCTTCTGCAAATCTCTACCCAAAAGAACATCCAACTCATCTTTCTCATGGGTTTCTAATCAGCTCCAGCCCTGCGACGCTTGGTATTTAGGCCCAGTGTTACCTTCCTGTTAATTTGTAGCCATATATGTCTACAATTTAGTGTACAAAACCCATCATGTTTTCAGTGTCAGGATACCTGTCAGTTGTCACCAAAGTGCAGAGTACAAGAGACAGATCAGAGGGAGGTGTGTCACCATGAGACCAAACCCTGTCAGGACATGACTGTTTTGATAGCTCTACCTGATGGAGATGACATTGTAGATTAGAAACAGTTGGTTGGGTTTTTTCAATACTTACAATAGTAATTTTTTTCTCTTTAAATCATTTATAAATCTAATGCAAAATTTATAGGTTTCAATAGGTTTTAGGGGTTAAAAAAAAAATCAAGCAGTGTCTTTTTGTTTCACAGATTTTCAAGGCAATTAGGTCACTGGAGTGCTGAAGGTCTCTAACACCCCAGTGAGACCAGAATCAGCTAAAAGGCTACAACTGAAGGCTTTACTGCAGCTGAATTTTCATTTCATTCGATAAACCACTTATAAACTGAAAGAAAAAGACATGAGGCTTTTCCACTTCTCCCTGTCCTTCTAGAAGGGCCCAAACTGGATTTGTAGATGTGAGGCTTCACTGCCCCACCCGAGACAAAAAGAGGCCGTGGCAGCAGCTCCCAAGGCCACCAAGAGGAGAATTGCAGGAGACGCATCCAAGTGAAGGCAGCAGTGACAGCAGGACACCAACCCAGCCCTGGCAACCCCGAGCTGACAGAGGCTGATGACACCCTGAGGATTACACAGGGACACAAAGCTGCATTTGCTAGGAACTCACCTGATGTCAGCGTGCTCCAGACAGCACCAGGGAAGGCGAAGAGATGCAGACTGAGGGGACTAACACAGTAAAAACAGCAGTATCTTCATGTGAAATGAGATACTGAGAGGGGGAATTTGAAAAGGTCATCCTTATTTTAGACTGGTTTTAGCAAGGGCAGAGTTGTCCAGAAAACTGAAGTAGGACTTTAAATCCAAAACCACCTGAAGTTACATAAGGGTTATTTTTCAAATGCATGCTGAGCAGTGTTCTACTGAACACTCTTAACACTGAATAAAAATCACCTGAAACAGCCTTTGAAGCAGTTTTAAATGTCTGAAATCTTCAGTGCAGGAAAGAATTACAGCAAAGAGATAAATATTTACTGGGGTCTCAGATCACTCAATAAAAATCAAGGGCTTCTGCATCTGCAGTATGACCGACTGACATCAAGGTTTAAAACCTACACTGCCTATTCTTTCATTGAATTAAACCAATTTGTTTGCAAAACTGGCTGAGTTTAGAGCAGTGCCTACTTCTTTAACACAAGATCAAGCGTTACTTGCTGGCCACAGCCAACCTGCCACGCACAGAGCGAAGACACTGAAGCACCATCACCTGAAACTGCTGCTCGTGTTTCCCGTGTGCCTCACACACGACAGGCAGAAAGGAAGTGCCACGCTCTGCTCTTAACTTCTGATGAGATGAAACACGTCAACACACCTTGTTAGCTCGGCTTGCTGTTCAAAACACACTCGTGTTTTCAAATTTTGCTCCTTGGAAGGGTTTTGGATGCTCCAAGGACACAGCACTGTTATTACCTTGACAAGTGCTAAGAAAGGGCTCATTACCAAGAGCCCCCAGTGCAGGAACAAGTGATTGCAGCACATTCCCAGCCCACAGGATGCTCTCAGCAGCTCACTGGGGCTCCTTCGGTGCTGCAGGAAGGCCCAAAAGCATCTCCACCTTCCTCTCTGCTGTCTGCCAGCGCTTCTCCATCACAGGAAGAGCGTGGCAGCCAAAAAATAGGCACAGGATTGATGGATCACCGCTCCTGGGAGTCAAAAAGGAGCAGAGGAAGAACAGAACAGCAGGTCCCACTAGGAGAGATGGTGATCACAAGGTTTCTTTCTATCAGAGGACAGGTACTTTCCTACCCTGAGCAGCCTAATCAGTCATCTCTGCTTCCCTTGCCACGACAGGCTGCATTTTACTAATGAGACTGAGTCATTTGGAGCAGGAGAATGACTGTGCTAGAACAGAAACAACCCAAACCTGGTATCTTTAAGATACTATATGCACTAAGCTAGAGCAATCTAAGCATAAATTATCCTTCTGCCAGCCTCTTCCACTCTCCCTACAGGCTAATGGAGAATTTTCACATTAAAAAGGTTGTCTTGGGTAAAACTGCAGGGGACTCGTAGCCAAAATACGAAAACAACATGCCAGAACCCCTGGCACAATGAGGGCCCAGCTATCAGAACTAATCATCCTCACAAATACTCAAACATCTTACAGTTTCAGTGGGAAACAAAGATCCATGAAAACTGAAGACATCCCTATGGGCAACAGATCCATGGGAGCTTTCAGCTTGCCATTTGCTATTTTAAAAAAGGAAAATTTATAGCACTGGTTCATGGATTTACACTGCCCTGTAAGGCTTGTGTAGGTCTTCAGCCTCAAAGAAGAAAATCTACATGTCTACAAGAGACCAGGATGGCAGACAGGACATTAATCAGAAGTTTTATCAAACAGCTCTTTGCAGGAAGAAGCATTTCCTAGAGGAAGATGGAAGAGAATTCTTTTTCACAGTGAATGAAAAGAGTATTTTTATTTGCAAGAAGATACATCAGAATTCCTACCATTTTAATCAATGGTTTCAAAAAAACCCACCTCTGTTTTAAGTAGTTCTGTAGTGTAAATTCTGATCTCTACTCTGGTCAAGGAGGTGCTGGCATTTTTGTTTACCAGAATCTTTATATAGTTCAATATCTTAATAGTGTGTGACCAGAGTCACAGCAGAGATTGACAGCTAGTCAATGAACTGATGAATATCTCCCTCATAAGCATTTCATTTAGCTACCCACGCAGTGTGCATCTTGCCTTTATATACACATTCCAACGCCATTATCTTACACTTAATTACTTGGGTCTCAAAGCACCGGACGGAGAAATGAGCCACCACTATCAACATTCCATGTACAAAGAAGCCCAGGCAGAGTGGGGTAATTTGCTAAAAGTTACTGCACTGATAGCCAAGGTCGGTGGCAGGTGGAAAAGAAAGCTCTTATCAGGTGAGCACTGCGCCCAGCAGACCACACTGCCTCTCGAGATGTGTGCCTGGGAAGCACCTACTGCAACCTTCAACAATCTGCATCAGGCACTGCAAAAGTTTAATATTCCACTTGTGTGACAGCAAACATTAGTGTAAAATTTAAATCTGTTGACACTTCATCTGTTAAACACTGGAATATGGTATTCAGCTTTCTTCAAAGAGGACAAACATCTTCTAAGAGGACATAACATCATGTCACCATGAGATGACTTTCCTGACAAGTCTGCCCTGGTCACTCCTTACCTATTTTTAAACACCTGCTGATAACACCCATTGTCTCAGATAGACTCAGTTGTACTTATTCTTATTTAATTATGGGAGCCTCTTGCAAACATGAATCATGCTGGGATTTTGTATCACTCCAGAAATCATAAAGCCTGTTCAGTTCTCACTGTTTTCTACTTCATGTATTAAAACCCATCAGGAGGCACTCAGCAAAACCAGCAACAACTTGAGATTTGATGGCAAAACACTTAAGAGTCAAAACTAACCCCTCATTCTCCATTGAGCGATTCTATGTACACGAGGAGTAAATAAATACACCTTTGTTTGTAGAATTTGGAATGTTTTCACTGGCTGCATGTCCAGGTAAAAGTCCCGAGGCTGAATTAAACAAGCTAAATGAAATAAATTTGCTTCCATGTCCAGCTCAGGTGGCTACCAGGCGTTGAACAAGATTACCAGGACAACTAGTGAATATCAACGACACCAGCACTGCAGCAGAAATTATTCTTGGTGCTGGGTTTTACCTTCTCTCTTTTGTTACAGGTTTTCCCTCCCTTTCACTGGGAAAAATGGGGATCACAACTTCCAAACAAGTTAAAAAAATGGAAAGAAATTCAGCTTGCAAGTTTACATTGTAATTGATATAAGTCTATTATTACAAGACAAATTGCAGCAGACAATGCAAGAGACAGCTCAATCTGTTACCGAGTCCCTGCAATGGCTGGATGAAGAACTCGACCATTTCACTCATAAATCTTTCTCTAAGTTTTCATTGCTGCTTGTGTGGGTAAAATAATAAAACTATGGAGTGACGTGAACAAGGGATGCAGTAACACATTTCTAAATACAATTACATTAAGTTTCTTACAGGAGCCCTGGCCCTTTCAGCATCTAATCAGGAATCTGTCGTGTCCCATGCTGCAAAAATACCCCACGATTCCTTTAAAAAGTCATTAGCTGCTATCATGCCAATTGTGAATAATCATCTCTGCTGAGATCACTGTGAGGCACTGGGCTGTCATCAGTCATTCTGGAGGATCCATCACAAACTTTCTGCAAGACAGACCAGGACAAAAACTTCATTTCCAGGACACTGATCTACTTCCTAACTCAATGGCAAATATAAATTCCACAAAAAGGAAGAAACAGCAGAAGATTCTTGAGATGTACATTCCTATTTACTTCTTAGAGTAATTGAATTTAGTAATATTTTTATACTAATTTCTTGTCTACTGTCTGTAGTTCACAGTACCCAGCAAGGAGATCGTGAGAGCTGCTGCACAAGTGAAACTTTAGAATTAGCTGCCAACACCGATGACAGAAATAGAGAGAAAAGCAAAAAGGTTGGAGAGAGGGAGATATAAAATAGGATACATGAAGCAATTTTGCTCAAATGAGTTCAAGCGCATCTATGGAATGCCTGTGGCTCCTCCTCTATCAGGAGATTGACAGGAGGCCACAATACCAGAAGTGACAGAAGCCAAGATTACAACCAAGAACATCCAAGGGGCAGCTTTCTGCCAGCAGCTCGTGGTCTCACACCCAGTTAGAGCCTCCTTTCCCCTGAGAGCCCCCGAGAGGGATCCCTGGACACTGCTGCCAGCTGAGGGACAGAGTCTCAAGGCACAAGGAAAGGGGTCACTGCCACCCAACAGTCCCCTTAGACAGCCTCACCTCTCAGCACCACTGACGTTTTACAGCGCATGCTCCAAAACCAAACTGGCTTTCCTGGCATCCATCCATTCCACTGAAACCTCAAACAAAAAGATGCTGGTAGAAGAGACCCCTTTTTCTTTTGGGTTAAGTGTTGGAAGGAAAACAGTCAAATTCACAGTAAGGTCACACAGACAAGTAGGGAGGAGGGGACAGACCAGACTTAATGATCATTTAAACCCAGAATGTATTACCATTGATTAATGCAGAAACATTAAATCCAAGCTACTTTAAGAGCAATACTCCAACCTCAGCCAGGAAAACTGGAGGCTATGGCTGTTAGTCCCACAGTACATTTCTTTTTTACTTCTGCTTGCACAAATATGATACAAACCTCAGAAGAATCTGACTGGAGGCACCTGCAACAGTTAAGAGGCCTCACACTCTAAATTACCTTGCTTTTGTTAGGCAGGTGAATGGTCCATAACATTCTTCCTGAAAGAAGGTTTTTCCCTTCAGAATTCAATTTATAAACTTACTCCTGCCAGGCTGCGATAGCAGCTGCTGTATAAACCTGAAAATGATGACTACTGGAATTCCATTCAAACCTCAGGAATCAATAGAAAGCAGACAAACGACCAAAGATAAAAGTTCCACCCAGCTGCAAAGAGCAAGGGCTGCAGGATGCCTCTCATTGTTTTTACAGTGGCTGCAGTCACCAACCTGTGAAATAGAGACTGCACAATCTCATTTCAGCTTGAAAATCTGACCTGTGCTATCCACACGCTGCACCCACACAATCTGCCTGTCGGGAATGCCTCAGTTCCATAGGTATTTCCAAGCAAAAGGAGACTCAAAAGACAATTTATGATGGCAAGGACAACTGTATAATTTGCTGAGATATATTCCATTGGGTAAAAGCTTATTACATGGGCTTCTTGGAGATTCTCATCCTGCTTACCTTGAGCACACAGCTCTCCTGTAAGTCAGTAACAAACAACCTGCCTTGGTGTCACTCTGGCTCATCTCAACTCACGCACATAAACTTGTTTCTGTGGGCAGTAAAGAAGTACCCAATCACAGCTTAACTGAGCTAATATTGTCTGCAGGCAGCACCAGTTCCATTGTAAACAGCTCTGCATTTTATTTATTGTTACATTCCTCCTCACTCATACTGCATGACAGACGAGCCAGGTGAGGACACGAACATATTAGAATTTAAAAGGGGAAAAACGAAATACTTAAAAATCTGCCTTCCTTTGAACAAAACACAATATGCTTCAGTTGAAAAGGAAATTATCATTTGCCTAATACAAAAGAAATCCTTTGTCCCAATCACAGCCTACTCTGAAGGAATGACTTTCTTCCCTCCCTCAAGAAGCCAAATGGATGCAGTTCTGTAATTCTGGAGAGCTTTACACAGCGTGTTAAATTACAAGACAACCCATTGTGGGTTTATCAAATTGTGAGCCAGTGTGCAAGACAAAAAGGATTCTCATTGAGAGTGGGTGATAGTCTAAGTCACACAAAATTCAGTCTATGGTATGCTAGAACACAGTGAAATGAAAGATTGGTGCATGTATTAGTCCAAGAATACTACGAAATATTTGGTAGTGAGCTATAAAACCTTCCTACTTTGAGATGCACTGAAAAGAAGAATCCCATGAACAAATGCAGTGGCTCATTCGCTGCATTCTTTACCTGCTGCCCACCTGTTTTGACTCAGAATTTACTCTCACAAAGGTAAAAGCAATGCTGAGAAATTTGGTAAGAGCACCACAAGAACGTTCAAGTTGAGAAGCAATAGACAGACATTCCACAGGACACCATTGCTGATATTCAATGATATTATCCAATACAGGTATTTACTTATCTGATAGCAATCAGGTTAGATTTTCATCTTGCTTCGTTAAAATTCAATATTAAAACAAAACAAAAAAAATATAAAATTCTTGGAAATCAGAGCACGACCAAATAAGCACTCAAAAGTGCAAGAGAGGCATCTTTAAGTCAACATTAATAAAATATTCTTGTTTAACAATTATTGTGGAAGATGCATTTTATCCAGACACCAGAAGCACTTGAGACAATTTCCACTGGACTCACCATACTGGCAGCGAGGGCCCTGGAATCCTGCAGGACACTGGCACATCTGGGATCCTTCTTCAGAACATTTCCCTCCATTGAAGCAAGTGCCAGCAGTGCAGAGCACTAGAGGACACAAACAGAATGGGACAGGGTATTTTAGCTGATTTTGTGCCAAGGATCCTCCAGAATTGCCTTTCTGTTATAGTCCTGTTGTAACATGACCTTCCAGATAAGAAGAAACCCATATTTTTAAGTGGAAGGGTTAGACTGCAGTAGGGCTTGGTATCATAGGTGGAACTACCATGTTGATATGAAGAAGTTTAATAAAAATAAGACTTAGATATTGCAGTTTAACTTGAAGCTGCTTCAGAGGCAGAAGAAAGGACTCAAAGCACTGCCTGAATCCAAAAATAAAAAAAGAAAAACTGCCAGACAATAATGCAGCAATGGTTAAGAACCACTGATGCACTGGGAGATATTATATATGTGGAGGAGAGTTACAACTCTTCCCTTCCTCTAACACAGAACAGTTTTATTTACAATAACTTAAATTCCACATAGCCGAGCCAAACTTGCAAAGAGTATCAAATACAAAAGAGTAATTCAACCACTTTGGTGCCTTAAAAAATCCAAAGCAAGTCTGCACTGCTCTTTCAGGAAGAAAATTTCCTATTGCCACTGGTGCTCACATACGTTAAACTCCTTTACACCAGAGATTAAAACACAGATTGTAAACATATTTTTGACTTCTTACAACTAAACAGGTGCACACTAAATATGTAGATTCAGGCTGAAACTAACAGGAATACCTCTCAGGCTTGTTTTTGTTTTTTAACTACAAAGAAACAATCATAAAAGCAAGCTCTCTGAATGCAGCCCTGAAGTTGGTATGAAGATTAAAAAATAAATAAGAACAGATGCTAACTTTCATACAGAAAACACAATTACTGACAAAACAGTAACAAAACAAAACGCTGAGTAGGTTGCCATCTTCTACTGATGTCTTGTTAACAGTGGCTGAAGTGCTGCCTTATTTAAATTTAATTCCATCTTTTAGGAAAACACCCAATCATGATCAGAAATTAGCGATAGAAATGGGTTCTCATCAGATGGAGAACCACGGGGTAGAAACACAACTGCTTCAACAGCAACAGCAGAAGCGAAAATGCCAAAACCAGTCAGGCTCCACAGTGAGTGCTGCACCAAGAACCAAGTGGCTCACAGCAGATTTCTCCGCATAATTTGGGTAACAGCAATAAATTTGGTTGGCCTGACAAAGCCAGGCTGGCACAAAAATGCTGCAACAACTCCAATCAGAGTTTAGACTGTTAATCTAAACTGTTTCACTGTTTGGTTTAAAATTAGAGCTATCTGGTACTTTCACGTTTTTGAAGGACATTTCTTTCCCCATCACTGCGGAAACCTCAATTTTAAGTAACAGGAAACAAAATCCTCGTATCTAAAAGCAGGCATCAGCAGGAAGGCAAGGCTTGAGGATGTCACCTCTCTGTTTGCCCCAGCTTTGCCCCCAACTCACAGTGCAGACAGCCGGGTTCGTTGTCACGCTGGGCCCAGCCGGGGCAGCACTTATAGACAGTGTGGTGCTCCATCCTGTACACCTGCTTGTAAACCGTGTAGTACCCAGACCTTTGGGGAAAGGAAGTTTAAGAGAGCAATCACAACTCCTGCTCCACTTACTCCCACCTCACCAGTAGCACACTGCACTCATATGTCATCTTTATGAGACATTTCTGCAGCCTCTATCACAAGTTCTCGTTAAAAACGAAGCAAATATAGCAAACTGCATCCTGGTAACATCCAATAGCCCTTATATGCTATGTGCACATATTATTTTGAAGAATTTGTATTCAGGCTAGTCAAAGGTGAGTAATTTTTTTTTTTTTTTTTTTTTTGCAATCAATTTTGGGTTTAGCTGTTGGGGGAGTCAGATCTGCCATCAGTTCTAAGCATGTGACAGAAATAGAAAGAAGTTCAATTTTTCAAAGTCAATGACTTGACAGCTGGGCTTCACCTGAACAAGACAGGAACATTTTCTGATAATGTAAAATTCTGAATCTAAAGCCAGCCACAAAGCTCATGAGCAACCCAAAACACAAAAAAGTCACATTTTCTACTCAGTAATAACTGATTTCAAGTCAAGTCCCAGGAGGACACTACGTCCATAACCACACATTTCAGATGAAACAGTTTACAACTTCTCTCCCAAAAAAGTTACAGAACTTGTGCAAAGATTAGCAACAAAACCCATTTCTAACAATAGATAACATATTACCTTCTCTCATAGCTCACACACCACCTCCTCTTTGTGCAGCCTTGTTTCCACATCTTGACCATCCAACTGAAGGACTGAATACACGGCTCCTGGTGTCCCACCAGTGCCAGCTCAAGCACTGGGCACACATTCGGCCTGGAGGGAAAGAAAAAGGTAATTTTTATTTCTAACACGAAATTTAGACATCTAGAGAAATATACATAAAAACTGTGCTGTGTGCAACAGTTTGAAACAGAATTTTTACTGGTGTTTGAACACACTGCAGCTCCAAGCCTTAGAAGGCAGCACATAAACAATGCACTGAAATTCGGGCTCCACACAAGTCAATGAAAGATTTATCACAGATTCAAGGGCAGATAAGATTTATCTAAACTATTGCTGGGGAAATTGTATATTCTGTAAGAGCCACCCTCACTATCAGTCCCCTCAGGGAAACACACAAAATTCGTAAGAGGAAGTATCCTTGTTCTCCGCTGATTATTCCTAAAATAACAAGGCCAAAATAAAAGCGCTGCTTTGGAGGATGATATGTAATCTTCATCCTGCTACCTAGCCAGAGTTACAAAAATAGCTGGATTGCAGAAGGTATGCAGGGTCAAAAAAAAGGTTACATGCTGATGGTTTTGCAGAGATTTTTGTCTGCCTTATCCCGATTTCTTTGCCCTGGTATAAAAAAGGAAATTCTGCATGACGGAAAACAACAGCATCAAGCGTGCAGGGTCTAACTAAAACCACAGAACATGAGGGGTTTTGTCATCTTTTAAGGCAGGAACTTGCTGTAACAAAAATGGAATTAATTTACTGATTTTTTTTTTGAGTAGTTTATAGATCATTAGTGCAATAATTTAATCACCAATTCCCCAAGACAGCCTGGTGAGGCTTTGCAAGCATAAGCCTCAATAACCAAAACACAGAGGGGAACAGGGACCTTCTGTACTGTCTTGGTTTGAGACATACCCACCCTGGCAACAAAAACATTCAGCAGACAAGTCCTTCCCCAAATTTCAGTCTGAGCCCTCTCCAAGCTAGAGAGTCACACATTGTCACGCTTGTTTCCTCTGTCACTCATCACAGGTAAGAACATGACCCTGTGCTAGAAAACCTGAGGGTAGCACTAATAAGAGAGCAGTTCTAGCCCAAGAGCTGCCTGGCAGTCGGTCATGATCACTTACACTGGATATTGTTAATATCTCAGTCAAGATTTATGGTGCTTTTTATCTCAGAGGCTCCCTATTACGCCTGAACACCACACAAGGTACCCTTGCTAATAACAGAACATCTTTCATCCACAGGTCTTCAAGTAGTTTACAAATATCATTAAATTAAGCCTGTGCAGAACAGGAAAATACTGTAAGCATGATCAATTTTACTGCTGAGCTGAATACTTGGAAGAAGCCCTGCCTGGATCAAATCCACTCCACAATACTCCCAGTGCTGAGCAGAACACTGTCATTACTCCATGGAGAACAGAAAACCCAGCCAGGTCTCCCAAAGGTACCACAGCTCCCAGGGGAATACCTGGGACATCACCTCAGGGTAAAGAGGACCTTTGCCCCACAAGGACACTTCAGTAATAACAAAAGAACAGATTTAGAAACAAACCAATCACCCCTTCAGGACGTCAGGTAGCCCATGTAAGGGAAGTTAGGAGAAGAAAGCCCACAACTGTAAGCTCTGGTTGTCCTGTCTCACCATGGGGAAAAAAAAGTACAGAATCCTTTTGTACTGAAACATCTGACCTTGACAGAAGTTACTTCCCTGAACAAGAGTATGTGTTTCTCCCAGCCTTTAGAGTACCTGCTCATCTCTACCATCCTAAACCACACTGCCAGTGGACATCCCTCCATGTTCTTCCTCCTCCAATGCAGTCCATACTCAATATTGATCTGCATTTCCCATTCCTCAGGTCTGCCCTGGCTGCCAGCACCTCAAAGCAGGACAGGAGATGGTCACAGCCCAGTTTCAGATTGCCTTCAATTCCTCAAGAAACCAGCCTTCCTCCACATTTCCATGTCATCTCCATTACTTAGCAATCCTTCCCATGTGTCCCAGCTACCCCTTCCCTCCAGAATTACCTCCCCATTTTACATATTTAGCTGAAGTTCAGAGCAATTGTTACCAAGCCATTCTTAGCACAAAGTCTGCCATTTGTTTCCCATCCAAAGAAGATCTTTGTGTGCCCAAAATCTTGCCTGTTTTTTTTTTCCCATTACATCAGTTGGTCTAATAAAACCCTTGCCTTACTTAGCAACCATGCCTCACTTAGCAAGCTTTTTAAAATGACTCTCCCTCCAGTGAATAGAACATCGTGTTCTGATAATTCATGCATATCTCCTTTTATTAGAATTGCCTAAAACTTCCCAGATAAAGGTACATTCATATGCATCGCTCTTCCATAAATAAAAGAGAGGAGCTGACAATTGTTGTAATGACACATTGAGCCCGTCCCACAAGTTCCTCCTCATGTGATACTGCCATGTTTCCAGGAATAGCAGTATTGACTTCTAGGATATAGTTAATGGGAACAAATGGCGCTCACGGAACAAAACAAGCCAGCAGCAGAGTCATGTGTTTATGAAGATTTATTCAAAGTAAGCCGTTCCTCCTTGATGCCCTTGGGATAATTTAAAGGCAGATATCAAAACTGCTGAAACACTATAATTAAATCGCAGCAATTGCATAACATGTAATCCTGTGCTGGCAAAGCTGGGAATCAAACATGCCCTCTCCAACAATTCAGCATCTTCACAGCTCCCCACAAACAGTCAACAAGCCAATTTTTAAGCCATCTGACTCATTTGATACCTTACCTATCAACTTCAGAACAGCTTCTGGAACAAGGCTACAGCTATTGAAGGTACAATTTAGCACTGTGGGACTCTGTTAATTAGAGGCCATCCAGGACTAAGCTGAAGCCTCAAGTGGATGTAATGGTGTATTAGGGAACAGCTCCTATTTTACTGCCATGCCCTTTGCATTCAGAAGATATTTCTTAATGGGAGCTTAAGTGTTAAAACAAGCAAAACACTAAAATGCATATTATGGCCTGTGATTTGATTGATAGACCAGTCCCTTAAAACCTTTTTGCACTGGTGCTCTGTGCTAGCCAAGGCTAACACCAAGGCTATTATTAGCTCGTCAGTCTGGTTCAGGCAAGGCAGAAAGCTCTCTTAATATTTGCATTAGGGGACTGCCCTTTAAACAAAGACACCCTACACACTTCCAGCTCAAGACTTGAGATTCTAATGAACAGATAATTAGACCAACACAGAGCAAGAGCAGCCTGGGCTAATCATATGGCTGTGGAGCCCGTGAACCACTGCACAACGGGAAAAGTTCAGAGAAAATTAAAAGCATGTCCAGGCGGGATATAATTCGTTCCTGTGTTTGGAATTTTAAAAGAAAGGGAATACATCTACCACAAAATCACAGAGTGGTTTGAGTTGGAAAGGACCTTAAATATCACCTAGTTCCAACCCTCTGCCATGGGCAGGGACACCTTCCACTATCCCAGGTTGCTCCAAGCCCCATCTGACCTGGCTTTGGACACTTGCATTTGTAAAGGTCCATCATATCTCTGTGACAGGGATATTTTCTTTTTCTGCCCTTGGAATGCCAAAGCAAATCTCTTATTCTACCCATCCACCTTCTCCCAGCTCAGTACAAGAAGCTAAAGGTAGGTAGATTTAACAGTAGCGAGAGAGCAAACACACATCAAGATATCCCTAAAGATTTCTTTCAACAGCACAAACTTTAAATCAAAGCATTAACGAACACGAATTTGGCTGTCCGATTTAGGTCTTTCCACAGAGACCCCGTGAATGACACCACTTTCTACACTAAGTCAGATGGCTGTTAACATCTCCCTAAAAACGAGATGTTGCAGCCTGCATCTCCTCAGCTGATGAATCTGCAGCCTGAACACTATTGATCTTCCAACAAAACAGTCAATAGATGAAACCTGTCATAAGAAGCGACTTGCCGGAATTCTGTATTTTCAAAACACTAATTGGCTGGTGCTCCTTCCCCTTATGCTGTTATTAAAAGTTTAGAAAACCAGAGTCTGCTTATTCAGTTTTAGTTTGAAAAGATCAAATAAGAATTTTCCTCGAGGCAACCAAGATTACAGTCAGGGCTGAATTCTCCACTGCTGTGATGATAAATGTTTTTGCACTAGAGATACACTGATGTTGATCTGAAAAATAGTTGTACACTGCTACAATGGATTTGGTTAGAAACTTTTCAGGTTAACTGTCTGAATCCCCTCACACCTCCAACATCCCAGCAAAACATCACCATTGTCTCATAAAAAAGACCTCTAGAAAGGCAAGGTGGCACCCTGCAGAAACATGTGGCACTGTAGAGGAGAAACAGCCAGCAGCATGACGTTGTATGCAAAGGAGATGTTGATTACAAGTTTTTTATCTATATAATCTCAATTGTAAGGGAGAAAAAAGCAATTCTTATTTGAAGACAGAAAAAGAAAAGTCAAATCAGGAAACAGGCCACAGAAACAAAAGGTCCAAAGAACAAGTTACACATATTTACTTATATACATAAATTGTGTCTCTAGATACATATTGCTTAATAATTCACAAAGGCTAGAATGACAGAAAAGGCTTTTATTTTTTAAACTGCCACGCTCCCCTTAATCTATTTTAAGGCTCATTTCCCTGATAAAATTAATCAGCACTACCAGAGACAATTAGGACATCCTGCTCCCTTGACCACTAATCAATCCCTGCTCTCTCCTGATCCTGTATCAATATTTGTGATGTTTATAGCCCCTCTGGGGCATGGATTGTAAGCACCAAGCTCATTTAGATTAGGTCTCATTATCACTGCTGTTCTCTGGCTCTGTGGATGAAGGTCCACCACACCAGAGTCCCCTCATCCCACAGGTTACTAATGCACTGCTGTGTCTTACTCACATCCCCTCTTTGATTAGAAGGAGCAGCTAAATAACATGAGAGTTCCTTCAGCCTCTGTGCCCTGCATCTAGATGAAGAGCAAATCAATAGGAGATGATTAATTACACACTCAGCTATTATAACAACAATAAGATTTTTAGTTCTTGTCGCTATCAAAGTGCAGCGCCTGTCGTTTACCTTCTACTTAACCATCCTCCTCCCTCCCCCAGGACAGAATAATCTATTTTGGTTGGCAACAAAAGCAGAAGAAACACGCACATCCAGATCATTTAATCACAATTGGCCAAGCCACCTTTTCTTGCATTTTAAAATCAGGGAGTGATTTCTTTTCCTTTTAGTGTCACGTAGCCTCAGTCCCCAGCAACACCCAGTTTTATAGTTTTGTCTACTACATCCAGGAGAGCACCAGCACCACTGCCAGAGACCAGGCCTGCAAAGCCCCAGGCAGCACAAACAAACAGCTTTACAAACTTAAGGACTCGTGTCCCAAGGCTCTCTCCCTGGACATAAATAGAAAACCATATGGGATTGCACATAAAGCAGGCTAAGAAATAGTAGGCACACACTCAGCGTTAAGAAAAAGCAGGTAAGGGTCCAAAATCCAGACTAAACTGGGGATGTAAAAGTGTGAAATCAGAGAGGAAAGCCCTGAGTAGCAGCAGTCACCTCCAGGTGTAATTTCACATTAACTACACCCATTGCCATTACCATTCCCCTGCAGAGGAGTGTGTAACACAGGTCACCCCAATAAATCTGCCAGGTGCACGCACCTGAGCTGCTTTTGGCAGGAAGGCACAAAGGGACCTGATGTTAAAATATTAACATAAAAATCATGCAAAGTGTCACACCGCTTTGTCATATGGAGAGAAAGCTCGCTCTGGTTTACAGCAAGTGCCACACTGTTTGACAATTAAATGAGTTAGAAGGTAGCGAAATCCTCAGTTCTATTTCAGCAACCAGTATCTAGGAATTGCTCACTGCTTTTTTGGTGGTTGCCAGATTTTAACAGTTTCAAAGCAAAGCTTTTCTTTTTTGAAAGCTCACTTTTAATTTAACATGTAATCTATAACTTCCAGTCAAACTGAAGCAAATATGATTACATCTAATGTATGCAATATATGTCAGAAAAATCCCTACATGCCAATGTTCTACATCTTAAAACATTCCAAGAGTTTTACTCCCCTATAAAAATCATTAGCTTGATACCACTGATACCAATGTCCATTTTTTGAGGGGTTTTGTTTGGTTTGTGGTTTTTGTTTGTTTGCTTTAACATTAGGAAAACTTGGTTAAGTTAAATATTTTATGAATTTTAGCCACAGAAAAACTAACATTGATGCATTAGTGGATTAGTGTGCAGCAGTGGCAAACTAGAAGGGGAAAAAAAAAATCTCAATTTTTATCTTCTGGATTAGAAACTTATACTGAGGTTCTAAATAACCCACAGTTCCTGGTGTTACTCTACAGAGAGAAATGGACAGGCCTTGACTCACAATTCTAAGATATAAGCAATATAATGATGAGAGGAGTTTATGCAACTGCATTTTTCATCATTGATGGTTCACTGGTCAGGCAGGGAGAGCACCAGTAATTACAAACAGAAGGGCAACCACTGAAGAGTCTCCTGGGGGTAAGGTGTATAAAAACTCATTTCCCATACAGGGATCTTCCAACCTGAAAAGACCAGGCCCAAAATACCCAAGTGTTTTGTAATTTGAGGGGATTTCTTTGTTAAAAAATAGTACAAAGTTCCTTATAAAGCCACTTCTCAGGCACGTTCTGAGATACTATGATGTATTTTCCATACTGAATTAGCCTGTATACATAAAAACATGGTCTGGGCATGGCATTCTCCTCTAACCAAGATTTTGTGCCAAGTTCTGCTCTGACTTACAGAGGGAAGACAGGAAGGAGTTTCTACCAAAGAACACAAAAACAAGTGTCAGCACTCTCATTTAAATAACACTCCCCTTTCCACACACAAATAGTCATCCACAGGTCAAAGGCACTGAAATGGAGCTCAGTGTACACATGAAAGCACACATCATCTCACACCAAAGGCAGAAATATCAAGTTCCCCTCCGGAACAATTAATGATTAGTTTTAAACCAAGACTAGCCCGGAATCCAAAGCACAAACCCAGGACTACATATGTTCAGAACATAATTCTAAAATGCTTTGATTTCACAGTAATGAAAGGAAATTTCTTCCTCCTCAGAAATAAATTAAAAGCAATAGATTTGAGACGGAATGTAAGCAATAACAGGCTTGAATTTCAGAGGAAGGAAATCTATTAACTGTGTTCAAAGAGAGAAGGTATTTAATTGGTGAATAACACAAGTCTGCAATATGGGCTGTTAACCCTCTGGGAGCCAAAGCGTCGCTTCCATCAAACTTCTGCTAAAAAGTCACCTCGAGACCAGGTCTGCCACCACAGATAACCTCATCCCTCCTCGCCAGGGGGTTTCTTCAAATTTATTAAAAATACTCCACAGTCTGTCATACCCAGCTCATGGCATGCCTACAACTAGGAAAAACAGGCAGTGCTGGATATAAACAATGCAGATGAAAAGCCGAAGCGAAAACCAGGCAATTTTCCCAAGAAATACTGCAAACACCCATTTCAAGCCCATTAAACTATAGCAACATTCCACAACAGCACAATTACACCTAAAGAAACCTGACAAGTGTTTCCCTCTTAGAGTGTGTTTTTGGAGAGTAATGACAGAAGTCAAATGCCATTAAAAGTGAAGGGAAGCAGGATCTTTCTTACCTTAACTGTGCAGATTTAAGGATCATACAGTACATATAAGCTACTGTGATTATGAGTAGCAAATTTCTAAACCTCTTGTGAGATTTAGAACCATTTTATGACGTCTCTGATACAAGCCCAGGAATTTCTAAAACTGGAAAATATTCACAGTTCATCTTTGATAAGTACAACAACTTCAGGCTATCACACTTTATGATCCTGTCTTACAGTTATTTCAGAGTTTAGGAGAAAGTCTTGATCTCATTTTTCTCCTGAAGAGCAGGAAAACGTCATAAATCAGGAAAAGTACAGTACCACCATGACACTCATTCATTATCTTTAAGTCTCCTGACAGTGAATACACTGGGGGAGGAAAAGAGCGCTTTGCCATCTGTTAAAAGCCTAAATTCAAAATTAATATTCCTCCAGGAGCTGTGAAACAGAAGCTGTAAGTGCAAAGTCTCGAGAAATGGGATTCTGTGCTGTAATGCTGACCAGCATGAGCTCTATCTGGTGGCAACATCCTGTAGTGCACAGGCTAAAAAGACTATTTTTGTTCAGTGCGGTGTTCACATTCACAGAGATGAGAAACATCTCAGTCTTCAACTGCACATTAAAGGACTGGGGGGCAGGGATGGGGAAATGAGGGGATGAAACCACCATAAACTTTTATGCCAAAGCATTTAAACCATGCTTACTACAATCCCATTATCCAAGCCCCAAAGGCTGGAGTAGCTGCTGTTCAGGAGCAGGGAGGGTTTACTGCAACCCTACAGATTCTGAGCAGACAGGAGTGGGAAGAAAGGCTTGAGGTTTCAGCTGAAAACAACTTGTTAGGTAAGATTCAGTAGCCTAAATCAAAATTTGGCAAGGACTCTCAGTTGCCAGCATCACTTCAAGGATTAAAGAGAAAGACTTAATCTCACTCAAGGTACAAATTTAGTACAAAAAGGTATTAAATTAAGGTACCAATTTAAATACACCAGTGGCAAACTCAGTCTTTACTTTCACCCAAAAAACCTGTAAATTGTTTTAACTACAAAACCTCCAAGTGTAAGATAACCCATTCAAAGAAATGAAGGAGATTCCACTACATTATTCAGTTCAGCTCAAAAAAGTAAACATACTTTAAGCCCTTATTTAATGCTAGGAACACAAGCTTTCCTCACACCTGCAAATTGACATCACTGGAGGTGAAAATAAAGTATATTGGCTAAACAGCCAATACATTGAGACAATTTCTCACCGAGAAATGATTACACAACCTACTTTTCACATCATTAGGACAGCATTATGACAAAATCCCAGGCTCCAAGTTTAAGCTGCATCTCCATATACTTTATAGAAGTATTTCTCGTGTTACTTTTGTTTTCGGCATTGCATTCCAACATATTCAAATTGACATGCAATTTGTTCCGCTGTAACAATCACAACTCGGAGGCATCTCCTCATATGGAAATGCTTTGCACAACAGCAGTTAATTCTTGAAATGCGTTCCATCCAAGAAAAAAAGTGGACTTTGCCTTTTTAAATTATACCTTAAAAGAAATTGTTATTTATGTCACTTGGAAACAGTGCCCAGAGCCACATCTGTTTGCAGTGGTGTCATTGCACCCAACAGCTGGTGCAGCTGAAGGGCCCAGTTTACTCGAGGGCTGCAAATGCAGATAACATGTGGATGCTAGATTCTGCTTTTGGGAACGTGATTAATCTGCAGGAGCACAGGAAATCCGATAGTGCCCCATAGAATTGAAGAAGCTGGGAAGCAGTTACTGAGCCAGGAATCCAGCTCTACATCCAGGTGTTCCTTGGAATGCGACCAGATTGCTTATGGATAAAGTGAAAATACGCAGATACAGCATGTGAGCAGTGAAAAAAAAAACAAAAAAAAAACCAAAAAAAACCAACCCTAAGCAAAACAGTTTTATTGCAAGATTGAGACTGGATCCTCTAAAAGCAAACCAGCCCCTTTAGATGTCATCCCGGACCTGCAAAACCAGAGTGACTCAAGGGGCTTAATGCTGACAGGAACAAAACTTATCTCCTGACTTTCTCAGAGAAGTCCTCGCTCGTCTCACCTGGGAACAGAAGAATCCATTCTTGAGCCCTGTCCCAGTCCTAGCTCTGAAAGGGGATATTTATTGCACAAAGGGGTTCCCAGCACATACCTCACAACCACCCTGCCTCCTGCTCTGCCCTACATCACTAACTATGAGCAGACATCTGCACTGCTCAAACTCCCAGGGGAATGTTTCTCTAGAAGAGGATTTACCACTTCTGACAGCAACTCAAGTCCTCTTCTCTTAGTTCTTATTTCTGCCCTGTCCCACGACTACCCCCTGATTTCTGTGAAGGCCAATGCTGAACATGAACCCAACGTTAGATAACATCACACTTACATTGGCTTACACACTCCAGTTTTGGACTAGAGAGTTCACTGCAGTGTTAAAAATGTGCTTTTTAGCATGAGAAATGGTTAATTCCTCATTTAAAGGCCCAAATTGCTCTACAATGAAAATGGCATGTCTGTTCTCTGGTCATTCCAGAGTTGTCTGAAGTTCTATTAGAGGATCATCAAGGGCTAATTGTACAGAAAAGCAGTTGACAGAAATATCTCAGCATTCTGTAATCTGTTCTACATTAAATCTCCTCAGGGGGCTTGGAAGCAGAACACCAACATCCACACAGATCCCTTGCATTTCTAGCTAGGAGCAAACACTCAAGTTAGCAACAGAACGAAAACAATTATGAAGAATATCCTGTACAGCCTCAGCCACATAAGATCTCAATCAAAACAACAGCAAAGAACACACTCAGCATGGTATGTTCCAAGGGATACATTTGCTGTTCTGATTTCACTGACTGCAGATGACCAACGTCAAAAGAACAAACCAGAATTATTAGAAAAAGGTGATTCACGAAAAGAACCCTCCTGGATATTTCACTGTTTCTTGGTGAAAGCTGGCAGACTCACTCCTAAAGAGCAGTGACATCTTGCATTTCTGCTTGCACCAAAGGTAAGGTCCCTAAAGAGCAAGAAAGTTTGGAGTAATACTTATACTTGCCCCAGCTCAGGAAAAGCAGTTAGAATGGCAGTAATTTCAGGAATATGACTCCTGGGAAAAGCACTCAAGGCTCTGCCACAGGTCTGGGGGTGTGGGTGGGTGTTCCTGACTGCTGCTGGCTGACAGTGCACTGCTGCTCCCAGCGACTCCAGCCCGACAGCAACATCCTCACACAGCATCATTTCCAGAAGGGAATGTTTCCTCTATTCTTTCAGTGACACGATCTTTGAAAGGGTAAAAGCAAACAAAAATTGTTTGGAGGCAATTCACAGTTAACAGCATCTCCAGCTTCAAAAGTGCAGAATCATAGTTATTACTGATGTCAAATGCAAACACATTAACGCAGGCCAATGCTATTCCTCCTCCTCATAGAGTAATTGCTCAGAAAGAGAGCACGAAGCATGCCTGAAAGAAACACGGAGCACTTTTAACAAAGGAAAATGTTTTACCACAGAATGAGCTTAACTTCTCTAAGCACTGTGATGGATACTCCATGCTCCAGCAAAATGGAGTAATAGAAACCACCCTGAAAGCACTTCTGGTAAATACAGTGTAAATATGTATTGCATAGAAAGCCAGTGAGCAATAGGCTTGGAAATCTCAATTTTCAGACAGAATAAATAACTAAACTGAAAGCAAATACAAGATATTAATTATGAAAGAGTGGGATGAAGCTGATGAAGATAAAACCCAGGAAGATAAGATGGGTTATAAATTAGAACATCTGAAAGTTAGACATCTGAAAAAGCTGTTGTAAGGTTGTTTTGAAAGGGGGAGCAGGGGGACACAACATTCCTTAAGAACACAAGACGAGAAAGGTACACAAGGCAGGAAACAGCTTCCAGAAACATTCAATTTCAACACACAAAAACTTTAACCACAGATTTCGCGCACGCGGCCAGCTACTCCTCTTTTAGAACCCCAGCAGAAAACCACCTCTGGACACAAACGATCCGCTGCATTTACAACAAAAGGCATTCTTTGCTCGTGCCGCGCAGAGCCCCTCAGACAAACTTCCCCGGCACCCGCAGCAGCCGCACACGTGCGGCCGCGAGTTCTTTGTGCGCGCTCCCGGCCGCGGGCGGCCGCTCCCCGCTCTCACCGGCCCCGCTCCCTGCCCTTCCAGCCGTGACCCCGGTCCTCGTCCCGCTGCTCTCCCCAGCTCGGGCTCAGCTCCCCAGGCTCCGCTGGCTGAACGCGAAGGCAGGAGCAGCCCCGGCGCTGCCGATGCGCTCGCAGGAGCTGCCTTCACCTCCCGCGGCAAGCCAAGCCCTCCCTCCTCCCGGGGAGCCTCGCAAGCTCCATCCAACACAACTCTGCGGGTCGGGGACCAGCGCCGGGGGGACGCCCGGAGTTCCAGCGCACCCACCCAAACTTTCCCTGCCGCCGCGGGGACCCGAGGGGCGCAGGAGCCTCCCCGCAGGGCCAAAGGCGGCGCGTCCCGGCCGTGCCATCCCCGCCGAGCCCCGCACACTCACATGCCCCGCTGCAGCCGCGGCTCCGCCACCGCACTGCGGGCGGCCAGAGCGCAGCCCAGCAACACGGGCAGCAGCGCCGGCCCGGCTCCCATGGCGCTGCCGGGATGGGAGCGGCGCTGAAGCAGCAGCAACACCCGCAGCAGCAGCAGCAGCAGCACCGGCAGCCGCGGCCCCCAAATCATTTAAAGCGGCGGCACAGCCGCGCCACGGGCGGGGCGGCCCCGGCCCGCCCCCATCCCCGCCCCGCCGGGCAGTGCCGCGCCCTCCCCGTGAGAGCAGCGGGGTGCGCCCGGCTGTGCCCGTGTCCCGGCAGCTGCCCTGGGCCCTGCCGCCGTGTTCCCGTCTGCAAAGGGAGTTTCCCCTGCTCCGCGTCCCCGCTGGGTGCAGCACGCAGGCGGAGATGAGCAGGGGGCTGTTTTCAGTGCACGTAGGCAGGGATGTGCAATCTCCGGCCCCAGCCGCCGGCCCCTGCTCTCCCTGCTCATCCCTCCGGGATGCCAAGCGCCTTCTGCTGCACTGACGGACACGTGTCTTGGCTTCTCTCTGTTTCCTCTGGTCCTTGTTCGTTCTGTACGGGATGCCCACTGCAATCGTATCTGAGCACTTTCAAGAGGTAACCGTGAAAATAAACGCATTTAACACCTTGAGGGAGGGATAACACCGCTACTGGTCAGAATTAGTGACAGCAAGAACATAAAACGGGGAACTGAGGAGTGGTTTTTAAATCCTAGAGCTGCCTGCCGTCCTCTAGACCATCCATCCTCTCATCTTTATGATCTCTCCAGACCTTTACTGCTGTCAAAACACAACTCTTTCCTGGTGAGAGAAGGGAGACCAGCTGGCCTGGGAAGGGAACTGGGCATAGTAGCAGGTAAAAAAATGAGAAAAACACACCTTGAGCATTTGATGATCGAATGTAGGTCCCCGGGTGCATTACACCACGGTTTCCCTCTCTCCAGAGAGCTGTGACTAACCAGGCACTGGGCTGTGAACGAGCAGATGGGCCCTGAGCCAACCAGTGCTAAAAACTGCGATTTCTTTCCACTCCAATGGAGTAGGCTTGGTCTCCGCTTGCTCTAAAGCAGCTCCTGCCCAGATTTGTGACAGACACAACTGGAAGGGTGCAGCAGCATCCTCACCAGTCAGGAGTCAGCCTCTGTTTGACAGAGCATTAATTTATCTCCCTGCCAGCCCTGTAACATGATACACCCACTTCTCATTTTACACACACTTTACAAGTGGTTTCCTGTATGGTTTTTATTTTCCAAGGCCTTTGCTAAAGTAGGTAAACATTTACCATTCATAACAAGAAAACTGGCTTTATGTTGTTCGTTGCTTTGAAGCTTGCGTGGACATGATCCCTTTGAGATTTTATCAAGCGATTTCTTTTTCATGGGGAAGAAAACACACAGCCCTTATCTGGCCTTAGAGCAGAATAATTGTACCCTGAAATTTCCACTGAATGGCTGAGTCTTTCTTGTGTCTGGAGTAGTTTTAACTCCACAGGACCTTGTGTTGAGCTAATCTCATTACCTCCCGCAGAGCACATAGTTTTCTAATCATTTTATTTCTTAAACCCCAGAAAATCTTTCTTCATAAAATAATAGACGTTCATTATGTCAAGGCTGAGTGTTCATTATGTCCTGTGATGTCATCCCAACCTGGATTATTTTCAGGATCACATCATGGCAAAATAGCAAAGGATCTCATTCCTCGGTTGTTGGGGTTTTTTCCAAGAGAGGTAAATTAGTCTTAAAAAAATACTTTAATTTTTTCCATCTTAAAGAACTTAAAAATAAACTATTCAACGTTGTTCTTCAAAGCTGTATGTGATCATTACAAATTATACACAACATTTATTGTACCCAGTTGTTAAGGATAACGGGCCAGCAACATGCAAATTGGGAGGTACTGAAATGCAGAGTGAAGGCCACTTGATAGATGGGACCATTGCCTGGGGGCCACACAGCAAAATGCAGCTGCAGCCAAATTCTGGATCTGGAGCTGTGTAAAATCCCCTGCTTTCTGGGCAGGAAGATTTGCAGGCCTGGCTGTGACCCTGATATTGTCCTGACCTCCAAAGCCAACCCAGTCCGTGCAATCTGCCCTTCTTACAAATATTATCTCATGTTTTCTCCTCAGCTGTGTTTTAATTGAGAATGTCCTGCAGAGCTGTTGACTGTACCGGGACAATTCCCGTGGGCAGAGTTGCAGCATCGGTGGAAGGAGTTTCAGGGCCTCCTGAGATAATTGATCTGCTGGGATCCCAAGTCAGTTAAACCTTCAGACCTGACACAGAGGTAGAAGCTGACTCATTTATTCCAGTTCTTACACTAGGCTCTGGAAAAAAGGGCACTGGAAATAGCAATAATTACTTCTTTATGCTCCACATCCTTGCTGTGACCAACCAGGCACGTTCCTGCTGTCCTGAAATGTATTTGCTGTAAGTTGTGCATCTTTGACCTTGGCACCTACGAACGACACCCTGGCCACTACCAAACCATGTTGGCACGTTGGCCAGAGTTCCCTTCCCAGCTAGGGAAAGGAGTCAATTAAATTGCATCTCGCTCAGCTAAACCAGCTTTTGAACTGAGCAGGTAAAGTGCCAGTTCCCCTTGGTGGCTTTGTGCAGTTACAATGGGATCCAATTGCCTAGAGTGCAAGTGGTTAGGGAAAATAAAACAGCTCGTGCCCTCCACACAGTACTGAAGGACTTTTCTAAGGGATGGAAATTACATTATTGTTCTCTCTTGTTGATCAGAAAACTGTTCTGTCAGATTCCAGTGCAATCCAAATTCAGCACATTATTTACAAAGCTGTCCAGGTCACGAATTCTGGAAAAGATTTGGTATCTCTCACAATGTTCCATCCTCTCCTCTCCATTTTAAAGCATATTTCCCCCCTCATTAGCATTTTAATTTTGATGTATAATTTCCTACAAACAGGCTGTGACAGTTGTTGTGTATCCCCAAGCATGAGCGAGTGTTGCCCACAACTTTGAGTCAGTGTCACACCATCCTGTTCTATTTTCATTTTTCTGTCTAATTCTCAGTATCCCCATTGCCAGTCTTTTTAAATTGTAGCTAGTTACAGCATTTAACAGTCCCTTCTGATATAAAGAAATTTTCGTGCCGAGATTGTAATTAGGAAGGCTGAGCTCTGTTCTGTTATTAGCAGGAATTGTGATTTTTGGAGTGGTGGGTTAATTGCTAATAACCATATGCAATGCTTCTGTCAAGATGTTTCCCATTACAGTAATTAACTTAGCAGCTGGGGTAACAGACATTTACCATTTGTCTTCACAGTATCCCTGATTTAGGATTGTTCCAAACCCCTTTTTGGACTCTGTTCAATTCCCAGGTGTAAGATGAAAAAGAGGGGAAGCTGAGAAGGGGAGTTCTGAGAAGTTGCAGGGATAGTACCTGTTCCACATGCAAAGTGTCTATCAGGGTATCCTCAGGAATTCTGGATTTTTCTTCACTAGTTTTAGCCTTGGACCATCATTTTCTTCAGCACTGACTGAATGGAGAGCGTGGCAGAGCAGCCTACAACAGAGAATGTTTTCAGAAATGATTACTCTGATGCTCAAATTAATCTGATCATTATTGAGGATTTATTAAATGAAAAGTGCAGAATTTTTCATTGCCTATTCATATCCTTGAACCTCAAAATCCCTGTGGTAGGGGATTTTTTTTCTTCTTGTTTTGTAGTTGACTATATAGATAAAAACGTTTTTTGTTAATTACTTCCTTTCTATGTTGTCTCACTGGAGCTCCTTCCTTCACAGAGCTGTGCCAGAATTGCAGTAATATTATTTAGTATATGGCCAACCTGAAAATTAAGAAGAAAATAAAGTTGTTCTCCAAAGCCAGATCACATGACAGAGCAATAGCAATTTTGTTGATTTAATTCATCAACAGAATATATTGAAAGGATTAATTTTGTTTATGAGATAATTTTAAAGACTTTCAGGGCCATGATGCCAGATTTATCCTTTTTTTTTTTTAAGTTTGTTCTGGCCAGAGCAAATTCTGTACAGTGCTACATTAAAGAAGGTTTGTTAATACCCTCAAAGATGTAAAGCAGCATGCCAAGGGCACTGGAAGCTTTCTCTGTTGCAAGGAATTGGCTTTGCTCCACTGCAAGGAATGGGGGAATGCTAATTTACAGCAACTGAGGATCTAGCCCATGTTGTTAATCATAATTATGGACTTATTTTGGGAGGTGCATTTTCTAAAGCAGTTGGGGGAGACAAGAAAATTAAGTTAAAATTATTTTCTTCCACAGGAGGTAAAAGTAGTACATAAATAAATAGTTGGTGTTGCAGTAGATCTTTAAAACCTACAATAGTTTTCTGGCACTGCAGCGTCCTGTGATATTTTTTCCTCCAGCACATAATAGTAAGTTTCTGATAATAGTGCTCACAGACAGCTTTGATTATAACCACTTGTCAGGGAATGGATAACTAGGAAAATAACACCATATTCAACTGTAAAAAATGCTGCCTGAAGTACATTAACACAGTGATAATTTCTGCTAATAGCAGCCTCCGAAGCCCATCCATTAGCTTTGAATTGAAATTCCTGCTTCATTTCTTTCTTTCTGAGCTTTTCTGCCCTCTGACCCTCTCTTCCATTACTTGGGAGCAGCAGAGCCATCCACAGACACTCCCTGCCACCGAGAGTGAGGACAAACTCGCTGTGTTTGAGCGAACTGGTGGGGACTGGGGGCTGGGACGCTGCTCGTGGCCCTTGCCTGGGCAGCACCAGCGCAGGGGATGGGGAGAGGCAGGGAATGTTTGGTCAACAGGTTTGCCTTCTGTGGGAATTCCCTGTCAGCATCCTACTCCTTCCCCAGCCACCTCCACCCCGCCCATCCAGCAGTCACCAGCTACAGAAATTACAGCCACCGGTGTAACAGGAATTCAGGTTTTCATTCATGTCTGGTGTTCCTCCAGAGGAGAGGGCGGGAGAGGTTGGAAGGGAGGGAAAATAAAAAAAGGTCTGAACAATTCTACTTCAAAGCAGTAGAATCATAGAATCATGGAGTTGTTAAGGTTGGAAAAGACCTTTGCAATCATCAAATGCAACCATCAAACACCACCCCACTGACCATTAAACCGTGTCCTCAAGTGCCACATCCAAATGGTTTTTGAACACTTCCAGGGACAATGACCCCACCACTGCCCTGGGAAGTTTGTTCCCATGCTTACAACCCTTTCCATGAAGACATTTTCCCTAATAGCAAATCTAAACCTCCCCTGGCAAAACTTAAGACCTTTTCCTCTTGTCCTGTCACTGGGATACGCCTGACCCCCACCTCACTACAACCTCCTTTCAGGTCGTTTTAGAGGGCAATAAGGTGTCCCCTCACTCCACTCAGTCTCTCCAAACAGGAAAAATGCTCAAACAAAATATTTCATTTTGACAGAATTAGTAGAAGCCCATTGATATTCGAGTCAGGAGGATATTTCTGTAGGGACCTATTACATCTGATTGGGAAAATAAAATATTACCCACATCCACAATTACTTCTATAAAGACCACTGATCTCATTCCTGAGCTTTTCTCTTTAGCATTAGTTAACCAAAACTCTGGTAAGAGCAGGCTCTTGACAATATAATCCTAAAATAAGTTTTATGTTGGCAGGCAATAGCAACTGGGAGTACTTTCATCTATTTCTGGATTTGGGATAACGACACTCCAATGAGTGGCTAATCTGGTGTGCTTGTGTACATTCAAATTAAAATCACACATTAGGGGGCGAGTCACATCTTCTCTGGCCTACACAGGTGAGAGCCAGATGTAACTCTAAATTTAATGCAGCTATTCCAGGCTCACCTCAACACAAAGGAAAGAATAAGGGTTTAGAAACTTTAGAGCAACCCATTATTTGGCAGAGCAGTGCATGTATTACTAAGTATTTTCTAGGAGGAGGTGTTTTATTTGGTTTTTACCAATTTTTTTTTTCACTGTGATCTTCTTTTGGCCACCCCGATACCCACCTGAAAAACCTGCAAGCAGCTGAAAATGCAACTCATTCAAAAACTTAGCAGAGTATCTTCATGCTTGTGCATTCAGAGAAATCAAATTTGGTGTATTCGTGCTAGGAGTGTTTAAAGGCTCATCAAGTCAGGAGATACAGAGAGCCCTTGGAGACTTGGCCAATCAGAGGTAGGCAACACAATCTGTTTATCAAATATTCCTGATCTATCCAGAGGATAGGAAATTTCAAAGAGTTATCCTCTAAGAAAATTGAAACAAATAAATGAAAAAAACCCCAAAAGCCATTAAAATATGTGATAAAAGAGGTTTGCTGCCCCTGATGAATTTTTCAGTTGGTTCATAGCACAGTTCAGCGAGTGCCAGGGCAACACTAAAGGGATGAAGTCAATCACACAAAGCAAGCAGTAACAACACTCCAGCAACCTCAGCCTGTAAAACTCCAGCCTCAACCAGCACTGATACTTCAATCATTCTAATTTATCCTCCAGGGTAGGCAGCCCCCTCAAAATTTGGGTTTTAGATGTTCAAGCTGGTAACTCTCATCTACATCACTGAAAATGCAGTCGCAAAATAAATCAAAGAAAAGAAGTGCTCAGAAGTCGGATTCTCCTCAGGGTTCCCCCGTCCCTTTGGAATTGCTCATGGATCTCAGATGTGAGCTGCCATGTGAGCCCGTGCTTCCTCCTTTGTCTAACACAGTGCTGAGCACATCACTGGTACTTAAAATACTAAAATTCAAAGGAATAAGTGCTTCGTTTGTTTGCTCCCAGTTAGGAGCTAATGAAATCCCGGGAATACACTTCCAGGTGATTCGTCACAGAACTGAAACTCAATAGTGTGTTCCTGTGTGTAACTTCCCTCTCTGTCTGTTCTGCTGACACAACTGGACCACACTTCATTCTCCCAAAGACATTAGAGCATTACTTTACTGGTTTTTCCTCCAAATTACCTGCCTGGCTGCTGTCACCATTGATCTTTTAAGTCCTTGACTGAGTAATCAGTCAGAGAGCTAATTAATGTAGTGGCTTGGAGAGAAGTATGAAGTGAAAAAGGAGATTTTTTTTCCTTATTCTTGATGTTTTTATTGCCTTTGAAAGGGGCTTTATCCGTAGCATAAAGGAGCATTTGTCTGTGCTTTTTCCTCCTGACAGTTCACCTACCATAAATCTGTTTCTCAACTATCAACAGAAACCAGGAGAATTTCATGGGAATGGAGATACCGAAATCTAAGAAAAAAAGAAATCTAAGATTTTGTATTTGCTTTTCCTCTACTGACACTCATGGACTGCAGTGTGTATTCGGAGTGAGTAGCAACTGCAAGACCTGACCCAGATTTTCAGATGGTTTTAGAACTAAAACAGATGTTTTAAAATTAAGATACCTTTGTTATATTTGATAGAAAAAGAAGGCGTTTTTTTCTCTCCTTCCTTCCTGCTGGGTCCGCTCCCCAGAATTTATCCAGATTCATTTTTAACCAAAATGGGTCAAGCTCAGGTGCCTGAACATATGGTTTAAACACCACCACTCAGTTTGACTTTAGTCTGGGACCAAGGACATGAGGAAGGGGAATCACAGAATAGTTTGGGTTGGAAGGGATCATCCGGTTCCACACCTTCCACTATCCCAGGTTGCTCCAAGCCCCATCCAACCTGGCCTTGAGCACTTCCAGGGATGGGGCAGCCACAGCCTCTCTGGAATGCCCCATGCTAAAACATATCTTCCAAAAGTACTCATCAGGGTCCATGATTTAAAAGAAAAATAAATATTCAAGTGTTAATGACTAAGTTCTCCTAAAAGAGTGAATGAACTATTTAAAAGTTAGCAGTACACAGATGCTGTTTTCCTCATCCTGGATATCTAAGAAGCATAGAGGATTCTTGTCACTGTAATAACTCTGATAAGTGGAAAGGTATTTAATTTCCTTTATTCTCAAGGAATTCTACATGCCCTGGAACAGCTCTTTTAATCCACAGAGTTAACCCCATACTGCCACGCACATAGAGATGGATATTTACATATTCTGCAGCAGGATTTAAACACTGCTGTCCACAGGGAGCTGATGAACTGAAAATGGTTTAATAAGCTTTCTCTTAAAATTCTTCGGGGAGGCAGATATTAGCATCAGCAGTATTTGTTGCTAAATGCAAATAAAATCGTGGGGTGTGTGGGAATTGCGCTGCCCATGCTCCAGGAAGCAGCGAGCACAGGGCTGCAGCAAGCAAGTGGCAATTAAATATTTCACACTTGCCTGCGTGGCTCTTTATCTGCAGCACCACGGCCACGTCCAGCAGCAATTAATGGTGTTGGGATGGAATCCCCATCTCATAATTCTGTGATTAACTCATGGAGGAACCCATTTCCTACAAAGACTGACATGGGAGGTGTCTGAGAAACCCACCTTGCTATAAAGAATTACACAAAAAGAATATGCAGCAGTCCAAAAAGCAGCCCTCCCTCCAAGACAATCAGCACTGCCTGGGCTGAGTACTGCAAACCGAGCATGTTTTATTAATTCAAGTATCAAGACAATAATAAATTAAGCACCTAGATATACAGGGGGAAAAGGCAATGTCAGCAGTTACAGGCTTTTTAGACTTGACCTCCTAATTTGTGCAAAAATCAAAAATATTTCTAAAGTTTACTATAATTAAAGATTAATAGAAATGCCAGTAAAGTTCTGAAAAGTTTATGAAGCTAAACCTTGCCAAACTAACTCAACATTTTTCTTCTATTATTGACTTTTTAGATGCAAACTCTGATCTCTACAGACTTCAGCAAAGCATTTCTTAGATGTGTAAAATTACTTGTTTAACCTCAAGCAGTTCTCTGTGCAGGAAAAGCTGAGGGGGATATAATGGTGAGTTGTGTCAAAAGGGGAATTGTTCAGTTATGGGGAGCTCATTAATGAACTTTCAGTGATGAGTCTCAGGGAAGAAATAGCAATGTCTTTGCCCATGGCACAAGTGATAGGCACAGCCTCATGGAGTTTGCTGTGGGAAAGGCTGATGAGGATGAGAATCTCCTGCTGGAAAAACAAGATTACTTTGAAGCTGAAGCCTATGGACAACATGGATGGAATCTAAAGCCATGGAAAGCTGGATGACACACTTGGGGACTAAGAATAATTGCTCCTACTGGGGGGTCTTCAGAGCTACCTCAAACAATTTTGTCAATTCAGGAGCTGGAGAAGAGAATTCAACGTGATGCAGACATGGAACAGGACTATTAGGATGAGCCAAACAGCCAGGAAAAGAGAAGGAATTTGACCTGTTTAGACGAGCAAAACTAAGGCTTGTTTAAAGCAGCAGGATGGAGGTGAGGGAGGAGAGAGGGGCTGCTCCGTGAGTGCTCTCTTAAAGCACACTATGGAAAGGGGGGTGGGACAGGACAAATTTCAGGGACACCCAGGAATGTTGGCAGAGTAAAAGACAAGGCTGGCATGAGAACAAGCCAGCCCAAAGCAGCCACCCAGATGTTTGTGCAGCGAGTGTCTGGGATAGCCTGATGCAAGCAATAGCAGCAAAATAAAGAACTAACGTGGAGGAAATTTGTAAATTCATTAAAAGAATTCTAAAATATGTTTTTATGTGATAACAGGGAACTGGATTTGGTCACCAGGCAGTGCCTTTCAATCCCTTGCTCCTTGCTGGGTTTCAGCTGTTTAATTACGAATCCTATCACCATAACCATAGTGTGCTGCAGCCTCAGGTACAAGAACAACATTGGATCTTCTTCTGGTAACTCCTGGGCTCAAAACAGGGTTATGCCTCAAGTACCTGTAGGAAATAGCTTTGGAGGTGGCCAATTTAACTAACTTTCCATGACTACCAACAATTCAGTCTTTTGCTCCTTGAAATGGGAATAATCCTTTTGGTTTGCGTTTGGGTGCAAGAGAATCCTGCACCTTGCCTGGGGATCTTCAGCCTTGTGCTAATCTAAATAATAACCAAAAACGAGACAACTAGCCCTAACATTAGAGAGTGCCGTGATGTTTTCTCTTAGCAGAGAAATGTATTTGTCTTTTAGATCACAGAAAAACAGACAGAGGCTGAATAAATGCAAAGAGCAGTTGCAATTTGCAAAGGCAAATTTGCATGCACCCATAGCATGGGTGACTACAGCAGTGGTGCCAAGGCAGTCCAAACCTGCTGGCTGAGCTTGTTTGCAGTGTTCCTGACATTGGGAGATGATTAGTTTTTGTAATTTAGGTAGAATTAGAAAATAACACGTGCCAACTTCCTTTTCAGTGCAGCAGCACCTTCTTTTGTGACCATATATTTACTGCTCAAGGTTATCACTGCAGGGCTGTCAGAGGCTTCTATCACATCTTTATCACATCAGCAAGTTGCCTCCTAAATTTTCTTTATCCCCAGCAACAATGCATGCAGGCAAAAAGGCTGTGGGTTGATCAGCAATTACAAAGTTGATTTTGTGGATCGAAACAACTGCAGAACATTTTGTGCAACAGCATTTCCCCCACACTGGTACTGAACTCGTGAGAGGAAAATTCGACAGAAACATTTAATTTCATGAAGCTGGTATGGTAGACAACATTCACTTAACATCAATTAGTGTTATAGCTGATAATTTGGGCCAGGGCAGTATAAAATTGACAGGCAGAGCTTGGGGTGGGCATGATATGGATAAAGGAGATGCCCTGTGGGTAAAAGGGGACGCCTCTGCAGCTGAGGTGCTCCTCCCCTGTCACTTAACTCTGTGTGTTTTGAGCTAAGCAGCAGCCCCACAGGACACTGCTTCTGTTGTTAGGAATTGCATCAATGTACTAAAAGCCAGTTTGAAAGCAGTTTCTCTTTGTGTACATTATATTCAGTGAAAATGGGATCTGCTTCCCAAACTGCTGGGGTGTATTTTGGCCGTTGCAGCCAAAATCTTTAAACTGAAGGTGTTTTTTGTGTTTTGTCTGTTTAAGTGTTGAGCACAGCAGTGATATTGTTCAGATATACGTTATTTACTGATAAACCATTCTGTCCTTCTTAAGCCTTGTTTTTACTTACTTAAAGGTCAGTAAAGGCAGCATGGGAACCAGAATTTGATAGCTTAGCAATTAAAAGTTTATGGGAATTGGGTTTGTTTTCTTGCTCCCAGAGCTCATAGGTGACCTGAAAGGAGTCGTGAGAAGAGTTGTAAAGTTGTAAAAAAAGATAGCTGTAGGCTGTTTAGCCCCTAAAGCAGAGCTGCAGTATCTAAACTTGCAGCAGAGGAGAAATGGATCCACAGCATCACCACAAGGAAGCCACGTAAATTATCCCATAGAAAAACATCAGGGACAAAGATGTCCTAAATCTCACCTCCCTCTAGCCTTAAATACTGGACTATGAACAAATTGCTGTCTGTTTGGGCTCTGCAGTCTGGGGTTACTCTGATCTTTATGTTGAGTGATCACTGATAATTTAGCAATCGTTAGATGAGGGGTTAAGGCCAAATTACCACTTTTTCAGCTCAATTCCTCCTCCTGCTCTGAGCACCTCCACCCATCTACATCCCTGCCTTGGCTTCCTCTTCCTCTCAGCATTTTTCCAGAAATACCCAATTTCTCATCCCATTTTCTCCTTTGTCAGGTGCCTCCAAAGGTGAAGACTCACAGAAGTACAGGAAACACTGAAGGAAGATGTTTTCTTTTGAACTGTTGGGCAAGAACAGAGACCTGTGTCCTCCAGCATAATCCCTGTTGAGGATAAATACTGGCTCCATGACTTCTGGAGAGGTTATCTCAGGCAGCACAGAGGGGTGTCAGCAAGGGGCAGGCAAAGCCCTGCTCCGACAGAGGCAGTTCTGAACACAAGCTGAAACAGATTGTTAAAAGCATCAGGGAAACATCACGATCAAAATCATGGCCATTGTGAGCTTTGGGCTGGCAATTCTCACTGCACTGCCAGCATTAAAGCACTTGTATTTCACCTCCATGTCTTAAGGCACTGGGGGGTTGTGCTTTAATTTCAAATTTCCCTTTAAGTTCTCCCTGCCTTGCCAAGGTGGCCTAAGGACAAATCCATTAATCCGTGTGATGTGCAGGTCTGTTTACATTATGGGAGTTATGTAAGCAGGTAGAGCTCATCAATAATTAAAGGCTTTGTGGGTAAAGTAGAGATGTGACCACTTTCTTCTACCTTCTCATGGTTTCTGTGCAAGCCCCACAATCCTTATGCTTTTCTTCTGAATAATTTTAAGGGACGGTGTTTTGAGGGACGGCAGCTCCAATCCTTCCACCTGCAGAGGTTGTGTGAGCCTCTCTCCTTTCTCACAGAAACGAGCTGGAGGAATTACCAATGTAAAACAGGGATTAGAAAGGGAAGGATCAAGCTGCCTGGTTCTGTTTTGATGGCAGTCTGTACAAGGTGTAATAAAATCAATAGTTTCTCTCACTGAAAGGGTTCTTTCTATCTCCAGCAATGACAAGAGGGTAGTGGGCAAAGAGCTCTATTAGCTGTTCTTTAAGAATCAATCACACTTAAAAGCAATAGTCAAAATGACAGCAACTGCACAATAGATGCATAATTTTTCACACAAACAGCCTGAATTTCAGAGAAGTGGCACACTTTTAAAGAGATAGCAGCTAAAATAGCTGGTTCTCTGAAAACCAAGAAAATACTAAGCGTTTATTACTAAAGACACTGAAACAAAAATGCTCAGATCTTGAAGGGTAAAAGCCAAGATATCAATTCAAACCACCCGAGCAAGGACATGAGATAATGATCAAAATTCACTTGATTCAATTTTAAATGTCGTATCAGGAAGTTCAAAATTCCTGAAGCTGTAGTCAGGAAGAAAATCCCCATAGCAGTGTCACTTCTGCTGTCACAAACAAGGGCTTTCCCTCGCCCTCAGTGTAACAGCCCTCTGAGCCTCAGGATCTGGCCTGAGGCTGTGCCAGGGCAGGTTTAGGTTGGGTATTAGGAAAAGGTTCTTCCCCCAGAGGGTGCTGGGCACTGGACAGGCTCCCCAGGGAATGGGCACGGCCCCTGGGAGCTCCAGGAGTTTTTGGACAACGCTCCCAGGGATGCACAGGGTGGGATTGTCGGAGTATCTCTGCAGAGCCAGGAGCTGGACTGGATGATCCCTGTGGGTCCCTTCCAACTCAAGATATTCTGTGATTTTATGATCTGGTGAGGATGTGAGCTGATCCAACACAGAGCCTTTGTCTCACAGCAGATGAGAACCAGCTGTGTTAAATCTCTGTATTATATCTACATCCAATATCAAGATGTAATTGGCAATTACAAAGTCACATTAAACATTATGTAGCGAGCTATTTAAATACATCAGAACTGCATAAAACACAAGGAAAAAAAATTCTATCAGGTAAAAGCCACATTCATGCATAAATAATGAGGGGGAAATATGGCAGTCAGCTTGTTCTGTTGTATCACGTTGAAGTTTCCATATGGCCCCAGCAGTGTGGAAGAGCAAATGGAAGCCAGAGCAAAGAAAGGAGCTTTGCCTGGAGAATTATTCCTTGTTGACTCTGGGTGAGCTTCTTGTGGCTCGACAGCAAGCATGAAAGCACCATCAAGGCCAAAAAACTCTGGTTAACATCTCCCTCCTCCTGTCTGGGGTGCAGGGTTTGAGATGCTGGAGTGGAGGAACACTGTCACTCAGTTTGAGGCAAAACCAGGCAAGAGCTGTGTGTTGGAGCTGCAGGCAGGATGACTTTGGAAATGTGGACAGCAGACTGTACTCTGTCTTTTCATGCTGTCGTGTTTCTTTGTTGATGTCTCTGTTTTAAGATCTTTTTTGCTCCATGCATCACCAATTGCCTTTTGTTTTCTCACAGCAGGAAGGGCTCAGTTAATCCATATGTCATGACAAAAAGTCCAGCCTTCTCTTTGATAGGAACCAAGCGTGACAGCAATCTATTGAAAAGGTGTTTTGGACTATCATTTCTTCCAAGCTAATTTATTGACTGGATGGCTTTCAAAAATAATAGGTCTGTTTCCCAAGATAATGAGCTGAGATGTGACTCACAGAGTCCGTGTGAGCACACAGCCAGCCTAATTATGAGAAATAAACTAATAATAAACCATCAGTCTCTAGAAATCACTATCTGTTGTGATGTACAAGTCTAAACATCAGGGAACATGAATGTTTCCACCTGTTCCCTTCTGCAGTGATTTTGTTTTATTATCCCTAGATATGTAAAATAAATTTCTTACCGTTAAGCCCTAGACAGATCAGGATGCTGAGAAAGATCTGATCTTTGGAGCTGGGGGGGTGACACTTTTGCTGAGCAAACTCCAGCTCTAGGATGTGGTTATGAGGGGAAAATGCTATTCAAATGGGTGTTTAGTCAGAATCCACCGATTTATAAATCAGAGCTGGCAAAGTGAATCATCCATGCAAATAAAAGCCCTTTAACACACCCCATTGACCACGTTTTTTCCCCCAGTATATTTCACTTTAAGTACAGATCACAGTGCAACTACATAAAGAATGTATCTCTCGTGTAGCGTTTGTGGAACAATTTAAACCATTTTTAACAAATAGTTTCTGCCACTCATTTTCCCATTTCTAGGACAGATGATGGACAGGACACAGCCACATTTTGCCTGTAGAAAAGGCATATTAAAGAAACGTGGTATGCTTAGGAAACATGAATTATTCTCACTCAGTGAGTCTGCTTCTAACAAACAAAATGCCCACAATCTTATCTTCCAGAATAAGGGACCGTGTCCAACTTGTGCTGAAGCTGTAAGAAGACTGTCACTACCTAGTCCAGCCAGTTTTCAACTCGTGGACCCCCGAGGGAAAATCTCATCCTGCAGAGAGCTTTTCTGACATGTTTACAACATACCAAAAAAATGGGTATTCAAAGAAATTTCACCACATTCTCCTCCCCTCAGCTGTAAATGCAACAGGGTTTTTTTATGATTACTGACTACCTGTGCTCACTGTGGAGCAATCAGCTGTAAAACCAGGGGAACAGTGGAAAATTCTGGCCCTCTGTGTTTATCACTCTTTCAAGGCTGCCACTTTTAAGTCTGACCCTGAATCCTGCCGACCTTCACTTCGCTGGTGAAACATCTCTGCCTCGTGTTACCAAGGAAAGAAATTGCTGCCTTAAAATGCTCCTGACCTTGTCCAGCCCATTCCCCGTGCCACAACTGACTCGCTTTTCATTGCCGATGAAGCAGAGCCCACGTGCTCAGAGATGACAAACCAGAGCTGCAGAAGTTGCATTCCAGGAGCATTTCTAATTTCCCCTAAGGATGCAGAGCTCCCCTCTCGCAGGGTGAGCTCCAGGCTGCTGGGGATGCTCTGCCTTTGGCTCACGTTTCCCTGAGTTATGATGGGATTTCTCCAAGCACACTGCAGAGTGCTGTACTTACATCAACACTTCCTAATGCTCAGCAAGACTTTTGACAGATCTGGTTTGTTCTGGGGATGGACAAACAGTGAAGATAATCTGGAGCCACAGAGTCATCATTATTTTCTAACCCTGTTTTGTCTTTAGCACAACAGATGTCCATTGAAAAGAAAAACATGTTTCCAATGCTTTTAAGATTACCAGGATTTTCCCTCCACAAACATCTCCTATAAAAGCTGTTCCTGAGAAAAGCAAGTGACCCAAAGCCCCATTTGGAGCTGCCCTGAAGAATCCCATTTACACAGATTTCCACTTTCCTCTCCTTTTAGGGCCCTGACTGAGGCCTCCAGTTTGAGCAGTTCCCAGTGACTGTGGGGCTGTGCAGTGGTAAAAAGTCCATTTAGCAGAGATGAACTGATGCATTTTTCGTTGTGAAATAAAACCTGGACCTTAAGGGGCGAAATTCTGACACATAAATAATCCTGTGGTGCCACAGCAACCCTGTTACAGTAATTTTGAAACCAATTTGCCATAAATATTTTTGTGCAAGCCCAAGTACACAAACTCAGCGCCAGGCAGGCATTTCTAACAAGTGCAGGTGAGACAGGTACCTGTTGGCTTCAATTAAGCTTTGTAAAACCCCCCTTGTGCCGCGGTGTGCCAGGGAGAAAAATAATGAGGCTACATAAGCCAAAGTGCTTCACTGCCAGTGCAGACTTTGGGCTGTGTGAATGAAATTTGCACTGAAAATAAGCAACTCACCAGCACACCGAGAGCAGCAGGTGAAGGAAAAGCAGGACGAGAGTTTCACTGAGGGGAAGAAGGGAATTAAAATGTTTTGTAGGACCCCAGTTTCCATCAGCTGGGTACAAACACTTTATTCATGTTTCCAGTGAAACTCTGTGGATTGTTTCAAGGTAATAAACATCCGCTGTTAATCATCTCACTAGGCACTTTTGAGTGTTCATCCTGCAGATCTCAAAACACTTTACAGACCTCTGGCAAAGGCTGCCTGAAAGTTCTGGAAAAGTTTTGTTGAATGTTATCAGCAATTCATAGACAGAAAGAAAAAATTCAATTAAAAAAAAAATCACAGCAAATATTTTTCCATTATATTGACATCTTGGGATGTCCCCTGAAACAAAATCAGTTGTGAAAAAATATACAGTGAGAGATAACATTTTTATAGTTTAAATAAACCACACATTGGAAGAAGCAAGTGATCATCCCTCATTCCAGGGGAGAGAAAGGCAGCTTGGAACACATCCAAAGTGAAGCAGAGAGAGGATGCTCAGAGCAGTCATCTTGAGGGCCAAGCCAATGCATCAGATCATGGGAAGCTCAGATGAACACTATCAAACACAGTTTTATGTTTTGTGACATAATGAACATCTCTGAACTCTGTGAAGAAATCGCCACAAACTGGGGAAGGATTTTTTTTTTCCTATTTTCTATTTCCCATTTCTGTTTTGGCTCCGAAATAAAACTGGCAAATAAAAAGAGCCCCTTGAAATAAAACATGGACAGGTGTCTCCAACTAACTTTTATATTCCTTGAACAGATTCTACTCTCAGTGAAGAGAGCAGAAGAGTGGAAGAAGAGTATCAATGTAGTATTTGCTACTTTCTGGAGGAGGAAATGCTGTTTCTCTCAGTAGCCAAGTTCTTTAGGCCCTGTAAAATGCCAGATGTTCCTCAAACACCTGGGATGGTGCAGGAGCAGGGGGTGTGTGCAGAGAGGAACAGAAAACCAGCAGCAGCTCAGGGCAGATACAAACCCTGAGGAGCAGAATCCATCCCGCTGCAGATCTGAAGGAATTCACAAAAACCCGAGGAAGCCGGAGAGAGGTGGGTGAGAGCAAAAGGCTTTCCACAAAGGTGTCCTGGAATATGAAGGGCAGATGAGTTGAAAGAGCGTCTCATAAAGATCCCCTCACAAAGATCCTTCAGAGCAGGAGACTCCTTCAGGAGCCAGCACTTCCATGGATCCTGACGAACAAATGGTCTGGCTTAGGGAACTCTGGAACCACGATTTAGGGGTTTTTTTCAGCAAGTTTAATATTTGGAGTTCAGTTCAATCTCCGTAGTCACCTTCTGGGGAATTTTCATTTTATTAAGTCTGAAACCTAAGCCAAAGTGGTTTTGCTTTCCCGGGGCTTCGTTTGGCCGGACAAAAAGGAGACAAAGGCGGAGCCGAAGCTCTCCGTGCCCAGCCCAGAGCTCCCTCTCCGGGCCGGACCCGGCGCTCCCGGTCTGCCCTGCCCCGGGTATGCGGGATGCCCGGGAAATTCGGGATGCCCGGGAAATTCGGGGATGTCGGGAGATGCGGGAATATCTGGGAGATGCGGGGATGCCCGGGAAATTCGGGGATGTCGGGACATGCGGGAATAGCCCGGGAGATGCAGGAATGCCCGGGAGGTGCGGGAATGCCCGGAAAAGTGGGAACGCCCGGGACACACGGGAATATCTGGGAGATGCGGGAACGCCCGGGAAAAGCGGGAATGCCCGGGAGATGCGGGAATATCTGGGAGATGCGGGGATGCCCAGGAAATTCGGGTATGTCGGGAGATGCGGGGATGCTCGGGAGGTGCGGGAATAGCACGGGAGATGCGAGAATGCCCGGAAAAGTGGGAATGCCCGGGACATGCGGGAATATCTGGGAGATGCGGGAATGCTCGAGAAAAGCGGGAATGCCCGGGAGATGCGGGAATATCTGGGAGATGCGGGAATGCTCGGGAAAAGCGGGAATGCCCGGGAGATGCGGGAATGTCGGGAGGTGCAGGGATGCTCGGGAGATGCAAGGGTGTCGGGAGATGCGGGAATGCCCAGAAGGTGCGGGAATGCCCGGGAAAAGCGGGAATGCCCGGGAAAAGCGGGAATGCTCAGAAGGTGCGGGAATAGCCCGGGAAAAGCCAGAATGCCCAGAAGGTGCGGGAATGCCCAGGAAAAGCGGGAATGCCCAGGAAAAGCGGGAATGCCCAGAAGGTGCGGGAATAGCCAGGGAAAAGCCAGAATGCCCAGAAGGTGCGGGAATAGCCCGGGAAAAGCGGGAATTGCCGGGATGTCCCCCAGCATCAGGGATCTGGTGCCACCTGGCGGCCGCATCCTGGAAGGGCACCGGGCGCGGCGGATCCCAGGAAAGCTCCCGGTCCCGCCTTTCCACCGCCGCTGGGAACTGGAATCTGGGACAGAAGGGCGCCTGTGAGACCCCGGTACCCCGCAGGAACAACATCCAAGGTCCTGGCCCGGCACCAAGTCCGAAATATCATTGACTGAACAGCCACATAAAACAGAGGTTTCAGGGTTACCCAACAAGTGCTGGTGCTGCTGAGGAATATTAGAGTGTGAATGGAAGAGAAATTTAAATAATTCAGGGTTAAAGATCATTGAACAAGGAGAGAAGAAAGAGGAGGAAGAATAAATCTCAAACTGACTCTGCATGAATGGAAGAGAGAAGAGAAGAGAAGAGAAGAGAAGAGAAGAGAAGAGAAGAGAAGAGAAGAGAAGAGAAGAGAAGAGAAGAGAAGAGAAGAGAAGAGAAGAGAAGAGAAGAGAAGAGAAGAGAAGAGAAGAGAAGAGAAGAGAAGAGAAGAGAAGAGAAGAGAAGAGAAGAGAAGAGAAGAGAAGAGAAGAGAAGAGAAGAGAAGAGAAGAGAAGAGAAGAGAAAGAAGAGGAAGAGAAGAGAACTGGGGAAAAAAAACCCCCTTGTATCAGAGAGAAGCACCAGAAGGACTGGAGAAGTTTCTCCTGTAGCAATCAGGGATCATACAGCCATGGAATCCTTAAGGTTGGAAAAGACCTCTAAAGTCATTAATTCCAGTGCCAATCCAGCACCACCATGTTCACCATTAAACCCTGTCCTCAGGTGCCACATCCACACAGCCTTTGAACACTTCCAGGGATGGTGACCCCACCACTGCTCTGGGCAGCCTGTTCCACTGCTTGACAACCCTTTCCATGAAGAAATTTTCCCTAATATCCAATTTAAACCTCCCCCTGTGCAACCTGAGGCTGTTGCCTCTCATCCTGTCACTTGTTGGAAAGGAAACCAACTCCCACTTGGCTGCAGCCTCTGTGTTTGCTGAGCAGTTCAGGTGCCAGTGCCATCCCTAGACTGTAATGGATAAAAATAATGGAAGACGAGCATTGGGACCACACCTGAATAGTTTTAGGAGCACCCACCACGTCCTGACAGTGCCCATAGCCGCAGAAAGTAGAACCGTGCTGTGCAAATTGAGAGCCAGAACATCTCAGCATTTTCCCACCAGGCTGCACTTGCAGGAAGTATTTCTGTCACTGGATGTTCTCCTTACAAGGTGTTAAATCTGGCTAACAAATGCGCTGCTCCTTTTTAATGTAGACCACGGCTGCACTTCAGTCAGCGTTTCTCCCCTCATTAAAAAGTAAAACAATACCTCATCAGCACAAGGTGATTTGCATACAGAGGCCTCCCTGCCACGTCTTGAAACATGAGGTCATACTTCCTTGAAAAACCCCCCAAAAGGATTATGTCCTCACTTCAAAGGGCTTATTTATTATTCAGCTTCTGAGAGGTTACTAAGAACCCCAGAAGGATTTGCTGGATTTGTTTCTGCAAATACTGCCACAAATGTACTCCAGTCGTTTACTTTTGTGGTGCTTATTGTCAGGAAAAGATGAAGTTACAGGTCACACAGCCCTCAATCCACATGGAGGTTCCTAAACCAGCCTGGATAAGCTTCTTGCTGATGAATATGAATCAAAACCCCTAAAATGTGGCAAAACATAGGTGGCCTTTGTCCAGAAGGCAGCTGAGTTCTAGGAGGATCTTAAAAAATATGACACATCAGGGAGCTTGGAGTGAGCAATTTTTGCTGTGATTCCCTCCTTTTAGAAAGGTTACTGATGAGCTGGGGATCTTCAGTTGGTCTGTTTGCCTCTTCCTTTTGTGTCATTCTTCTTTTTGTTTCCCTCATCGTCCTGTTCAGTGGTATCAGCATTATTGGCCACTACTGGAGGAGCTCTAGGGATGGAGAGACCCCAGCTCAAAGCTCTTCACTGCACATTTCACATGTGTGCTCATACCCTGTATTTTCTAATCCCTTTCCCAAATTCCATTCAACAACAGAGTCCTGATCTCAGGGATAAATATGGCCTCAAAGTAAAGTCCACATAAACTTCAAGGCAAAAGGAATATATGATATTGGACAGAGAAGCAGTATGATCAAAGTAAAACATAAAAAACCCCCCATTTTTTCCAGACTCAATCTTTAGGTGCAAAGGAAAATAACTTAAATTGGCAGGAGCACATTGCTGGTCGGTTGTTTCAGTAAAAGCAGCTCATTATTTGAAGGGAGAAACTCTTCCCCCAGCCTAAAAGAAACGGAGATTTGCAGTATGGTCCCCATCTGGCTTGGGATGACATCAAGGCTTTTCAACATGGTGTCCAAAACAGTTAGAAGCCCAGGGTTTGGAATATTTTAATCACAGAACCATAGAAAAGAATCCCAGAATGGTTTGAGTTGGAAGGGACCTTAAGGATCTTCTTGTACCACCCCCTGCCATGGCAGAGACACCTTTCACCTGTTGCTCCAAGCCCCGTCCAACCTGGCCTTGGACACTTCCAGGGATGGGGCAGCCACAGCTTCTCTGAGCACCCTGTGTCCAGAAAGTGTGGAGAATCCATGGCTGAATCCTTCTTTTCCCTGATTCAGAGAGGGCTGTAACTTCCATGTGTCATCTCTGAGGAAGGTGTTATCCATGCACCTTTTTCCCGTAGGAGATGTTGGTGTGGAAAGCAGCTCAGATCACAAAGGCCTGACTGGCTGGGATTGAGCACAGAGCCTCCTCTACTTGGCTGTTTTTAAAGGCAGGATCCCAGTCAATGTTTCTTGTAGTCAAGGAGAATTTGAGTTGAAAGGAATTTAAATCGTGTCCCAACAAAGCACTATGGCATGGAAACAGGATAGAAAGCTTGGATGCATGTTCTGGATCTGGTTAATAATGAGAGGGATTGGGGCCCAGGCAATACTAAAAAGATTTCCAGGGATTTCAAGACCTCTTGGGCAAAGTTTTCTGTTATATGGGACTGCTCTACCCAGGCTGAACTGCACAGTTTTGTAGGTGAGAAAAACCCCAGGGATGATCGTTAGTCTGTGGCCTTCCACTCTGCAGTTTTTCATGTTTGCACGCAGAGGTTGTGACCAGTGGTAACAGCTCTGGCGCCTTAAGGAGTGTTTGTTCTTGCCAGCAGTCATCCTGCACTAACTGACAATGTTGGACATCTGCCACTTACAGGTTTATCACAGAATCCCAGGATGGTTTGGGCTGGAAGAGACCTTAGAGCCCATCCAGTCCCACCTCTGCCATGGGCAGGGACACCTTCCACCATCCCAGGCTGCTCCAAGCCCCGTCCAGCCTGGCCTTGGACACTGCGAGGGATGGGGAGTCCTCAACCCAAACAAGGCTGATGCAGAGCATCCCCTGAAGCTAATATGCCACACATCAAGTTTAAACCAACTCTTGCTCTTCTAGAACAACTCTTTTCCCAAGAAGGGACACTCAGGAGTGTCATCCAGCCTCTGAGAACCCTGAAGGTTTCAGCTGTGTGTTGCATTTCACGTGAATACATCAAATATATGTGATGTATCTGCATGGGCTTTGGAGTGAGCTCCAAAAAGCACATTGCTAACAGTGTGAAGCTTGTTAAAGTCAGGGGTTTAGCTCTTCCCTTCAAATAAGGGAAGGAACCTGTTTTCATGAAAAATATCCTAGATACCGTAATTCCTATGGAAAAAAATGAAAGTTTGTTTTCCATCTAAAAAAAAACTTAACTTTTCTTCAGACGAGGCAATGTGCCTTTGGTATTTATAGAGAAATATTGGCAAATTTGGTTATAAATGACAAAGAGGATGGGGAATCCTGACTGATTGCAAGGCTTCATGTCTTGAGAAAATCACATAAAACCTACTTCTTGAACAAGTTTCAAAATTTGCACTGAAACACATGAAGAAAGCTCTAAAAAGACAGTGGATACTGAGCTGAGGGGGAAAAAAAGACAGTAAGCCCACTCTTAAACCTAAAATATCACCAAATACCATCGTGATAAATGCTGTAAAAAATTCAGGGGTTTAGGATGGACACATCAAAGTGGAATAAGAAGTTTACAACATCATCTACCCTATGGTTACTATCATCTATTAACCAAGCTCCATTTATGTGTCCCAAAGCAGAGACAACCTTCTTTTCTCAAAATACCCTGCAAAAGTGGAAGAGGGACAGACTGACTTCAAAAGCTCTCGAACACTGTAACAGTAGATCAAGTGTATTTTAATTAGAAAAAGGTTCAAGCTGCAGAATACAGGTCTGGCTCTGGACGTAAACTGCTCTAACATGCAGCCTTGGCTGTCATCTTTCATCTGGGGCCTCTTACTTTTACTGTGGAAATAAAAATGAAAAAAAAAATCCTCCACTGTAGCATTGGTTCGAGTCCAAATTGACAATAAAGTTGCTCAAGTTTCTTGGGATTTACCCGAACAGGAAGTTTTATCGCTGCACATCGGCGTTAGTCATGCCTCAGGTTATGAGTCAAGTCAAAACAAAGCAATCGCCTCCTAAATTGTGAAGGGAAAAGAAAGTAAAAGTGAAATTTGGAGTATGCTGCAGTCAATAATCTGATGTTGGCTTTAACAGAACGAGGGTGTCACCCAGGAAAGTGTCTGTAGGAATTCCAGTCTTTGTTTTACACACATAATACACATTAAATAGCAATTCTGCGAGCTGCAGCCCTTAGGCAAACATAGTACTTACTTGATTTGATTAGGAGTTGCACTTTTAATCAATCATTCTTAAGGGTAAGAGGTCAGCAATTATTTTACCTTTAGATTTGGAGATTCCTGCCATCTGAAACTGGAGAAAAAAATCAGCTCTTCCTAACAGCAGGTTTCTTCTGCATGTGCTCATGAACTCAAAAGCTCTATTGCTTTGGTGCAGCAGCTTTCTCCATTCTTTGAGTCTCGTTACAGATAAAACAAGTTAATTTTAGGCAACCAGGAAGTTTACCTGAGCCACTGCAGAAAGCTCACCATAATAAAATACTATTTTACCAAAATTTGGCAAATTCACTCTCCCCGTTGATGGCATTTGAATGTCAGAATATCCAGTGATGTATTTTGATTTCCAATTGTTTTGGTTATTTCACCCCTTGGAATACCACGGCTCTAGACCAGATGTATTTTAATCTTCCTTACTGCCCCTGCCAAATTTCTGTTTCCCATTTGCTGAGTGCTCTCATCATGAGCAATATGTCTATGTCACTTCCTCCCTATATGTTCAGGCTTTTCCTTGACTCATGCAATCTGGAAAAGCTAAGCCCAGAGGAAAATGCAAGCCCTTTAGGGTTGCTATTTTTAAATACAGGAACTTCCGTGGGGCTGTTTGAAAAGGAGATTCCTTTTGAAGATAACAAACAACATGCAAGAAGTAACATTTACAGCTCCTCTCCAAAGTCTCGTGTCCCAGCCCTGGAGCAGGTCAGCAAAAGCGACTCTCCAGAAAGCACAAAATATCCAAAGAGAAACCACAGAGAATCAGGTTTCCAGGTGTGCCTGATGCTGTGGGGTTTTGGGATACTTGCTGAAACGTGGACTGTCCCCATTGATCATGGATGCCCCTGGATGCCTGGAAGTGTTCCAGGCCAGGTTAGAGGGGGCTTGGAGCAGCCTGGGATGGTGGAAGGTGTCCCTGCCCATGGCAGGGGGTGGCACTGGATGAACTTTAAGGTCCTTTCCAACCCAAACCATTCTGGGATTCAGGGATTCTGGGATCCACATCACCAGGCTTCTGGTATCTCCTCTCTCTCTCCCTCTCCTGCAAACACACCTTTGATCCCTATGGATGCAAGGCCAACTGCCCATGATCCAAATCCTCCTCTTTCCACATTAAACGGGGAGGGAAAGCCCCTTTGAGCCCAGGGACAAGAGAGGCAAATGTGTCCCAGGGGCAGCACAGAGATCAGGAGTTCATTCCATTCCTTTTTGTTTTTCCTGGGACTCTGAATTGCCACCTCCTTTTAAATCAAAGGACCATCAGTCCCTCTGCCTTCTGGCAGTCACACTTTGCAGTTCTGAGCCCCACCTGGGGACAAGGTGATCTCACACTTGAAGCAGAATGAGTGGCAGACAGCAAGAATATGTTCAGACTGCACCAGGCTTCTCTGTTATGAAACAGCAAGAGCCGTCCAGGTAAGGCAAACACTTTGGGTTTCTGCCAGGGTCTAAATGCATTGCAGCTGAGAATCCTTGTGGCATTCAGTGGTGCCACAGTGCCACGCAGTGTGCTGGGCTGTGAGGGATCCCTCTGCAGAGAGTGGGATCAGGAGTAAAACCCCCGATGCTGCTCAATGCCCCCATCCCACTCACACTCCTCTTTTACTACTCTATTGCTTTTGCCTAAACAAATACTTCCAGCAGAAGCTTATCTTTGAAAATCTTGTGGTTTATAGTTTACTGTGACAAGTAATGGTAGGGTTATTTTGTGCTAGCAGTGTGTATTAAGTATTTTTCCATGTTATTAGAGGCCAGTTGATGGCACATTTTCCCCTGGCTCACTCTCCTCTACCCAGACACCAATTTGCATGAAATTTCAGGAATGTCATGTCTGAGATTGCTGCCCTCTGGTAAATCTGCTCGAGTTAGACAATGAATTGTGAGATTTGAAAGTGAACAGCACACAAACACGACACCCTTGGCTGACTGCAACATCATTTCCTAAGAAAATTAATTTATTTTTTAAAACCAAACAAAAAAAGGCATGCACTGAGCTGGACTTCGTGGCTCTCAGGAACTGTTCATTATCATGGCCAGAGCACAAGAATGTCTGATAATGTAGGTGAGTAGATTTTGCTCTCCAGGCTCATTATTTACAAGGCAGTAACTCCGTGCAGAGGTTCTTACCAGCAGCTGTAGCACTTCTTTATTCACAATGTAAATGTGCTGTGTAAATGCTTGTAAAACTTTATGAGCTCCATTGCCTCCAAGCACTTCCAGCCCAGGTATAGTTAATAAATCCTGCATGTGCACTGTCTCGAGCCCCTCCCCAACCTTCCAGGGCAATATTCCAGAGGCAAAGAGCTCCCCTGCACCCACTGAGCAGTGTTAGGGGTTTTTTGTTAGCTGACTCTAAAAGACACAGTCCCCTTGTAAGGAGCTGTACCAGACATTTAATTAACTTTACTTTTTCCATCCACCACCTGTGGCCTCCATCTCACACACTCCCAGCCGTACTTATTGATGCTGCTGAGCACCCACACCCTCATCAATGATTTCTTTATTCCTCTAGGACACTTTTTAGGGTGAAAAGCAGCAGCCTGGCTCTCCTCGATCTTCTGGAGAATTCCCACTAGGTGGCACCGATATCCAACATTCCCTCTCCACCCTCCGTGTGAATTCCCCTTGCTTTGCTCCAGGTCTTCTCTCATTCTTTTTTTTTTTTTCCCCCCAGCATTTCCAAACTCTGAGCTCATCGGTTTTAATAACTACAAAAACAAACAGCTCGCGGGATCTTTTTTCCTGTCCTTACGGTGCTGGACGGATCCAAGCCAAAAGCCAAGTTGTGTTTTGCACCGACAAAAAAGATCAATTGTCAGTGTGGTTTCTACAGCTGGTTCAGGAGTCTGACTGGTGTAAATATTAATTATTTCTTGTAGGACCATCATCGTTCGAATCCTTAGTGGTTCTTTACTTTTTCATCCTCACTTACGTGCATAATAAACCTGACCTCTGCAGCAACACCCCGATCCCAGAGAGACCAAGGAGCTGGGAAACAGGGAAAGCTGTGAGGAAAACTGATGTGGAAGTGACTGAGAGCTGCCACCAGCCATTCATCTGCCAGTAAATAAGAGAATGTGGAGAGAATACTACACAAAATCCTTTGTAGGGAATTCAAATAAAACCAGAATCAGGCAAAATGTGGCTCAAATGAGGCTTTGGTAGCAAATAAAACACAATAATTCTCTAAACAGGAAGTAGTCAAGAGTAATTGCTCACTAATAGGACTGAAGTAACTTTGGATATCTTTCAGAAGAGATTGAAGGTTTTTCAGCAGGTCTTTCTCAAATTCAGCCCTTTGCTGCACTCCTCCATGCTCTTATATGTTCCCAAACAAATATGTAGAATTCCTTTGGACTGGAACTAATTTTAGTTTGTAATGTAACAGCAAAGCCCTTCCAAGACTAACAATTAGGAAACAATTTAGGAAAAAAGCCTGCACACATTTTCCTGGTGAATAGGAAGAAGCTAGAAGTCAATAACTCCAATTAAGTTAAAACTACTATTTAGGGATAACCCTGTAAATGACTGGAGAAACAGCTTCTGTTTCTGAGTCTGCCAGGCCATGATAATATCATTAACAGAGACTGCAGTCCCATGAAGATGAAAATGAATGTGGATATGGCTGTTGAAGTCCTGAGTTCATTTTAAGCTCATTTAAAATTCTTTATCTACATTTCTTCAGATTTTAAACATAAATTCCTGAGTGGTTGTTTTCTCTCCTCCAATTAACTTTACAAAGTAAGAGTTTCCAAACTCCATTTGAAAGTCTCCATTTCAGATCCTTTAAAAATCACAAGGCTATCCCAGATATAAACATCAATGAATGTTCATTACTTCAGCACTCACTATCTTACAGTGCAATGATAATGTAAACAATTATGAAGATGGGATTTCTGGAAGGCCAGACAGTTTTACAGCTGTGGGATTTAAGATCCTGGCTTTTATTCAGGTGCTGGAAAACAAAAGACTGTGAAAACAAAGTGGATAAGTGTGACAAGACTGGAAAAAGCAGGGGATGGAACAATTCAAAATTCACTGACCTATTTATTTACTCCTGCATCTGCCATGGCCTCCAGTCTGGACAGCCCAATGGGAAATGCACCAGGCAAATTTAATCACTGGAGATTATCCTATGTATGAGAGAAAAACAATGTCTGCAGTCAGCCTTCCCAAGTTCAACAGTGTCCTCTAACTCATAAAATGCAGAATGCAACTGCTGTCCTTTGAAACAGCAGCGTGGGGAAGCCCTCTTCCCTCGCAGGTAGGACAGAGAATTCCCCAGCACTGCAGGCACAGAGAAGCCACCAGGCTCCTGTGTCCTCACCCCTGCATGGTGCTCCCCCAGGAGTCAGGGGTTTTTCCTCCCATTTTGGACTTTTCTCTCCCATTCCCACCTGGCTGCAGGCACAGCCCCATGGCTTTGATGTGCAGTTGTTCATCCTACAAAACTCCTTCCTCTGCATGGGGCAGCCCAAGTTGCTGTTTGCATCTCACCCACTGGTTCAGAGGGATCTGTAAGCATCAAAAAACCCCACAGAAGCAAAACACAAACAGCTCCCCGTGTCAATGCACAAAATGTGCTGTTAGATCAGTGCCCAAAGGCTCAAATATCCTGACCCTCAATTGTAGGAGTATCCAGGTTATCATTAGCACTCAATCATTATTATTTTTCTTTTTTGTTCCTCAGGAATAGGGGTTTCCAATTGCGAATTTCTCATCCGGTGGATCACCTGACCACTGTTTAAAGTCAATTCACCGTTTAAAAGATATGGGATCCTACTCTTTAAGTGTTTACTACTGTTTTTATGGAAGCTGTCATGTTAAGAACAATGGAGCATGTAATGGTGTGAGGAGGGGTTCTTTCTCTGGGGATTGCAGCAAAAGGCTGATCAAATGTCAGTGTTTCTTAGAAGTTGTTCTGCCTTGACAGGCAACAAATGGCTCCAGCACAGGATACACTGGAGTTCAGCTGTGCTGACTGCATGGCAGTGACATACAGTCACGTATGGCAGTTCCAAGTGCATCCTGGGTGTGTCACGGGTACAGGGAATTTGTAACTCCGTGGCAAACAGAGCTCCATTACCTCCTAGCCCTGCTACAACATCTGTACATTTGAATGCATCCACTTATCTGCATGAATTATTTACAAAGGATAATGGTTTTGAGCCAGTAAAACGACAAGGCTGTTTAAGTCAGGAAGCATCAGAAACAAGATAAAGTCACAGTGTACCCTCCTCAGTCATCTCCACCAGGAAGCACATTTCTCACCTCAGCAGGGAATTGTTTAAATTCCTCTTTGTACCCCCACACAAATTTCTCACCAGTGTTTTATCCCTATTCCTACCACGAATGCTGAGGGATTTACATAAAGGTGTCTTTATATGCATCCATGAAGTAGAAGTCAATCATCACCTCCTATTCCGCATCCAGAACTGGGGCACCAGAACATAAATGTCAAAGGTCTGACAACTTGGAGTGTTCAGTTTGGGATGCCTTATGTTTGGTTATTGTTTTTCCCCAAAATATTAAATAACATAGAACCTTCTATATTAAAAGACAGCCCTCCTGGTCCTCACCTCCAACGTGGACATCAGCAAACAGAGTTCAACTGATTACTCAAGCTGGACACTCAGACATGGGTCAGCTAGAAAAATCCTGACTTCCCCCAGCGTCACAAACTATGACCTCAGGCCGGGGTAAATTCAATTTTCCCAGGAGCATTCACCTCTTCAAGTACAATCTTTTTATTCCTGCAGCTCCTGATCACTAGTAGATGACACTGCATGTTAAAACAATCTTTGTGTGCCTTAGTAAGCTTTAGCCACCAGACAAAAAGGTCATTCTTGGCTAAACATCTGCAGCTGGAATGTACTTTGTAGCTGCAGAGCTAGTAAGAGATGCCTTGCCAGAACATTCCTTAACTTCTGGCAACCAAAGGAATGGGCTGTGACTTGTGTGGGATGACCTTCACTGTGCATTTCCATTGCTTGGGATCCCTGATCCATTGATTGGGAAGATTAAAATAAAATAAAAATAAATAAAAGACCTGCTGCCTGATCTGTTTAGCTGCTGTGCTCATTATACCATTCTGGAAAAACTCAAAGCTGTTCAATGATCATTTTTATTAGATATTGGTATCCCATGTTCTATAATAATTGTGGCATCGAGTTTAGTAAAACTGACAGTGAAAAAAAAATGAGAGAAAATACAAGAAAATTATATTATGAGGAGGAAAATAAACAAAGGAAACAACCAAACCAAAAACTGTTGTTCTGTGGTGTCCAAATTACAGAGGGATGCACTTCCCACATCTTGTGGTTGATGATGAGAACCTGTGTCCCAAGGAAATGGGATTTTTCTGACATCTCTCCCCTGATCAGGTTCTCCCTTATCCACTTGAGTTTGAGTGCCCGTAGCCTTTCCTCATGTACAGGAACTTACAGGGTCATAATTCACACATTTCTCAAAACTTAGAGGAACTTCACTTTGCTTAACCTCTCTTGGTTGAATCTGATGGAATTGGCCAAGGCCTTGGCCAACGCCTGGTGCTGAGCAGCACAGAGTTGCAGGCAGCCGGGTTGCACAAGCCTCCTTTGCTCGGGAAATGAAACCAGAGCTGATAAATGGCTGTGTGTAAATTCCTGCCACGAATTCCCTCTGCAGCCTCTGAGCTCCCCACGGCTCGGAAACCACTCATCCCTCATCTCTTCTGATTAGACCAGAAACGTATCCAGAGATTAGCCCAAGAAACATTTCTCTCCTAGCAACTAATTTAATGCTTTTTAATAGATTACAGCCTCTTTTAGGTCCAAACCTTTCTATTTTGGGACTTTCAATTCAAATTTGCCTAATAGCTTCGCGTAATAGTCCCTTGCTCCCAATAAATTCTTCATTTCAACTTTAATTGGTTTGTTCATGGAGAATCACAATTTACACGAGCTGAAGAGATCTATCACTAGCAGCTACCGAATATAAGTAATATTTGATTAAACAAAATGAGATAGTAATTTGCTGGGTTTTTTTTTTCTTAGCATTTGTTAATGATATTGCCAATTTCTACAAGCAGTTAGAGTATATTTACACCATAATCAATTAAATGTATTTGGAATAGGTATTAAATAGCACTGTGGGTTCAGTGTCCTTTTAAATTTACATTTTATCATTTTAAACATTTTTAAATGTCAGTCAATTGTTCTCCAGTGCAAAGTAATCAAAACTAAAGACAGGCTGGTTTTATGAGAGGTGATGTAAGCAACAAGTGGAAACACAAAAAATTAAATCATTTGAAGAGCTGTATAAATCTATAAATTTGTACTGATGTATAAATCACCCCAGTGATTTGATAGTCTCAGTCCAAAAATAAAGAATTATCTCATTTTATTCAGCAGAGCTCAGCCTGAAGACCCAGAAATGGAAAAAGCACAGGGCAGCTCTGAAGGAGTTTAGGAGAGGGAGGGGAGCTGGAGCTTGGGTGATACTAAGAAACTTTCTGGGAATATTTTTGTGAAAGAAATGGATACTTAAACCAGCATGAAAATACGTCAACTTGAAACACTCATGGTTGGAACAAAAGATTTTAAATGTAACTTCGAGTACCCCAGGAAGCTTCCTAAAGACAAGGGAAAAGGTCACGATTTTTTTTTTTTTTAATCATCACTGTTTCCAAGCAATTACAGCTCCTTCCTGGGTGTCTAACTCATAATTTTAAACACTTTGGTCCTCAAACTGAGAGCAAGGGATTCTATTAAATGAAAATATATCAAACAGATATTTGAAATACACATAGAAATCATATTAGCTTGTGGTACTGACTGCTATTAATTACTGGAATATGCAGAATATTTGAATAAGAATTTCTTAAGCTTCTTTGATGTTGTTTTTCTATTAAGGCCAGAATAATGCCTATGAAAAACATAGATTTATGAGCTAGATATATTTAGAAAAAAAAAAAAATAACTTCAGCATATGAATTTGATTTTTTTGCTTATTCTTCTAGTTTAGCTTGAGTCTTTGTTGGGTTTTGTTTGTCCTGTAATAAAATGCACTAGGAGAGGGAACTGTATTCAGGCTAATTCTGAATTTATGCTGATGAAGTATATGTGACCTGTCTCACTTTTTTCGGCACCACAGAGGGATTTGGGAGCACAGAATCAGGACGCCACATTTTTGGGTGCCTGAATTGAGAGGCACCAGCGACCTGGGCTGGGGTCTGGCAGAAGAAAAGGCCAAGGACAGCGAAGGCTGTGACATTCAGCACCCAAAACAAAGTGCAGCCAACAACCTCTCAAAAAATTAAGCAATCCGATGAGCAGGTTTAGATGGGATATTGGGAAGGAATTGTTCCCTGTGAGGGTGGGCAGGCCCTGGCACAGGGTGCCCAGAGCAGCTGTGGCTGCCCCTGGATCCCTGGCAGTGCCCAAGGCCAGGCTGGACACTGGGGCTGGGAGCAACCAGTGGAAGGTGTCCCTGCCCATGGCAGGGGTGGCACTGGGTCATCTTTAAGGTCCCTTCCAACCCAAACCACTCAGCGATTCCATGACCACCTCAGGTGCTTGGCTACAAGAGGCTCCTTGGAGCTTTGCCTTCCCGGTGCCCCCAAGCCCCAGCCGGTCCCGGCGGTGCCACAGGGCCCCGCTGTCACAGCCGCTGTTCATCTCACACAAACCCCGCTCCCGAGGCGCCCCCGCACCGGGGGACGAGGCGCTGCGGGGCTGAGGGGACGCGGCCGGCGGCTGGAGGGGCGGGCGGGGAAGCGCGGCCCGCTGCGGACGGACGCGGCGGGCACCCAATGCGCTCCGGAGGGAGGGCAGAGCCCCGCGGCCCGACCCAATGAGGCCGCGCCCGGAGCGGGACTTCCTTCGGGGATCCCGCGGCGGGGGAGCCGCGGCCGAGCGAGGACGCGTCAGTGCGGGGCCGGGACCTGCCTTTGTTCCCCGCAGCCCCGGCCCGCAGCCCCCGCGGCCGCAGGGACCGGCACACGGCCGCAGGGACACGGGGCATCCCCAGCATGAGCCCCGCTGCTGCCCGCACCGGGGAGACCGCCCCGGGCGCCGCGGCCGTGCCCAGGGGCTGAAACGCTGGGCCGGCCCCGCCTCCGCCGCCCCTCCTTCCCTTCCTCTCCTCCTCCACCTCAGCCTCCTCCTCCTCCCGGGGCCTCCGATGCCGCCGCCTCCCGCCCGCTGCTGAGCCGTGACGGGCGGGGGCCCTCGGGACCCCGCCGGGGACATGGGCAACGGGATGTGCTCCCGGAAACAGAAGCGGATTTTCCAGACGCTGCTGCTGCTGACCGTGGTGTTCGGGTTCCTGTACGGGGCGATGCTCTACTACGAGCTGCAGGGCCAGCTGAGGAAGGCTGAGGCCACGGCGCTCAAGTACCAGCAGCATCAGGAGTCGCTCTCGGCTCAGTTACAAGGTACTCCCTCGGCAGGAGCTTCGGCTGCCCTTCGCCAGGGCTTGCGGAACACCCTCCTCCTCCTCCTTCTCCTCCTCCGGCTGTCCAACCACTCTCAAAGTTTTGCTCCTTCTCCCCCTTCTTTTCCTCCAGCCCATGGGGTTGTAGGGTCTCCCCGCGCTGGGATCCCGGCCCCGCCGAGGTCAGGGTGAGGTTTTGTCCTGGATTCCTAGAGAGCTCTCGTTCCCACTCGTTCCCACACATCCTCTTATTCCCGAAGGACTGCACATCACTTGGCAGTTCCTGGCGTAAAAGGGAGAGGCAGGCGTGCTGCCTGCTGCCCATCTGACAGTACAGACCGTGTCCAGGCTGGGATTTTTGTGGGCTTCTCTGTTGTCATTGCAGGGTTTTGTGCTGAACATCCGTCTGCAGTTCCTGGGCAGCATAAACTCTAAATAGCTCCAGGATGGAGGAGAGGAGTATTCTAATAAAGTGTTTTTAAAGGGTAATTTAAAAGTAAAGTTCAAGTAAGTTACACGGGTAAGGCTATTCTATTACTTTTGGAGTAACTTTGAATTTCTTGGCTTAAAGGTGTCACATAAGTACAGATCCTCGTGTATCTTGGTTTAGGGATGCAGATGTGGGTGTCCTGTAGTTGAAGATGAAAAGGTGTTAATGTCTGATATCTGCATGCCCAGAAATCAGAAGAAAAGCAGCAGGGATGTACCTGAAACATCAATGGTCTGGGAAGTGAAAGACCTCAGCACCTCTCTAATTGTCAAGTGCAAGGTTATCAGGTCAGCACAGATAAAGCCCAGAGCCAGCTTTCAAGTTTTCTTTCTCAAAATAGCATAAAAGAAGAATCAGAGGGATCTGCTGTAGCAGCACTAAACTCCAGGATGATCCTCAGCCATCCTTTTCCCTGTGGAAGCATCCATCAAAGCATGCCTGGCAGCACACAGTTTGTGTACAGAGAGCACAGACTTGGGCTTGTGCTGTTAGATTCTTACCGTGATTTGTTCCTTCAATGTGTTTAGTCACCAGCTGACGCCGTCGTTACTTAGTATTTCAATTTCAGGCCATTTCCAGGTAATACCGTGGAGCTCTTTGCCAGAAACCTTCATTTTAGTCCCGAAAAAGGTGTAGATGTCTGGCTGGGAGGTGAGTGTGTGGCAGATGGCTAAAGGGCTACTCTTGCTAGGCTGTGCATTTGCCAACAGAGGACACAGGAACATCTTGTTCTCAAGTTAAAATTTGACAAGTTGGCTTTTTCTGTCAACTCCAGCTTTGCCAAAGAGGAGCGTGCAACAAACTTTATCCTTACACAGAGGAGAGATTCTCTGGATCAGGTATGTGAGGTCTGGACTGTTGGTTTGGACTTTCCATGCTTGAAACATTATTTTGAGTAGCCATCATCTGTCCAAGCATGTTCATGGAAGCAGCAGGCAATTGTGGGAGCTGCATTTTGTGCAATTCTCTGGCTTGTTTCAGTGTATCAATGGGAAATGTGAAATATGGACCAGGATCTGATAACATTAATAGATTTGATGATCCATGCAATAAACTCACATGGTTCTGGGATCCATGCCAGCGTATCAAGCCCGTTAAGCAGGAGGATTTATCTATGCCAAGTGCAGTAGCAGTAAACCCTGTTTAAAAAAATAATCACTGGCAATTAAGTCACAGAATAGAAGGAAAAATAAAATGTAACAATAAAAAATGGTTCTTTAAATTTTGCTGTGTTCTGGAAGTAGCTGTTAGACCTAAGAGAGGGTGAGAGCCCAGAGAAACACTAAATGCAGCAGCAGCCACTAGCTGCCTAATGTCCCACCGAAGTAAAGGGAAGTTATGTTCCTGAGGACTCCAGAGGATTTGGGAAATAAACTTTCCTTCCCTGTCTTTCTGCAGTGGCCTCCCCTGTATAATCACGTGGATTTTTGCAGTAGGAGTTTGTTAGTGAGGAGAGCACAGGGAATTCAGAGCCTGTGCCCACGCCCAGCTCACCTGGAGAGACACAAGCACAGTGCTGACTGTGATGTCCACCACCAAACCCATTCCTGAACCTTTCCTGTTTAACTCTTTGTTATGGAACAGCAGGAGGGAATTCTCTTTAAGCAGAGACTTGGAGACAACATAAAATGCTGACAGAAAATCCCATTTGCAGGTGCAGTATCTGATTGCACTTTGAACTTTTGATTTTAAATGGCCTGGATTTTAAATCAACAATGTTCCTGTTGCCAAGTAAAAAAAAAAAAAAAAAACAAACCTCTAAGAATATCTGAGCTACGTCTCTGGGCTGTCGAAAGATTACTCTTTGAGTTTATTTTTTTATAAGAACAATAAAATTAAGGTATTGCATTGGTAAAGTAATACAACTTCTCTTTTCCATGCACCATAACCAGTTTGTCTATAGATCTTGGACTAGAGATAACTTTGGGGCCTGAAATATGATGGAAGCACTCTGAAATCTTTTAAAAAGAAACCAATTGAAGGGCAAAGTTAAAGGAAAGGAGGGTGCTGTATCAACAGGGGTTGGTTTCTTGGTGTTCACAGCTCTCCTGGGTAATTAAATAAGACTTTAAAGGTGAGCAGAAAAGGATACCTTGGACTTCTATTTTCTGAACAACCATTTCATCAGGAGGCTTTTTATTTTCAAATGTAAGCTAAAAAAATAAAAGGCACCTTCTGAAAGTGGTGTCCTTGAGGATCCTGAGGCTGTATTGTGGCTGTGCCCCTGGAAGTCTGACTGGATTGAGTCTCTTGGATGGCAGTGAAATATCACCTGTTGTGTGACTTTTTGTAGGGTTTTGTTGTGACTGCTGGAGCCTACAAAGGCAGTTGCTTTCCTGATTGCACACAGAGGAGCTTGTGAGTGCCCCTGTCAGGGCTTGTGAGTGAAACTTGAGTCCATTTGTGAAATGCCTGAGGTTCATGGACACTCCTGAGTTTATGGACATGGTTGTAGTTTAGGACCTGAGTGCCTTTGGTCTGCCCAAAATCTGAATCAAGATCCTCAGCTGTAGCTCAGAGTGCAGCTCCCGTCACTTCCTACTGTCCCCTCTACTATTTTTCACATTTTTATGGGGTTTTTTAATCTATGTAGGTAATAACAGCCTTCTTTTTGGTACTTGCCAGTTCTTCATGCCCGAATGAGCTGTTCTTTCTGTTTTTCCTTGAAAAGCCAGCGTTCTTAGATTTTTATCTTTTTCATTGCCTTGTTTTGCTCAAACACAGCAACACATGAAGGAGGCTCAACCTCCTGGGAATACGTGGGAAAGTACCAAGGCAGAATGCACAGGGAAATGGTGCAGGAAGAGTCTGAGAATCATTAACAAACACACCTGATATGAAGAGAGCTGCACATGGCTCCGTTTCGGGGAGTTCTGCTCTCTCTGGTGTTCACAGCTCCAGCCACTCCACTGAGAAGTGTTTATGCCCCTTGGAATAAGCCCAGGGTACGAAGGGAAGGATGGCAGACCTGAAGAACACAACAACTGGATTAGAAAGGCTGGGATCTTAAACTCACCCCCTTTAGAGGATCAGATTGCAGAAGATTTTGTAAAGAACATCAAACTTTGGCATTTTTCTCTATCAAAGTTCTGCTGGGCATGGAGAAAGTAGGGCTGCTTTTGTAATCCACAAAGGGAATACCAGGGGCAAAATTTAGAGATGACACAAAATTTTTTGACTGCTGAGAAAACCTAAAGTCATTGTTATCTACAAGGTCTTTCATAGAGAAGCTGATCTTCCCAGTAAGCTGATTATTTTTAAATCTCATTCTTTGAGCACTATATACATTTGAAACATGGAGATAATCTTACTTAGTGTTTCTTTAAATGATAAAACCAAAACTTGATGCTCTTTGCCTCCTTTGAAGATGTGTCAGGCTAAGTCTTGAACTGTTGGCCATACAGGAACAGGCTTCAGTTGCTAGAACAGAGCCACACTGAGAGCTGCAGGTGCGCCTGATGGTACCTGTGAGTGCTGCAGGGTTGAAAGGATCTACAGATGTCTTTTTAGCCCTTGCAGCTTCTGTCTTCTCATCCTCTGGGTGTTAAGTAACCCCTCATGTACTATTTTAATCTGTTTAATCTGTTTTCATCCCTAATCCTAATAACAGCCTACAGTTAGTGCCTTTTACTATCTTAATTTTTCCTGCACTTCCTCTGAGAGCCTTAACGTGTCTGATGGCTTTGTGCAATCTCTGTGCAGCCTGAGACTGTCCTGTGATCTTGGGAGCCAGCCCAGCAGGGACTATGGACTTAAAATGAGTTTTCCCTACTGTGGACAAGGTGTGGATCTCCTCAGAGGTTTCTGATCCAGTGCTAGAAAGCACCAGCTGTAAAGCAAACGTGGATTCCTCTGGGCCTGTTGTGCCAGTTGTCCTAAGTCAAGACTCCCTGTGGGGTGACCTGCTAGGAGTTGGTCAGATCCAAGGTAGCTTTATGTGTATCCAGTACTGGATCACAGTTCTGTGTCACCTTAGTGGTTCATATCTGTCCTGAACACTGCCCAGGTGCCAAAGCTGCTCCGACATCGTACAGATGTGGGTGTACTTCACTGTCACATCTCTCTTTTGTAGTGCCTTAAACTTGTACCTTGAGTTGGCAGAGCTGGGAAGAACCAACACTACTTTCGATGGCTTATTTTTCACATGCTTCAGACAAGTAGAGCTGCATCCGCTGCAGCTCCTGTGTCTGTTCTTCCTGAAAACAGGATCCTGAATTCCTGTCATTCCTATGACTTTAAGGTTGCACATAACACTGCAGCACTTATTTTGATGGTGTTTTGTTGCTGCCTGAGAGATCCATGGTAGCACTGTAGGAGGAGAGGTCGGTTCTGTGTGTACTTCCCCTGAAATGGCAAACACAGCATCCCAAATTCTGCTACCTGGATTCTTGAAATGGAAAACTTTGCTTCGTAACCTCCTCTGAGCACCTGGCTGTTGTACCTCCATTCACATTTTCAATGGATATTTAATGTTCTAAATACTTAAAACACATGAAATGCTTGAGATTGTGCAGAATGTTAGTATGAACAGGTATGTGGTGTAAGGTATATTCATATGTGCGTTTGCATGTACATATATGTATGTATAAAACTAGATAGATATGTGTCTGTTTTGCAGCTCAACCTCAAGATTTTGGGTTATCTGGAATTATCCAGCTTTTACTCATAACCCAAGTACAGAAAAGGTACTGGAGCTCCGTTCAGATCAGTTAACTTAGGGAAGTTTGTTTCCAGGTCCATAGCGGAATTTCCACGTCCAGCAGCTGAATTCTGACTTGAAAGATAAATTGAGCACATGCCCGTATTTATATTTTTTCATTCCTGCAATCCATTCCCAAGTGCCCTTTCCTTGTGGGCGTAACAGTTCCAGGATAAACTTCTACCAGTGCAGCAGCATTTCCCCTGCACCCCCGCTGGCCCCTGGCTGAGGATCACAGAGCAGTCTGAGGGAACATTGGGCAGAATGAGGCAATAGGGTGGGTTTGTTCCCTGTGTTTTGGTGTTCCCCCTCCCCGGCTTAACACAAGACCTGGTGGCCAACATAGATGCAAGATAGATCCCAATATTTGTTACTGGTGTTGATTTAAGCCTCCTAAAGCTTGTCAGTGACGGAGCTGAGTGGGCATTTCAGAGCCGGGGCAGGAGGAGGGAAGCAGGATGGGTTGATGGCGGTGAGTTTGCATTCTGGCTTCTTGGATGGTCATCTCCTGTCACATATTCCTGCCTGCCTGAATTCCTAAGCCTTAAAAATGGTGTTCCAAGCACATTGCCTCACCGGGCTGGCTTTTGCTTGTCAGCCTGTGAGTCTGGGTGGGGCAGCTTATGAGTAAGGCTTCCACCCTCTGTGAGATTTGAGTGCCCATTATAGCATCTCTGATGTGCTGGTGAGGATATTGCCAGCAATTTGTGGCTAACGGAGTTCACTTTGCTCCTTTTGGAATGGGATCCTTGCAGGGAAAAAGTCATTTAATCTGCTCTGCTGAAAGTCAGGTGCTGCTTTGAGGTTTGATGGTAATGAAAGCTAAATAAATCAGATTACTGGAAAAAAATGAGCTATACAGAACAAGTAATTAAAGCTGAATCCTTCTCTGGGTGATTTTTCTTGGGATTTTCAGGATTCGGGGGCATGAATTTCTAGTCATGTTGGAGCCTGAGGTGAGCACTTGAGGAATTCAACCTGTTTGGATGCTGTTCCTTGTTTAAGGAAGGGTCTTGTGAGCTGGACGCAGTTCTGATCTTTTTCTGGTGATGTAGCAGAACCCAAACTTTTTGAGATTTTCTGCTATGCATCATTAATTAAGAAATAAAAGAAACTGCAATTGTTCCACTTCGTCCTCTGTTTTCCCCCTCCCCTAAGGTATCTGAAATTAGCCTGGTATCTTATTTTCCTGAGGTGACTCAGATCCCAGAGTTTGGCAGTCATTTCCAGGGCTTAATTACAGAGATGATGAGAGAAGTATGGTCTGCCTGAGCTCCCAGAGGGCAGAGCAAGGAGCCTGCTCCTATCCACACCTCCACACTCAGCAAAGACATTTTCAGTCAAAAAAATGAATCACTAACTCAAACTCTTGATTTCTGGATGCAGTTTGTGCATCTATAGATTGGGTTTTTTTCTTCAAGGTCTATTTTTTACTAATTTCTGAATACAGATATTAATGTAGATCCTGACACCATGTAGATACAATCACTAGACCTGCATAAAATTGGAAAAAAAAGTGTAAAATAATTTTTGAGACAAAGAACAGGCCCTTGTTTCCTGGAGCTGAGGGTTGAGCAGACCCAGAGATTCGGAGATGATGTGAGAAGAAAACTGTTGTCTCTGCAGCTTTTATCAAAGTTTGTGTATTTTTCTGCTAATTTAAGTCTCAAATCACTACCCAGGTTTTCTTTGAATTATTTGCATTTATCATCACTCCAAGAAAAAAAAAAAACAAACCCTTTATCAGCTATTGGTGTATAGAAAACAGCAATGCAAGGTGGGATGCTGATCCCACCCACGGTACCAAGAGTTGGAAGAAACCTTTTGTGGAGTGCACTGGAAATCTTTTCTGGAAAACATGGTCTCCTTCCTGATAAAAGTCAGGTCTGAAGCCTATCTGTAAGGGATTAAATATTTAATCACATTTAATACCCGTTCTCAAACTTATTTTTAGCAGCAGCTATTACAGTTTACTGTTTGAACATGATAAATCCTTCCTTCTGTCCCAACTTATCTTAAATCCGTTGTTTCCTAGAGGTGTTATTGACTTCTAAGAAAGGCACTATGGGAGGCAGGGTGGAGTGAAAGGATTCTATTAAATGTAGATGCTTGCTCCAGTTTAGAAATTAATTTTCCTGTCATCCTTACGATTGAATAGAGGCCACAATGATCTCTTAGAAATATAAGTGTGTGTTTCTGGGGTAAAGTGCATTAATGTGCCAAATTCCCCGGCATTCCCCATTTTTCAGAACTGCAGTGAAGGCAAAACTGGAACCACTTACCTGGAGCTTTTTGGTTAGAGCTTCTTACTGGAACACTGAGTGAGTCAGAGGAACACATTTATTTTAATTGATTGTTTATTTTTGGTGCAGGATCTCTGAAAGCAGATGTTATGCTTTCTCTTAAAAAAAAAAAAATCCCCTGAATGTGAAGATCCAGATACTAAATACAAACTTTTCGAATTATTAATACTCTGAGCAAAATAAATGATTAGGGAATTCAGTCAAAGCAGAGGTCATTTTTAAGCACAACTGCCCATGCATGGTGTGGTTTTCCAGGGGGAATTTGACATGACTGGCTGTAATTAGACAAAACCATTATTTGATCATGTGAGTAAATTGCAAAGTGTAGGAGTCTGTTTGGAAGTGAAGGTAATTCTCATAGTCCACACAGTGCCAGCTGTGGTTTGCAGAGAGCAAAATGAGAGCAGTCCATCCCTGCCTGCGTGTGCCATAATGAAGCCTCACACACAAATCAGTTTCACTTTATCTTGGTTTCTATTTCTGTCCTTTTTGTGGAAATTCAAACCAGAAAACTTCAGGGACATCAATTATTAAATAGCTGCAACATTTTGTTCAATATATTGTAAATATTGGGGCTTGGAGCACCCTGGGATAGTGGAAGGTGTCCCTGCCCATGGCAGGGGGTAGAAAAAGATGAGCTTTAAGGTCTCTTCCAACCCAAACCGTTCTATGATAAATAGATGGTTGCTGTAATGTTGTTTCCTTGTGCTATACTTAAAACACAGATTTCCTAGTCTTTATTGTGGGAATACTTCCATTTTTTCTAAGATATTTGCGGTGTCACTGGAATATCCATTTATTGCTAAACCCTCGGTTGAGTCTCTGAAATAGATGAAGCTCACACTGTGGTGCTGAGGCCAGCATGGCTTGTACTGTGGTGGGGAATCCTGCTGCTTGTCCAGTTTGATAATCTGTTTCTGATAAGATTATCAGTAGTGAAATCCGTGGATCTCCTTGTTTGAAAGCAGATTCACTGATTTAAATACCGGGCTGGAAGCTTGGGGACCAGCTCTTGCTATGTTATTAACATCTCCTCACAGCATGAAATGTGTCAGAGGAGTCATGAAATGTCATCTGAGATCAAAATTTGAATTGTTTTCATTGGATTAGAGAATTTATCCTACATCCCATATTGAAGGGATTCCACTCTGGCTCATGGAAATGCTTTACTCTCAGCAGAAAAGCTTTTCCCATGGGTTCACAATTGAAATGGTTCTATTTGCAGGGGCAAGAATGGGGAATTAACTGTTTTTATAGCAAGTCTGTGTTCTGCAGGCCTTCGCAGTGTCACTAGAGAAGTGCCAGTGTGGTTTACCCCACGCTGCTGGTTCAGTTCAACTCTGCCACAGTGTGAGGGAAAATAACACTGAGAGTTGCCAAGACTACTGAAATCTGCTGGTTTTAAGTGAAAGATGTTACTGTAAGCTCGGAGAATGACTTCAGAACTGTGTTACAAACAATCATGTTGAAATCAGTAAAATTTCTTGTATCATGTATGTTTAAATCCCAATGTAATCTTAATTTTCCAGCATGTAAGGCAGTGGGAGCTGGGGCATTTTAGACTCTGGGATCATCCTTCTGATCCAATGATTAAAGTAGCACGGTCACAAAATTGCTGATAATGTAAACTAGGCAATGCTTTCTTTTAAATGTACAGTAATGGCTTATTTTGCTTAATAGTAGCTTTGTTGCTTAGAGGTGCAGAGCAAAGATAAGAGAGGGAACCTTGACTGTTAAATAATCTCAGTTTCATCACCTCCCTGACTCCTGTGTTGCAATTAACGTACAGCACTGGTCAGAGTGGTGTAATCTGGGAACGTGCAGGGCATCCCACACCTCCCTTCTCCCTCACTTCCTTTCCTTTATGGGGAAAATCTTAAGGACTTGATTTTATTGGGATGAGTTCAAGGACTGTCCAGTGTTTTCCTTGTTGAAGGTGAAAAGTCTTTATTGATCTGTGAGGTTACCAGTTCAGTTTCTGGGCTCTGTGAGTTTGTGGTTCTTTGTTCATTTGTGTAGGTTGCATTCTATAGGTAATTTCAAGAATTAAACTGATACCTGCAGTAATTCCCGCTTTGGAATAGTGCCTGTTAGCTATTAGATTACATGACAATATTTTTCCCCATTTTTTTTACCATTCTATTAAATATAATGTAGAAATAAAGTTCAGTTATTTGTGCAAAGATCCGTAAAAAATTAAAAGCTTACCCTAGGAAAAATTATTTGTGCATCCCAGCAGCGGGATTGTGTCAGATTCCTTAGATAGGTTCCACCCCCTACTGGGGTGGACTTTTCTATAAAACCTGTTTTTCAGTGTATTTATTTCTTTCAGATTCTTGCTCAGACATCTTACATCCAGGCTGGCAGCAAAGTAGGAGAAATCTCTGCTGTAGTAACAAGCCCTTGGTAGTCTGGGCTCTTCCTAAAGTTCCTAACTGGTGGAAATAATTCACATTTATGGGAGATTAACTTCTATATGTACTTACAAAATCTGACCTGCAACCTGCTCTCCAAAGGAGCAAGTGAGAAAACATGGAAGCTGTGCTTTGTTAATAATTATTCTTGATCAACACCTTCAGTACATTGCACTTCATGGACTTTTATCAGAGAGAAACGTGCTGAGCCAACCGGTTACTGAACTCAAAGGGCAGAGGTGGAGGAGGAGGTTTTTCCTTGCCCTTTTTAGCCACCTGAGGGGCTGTTTTAGGACTTCTCCAGCTTTCTCCCAGTGTTTCAAGGGTTGGCACACAGCAGGTGGAGGAGGGGATGCACTGCCTGAGTTCAGACCCTGCAAGTGCAGGGTGAAACCCAGAGCTCAGCAGGGATTCTCTGAGCTCTGAGAGGTCCCTAAACCCCAAATCCTGCCTTCTCCTGCCCCTTTCCTGCTGCCCCTGTGATGGGTTTGCTGTGCAGGGTTTCCCCCCCACACACACTTGTTAAAGCACCGGGAGGAGCCGTGGAAGGTGCACTTGCAGACGGGGAAGTGGAATGGAAAATGCTCCCTCCAAATCCATTTGCGGTTTCGCGTGTTTGCCAAAAAGCCTGTTCCACCCCGATTGCATGGGAGGGGAAGCCCATTATGGATTTTCATTGCTCTCCTGAGCTGCTGGGCTACAACCACTGTTCCTTTTGCACAATAATTCAGCGTTCACCACCTTCAGGGCCTAAATAAAACCATCACTGTAGTGCTGCTTTTTTTTTCCCCCCTTCTCCAAGCCTGCTGGTGACTTTGTGAATATTCATTGCTTGCTTGTTTTCTTACAGAGGGTGTTGATACGTTGGCTCATCTTGACTGATGCCCTGGACTTTTGAAGATAAATAGCAAAGTGGAGATAGGTGCCAGGGATTGATTAGCAATCCAGCTTCTCAGCCAAAACGTAAACACTCGTAGATAAGGCTGCAGAATGCGCCTTGGTGGAATTAAGAACATGTTTTAAGGTGCAAGAGGAGTTTTCTGTGGCTGCCAAGATACAAATCTTTATTGGATGCTTCTTGTTGAAGGCTTCATGCTCACCAATGGTTTATTCTCAGAAAATGAGTTTCCTAGCTTTGATGGAAAAATCACTCATTGTTTTAATACAAATTAATAACTCATTAAAAGAATGCAAACTGTAATTTGGGCAGCAAAAGATACTTGTGTTAAACTGAGCTTAAACACGTATAATTGTACATTTAAACACATATAATTGTACATTTCCATGAGTTTTAATCGATAGCTTTGCTGCAAACTTGGCTGTTTCAGATAATGAGAGGTGAGGAAAGGGTAAATAGGGACTGATGTGCCACATCCCAACCTCCATGTCCAAAGCACAGGCTGAATGAAATCCTGCTTTACTGGCAGCCAGATGGGGTACTTTGTGCCAGAGGATGTTGGATGTCCTAAACACACCTGGATACAACAAAGTCATAAATGTAACCCCCATTTCGGGACGATGTCTGGAAAGGAATCGTGGGCAGCTTGCACAGTCTTTGGGAGTCATTTTTGCTGGGAGACAGTGCAAAGGAATGCTGTATTCCCAGTTTTTGGAAGAATTCAGGGTGGCTCCCACGTTCCCCATGCTCAGCCCAGGCAGCCTGTCCAGTGCCCTGCTGCACTTCTGCCCTTGGGCATCTCCCTTCTCTCTTTGTGACACTTCGTGTGCTGCCAGGAATTCCTCTGGCAGCAGAGCTGTCCTGTCTCATTTCCTTGTCTCTGTGCAAACAAGACAGGGGAGGATAGAAACGTGGAAAATGTCCCTGCATTCCTGAGAAGGGAAGAGGCTTTGGTAGCTCTGGCACAGCTGGCTGCCTCCATAAACAAATCCCTCGCCTGCTTATCCCATTCCATGTTTAGCAATGCAAAGAACCCAGGATTTGGGATCGATAAAGCGTGCAAAAAGGAAAAAAGTTACTGTCACAAGGGATGCAAACTGCCCTTTATCCCATGACCTCATTCCACTTGGATTTTCCTGTGTTCTGTGCCAGCGCTCGCTGGGTGTGTTGGAGTGGGTGGTGGGGTTTGTGTGTGTTACTTTTTAAAGGGATTTGTACAAAATTTCTCTTCCCAGTTGTGTATGAGCACCGATCAAGATTAGAAAAGTCATTACAAAAGGAAAGGCTGGAACATAAGAAAGCAAAAGAAGGTAAAAATGTGCTTTTCACTTTGACATTTAACTTGATTATAGTAGAAAGTAATTTCAAATGGTTTTTCTTCAATTTTAAATGAGTTGGATAATACATTAGCAATATATTAGGATCCACTTGGCAGAGTTGTGCTGGTCTTTCTAGTAGTTCTTTTTTGTTTAATCTTTTTTAATCGGATCTTTTTAAAAGCATTTATCTTTTTAGTACTATTTACAGATGACTGCAACATGAAGTAATATACCCAGAGACTATGTTTGTATCCGTGTACATAAAAAACCCAACACGTATGTGGGGTATGGGCATGTGTAAATCCTGTCCTGGCATGCCAAAAATTCAGAACTTGTACTAAAACCATGGGATCTGTTCCTGCATTCCATCAACGGGAAATTAAACTTGGAATCAGTACCTTTACATGTGCTTTGGGGTGAGCACATGCTTACATGCCTTTTCCTGATTAAGACTAAATTCTAGGTGTGTGTGTGAGGGGCAAACACAAATTGTACTTCTTAGACCTCTGCCCTCTGGGGAAGTTCCGCAGGATCCCATCCTCTGAGTTTCCTCAGTCTCTAAATTCACTGCAATTTTTAGAGTAGAGCCTCTGTTCTTCCAAAAACTGAGGACTCAGCTGCTGAATTAAAAATATTACTGTAGCAAAGCTGACAAGGAGGAAGAAATGATTCTCACCCGTGCAGGTCTCAGTGGGTTTCTGGTGCCATCTAGTGTAGAATGGTCCTGCTGCTACCCGAGGGTGAGACACCTTTTCAAACCCTGAAAAGAGAGAGGATCAAGGAGCACATGAGGAAATGTTTTATTATTTCCAAGAATACACGATTTATGAATGTCCTTTTCCTTTTGAATGATGCTCTTGGGCCTCTGCTGAGAGAGTTCATGTAACAGATTTAATTACCCATCTGTAGTCTTGAGCCTGAACTCTGCATCTCTCACTGTTATATGAAACTTTAAAGTGAAGACATATTATGAAACTTCTAAAAGAAAATATTTTGTCAAAATTTGTGCGTTTTTTCGAATTCTCCATAGGTTGTTTTTCTGGTTTTTTTTAAGATCCTTTTGAAAATTGTTTCTGCATAAATATTGAGCTCTTAAAGAGAATTTATGTACCCAGCAGCCGAGTTATTCAAGCACAGACTCTCATCTTCCTGGTGGTTTTTTCATCAGTACTTTCCCTTTTATGTTGCAGATTTTCTTGTTTATAAACTAGAAGCACAGGAAACACTAAATAAAGGAAGGGTAAGTGATCATTCCTAGTGCAAGTTTTTAATAGCTGATGCTATTTGAGTTGCAAGGAAAAGGAAATGCTTTGCAATTATGACTGTTCAAAGGAAGAGATCTTGCAAAATACTAATTGAAAGAGCTGTCACTTATCCCAGTTCTACTCTGCATTCATAAGTGCTCTCCAATTCCTAATTATTTGAGCTATAGTGGGAGATACTAATATCTCTCCAGAAAATTAATTTAGAAAATAATCCCCTGTTTATATTACGGTAGTTCAAACGTAATGTTGTTGTATTTAAGGGGAAAGGGGAATAAGAAGGTGTTAGAAATCTTTTTGTAGCTTAGCCCCCAGGGAAAAGAACAGTGACAGCTTTCTAACACATGGGCTTTGAACTGGAAAGTATAAAAACATCAAGAAACTTTGTTTTATATACCAAGTGCCAGAAGGAAAGCTCTGTCTGGCAGAGGACCCAGAGACCTGTAGAGAACTCTTCATAAAGCAAGTAAATTAGGATTTTATGGCTATTTCATGTTGAAACTGGGGAGCAGTTTGGGAGCTGAGTAACAGGAGTTAAAATAGGTTGTTGCTGCAGTAGGTGCAGAGTGTAGGAGCTTGCTCTGCTCCAAGGCCAGGGGAGAGATGGATTTGTTTCCTGGGGAGCTGCATCCCTTGGCTGGTGGCTCCCAAAAGCTGCATGTGCAGAGCTCAGGGGGATGTCAGGGGGTTTAACACGAGTGCTTTTGTTTTGCAGCAAGACTCGAACAGCAGATACAGCGCCCTGAGTGTGCAGCACCAGATGCTGAAGGTGGGTGACTGGGACAGCAGGGCACCTGAGGAACTGGTTATGCTGGGGAGACACGGCCTGGCTGGGCTCTGGTGTCACTGCAGCGTCAGAGTGTGGGCAGTGCTTCCTCTTACTTTTAAAAGGTGGTTTCCTGCAGTTTTTCCTAGTCAGGCTTTCCAGTGGGTAATTTAATCTTATCAGATGCAATTACTTGTAGGGAACGCTGGTTTATCAGCCCTCTCGTCGTTTGACACGTAGGGATTTTCTTAGACACATTCAGCAGCTCCCAGGGGGACAGTGCAGCTCTGGGGTGAGGTGACAGCCCTGGAACAGGAGCCTGCTCATCACAGAGATCATTTTGTGTTTGAAAGGAGCTGCAATGTGCATGCTTTGAATAATAACCTTCCTGTTATGAATGCTTCCTATTCATCTGCACTTATTAAACAAATTGCCAAAGACAATATTAGCCAGATCTGCAGATACAGAGCTGTCCCAGTGTCCCAACTTGGTATTTGCAGAGTCAACACGAAGAACTAAAGAAACAGCACGCTGACCTTGAGGAAGATCACCGAAAACAAGGAGAAGAGTTTAGCAGGACATTCAGTGATCACAAGGAGCGATACCTGCAGCTGCAGCAGGAAAAGGAGCAGGAGATCTCCAAGCTGAAGGGTAAATGTGAGCTGTGTCTGGCTGCCCACATTAAATTGGGTGTTTGCCATTGTGTTCTGTGTGGTGTGAGAGAGGCATTTTCTCTGTTCTCACTCACAGGTCATTTGTGCATCTTCTGCCTCCTGGCAAGTTACATTTTATTGATGATTTTCTGTGGCCTCTCTCTGAAATCTGTTCAATGTGCTCTGTGTTTCTGTCTGGGTTACAGAAATAGCAAAAAACCCAGCACTTAAAAGCCCATCAAGTGTCAGAGGTTGTTGAGCCAGTCTTTAATTTTTAATTCTAAGACTTGTATAAACCTGGAAAAAAAGGTTTGCCTCTTCTTTTTTGCAACTGAAAGGCAATCTAAGAATATTTGCCACTGCTAGCAGAGATGTAATTGTGCCTCTTTATGAAGTGACTTTATTTCCATTTTATATCCCTTTTTTCCCCGCATGTACCAGCTCCTCTGGAGCAGGTTGCACCTGCACACTTGGATGCTGAATTCAGTTTTTACTCTTGGCATCCAGTTTCCTGCTCGAGATTCTGGGCAGTTTTCAGGCCTCTTCCATCCTCATTACACAATTCCATTGAACAAAAGGATGGGGCTGTGTCCATCAGAGCCTTCTTTGCCTCGTGTCCCTAACACAGGGGTTGGTTCTGGAGCTGTTTGCAGCTTTGTCTGCAGAGGGTTCCGCAGGCAGGGGTTGTTTGTTGGCTCCACGTCAACATCGTGTAAAAAGTGGGAACAGAAGCCTCTCTCCCTGATCCCAGAAGCTTTTGGAGCGTGCTGGCCATCTGGGCATCCCTTCCAAAGGAATAGCTGGGTCCTGTGCAGAAAATTCTCACTCGCCAGATGTGATGTGGGGAAAGAGAGGAGGGTGCCTTCCTCTTTGCCTTCTCAGGATTCAGATTTCCATAGGGAATTCTGCCATCTGCAGGAGCAGTGATGCAGAATTCCAGGTGCAGACTGGGTGCACTGATAGAAAATTTCACCAAATGTTACGATTTTCTGCTTGAAAATGGAAAGCTTTTAATAGGGCTGGGGAGAGAGGTAAGAAAAACAAGCCATACAATTATTCTACTTATTTTTTACCGCAGCAGTAGTGTGGGATTTTATGTAGATTGTGTTATAGTCTTAATTTTGGTGCTTAGCCTGGTGTTATAAATCCAGCCAGCTTTAAACTCTGTATTGCTTTTCATTTCTTTCGACAGAATCCCTGTATAACTTACGGGAGGAGAACAGGCAGTTGAGGAAAGCTCACCAAGACATTCACACCCAGCTACAGGATGTCAAGGTAGGCTTTGCTCTGGGGAGAACTTTCAAGATCATTAGGAAATATTTTTCCCAAGTTTTCCCAAGTCCAAAGCAGGCTGTGCTGAAGACTTGTAGTTTCTGTTATGTGGGCAAAAGGAGAGGAATAGGCTGAATTGGGTTTGTCTTTGGCCACCTGCACTTTAGGTACATGCCCACTAAAAAAAAAAAGCATTTAGTATAGAAATCAGAATTTGGTTGTACAAGCTGAGAATTGAGTTTTGGCAAAACTCAATGCCTAATGTTTTCCAGCTCTGTTTTTTTTAAATGTTCATCAACATCTACCCCTACTTTTAATTTTATTTTGGTTACACAAACCCTGGCCTCCAAATTTCCTTCCCTGGTGTGCTCGCTTCCTCTGTCTGTTTAATATGCATTCCATGTGAGATAAATAAGTGCTGTCATTCCAGCTCAGGATTTGCTTTTCAAAATAAATTGAATTATCTTCCTAGTTCAAACCCCCCAGGCTCCCTAACTGATCTTTAGAGTGAACTTTATGTGAAACGTGTGATGTTCTTCTTTTTGTGTAGCAACAGCATAAGAACTTACTGTCCCAGCACAACGAGCTTGTGGTGACATTGGAAGACCACAAGAGTGCACTAGCTGCTGCTCAGGTCAGAAGGAAAGCAGCTCCTGCGGGCTCTCAGCTTCCCCAGTCCGTCTCTCCTGGCCCGGCTGGCTGCAGGGTGCTGCATGTGCCTTTGGCATGGGGATCCCAGCGGGAGCGCTGCCCTCGCAGGGAGTGCATGACACGAGGGGCTGCTCCTGGGAGGCTGAACAGCTCCCAGGGAGCAGAGCAGGCTGTGGCCCAGCCCAGCAGTGCATGTGTTCCTGAGAAAAGGGTCTCTCTGCTGCCCTGAGAGCTGTCAGTGCCTTTCTCTCTCTGTCCTCTCTGGTGGAACTGCTGTTAGTGAGCATCCCACACTCTGACCTTCACATTTATCTCTTACTCAGACCTGGATGCTGCTGTAAAATCTCTCCTTGTGTGTGACTGGAAAGGTTGTGAGGCTTTCATGGAATTCCAGAGTGGTTTGGCTTGGAAGGGACCTTAAAACCCATCCAGTCCCACCCCTGCCTTGGGCAGGGACATCTTCCACTGTCCCAGGTTGCTCCAAGCTCCATCCATGCCTGCCTTGGACACTTCCAGGGATGGGGCAGCCACAGCTGCTCTGGGCAATACACATCAGTGCAGCAGCAGCAGAATGTAGATGGAGATGTGTATGGAGGAATGAAAGCTCCAGGTGGAACTCAAATTGATTTTTAAAAAACCAGCAGCATAAAGTTTCTTAAATGTCATTTTCAAGTGAACTATCCACAGCACAAACTGTTGCAGGCTCACTCAGCTGTGCCAGTACAAGCTGTGGAGACCACAGGGAATCTGAAAGTGGGAGTAATGCTGGAGCAGAGGAAGACTTTTGGTGAAAGATCAGAGGAAAAGGCAATGAGGCAGTGTGAAGTTATTTTTATTCCTGACTGATTTTCTTCATTTAGGCATTTTCACAGTCCACAAAATCGTTAGCAGCATTAAAAGCATTGAATCTTTTTTTTTTTCCCCAGTTCTGCTTGTTGTGCCTGTCAATATGTGTAGATACTCAAGAAATAGGGAAAGATCAGGAAGGTCCCTTGTAGACTGAATATCTGAAGACTCATAATCTGCAGTACTAAGCCACACTGGCAGCTAATTTTGAGCTCTTCTCCCCCGGCCACGTTTGCTGTGTGGTGTGTGCTGATAACATCTGAAACTCCACAAGGCCACATGGAGGGGCTGATTTAAGGTTCACCAAATCCAAAGGGAAGCTGCACACACTCCTGGCTTTGATTCAGGTCTTTAATTAGAGAACCTGTGTCACACAAAGCCTCTCTGTCTGCATCAGGGTGTGACATTTGTCCTGTGGAGACCCTCCAGAAAAGGGTCTTCCACATGCCTTAAGAACAGAAGGTATTTCACGCTTTTGTGTAGTTCCTCCTGCAAACCAGCTGCAGAAAGTCCCCAAGGGATTCTTTCTCAGCTCCATAAATGATCCCTCTGTTCCTGGGTGTATTCTAGACATTGAATACCAGCAGTCAATACTGCACTAACCTGAGTCTTTAAAGCGTTTTAGTCTTTGTGCTTTGCCACACAGCCAGGCAGATTAATTATATATTTTAATAAACCCCGTTTTCTGCCAGTATCAGCACCTTTTAAACTGTGGCCTTGAATCAGAATGTTCAGTTTAGTGACTCAGCAGTAGAACAGAGTATTTGAATTCTGATCTGGATGGGCACTGTTTAAATACCATGGAATGGTTTGGCTTGGAAGGGACCTTAAAGCTCATCTCATTCCACCCCCTGCCATGGGCCAGGGACACCTCCCACTATCCCAGGTTGCTCAGAGCCCCATCCAACCTGGCCTTGGGCACTGCCAGGGATGGGGAGTTCACAATCTCTCTGGGCAACCTGTGCCAGGGCCTCCCCACCCTTATAGTAAAGAATTTATTCTTAATACCAAATCTAAACCTTCCCTCCTTCAGCTTAAGGCCACTCTGCCTTGTCCTGTCACTCCATGCTCTTGTGGAAAGTCCCTCTCCAGCCTTCTTGTAAATCCCCCTTTAGGCACTGGCAGGGGCTCTGAGGTCTCCCTGGAGCCTTCCCTTCTCCAGGTGAGCACCCCCAGCTCTCCCAGCCTGGCTGCAGAGCAGAGGGGCTCCACCCTCTCCATGGCCTCCTCTGGACTCATTCCAGCATATCCCACTGTGTTCATCTCTCTGCGTGGTCACCGAGTGGAGACAAAAAAGTCAGAGACCTGAGTATTAGCCTTATGTTCAGTAAATACTCCTTTTTCCCTGAAGTTTGTCCTCTCCAGCAGTTCATCAGGGGGCAGATGCATCCCTCTGGAAAGACAGGAGTAATCACTGTGCACTCTGCTTTCCCTTTAGGCCATTCTGTTTCCAGGGATGCCACAGGCTTGTGGAGGTTCTTAAACACACGCCCCCCCTCCACTGGAGCAGCCCAAAACCCTCTCGTGGGGCACCTGTTGTGTTTGCAGCTGGTCAGCTTTCATACACCCTGCCCACCCCAAAAAATCCGCTTTAATTGGAAATCTTCCTGCTGCAGAGCCAGGGATTGGGGTATCAACCCTGCTGGATTTTCTGTAAAGCTTCTTGATCCTGATCTTGTAGAAAGCTAAACAGCAAATCAAATTACAACATTTTACTGTTGCATTTCAGGAAGACTTTAGAAATTTACATTTTCCTTCTACTTTTCTTTTTTCCCTTCTTTTTTTCCCCTTGCTCTTCACCACTGTGACTTTCTTTGCCTCAGTTCTGTATGTTGGCTGTTGTCTTGTCTAACACCTGTCTAAATGTTGAGGACTTGGCATTTTCATGACATGTAGATGTACTTTAAAGCTTCTGTTTCTGAAAGAGCTGCACTTCTTCCTACCAGCAAAGGATAAGTTGTGGTGCTCTCGACTTCCCTCGCTTTAGTCTGCCAGGAAAGCTGCATCATCCCCTTCTGACACTTCTCCTGCTTGGCATGAATAAAACAACTCCTCTTCTTTGTCCCACAGAGATGTTTTTAATACACTTTGTATGCATGTGCACTTTGAAAAGATCCTGATGGATCAGTGTCATCTAAAATGTGGAGAAAAAAAGTTGTATTTTAAAAGCTGCCTTCTCCTCCCTGGAATATCGAGTTTTCTACCACGTGTCCTGCCAGCAACTTCACTCCAAGGTGACTACATTTGATTAAGAAATGAATTTGGACACGCTGTAATTAACGTGTTGGCTTTAGACTCAGGTGGAGGAATACAAACAGCTGAAGGACACGCTCAAAAAAATCCCAAGTTTCCAACAGCCGGAGAAGTTGGAAGGAGGGAATGAGCAGCCCGAGGGGCAGGGCCCGTCCCCCCACAGCCGCCTCCCGGAGCGCCGCGGAGCTGGGGCCGAGCAGCAGCCAGAGGTAAAAGGCTACAGACACCCCAGGAGTGGTTCTTACTCAGCAGAAGGTGCTGGAATGTCTCAGGAGTGTGTGTTTGACTGTGCACCTTTGTCAGTTCTGGAGGAAAGTGGTGAGGAATGGTTTACTTGTTGAGTAGTAGGAAAATGTATTCATGATTAACTTTTCTCACATGACTAAGCCAGTTTTAAGTGTATTTATGTCAGCTGTTTTAAAAAGTTGCTCAAAATCTAAACTTTTTGAATAAGAAATCTAAAATTTTAGCTATCTCAAGTGTTGCAGAAGGCTTTAACAAATTCTGAAGAAATTTTTGTTTTATAAGGTTCCAGTGGCACATTGAAGTCAGTGTATTTAAAATTGGCAGACCAGTGTTCAAGCAGAAAATGTGTAATCTAGAAGTTAAGAAAAACCAGTTGTGATTTTGTTTTACAAGAATTCTTGGCCGGCAGAACCTACAGGAAATAAAAAATCATGGAATCATTTAGGTTGGAAAAGAACTTTAAGATCCTCGAGTCCAGCTGTGAACCCAGTTCTGCCAAAGCCAGCACTAAACTTGTGTCTCTAAAATACAAAATTTGCTTTGTAGAATTGTGAGAGTTCTTGTTCCTCTTCAGACAAAATGAGGAGTAACTTATTCTGTGGTGTAACTGTACAACACCTTGTGTAGCTGTGCAGAGCCACAGACCAGGTAATGACACTGTTTGGCAGGAGTAGCTCATTCCAAACCAGCCATTTGGCCCTCCTGACAACAGCTCCGGGCTGGGATAAAGGATCCAAGCCTATCCTTGGCTCTCTTGAAACTGAAATCCATCATGTGTTGTACACACATAATCCTGTGTCTGTTTTGCAGGATGAGAAGCCAATGGAGAGAGAAGAAATAAATACCCAGGAACAGGACAGGGCTGAGCCTTTCCACGTGCAGGGAAGGGCTCCTGAGGGCCACAATGCCAAGGAGCTGAACATCCAGGAGCAGCAGGAAGCTGGAGAGGATGAGGAGCAGCGGGCAGAGCAGATGGAAGAAGAGCGCAAAAAGGAGCTCGAAGAGGAAGAAATGGAGCAGGCAGGGCAGCCAGAGCGCCTGGAGGAGGAGCAGGACCAAGCCCCAGAAGAGCATGAATGGAAAAAGCAGGAGCAAAAGGAAGAAGAAACCAACATGTTGGGTGATCACCTGCAGTCAGAGGTAGAGAGCTCTTTTCTAATGGATTAAATCTGCTGTTTAAATGGAGGCTTCTCTTACCGTTGCTGGCCTTGTATTGCACTCACCTATTTCTAGGCAAAATCAAGTTTTTATAGAAAGTTTGGGATTCAGAGCACTCACTGCTTTTAAGATAAAATTACTGCCATATTTATAGAAAATTTGGGATTCAAAGCACTTGGATGCAATAGGATTCAGACTCAACTTGAGCACACTTGTACTGCAGTGCTGGCCACATCTTAATGAACATTAATTCTGCTGATAAAAAGCAACAGATGGAAAAAAAAAAATAGCAGCAGACTGAATCCCGTCTCCCACTTTAAACCTGAGGCCTGTGGTAGCTGATGAAGAACTCAGCAGGTGAGAGGGAGGCTGGGATGGAGAGCTGTCCTGCTTTGGTAATTTGATGCATCTCAGCAAATTGCAGAGTGTTTCCTTGTCAGAGATACCTGCCTCCTGCAAACACACTGCCAGCTCAGTGCTCACTGTCACTTGACAGGGAGTTTTAACTGCCAGACAAACATGACTGAAATAGCCAGGGGAAATCAAGAGTGCAGCTCTAAATAAACCCAGCAAATCCTGCATTTACATTCTAGATTGGATCTGCAGTGGAAAATGTATTTCACTGGTCTCACTTTAGGCTTTGTAAACACTTTCTGTCCTGGCAGATTAATTGTGTAACTCTGGTGGGATGAGAAGCTGTTGCTGAAGAGGTGGAGAGGTGCAGAGGGTCAGAACAGCAGCAATGGGTTAAGCTGTGAAACTGGAGTTAGTTTAAGTTATTGCTGAGTATAAAAAGATGTGCAGTGTCTCACTTCAGGCTAAAAGCAACTCCCACTGAGATTACCAGTTCAATCAATGGAAACCTTTGCTGTCTTATCAGTCATCAAAACCTCCTTTTACTGTGTAATATGTTGGGAGGTTTCATTATTATTTATAGGAAAATCATGGCTTTCCTCTGCCTACAATCTCTTTTTTTCCCCATGTCCTCCACAAACACCCCAACATTTCCAGTCTGTGTTCAAAAAAACATTTAAACTTTAAGCAGGGACAAGAAAACTTAAAAATAACTTTGCTGTAATTTTGCCTATTGCATGGAGCGTATTTTTCCCTCTGGACAGGTTTCTCTGTGCTTGTTTATGATCACTGGAAGGATGATTAATGTGTGACTAACACATTTCTGTGACAGGTAACACCAACAAAGAGACAGAAAGCAGCTTATGAGCAGCAGCTGGAGCAGCAGCACCTTGGAGCCCAGAGAGCAGAGGAGGCCAAGCAGCTCCAGCAGCACCAGGAATCCCTGCACCAGCAGAGGCTGCGAGGGCAGCTCCTGAGGCAGCAGCAGCTCCAGGAGAGAGAGCTGCAGCTGCAGAGACAGGCAGAGCAAGGGGAGAAACTCTACAAAAACCACCTCAGGTTAAATTCTCCTTCACGAATTTGTCATGCTCTGGGTTTTATGTTGTCACCTGTGTTCTGCTCCCTTGTCCCTGCGGGCAGATTTCCAGGGGGTCCTATTGGCTAATTCCTTGAAGAGCTGGAGGTTTGTTCCCTAAAATTCAGAGTCCTGACTTTCCTCTTTGCCTGACCTGTGTCCATAAGGCCTGCAGACTCCACACACAAGCACAAAGTCAGTGTAGCAGCACAGGAAAGGCTCTGTTCTATCAAGCGTATTTCAGGAAAGGTGATGTGAGAAAATACCAGATAATAGAGCATGAAACTGGGGCCTGCTCTGGCAGGTGCTGAGAGAGGCAGAGCTGCAGGTGGGGGGTTTGTTAATTGGAGCAGAAAACACACTTCTGAAACTGAAATGATGTTTGGTGTTTAATGTTCTCAGCCAACAGGCTCATTATGATAACATGGACCAGGACATTGTACAAGGGGAGGAAGAGCAAGGGATTCAGGAAGAGGAAGGAGGTAAGAGAGAAGTTCTGTCCCTGCCATGCTCAGGCTCCCTGTGTACTGCCTTGCATGGGAGGCTTTAATATTCATTTCATATCCAGATTGGATTCAAGTGAAACACAGACTTGCAATTTAAAACCAGAAGCTCAAATAACCATGGCTGAACTGACTGACTGAAACAGAGGAATTACCAAAGATCATATCCACATTCCTGAAAGGAAAAGTGTCCTTTTGACTGAGCTGTTATTACAGGGCTCTCTGGATCTTGGTTACGTTCCTGGCTCTGCGTATGGGTTTGTTTGATCCCTTTAAATTACGGAGTCATGGAATGGTTTGTGTTGGAAGGGGCTCATCTCGTTCCACACCCCTGCCATGGACAGGGACACCTTCCACTAGCCCTGCCTGTTCAATGCCCCATCCAGCCTGGCCTGATCTTTGAATTTCTGTTTCCTATTAGGAGTAAATATATTCTATGAGGGTGATCTGTTTAGGTAGAGGCTGCCCACTGCTAAAAGCACGTGTGGAACCTTGACTATAGGAGACTCTTAAAAGGATAGCTCTAAACTGCTGCCATACAATAATCGCCTAAAACATTCCTCAGCTTATGAACACGACAACCAGCACCAGGATGAAGGTGAAGATGATGATCAGAATAATGCAAATGAGCAGCAAGAAGCACAACATCAGGCAGAAAATCAGCAGGCTGATGAATCAGTGAGTATGAATTAAGATGCTGAGGGTTGCAGTGTTACTGAAGTGAGAACCCACAGGTCTCGTCTGACATAATTGCACCTTACAGAAATGAGATAAGCAGAGGTCTGCTAGAAAGACAGGCTTGACAGTTGAAAACAACATCTAAAATCTATTTAAAGGTGTCCTTGCTCATTTGGGAAGAAATAAGAGGAAAAAGCTTCCCTGTTGGAAGCAAGGTGCTTATTTCTACATTCCTTTGATCTGTGCTTTCAGTGGAATAAAGGATTTGGTCTTAGCTGGGACTTGAACAGGTACATTTGGCTTCAAAAAACACCAGCAGTGGCCAGGAAAAATGAGAGGGGATGGTATTTTTCATGCTGTCATTAATTAAAGGCCAACTCAAGAGCCACTGTAACCAGCTGGAGTCAGTGCAGAGGTGTGAGGTCTTGCAAGAGGATGTAGGTCAGCACTGAACTGCGCCCTGATATCGACTGCACAGAGATCTGGGCCAGGAGAATCACCCTGAGCCTTCCCCCAAACTGCAGCTTACCTGGTGCTGTGAACACCAAGTGCATCTTCCTTACTCCCCTCCCCTTCAGCAAATTAAGGTGCACTGTGAATATTTCTGAGTGATCTTTGACTTGTTGGCTATAAAGATAAAAAACTGCTTTTACTGAGTGATAAGCAGACAGAAAATGCTCCTTTTCTGCATGGCAAAGATGAAAAGCAGTATTTTGTTTTCTTGTAGACACAGCCAAGGTCAATAGAGCAGGACAGGCTGATACTGAAGGATCCCATTTGGAGCTGTGAGCATTAAACTCTTATCTTTGTTCACGTGGCCTTATCAGGCACTGTCAGGTAGTCAGTAAACATGAGTTGTTCAGCAGCCTCTGACAGAAGTGCTCAGATTCACTGTGGTTTGAGCAGACAGGTGCCTGCACCTCTGTCCCTGCTCACTGCTGAGGTACCTCAGTGCCCCCTGATCCTGCAGAGATTCCAGCTGGTGCCAGTGAGGATGGGGCTGGCTCTGACAGCTCATGCTGCTGTTCCTTCAAGGGAAATGCAGTTGGACCATGAGCTGAAAGTTTTTAACGTTCACTTCTGTAAATTACAGAAGGCAGCCATGGAAGATGTGAATCCTGCTGATGACCCCAATAATCAGGGAGAAGATGAATTTGAAGAAGCTGAGCAAGAGAGAGAAGAAAACCTCCCTGATGAAAATGAAAAGCACAAGGAAACGGGTCAGAAACAAGGACATCCAGGAATGGAAGAGCACTTGGTGGTGGGTAAAGGCAAAGGAGGCACCTCTAGGGCCCCTTCAGGAGGTTAAAGCTGCACATTTCAATTGTGTTGGAGCTGTAAACTCCTCCAGGCAGAGAGAGTCTGTATTTTTATGGCATTGGTCTTTAATGGTGTGAATATTCCATTGTCTTCCTGCTTAGTATGGGAGGTCGTGCTTTATTCTGTGAAGTGATTTTTCTCATATTCATCCTGCTATTCTTTAATTGAGGGCAATTTTAAATCACAGAGCTGGGCTCTCACTACTGCTAATGAATGCACTCAAACTTCTCCTGCCATTATTGTTACTTCAGCTTTACAGAGAGTTTCAGTTCCAGAACAAGAAGCTTTAATCTTCAGCCCTCTGGTTATTAGGCAAGCTCATAGAACTGAGTTTTTATGTGATCTTTGTGCAGATGGCAGGAAATCCTGACCAGCAGGAGGATAATGTGGATGAGCAATACCAGGAGGAGGGAGAAGAGGAGGTAAGACACAGACCCAAGGCAGGTGTAGGCTCAGGTAGCAGAGCACAGCTCCATTAACACTCAGCCTTGGTATCTTTTAGAACTGCAGGACGAACCCAAATCACTTTGTCTGACTTTAACAAACTTGGGAAGTCTTTGCCATTACTCTGCTGTCCCCTTCTGGATACTCTCTGGGTTACTCATGCTCCTGTGCTGCAATCCATTAGTCTTCCATGCCACACAGTATTAATTGTGTAATAATTGAAAAGATTAAGCCTTTCACAACACAAGGAAAATTTCCTGGAAACCTCAAGGTCACAGAAAACCTCATTAATCTCTAATCACACACTGCAGTTCTGAGCAAACTGCTTCCTTGGCCACTTACTTACTCTTTAGCTCTGACTTTGATTTATCTGTGCTCCTCCTGAGCAATCCGAGCTGCAGTTCGTGGGGTTGCTCAGGAAGCTGACAGAACATTGAGCTGGAGGAGAGAGGGAGGGAGGGGCTTTCTCCTTCATGTCATGCTCGTTGTGCAGGCACCAACCTGACCCACCCCACAGCCCCGCAGCAGTACCTGATCAATCCCTGTTTCTGCTTCCCACAAAATCCCTTTCAGAAAAAGCCCTGGAATTGGCTGCTGTCGCTCCCTCATGGGGAGCACTTTGGATTAGCTGGGATGCACTTAGCATTCACCAGCGCAAAACACTGCTGCTTCCATCCAGCCAGGCCACTGGGAACTGGGCAGAGCTGGCCTTTGGCAGCTGCTCTTTGGCTTACAGGAAGCAATTTATCCACATCTCATAAAGGATGTGCCCACTGTGCTTACTGGAAGTAGGAAAGAGGCAGCAGGGATTGAGTGAGCAATTAGGAGAGCCATGAGATGCTGTAATGGGGATCAGTTTCTTTAGGAGGTTGACTCAAATATTACCCACTGCTGTTCAGATCTTTCCCAAAGTGATCCTGGTGTGATGGATGCCTCTGGCCCAGCTCACGGGGCGCTGTTCAGAGCAGATAAGCACAGCAGCACTTTCCAAAAGGAAATCAAGTTTACTTCAAAACATTGCTCTTTCAAATTTGCACCTAACATGGGAATTGGGGCATGGAATTGAGGGACAGTGCTGACAGAACAGGAAGGAATGAGAGATCCAAAAGCTGAACATCAGGGACTCAGATTCAGCATGACCTGCTCTCTCCAAGGCAGCACTGGAAGAGATTGTCTGTGAGAACTGTATTTAAAAGTTAGATGCTCAGAAGAAGTGACTTTCCTGATTGTTGGGTGTTATGGTTCTTTTTATCCTCCTTTAACCTCTCCATGCTCTCTTCTGCCTTCTTTGGAATCTTCATTCTGTAAAAACGTCACTGTGCTAATGTGCCCAGTTATGCCACAGGCCACTCTTTAAAAGGCAATTAAACCACACAGAACATCTCTTGTGCCTTGTAGGTGCAGGAAGATCTGACTGAAGAGAAGAAGCGAGAGCTGGAGCACAATGCTGAGGAGCCCTATGGGGAAAACGAGGAAAATGTGAGTCCTGTGCAAGCCCAGGGGTCAGGGACAGGATCAAACCCTGATCACAGGGATGTGACATAATAATTGTTCTAGCTTGCTTTGGATCATAGACCTCAACATTTCATGCTGTCCCAGCTTCCTTTTGCTCACCCTTCCATCTCCACGTCAGTTCTTGCTCCCTGAAGGCCTTGGAAAATCTTTTTTTTCCTGTTTCTGCCCATCAGCTCTCACAACTCCAGCTGAAAATCATTTCGTTGCCCTAAAATAAGCTATAAGGAAACTGGCACTGAGTCTGTGTGTAAGTTTGTTTTGTTTTGTTTTCCCCAATCAGGCAGATGAAAAGAATAACAGAGGGACAGACCAAGAGCAAGAAATGCAAGAAGACAACAACCAGAAAGAAATTCATGAAGAAAATTATGAGGAAGAAGAGGAGGAGGAGGAGGAGGAAGGCAGAGCTGTGGCAGCAAAAACTCGCAGACGGGGGGAGATGTAGTCCCCCCTTCATTTTTCTTTTTCCAGTACACAAATTCCTGTTGTGGTTTGTTTTTTTTTTAAAAACAACTTTCTTTAGGGTATTTAATTTCCAAAAAAAAAAAAAAGAAAGCTTGTGTTTTCCACTTTTTACTTTTCTATTAGATGCTCTCCTGTGTTTATATGAATACGGTATTTTGATACTCTAGATTAGGATTTCTTTTCTATCCAGGCTGTACATAAACAGACATCCTCTAGGTTGAATTTTTTGTAACTCTGGGCTCGGTTTAGAGAGGCCGTTTTGGATCCACTTTCACCTTGTCCAGGTCTGATAGAATGTCTGGTGTCCTGTCAGGTACACTCAACACTGAAGGAATATTCCTAGTGCCTAAATCCAGTTGACTTCAGTCACTCCAGCTCGTTGTCTTCCATGGATTTATTCTGACCAAGGGCTGGCTACTCCTTGTAACCTCACAAAGACAAGCACGGGCCGAGCTCCTTGCAGGACCAGGCCTTGTCTAGGTGCAGAACAGTTATAAAATATGCAAATTTCACAAGCCTTCAGCTACCAGCTGTTAATTTTGGCAGCTGTTTAGATGTGGCTCAATTATGCATTTATGTTAATGAGCATTCCCAGGTGCTCCAGTTACACGCAGTACCTGGCTGCTCATGCAAGTGGGGCTGTGCTGAGAGGAGCTGGGAGCTAAAAACCAAGTTGGACTTGGAGCTCCATTATGCCAAATCAAAACACTACAGCTGTCACAGGGATGGAGATTTGCAGCAGCAGCAATTTCCTTGTCCTAGTTAATACACAGAATATTTGACCAGAACCAGAATGGTGTTGCCTCAGTGCCACGTTTCCTGGAAGGTGTGGTAACTGAGCTGACACACAGTTGGTGCAGGATGTTCAACTAAGGCCTTTACCTTCTTTTCCTTATTTATTTAAAAAAACCTGCTGGAAGGATTTCTGTGTGCCCCAGGGTGAGACTCAGACTCGAGCCAGAGCCCACAGAAGTTGTTTAGCCCAGCAAACATCTCCAGCACTGCATGCTGAAACCTGAGGGGGGGGGGGGAAATGACACAAAAATTGTGCCTTGGTGTGGGCTACTCTGAACATAATCCCAGTGCATGAATTATACAATATTTGTATTGGTACAGACACTAGTTATTTAATATATGGTAAAGGAGAATGGGAATCTGGATTTCCCAGGCTATGCCCCATTGCTGGAAATGAGGCACAGGGGAGCTCCCCATCAAAGGCTGTGTTAATATATAAAGGGAGAGGGAGTGGGGGTTTTTCCCTTTTTTTTTTATAATGATGCATAGCAATGTTTTTAGTTCAATTTTTTATATGAATGTAATTTAATTCATTTTTCTACTAACTTGATTATATTATGTTTTATAGTTGGTTTCCATCCTTTGCAATTTTCCTAATTGTCCCAGATCCAGTGCTTATGTTTCATAGGAAGATTTTTGTCAGTGAGTATTTTGGGTTTTTCTAGTTACCATAAATCCGATTTACCTTATGTATTAAAAAAAAAAAGTTTACATGAGACTGTAAAATGTATAATATGTACATAATCTTCAGAATACAATTATTTTGGTAAATTGGCCTGTATTTTTAATGTCATGGTTGCAGTATTTAATTATTTGAGGCATAATAAAACTTGACTGCAGTCAATAAACCAGAAGGTGGTTCCTGATCTTTCACAAGCGTGAGGGTTTGTGTCGGTTTTCCCAATGATGTGTTTGGATTCCATTTTAATACAGGAAGCAGGGACAGGCAGGGGAAGGGATGGAGCCGTGGCAGCATTTTCAGGGAAGAGGAGTATTTTTGTTAATGGATGTTCCCACCTCTGTGCCTGACAAGGGTCACTCAGTGCCACACCCAGGGGACCATGGGGTGGTTTAGTTGAGCTGGTCCTCATTGCTGTAAGATCCCTGGAATTCAGGGAATGCCAAATGCTTGGCTTTAACGAATTAATGAATTTAATAAATTTCTGTGACCTAAAAACCAAGTGGAGATGGGCCACAGCTCCAGCCCTGGAGCACAGGACGATCAGCACAGGGAAATGCTGTTTCCCAGCTCACAGAGAGTGATCCTGGTTTAGGAGTAACGAGAGTGGAAGCCGGAATTCAAAGGGAAAAGTCCCATCACTTTGGGATTTGGCAGCAGCAAAGCAGCCGTCGGCATCCCGTGACCAGGGCTGGTGGGCACTCATCCAAATACTGGAGACGTTCGGGGAGCAGGGGGAGAGCACTGGGAAAGCTCTGCTTGTGGAGAGAAGGTTCATGCTACAGACAGCTCGGGAGAGGAGGCTCGTGGTGCCTTGGCTGAGGACACACACAGGGAAACACCTGGCGAGGCAGGAGCCCTCAGCCTCCCACTGGAACACAAAAGCCCACAATAAAACTCAGACCAGAAGTCGTGTGTTCAGTCATTAAGTTAATTAGTAATTGCAGCAATTAATTTAAAGGCTGCAATGGATTTTTGATCACGGGACATCTTTGAAAAGCCTCTCTGGTTCAGCCCCAGCTCGGGCACCACAAGAGAATCCTGCCTACCAGAAGCTGAAAGGTCACTCAAGAGGAGGGTAAGAGCTGCTCTAGCCATGAACAGGTGAAGAAATAACACAGTGCAAAAAATAAAACCCAGTGGGATTCGTTCCCAGGACCAGGGAATGCTGCAGAGCCCACCTTGGTGAGGCTGCTCCGTGTGGCGTTGCCATTAAAGGCAAACAGGAAAGGAGCACAGCCCATAAATCCATTTGTCACCCAAGCACGAACTCGGGGCTGACACGCTGTGTCCACTTCTGCTCAGAGTTCCACGGGAAGGAGCCGCAGGGCACTCCCTGCTGAAAACGACCTTCCCTCGGCTTTGCGAGTCTGGGCACGTAAAATCCGTGTTTACAGAGCTCCCGGAGCTGCTCGCTCTGCTGCATCGGGAATGAACGCACAGACACAGCATCTGCAGGCTGAGGGCAGTGAGAAACCAAAGCTGTGCAGCCAGAGCAGGATAAAAAGTTGCCCTTGGTACATCTGAGGCAGCAGCAGCCCACAGACGGAGTTCCCTTCTTGCTGGTTCAAATGCAGAATTATTCATCATCGTCATCATCACAACTAAAGAGAATAAAAAAAGCCAGATAATTTTGCCGTATCTGCTAATAAAGTTTGGGATTTTTTTCCTCAGAAGCTCAGCATATGATAGGGATCTATCAGCTCTGTTACAATCAGGGACTCAGCTGACGAGAGGAACAGCAGCTTTACTTGTTCCTGTGTGCTGCAATACACCACAGAAAATCCCCAGGCATTGTGGCATCAATAACTCATCATTCCTTGAAACACAATCATTGGGCTTTAATGCATATTTTGTTCTCAAACCATTTTAAGCAAGTGCTAAACCCCATTGCAGTGAGAGGTGCAGACAGAAGCCAGCACAGGGATTTGGACAACAGTTTTGAGAGGAAACCTCCAGACTGGACCCAAATTTAGCCCCAGAGTCCTGCTGAACCTTCTGATCACCATCACCAGTATAAAACTGGATCTTCTGCATGTTTTCAACCACACAGCAAATGGCTTTGTCAGGTCAAAAAACTATTTTTCCACAGAGTTTTGACCCGGGGTGATCTCTCACTGTTTCAGTCTCCATCGCTCGTGTGTACAAGCTCCTGGCCTCCCCTCGCCTCCCCTCTGCTGCCAGCTGTGTTTCCTCAGCTCCACACCTGCATTTCCACTGCACAAATTTCTGCTACACCAAAGTTTCAGATGTGGCAAAACTATCAGGACAATTTTTCCATCATAAATGCCCCATCTGTCAGCCACATACAGGACCACAGCACCTTGAAATGCCTGGAACGCTCTCCTGGTGCCCTCAGAGCTGCAGGAGCAGCCCCTCCAGGGAATGCCCATCCCAGAGCTCACAGCCTGGAAGAGCTGCCATAGGAGCAGAGAGCTGCCTTTAGTGCAGTTCTGAGGGTAACTGTGAGCTGAAATAGGGAAAAAGGTGAGCTCTGATGAAAGGTTAAATCTCCCAGGGACTTTTATCCACGGTCTTGTACCAAGAGAACAAAAAATAATCATAGATGGCATTCTGGAAGAGGCAGCATCCTTAATTAATGAACAGATGCTGCTGCCGGGTGCTCAGCAGAACAAAGTCGTCAGCTCTGTGAAAATGGGATTATGGAATTAACTCCCAGACTGCGTGGGATCCATTATCCCACTGGTGTCAGAGAGGAGGGCAAGACCTGCACGGTCTTCCTGACCTGTAGAAAAGCCAAGCTCAGTCTTTCCTAGCAGAGGATGCAGAGTCCCCCTGGCAAGCTGGAATCATGGGGAGGGGCCCAGGTCAGCCCCGTGCAGGACACCTCTGGAGCTGTTTGTGTACAGCAGACGTTCCAGTGGAATTCCTGCATTTCGGGGAGCAAATTTTCCAGTCAGTTGTGACAGGTGAGAAAGGGGACAGCTCCCATGCATTAAGCTGAGATGGTTTAATATACATATATATATACACACATACATACATATATATATATATGTGTATGACATGGGTACAAATTGGAAGAGGAGAAATTTAGGCTGGTTATTAAAAGAAATTCTTTATTGTGAGGGTAGTCAGAAACTGGAACAGGTTTCCCAGGGAGGTTGTGGACTCCCCATCCCTGGCAGTGTCCAAGGCCAGGTTGGATAAGGCCTTGAACAACCTGGGCTAGTGGAAGGTGTCCCTGCCCATGGCAGGGAGTGGAACTGGATGAGCTTTAAAGTCTCTTCCAACACAAACCATCCTGGAATTCTACATCCATGAAAATACAGAAATCTGCATTACAGGAAGTAATTTGTGCAGAATTGTGTTTACCTGAGCCTTGGGCAAAAGGCTCTTGTAGATGAGCTCAGTTCTGAGTTTCCAGACTCTCCTGCAACCCAAGACAGACCTTTATGAATATCTGCAACCCACTAACCTCTTTCCCTGGTGGGCAGGAGCATTATGTGGCACAGAGAAGCCAACTGCACTCCTCGGGCCACCAAATGCTCTAGAAAACAAAGGCAAATTGGAAATGGCAATGGTTCCCCTCCCTGTTTTATGCCATGCCAGATGGCCACGTTAATGGATCGATTTGCTTGTAAAATTAAGGGATGTGGTGCAATAATGAAAAATGTTGAGATACTTCCAACCTCAAAATCAATATTTTGATGAGTTTTAAAATAAATTTGTTGAAAATAATGCTGTGATTTGAAGAAAGTCTTTGTAGAAGTGTTATAGTTCACAGTGACAGATCTGCAAAGCCTCAATCCATGTTGTTCCTGAAGAGACATTGAGATTTATTCTAGAGGAAGTTTAAAATTAGAATATTGGAAATTTTTTCAGCAGTTTCAAAATTGAGAAGTTACTCAGAATGGAGTTTCTCACTGGTGTTTTCGTACAGGGGTTCAGGACCCTACCGGGAGATCTCCAAAGCCCAAAAACCTGAGTTCCTGTGGGTTATTCGAGGGCTCTGTTGCAAAGCAAGGGGACTCGGTGCAAAGATGAGGAAAGAACACGCTGTAACTTTTATCCTGCTTCAGTTTCCACGTTGATTTGGACTGTTCTGTAATTAGCAGCTCACCAGGTTATTCTGCGTGGAGGTTCCACGCTGTCAGACATCCCCCTCAGGGCTTGTCCTTGCAGCAAACATCATTAAATTTGCAATTTACCTCCGTGCCTGCTGCGTTCCTCAAAGAAACCTCTGCTCTACTGCTGCCTAAATGCAACACAAAGCCCAGTTCCAGCCTTTCTTACCCTGCTTTATTCCTCCTATTCAGCATTCCTGCCTTCAGCAGTTGTTCTGGCTTTCCAGAGCTCCATGTGGATCCCCGTGAATGGCACTGACACCTCAGGTCTTCCCCTCACCACTAAAAGCTGCTTTATTGAGCCTCTTGGACTGAAGCCTTTGCAGGGAACATCCCCATTAAATTAACCTCAACTGCAAGGCTGAGCTGCCCCTGTTCTGAGGGGACCATCGGCATTACAGGAATTATAATGAGCGTCGTGAGGAGAGAAGGAAGGGGGCATTTCCCTCTTGCTGGATAGCAAAGGTTTCACAGCTCAAGCTATTAAACCTTCCAGTGTGGAAAAAGAAGAGGAGATTATTTGACATTCCTCTGTATCTCAGGAAACTGCTAAAGATTCATGAATATTTCAAAGAGCCCTGGCTTTCCAGAAAGGTGCCTTAAATCTCTTTGGTGTGCAACAGCTGTGGTGTTTTTCATTCCAGGTACAGCATCACAGATTAAGCTCTAGCTTGAGTTGCTGGTATTTTAAGCAGCTGAGGACAAAAAAATTAAATAAAAATCAGTATTTTTTCCCCCCTTACAGGGCAATCCCACAACTGCTAATTCTGTCGGTGATTTACCTGGTTGTGATTTGCTCGTCCTGCATCACCTCTTCCTGTTCCCAGGCAGCTGGACTTTGCTACAGGTGCCTCCTGTGGAAAGCAGCATTCATATCGAGTAAAAGTACAGAGTCAGCTTCCAGTTCTGTTGCCTTGCCTCCATAAAGCTGCATTTTTCCTTCTGACGGTGTTTTCTTGGGGTAATTGTGCTCAGAGCCAAAGGGGCTGCTGCTGGGGCAGGTTCCAGGGGACCTGCAGGAGCTCCCTGCCCGTCTGTGCTGACCGGTCCCTCAGCCCCCCATGGACCCCCTCTGGTGTGGGCAGTGGGGTTTGGAACAACCTCCCCGCCTCCAAAGCCCACAGATTTCATCACAGGCAAGGAAAACACAGAAAAACAAGGAATTGAGGCTTCAGGCCTCGCAGGAAGGGCTTGGTTTGTTCGGTTCCTTCTGGACAGGGAGGGAAGGGCCACCCTCATTTTGTGTTATCAGGATCACACTCGATCACTGAGCTGCCAGCGAGCAAAGCACATCCATCCTCTGCAGGGCAGGACACCCATCCCACTGTCGGGGTGGGAAATGGCAAACCTTTAGGGAATTTTCCCTGTTCCTCACAAGATTTGGGCCAGTTTGGGAATCACCTCCTGCACAGCACCGGTGCAAACGGGTTGCTGGATCGTCCCTTTGTACACAGACCATTTAAGTGTGCTCAAAAAGCAGCAGCTTGCTCCCTCCCCAGCAGGCACTGACAGCCCAAGAAATGCAATACCTAATAAGAGGATTAAGTAGAGAGGAATTCTGTTTAATATTGCATTAGCAATGGCAGATCCCTTCCCTGCCCGTTCCAGCTCCCTCACAGGATACAATGTCCGCGCTTGTAAGGGAAGCTTATTGACATCTGATCAGTCAATAAATCTGTTCTTGTTTTTTAATGACCCTGAGAGCTGTTTCCACACGCTCACATCATCTTACCAACAATTTACCCTCATAAATTAATTACTTCCTTGAGGGCCTTTTAAACCCTACGACCTGTTTTAGGTCCCTTGCAACAATTCTCATCTAATTGTAAATCAAGGCTCGGTGCAGAGCAGGATTAAACCTCACCAGCCCAAACAGAGCTGGGCAGAACTGGTAACAGAGAAGCAGAGACACAGGGCTCCTCCTGGGCACAAGAACTCCAACACAAACCAGAGCAAAAACCTTCTCAAAGGATGCAGGAGTCAGGACACTGAGTTGATTACAGGGATGGAGCAGCTCTGCTGTGAGGAAAGGCTGGGAGAGCTGGAGTTGTTCAGCCTGGAAAAGAGTTTGGGCTGACCTAATTGTGACCTGAAGGGAGCTACAAGAAAGATGGAGAGAGACTATTTAGGAGGGACTGGAGCGACAGGACAAGGGGAATGACAGAGAACCCGGTTAGATGGGATACTGGGAGGAAATTCTCCCCTGTGAGGGTGGGGAGGCCCTGGCACACGGTGCCCAGAGAAGCTGTGGCTGCCCCTGGATCCCTGGCAGTGTCCAAGGCCAGGCTGGACGGGGCTTGGAGCAACCTGGGATAGTGGAAGGTGTCCCTGCCCACGGCAGGGGAAAGGTTGGAACTGGATGATCTTTAAGATCCCTTCTAACCCAAACCATTCTGGGATTCTACAATTTAGAGTAAGTGGGTCTGAGTCCTTTGTTGCTAAATCCTGCACATGACATTTGCAATAATTTTCCCTTCTGGCTGTGTAAACAGGGAGGACAGATCTCTGTTATCATATAAGGACTTGATCAATAAGAATGTATTAAAGATTCATCCATAGGTGTACTAAAGCATCCATGCCATGCTAATGTCTCCCATTTAAATACTATAAAAAGCTCAGTGGGCTCTTGGCTGAGTCATTAAGTGAACGATAGGCAAATTGGAAATGTCCAAGAAAAGGGGAGCAGAATTACACTCTGCTATGAAACACCAGGCAGCTCCCATAAAAATCAATGGCACTGCATAGCAGTAAATTGCTGGGGAGATGAGCTTTATTTCATGGCTCATAAGTGAACATGAATCTCTAACAACCTGTCAGCCCTGACAGCTGTGCCTCTGCAAGGAACTGGATTTTCGGGAGCTGCCTCCATCCCCTGGACCTGCTCCTGTGGGCAGCACTCCTCTCCCAGCACAGCCACTCCTCCAACAGGGAGACTCAGCCAGAAGGGATGTGCCCACAAGGTGTTCAGCGCACTCGGAGGTGGCAGAAAGCCTCTCAAGCCTCACAGGGCTCATCCCACTGAGCTCCACAGCGCTGCTGGAGTGACTGACTGGCTGTGCAAACACTGCTCTGAAATGTTGGGTTTGTTGCTGTGTGTTCTGCCCCAGGCAGACAAGTTATTCCCCAGTAACGCCATGGCTGCACCTTAGAGAAGGAGGGACAGAGAGAGGAAGCAGCCTGCCTGAACACTGACACGAAAACCTGGGACAAGACTACAGAAGGAAACGGGAGAAGGGTTTCCACACGCCTTGAAATTTTGTCCTGATCCAGGCCTGAGCAGGGCAGGAAGCTGCAGTGTTTGCTGGCTGGGTTTCTGGCAGGGAAATTGCTCACACATGGCAGCCATCGAATCAGATCGGCAGCAACTGCGGTGCTACAAAACTCATCAGGGGAGGAACGACACAGATTGCAGAGGTGGACTTTGGCGACTGTGCTGTGCTTGCTGAAGAGTGAGGGCACTGCAGGTTAAAATGCAGGATGTCCTGCAAACAGGAGCAGCTCTGCTCCTCCCTGAGCTCGCCGGCAGAACCTTTCCCCACCCCTGTATGCCAGAAACACAGCAAGTGGCAATAAGTGATGTCCTTTTGGATTTCCACACACAGAACTTGTTTTGATGCTGGCTGGGCACGTGGGGAGCACAACACCAGCTCCAGAGTCAACAACAGGAGCCAGCAGGGGATCTGCACAGATCAGCACTTTGTGGCCTTACCCAGAGATAAAGGTCTATGGGAACAACAGCTGAAAATCAAATAGGTGACACGAATCCCTGAGGTTATGAAAAAAAGCAAACTCAGATGTAACCATTGCCCCTTTCTTCATCACACACCTTTTTATCTGACAGCGAAAAGCAGGAACTGCCAAAACACTGAGAGGACAAACCAGCCTAAGAAACTTTATTTTCCCTCAAGCCAGGTTCTTCCCCTTGTCCCCTCCCCAGACTCTGCACTTGCCTTCAGATCCCCCTTCAGGCTGCCAATTTCCTCACACAACCCGTGCCAGGCAGGCACTTCCAGCTCTCTCAGCCTCATCTTTCAACTATTTTCCTTTTCCATAGTGTTTTTGTTCCCCTGATGATTTCCCATTAGCCTCCAAAAGGCGTTTGAATCTGTTTTCCCAACTCATCCAGCACAATAAATTATCAGGAATTAAATTAGCTATCAAAGGGCTAATAGACTTGTTCCTTCAGGGGCTAAATTAGTTATATCAAACTTTATCTGGAAGGGGGAAGGTTTAAAAATGTATTCTTCCAACAGGTTTTAGTCCTCATTATACACTCTGAAGCCTAACAATGGCAGCCACTCAAGGGACCACAAGAATCAGCTGCTCAGCACAGGTGGCCTTGAACTAAAGGTCAAAGAAAAGAGCATGAAAAACGTGGAAATACTTTAAAACCATTCCTGCAGACAGCGGTTGCTGGCTGGAGTTACCTTTGTGGAGAGGTTTCACTGCCTTTGAAATGCTTCCTCAGTGGTACTCATGCAATTTCATCGTACAAGAATTTTTTTATTGTTGTTGTTTGGCTTTGCTTTGTGTTTTAAGCAGGATTTCTGGTATCTCTCAAGAAAGCAAAATGTACTTGCTTCATTGTGAAAGGATTAGGAGCTGAGACGCTGTGTAATGTTAAAGCAGCATAGGCTCTCCATCATACAAGGAAAACTTAACAACAAAAGCCTTCAAAAACTGATGATGAGAACTATTTTCCTCTGTATATAACAGCCCGATCCCCACTGGCAGCTGAGGGGGTGAAAAAGCTGTGCTGGACATTCTTCCATCTGGGAAAAGTGCTGGGTAAACACCTGCTGTGTAAAGCCCCTTTCTGTTCGTGCCCTGGTACCTGAGCCAAGCAGAGCCTGGCACTCCTGGGACATCACAGCTGCTCCCATCCCAGCCCTGCACTCACCACAGGCATTTCCAGCACAGCCCTGGGGCCAGAGGGGATATGGAAATGGATCCCTGCTGTAACAGGCACTGATGCTCAAACACTGGTGAGATCCAGCAGTTTGTGGGGCAGTCTGGGCACCTGTGGGTGCAGCATCTCCCCTTACCTGGGCGAGGCTGGTCCAGGTGGCCTCCAGAAGGATCCATTCCAACCTGAGCTGTCCCACGAGGGGATGTCCATCCTTCCTGTCCATGAACCAGCACTGAGTTACCCCAACCTGAGCACCACAATAAGCTCCAGCAACAAGATACACCTGGGAGAGGAGCACAGCCCCTGCTGCCTTTGGCAACGAGAGGTGATGCTGATTACAGGACAGGCAGCAGCTGGGGCCCCTCGGGAACACCCTCCCAAACCAGGGAGGGAAAATATTGACATGGCTTCACCTGAAGGTGAAATTATGGGTGGAAAATGTGAATTGCGTAATTCTTAGGAAGAAATGGTTAAACAGTGCTCAGCAGAAGCAGCCTGTGAGAGACACGTGGGGTGCTCTGAGCGTGCCCAGCCCCACAGAGGGTTTTGGGAGCTCAATCTCTGCTCAGAAACAGCACACTGGGACTCTAAAAGAGACCTTTAACATCAACATCCAGGCAATTCTAAGGAGCTCCATAATAAGGGGATGTTATTCTTTTAGAAATCCTATGGAATGGAATTCTTTGAGGCCTGCAGGAAGCGCTGGAGAATAATTTGCACAACCCAAAAAATTAGCACAAAGAGGAAAAAAGGTGCTTTAAAGCCAAGACCTAGTGCCAGTTCCCTCAGGTGGGCTCTTTCAGGCATGCTGGGTACAACTTTCAGCAAAAACTCAACAACCAAGAGACCCAGAATGGCTTAAGGAAGAAAGAATGGCAAATTGCAGCTGGTTATTATTGTCAAAAGTTCAGTGTTTCTCTGTGAAATCTGTGTTTCTTTTGGCTGTGGTTCATTCCACTGAATAAAACCCGGTTTTTTTTCTAATTCATTTGAACTTTTGGCAGCTTCACTTCAGTTCATTGGCCAGGGTTTCATGGCTGCTCTGCTCTCCCCAGTTCTCATTGTTGGATAGTTCATGTCGTATTATCTCACCCGAGACAATATTAATGGCTGTGACAGTTCCCAGTGCTCAGACAGACATCTATCAAATAGATAAGCCCCTAATTCTGTGAAAATCTTCTCTCCCAGTCAATGGGTTTTGTTCTAACAGGATTATACAGCGAAATGAAGAAAAGGAGACTCTGGGAAGTAGCTAAAATTAGTACTGAGGGAGTTGCAAAGCCCCGTGGTTCAGAGTGAGCCTTGTCCCACCCGGTGGCAGCAGCCTTGCCCTTCACCTCCAGGAAAGGACAAGAGCTGAGGATATCTGGGAAGTGATTCCTGCTCTCTGGAATTGCACCTTGGCTCTCCTGCGAGCAGCACAGCGGCCGTGCAGCCCCACCGAAATTAAAGGACTCCAAGCAAATGAGGACAACAATTTGTTTTAAAGAAAGAGATGAATTACAACTTAATTAAAACAACATAAGGAGGCTGGAGGAGGAAGGAGGAATTCAGATCACTCCTAAGGGAGCTCCACAGGCCTTGCAGAGAGAAGCCATTGGGGTACCATACATCAAGAGCACAGGAATTCCATTAGTTATTCCCGGGAGGCACGACTCTCCTCAGGTACAGGCTTCACAAAGACACCTTCTCCCCACAGCACACAGAATTCACTCACTCCAAAGTCAGTTTGTGTTAGAAACAGAAAGGGATGGAGACTGGATGGGAACACAGCAGGAACAGCTCCTGGGAGATTTCAAGTGGCAGCAGAGGGAACAAGATGTGCCACTGACACGGCAGGAAAGGCTCCCCTGACCCCCAGCCCAGCTCCAGGGGGAAAACCCAGCACAGTCAGTGCTCCTGGAAGTGGATAAAAGCAAGGAGAGTGTGAGCCTTCAGCAGTACAGAGAGTCTTTAAAGAACTTGGTTAGCAGCTGCTTTTCAACAGCAAAGTCACATTCAGTAATTAATAACCCGGAGTTTACGGCCTACAAAAAGTGAGTGAAAATCTGCTTGCCTTGTTCTGCCTCTCTCCTATGAGGAAAGGCTGAGAGAATTGTGTTTGTCCAGGCTGGAAAAGAAAAGGCTTTGGGGTGACCTAACTGGGGCTTCCCAGTACCTGAAGGGAGCTGCAAGAAAGATGGAGAGGGACTTTGGGCAAGGGCCTGGGGTGACAGGACAAGGAGGGCTGGATTCCAACGAAAAGAGAGCAGGTTTGGATTAGGTATTAGGAGGATGTGACGGTGGTGAAGCCCTGCCAGAGAAGTTGTGGACTCCCCATCCCTGAAAATGTTCCAGGCCAAATTGGATGCAGTGACCTGGGACAGTGGAAGGTGACCCTGCCCGTGGCTGTGGGGTGGAACTGGATGGGCTTTAAGGTCTGTCCCAACCTTCTATAATTCCATGATCCCCTGTCCCCACAGAGTGCTGTGCAGGGCTTTGCAGAGCCACACAATTGTGCTGGAACCTGGACAAACCTGGATACGTTTCTTCAGGTAAACTGCTACCTCCAGGCCCTGCCCGAGCTCATGGGTGCTGCATCCAGCACCAAAACTGCTTCAGACATCCAGGCAGGGCACTGAGCCAGGATGTGAAGATCCAGAACTCAAAGGTGGATTTAGGGCAGGCTTAATTATGGCCTCTTCAATAACTGTCAGACATCTGTGGTGTAAATAAACCCAGCTAGAATAAATGGGATTATATCTGCAGAGAATGTCATCCTGGATTTATTCTGGCACGTTCAAGCTGACAAGTATTAGGCACCAAATATAATAATTGGGCACTCTGATACTGTGAGGGTTTTGGTTCAGAGTGCTTGAGTGTGACACTGTCACAGTAAAAAACTTGGGACTTTTTGTCTCATCTTTGTGGCATGGGACATGACAAGCACTTGAGCACTCCCCTCTGTAGAACTAATGTTATATTCCATTTTCTCCTCAGGCATTCATCTACCCTTTGGAGCTTCAGCTCTGATTTTATTGTTGTATTTGCTGCAATGCTTAAAGGAAGATAATAAAGTAAAACAGCAGAGGAGAGCAAACTGCCAGTACTTCGAGTGGGAGCCAGTGGTAAAACGTTGAATTGAGAGTAGCAGAAATGCAGCAGGGTTGAGCAACTTGTTCTTTGTCTTTTAGGTCCAAACATCCTCCAAGCTGAACACGTTGCTGTAGAATGTGCCCTGCTTTAGACATCTGTCCTCACAAGGAATTCTGCCTTTGAAAGATAAACAGGGATGGCTTGTACAGACAGGATGGTGTTTGACTGATTTGTTTGATCCCACAGAACTTCTTGCTCCACCACCGATTTCCTTTTGTCTACACCACACCAGACATCCCAAACGCTGTGGTGGCCCTGGAGGTGGCACTGGAAGGAACAGGGCAGGACCAGGGAATGGACAAGGAGAGAACAGCTCGGTCTGGAGGCAATGATGGACTTGCAGCACCCAGAGACAGCCTGGGATGGAGTTTGAGGCTCATGGGAAGCATCAGCCCAGCGCAGGGAAGGGCTTTGCAGCCCCTTTGCAGGAGGGTGACTGAGCTGACACGGGAAAAGCAGCGAGACAAAAGCTGGGAGAGCACAGCTCAAAGGTGTGTAATGCTGAGAAAAGGTGAGAGCCAAGAACTGACTGAGGAAGGGCTGGGAGCCCTGAGAGCAGATCCAGACACCTGTTTGAGCTTCCCTGAGCTTGGAAAAAATAGGAAGTTGTGTTTTATACAGAGCACTAAAAGTGCATCACAGAAACTCTGACTTCGTTGTCCACACCTTTTAATAGGAGCTTCCTTAAACTGGTCCAGTGCTCGGGGTGTGAAGAGTGATTGTAGCAATCTACTAGATAAAAAATAGACTTTGTGTAGAGTAGGAATGGGAAACATGTTATCACACGGGAAAAATAAAATAATCAGTCTGAAAAAGAACCAGAAAAAAACCACCCCAAACCTGGCTAGGATTTCAGTCCCCAAGGCAGACTGGACCATTTCCTGGAGCTTGACTAATCATGAGCCTTCTGGTCATTCCCCATTTGTTACTGTCCAAGCTTCTATCATCCCTGTTTAGGTTAGTACATTTATTCTTGAGGCTGTTTTTATCCAAAGCATTTGCTGTTGATGGCCTTCTTTCCTTACCTTCAGGGCTTTCAATTGCATAATGTAGTGTGTACCTGGTAATTCCAAAACAAATCTGTCTGGAATGACAGATAACAAATGAAAAATGAGTGATGTGGGATATCTTAATAGCTTATTTCCACCATGCTTCCTGCCATGTTCCTCTGCATGTCCCATACATGCATCCAAATAGATCAAAGTGTCATTCAGCATGTTCAATAAATTAATTTTTACTTTTGGTGTTGATAGAAAGGAAATAATCAAAAATGCTGAAAATGCTTTATTGAACAGCAAAAATTAAGTGGTGATGATTGCAAGCTGCCTTACACAGGCCAGGAGGTATTTGGTTTTAATCAGCCAGGAAGGAAATGGTAAAAAAAAAAATTAATATAGTCTGATATATTCAGACTATAGGTTCTCTGGGGAAAGGGGGGAGAGTTCTGCTTCTCCAAGGTTAACAGCCTCACAGTGCCCTTTTTGGTGACCTGATCCCTGGTTTGTGAGTGCTTTCCTTCCCTCCAGGGAGGATGAGCAGTGTCCAGCTGCTCTCTGCTCTTGGGCTTGGCCAGGTAAGGGTCAGTAAGGTGGTCAGTGAGGTGGTCAGTGAGGGTAAGGTGGTCAGTGAGGGTAGGGTGGTCAGTGAGGGTAGGGTGGTCAGTGAGGGTAAGGTGGTCAGTAAGGGTAGGGTGGTCAGTGAGGGTGGTCCTTCAGGCTCTGTTTCCCCTCTGCTCTAGCTCCTGCCTTATTTCCAAGAACACGGTGTTTTCTCACACATATCTTCAGCTGAGAGGAATATATTTAATCCTTTGTGTTTACCCCTCCATTCCCAGACACAACAATGGTTTTTTGATAATGATTACTGTATTAAACTATCTCCAGATTAATTTCTAGACCTGAAATAGGCCACTAGCCTCACTCCATGGGAAGCTTTCATGTTTTTTATTCTTATCCCCTCCATAGCAAAGATTCCTGTTCTCTGGACCGGTTTTGCCACGTACAGCACACGATGTTCTGTTTCCCTGTTTCAGAGCCCTGGCTGCCTTGTTGTTTCTGTGTAAACCACATCATCTCTCTCTGAACCTGTAAAAGCTCGTTGCTGTGTGTTGTTGAATTTCCCTCCTGGTTCTGGGGTGTGTTTATGGAGGGGTTTGTCACAGTGTGCTCTGTTCCCAGTGCTGGGGTGGATTCCAATGGCCAGATCTGCTTATCAAGCCCTGTGAGCATGTAAATACTGCTCTGCTTCTCTGAATTTCAATAATATTTCCTGAGGGTGACCATCAAGCTGACATCTCTTTGCAGTGCTCCATTGCCTTTTCCTGTCACAGCTGGCAGAAAATCCTCTGAGCCAGACCCTGTAATACATTCAGAGTCTTACGATTTAGCTCATGCAATATTTTGATCACCAGTTTTGACTGCTAAGCTGTGGGAGAGGTAAGGAGAGCCCTAAGGGAGAGCCTGGAAACTTTCCAAGCTGGTGATTTCTCGTGCCTGGATGCAGTACAGATGTTAAACAGAGCTGCTGAGTGACCTTTCTGCTGCTAAGCCATGGCACTGCAGAGCCCTGCAGGGCTGAGCTCTCATTCCTCCTCCCTGCAACTGAACCAGCCCGCCCCTGCAGCCAACACACAGCACAGAATTTATTGATGTCTCTGGAATTAGGCAATTCTCTTAATTTTCTTCATTTCCAGGACTCTGTCGTTCCTGCCCTGCACCGTTGGTGGCACAGCTATTTGTGTGCTGGTCAGGAAAAAAACCCTAAAATTGAACAGCAAAACAATCAGAGCCAAGGACAGCTACCTCTCAAAGATAATTGCATCCAGATGTCCTGGGAGCCCTTACAAATCCCTTTTCAGCTTCCACAGGTCTTTCCCTCCTGTGGCTTTGCTTTGAGGAACCTCTGTTAAGCAACAGGGCATCCCTAAACAATGCCAGCAGTGAGTCAAAAGACTCCTTTCCTTTTCACAATTTACCTCCCCAGTGCTCTTTGGCCACACCAAACTCCACAGCAAGACCTTCTTTAATTATTATTTTTTTGTTTCTAAGGGTCAAAATGATTGGGGTGGCTCAGCTTTTCCCAGGTACAAAGCTCATTAAAGAGCACTTGGACATGGGTGGGTTCTTTTATCCAGCTGTGGGATTTGTTTTCCTTTCCTTTGGGTGTTCATCCCTGTGTCATTTCCCACAGTGAACTTGGGGTCTGAACTTGGATATGTTTTAATTAAATGCAGTGGGAGTCAATAATTGTGAGTTGTTGTCTACACAGAGTTCCTAGTTGAGAAAATCACACAATATTTTTAATACACCAAACCCACGATATTCAGCATAACATCACGTCTTATTTACATATCCATATCCATACTTACTTGAAGACTGTGGTATCACAAATGCACTCCAAAATGTGATATTTCTGTTTCAATATCTCTTTGGCCAGCAAAAAAAAATAGAACTTCCATAAGCAGGATTTATTGACTCTTTTAAGCAAGGTGGTTGTAGCACAGTTGTGATCCTACACAAATACAGTGCTAGAGTATAGTACACATCCTGTAAAACAACCTGACATCAGGGGGTGAACAGTCCTCTGGCAGTTTTGGGATACCATCCAGTATTTTCAGGTTTGGCAAATTGGAGAATACACTTAAAGAGAGACAAAAGAAAAAAATAGAAATTGAGATAAATAATCTTGGGAAATGTTGAGAAAATAGGCACTGATAAAAAAGAAACAGATTTAAACATATCTAAAATAGATTTGGGTTGTTGGAAATCTTGATTTGTCATTTGTTGCAGAATTTATCTGATAAAGAGCTTAATTAAAACTCTCAGATTTCACTCTGTTGCACCCCTTTTATATCCTCAGACTCAATACAGCACTTAAAGAATCTGTCTTCCAACCCTGAGAATGAACACAATAGCAGAGTAATACCAAATCATATCAATATTTAATTGCCCTAAGAACTGGCAGATTGAGAGCAGAAACACAATTAGGAATTGTTAAAAGGTGTTTTTCAGCTTTTGTTCTCCTGGACCCTTTGATATGCACATGAAATGTGAAATCCAGCCTTTAAAATTTACTTTTTCCCTTCCATGCTGATATCTGCCTCCAGGCCTTTAGAAAGCACCGGCACCACCACACTGCCAAGGGGATGCCCACTAGACTAAAGGGAAAACATACTGGAAATTCAGAGAGGTTTTCATCAAACACTTTTTTTAAACTTCTCCTTTCTTTTTTCCCCCTCCCAGGAAGCGATGGGAAGAGATGTGTCCCATTTCAGACACACTCTGCACGGTTTATCTTTAAAATATCAACACATGGCTGTGTTTGTAGTGGGGAAAACCAGGCAACCATGCAGATTTTCTAAGAGTGAGACTTAGAATTGATTATATTCTCCTGGATTTGCTTGGATTGTAATGTCTTGGATTTGAATTTCCATTTCCAGTGTCTGAGGCTGCTCTGTTAAGTCTCCACCAGAGCCCAAAGCCTGCAACACAACCTTCACTGAGGGGCTGTTTGAGGCAGAGCAGCTTCCACAGCCCTGCCACAGGGACAGGAGGGAATCCAGAAAAATCAAATGAAGGGAACTTAATTTTCTCCTGCTTTTGCTCCCATCTTTCAAGACATGCTCCTGATTCTGTCTCTGACATGTAATGCAATTTAGGCTCCTTGCAGAATCCACCAGGGATACAATGAGACTGAAGAGAGTTTGAGTAATAGGTGGTTTCTATTAATAAAAGGGAATCTAATTTATCTGCCCTGCTCACTGTCTCTAAACGTGATCCATGGACTTAGTTCAGTTCCAGAACTGCCAGTCATGCCATTAAAAAGCATCATAGGCACTTTCTGAATATTTTGGGGCTTTTATCACATAATGGCTCACTAACCCATGTTCCTGGAGCATTTCAGGTAGTTGAAACCATGGGGAAATGAAAAGCTTCTTTAGAAAGCTTGTTGGATTTGAGATCTTATTCCTTTTAAACTCTCTGACAAACACATTTTTGTGTTCATCACTTTTGTTAGCCATGAGAAGGTCAGACTTACAGTTGTCTGTATCTTTCCTGGAACTCACAGGGATTCCTCTTGAGTATGAGGGATTCAAGTGGAGTGTGTCTGAAGTCTGATATCCCACTTAGGGTCGCGATGTTATTCTCAGCGAGAGATAAGTGCTGAATCTGAGGGATCTTTGGCAGCTGTTTGAAGGATGTAAAGTAGTTTTTATTTACATTTAGCTCTCTGCATCTGTAAAGTACAAAGTGTATGGCATCACTCTCACATCTGTGACAGAATCCCAGCAACAGGGGTGGGTTTTATACGCTGGTTTTACATTTGTGCTGTTTTGGCCTAATCTTCGACTGCCAGATCAGATCCCTACACTTTATATTCCCAACTTTGTGGTGTACAATAGATGCATCATTATTCCTGCCCTCAGTATTACAACTCTCCATACACCTAAACACACAACAGCAGAGTAGCAACAGATGGATTATAAAATACATTTATAGTTGTCGTGGTTGTGCTTGGCCTCTCTGCTTGGGTTATGTTCCACCATTTCTTCACAGAGATTCCTTCTGTGTTCAACAACTTCCCCTTTTGGCACAGATCTCCCTGAACTTGACATGACTTATTAATTATTCCCCAGGAATGAAGGGGACATCATCTGATCTCCTCACTGGATGTTTGCAGCCCGGGGATGACATGAACTCAGAACAGCAATAAACTGATGGATTCTCAACCCAATCCCCCCCAGAAGAGCAGATTTGGCAGTTCTCAAGAGCCTGCTCCAGCTGTCACTTCAGTCAAATTCTGATTTCTGTCATTATTAGATAAAAATAGAAACAGGACAATTTGTCTACCTTGGCAACCTTATGGCACTTAGGTCTGTCAAAGAATTGTCCACCAACCAAAGCTTTTCCACGCGAATTAATCTTCGGAGGATTATTTTGAAGTTTTCCACCTGGTAAAGATCACCCAGGTCCTGGAATGAAAGGTTCAGCTCCTGGAAAGGGAAAAATAAAAGAAATCACTCTTTTTTTTCTCGCTTTGTAATAACTATATCATTAAATATAGAATTAGTCAGAGGTAGTTAAAATGAGAATATATTTTATGCTGCTGCTCTTGTAACAGTTGGTGGTACCGAGTGCCAAATTCACCTCAGAATGATGGACTCCACAATTGTTTGAAAGTAAAGAAGAAAGGAACCATCTCTCAAACATGAATTTTAGTGTCCAGCCCCTCCTTCCTCTGTGAGAGGGGTTACCAGTGTGTGTGGCAGGAGGGAGCAGTACCAAGTGATCGTGGCTTAGGGGTTTGGCTTCTAAACTCATCTGGCACCAAAGTGCTGTGCAGCAGCCAGATATAAATATTCATAGAGTCCTCACAGAATGGTCTGGGTTGGCAGGGAATTGAAAATTCATCCAGTTCCACTCCCTGCCATAGCCAGGGACACCTTCCTTAGACCAGGTTTAAACCTATTAAATGCAGTGAGCAGCCAGCACAGCATTATTTGGCTTCTTTACAACTCCAGTACAAAGTGTTAATGAGAAAGTTTTACAGCACAGTTTTCCCAGTTCTCTTGCAGTCTCTTTTCCCATTTCTCTGTGTCAGTTACTTGTTTTCTTTTTTTCAAAGTATGTTCTTCTCTTCTGAAAAACAGCTCTTCTTCTGAGGGCCCTGGTCAGAGAGAAAGATTTCCAGTTAAGGATGTGATACAGAACTGGCACTTAGTCACTTGCTGGGAGAATATATATATATTGCTGGGAAGATTCTGTAATTAAGAAATATATATAATATTATAGGTGTGTAAGTTTCCAGGCTTCTGAGATATAAATTACTGTGCAGATTTTTCTACCATTTCCCAGGCCTGTAATTCAGCCAGCAATCTACAGTCGTGATGATTTTGTGCATGGCTGGTAAATGACAGATCTGCTTCAGCTCAGAATGAAAACTATTTCTGAAGGGTTGTTCATAAGGATCTGAGTTCTAAAATCCTTCTTATTCCTTCCCATGCTATGAGTTAGCCTTTGACTGGCCTGAGAAAGGAGAATGTTTGCAGCTTCCAGAGCAGCGACAACAACTGCAACTGGGACCAACAGCCCCACTCCAAACCTCATTTGTGTTAAGACAGACACACACTGGAGACTTAAAGTCTTAATGAAATGTTCAGAGCTATGGACATCTTCAAATTCCTAATTAAAGCAAGGGCAGGCTGGAACTTTTCCACTGTTTACTCCCAAGCATGCAAATACTGGATTTTAAAACCCATCTTCCATACTCTATTCTTGAGTGTGCCAATAGATTGCAATTGAGCCAATTCAGCCTTAAAACACAAAGTATGTCCCACTGCTTGCAGAACTGAGCTTCCCTCTTGCTTTCTTGTTTGGCTCTTTGGCACATGGCTACTGCATCCTGAACATTCAAATGTCAATGAACTTGTGAGAGAAGTAATCAGCACCACATTAATACTAACATTTTTTCAATTTGCAGCTCTGGCAGTTGTTTCTCATTTTTGAAATGACAAAGGATCATTTCCTAATGAGTAAATAAAAAAGCAAGCATGGACACTGTGGGATGAAATCCTGCCCCTTCCCAAAAGAATGGCAAACTCCATGATTTAAGCTCATAAGGATGTACTGTTTGACTAAACAGAGTTAGGGCTGAAATGTCAAAGTGTCTTTTTGGTCTTTACCTTCCCTCACTCGGGGACAGTGGAGCTGATTTCCTCGAACACCGTGTTCTTTTATGTCACACCAGCCAAGGTATTTGAAGGAGTCAGAAGGAAGCTTAAAAAATAAAGCAAAATAAAGATATAAAAGAATCAGTAAAAGTTCCTGAGGTTTCGACACTGTATTTTCTCTTATTTCTGGCCTTATTACAGCAGAAATCCCTCCAGTCAGAGCCATATCCAGGAGCTGGTAAATGCTGTGGGAATTCACACTTAAGCGGAGTTTGCCACAGCTCTTCCTGGTTTATTCCAATAAATTGGCTCAAATATTGGAGAGAGCCTTTTCAGGGCTCATTGTCCACCTGCCCATGGCATCAGTTTGGTGCACAGAGCTCAGAGGCTGAGGCAACCCCCCTGCCACAGCTGACCCCATAGAATAGAATCTTATTCATATTCTGCCCCCGTTTTGGAAGATAAAAGGAAGTAAACAAAATCCACTTCAAAGCTGAGGAAGAGATTTCTGCCTTAGCTCCTCTTTGTCAATGTCTCTTTTCCACAAACCTGCAGTCAGACTGGAAAACCCAGCACTTACTGGGGAAGGTAGCCTGGAATCCCAGTTCTGCCCGAGGATTCCTCTGGTTTGGGATAAAACTGATGGAATATTGTGTGCATCACTGAGGATGGAGCAGCAGGCGGAATAGGATTTAAAGAACTTTTGATTGCTTGTAGTCAGACCTGAGGAACTGGAGAGGAGATGTTAAGCCAGTGTAGATTCTGTCCAGAGAAATGCAAATTTTATTGGTTTTGTTTAATCATTACAGAAAATAATTATAGAAAGTACAGAATAGGCCAGGGTAGGACTTGCCAGCAGGCAACAGCCACATCCTGAGGCCAAACCATGGGCAATCCCCTCACCTCTCACCTGAGCAGCATTTCTTTACACACAGGAGGCTTTCACAGATACGTCCAAACATCAGAAAGAGGAATTTACTGGCAGTTTGTTAGAAAAACTGAGTCTTGGAGAAAATTGAGAGTTGAACTTGTTCGGCAGCCTGATGTGTTCCCTTCTACCCAGGAGAGCCCTGCTTTTATGGCTCCAGGTTGGGTGAAAAAATACCTCAGTTATTTATTTTATTCCATTGTACGTGTGTTTTAATTAATTACTAATATTAGTATATTTATTTTAATCTCCTGAATATGTTCTAGGCAAATCTCAGGGATTTTCCAGAGAAAAGCTGAACTTTGTTTAATAGAGTGCTCAAATCATAGAATCATTAGTGCTGGAAAAGACCTCCAAGGTTATCAAGTCCAACCTTCAGCTTGAAGTTGTGTGTTCGTGTGCTTTGTTAGTCCCTTGCCTAGGAACACTTCCAAAAGTACATTTTCCATACCCCAAATGGTGCAATTTCTCTAATTGTGCTTCAGAGGGACTGAAGAACTCGCAGACTGGCAGCTGCAGTTTAGGAATTTACCACGGAATACTCGAAAACAATGATTTAATTTAGTCAGGGTGTGCACCCAGCACTGTAATTTGCTGTTTACTGTACAGGCCCGGGGAGCTCTTGCCAGGGAGTCTCAGCTGTCAGTCAGCATCATAAAACAACTGGAGCCAGGAGCAGAAATACAGAATGAAAATGCAGCTTTAAGGTGGTTTGGAGAGGAAGGCAAAGAAGGGCTCATACTGAGAGTAACAGACAGGCTAAATGGAAAATTGGTTAAAATGTACAATGACAGATTATTGGCAAACCCTCCTGAGGAGATGTGTCCTGCTGACCTCACTGCAACTGTGCCAGAGCAGCTCTGACAAACAGCTCCCCTCCCTTCGTGCTTCATGGAGGGGTTTTAATGGGACCAAAGCAGCCCCAGTGAGCTGCAGGTGACTTGGAGGAAGCTGTGCGAGCTCAGCACTCTGGAAAATAGCAGCTATTTACTGAGACACTTCTGAGGTCACCTGAGGGCAAACAAACCCTTGTGGGGTGTGTGTGTTACAGAGCAGCAGGGGTTCACACACAGCGACCCCGTGAAAAGAGGATTTACATCGGGTCAATGGTAAAAAAACCCCAGAAAATAAAAGAGTGCTGGGAATTCTTGTTTAGTCCTATCTTGGTGTTTGTTCTGCTTCTACTTCCTTGGATGTTAAATGAGGTTAGAGCAAAGAAATATGTAGAAATTCTTTTGTGTTTAAGAAAAAGATCTGTTATTCTTCTCAGTTTGGAAGTGATCTTTTAGGATGTATTCAAATGACTATTTATAACTGCAAGACTTTTCAAAACCTACCTTCCTCTCAGCTAGATACTACCTCCTCTGCTGAGACAGGAATATACACTCCCAGTGCCTGGAAATGTGGGATAAAACATCTTAGCCGAACCATTTAACATGATATCTATTCTGATCTCCTGGCAGAAAACCCACTCACAGAGTTCTGTGTCGGTGATGGCAAATAAAACATAAAGTTCCAGAAAAAAAATACGTGATGGATACGACTTCCCCAATCAGGTGGGTAGTGAGATCTCCATGGGAAAGAGTGACAGAAAGAAACATCTTTCATCTCAAAACTGCCTGAGTTTAATAAGCACCAGCTGGACCCCCACATTATTTCACAGAAGATTTTTCTGGAGGAGCAAGTGCCACGCAGCTTTTCTCTCCCTTGCTTTGTTTACCTTCCCATTTTGCTGCAAAATTGATGCAAAAGGACTGGCAATGAACAAGGCAGGATGCAATTCCAAGCAATTACAGATCGCACAATACATGAAAGGAACAAAATTTCCTGCCTTGATTGTGAGGCCCTTCGGCTGGATATGAATCTCCAATGACACCTCTGGGAGCAGCACACTAGATTATGTCAAGCATTAAGGGGAAAAAAATTAGATTCATGATGTCTGTCCAGGCTGAGTCATTTCCTCTCCCTTCGCCTGCAGTGAGAAATTGGTGGTTATCATAAATCATGGACCTAAATTCTTATGAGAGAAGAATTAATTTCACTAATGGAAGCCCTCTGTGGAAATTGCATTCTTCCATTCTCCCTCTTTTTGGGGGGTGTGGGGGAGTATTTATGATGTCTTTTAAGCAGAGGTACTTGACTATATTTTAGGAATTCTATAACAGAGGTTTGGAAAGGAAACTTCAAAAGGTAATGGGGGAGAAAAAATCTTGTGTATGACCAGCTTCTAATTTCTGAGGCTGGCCCTCAGTCCAGTTCCTAGCATGGCTACGGGTTTACCACTGACACCAAATCCAGGTACAAAACTTTTTTTCATCTCAATAATTAAAGAAAAACCCACAAAATTGTACCAAATAATTCTTTGCGGGCACCTTTAAGCCCGGAGTGCTCCACGTGAGCTGACAAGAGGGAGCACAGACTGTGGGGTAACTGGAAGCACTCAGAGCTAACCCCTTGTATTTCATGTATTCTCCTCAGTGGAAGTCCCAGTGAGGAATTCAGTGTCTGAAGTGTTTTGCAAACTGTCAGGAACGAGAACAGAACAGCTCCTGCATTTTTCAGAACATGACTGAGGAGACATCAGGCCATACCCTGGAAAATCAGGCACTGCTGAGCTCCCTGATCAAAGTCCCGCCTTATCAAGATGTCAGTGTCAGCTGTGTGGCTGTGAAATGCTCTTCTCCTCTCACTGACACCTTGGCCACATTTCCAGAGAGCCCAGAATGCTCCAAGTTTCCTGACTGCAGTGCAAGTACAGCTGCCTTTAAGTGCAGGATACATTAAAAGCCCACAAAAGACTTTGAAGAGCTAAAGCTGAGCTACTTTTGAAATGACACCAGAGAAAGATACTGAGTGAGAAACTGAGTGAAAAATCCCTCCTGTGTATATTTTAGATATTTGGCTGTTAAAAAAGGATTGTCAGCCAAAGGACTCCTTTCTCCTGATAAAACAGCAGCCTCGACAAACAAACATCTGAGACTCTACAGCACAGGTTCAGCTCTGCGGCACAGAAAATGGGAAGCTCAGTTAAAGAGGAGCAAAGATAAAGGAGGTTATAAGCAAACTCTTGCATTTGAGATTTGAAAGGCTTTTTGTCCCAGCCTTTTGAGCAGTTTTGGGGTCTGGTCTAGCTTCCCACAGCCAAATCCCCGGCTGCTCTTCAGGAATCAGCATCCTCGAGCAGGCTTAGCTTTCTCTGCTTTTCCTGTAGATCTGAAATGCCCTGGATAAAAGGTTTGGGAACAAGTAGTAGGGCTATTTATACTAACTCTTCACATATCCAGAGTCAGAATTCCTGTGGTGCTTGCTACATCCCGCCAAATCATAGCCCGTATCTGATGGAGAGGCCCCTGCTCCTGGGTGGTTGATCTCAGGGGTCAGATTCTGATTTAGGAGCTAAGTTCGTTCAGTCCTGCTACTATGGAAGTGAAAAACGTGGACCATTCTACAGGAACCGAATCAAATGTGTTTTAAGATCATCTTTAAGAAATAGAAAAAAAAATCCAAATTGAAGAAACTAAGAAAAGAGCAACAAATCCTCCCAAAGCAAAGATTTCTCATCACTAGGTCAAAGCTGCTGATTTTGCACAGGCTCTGAGGGAGCTGGTTCTGGATCTGCCCAAAACCACTCGCACAAATAAGTATTTGCTCCCAGGTTCCAAACACCCAATTATTTACATTGTCCCAGTCAATGGCAAATGCCAAAGCCATCCACATAAATGAACTGCAGGGTTAACTTCCCAACACAATTTGTGGAAGTATTTAAAGGATGGCGAGCTCAGAACTTGGGCTGTGCTTCATTTCAAATGCACACAATTTACTGCTCCAGAGCAGCTTTGCTTGTATGCAAACATTTATTATGAGAACTCTCTGAACTTGGAATAGTAGAAGATATGGACATAGTGTTTGCATGCTCTATTACCTTTCAATTATTTTTATAGGAGTTTTATGAGACATTATGCAACATTTTGAAGCAGTTCTTTTGAGCATAATTTAGTGACAAACACACCTGTAAGTTATGGCTACAAAGCATCCTTGCTGATAGCTGTAGCATCAATTATCTTGCTTTATGCTTCATAAAATTGCCCCCCCCAAGACATAATTAACTTAATTAGGTCCTATCACCATAATGACACATTCCTAGCATATTAACTAACATTTTCCTCACGGATCCAACTTGCGCCAACACAAAGCCCACATCCCAACCCATGTGCCTTTCACGCGTTTTCACAACAAACTCAACATTTTTGTTGGGACAGCTTTTGTCTTTCAGCGGCCAGGCAATGACACCGAGAAAAACAGCCCTGTTTGAATTCCTCTCTTCTCTGCACAACAATCTCCGTCAGCAATACAGGCTGGTACATGTTTTAAAAAGACACTCAATCCTGTAACTCTATCTTTGTTGTCAAAGCATGTCAAGCCAGCTGTGCAATGACTACAGGTCCGTGTCTCCTTGCACCCTCCTACCTTTCAGACATGTCTCGCTGCTGCGTAAAATCCTCACATCTTGCACAGGGCTATTTGTCTACAGGCAGAGCTTATCTTCCCATCTCTGCCCCTGAACAGGGAGGGAGTTCTACGGCCTCTGGAGAGGGGGAACCTGCCGGGATCCTGGCGGGGCTGGACGGATTCACTGTCTCCAAGGAAACACTGTCACCTCGCAACGCAGTCACGTTAGGAGCTATTGTTACCAATCTTTTAAGCACATCAAACAAATTCCTGGGCTGATCGAGCTGGTGTCAGTGAACTGTTTTTCCAGAAGGTGCCTAAAGATAGGTTGGTGATACCTGTAGCAAGATATGTGATCATCCGGCCGAATCTCTGGTCTGCTCGCTCCAGCGACTCCACTTTCACCAATTGCTTTCACAGTTTTGTCCACTTGAACTTCATATTTTCGTTGCCTAAAAGATCTCCTTCTTCATTAACGACTTGTTAAATGCCTTATTAATTTATCCAAGAACTTTGGATGAAAAGAAAATACTTAAAGAGGCTCATGTTTTACGTAATGTTCAGGAAAGTTCTTTACGAGCACCTCTTCGCTCTGTTGGGCGTGCTTGCCTCATTTGAATGTGCTCAGCCATTTTAGGAAAACCTTCCAGGCTTCCTCCTTCGAGTTTGCAGCTGAGAATGCAAACGAGAGATTCTTCTCTTGGTGGGAACCAACAGGTCAGGTTTGTGTCTGTTTTTATATTCTATTTTTCTTAAAACATTAAAGCTGGAGGTTCTGAGAATCAGCCCAGTGAATTATTCCCTTCAGAACGAGTTTGAGTGATTTTTGTTTGGTTCGCCCAGACAAAGTGCAGATGCTGGCAGTGTTCCAGGATGGAATTGCAGCAGCCCAGTATGGTTATGGGCACTGGTTAGTCCCTGCTGAAGTGCACAGATGGCTTTTAAACTCCACCAGTAGCGATGGGACCCAGGTTTTAGTGGAAAGTTATAATGGAGCTGTAAATCGTGCCCTATTGATCTGCAGCTCCCACACCACAGGCACAGCTCCTTCCTCACTTGAGCTCCTGGGCTCTGTACTGAAAAAAGAGGGGATAAATAGATTAAAATCAATGTGGAAAAAGTACACAATCCCCTCTGCCTGGGGATATTCAATTGGAAATGTCATATAGTCAAAACCTCTGTGGTTTAGACTTCTACCTTTCAGCTTATCCTCCTTTTCCTTCACATTTCTCTTTTCTCTTCTTTTTGGTCATTACAAAGGCTGATCATTATAAGATCTTTCTGTACAGAAAGGTCTGTGCTTTCCCCAACAGTGGCTGAATGCTCCAAAACCTTCTCTCAGAAATTCTGTTGGCAAATTTCCCTGTGCCAGTAAAGTCGAGGGGAATAACGGTAATTAGAGAATATCAGCTCCATGTGAAGGCATTTTGTGGTTCCAAATGTTGAATTGACAGATCGTTATGTGAAATTTAACAAAGTAGACATTCCACACAGGTTTCATTAAAACTTTATGTGCTAAAAACTGAGTTTATTACAGGGTGGGCGAGGACGGGGTATTAAAAGATTCATCAGGTCACTTGAGCATATCATTTCTCTGTCTGCTAAGAATAAAGAAATTAATACCTAAATCAAACAAGATTGTAATTTGGGGCCTTTCTACTTACCATTTTTCCTCTGTCTATAAAATGAAAGGTATTGGTCCCCATCACAGCCTAATGGGCTTCAGATCTTTTATGGCAAATGCATTCCTCATAAAGCCCATGAAAAATTATCTCTGTGCTATTTCAGAGGAACGACATATTTTACATGGTGTCGGCCTTTCCATTATAAACACTATTTTTCAGATCTTTACAACCTGCCCGTAAAAACGTGCTTCTGACAAGAAACTCAGCAGCTTGTCCCAGCTCTCCAAGAAAGAAATCGTTTTTCCCACTTTATCCAATTTTGACCAGTAATTTTGTCTTTGAATTGGGTAAATACAGGGTGGGCATCAGTCTCAGCCATGGGTCTCTCACATCTGCATTCGACCCACTGGATGCTTCCCTGCATGTCCATGAAATATGTAGGAACTGGGCAGAATCCGGCTCATCCTGAGGTCTGATTAATGACAGAAATAATCCCAATTATTCTCCCTGCTGTAGGCCACAAGAGGCCCTGTTGTTCTGGGCACCACAGAAAGGCAGGAAAACAGAGTTTGCTCCAGAGAGTTTGTGCTTTAATTGAACAGAGCAGACAGACAAAGAGTAGGAAGAAAGGAAATAATATTATCCCTCCTCCTTTTATACAGAAATAACTGAGATGCTCAGACCATGAAATCCTGGCACTGTGGAAGCAGAAATTCTGTTCCTGTGCCCAGGGTCAGCATTTACACAGGATTCCCAGCCACTGACTTCGTTAAGACCAGACTGGATGAACAGTCTGGCTTTAAAGTCTGCATTTACTGCCTGAGTTTCTGAGCTGACATTTTGCTGTTCATTGTTAAAGAACATTTAAAAGACATTTCTCTATTATAACATTTTTCTGATTCAGGGATAAATCAGTTTGTTGATGTAATTTTATGTTCTTTATGTAAAATCCTTTTTTTTTTTTTGGTGTTAACTTGATACATATTGGTGATACCAAACCATCAGGTCAATGTCACCAGTAAAATCAGACCTAAAAACGTAAGAACACTTCAGCACCAGCAGAAAGTTAACTTCTATATCAATCTTACCTGGCTTGAACATATCCAGGAATCCAGGGCATTCATGTTGGATGAGTCAGTTAGTAAGAGAGAATTTCTTGGGATATTTCAGTGGTCGGATGTGCATGGCCCTAGAAAAGGAACACACTTTCAATGCACAAATGCTCGTCTGTGCCTCGGCAGATAAGCAGGCACGCTCGCACAGAATAACTGGTTATTTTGCTGAGTTACCCAGGCAACACATTTCTTTTTGTCCTGCCCATTCAGGATTGCAGGAGAGTATTTGACTCCCACTGGTAGGACTTGGAGAGCATTCCCAGGGAAAAGCCAAGGACAGCAGAATAAAGCCTTGGGCAGGAGGAGAGCAGAGTGAGCGAAGCATTTCATCGGGGTCACCAGACAAAAAGGAATCAACAACCAGCTGCATAAATAATTGAAGTGAAAACTATATATGGCTGCTTTTCTAAGGTGTTACAAACCCATGGATTCCAAGAGGGTTGGAAGGGCTGTAACCAAGCAACAAGGACTTGAAATTTGGTTCTCTCTTCTGGAAAAACAGTGGGCCTGCAAGTCATAATGACAACGTGTGGCACTGAAGATTGAGCCTTCCCTTGATTTAATAGTCTTGGGACGAAGCTATAAGAAAAGAAGTTTATGGAATGAAGAATGGCATTTTTATTTGGTTTAGGAGAGGCCTATTCCAGTATCAAATCTTTTCTATCTTTCCAGTATCTATCTTTTCTAACAAAATGAAGGTCAACAATTTCTGGATGAATTAGACTTTTTCTGACACTGAGGAAAGACCACAAATAAGTAACATTTCAAGATTTTTTCCCTCAAAACTTTCTTTTCAAAAGAAATAATGGACATAACTCACTGTCTCTTCATTTGCCTGTATGAAAGGGAAAACATAATTGTATCCCAAGTGGAGTTGATGGCACACAACACTCCTGATTGATGATTTCTCCCATTATATCCCTTGCTGAGATGAGGTATATTTTCCCTTTTACCTTAAAACATGGCTTTTATATTGAATGAAGTCATTGCATCCCTAACCCACAGATGCACATAAGGTCACAATTAACCTTGTAGCCCTCAGGAGTAAAGCCACGGAATTCAGCTGGAGCAGAACCAAACTGGTGCGTGAATGTGGAAAAACCCCAAAGGCACCTCCCAGGTAACTGCCAGACGTCTCCCAGGAGGCTGAACCCTCACCCAGGCCATGGTTTGGAGCTCGCTGAAGCTGAGTGACAAACTGCCCCCCATTCTAACGAGCTTCCTGTCACTCTCCACTTCTCCAACTGCCTAATCCTCAAAATTTAAAACGTCTCACCCGAGGCTGCCAAAACAAACAGATCAGGCATTTGATGGAACCATCCAGAGACGAGACCTCCAGTGTGAGGTCAGTCTCATTTCCTCCATCCACATCTTTGTCACGAGTCACACGTTTCATCTTTTCACGAGTTAATTGTTAGTAATTCCCAACGGAATGTGAGATTCATTTAGTACTTCCTAATTTATCAAACGTAAGTCTCATCAGGTAATTTTAATCATAGGAAAATCTTTCTAAATTAATTTTGATAGACAATTTCCTTTTGCAGCCTAGTCAGCCTCCTTTTCCCCCGTGTTGTTGGAAGCTGCATCTCTGGTTATTCTCCTCTCTAACTTCCACCTTTTTTTGTTGTATTTATTTATGAAACTGCTGCCAGCTGCTAAAGATTTATGTTTCCTTTTTTTTTTTTTTTTTTGGAATTGATCACCTGAAATATACTGAAAAAATTCGTTCATTTCATCCATCAAACCCCCGCCTTCCTGAAAATCAGATCTTGCAAATCCGGGAATACTTGGGAGTCACCCGAGCACTTCTTTATTAAAGTGGCTTTGCCAGGTTGTCATATATGAGATATTTGAGACAAATAGACATAATCTCTTTAAGCATGGGATGGGAAAATAATTGGATTGCTGGGCCAAGGTGGTAAAAACTACCCAGCTCTACAGGAGCTAAGAAAGGAGGGAAAGGACAGGAAAATTTGGAAAAACAATGCAGTTGAATGACAAACATAATTCAGTTGTTTAAAATTCAGAGCTGCCTGTCCCCATTCCAATCAAAGAAGGAACTGAGAACTCTGAACGTGTATTTACAGGCAGAACTTGTTCCTGACATCTCCGTTTTTTTTGTCCCTATTCTTTCCCCGAGTCTTATTGCCAAAAAAAATTAAGTTCAAATGAATGCCTTGTTATTCACTGTCTGCAAGGATAATAAAGATGTTCTCTAGCTGAAAGCAGAAAGCAGGGCCTCCTGTGATCATGGGGAAAAGAAGAGAGGAGCATTATGAGAAGAATCAACTGTTTTTATTAAAGGTGTTGTGTTTGTGCAGCTTTTGTCAGGAAATCCAAATAATTTGCTCCCACTTGCTTTCATTTGGAGAAAATGGCAGCCTTGTCTTACATAAAAAAGGAATGAGCCTTGCTTCTCTCCAGTGCTTCCTTTATAGGCAGGAGACAGACACTGTAGCTGTCCACAGCTCCTGCATTTAAAGTTAGGGGCTGGCACGGCCTGCCAAAAGAAATTAAATGTAATGAAAATGTGTTCCTGCTCAGTCAGAGAGCGCATTTGCTGTATCACATCGTGGTGTCCTGAGGGCTACACGCCGCTCGCCTCCCAGCCCTGCTGGGGGCACCGAACCATTCCCGGCACGGATTTTCCATCGCTTTGTCCCGCAGCTCAGGAGTTGTACTCGCTAAGCAGGGGATTTCTCAGCAACAAGCATTTTACATTCACAAGGCACAGCTATAAATATTTATTTCAAATCAGGTCTACTGGCTTCAGTGGAGAAGGGATTCTGGACTCGGATATATTCAAAAGACAAGAAGACCTTAAAGCATCTTCATCTGAATGATTTACCTTGCCCTTACTCTCCACACCACTGGCTTTCCACACAAGTTCTGGCACTGCAGGACACCAAAGCTGCTGCTGGGACTTCCCAGAGCCCAGTTTGTAATCCCTGATAAGGGCAGGGCTCCATCCATATGCATCAGTCTCTCCTGCCAGCGGCTCTGTTTCAATCAGGGCCCAGTGAAGGCAAACCACGGGCTGGAAGTGGAATGACTTCATCCAGTGCCTCGCTCTGCTTTAGCTCTTTTCAGCCAAAACCCCCTCTGCAGACAAATCTGTGTTTTTCAGAGCTCATTCCCCACCTCACGTTTTAGTTTAACAGAGATGAGGTGATAGGACAAGCAGCTTTTCTTTAAGGGAAAATAAAAAGGATTAAACCCCGTACACTGCACATCCATCCCAATCTTTGGACTTCCAAGAGGCTCTAAGCCCAGTGCTGGCCTAAGGGGGCTATGAAGGAGCTGTTGAACTACTTTATGGCACAGTATTCTCCAGCCACAGGCCTGCCAGGTCACTGAACCAGTCTCAACCATTAACTACACCATCTTTCAGCTACTTCACTTTGCTGCCAGCTCCATGCTTTATTCCCAGGTGGGAAATCAGAATTTTCTTTTTGCCTCACACTGAGGGAAGGAGAGAGACCTGTTTTCATTTATTAAACGACTGAGTGACCAGGTGTTCCTGTCTTGATTAAGGCAGTTTAATATTTCTGCTGATACCTGTGCTTTAAAGCCTCCTTTCAGCCCTCATATTTTTTGCAGCTGAGTTGTGAAAGATCAGCAGCTGAGCTTCAGTCGTGTTCCTCCTCATTTTTCATGCTGCCTTCACTGTTTTGGAGAGCTGCTGAATACAAAATGAAGCTGCAAGAGCGTGTTTGCTCTACAGCCAGCAAGGCATGAAGCCCTTTTTTCTCCAGCTGTGGAGTAGAGCCAGAGCACTGCTAACAGTGTCGCGGGGGATGTGACTCAAAGGGTGACATTTCGTACTCCCCTGTGTGACACCAGATGATGAATGCTCCCAGCAAAACACGGGCTGCTTTAAATAAACAAAATTAAATATCTATCTGTGATTGTAGGAATCGTGTTACATCTCTGAGGGAGCACCAGCTGCTGCTCCCAAGCGCTGCGGATCTCTCAGCTTGTTTTGCAGTGCTCTGGGTGTTCGCTGGGTTTTCCTGCCGCCTAAACCCGTCAGCGCCTGGGCCCAGCCAGGCCAGTGGGGGATCTGGCCAGCAGCCTGGGGCACGGCCTGTTGTGCACATCAGCCTCAGCCTTGTTTTACAGCCAGCAATTTACAGCACCGTGTTGTTCCCATCTGCAGCATCGGAGAGACATCGCGGGAGCGAAGGAGAGCAGGGGCCTTAGCCCAGAGCCAGACCTGTGGGATTCTCCCATTCCTGCCACCAGGGCATCCGACCAAGCGTCCCTGCTGGCCACTCACCACGAGGGTCACCCTCTCTGTTCCCTGATGTTTTCTGTGGGATGAGTCGCTTGGGATGCAGCCAAAGGGGCAGAGCAGAGCCCAGTTCTGAGCCCTGGCACTGCCTCAGCCCCACCTTAGATGAAACCCCACATCCACCTCCCCTTCCCTCTGCAGTGCCCGCCACGGGAAGGAAAGGCAGGCAGGCAAACCCCTGGATTGTACCAAATTCCAGCCAGGGATTGCAGGGGCTGGGGGAGGACAGAAGGGGAACCATCCTCACAGCAGAGGCTGAGCCACCCCCACCCAGATGTGACCAGCTGGGAAAGAGCATTTCCCTTCGCCCCATTGAAGCAAAATTTTAACCTGCAAGGTGCTGGTTAAGTTCTGATTTGGAGAACTGGAATAAATACTGATTTTATCTGCTCTGCCAGCTGTGTTGGGTAGGAATGAGTCTTAACTGCTGTGTCTGTGCAGGTTTAGATAGTGTTACAGCAGCTGAAGCCACCATGGCCATGACACACAAAAGCACAAGGCTGTCACAGATACCCCTTGGTTCATCAGATGGTGTCTTCAGATGTCTGTGCTGAATGTGAACACACTTGCAAAATTAATACTCCCCAAGCTCCAGTAAAAAAAAAAAAAAAAAGCTTTGTACAGAAACCCTAAAAAATAAGCTGGGCTTTGCAGCACTGAGGGAGACAGAAATGTGAAACAACCTTTCCACTTGAAAACCTTTCTCTATGGAGTCATCAGGATGCATTTCCTGGGAAAACAGCAAAGGCTTTGATCTGCCTTGTTCCTGAATGCTGTTCAGATTATCATGCTTACCATGAAGGGTGGAAAACAGGCTGCCAGCTGGTTAATGGCCCTTCTGAAAAACAGCCTTCTATGTTGCTTTTTGGAAGTCACTTGTCATGGAACGATCAAAACATAATCTCTGTACTCTTGTCATCCATAGGAGGAAGCATATTTTAAGCAAGTGTTATCAAGGCTAAGAGAGCCTGAATTAACTTGTGTTCAAGATACTTAGTGCGCTGCCAATACATCTCCTAGGAAGTTGTTCTATCCAGAAAATACACAGTAATACCAAAGCTGCCTATCAGGAGAGCTCTGCCAGCTCCTCCCGTGGGGGTCGTGGCTCCTCTGCAGGGCCCCGGGTGCTGCCAGTGGCTGGGGAGCTTTGCCACTGCCCACGGTGTTAAGCACTGATATCCCTTCCTTTCCCCAGGGCCCTCTGCCTTCATCTGTCTGCTCCTGTTAACTTTGTGGATTCCCTGGGCAATGGTTGCAGGCAGAGGAATATGCTGCCATCAGTTCCAAGAGGCCAGAATTCATCATTTAACTCGGGGCACTGAAAGGCAGGAACCCAGCCAAGGCAGTGGCTGAGAAAGGGAGGGGGAAACAACCCCTTTATTCCTTACAGGCATCCTGCACCAAGGAAAAGTCCTCCAGCCTCTAAACAAAGAGGCATAAAGTGGCTTCATTATTTTGTACTGCATTACCCCGTGGTTTCATGCAGCAATAGCTTAGGTTTTGCTTACTTTTAATAGCAAAATAACAACAGGATTTGTGGTTCCCGTAATACATCCACATTTAATGAGTGCATGTGTACACAGACACAATGCAATTTTCTAAATTCTACGTCTTGCATGCTTACAGTCTTCACCTTTTTTTCTGTAGAAACACTGTGATTAGAAGCCCATTTCATATTTTTAGGTAAGTGGGCTAAAGTAATTTCTGCAAATTGGGCAAAAATTGAGTTGTTTCTAATCACAAAAACCCCCAGGTACGTCAATTCCCACCCAGTTCTTTGAACTCAGGCTTCAGAGCACAGCCTGAGAGAAACCTGCACAGGGTTCAAAACTGACTGAAAGCAATGGCAATCTTCTTCTGATGGACCACAGAGGGATTTGGAACAGGCTGCAGGTGACAATGTAGCTTTTCCTGATGATGCTCTTTGCTCTGAGTTCTTTGGACACTACAAGATTGTCTGCTTGATTTAAGCATTTAAGGTGATGGAACTAGACATTCCCTAACTTCTGTTCGGAGCTAACTGCCTTTCTGCCTCAGGATGATGTGCCTGGATGTGCTCGTCAGAGCTGCTGACACCCCTTCCTTCTGTAAGGCTGGCACAAGGCTGTTCTACTCATGGTTCCAAACTCTCTGTCCCACATGTGTTAAGATTCAAAAGCTCAGTGATTAAGACATCACCAGCTCATAACAATTTTATCCACATTAAATGTGGAATGACACTAGAAAATAAATGAATTAAAATCACTCCTATCAGCCTGTTTTGCTCCCCATGACGCTGCTGCAGTAAGACTGGCTCTGAAGTATCAAGATGATTCACAAATGATTTCTGATCAAAAAATCTGAAGCGAACTTATAAACTGGAGCACATTGTCTCTGATTTTCTTCTTGTATAGATCAAGGAGAAAATTCTGTGAAGGAAAAATTAGGGGAGACAGATGTAAACCAGGCAGCAGCAGCAGCAGAACTGGCCTCTTTTACCTCTCTGGATTTTGCTGAGGGCTTTAATAGAATCGCAGAATCACAGAATGGTTTGGGTTGGAAGAGACCTTGAAGCTCAACTCGTTCCAAGTGCCCTGCCAAAAGCAGCTCAGCTGATGAAGACATATCCTGGGTTTGGAGCTGGCAGGAGAGCTTTACACGGTCCTGCTCCTGGAAAATGACAGACTGTCACTACACACTGGTGATTCCAAGCTGCAGCCTGACCCAAGGAGAACATTTCCCAGCAGAGCCGAAGCATTTTGAGACCAGTATTTGTCTTGTAATAAACTTCAGGAATGTTATTATTCCCGTGTCAAGCTATGCTGACTTTTTGGCTGTTGCCTTTAGAAACATGCACTTACAAAATACATGGAAAATGACAAAAGCCTCAAATAAACAGGCTTTTTGTGTTACCCTGCTGGTGACCAGTGAGATTTGGCATTGCCCAGAGCATGATCCTTACAGGTCTCAGGGCAAGAGGGACTTCCTGATATCTTTTATTTCTTATCATGTTTTAACATATTTCATTCACTCTGCTCAGGCACTGCTATCATGCTGTTACCACCTGCAAGGATTCCAGCTTGGGTTAAAAACATGACTTTTAACAAATACCTGTAAATAGAGTAAAGAACTATGGCTGGGTTCAAACTCTTTTGGTAGCATTAAAATACTTGAAGGAATGATTGAAGCTCATCTTTTTCCACAGGCAATTCCAATCCCTTAATGAGAACATTACAGTCGTGATTTAGACACAATCCAGATTTCCTCTGTATCTTTTCCCTTCCTTACTTAGAAGCACTTCTACACAAATACAGAACCGTTTTTTCTGTAGGAATTTTCCCTCAGTTTATCCAAAAAGATCACTCTTCCACAGGGAGGATGTGTGTTTATGAGAGAGACAGTAACACAACTTGTTATCAGTAAAGCCTGGGTCATATCTCAGACATCATTCCTATTGTGATTCAGTGTGGCTGAAAAGATGAAAACCCAGGGAATGGGCTCAATTCCTGAGCTGCAGGAACAACTCCAATTCTTCCCTCAGCCAGCTCCTAGCAGACCTAGAATTGTACAATCAATATCTGTATCTGGGCTTGGACATTTATCTTTTCCACCTTTCTCCACTACCTGCCTGCCAGAGTGACCGAATGAGCCTGACATCCTTCACCAGCCTCCCAGCCCTGACTACTGCACTGTGCTATTGTCTATAAACTGCAATTTCGGCTGCATTTTAATCCCTTACTTCTGCCTGTCTTTACATTCAGTTTGCCTAATGCCTCGAGCAACTGGCCCATGACTCGGGCTTCTAATTAGTGCTGTAAAATGCAAAAATCTTCCTGTGGATGCTGTTGGGAGGCAGCGCTGTATAAAAAGAACATCATCTGAGAAGCCCTTGTGGAGGGGGGTGACAGCTACAGAGTGTTAATGAGTTTCAAAGTATCAACGATGTGCATTGAGGATGGTTTCTCATGTGGAACTTCATTTCACAGCCCTTAGCCAGCCCAGCTGGAAGCCCAAGAAGCTGCTGAAGCAGTTACCAGAGGTCCCAGGGAGCAGCCGGAGCCTTCCTTCTCTGTGGACCCCCGAAACTGCAGCAGCTTGATCCAAACCCCTTGGGAACTCCAGTTAGTTTTCCAAGTTAAATTAACCCACAGTTCCTCCCCAGCTGTGCCAGGAGATGCAGAGCAGCTCACGAGGGAAGTCAACTCACTTTTAGCTGGTGTTATGCGAGTTACTAAGGCTTTCCTCCCACCCCAAGGTTTGGGGGTAGCTCATCCATCTCTTTCTAATCCATGTATTCCTATTTCCCACTGCAGGCACAAAAGCAAGGATGGCCCAATAAAAGGGACAGAAACAACTCAAGAATGAGCTTGTAAACACCACTTTTGGAGTAGGCCTTGTGGCCAATTTAGGAAAGTCCTTGTAGGAACAATATTGCCTCCTTCCCAGGCAGGGAGAACCCCTGACAGCCGTGGCACCTCACTGTGCCAGGGGAGAGCACTCTGGGAATCTGCTCATGCACAAATTCCAGTGACTGTGTAAGGCAGAGAGGGAGGGGGGAAATTTAAGAGGCAATCAAAAAAGAACAGCAAAATAGGGGCAGCACATCAGTAACTCAACCCCAGTTATTTCTCTCTTGTAGAAAAGAAATTCTGTGTCCTGCTGCAGCAGTGGCTCTCTGAAATAAGCCCAGTACAGCTCCGGGGCTTTCCATGGAGACAGCTTAAAGAACAACCCATTTCTGTTATTGCACCCCACACCAAGCACACGAGGCATCATGCAGGACAAAGATTCCCCTGGGAGCAATGAACGTCCTCCAGCAATCCCTTAGCAAGAATCAGAGTGACACAGAGCAGGTATCCGGGGGTTTGCTCCCCCCACCCGTGATTATGAATGCCAGGAACCTGGGGCCAACTATGCTCCCAACTCAGCATCTCTCATTAACTGTGCTGAGATCTACCTGTACTTGAGCCCTGTTCAGGATATTCAGCTTTGCAACACTCCCACAGGATTCCTGTCAAAAGGAAAGTCCTTCTCAGCTCCTTAGGATAGAGTGACATCTTGTGGTTTCTCCTTTTGTCCACCACTGACAAATAAAAATTAGCCAAAAGAGCCTTGACTAAGTTTGGGTTTGTTTGTCTCGGGTATAACCCCAAGATGTTATTTCTTTGAGGAATCTCATGTCCCTGATTCCCAGACACTGATACAAAAGTTTACTCTGCCACTAGCAAGGCTTGTGGAAAGAGTGAAAATTCGTGTTTGGAACAGCAACAAACCCATTCTAATTCACACATGGCAAATTTGGGTTGAACACAGACTCTACAAAAACCCTCAGGTGCTCAAGGTCACGTCCAAGTGGGATCCTAGCAGTGAAATAAATCAATCTTCAGCAGCAGCACCACGACTGAAGGGATTCTCAGGGAAAACCTTTCCAGCTGCAGCTCTGAAATGCGTTCCCACCTGGACTCCAGGACATGTGTGCAAGGAAGAGAAGATGATCCCATCAGGCAACTGCATCTCAGGCTTCAACTCCAGCTGCATCCCAGCAGGACCTCAGCAGTGTCGCACCATGGGTCACTTAATCAGCACAATTAGAGAAGTTTCAGTGATTTATTTTCTGATAGAGCCTCCTACACAAAACAGTTTTAAATTTAAGACTACACACCTAAGCTCACAGATGAGCTACAACTGACAAATTCCCCTTACCAAAAAAAAGAGATGCCTAAAAAAAGACAAAATTCTTTTGCTAGTTTTGTAGTGAAAAAGCAGCAGCATCTTTGAAAGGAACATTATACAAAATGTGGAGTAAAAACCATAATGGAACAGTATTCATATACCTATTAACTGGCAACACTACTTAAGGTATTATTACTTCTGAAAACTATGGAAATAAATCAATTCATGTTGTTGTAAACATTCTCAATTTTCAAGAAACAGAAAAAGGTTATTTTGCATCTGTAAGGCCTGGGAGAGCAGCAAGTGAAATCACAAGTGTTTGCACTTCTGTTCCTGCTGGTTCTCTTATGTGCCCACTCAGGCAATTCTAGGAATTTGATTTGGAATTTGAGATTCTGCACCATTCCATTGTACCTTTGCTCAATCCAGCTTCTGGGGAATTCTGTGCACTTGCCTGATATCCTCTATGAACACTTCTGCCTGGCAGCTGTCCTTCCAAAACTCAAAGCATTAGCTCAAATCTGTCTTCAGCCCTTCCCTTAGTAAGGAACATCTACACTGCAAGAAACTGATGCAAAGAAAAGACAAAATGGGTCAGGAAGAACTTTTGGTGGACTGAAAATAAACACGACTGAGGGTTTCTCATGTCTTTCCCAGTTAAGAGTGAACACCACAAAAATCAGCCCGAAAAAAAAATGTTAAAAATGTCCCCTAAGATTAAACCCACAGGAGTTCCTCAGCATGTGGTCACGTTTACAGACATGAGGGGATGTCCACAGATTTTATTTATTTAAATGTGAGGCACCAGCCCTTGTGTAACCCACATCAAAGCTCATTTTACCTGCAGCGAGGCACTTCTTGTCTTGGTAAAATTAGCCCCTGTTCCTTCTGAGCAGCACTCCCTTTTTCCCTCCCAAGCATAACATTTTTAGCTACATAGAGCTGAAATTACCATTTTCATCTAAATTTGAATACAAAAGCTGTCTTACCAAGTCCAGCCTGTAACATAGAAAGGTAATAAGCACCAGCAACACACTTAGGAATCCCACATGTGAAACAATTCAAGGAGACTGGGCTAGAAACGTTCAAAAGCCCTTTCTCCAAGGGAGCATTCCCAGCCTCCACAGAGAGCATCCCTCACGTCCCAGTTTGACCTGCAGGAGCTGCAGCAGCAGTAGAAAAAGAGCGAACAATGTGTCAGATTTTGGAAGTTCTCCTTGCATGAATAACTTCGGGAGCAGTATCTCTGCTGTTCTGAAGTGAGTGAATGCCAGGGAAGCCTGTAACTGTACTTCAGCCAAAATGCATTTGTTCCCATAGAATTCCAAAGATAAAACTCCTATTGACTGAGAAAAAACCATTTATTATCCAAAGGTTTGTATTTGTGATCTGCTTCAAAGGAGCTCCTCCGTCCTTTTCTCCCATCCTCTCACCTTTTTAATAACCTCTGTTCTTTTTGTATTTTGCACAATGGGGGAGGAAATAATTATATGTGTCTGCTGACAACAGGTGCTGCTCCTCCTCTTCCAAATGGAAGCAGCAACTAATTCCCCTGCTAGTATTTACTTGTGCTCCATGTCATTCTCCTCTCTGTGAGTCTATTCCCAAGAAAAAGTCAGGAAATGGAAAGGATTATGTTGTTCCTTTAGAGATTTATTTATGAATGGAACATTTTTAGACACTTAAAATTAAGCTGGGGTGGGGTTTTTTTTTTGAGAAAGAACATTCTAGAGCCCTGAAATGAGACACTGAAGAGTAGAACTGCTGTGGGGGAGAAAAAATATGTCCACACGAATGCCATTACTACTGAACTCTTTTACTTCAGTCACACACAGAGCTTTCTACACTGACAGGTCTCAAATATTCATGCGATCAGATTTTATTGGCATCAACACTTAGGGGAGGTCAGTGGCAGAGTCACATGCAGGAGCATCCAGAAAAGCAGCACTTGAGAATCACGTGGGAGAGTTCACACAAAGTCTACCACAGTCAGAGAATCAAATCCACTCGGCTTAGTTCGTTCCATTTTCTCTGATCAAGCAGTGCATCACAGGCTGTGCCCTGCTCTGCCAGGGACAGGATGAGATCACAGTGTCCACATGTGCTTCTTCAGCTCTGGAAATGCCCACCAAGCTTTGCCATTTGCATTATTCAGAGCTGCACACATTCTGCTCCTGTCTCATTGATCAAGTCAGTCTTTGGACTGTAAAAAAATTACAAATAATGGATTTGCAGTTTTCTGCTTTACAACTCACTAGAACAAGAAACAGTTGTTGACATGTACACAACTTTATTTTAAGGACACAGCAATCACAATGACAGAAACAGAACCATTACTTTAATACTGTAAGCTTTCCTCTGGGAACTGACTTGCACACAGTTAGATCCGAAAGCATTTTGAAACAGTATCTTGGGGGAAAACACAGCAAACCTTAAATATATTAACTTCAAACATTATGTGCTTATCTCCTCCTTTTGGTAGCTGGTGGCAGTTAAAGCTTCTCAAAGTCGTGGCCACTTGAATTCATTGCCTCAGGGTGCATTACCCTTCCCATGAATAACACGGTGCCTGTGGAGAAAGCGGGAAAGGAGGAAGGCAGGGAAAGATGTCAGAACCAGAACGAGAAGCTGAGGTTATAAAATGATGAATACCAACAATAACCTCTAGAGCAGCGCTGTATGATTTTTATAGGATCAAACGTCTCAGAACTTGGTACCAGGAAATGGCTCAAGAGCCCTGTTGGAAGACAGCAACCAAACCTGAGCCCTTGGGCTTGTCTGGAGAAGAAGGGCAACCAACAGGATTTTTTTAAAAGGTTTCCAGCCTCAGATTTCTGGATTAGTAACAAGCTTTGAGGTTTTAAGTACAGTTGTTGGCAACTCCTCTTTCTACACGCAACAAGAAGGCCGGTGCAAAGTTAAGAACTGCCCCAAAGTGACCAAGTTCTACTCTGTCCTGATTGGAAGTTTTCTTTTTGGGGAGATTTTTGGATATTGAGTAGCAATAAAGGAGAGATACCCCCCTCCAGATATACTTTCTGCCTAATATGTCTACAACAGTAAGAATACTCAGTTTATCATGGTTAAAAAATCCCCTAAGACTTGGTATCCTGCCTTGCTGGCCTGGTTTCAGCTGGGATGGAGTCTACTCTCTTCTCAGTAGCTTGTTCAGTGCCCTGCTTTGAGTGAAGTCCCCCAAGTGACTCTACCTAACCAGATTTAGCATCACTGCCACTAAATGTTTTAGTAAACACCGATCCTGTGGTGCGATCACACACACAGACCCATAAAAAGCTCTGTGAGTGCACAGCAATGCTTTATCACCCAGTCACATCCACATCATTACAGCAAATCACAAATATGAGACCAAGGAATTACTTTATCCTTGCCCCTCTTGCTGGTGAGTGCTGCTCTCATCCCTCACCTGCCACAGAGCACTTGGAGAGCACAACAGAATTATTCACAGCTGTAATGGCCCTCCATCATGCAAATCATTTGGTACTGGGAACATATTCCACTGGTCTGACTGCAGCCAAGCTCGCAGGGAATGCAATGATTATGGATACTCAGGGCAGTAACACTGTTCCCACAACAAAAATGGTGAATTTTTCTTTTCTGTGAATGTTTTTCAGGGTTATGTCAGATTTTGGTGTTTTACTTGGAGAAAGATTCAGGGACACGGGAAAGGTGAGTCTTTCAATATTGGGTATTTTAAAACAAACTAAGGAAAATTCATAATACAAGCCCAGTCCATTGGTCAAAACCTGCAATTTTCCTTTGACTACTTGAGGACGTGCTGTGAAAAACTCAGAGAAGTCCACAATACTCTCACCTGTTCTTCTGTTTCTGACCAAAAAGAAGAAGGGATGGTCCACTATAACCTGGGGATAGAGCACTGCCATTCTGCTGATGGCAATCATTCCTAGAGGGAAGAGAACACAGGCAACTCGTTAAACAGCTCTGCCCCTTCTCCTGCTCTCAGCAGAGACATTTGTGCAGCCACTGAAGTCCCACACTCAACCCCAAAAAGTAGCAGGAAAATATTAATTGAAAAGGAAAGAGACCTGCAGAGTAATTGCCTATTCTGGCTTTAAGAATGATTAACAATGCACAGTGCTGCAATTTCGCAGGCTGAGGGAGCAGCACATAAATTTTAAGATCCAGAACCTTCAGAGGAGTTATGACTCCTGCTCACTCACAGAGGGAGAGGGCACTGCATTAACCAGCACTGCTGACCTGTTTTACACAGCTCCCAGCCTGCAGTGGAGAGGGAAAGGGAACCCTTCATAACTATGGAATATGCAAAAATTAAATGGGCTGATCCTGCAGCTTTTGGCTGGAGTTTTTAAATAATGCAGAGGCTGAAGGTAAAATTAACTGTGAGTCAGGCAGAATTTGGCCCTTTGTTATTTTTATTTGGAGATGCATGGATTTCTCCAGCATATTATTACTAATTCCTAGTGTTTCATTTACTTCTAAATGTTCACTCCACTGTTCATAAAGACTGGAGCATGTCAGTAATCTCTGTCCATGTTAATGGACCAATTCAGCCCAGACCTGGCAAGCAATTCCTCCTTTCCTCAAAGACTGGCAGAGGCAATTAGAAATCACCTAATGACACATACTGGCAACAAATGTAACTTATTTTCATGTGACAATCATGCAAACCAAGCACCTGCCCCCAGCAGTAACAGGGGACAGCTCTGGTTGTAAATTCAACACTTCCCATCTTGTGTCTCCAAATATGAGCTTATTAAAATGCAGCTGCAACAGCCCTCATCTCCTTCTAACTCTCCTGGATCAAATGCCTCTGACCATCTCAATTAGCAGGTGAAAAATGATGAATGCTCAAGTTCCATAAAGGAAACATAAATTGCAGTCTGTACTCTCCTGACAGAAAGAAAATAAAGAACAGGTTTTTCAGACGATGCTCAAAATTCTTTGTGAAATATGTTACAAAAATGCCAACACTTCCCATTTTCAGAATTCTCTTCTGCAAGCAGCACACTTGCTATGCTCTGTCTCCATGCTACCTGCTATTTAGCTTTCCTGGCTGTACAGCAAATCAGTTGTAAAAAATTAATTAGCACAGAATAACCAGACATTTGATTTAATTCTGCTTTTCAGTCAGGTACCTGAGGCAGCAGCAGCTTCTGATCCTTCCTCATTAACTTCTAGAAATGCCTTGTGAAATGCCTTTGCAAGGTAAAGCTCCTTGTTATCTGTGGAGGGAATGGGAACATATTTCAAGTGGCTCAACAATAAGATTCAAGCATTTAAAGAACCCACCCCAAACACAGCCAAAACCCCAACACTTTCATACAGCAGGTAGGGAAGGAGAAGAGCTTTCTTGCATTAAAACACCCTCGGCCAATACCTTTCAACAGCCCCATTTACCTCACTCAAATTTGTAGTGCTCTCCTGCACCATGGATATTAAAATAGCTCAGGACTGCCCAGAGCTCAGCAGAGAGGGTAAAAACAGCCCATGGGCACAAGATTTTAAATACAATTAGTGGGGAAAAGAGATTATGACATTATAGGCAAATACTTAGACATAAAAAAAAAAATTCATTTCTGCACTAGGTACAACACAGACTTCCTCCAGGAACATGAGGTCTTTTCTTTCGTCTTCTATTAGATTTACAAGAAGCTGAATATAAATATTTATTGCAAAAACCACCACAGAGCTAGGTTTTTTTTCAATCTTGTTTGTTTTCCATCCTTCTTTGTCAGTATTTTAATTTCAGTCCAAGCCTGCTCCTGCTGAAGTCAGTGCATGTTTCATTGCTTTCTGTGGGATGCTGAAGGATCAGCTCCACTGGAACACTCAGCAGCTGTAATGCCAAAGAAAGCCAAAGCCACGAGGAGCAGCAGTCGGGGAAGTCTTTCCCCAGCAGAGCTCATTTGCTGCTCTGTACACTCAGCACTGAATTAAACCTCCCAGTTCAGCTGCTGCACTTCAATCACACCAACAAAAGCCCCAAATCATCCCCTCTGGGACTGTGTGTAACAAAACACAGACGAGACCGCTAAAACTTGTACCAGTTCTAGGCTTCAGTCCCCAGCCTTCAGTAAAGCTGGGATCAAGTTTCCACCCTGTTCCTTTAAAACATGGGACATGCAGCACCTACTTGTCTCTAGCATTAAGCAAAAATCTTAAACCCAAATACATTTTTATGTTCAATGACAAGGAAATGCCCACTTAGCCTAGTGACGTATTTCACTCAATTCTTTATTACTCCAGCACTGAAGCCCGATCCTGTGCCCTGTAACATTCACAGAAATATTCCACATTTTCGCTCCCGATGCTTTATTTTGCACAGTTTGGTGGTGCTTGTGGAACTCCAAGGTGTATTCCTGATGAGAAACAGCACCTCAGAAGTTTGGTCTCCACCTGATGAGCCGAGAGCCCCTAATCCTGACAGCACAAACACTGCTAATATTTGCCATCAGGTATAAAAGTTTGTCTACTGGTGAATGCTTTTAGGATCTGAGTATTAAAACCAACATTTTAAGTTGACAGGAACACAAAAAGTGTCACTGCAGAGGGGGCCAGTACACCCAGTCAGTCCAGCCCACTGCACCAGCTGTGGGATTGTTGCTTCAGAAGAAGATTCAAAAAGCCCTACAGCTGAAAACTGCAGCACAACTGACAAGAGAAAAATATCCTCTCACCCAGCACGTGCCTTCTACCCTAAGCCAAGTCTCTACACACAGAGTGCCTTTATTCAATGTAGTATAGAGAGTTCTGATTGCTCTGGAGAAATTTCATTTTTTTCAGTCCTGCCAATCTCAAGGAACACCCAGCAAAGATCTGTGTGGTTAAGTTTTTCATGAGAGAAGCACTTTCTATTTGTTTTCCATTTGTTGCCTTTCACTTCATTGGATATCTTTGTCCTTGGATGATGAAAAGAGCAATTCCACATCCCAAATTACCTTCTCTAGATTCTTCTCCTTATACTGCTACCATCACATCCTTCTCATTCATCTCTCCCTGCAGTGAATGAATCTATTTTCCTATGAAAGCGCAATGTTGTCCTTGAGAGTCCAGGCAGCCTTTTCCTCGATCCAGGTTGTGACTGTCACATCCCTGGCAGCAACGCTCCCACAGCACACCCATCTCCTCAGGATAATCCATCTTCCCTCATGGCTTTCACAGGGGACAAGGTGGGGCTCACCTGAGCATCTCCCATCACGTTATTTCTCTCCAGGAGCTTCTTTGAATGTGGATTTCCGTAAGAACCATCCTGATTAACATCTCAGGGAAGTCCCCTGGGGATTTGGTGCCAGAGTTCCAGCTTCGTGCAGGACCCAGGGCTGACCCATGAGGGAGTGGGAGGCAGATGGAGCTGCCCCCTAATGAACACGACTCTGCTGGCATCACACTTCATTTGTCACTACTCTCCATATGTCTGCAAACTCCCACTCAGCTGCCAACTGGCTGCTCTGCAAGTCTCATTTAAAAAAAAAAATATCATGTGGGTTTATTGGCTCTTCTTGCTCAGGCTGTCCCAGAAAAATTATATGGATGTCAGTCAAGACTTCCAAGAGCTATTTACTGGACTGATGCTCTTCTAACTACTCTGCACTGTGAAGGTAAGTCACCGAGATCACTTCATTGCTCACTGTCACACAGGTCACCTTGCATTAAAGGCAGCTGCTCTTAAGACTCTATAAACCAGCCAGAAAAATTATAATCATCTGAAGGAGAAAGGGGAGTTTTAGTATTGAAATTAGTTCAATGCTAAGTCTTGAGTGGTGGTAAAACACTCAAGCAGCAAATTTATGTGCTGTGTAAGTGATAAAATCCCAAATAGCAGAAGTTGTTCCAGGATTATTTTGGACACCTGATGAAATCAGATGCAAGTAAATACTGTCAAAGTCTTTTCTGAAAGTGAGAGCCAGAATACAGCAGAGCTGACAGCCAAACAGGAATGTCCTCCTACTCACCTGTGGTAATTGTCAAAAAACTTAATTTCTGCAAGGGAGTAACATTTGAAAAGTGCACCTGGATTAACACTTTCTCTTTGGTTGCTCAGAATCCAGACAATCCAGAAGGTAAAGCTGGTCCTTCTGGTTCCATTTTTCAGATTGAGGGGAAAAAGCAAAAAATTCTGAATACTGAAAAATAATCCTGCAATTTGGTTTGTATCCACTAAAGCCACACAGAATTTTGCTGAGCTCACCAATCTGCCTGGATCTGATTACAGGATTAGGGCTGCTGCTGAAATTGCAGCTGACTTTCCCTGACAGCAATGCCAAAGCAACAGGACAGGAGGAGGAGAGGATTTTTAAACGCAACCAAAATTCTCAAAAATCTCTTTAGATTTAATTTGATTTATATCTTCCTAAATTAAGTGTCCAGTTAAAGATTCTGTTGAAATATCTGCATTTAAGGCTTCACGAAATGTCATATTTCCCAGAGGGCTGACCCTGACATGCACATAAACTTCCAACTTTCACTTCCCTGCTACCTGATATCCAATCCAGGTGTCTGTAAAAGTCAGCTTTAAACATTTTCTCTTCATGACTAATTTTTCCTTCCTCTATCTGTATTTTACATTATGAAAATTAGAAACAGGAAACATATTTTGTATTTTAATTACTTAAAACTTCATTTCCACAGCATCAACAGTGGGGTGTTCATTAAAGACATTACTACAAAACCATTTTTTAATTCTTCATTTACAAATAGCCTTTCCATGCCCAGGTGGAATAGCCTCTTTCCAGTCAAAAGCAGGGAAGTTACAGTAAAACTCATGAATTTTCTCTATACACTGCTCTATACTGAAATAACAAGTAAATCTTTAAATGGCAGAGGAGTTAATTCAGTCATGCAGAATGTGGTATTTTGATTTTGTACAGTACAATTGTCAGAAATGTAAAACTTAAAACAAATCATTAGTCACAAGGATTAAGACACAAGCACGTGATTCTTTCTGCCAACCCCTTGATAAATACATGTCCCTGATACATAAATGAATTTTACATGCAACTAAATAAGAGCCAGGTGCTGCCTCTGTGGTTCCCTGTGCATTTCCCATTCCCCCTAGTGCTTTTTCTCAAGTAAATAATTTCCTATAAATAGATCAGATTTTAGTGGGAAGCTGACTTTTCTTTGAGGTGGCAGAGAAATTGAAGGTGTTTTTCTTCAGAAAAATGCTCTTTCTTTGAAAAGAGGTTTTTCATTTATTTCATATTAGCTAAAGCTAGCTTTTCCCCAGTTTCACAGGAAAAGTGGAAGTGGCAAACCAGTGGAAAAAGCTACAGGATACACTACAAAGAGCATTTCAAACTTAGCAAAAATGACAGGATCATCACAAACATTCCTCTGTGAACGTGGGAGGAAGGTTTTATCACCTTTATTACCAGTGAACTGACTAAGGCACCCAGGTGTGCTTGTCCTGGGGACAGACAATGAAGAACAGGGATTTCCCACCAGCTAAGGACCTACCTGCAGAGTTAGGGAGTAACATATGGAGCTAAAAAAACCCCCAAACCACACAGGTGGCAGTGTGCCACTTCAGTACAGAGCAGCTGTGGCTGCCCCTGGATCCCTGGAAGTGCCCAAGGCCAGGCTGGACAGGGCTTGGAGCAGCCTGGGATAGTGGAAGTGTCCCTGCTCATGGTTGGAATGAGATGGGCTTTAAGGTCTCTTCTAATTCAAACCATTCTGTGATTCTGTGAACAGCTTTAGGAGGTATTAAAAGCATAAATATCTCATTTCCACCTGATTTTTTAAAGTTATTGGTTATTTCAACTTCTGAAAATAAAGTGTTGACAACATATTGCAACAGGCAGGTGGCATCTGTGACTAAATTGCCTTTATCTCCAAACTCTTCTTCCCTGTGCTGCTTCCAGGGATCTGGGGAGAGGCACTAATTGTGCAACAGCTTAGTGCTCCTAGTGCTGGGAACAAGCAGCACTGGAGACACAGGGTGACCCCTTGGTGTGTGACTCCCATGTGCCACCCAGGCTCTGCAGCCGTGCACTGCTCCAACACTCCCTCTTGCAGGGCATCACACTTTGTCTCCATTTCTAACGAGAGCCAGTTCTGAAACACTCAGAGTGAACTTCCCCAGGTGAAAAATGTATTTCCTCATCTACCTGGAGAGACAAGAAGTTCTTACCAGACATGGCAGTGAGGTCAGCACTGCTGCTGAACAGCTCTGTAATTCCCAGACCTCTCCAGACATCCTTCAGATCAATTTCCTGTTCTACTGTGAACCTGGAGAATGGAAGAGAAAATTACAAAAAGCCAGATGTAAGCACTACTTACTGTTATTAGAAGATTAAATTTTCTAGGTAAAAACACCAAGATAAATAATGCAAAGTAGGAGCTCCAGCATTAGTGACACCTTCCAAAAAAAAAATGCTTATAAACAAATGAGTTTACTCACAGCTGGATTTTTTCTAATACAGAAGCAATCAAAAATATGCTAATGGGATGTGCAGCCCCTGCCCATAAAACTGCAGTGCAAAATTATGCAGCAGCTAATGGAAATGCTTACTTTTTACACTAGAGGTTTTCTCTAAAACCTGAATTTAATTGTACAGATACTAGAACAGAATATCAAATGAGGCAAGCGACAGCAGAACTTCCCAGAGAGCTGCTGGCAAAGGAGGACTAAGAAAGATACTCCATTTTTACTTTGATAGTAAAAGCAAAGACCAGCAGCTCTGAAGATGAATACGAAGCATTTCTGATTCAGCTTCTAATGAGTGCGGTGGCACAACTGTAATTGGGTTTTGATTGTGAGTAAAGAGCAGGGGAAACAAGTAGTTGTTAGTGTAAATGCACCAACAAGTAATACCTGGCAAAAGCCTTGTTCTAGGCTGGGTCAGTGCGTTGGAAGGACAAACTGAGATCTACCCTGAGGGTAAAATTTTGGGCAAAAGCTCGTTCCATTTACAGACTGATTTTCAAACACTGTAAAAGCTATGCCTGGTGTCAGTAAAACAAAAAAAAAAAAGACCTTTATGTGTGGCCAGAAAGAGACTGGACCAGCTGGAGAAACACCGAAATACGGCAGAAAAATAATAGTAAAGGCAGCCCCAAGCAGAAAACACCAGATGTCTACAGACAAACACATGAGAGTGACTATAAATGCTTGTTAGGGGTGAGTTATGGGTGCTCCGGGGAATGACCAAATGAATTCTGAGTGATTTACAATATGCTGACAGGGCAGGCTGTGACTGCCCAACACAAAACAGGGGCTGCAGGATGCTGGTGTGGTTTCTCCAGCCACCTCAGTCCTTGGTGATGGGGCAAGTAAGTGCTAGAACCAAAGAAAATGTGCTTCTGCGCAATCTCCTTTTTTAGGATTAAGCTTCCCCAACTCCATGGAAGAACAACTCGTTCTTTCCAGGTGAAAGTCAGGCCCAGAGCTCTGGGCAGGGCACAGCTGGTGAAGAGCTGAGCTGTCCAACACCTTGGCATGCAGCTGCCTTGGCAGCTCGAAAGAGAATCATCTGGACATCAAAACAGAACTGGGTAACAGTCAAGTGGATCTTCCTCATGCACACAAACCTGAAAAAAATCCAGTACAAAACCTACTTTCATAATGAACTTCTAAATGCCACTAGAAGCCAAAAATCCAGGGTGGAATGGATATTATCCAGAGTTATCACTATCCAGAGAAGAATTTTAGGACTGAAAATAGGATCTGGAGATAGCTCAGGGTTGATAAACCACTGGTGGCATCAGCAGTGTTCATGCACCCTGTCCAGAACAATTCCAGGGCATGCACGGAATGAAAACACAGAAACTGATTCTTGTGGTTTTATTGCCTTGGAAGCTCTCAAAAGAATCAGAAGAGACCAACAAGGATTTAAGTACTGGAGGAAGCTTCTGATGGTATTTGGCATATTCTGCATCAGTTACTGTGGTAACAAGCCTGCAAGTTGCTCATTCAATCAAATTTCCCTGACCTTTTGGCTCCAAAACTAAAACCAGTTTTACTCTCACAACACCCTTTTAAAATATGTTCAGATCTGTTTTAGAGACTTGGGTAAAAACCCTAAAGAAGATGAATTGAGACTCGATTCCCAATGCTGGAGTTCTTACAGTCCAGTACAGAGTAAGTTCAGAGAGAATAAACTCAGAAATATTTTCTTCTATATTATATTCACATTAAAGTGTTTTGAAAACCACTTCCAACTGTACCTACTTTACAGAGAAGACACATGAATGTTAAAATGCATTTTATAAGAATTTCAGGGCTGTCTGCTTCCCTTTTTGGCTTTTATTCCACCCCAATATTAAATGCATCAAGCTTTCAACACAATTTAGGTGGGAGCTAGCACTGTCACATTAGTAAGGAATATCAGGATAAGGAAGTAGCAAGTAAAGGCTGCATGGAAAGCAAACTTTGAGGTAAAAATAAGAAAAATAACTGCAAAAAACCATCTCTTTCCAACTGCAGAGTATCAGTGTAAGGCACAATGGAAATCAGGTGGTTCTCAGGACCATTAGACAGCAAACACACATCTGCTCAGTGATGCAACGTGACCCAGAAAGCAACTGTGGCACAGGATGCTCCTGCATACTGATCAAGGGGGAGGCTTGGGAGAGGTTTAGGGAAAAAATAAACCTGGAAAGCCTCACTGAACATGGTTCTGAGGAAAGGGAAAGCAAACTGAGTGGTTATAATGCCAAAGAATGCCTGTGGGAAGGACAGGAGATAAAGGCTCCATCCCTGCCTGGAACCTCTGGAAAAGCAAATCCTGAGCAGGTGGATGAGTGAAGGGCTGCCCAGTATCTACAGAGGTGAGTCCCTGCGTTTTATGACCAACAAAACAGACCAAAAATAGCACATCAGCTGTATAAATATCAAACAATCCCTTTATGAAAATAAAACTAATTACTTCCCTTCTCCCCTCCTTGAGTTCTGTCCTGTGGTAAAACCCCACTCCAAACAGCATCTCCCTCCTTTCTCACATGCTCTGAAAAGCAGTGAGAGTTACAGATCAATCATTAATGAGATTTCCAACATTTTAGCTGACATCAGAGCCAGCCTTTTTTCAAAAGTAACGGGGCAGCTCCACACTCGGAAATTTAATTTCAGGCTCTGCAGCTCGACATAAACATTCAGCAGGAGTTACCCCTCAGCCAGATTTGGATTTCTGTGCACTCCTTACAGACAGTGATGATGGCATTCAAAATCAGAGCTGACAACCTAGAACACAGAGCTGACATTCCATCTCATTTCCCAGACATCTGCTGCACCTCCAGACTTTGGGAATGTTGAGCTACACCATACTACCCCTGACACTTGGTTATTTGCACTGTTTGTTGCATATAATGAACCAGATGGTCCTATTTGATTTCTCCCACAATCTTTTAGGTGCTCCTGGTGCTAAAAATACTCTGAAAAACTGATTTAAGTACTTCAGTATCAAAAATCATGGAATACTAAAGCTCTCAACTGAGAGCTTTAAAAACCACAAAGGGAAGTCTGAGAAACAGACACTGAAGAGAAGATTAGATTGAGAAACCAGCAGTTCTCTGGAGATTTTAGCAGAGAATCAGGACATTTTAATGAAATTTAAAACTTGCACAAGTATTAGAATAAAATGATGCATTTATGTCACTGACATTCTGTAGTTAAGCATTAACATTCCACATCAGGCCATCTTTCTTCTATTTTAGAGCCTTTTAAGATAGGAAAAAAGATGTGTTCATCTTCTATGGTGTCATGCAACCCTTGAAATACTGAATTTTCTGTGATTTTTAGATGCTCAGGATCCAGAGCCAAGGAGGATGAGGGTACAGGGTCTACTCATCCAGGAGAGGGGAACTAGAGCCTGGAGTGATTCATCCCCAGTGCCATCATCTCAAAAATTCCTCAGGGTTCTGAGTGAGCCAAAGCAAGAAAATTCCAGGTTTTCAGACTGGTTCTAACAGATGAAATCCTGCAGAAGGAAAGGCAAACACAAGAATGGCTGCATTGCTTGGCATCAGTATTCCTGCTTGGACAAGAGGCCCTGGGGACTGAAGCACTGCTTGCACCCAGCCTCCAGTGCCAAGCTGCCATCAATTCCAGCTGGAATTTCAGCCAGGTTGTCCCGAGGTGCTAGAACCAGCCCACAGGATTTCATACTCAAAACAAGCAACCAAGAGAGCAAAAAAACCCCCACTAACAGCAAAACTAACCAAAAACCCCAGTCAGCTGCTGTGGGCAGGGGAAGCAAAGCAGGTTGTGGGTCTTTCTCTGGCAAGATCCTTCTTTCCAGGGCTAAATCTGCAGGAGCTGGGTGGGAATGTATTCCAGTGGGACAGTCTGGTGCCTCTCCTGTGGTTGCATCGTGAGGACCAACAGCACTGGCCCATTCCTCATCAAAAAGGGAGTTAAGACAGCAGCTTAAAAAGTGAAACCGGAATGCTCAAGGGTTTTCTTTCATTTGGGTTTGGATTTTTGTTGGGTTTTGTAGGGTGTTTTTGGTGTTTGTTTTTTTTCCTTCCAGAGAAAACAACCTTCAGCTAACACCACTTACCATTTCAACACCATCTAAAGATGTTTAAGATATTTCAAATGCACAAAATAGCAAGAAGGTTGTTGTAGAGATTTGGGCACACTGGAACAATCCTTAAGAGGAGATCTGCAAACCGTAGCACCACTGTTAGGTACCAGTTCCTCCCATGCTCTTCAAACAATTTATGCTGGAGAGACAGCTTTGTAAATTAGATTCATGGTCTGTTTCACTCCTATGCAAAAAGTGGATTAAAATGTTTATCATTTTAGTCTGGGTTAAGCTGGAAACAATGATTTGGAAATGAAAATGAGGAAGTATAATTTAACAATTCCATACAAATCTCCCCTTTGCCATTAAGAGGAATAATACACAATTTCATTTGCACACAGATAATGCAGACAGAAATTGCAAAGTTGTGATTAACTCTGCTTCAGCAAGTCATTCAGTCCCATTACAAATGTGTAAGTTTAAAAAATGTTCACTTTATAATTGGATAGCATCTTTCAAGATATAAAAATTTAATTTTATTCCACTGCTGCTTTCAATTTCTCAGTGGACAGAGCCTGGAGGCCACATTTCATAACATGCTCTTCTGAGTCACAGCATCAAATATTTATGAAGTGTTTATTTAGAGCACTGACAAAATCCTGTAGATCACCTCTGAATCCCTAATGGAAACCCAACACCTTGGGAGCACGCTGGATTTTTTTTGTCAGGAGACTGCAGTATTCCTATACAGAATCCCAAGCTCAGGATAGTTATCTTTTATAATCTGAAAATACTGAAGGTGATTGGCACCTGTTTCTACCTGGTTTGCCTCAGTATTGCCTGAATTTGCAGGTGTTTATCACATTCTTTGAGGTTCTTGGATAAGAATCAAGCAGCCTGAGGGCAGAATAAATAAGGACATTTTATGATCACACAAACCCCAGGCTTCAAATTCCCATCTGAGAACCTGGCTCCAGAGAACCCTGGAGCCTCTGCAAACAAAACCCCAAATCACCAATATCAACTGAATCCAAGCCATAAACATAATTAATATGTTTTCAATGCCATTCATGTGTTCAGAAACCCAAGATACTTAAATATGAAAGCTGGTTTTCCCAGATTCTCTCCATAATCAACAGAGAGAGACTTCTGTTGTGGATCTCCCACTCTAGAAACTCTTGGAGAGAAGATGCCCAGCTTCAGCACCTGGTGCACAGGCTGCTGCTCCAGGTACAAAAGGAAAGCTTAAGGATGGGAAGAATCCCTATCTTTCACTTCTCATTAACATCTAGGTAAGGTTTTCCCAAGCCTGCAGGAAAAGCAGCCTCACAGACAACTCCCCTCCCATGTGTCTTAGTGGACTCACTGAGGTCCCTGGGACTTGAAGCTCCAAGAGAAAAACAAACAAATCCCAGGTACAGTGTGCAGTAGGTTCAGTTTGTATGAAACCTGCAATGCAGCTCTTTGCTGCTCTTCCTGCTCCTTCAAAGGAACTGGGACTTAAAATAAGAGAGAAACTGTTACAACAGGGAGTGAAAGCCCCGAAATGCTGCTGGTCCTTCACTACTCTGCCTTTAAGCTCTACAGAGAAGTGGATTCCATCTCAATTTGGGATCAGGGCACACTGACAGCACCAGTCCATCTCAGCCTAATTTATCCTGGCTGGCCTTGTTTGTTGTGCTCAGCTGCAGTCAGCTCCTGGTCTTTGCTTTGGAAAGGGAGCTGATGGACTGCAGGGAGTCTTAACCTGTGAAATGGAACAGGCTCAGATCTCCAAGCCACCTGAAAACAAAGAACTGTTTTGATGATTACAGGATTCACTTGAGTTTATTTTTTCTGCAGCCACGTACCCACTGCACAGTGCCACAAAAACAGAGTAAGTAGAAGTGATTCCTTTCAAAGATGGGCCCTATTGTTACATAAACACTTCCATGAAATCATCATGAATCACTGGAAGGACAGTGTGATCCAGCTGTACATTATTAGTGACATTTAGTAGTAAACAACTCTGCAACCAAGCCAGGCAGAGCACAGGCATGAAAAACATCAGCACGTGGATGAAGCAGGATTCCAGGAAAGATCCTAAGTGCTGTTATGTGGGCAAATCTGCACTGAGCACACAACCTGTGTCTGCAAATGGACTGACAGCAGTTTCAGCCCTTCTGGTTGTGATGTCTTTGTTATTCTCTTGCTGCTCTCAGGAGAAAAAGCAGCACTTACTACAGCTGGGAAAAAAACAACCCAAAATTGATAGGAATTACCCCTCACCACTCAACCATTTGTATCTACACAGACACACACCACTAGAACTTCTTAAAATAGCAGCACATAGAAACCTAATTAGCACCTAAATGAAACATTTGGTCGTTCAGACTTCCAATATTTCTGTGGCTCCTGTCTAAATGGAACTTATCCATAATGAGTTCTGAGCATCATTCCGAGTGGATGTACTCCTGAGGAGGAAACTTTCCTTTCTGGAGAGCTCTCCTCTGAAAGGGATGCAAATGCAGTGCTGATGTGAGGCTGAAATAACCATCACTCTGCTCTGCATCCCCCCAGGCCCTGCTGCCAAAGCCACCCTCCTGTGGGTGCTGCATCACTCCAGGCTTGAGCAAGACATTCAAGTTTTCCCCACTCTGCTCCTCCCTCCATCAATTTGGATGCAATTCTCCCTTCCACTGACATGGGAACACACTCTCACCTTGGCAAATACACTTCCACTTTTTGCTTCTTCACTGAATTAGCCCACTCATTAATCAAGGGGGCCTTGACCAGTGGTTCCAGTGTGGCCAGTGGAACTTCCTGCCTGGACAGGACGATCATCATGCTGATCTCATCCCCCTCATAGGGTATTTCCAGGACCTGGTAGATCCCTCCTGCTTCGTTGGAGCCATCACTGAACTCTCCTAGAGGAGGAAAACAACAGAAATTCTGTTAGAAGTGTTTTCTTTTGTCTTCACTGGAAATAGGTCTAATCCTAGGCAGTATTTACTAGGTACTGGTAGCACCCTCTTATTCTATATATGACCCTCTTTATTCTATATAAAAATTATATTGGTTTCTTCATCACAGAATTTGAGGCTAACATTTGGTTTCTTAAAGAATACAAGCTCAAGCTATCACACAGTTTGTAGATAATCACAGTTCTGTGACATAACTTTCACTGGTAGGACAGAGAGGAACATAAAATTTAAGGCTGCTGAGACTTTCAGGGAAAAGGGCAGAATTTTTTATTCAGGAGAGAGAATTTTTCAGTGATGAGATTGAGCAAAATGCTGCCAATGCCAGACCCTTTAGAATCCACTTGGAGCTCAAGCTCCAACTAAAAATGATCATTAGTTCTGCTGTTTAAAGAACCTCTGTTTTACCAGTCCAACAGTAATGAGCAAACATTATTCATTTGAATGTTTAGCACAGCACAAGAAAAATATTTTTGTGATAAGCAGAACTAGCTCAAGAATTGTGAAGAGATTAAATAAAATGGACAAACATTTTGAAAGCCATCCTGTGGCACCAAGCAGGTCATTATAAATGTTGCTACCAGTTAGAATACACACATTAGGAAAAAACACCAAGCTCTGAGTCCCTTCTTTGGGCAAACAGCACATAAAAAATTCTAGGTGGAAGAAGAGACAACAGTACAAATGGATATTACTGCAACAAACCCATTAAGTGAAGATTTAGTAGCTTTGAATTGCTACAGGTCTAACTCACCGTAGTAGAACTCTCCCTGTTGGTACATCATTGGAATCTGCACTTCACTTTCATCATCTTTAGTGAAAGAAAAAGTTCTGGTATTTTCAGGTCTGAACTGTGACTTCCAGTTGCCTTTAAAGTAGATTGCATTGATGAGAGCCAAATGAGTTAGAGCACCAAAGTCTCTTGAAGACACAAAATCTTTGATCATACCTAAAAAGAAAGCCAGCTGTCAGTCTGCATGTCACTGTGAGCATTAAATCCAAACTTAAGGCAGCTTGAAAAATCCAAGAAAATAAAAAGCAGTGTTAACATGTAATTTCCAATTCAGATGTTTCATTAAATCTCCAATTAAAGTGCCAGTGTTTTGTAAACCTAAATCACAGTGTAGGTGTGTAAACCCTTCCATCAAGTACATGTTAGGCAACTGTTTCTTGATCACTACTAAATATACCCTACAAGGAAGCCATGTGGAAAAAGGGTCACATATGGAATGTTTACCCTGCTGCTATGAAACAGCTCAGCACTTTCATCTTAAGGTCAGAGCTTGTACAAACTTCGGCTCCAATCCAAAGAAGTGCTTAAATGGGTGCTTGATTTAAAGGGTCGAAGTGCACCCACTGCAGCTTCACCTGGGCCAGTTCTGAAGCAGCTTCAGTGATGTTCTGTTGAATTCAAAGTCAGGACTAAGCATCAAAAATCCACATAAATTCCCAGCATTTGTTCCAGTGACAGTACCTCTTGAAAAGCAAAACAGGAAAACCATCTAGCATCTGCTCTATTCACGGGAGGTACGGCAGCTGAGCATGGCAGCTGCTTTGCTCCTGCTCCTAAAGAAGTCATTTACATCAGAATGCAGTCTGGTACCTGCTGTAGCTCTTCTCAAATGCCTTGCATTTCACCAAAATCATCTCCAGTTTGGTAAACTGGGTGCACTGACCAGATCTGTCACTGTTCTTCAAGAACTACAGCCTCCTTCAGACAGCTTTCTTGCTCACTTCTACTTTTAGCTGACATTGCAATGCAAAGTGTTAAAATAAACACATTCCTCGGTCTGATTATTACTCCTTAATCCATGGTTTAAAAAACAAATTAATTCTGCTTTCTGGAGCATGTGATCCTGACTAACTGGTGTGAAATTTGTGTATCACAGGGCTGGATTTCTTCCGGGTTGCTGTTTGTACTTCATTTTGTCTTGTACGTTCTAAGGAGGGAGGTGTGACCAATACTCACTTGGAGTTGGAAAAAAACAAAAGGGAAACATTAAGAAGGAAAACAGTTCCAGATTTCTATTTGGTACTCATATTTCTTTATGTTTTTTCAGCCACATCTTGTTAACACACTAATGAAATATTAAGAATTTTCCTGCCCAGAGAAACCTCCGATGGCTCTGTTTTCTGCTCCGAGCCTCCCATCATGCTGAACTTGCTGGAACTGGAAACCTGCCTGTCCTGCGCCCCTTTCCTAAGGGGGAAACCAGCCTTCTCCTCCATCAGAGCTGGCAGGCAGAGAGGAGGAGATGGAGTGGGCAGGGACCAGCTGAGGGACTGCAACTATCCCAGCCTGACACCAAGAGCCCCCCCGGTGGGCCCTGCTTTTCCTTTTCCCCCAGACAGACACCACGTCCATGGAAACACCCTGCAATCTGCTGCATCGCTTACATCCAGTTATTTCTGCAGCCTGAGAGAAAGGGCAGTTTGTTAGGAACATAATGGCTGCTGTGTTCCCTGGGAAAAAAACCAGACCATTTTCCAAATGGAATAAAAGCATGACAGGAGGTGCTGTTCCACTTTGGAGCCATACGTTTCCACAAAGCACGATGGATTCTTAAGAGCTCAGACTACATGGGAATGTGTTAATTCTCTCCAGGTGATTCCAATCCCTTCAAATTCCCAACGGTACAACTGTGTCAGAATTAGTGACACTGAATAACCCACTGAATTACTCTTGAAATACCAACCTTCAGAGTGGGCCAGATGAACAGGAATGAAATAATGCTTTGATCCCTACAACAGGAGACTCCCAGATATTGGGACTCTGCATGTATCCAGGAAATGCCACCTCTCTGGGAGCTGCCAAGCCAAGCCAGCATCCTGCAGCTCTCAATGTGCATATTTACAGCAGTAATTTTGTGCTTAACTCCCCTGCTGCAAATTTGTGTTGTGAAACTGTTGACAGTGTTCCTAAAATCAACTACCCTCTCCACATGCTATCTCGTTTCCTCACATTGCAAAATACTACATTACACAGGCTGATTCTGTGGTTCAGAATTATCTTTTTATTCCCTACTATTCTATTTCTCAGTACCTTGTGAGTAAGAGTTCCTCAGAGGAGGAGTGATACTCCACACACCCAAAGCATGAGCCACTAACCCCTCTGCAGACCACTTTTCTGCCATTACCAATAACACTTATCATTTTTTAAAATAATTTAAAATACTATTAAAATGCCTACCATTAAAACAGTCTCATTCAATAAATGTTACAGATGGTAAGACCAGAGAAAAAATATTCAAATAGATGCCACATGATTAACAATGACTAATATTACTTATGACAGATGAGTCCTACACAGGAAAAAATAGAAATACTAGAATTCTTTTCCTGGGAGGAGAAACTTCAGTCTCAGACAGAACAGATAAAAGCCAAAGCACCAACCCAACAGCACTGTACAAGTTTGGAAACAGAAACACTTCCTGCAGGAAGTGTACAAAAGGATCACATGGACTTACTATTTGTGTGATTCTCCACCCATTTATTGATCTGAGTAGCAACAGCTGCACTTTGGCTGAAATCTACATTCTCTACTTCAGCTTTAAAGTATTTTTTCACCAGCTGCAGGAATTTGTCACTGACATGAAACCCATTCTGCACATAGAGGGAGTTGGCGATGTCCAGCACGTAGTGACTTTCTCCAGCAGTTGCCATGTCAGAAAGGTCCTTCAGGAAGGCAAACTCTTCACCTGAGGAAAGAAAAAACAGCTCCAGTGGTTCAGAAAGGGAAGTTATTCCATGGCTTTTCTGCCAAAAATTTGCTAAGATGTTTTATGCGAAGGAAAGTCATCTTTTTAAAATAAACTTATTTCTAAACCTACACACACCTTCAGATCTGAAGGAATAATCTCCAAGAACATATTACTTAGAGTCTGTTTTTTCTACTAGCTATAATTAGTCTAATTAATGAGACATTTGAGTCCCACCAGAGGCAAAGCTATCAATGGAAACCCATTCTACAGTGAAAGAGCAATTAAAAAAAAATATTCTTACAGGTCCCATTTCTAAGTCTTGCCACCACAAATTCTGAACAGAACTTTTGTTCCATCCTAAATGTCAGTTAAGGAAAAATGAACTTCAAATTTTGAAACTAAGGACTTCCCGCAGCTTTTTCTATGCCAAAAGCAGGTCTAGAATTCCCCAGGATCCTTCATGGGGCAGTACAGAATCCTTGGTGGGTTATGAGGAATCCTGACTAGGATTAAAGCAGTCTGCTTTAAGATAGGAAGCTTGTACTGCTGCATCATTTGCCTGAAGCTGAAATTTTTAATTTAAAAACCAACAAAATAAACCTTAAAAACTGATTGCAATGATATACTCCAAGCAGAAATCATGGGAATACTTTCATTGAATGCCACTCTTATGCAAGAATAGTGAATGGCCCAGAACAAATCAACTGCACAACTCCCTCAATTACAGCTGAGGGATAACTGATTAATGTTTTAGAGACAAAATGTAGAACTCAATTGGTGCTGCAGCCTCCACAGAGAGGCATCATCTCTGCAGCGGTTCTGATAAACACAGTTTGATGTCCGTGTTCAGAAATTCCTCCCCAGGATCCTTTCACTGAAGACTCCAAAGTCCAGCACACTGCACGAGTAACAAATGCCATTCAGGTTTCAAACCAGTTACTTGGCTATCAACAGAAGCAATTTTGCTGAAACTACTGCTTTCCTTTTCAGGTTTCACTATAATCACTAAAAAGCACATTCCTAAAAAAATCTTCTATTTCTAGAGGCCGAGGCAACTTTATTTTGCAGCAGAAACCAAGATGAGCAGTGTGAGCTGCAATTGTTGAAGATTCAGGTACCCCAGGCAAGGTTTTATGTCAGCATCTCTCAGCTCATGCAGAACCCACATGTTTGAGCCTGCCCACGCCATCAAGGACACCGAGAAATCCAGTGATTAATAACCCATGGACACGAGCAGGCCACTCCCACCCTTGCTCCTGTTTCTCTAAGACAAAAAGCCCCACAGTAAGACAAGATGCAAAGGCCTCACCGTTTTTCAAGCTGTCGAACCCCAAGGAATGTCGGATTTCTTTCAAGGTGGTTCCATGGGCTCCCAGCTCCACCATTCCCATGGCTATGGCAATGCTCAGAGGAGAGAACACGATGTTCTCATCCTCCCTCGTGGCTCGCAGCTGGTTGTAAACGTTCACAGAAAGCTCAGCAATGGTCTCATCAGGAAAATTGGTCTTGAAGGCTTCGCTTTGCAAAGCGAGCAAAGACAGCAGTCCAAGGAAATACATGTCTTGAGATTTTAAGATCTGCGAGATAAATTTTAGACAAAATAAGATTGTTTGAATAATACAAAATTCAACTTGAGAGAAAGAAGAATCGTCAACTTCTTCATCTTAAATCTGTGGGGGAAGAAAATCCCTAGAGTTCAATGCACAAAGCAGTTATGTGGAGGAGACACTTAAAACAGAAGTAATGATCTATTTTCACACAAAAATAACCCCCTCCATTATGTAACTGTGTGTTTGTGAAATCTTCCAGCCCCAGACCATCAAAACACTCGTGGCTTCTACAGAAAAAGACCCCAAAGACAGCAACCCCTTTCCTACTTCCCTTTGGAATTGTGGCTGTTTAGCAACGCTGACCTGGAATTGGTTTGTGTTTCCCTACTTCTCCACCAAGAAGACCCATAAATCTGCATTTTTCATTCATGTGACCTTCTAGTAAGATGCAACTTCTTTATCTAAGTCACTGTAAGCCCCCAACAGGTAAAACTACTTCAAGCACTGTGAGAGAGCTCAGGGACACCCGTGACAAAGTTACTGTTCCATGGTGTTGCTCAGTTGCAAGACACATGGCAAGCAGCCAAAAATTCTTTGAAAGGAAGAAAAAAAAAAAAAAAAATCAATCATGCCTTAGTTACCGAGTAAACCCCCTTTTGTTAGTAAACAACAGTGAAAACTTGGGTAGCTCTGCTAGCTGGGAGTCAACCCCCGCTCAGAGAGCCTCAGAGGACAAGGGTACTGCACAGTGAGAAAGATCCAACAGTGGGAACAAGAAAGGAAACTAAATTTAAAAAAAGGGTTAGCACTGATGCTTCTGACTAATCCATCCTCCAAGCTTTGCTAAAATGCTCTGGGGTAAGGAACAGTTCTCACTCTACCCCAGTTTAGCTCATCACACAACTACTGATAGTAGAATTCCAGCTCCTGGAGCAGTGAATGTGTAACTTCATAGCTCCATTTTTATTCTCCTTTAAACTCTGTGCTACCTTGGCATGCGACCCACTACTGCTGCATGTCTTGGGTGAGAAACAGCAAGCACCAGAGCTCCCATTTCAATCCCTTCCCTCTGCCACACAACAGAGCAAATCCTCCTGAAGCAGGGGCTTGGACAGGACAAGGCTCAGAGCTTTATCCCCAAGTGTTTACAGGTTGTGCCAGGCGGCAGGGCTCGTCAGCACAGCACAGATTTGTGTGAATGCTGCTGCTCCACGGAATCAATTTGCATGCAGCCAGCCCAAGTGCCTCTCCTTATGCTTCCCGGCAATCCTGGGGCTGCATTACCAGAGGTTTTATAGACATGACACAAAGTAAGCTTTATACAGCATTTATATTCTGCATTTCATCTTCAAAGGCCTATGTAGCATTATCTAATTCACTCGCACAGCACTGAATGATCCATAATTTAAGTGTTATTACTCGCATTTTATAGCTGAGAAAACACAAAGAACAACAGGGTACACACACGTGCCTTGGCAGCCACTGGTGCCAGCACTAGTTAAGATTCCTCCTGTCCCCCAGCCTCCATCAGCCTTTTGTTTAGTCCTGAACTGAGAACATTAAAGACATGAACCAGTGCAGCAATCCCACACGGTTCAGGGGAAAAGGAGAGCCTCGCCTCTGCACCCTGCCCCTCATCTGCTTCCCCGTGATTCTTTCCACATATGGAAGAAATATTCCCCTTTTATAAACCTCCAATAAACTCTCATCTGTGGTGGCATCACTCCACTTCTCTGGTCTACCTGATCAATCTTCCTCTGGTTCTTAGTAAGAGAGCGAAAATGTCCACTGAAGGCTCTTACTCTCTTTAGGAACAGCACAGATAAGTCATACAAGCCTAAAGCAGCAGCTTCGATCCTCCTGCCTGCATGCTCCAGTTACTGACAGAACTACCCAGCACTTCACTGCTGCCCAGTGCAAGACACCAGTCTGACCACCACTGTTTATTTCCGAAACACTGGGACATCTTTTATAACCCCAAACATTATCCACACACCACAAACGTCCCCAACAACTGCTTTTCTTAATAGCGGTTCATTTTTTTAATCTGTCCATTTACAAATTACTGACTTAAGGATATTAAGGTTTCTGTTATAGAAAATAACTGGATTTCTCTGTGATCATGGGCATTGTAGATTTCTTTATTTAAAAGCCCTGGAGCATGCCTCTGCCAATGTTACATAAGACTTCAGTCAGCACATCACCGTGATAGACTGAGCCCAGGTATTATTCTCTTATCCTAAAAGCTGCACCAAGGCAAGAAAAGCTTAATAAACCTCCATCACATAGGTCTATAGTGGCACCAAAAACGGTACTCAGAAAATAGATAAGCAGGAGCTCATCTTTCTTTTGTTGAGGATGAGCCCAAATTTGGGAGCTCTCCCACCCTAATCTATACAAACAAGTTGTGCAGCTCAATGTGGATGCAATTACACAGAGAGCTAAAGCCTTCCACTCCTGGATCAAGAACAGCTTGAGCTCACTTTTAGACCCGATGTGGTTAAAACAGATGTAAAATAATCTTCAATTTTAAAAATGGGAACTTCCCCAGCCTTGCAGTTGCAGAGGCAGCTGTTCCGCACTCCATCACTGATCTCTGTCCTGTGAACTACTGCCAGACAGGCTTAAATAACTGCAGAGGGGAAGGAGGGGGGAAATTTACACATCTTAATTAAGTGTTTAACATGCAGGTCAGACTGTCTGAATGCTAATAAAATATTTGTTATCAGACAATGCTGGAACCCCAACATTATATACAAATCAAAATCATATTTCTTTGTGACCACTCACCAAAAGCTCCTCATGTGAAATAATTAAGTTGTATTACTTTTCATTATTTAGTTGGACAGAAAATAGAGTGAGCACATAGATGGAGACAGATAAAATTTATACTGAAATGCTCTTAACAAGACAAAGTACCAAACTTATGCTTTTAAATATGTGCCAAATCCCACTGATGGCAACACAAGAGGCTGAACTGTGCAGAACAGAAGTCCCCAGCAGAAATGAATTAAAACCAAACGATTTAGATTTCCTCTCCTGCCCTTCCACATTGTTTTAGTCTAGAGAGGTTTTCTAATAAAGCTCACAGTGAAGTTCCCCATACACACGTCCAGGGAAAAGGAAAACAGACAGGGAGGCAGGAATGAACACAGGGATACAGGCAGAGGATTTACCAGCTTGTTTGCTGGCAGTGCTCTCTAAAGATATTTGTGAAAATACAAAAATAAATGACTGAGTCCAATGCAAGGGAAAATGCTTCAAAGCAAACTGAAGATCTGTGGGTGCTGGTCAGTGGGGAGGGGCTGTAAAACACCACAGACACCTGATCAACCCTTGCCAGCCAGTGTGAAAGTGGTCTCATCTCATCCATCTAATGGGAAATGTCCGTGGTAAATTCCTCAGTTCCATTCCTCTCACACTTCTGGCTCATGCACACACTGCTCTGCTGACAACTGGGAATCCAGCTCTTAATTATCATTCCAGCCAGAGCAGTTCCTGCTTCTCTGATCCTGCCTCACTCCACGCTGGATTACTCTGGGTTGGTGCTTCCTCACGCAGGAGGGCTGGATCCGACCAAGAGCTGCGACTGATTCTGGTGCAGCATCATCTCAGCATCTCTCTCCAGTCACAGCCCAGGGCACCCCGGTTTGCCACTGCAGCAGCACCAAGAGCATCTTTAATTGCCTGGATCCTATTCACAAACACACTTTAAGTGCAGGAGATGAAGCTGAACATTATGTAATGCACATCCAGGAACTCAAACAGTCCCTGGGAGTATCACCAAACTTTTTACTCAGCCTTTTCTGTCTTCCTCAGCCATCCCCAGTACAGTCTGTCACTGCTGCTTTGCATCAATGCAATCTGCTCAAATAATACTGCAGAAGTGGAAAAGGAGTCAACGTCCCCACTGAACAATGTTTAAAAATCAAGAATCATCAGCTTCAAATGTCACTGTGTGCCTTTTGCTTTCGTTGGCTAAACATAAGAATAAAAAAAGCTGTTAAAAATACTTTCACTCCTCAGCCATACAGTTACTAAGGCCAAAGGTATGAATTTCTCATTTGAGGGTGTGTCAGACAGATTCTGAGCTTTGTTTGATTTCATCAATTGATGCATGAACACCTCTCTCCTACCAGGCATCGAGGAATAAGTGCAAACATAAAACTCTCCTTGCCACAGCCTCTTCTTGAAAAACAGTTGTGTATCACAAATGCTCACTTGCTACAAAGGTCTGTCAGAGTGCATCAGTTTCGTTCTGGCTTGCAACTGTTCTCAGGGGAAAAGAGCAGCCATAGAACACTAAACCCAACAAGATTCCAGATATACATCCTTCAGGAGGTACTGGCATTGAGGGCACACCTGGTTCAATTCCCAGGAAACTTTTTTGTTCAGCATTTCAGAAAACATCTGGAAAGGTATAATCAGTCCCAAAATTCAGCCCAGCACATTTCCCCAAGTGGCCACAACCAGCTCAGTGTTCCTGCTCACCTGCCCTGGGGCCAGCCCAGATGTGCTCCTGTGCATGGGCACAGGAACACCCATTCTTGTGATGTCTGAAGAAAAACAATCATCTGATAAATACAGGACTGCTTATCCAGCTCTTGCCTTTCCCCAGCAGAAGGCTGGGATGACTAAGAGGAAGCAGAACAAATTCGCCCCCTCACACCCACAAACTCTGAACTATTCGGTTCCAGCAAAATGCAAAAGGGGCAGGCGCTTTCTGTAAGCCAAGATATTTTGAGATAGCCTATCAACAAACTCCAACTGAGTTCACAGACATGAGTTACCACGAATTTTGAAACAGCAAGACCTGGACTCGGCGTAGGAAGGTGCCAAAAATTCAATTAAGGGTTGAATTCTAGTACCTTGTACTTGTCAGACAGGTTGAAAAAATGGCTTATAATTTCCTTTTCTTTTACACCTTTACAGAGGGTTTTATAAAGAAACTAATTTATGGGTTTAAAAACCTACAAAACAAAGCTGTGATACATTGCTTAGTTCCTCAGCACACAGAGGCTAAACTAAGATTAGTTACCTTCAAGATTACTCTTGGCTACCTGCAAGCTAAACACCAAAGGTGTGGGAAGCACAAATGAGAAAAACTGCTGATTCCTGAGCAGTGTGTTAAAAAAAACCCTGGGAGGAAAGCAAGTGTGGTAACAGGACCGATTACATCGTCTCCTGTAAAGAACAGCTGCAGGAACAGACAGAAGTCTGGCAGAACAATTTGATAAAGCAACAGACGAATTTGCTCAGGGAACAAGACCTGCTGGTCAGAGGAAAAATCCACTGTGGATCCAGGTAGGATCTGGGGGATTCTCTTTCACCCGAAACCCACCAGAACTGTATCATGCCTGTGGCAGATGAATCATGGAAGGATGTAAGTTTGGTGAAATTCAGCCACTACTGCTTTGTCGGTTGGTAAACACGACAATTGCTGAGGGCACCTTCACTCTGAATGATTTCTTGTTGGCAACCACACCAAACAATAAATACCAGAGAGAGGCACCACCTAACTAATAATAACAGCTTAGAAAATGAACATGGCTTAGAAAATTATCCCAACTTCCCCTCCACAATGAGCCCCCTGAGCCCCAGCTGAGCACAAGGGATGCAGGAGCAGTCTGAGATCCTCAGCTCTTCCCCAGGACCAGGAATGGTTGTCATGGCTACCCTGAAGGATGTGCAGAGGAGGCTCCCAGTGATGTCCAGGATTTGCTCCCGGCTAGCTCAGGCTTGCCTCGGGCCCTACAACAACAGGGGAATGTGGCTGCTACCACAAACCTCAAGCTTGTTACAAACCCACTCTCTCCACTGCAGAACAATGCAAGAATCGCCTTTTCAGTCCCTTCTGCTTCGTCCAGGAATCCAACCTGGACAGATTTTTGCCTGAAGATTGGGCAAAAATTGCACCTCCAGCCAGCACTACTGGAGCAGAAGCATTCTCACCTCCAGAAGGTTGTGATTTTACCTCAGGAAAACCTCACAGAAGTAACACAACGCTTCCTCCCATGAGCTGCTCACTGTGCTCATCTCCCTTTTCCTCCTCAGCACTCAGCCCCTCTCTTCCTCCAGCACAGGGGCTGCAAAACAAAGCTTAAACCTGAGCTGGCTCCACCTGCAAAAGAATTCTTTTCCACAGCCAAGGAAACAGGCAGGTGTCCAGGGGACAGCAGTGCAAGGGCATCAAGCATCCTGCTGGGGAACCCACGGCCAGCAGTGCTCACCCAATGCACAGGGACGTGCTCACATGGGGCTGCCACACGGAGGCAAATCAAATACCAATTCTCACAGCAACAGACAGGCAATTCAGGAGGTGTTACTGCTCCTAACCAGCAGAACATAGCCAAGGAAATGCGAGAATAACTAAATGTCCATAACGTGCTTTAAGCTACAGCTATCGAGGACAGTGCACGCAGCACATGAAGGGTTCTACAAAGTACTCTGGGTATCAGTAGTGCAGTCCCTGGAAGTGGTGACAATTCTGGGAAATTCTACATTCCTCTTGATGGCAGGCAGGCACATCACTGCTGGCTATGACATGTGTTACATTTAGCCACCAAGGCAGCTCCTTCGTATTAGGGGATGTACTTACATTTTCTGTGCTGCAAAAAATGTTTATCCCTAAAAAATGTTTACCCTTAGCTTATGTGAGCATCTGACCTTGTCAAGCAGAGATTCTACAGACACATGTGGAGCCACTGAGCTTGCTGGAATCTGTTTGTCTCAGCGCAACGACATCTATATCTCAATCTGCACAAACATTTATTAATAAGTTAAGGGATTTTATCACCATCTGTCAATTATGGTGTCATTGCCTTCTGGAGCAGGAAACCTTGAGGTTAATTTCATTAGAGAGCAGCCCAATAAGGATATAGGAAATAGTGGGGTATTTAAAACTCCAGTATAGAGTGACTAAGACAAAGAAGAGTCATTCTATAGGAAGTGTTTGGACCACACTAAAGCCTTGCTCTCCAACACACAGCCAAGTCATGCCCTTCAGGATTTTTTATTCCTGTTTCTTAAATGACTCCATGGCACCATGAGCTTTGAGAAAACCTGAAAGGTAAATGGTAAACTGAAAAATTTCATATTGACAATTTTCTCCATTGAATCCCCAATGTTTTTAAACTTTCATGGAGCTTGGCACTGAGTCACTAACCTGCTGAGGCAATTATGCAAGCCAAAGTTGTCTTAATTGCGCTTCCTCAAGCATATTCCCTCAGCTCCAATTAAAAAATAAAAAGAGATGCTGAGAAGCCATGTCCAAAATACTTAAATTTGAATAGCCTAAAGCAAACATCTAAATACATGTCTAGACAATTAAAAAAGGTGGTCTTGTTTCCAAATCTATAGCTATAAGACCTGCAATTGGGAGGACTCATATGCAATTTCTGTTTGTTTCTTCTGTCTAGGAGAAACAAATTTTTAGAAATAGTTTGGCAGAGTGTCTCATTTTTGACAGCTCCAGTGTGCCCCACAAAGTAAGAGCTATAAATAAGAAAACACAAAACCTACAAGCTCTGTGAAGGAGAAAATTTGAAGCATTATGGAACTTGGGGATTCTAAAGGTTCAGAACTGGGGGTGTGCCTGTGGTTCATCTGAAAAAGTCAACAAAGCCTGACTGGGGAGAGAGAGGCTTTGAGATTGAAATACTATATAGGATCTGCTGTCATCAGACCAAAAAGGGGGAGTCTACCTGTCAGGTTCCACAGAAGCATCTTAATTAGGCACAGACTGGTTTCGGTGGCTTTTTAACACCCATTTCTGTTCCAGTGAGGGCTGTCAGTCCTGCACAGCTCCCTGAACAAGGCCTCTCTCACATACATTGGTCTGGTGGTGAAGATGGTGACCTGATCTGCTGGGGAAGGAGGAACAAAGCCCAGACACAGGAGGGGAAGGTGGGTCTGAGAGGCTCTAAAAAACCAATTCTGACACGTACAACCTCTGCAATGATTTTTCTTTTGAGCAAAAAGGCCAATGCAGTACTACACTCAGGGTGCAACCATCTAGGAGAGACGCCCCAAGTGAGACAGCAGCATTCCTTTTCCTCCCTCAGACTTCCTTAGGGCTATCTGGGAAAGGAAGGGTGAGAGCTAATTCTGTAGTAGTCTCCTTCTATCACAAGCAGCAGAGAGAGAACACTGCAATCAGTTATTTTAGACACAAGAACAACTTCGTGCCTGCTGTTGCACATATCACAAATTTCCTTACTTACAATAAGTCCCATTTCTGTTATTTTCCTGTGAAATTCAGTTGATCATCAAGCTCCCAGTAGCAAGCTCCCACTATAATTTAATTAAAAGGGCAGTAGCTAAGTTTCACCATATGCAACTGCCAGATGCAATCACCGCAGTTGGAGTCTAAAGGCGAGATTCCTGCATGTACTGGAGCATAGTTTTATAAGTGATGAAAGCTGTCACTTATGTCACAGATATTGCTGCAATGCATGATGATATTACAGTTTCAGCAGAACCAAAATATATTAACAATACATTCTGTGGAAGCATTTACAGCAAGCGAGTTTGGAATACAGCGTTTCAAGCGCTTTTCTTGCAACTCCCTATTTATACATAAAGTCACTTCAGATATATTACATTAGGCTATGTACTTTGCCTGGCATTATACAAGTTCTCACAGCCAATTTTAAACCTTCCAAAGTAGGAGGACTGGAAGACATAACTAATTAGGGAGAAACAAAAACAGAATAGGAACCCTTCACTACTTAGGGTGGTAGGAATAGGGAATGCTACATGAGAAATACCTAGAAATCGTGCATCTCTGGAGGATGCTTTGCTGCATGCCTTTTAAAAGCCCATCAACCAACTCAGGAAAGTTTTCAAATGTCCTTTAAGAAACACAATGAAGAATGATAATCTTTAAATCATCCCAGAATAACTAAGTAGAAAAAGCATATGGTGTGAAACACCATTTCAAAAGATCAAAGTAGAAGTTAATTCTTCCATACCTTCTTCAGCTCCCTTCACAAGGACTTCAGAAGAAAAGAGATCAGGCTATGGTATAGCTATGTCAAGATGATGAAGAAAGTTAATTAAAATGTATCAGGATTTCAGAAGAGGAGTCTGTCACTGCACGAACTGAAAGCAAGCGTGACGTACAAACCAGCTTGTTTTCCTACAAAATAATATTGGCTTCAGCCTTGCAATCAACACTGGGCTCCATTTACATTTAGGTAACGTCCCTCTTGCCAGGAGAGTTATTATTCACTTCTGTTAACACTTCTGAGATCAGAATTACTTTCTTACAGTACAGTAATAAGACAGAGATTGCTTTAGGAAAAAAAAACCCCAAAACAATTAACCCCAGCATTCAAAGTAGATGTTATACCCTGATTAATCACCAGCAGCAATTCATCATTACCAGGACAGCTGTTTACAATGCACAGACACCATTCCTCCAACACTCCTCTGCTCCATGGTCCCTTTCTCCATGGAAGACTCATGACTGCAGCAGCCACTGCTGAGCACCCAGCCAGCCACAATCACTGCTGGGAGCAGCTGCACACCTCAGAGAGCCCGTCCTGACAGCAGCCACAGCTCTGTGCCGAGCCCTCCTGGCAGCCCTGGCACCCAGGACACGGCCACCAGCTGACAGAGCTGCCCTGGCATGGCCAGGAGCCAGGCAGGGCCTAGGAAAGCCCGGGTTTAAAACCAGCTGAAAGAGCTGTTTCGGCAAGTGCACCCAGCCCAACCAGCAGAGCCACGGCTGAGGCACAACGTGACAATGAAAAAAGGCTCTAAAGCTGGTCTAGCACAAAGTCTGCAGAGACAAAAGGGTGAGAAAGAAGAGTCACTCAGAGGGGGTTCAGTTCTGAACCAGCAAAATGGAGCCATTGAACAAGAACATTTCAGCAAAATCAGAAACTGAGGGAAAAATTCAGCATTAAGCCTCTCCACTTCAAATATTTCTCTAACATAGCAGAATAACATCTGTTACAAAGTACAGACTTTTTTTCTAAAGACTACAGAATAATCTCGACGCCAAGTTCAGCCACTAGCAGGATTTTTTTCACTCTGTATTTTACACAGTGGAAAACTCCCAACAAGGCATACCATAAGAATTTCTTTTTGATCTGAAGGATGCTGATCACTGATCTTCCCAAAGGAGTGAGAAGCATGGGAATTCCACGTGGAGAAGAAAATTAAACTCCTCTTTCCTCCTACTCTAAGGCCAATTCCAATTCTTGCCTCTCAGGCCTCAGCATCACTGCTATTTGCTTTGCTGGTATTTTTCATATATTCTCAAATATTTTTGTTTGTCTCTCTTATCCCCATGACTTCTACAACTCCACAACTCTGGTTTTATATTGCTTCCACCTGAGAGCAGCCCTGCAAATAACTAAAAAAAGCAAGCAAGCAACCAGGACATCTGCCCCACCACAGAGAAGACTCCAGACACCAACACAGACAAGTCAGATCTAGACAGGAGGAATAAACCCCCTAGTATGGCACAATGGACAGAATTGCCACTAAAATCCTCATGCTTTTATCTCCACATCATCATTCACGTCCTTCCTCCCTCTTGTTTCTTCACAAGCATCCATGAACTTACCAACTTAAGGAAAAAACACAAAAAGCCAACAAATGGGACAGTAGCAGCCTCATGCTGTTCACACTGGGAGAGCTGGCAGGGCATGGAAACAAGAAGTAAGCTTGGTGCCCTGCATGTGTTTCTGAATTGTTCAGAGAGAGTATCTGGAACAACAGCAGCTTTAAGGGATAAATGGGAACGTTAGAAACAGAAAGGCAGGGAGGAAAAACTACTCCCTGCTGTGCAGGCATCTTATCCACAACAGAAGATACACAATGACCAAAGAAATACAGTTTTTTCAGTCAGAGGCAAAAAACAAGCCTTGTTTACTGGGGGACGAGGGGATAAAATATTTGCATTTTTGTTCCCATAGTTTTGTTTATCCTGGCCTTGGAGGCTTGTGGCTATTGAAACATCACTCTTGGCTCACCACGGACAAAACAGCTCAGTTCAGGGTCCAGCATTCAAGCTGTGCCTGGAAGGTGGAATCTGGCCTTGGAGCTCACTTCTGTGCTCACTGTTCAAGCCTCATTGGTTTGTGTTTATGGGAACTGACGCTGTTCCAAGTACCCACTCCATGATGAGCCATTTAAACACCACATGGAGGGAGCTGAATTTGTCTTAATCTTGCTTATTCTCCCACACAGAGGAGTTTGCATCACGTTAGACCTGATTGTAAATGCTGCAACAATTCCCATGAACAAGAGCAATCACAAAGCGCTGGAGGAACAGACCACTTGTGCTGTGCTCTGCTGGCTCACATCTACACAACCTCCCCGAGGCTCCAGGAACACACTCATGCTGTGTTGTACAGAGGATGTCTGGGGTTTTTTTTTGGTTGGGTGGTTCGGTTTTGCTTTCTTGTAAGATTTTTATAATTTGAAAACTCCAACAACGTAAAGGAAGGAATCAAATAATTTCCAACACCCAGAATGAAAACTGAAGGTTGAAACCTCACTGTCTCCCCTCCCCAAGCCAAACTGCCTGTTTTCCAGCGAGTCTCAGGTGTTTTGATAAGGATTTCTTATGGCAAGTTAATATTAATTCTACCTTTTGTTAGAGAGACTGTGACACTGCTCCCGGTTTTTGTATGACAAGCTATGATTCATGTGCGTCCAATATTTTGCATTGGTGGGTAACATACACACTTATTTAAAATTAGGTTAATCTTTTTAATTAGCATGGCTTTCAAAACTAAGTAGGCCAACCTGAATTCTTGTGCCTGTATAGAAGATCCCACTTTTCAAGCTTTCCATGGGTTATCTGATTGTTATGTCTAAATTAAGTTGTCAAATAGGCAAGGTGGACAGCTGCACCTCAAAGCAACGAATTCAGGCCCAGTTTGTGCCAAGCAGTTCCATCAATATAGTCACAGAAGAAAAAAATACTTTAATTTTCAGTCAATCTGTCTCAGCAGCAAACTCATCAGGCAACAAGCAGGCAGAACGCCTTGCCTCACACAGACCTCCTGGAGCTGGTGCAGCTGGATGAGAAGCAGTGCCCAAATCACACACATTTTTTTAGTTAGTCACCACAGGACAGTTATTCCACTGGATCCAAATACACCCCCAGCTGTAAATGGGCAACAGCTCATCCCTCACTGCACCAAGACTCTGCTAATCCTTGAGGCAGCACACAGAGACCAGCTGGGCGCCTTGTGACCTGTGCAGCATGGCCACCTGTGTCTCACGATCACAGAGAGTATCACTGCGACTCACGGGACACGAAAATTACGGCTGGCCCACTTCAGAGTATGAAATCATCCACTTAAAGTTACTTTTAGGTTCATTTCTCCTTTGTTCAAATTCATCCATGACAGAATATACAGAACTGTACTACTTTGAAGCGAAGAACAACACTGAGATTCGTTGTTTGAAGCAGTTAAGTGCCTGTGTAGAGGTGACAGCAGCTCCACTGTATCAAGTGTCCAATCCCATGGGACATTCAGTGGCATGAATTTCTGCACTTAAAGAGCAAACAGCAACCAGCTGAGACATCACTGCTTGTTTCCATAAAAGTATAGGGAAGCCAATAGCAGAAAACATCCAGCCTTCACCAGGAGACATCTCTTTTCCAACTCCCAAAGCCCACAGTAACCAAGGCTACTAATAATGGACTAAAAGTTCACTACACTTCTTCCCCAAAGCTACATTAAAAACCTTGACTTTAAACACTCCAGTCTTCACCACACAGAGTTGTTGTATTTGTGTGCTTACTAGGGCTCCTAAATATGATATTAGTGATGTCAGACATGGCCACGCACTTGCCCAGGCAAGACTCTAGCTCATGTCTCTATATAATCACAAATTAATAGCACTTATTTTTCCATGATTCACAAGTTTTCAGGAATTGTTACAATGTACTAGGAGGGGCAATGAAAGGCCTAGTAAAATAATGGATTAAGAAAACTCTTAGTACAGCAAGACTTGAAAACACACTTATCACAGCTGTAATTACAAGCCTGAATGGACACAGCTGATCCCTAACCTCAAACACTTCTACACTCTCATTCAGCAAGCTTGCATTAGGGAAAAAAATCTTTACTGGGGCCTTATTAAACAAACATTTCCTTGTTCTCATTTTAAAGGTCCTACTCGTTTAACCTGTCTTATATAGAAAGACTCAAACCATGACATTACAAAATTAGAGCTTAACTACCTCAAAGTCCTCAGGTTGTTCAGATTTCCAGAGGTCTTTCTGCTGAATTGTTTCAGGGAGGGAACTGTGACCATATTTACCTCCTATTTGACACTGGCAACTCCCCACTCACTCCCTCCGGGAACTGCTGAGATTACTTTATCCAGGAATCCAGACTAGAAATTTTCCCCTGTAATGTCCTGATCCAGCTGTGGATATTGCTGTGTATTTATTTGGTTTATTATACTGTCAAAGAGGTCAAGGTGGTTGCTGTGGGGAAAAAAGCTCACATTTGGCAGGCACTCAAGCAGTGCCTTTCAAAAACCAGGAGTATTCCCTATGCCTAAGTAATCTTCCCCTAGGACTGAGTGTGACACAGCCTGGCTGTGAATTCTTTAGGGCGGGTGTTTATTTTTTAATTGGACTAACAACGATGCCAGTTGAGGTAGCCAAGTATGAAATTAATATGGATTTAAAAGCTCAAACTTAGCCAGTTTGGGGATGTTTTATTTCAGTCCCTCTCTTTGACATCAATCATGGAGAGAGAAGAAAAAGGGCATTAAAATACTGTTCTGGTTGTGTACACACAGTGGATGGGACAAGCCGAGTTTCAAACTGTAGTAAGAAAATATCAGGCTAGACTTAAACAATAGAATTTTGCTGGCAAACACAAGAAAGCTCCGGAAAAGGTTGCTTGGGGAGGTCCCTACCCATATCCACTACATCCCATGGTTTTGGTTCAATGATTTTGGAATTCTTTGCCAAAGCAGGCCAGTAAGGTTCAAATCTATGTTCTGTGTCAGGGATGGAAACACAGAAGTCGTCCCTGTTTTATGGCTGGCATAGAAACCTCCTCAGGACCCCAGTTCTGTTTACTGTGCAGCTCTGATTTTATTTAAAAAACCTGAAAAATTAGAATTGTTTTCCCTTGGCTTAAGCTAACACGACAAACAACTACTCAGAAAATGTTGTGTGTTTAGCTGCTTGATCCGTAAGTGGAAAAAAGCTAATTACACAACCCATTTAGGCATTTAATGTCCCAGGGCCAAGTCACTCTATGTCCACAGAAAGCATTAATAAACATGGCTTATCTCACTTTATGAAAGTAGTGATTACCATTTTTCAATAACTGCAGCTATCAGCAGCATTTCACCTCTCCTACCTCATGAAACTGAACCCAAACAGCAAAGCCTATTTGAATTCAGCTCAAATGCGAATTTACTGGGAACACATTCTCTTTTCGCTCCTGTGTACAATGTCAAAATTCAGGGCTGGATTTCTCAAAGTGCAGCACATCAGGGCTCAGCTGGGAACAAACAGGAGCAGCCGAGCACATGAGATCAAATAAGCTCCTACTTTGATGCCTAAATGGGGAGTAAATAGTCGAGGGTAAAAAAAAAAAAAGAACACAAAATAAGCCTGCCTACTCATTTTCAGAATTGTTACATCTTAAATCTACCTGTAGAAATGATCCACCTTGCATTTCAGCTACAGAACACACAAGAAACACTAAAGAAGTTTCCTCTGTGGAATAAAAACCATCATAGTACTACGTACTTACAGTCCAAATCCCATTAACATCAATCAAAAGACCTTATAATATTTTGCATATATTATATTATTATATAATATACATGCTTTAAGTCATATATGGGTAATTGATATCCCACTTTTGAAATGCCACCAAGCTGTTGGCTCCCATTCAATACCAACCAACCGCCTCTCCCTTGTTCTGAAGGCAGACAAAATAATGTAAATTGGTAGCAAACCCTCATATTTTAATTAGGAGTGAAAGTGAAGAGATTCCCAGAAAGGAAACAAAGTCAGTAACTTTTCTTGCCACACAGACATGATGGTTACAATATAATGTAACATATAGGTGAGCTTTATGAATTGTGTAATAAATTATCTTCAAATCTATATATTCCAACAAAATATACATCTTCCATTAAAATACATGTATATATTCCAACAATATAAAAGGCTCTCTCAGGCTTTCATATGCTTAATTTGATATAAAAACATGCTGGCAACTCAGAGTGTAATACAGGAAGGTCTAAATAGCAATTTAGCCAGTAGGTAGTGCTTGCAATCCCTGTTCGCATTACCAAATAACGACAGGAATTTTTAAAGCCATTTTTACCACATAAAAGCCACTGCTAAGATGACCATGCCAGGTCCTTTTCCTAGAAACTTCCAAAACTTAAAGTGGTCCATGCAATGTATGCACACAAGATCAGCTCAAAGCTAAGACTTATGATTTCAACAGTTTTTCAGATGAAAAACATTCAGATTTTTACTCAAACCCAAGAAGAGATCCCATTCCCACAGAAACCGTTAAACTCAGGTGAATCCATCCCAGAACCCACACTACTCAGGCCTAGAAATATTCCAAAGCAAATAAAACATAAGGAAGTAACAAGAAAAAAAATAAGTGATTTCCCTAAGCATTTCCATAGCTTGCATAAAGACATCAATTACCATAGCTTGTCTTCTAAATTAATGATTCACAGTGATGGATTATTCATGCAAGTCGGCCAGCTGAACATTATACTTTGACTCTGGGGAGAAAGTATAGCATGTCTTAATTAACTAGATTTTGTATATGCCAAAAGATACCCAGGAAAACTTTATTTCTCTAGTCAACCAGGTAAAATTTGAGCAAACAGAACTGATGGAAATTGAAATATGCAAAAACTTCCGTAGTCTCAGAATCCATATTTAAAGTGAGCTAGCAAGAGCACGTTGCCTCAAGTGAGCTCTGTAAAATAGATCCAAATTGCCATTTTGTTGAATGAACTGACTTCAGATCCGCTCCATTTAAGCGTGAAAAAGATGGAAATTTCACATTAATATGCTGCTTCCTGCCTCTGCACAACCTTGCAAGGCTTCAGTGATGGCACAATTTCTTGTTTCAAAAGGCTATCAAGTATTTTCTTGACTGAAACTCAACACTGAAATTTTCTGAGTGAATGATAGGTTATTATTCCAAATATTTTCCAAACGAATGCTGTGCTCTAATGGCCTCCTTGAAAATACATAATATTTATGTGTTGTGCAAGTCTATTGATGCCATTTGTTACTTTGATCAGGACGGTGCAAAATACAATTCCAACAATATCTGGGATTTGCACTTATTAGCTTTCAAAGTGTTTCTCAATCATCGCATTGAAAGATTTACAAAATAAAAATGGGAAGGCCATGATAAATGTTGCAGTTTATCCTTCAAGTAGGTAATAGGAACGATCTAGTGTCTCTAAAAATCTATACCAAGCTGCTCTGAGACAGCAAGGATCACCATGCCTGATGAATTACATGCCCAGCTAGTTGCTTACATGGCTTATATACATTGAGGTTGTTAAAAGCATTAATCACAGTCAAACAGACCTTTACCTTTAACAAACTAACCCCAGATGCTTCACAGCCATTCAGAGACTTTAGGAGTAGCAAGAGTCTGTTTTCATTTTATACTGGAGAAGCGTAGGTTAAGTAAAGATTAAGTGACTTGTCCACTACCAAAAGATCTAAAAACAAGGAAGTTTTTTACCTTCTTCCCTTAAAACTAACCAATCCATTGGTGTTACTTCTCTGAGCTCCTGGGATAATCCTAGAGCCTTTGAAAGCAAAAATTTAATTTTGTCCTTGCTCTCTCAGTGCTTCAGCAATATTTCCAGGGATTCTTTCAAAGCCCTACACTTCCTAAGGAATTAAGCAATAACTCCAAGATAGGATAGTTACATAGATAAGGATTAGGAAAGGATGGTGAAAATCAATTTAATTAGTCTCTGCCAATCCTGAAATGACAAATAGTGGGAACACATTATCATACCTCTATCTCCATAGGGCTTTCACTACAGGTAACGAAGATCCTTACGAGACCCAGCTCCTTGTAACAATTCTTAGATGCAGATTTGAATTTATGCTGCTTTTCTCCCATTCCATATATGAGATGTCCTCGTGTTCTTCTTGGGAAATTTACCTCCATCACTCCAAGAACTTTTTTTCATTGTGACTGAGTGAAAGCTTGTCCCCTTGCAGCTAAAGGGGTATTTTACTGTCACTTCACATATGGGGACCTGCTATCTGTTATGTCAAATCCACGAGTGCACAGTGTTTTAATATCGTATGCAGATTTTCCTCCCTCACATTTCTATATGATAAACTACTAATGGCATTTTTTGCTTCATGCATATCATCTCTTCAAAATAGATCTACTTACAGTCAATTTGATTCTTACTCACTGTCATGGGTATTTTATATGCCCTGCTGCTCCATATCCCCCGTAATTAAATATTTCTGCTTGCTTTTTTTCTGATATTTGTTTTCCTTGGTATCTTCCCATACATCTAATATCCTTCTTTCTTTAGTATTTTAACAGAGGCACAGTAGGAAGAGCAGATGGAAACAGAGGATGCTACAGAGGATGCCAAGTAGCTTCTGAGCAAGTGGAGACTCCAAAAAGCTCTAAAATCCCCGTGGGGTTTGGTGACACGAGGACATTCCCTGTGCCTCAGAGACATGGGGGAGACTAATCAAGGCACTGTCCTGCAGCCAACTTAGAGCAAGCAGAGCTGGTGCCTGCAGTGACCACGCAGGTGACAGCAAACTGGGGAGCTGCAGCCAGGCATGCACAGCACGGGGCGCCAGGAAGAACACGAATAATTGCAGCTACAAAGCACCACAAACACAGTTCTGCATCCTTGCAGCTGCATTTTCAGGTGGCAGAAGTCAGGAGCCTCGGGGGTTAAAAAGAAGCAGAGATTTGTGAGCACACGCTGCAGGAGCATAGAGCACTGTGGGCACAGCAGAGGAAAGTAGAGCATGGAAAGGAGATCCTTACAGGGAGGCAGATAAACCAGGCCATCGGATCAAGAGGGAAGGCCCAATTCAGATGCAAAGGAATGACCCGAGGCAAAGGCAAAACAGCCCTCCCAAACTTTCACTATTTCCAGCTGGGGACAACACATAATCCCTATCTGTCACACTTAAGTCAACATTACTGCAGGATGGGAATGAGATCACAGCAACCACAGCCCAGAGCAGTGCTGAATTGAAGGGCTCAGCTCTGCATCTCCCAGGTTTACATTCCAGCTGCAGGAGGGCTGCTCTTCCTAACACTTGGCTCGCTTCTCCTCAGATGCTCAGACACTGCTGTCCTCTTCTTCCCAGCTCCTCAGACTGCAGAACTCCACCAACAGCTCCCTTGGATAGAGAGACCCAGGAGAGCAGATGTGTTGATGAATCCTGTGACTGGACTAACCACAATCAGAGTCCCTGGGCACAGAAAAAAGAAGCTGCTCCATAGCACATGCAGTCATGAAACAAGATCTGGTTTGTCACACTAGACCAAGGAGGTGTAGCAGGCACATTAAGCATTAATCTAAAACTCTTCTGTCATCTTCAACTCAAACATCAGCTTTGTCAAGTGATATCTGAATCCTTAATTTAGAAGTGTGGAGTCAGCTTTGGTTTTTCAATTTTTTTTTATCAAAACCTTACCTTCTGCCTGTAATGTTACTGTGAATAAACAATGTTACTTTAATAAAGAGGTTTCTATGCACCATATGCAATTGCACATGCTTTTAAAGATAAAATAGAATTACTACAGTGTTTTAAAAGTCCATATCCAGTTTAATGAGAGACTAGTTTATTCCTCTTTAGTACTTGTAAGAGTCATTAGACATCTTTCAACTCCCACTAATTACTTTGTTTTTGGCAGACATTACTGTTTCCTCCTCCTGCTTTTTTGAATAAATCTGAAATTAACAAGTCAATAAACTGACATGTTTACAGTAAAAATAACTCGGCTCCCCTGTCTTCTTCCTCCCACTTCTCATATCTCTTAGCAGATGAAAAGGTCATCGTTCACCTACAGGCTTTACACACACTCGAGGGGACTTGGGCACCTTCCCTTTGCATCAACCTCATCTCAAGTTGAAGACCTGCTATTACAGTAAGCTGTTCTTGTCGTCTTAGGTTTTGATTAATTGCTTTAAATAGTTTAAAAACCGGAGCAAATGCTTCTTTTGAGAAAAAGATATCTGGGAGAGAAAACATGAGTTGCTTCAGTGAACTCCAATTGCTGTGTGAAGTACACAGTCATTAACTGCTCCAGGAGCTGCTTTAATTTAAACGTGGAAAGAAAAACATCGGGAAACGGCAGTTTTGGTGCACCAATTAAAAAATGATGTCTTAAATCTTTAGACCCTTCCAACTTACATAACTGAGACGTATGGGGAAAACTAGGGCAGCAAACATCACCTCAGACATGGAGGCAGTCCCCACACCCTGGCACTTTGCTGCTCTGCCAGGGAAGGAGGCAATCTCCAGTGGCTGAGTGATGCTGAGGAGTTCCGACAGGCTGTCTTTGGCAAAGTACCCACGCTCTTAACACTACCTTGACATGCCAAGGGCAGTTAAAAAAAAATCACAGTGAAAAGTAGATGCCCAAGTCCTCCAGCTCACTCCAAACTTCCACAGGAGAATCAAGGCTGGAATGGCATTGCTGCTCAAACAGTACCAGATGCAAAACGCAACTGGTGAGCGGTGTTTGGGCATTTTGTCTTATTGCAAAGGTAGTTAAAGCACCTGCTTTCTGTGCTAAGCAGAATTCTCAGAACTGCAAAAGCAAAACAAAGCCTTTAGTGTGTTGTGCAGAAAGGTTAAAAAGGAAATGACAGTTCTCTTTTCTGAGATGAGGAAATCCCCCCCAAACCTACTGCGCACACAGAAACATGCAGGACAAAAACAGAGGAAAACAGAAAAGCACGGGAACTGCAGCTCTTCCACAGCTGGGGAGATCATTGCTGGCTAACAAGTGCTTGGTTTGTACATCTGAGACACCCCCCTGCACATATGGCACAGCTTCAGTTTTGATTCCGACAGAAAAGATCTTTCTGGAAGCAGCAGATTGTCCATTAGGGCCATTGAGTCATCATGGGGTTAGAACTGTCAGACACACACAGCAGAGTAGAAACGGAGAGCATTATTAAGCAATTATTTCTTTAGATATAATGATGAAAGACTTCGGGGCTGACGTACGTGAAGTACATAAATTAGTGCAAAGACAGCCAGCCTATAAATTGGAATGTAGTTGGTTAAAACTAAATACAACCACTTTGTTTTAACTTTTTTCTTCTAGACAGTAAATTACTTGTCATTATTGATTCTTCCTGAAAGAAGAGTTTCAAGGTCTGCAAAAATACTTCTCAAGAATTACCATAATATTTAAGCACTGAACTAAACCAAAAATCCTTTACAACACATGAGGTCAAATCTCATTAACCCAAAAGCCATACACACATTTAACTCATTAGCTTGCATGAATAAGAAATTTCCTCTTTTCCCATCTCACAGCTACAGCTGCTCTGCAATGACTCCAAAAGCCCAAAAAGGACACGGATAACTCACGCAGCTTTTATCACATTAGCCACGGTCTGCAGTTCTCATAATCATTAGCTTTGAAGTGTATTAAACAAACCAGAACACGACCTTAGAGCTGATATTTTAATCACACCACATAAGAACAATTCTTTATCACAGATATTTCATTAAGGCCACCAAAAGAGATGCTATTGAGAACTGCCCAAGCCACAAGCAGGCAACGAACTACTCTCACATTGCTTTATTGCTACAGACCTTCTCCAAAATAACTCTCCTAGTGACTGCACTAAGGTATTTACACCATAAATAAATACATTCTTAATGGGATCAATGCATCCTTACATCCCTGTCATTTCATACTGCTTTAAATGCCAAGTACAGAGGGAAAATAAGTACCAAAAACTTCACAGTTATTACTGAACTATAGGATTCATTTTTCTGTCTTGAAGTGGCTACAGCTTTATGTCCAAGACTATTTAACAAAGAGGTTCACAGAAAATGTGTCCTTCTGTCAATTCAATAATTCAAGATTCAAAAGTATTTCCTTTCCTCCTGCAGGAATACATGGTATGTTATTTCCCCCACCTCTAAGTTCTGCTAATGTTTAGTCATCCAGTTCACAAGACCATGCTGGAAAGACACGAATTAAACCCAAAATTTTTTAAGAGACTTCCAAATTTAGCTACTCTGTTTTTTCATCCATACAAAGTATGTATATATTCCTAAAGACACATTTATCACTAATTACAGTGACTATACAGACATCTTTCCCTACCATCTGCCCATTATAGTGTATCAGAGATATGCAAGTGTATATAAAATAGAGGAAACCAAACATTAACTTTTAAAACCATGCTTACACACCAATTTTCAATGTTATTTTGAACACACAGCTTAATTCAGATAAGGACAGCCTGAAGACTGAGTATAGGACAGATGTACCCTATATTAATTCAGCCTGTGCTTTACACAGACAGAATAATGTATTGCCCACACAGAACACAAATTGCTAGAAATTATTTTAAAAGGTATTCAGGCATGCCAAAAATGTGTCTTCACTGATGATGAGCAACTCAAAAAACAAATTTGAAATTTTGAGAAGTAAAACACTAGTTGAAAAAGCCTTTAAAGAGCAGGGAGTAACCAGATCTTGCTGTGAAGAATTCCACCAGCACCAACCCGTTTTCACTGCTACATTTTGTGATATGGAAGATCATAAATTGAACTAAGTTACACGTAAATACAACACTTACATCAACAGAATAAATTTCAAGAGAGTTATTACAACAACAGTGTTCCTAGAACTATTCATCCCGAATATGAAAGCAGACAACTGACACATTCATGAATAACTTTCATCTACATGTGAGCAAATTGCTGACAACCGTAGATGCGCAGACAAACTCAAAGCAAATTTAAAAATCCCAACTCAAACTAGACTAGAGGATGTGAAAATACAGGATAGATAGTCTCATGAGGTCAAATTTTGGAACTCATGACTGCATTTAACAGGAAACTTCACGTTGCCACAAGCCTTCACACTGTATTACACCTTAGGCTGCCCTGTGTAATTCTGTAGACAACCCACACCTTAAAAAAAAGCCATCAACCATTCCTGCTCCCTCCCTTCCCTCAACAATTACTCCTCGTCACACTCAAGCAAACCAGAATAATTCTAAAAAATACAATGGATGTAAAATAACAAAGCGTGAATCTGGTCCAAGCCTCATGGCTTAAGAGCAAAAAAAAAAAAAAAACCAAAATAAAAAAATCCAACCAAGACCTGACAGAATCTGGAAAAGTATCACAAAATTGATGGGAGGGGGTAACAATGTAAAGTTTTAGCAGCTCTATGACTGCATCTTTGTAGCTTTATTTAAAACATACTAATTTCGCTCAAAGGATAAAATACCATTCAAGAGACATTTGGCTCAATCTATGCTACAACATTTTGGTAAACACCTCTCACCTACACAGAATGGCGTCATTTTCCATTAGACTAAATCACCAGATCACACCAAAAACGAGGGGAGAATTGAAGACTCCGAGCTCGAAGGTGATTAACAGCACAAAACTCATACACATTATGCAGGTTTTAAGTAGCCCTTTAATAGCAGGATGCGTGGAGTATTTGATATATGGGAGATCATCCATCGATCTGATTAAAACAAAACAGGGTGGTGCGGGAAGGAGAAAACTCACGCGTAAAAAGGTGTAACAATCCAGGTGCCTTTTTCCCCTGTTTTTCCCCAGCCCGTGCCCTTGCTCACGTCTAAGGAGGAGACGGAGCTGGGTAACACACACGGACACCTGCACATCGTCCGTCTGCTCCCACAGGCATCAAACTCTTCCCACCTTGCCACCAGCACTGCAAGAAGTTACAGCCAACGCCTGACAAGTTTAATGCTTTAGCTGTTCATTCTCACGTTGCCACTGGGGAATTTGAGTGCCTTAACGTTAGGCAATAGCGACCAGCATTTTAAAAAAAGTGAGCGTTAACAGCGGTACAGCAGAAATGCAAATTCGAATCTAAAACTGAGTTGATGCGTTAATATCAATATTAAATTTTAATCAATGAGCTCTTTCCGCAACATTATTTAAAACTTCAAACCTTAAAGCTCGCTAGGAGCAGAATTACCTCGACAAATAACGCACAAGTTTAGTTCTTTTAATGGCCAGCACCCGGGGCGCACAGACGGTGCGCAGCGCGCTCAGCGAGCCGCCAGGACGGGTCTGCCACAGGCGGGAGCCTCACAGGCGGGCTCTGGAAGCCCAGCTGCGGGCTGGGAGCGGCCGAACAGCTACGGGGACCCGCAGCACAGCGCGGGCGGGTTCTGGGGCACGGCACCGCGGCACTTTCACCCGAGCACAACTCCGGCTGAAGCGCTCCCGCCGCGGCACGGGCGCCGCAGCTCCGCGGGGCCGGAGAGAGCGCGTCCCTCCCCCGGCCGCCTGCAGGAGCCGAGCGAGCACCCGAGGGGGCTCTGGGCTTGCCTGCCGCTCCCCGCCGGTTATCGCACGCCGGAGAAGCGGCTCTGATACCGAACGCCTCCTCTCCCGCCGCAGCGGGCACAGCCCGTCCCCCCCTCCCTCTCACTCAGGCACTGAGTGAACGCCGGCGACCCCCGCACGGGCAGCGGCTCCTCCGCACCGCCGCTACTCCGGCACGGAGCCTCGGGGAGCTTCGCTCGGTGTAAGAAATGAGCCGGAGCCACCCGGTTTATCTGGTCACACAGCCCCGCGAAGAGACGAGCGCACTCACCAGCACTGCCGCCGCCCCGCCCCACCCGCTGCCCGGCGGTGCTGCCGCCGCTCCGCGCTCCGCCGCGGCTCTGCCGTGCTGGGCTGTGCTCGGCTCTTCTGAGCCCCGCTCCGCCCGGGCACTGTCCCCGCCCCGCCCCGCCCCGCCGAGCGCGCCCGCCCCCGCTCCGCTCGGCATTGTGGGGCTTGTGGTCGCGGAGGGTGGACTACGAGCCCCAGGGCCCTGCGCGCGGTTCCGGACAACGCCTGGTGTGTGGTAACACCGCGGATCTTCCTCCTTCTCCTACTCCTCCTCCTCCTCCTCCTCCTCCTCCTCCTCGCGGGCGCTTCCGGCGCGGCGGCGGCGGCGGCGAAGCCCCTCGGGAGCAGCGGGGGCTCGGCGGGCCGGGGCAGGTGAGGTGCCGAGCCCTGCCCTGCCCTGCCCGGCTCTCCGCGGGCTGGATGCGGGGCCCGCCGCGCCCTCCGGGGCTGCGAGAGGGGCGGACGAGCCGCCCCCGGCACGGCGGCCGGGCTGAGGAAGCGGCTGAGGGCGGCCTCGCCGTGCGGGGAAGGTGCGCGGGGTGTCCCTTCCCCTCCCGGCCGGGCGGTGACCTCTTTCCTCCGGCCCCGAGGCGCCGCCGAGGGCTCGTCCTTCTCCCCGCCCTTCCCGCGGCCGCGGGGGTTGGGGCCTGGCCCCGCTCCGGGGTTCCCGGCCTGGTGCTGGTTCCCTCGGCCCGGGCCCGGCAGGCGCAGGCCCGGATGTGTTTTATTTTTGTGTGTATTATTTTTAGCTCGTCCTCTCGGAGCGGAGCGCTGTCAGGTGGCTGCGGCGGGCAGGGAGAAAGGGCACCTCGGCTCCTTCCCCCTTCCTGCGCCAGGGGAGGTGTAGGTTGAACATTAGGGAGAAATTATTCACAGAAGGGGTGATTAGACGTCGGAATGGGCTGCCCTGGGAGGTGATGGAGTCACCGTTCCTGGAGGTGTTTAAGGAAAGGCTGGACGTGGCATTCGGTGCCATGGTCTGGTTGACAAGGTGGTGTTTGTTCAGAGGTTGGACTCGATGATCTTGGAAGCCTTTTCCAACCTAATTGATTCTGTGATTCCTTCTCCGCAGGATCCCCCGGGCTGTGCCCCCCTTAGGGACTGAGCAGTCAGAGGAGGTGTTCAGGGCTGGGGTGTCCCATTAAGTTGCTCACTGAACTGGTGAGTTGGGTTGGTTCCTTTCCTGTAGCTCGCACATACTGGGTTGGCTGAAACCTTGTGCTGTTCCTGTTATCAGAGGAACTAATTCTCCTCTGGTATTTGTTTACACGTTGGAACATATTTTTGTACGTTTGGAGCTGTGTCATACCTGTTAGTGTTTGATAAAGTAATGGCTTCACTTTCACATTCCCAAAGAGGCGAAAAAGAAAGAGAAACGGGGACATGTTGTTGTGGTTATATATTCCAACTTTCACAGCCTGTTTCAGTTATGCTGTATAACAGTTTTAGTGTTGCTGACTGGTGGAACTGGAGCACAGGCTGTAGGGTCTCATGTGAGACACAAACTGGGTGTATTAGGACAGATTAAATCACTTCTATTTTGAAGTCCAGCAAAAGAACACAGACTAATTACAAGCCTGACTTCAGGCTAGGCTTGGTTTTTGTTTTTTAAGTTGATATGGTTCTAAAAATAGACATCTTGGATTTATCACAGGTCTGTGTCATTTCTGAATTAGTCATAGGACTGCTCTTACAGTAATCAAATGCATAAGCAGTTCTGCTTTGTCAGAGTGAATTTCACTGCAGGTGACTGTTACACCTGTGCGGAGATGTTTGAAACCTATTTCTGTTCTAGTGAGAAGCATTTGAAGACACTTTCAAAACTTCAGTTCTGTTTGCTGGTGACATTCCTTTTATTAACTCTTCAGTGAAACTATTTGGTGTAAGAATCAGCAGGATATGGAATCAGTTCAGTAGGCTGCCTTTTAAGTTTCTTGTTATCATCGCTGATTTTAAAATACAGATTGTTATCTTAACATTTGATCTGTATGCTAATCGCAGTGAATCCACCCATACTGTGTTCTCAGTTTTAAAAAGAAGGAAAGTAATTCTGTATCTGAAGCACAAAGCTTTGAAGCTTTGTATCATATAATCTAAGTTATACAAGGGGAAATAATTGCAATTGATAATTGAAATACAGTGGCAGGTAAAGTAACATCTGACCAAAAAAAAAAGATGTGTGAGTTTGGGGGTTTTTTTTAATTCTAGTGATCATTAATGAGAGAAACAGAGTTACCAAGACATGTGTGGGGTGTGCCTATAGTTAAAAGAGTATATTCTGCAACTTTTTTTACTTCAGTAAACTTTGCAACAGCAATTAGTAAATTACCTAAACTCCTTCCTCCGGTGCACATTGGTCTTACATTTTGATTCAAGCTCTGCCTCTGAATTTGTATGGAATTGATGCTGTTATTTCCCTTCCCCCACTCTTTCTTCCTGGACTTGCATGAGGTTTTCTGGTAACTCAGGGATCTCAGATCAGGTTAAAGGTGAAACCTCTTCCTGAATCCTCACTGCACAAAGTGGAGCAGAACCTCTTGGCAGTAAAGTAGTCTTTTCTAGCAGGAATGGAGCTCTGATTTTTGCTAGAAGCCAACCATTGAAATAATAATATTTGTAATCATTGCCTTGGGCCTTGTTCCTCTGTAGTACTTTTCTAAAAAAGAATATTAATGTCTAAGCACTTACCAGATCTAAGGTAGATGGAGCCTGGAGAAGCGAATAGAGACAACATCAGTGCAGAGGTAGATCTGCTGATGACAGAACTGAAACCCTGCCAATTGATACCAAATGTTTCTGTTGGTTTAGAACTTGAAAAGTTGAAATCATGAGAGTCTGCTCTCTTTGCTTTAAGCACTGCTTCAGAAGATTGTGTTACACAAACACCTTTCTTTGATGGAAACCTTGCTCATTTTCAGCCAGGCCTAGGAGCAGGTGTGGATTTGAGGAAGATTTTGCCTGCTGTAGTTATGTGGTGATGGTTGTGTTCCTATTAAGCAGCTGTGCAGTTCTCCTACTTGATTTAAGTGCATGACCAAAAGTCTGTCTGTCAGTAAATGACACACATTAGAGAAAGCAAAGTGTCACCTTAGACACTGATAATGGTGGCTGTACATTGGGGAAGTGTGGTGGTTTGTGCTCTTCACCCTTTTTGGCTTACAGGAAGTTTATCTTAATGTAGGGGTTGGGTGTTTGGGTTTTTTTCTGCTAAAGTTCAGTTGAATGATTTAAAATGTCATTGGGTGGCTATGGGGGAATAGGTCTGTCAAAGAACCTTCCCAAATCTATTCTTCATCTAAAATACACCAGTTCTCTCCCTGTTTGCTGAATGGCTGGGATCATATTTTAGTGCTGAGACTTAAAGGTTAGAATGTAAGATTTGTCCTGGCAGTGAAAGCACATATTCCATGTTAGTGCATGTCTTGGAATACAGCCTGATGTGTTTGATGGGTCAGGACTGAGTAGTCAGGGTTGTATTAACTTCTGGTGTTATTAACTGGTATTTTAGCACAGCTGACAAATCTGGATTCTCTTTAAATTCCCTGTGTCATTCTGTACGTTTTCTCCCAGGATTCTCGTTGCTCGTAGATTTGGATCTGTGGGGTCACTGTAATAAAAAGGAAGATCAGACTGACAGTGTAATATTTGGCAGTATCCTGCTGTCTTCTCCTCGTCTGCCCCTTCAGACCAATTAACAAGTTTGCCAGCAGAGTAACACCTTTTATACATCTTACAGCAGTTTTCCAGGATTTTCTCAACTGTACCACTCCACTGTGTCCTAATAAATCACCTTCTCATGGAATCTTATTCCACCTTTTTTGAGAATGTAAAAAACCCAGATGACAGATGAAACTAGGGTAAACTCGTCTCAAAGAAAAGACTCTTTTGAGATTGGAGGAACTGAAGTTAAGCTGTTACAAGACACTGTCATGAAGTCTGGCAGCTGTGCAGAGCTGCTTTTGATCACATCCTAAAAGAAATGCTGAAAGCTCCTCCTTGCTGCATGGTAATGTGCATTAAACTTTGGCTTCAGTCGGGCCATTTTGAAGGTTAGTGGACTTGCTGATAGTTGATCTAAATAGAACAGAAACTTCAGTTTTCATGGGGATTTGATCCCTAATCAGGATTGAGACTTCCTTCAAGGGTATTTGGATGTGCTTTAGTGCAGCTATGACAAACTGACTTTCAGTAACACGATGAACATGGAGTTTTTGTGAAGATAGTTATTCTTTCTATTTACCACTAGCAAAGACTGAAGTGAATAAGTTACATCCGAAAGATGTGAAGTTGATTCTTAACTGTAAAGATAAATAGTTTGAGAATTTTAGCAGTCAGGTACTTGCATGACACTGTGATGCTTCCTAGTGTATCTTCTGGAAAATAGGAGGATTTCTGAAATAATGAACAAGCAGTGTGAGATATGGAATATATTTCTTTTCATACCTTGGCAACAAAAGCATTTGCTGTTCTTAAGTATTTCTTGTGTTCATGTATATATAAATCCACCTCTTCAGTTGCAAAATCGGTATCATTTTTGTTAATATAAATCCAAGTGTTGTATTTTTTTTTTAAGAGTGTCAGTGTCTGGAAAAGAGGTAATAGATAATGTATAATTGTTTTTATATGAGGGTTTTAACTGTACCATGGATTAGTAACAATAGCTTATGGCTCTTCAGGAGAAAATGAGTTCTTCATGGTAGCCCACAATGTAATAGGTTTTCATCATCATAAAAATCCATCATTTCACTTAGTATTTCCCTTTGTGTGTGTGTGTGGATACTGCTAACCCATAAAAACAAAGTAATTATATCTAATGGCAATTTTGTCCTTTTTTGCCCTTCCTCCTGTGATAAAAATCTTTTGGGTAGAGTAGAACAATGTTCAGTGACCTGATTTAACTATTTTAAAAACTTACTCTGAGAATACAGATAAAAACCTGCAGTAAATTAATCTGTGAATGCAGGTGGTGCTTGTCAGATGCATGAGTGGATATTTACTGAACTTCCAGAAACAAGGAATTAAGCAGCAAAACAAACAGATCTCCATCCAGCAGGGAATACACATGGATAATAAATGGGACAGCTTGTACCTGCAGTAGGGAGTGAAAACTTGTTCAGACAAGTTCCCTCCCCCCATGAGAGCAGACCTTGCATGAATTTATGTAACTGAAACAAGTTCTTGGAAAAACACTCAACTTTTTGAGGAATGATGAATATTCACTTGTATTCTTCCATGTTCTTGACAGCTGTGAAATACCAGGGGTAGGTGATAAAGTTGTGAGACCCCTGATATTTGCAGTTCCATCCGTGTGGATGGATTTCATCCATCCAGACCCCTTTGTAAATTCTCAGGAATCCTATTCTGGGGCTGAAGGAATCAGCTCAGCTGTGGCATGTTGGGGTTGGAACAGCAGGAGAAACAAAGTGAGGTTTTGCAGTAAGCAGTCCATGTCACAAGACTTGTATAAAGTTCTTACTGTAGTCATGTTTAATTTTTATTCAAATTTTACCGTTCACAAGCTCCGATGAGATGTGCACAATACTTGTAGTCATCCAAGTTCTTCTCTGTGCTGACTGTAATCAATAACAAATTTCCCTTGTGTAATTATGGCTAAACAATTACCTATCTGCCCTGGACAAAAAAATACCTGTTCTTCTATTTAAACAGCCTGAAGATCTTTATCCAGTGCAGAGCATAATGAGGAATATGACTTGAAGAAATATCTTGTCATGTTTTTAACCTGTTCATACTCTCAGGAAGTGATATTGATTGCTGTAGCAGTTTCTGCTGTTTCTTCTCATTTCACTCTCTTCACTTCTTACTAAAATGTCAATAAATTACACAGACATGCAAATGTCTGGTGTCTGGAGCTTGCTAGGAGGGAAAAAACCCTCCTCTGGTGCATTAAATACTCCAAGCAAATCTAAAAATTAAAACTGTTAATATATTTCTTTTTATCTTTATTCCTAACTTGGACTTCAGGTCTTTAAACTCAATTATGTCATATAAAATATTTGAAAAGAATCTGATGAACAGAAAATACAGCAGGCTGGAACAAGGGATTTTTATCAGCTGTAAGGTGACCTTTTTTCTTTTCCACATAATTTCTGGGTCCGAGCAGTGATCCTTCCATGTTGGGTATGATGAGCTGGACTGGGTGGAGAACTTCCAAAACAGAGGTTCAGTTACTGGAACAATAATTTTCCATTGAGTTAATGTAGCTGGTGCCACACCCTGAGTGGAAACATGACTTCAGCTTATATAAAAGCAAAGATGTAGTGTTCAAATTCAGATGGGTGGAAAGTAGGCACTGATCTCCAGCAGAATCACAGCTTGATGCATGTGCAAAAATATGGAGTATTTGTAGGTAGTTTTAATAGTCACAATGCATCTGTATGAGGTTTGGGGTTGCAGCATGTGGTGCTTTCCAAGCTTTTCCTGGATGGGAGTTGTCAGGAACCTTAAGCTGCTGCCTATGAGTGGTAGCAAGATTTTTGTAAATATCACATAAAATCTCTGCTTTCAGGAAAATTGATTCCGTAAGAACTTGAAGGAAAAAACACTTTTGGTAGCACCTTTGCTTTAAAATACTCACTTAATAGATTTCAGTTAGGGTTTTGAAGTTACACCAAGTGGTCATTCCATGTTTACTTGACTCATGTCCTAAGAAATCCCTGGTTTTTAGGCAGTAAAACTCACGTTGATCTGTGCCTTGTCATTTTAGAACCTGTCACTCACAAGCTTTTGTAATTGTGTGTTTGTTCTCTCTTTTCTCACACACCCTAAGGACAATATATTTTCCAAGTTCTTCAAGTATTCTTGCACAACGAGGAAAAAGAAGAAACATTTCAGTGAATGAGGAGTTTTTTGCTTCTATAGTGTTTTCCTTGAGAAGTGGCTCTTTGAATGAGGATGACAATGGAAGAGATGAAGAATGAAGCAGAGACCACTTCTATGGTTTCCATGCCTCTCTATGCTGTTATGTACCCTGTCTTTAATGAGGTGAGCTCCAGTTTACCTTGGAATGCAATAATCCCCTTTCTTTTGGGAAATGTGGCCACAGTAACAGGTTGTTCATCTTGTGAATGAAAGCTTTGTCTAACACATCTCTCTCTGCATTGTTTCACCCTTCTTGCCATGAATACTGTTTCATGCTCATCAAAGGTTGCTGTTTGTCTTGGTCCTGAGCTTTTTTCTTACCTTTAACAGAGGATTTTCACAAAAATGCCATGTTTGGTATTCTATGGCAGGAAATAACACACTGTCGAACCTGTGAACAGCTTGATGCATTTTAATTTTACTGCTAATGGTTATAATTTAATAGGATAATTGTTTTTCTGTGAGTATCAAAGATTGTCAAAGTGTTCTCAAAATCTTCTGTCAGACTTTTGCTGCAAAATACATCCAGTGATTTTTGTTTTCATTTGGGGAGGAACTCTTCCCTTTGGGATTAACTTTATAGTATCTCTCAATTGAGACCAGCAATTTGAAAGCTTCTCTCAATTCCCCTTTCCATTCTGCTTTATCGGGCAAGGTGTGATTACTTGACTTGTTTTGTTCTGATAACAACAGAATTGCTAATAATTAATTCTGAACTTTTATTGCAGCTAGAAAGAGTAAATCTGTCTGCAGCTCAGACACTGAGAGCAGCTTTTATTAAGGTGAGAAGGAACTTGCACTGAAAAATGGTTATTTCAAAAGTAAGCTGTGTATGATGAAGCTAAAAGGTCAGCTCTCTTGTTTCCTTGTCTTTTTATCTAAGACTTCATCCTTGATCCAGTAGTCTAAAAATAAAGTGGACAATTGCATGGACTGGAAGTTTGAGATGTCTGCAGATGTCATGAGTAGAAATCTCAATGAGCAATTTTAAACAGTCTCTTCTCTTGTCCATATAGAACAAAAGCTTAAATGAGGGAGCAGTCAGTGAATAAATAATAAACTTAGTCTAAAACCCACCAGATTTGTAGAATAGGTGCTCATGAGCAATAGGCACGTAGCAGACTTTGCAAGTTGTTTACAAAGTGAGTGGTAATGGGATTTTTTATGGATGAAGTTCAGTTTTTGTGTAGAAATCCAGCAGTAAATGGAAAAAAAAGATTCTTCTAACTTTTCCATTGTATTCCTAGAGTGAAAATACAGATACTCCTTTATGCTGCTTTATTGAAGTGGTGATCTTTTGAAATATTGAAACAAAATAATTGCAGGCATGACTTACCCTAATATCTGTGTAATTCTGTGATACCTCCCTGTTCTTGCACTTAGATTTAAGGGTACCTTGATGGTCTTAAGCCTCAAATAGAGCTCCTACAAGTGTGGGTTGGTTTTGTGTGTTGTCACAATGGATGGTAAGGAGCTAAGCTGGATGCTAATAATGTTAAACTGAGATGTTGGTAAAAATGGCAGTGCCAGCTAAAAAACCCACCCAGGCTCATTTTTATTCCACACAGAGCAGTTTTTTGGTAGCAGCACAGGTAGTGTGAACAGCTCCAGTGTTAGTCCAGCTCTTTACTTAGGTATGTCATCAATCAAAAGCTGGGTTTTTCTGAAGGAGCAATTCCCAGCTGATGTCTGAGCATATGATGTGATTCATGAGGGGCACATTTATAAAATGTCATGGGTAAGGTGGGGGAGTAGCACCTGTGTTGGAGTGAATTAAATTCCAGGGGATACAATATCTTTGTCTCAAAGCTCAGTGTTTATGAAAATATAACAGGATAGAGACATTTATTAAAACCTTTCTTACTCAAATTAAAATGAGTGCAAGGGCTTATTGGAAAAGTTATTTATACAAAATCAGTGATGGAGTCCAAGAAAAATGAATTTTGTAGTGGAAAAATGTTTTTTAATGTAATCTACTGGTCTAAAGCCATTAGACTTTCAAAGTTTCTAGCAAACTCCTGCAGTATCTGAAGCAACTTACAGGAAAATCTGCCTTTGTGCTTGCAATGTCCAGGCCTTGCATATTTAAGAATATAAACTTTCTCTGCTATACAGGCTGAAAAAGAAAATCCAGGACTTACACAAGACATCATCATGAAAATTCTGGAGAAAAAAAGTGTGGATGTGAATTTCACAGAGTCTCTTCTGCGTATGGCAGCTGATGATGTAGAAGGTAATAAATCTTATCCTGAATAACTGTATTTTTAATTATACTGTTAACTAGGAACATGCAATTCTCTATTTCTTTTTTTTTCAGAAGAGATTATTTGTTTCTTAATAGAATTTTTTCACATTGGTAGAAGAATATTTGTATTTTTTGAATACCAGTACTGGGGAAATTAAATCTCCCTGAAAACCATACTTGACTAATAAGAGAAAGAAAGAAGGAGAATGAATGTTTAGAACTATGTTTTTATGGGTGCATAGTTCACCTTTTTCAGTGCTAACAACCAGGAAGAGGCAAATTTGGAGTATAACATCTCCTTTTTTTTCCCTGCTTCAAATTAAAAGCAGTAGTTACACTGTCAGAGAAGGAGAATATAGTGTAGGCTTTAAGTTATTTTAATACTGAATTTGATGACTTTAATGTCTCAAATAAAGGAAGATGGGCTCTTTTTCCACCGTGCAGTAATAAAGGTGATTGTTGCACTGTCTTGATTCACACAGGGTTCATTCCCTGCAGGTCTCTGGTCATGGCTGTTTCTGTGCTGTTCACCTTCAAATACACCACGGCAATCCTGGTGCATTTTGTGTCGTGTTTGTAGCTGTCACTACAGACTCGAGGACAAACTAATGGTTTTGAATATGTTCTTTCTGCCAGAGTATATGATTGAAAGACCTGAACCTGAATTCCAAGATCTTAATGAAAAGGCACGAGCACTTAAACAGATTCTTAGTAAGATTCCTGATGAGATCAATGACAGAGTGAGGTTTCTTCAGACAATCAAGTAAGTACAATGTGATGGATTCTTCTGCAGATGGAGAGGTCAAACTTTTTTTGTGTTTAGGCCTGAATGTTGAAATGCTGTGGGAGATGTAGCAGCATTGTTCCCATTGGAAGAGAGCCTGATCCCACTTAGAAATTACTTGAGTATTTTACTTGAATTTACTAGAAATTACTTGAATTACTTATTACTTGACCAAACGTGCTGATTCCTAGGCTGAATTCCCAGATCACTGCTCTGGCTCTCTGCTTTGTTTTTGTCACCGTGTCTGACACTTTGTACAGACTGTTTTAAGAAGTACTTGACTGCTAGAAAGGGATTAAATTCCAGCATTTCACGGGATCTCCTAAGGATATTAAAATTCTCTTTTTCTTGCCCAACAGAGACATCGCAAGTGCAATAAAGGAGCTTCTTGACACAGTAAATAATGTCTTCAAGAAATACCAGTACCAGAACCGGCGGGTATGTGCACCAGCTCTTCATCCAGTATTTCTAACAGCAAAAGAGGAGGCATCCTGTGGATCAAAGGATGAATAGGAAAGCTTAGCTGGTCAATGACACCATGCTTTAACAACAAATTTGTTTTATGATAGGTCTCAGGAGTTTTATAGAAAGAAAACGATTTCTCTTTGTTTTTTCTAAAGAAAAAGAAAACAACAAAATTTTTATGCCCGATGTAACAATAATCAATTTTCTGATCAGTTTAGCCTCAAGGTTCTCACTGTGCCCAACAATATGTGAACTAAGACTCTGCTCCTGATGTTTTTGTTTTCTTAGGCACTTGAGCACCAAAAGAAAGAGTTTGTAAAATACTCCAAAAGTTTCAGTGATACTCTGAAAACCTATTTTAAAGATGGAAAGTAAGTATGCTTTTGTCCTCTTGGTTTTGTCCTGTTGTTTTGACAATTTACATAAGGAAAGGCTTTGTTGACTAACAAGAAAATAGGACAAGCTTTGGGGTGTAAGCTGCCTTTTTTAGGACTTGCCTAATTATTTCCTTACTTGTGTCCTCTCATTACCATGGCTACTTTAAAATGCTATTTCTTCTGTAATGCCTTTGAATAAAGGGAAATTTGTGAAATACACCACCATATAACACCCATGTGTGGTGTTTTGAATTTGAATATGAGAAGTTAAATTTCCTGCTCCTGGGTGGTTTTTCTCAGTGTATATACAAGGACAAAGAAATTATGGATTTTTTAATTGAGAAAAGTAATTTACCTACTTGAAGTATCATTTGCAAACACGAAACATCTGTGCAGTGTTCTCTTTGATTTACATTTTTATTGGCCTTTCTTTATAGACCCTCACAGTGCTCTGCAGTATCTGCAATGATTCAGCTGAATCTTTCTCTAGTTGAACATTTTAGCCTTCAAACTGAGACTTTCTCCAGGTCTTCACCTTGTGTTTTGAAGTCACTATTCCTGTATAATTCACTGCAGTGATTCTTTTGGAAGATGAGTGTATCCCCCTCAGATTCTGACAGTGCCAAAGTGTTCTGTTTGAAAGATGAGAACCAACTTTCACATCAGCTCTTGTTGAGCTTGGCAAAGGCTGAGAGCACCCAGGAGATGGTGCATTACTAAAGGAGAGAGAAGTCTTGAGACCAGCTGGGAGTGTGATCCTGCTCCCACCAAAGCATTCTTGTTTTTCTCTCCTCTTACTGAAATTGGGGCTAAATTTGGTGATGATACCAAAATGAAAAGTTTAGGCCTTGGTAGCTTTGATTCCTGGACAGAAGTACTGTGTGCTGTGGGCTTAAGCTTCAAGTGTGTTAATTATTTGCAGCAGTGTAAGAAATGCCACAAGGCTTGTATTTCCTGTCCTTGGGAAGTCAGGAGGAATTTCCATCTGTCTGAGCTGCACATTGAGTGAGATCCCTGCTCCCCCCCAGAAAGTAACAGCACTAAACACAAGTCATGCTCAGATGTCATTACTGAGCTGAAAAATTCCGTGACCCCACACTTTTCTTTGCAAAAAGGTAACTAAAACAGTGTGTTGCTGTCACATGTGCACATTTAGTATTCCTTGAGGAAGGAGTTGCCAGTTCTGAAATTCCTGGGGGTGAAGAGCTCAGCTTTGGAAAGGTGTTTAACAATCACAGAGTCAGAAAATGGCTGTGACCTTAAAGATCATCTGGTTCCAAGCCCCAGTCATCTGCTCCGTGGTTTTCCCTTCGTTATCTGAATCCCAGAACGAAAGGATTTGAGATGTCAGTGACGATTGAGAGCCAAATTCTTTAAGTTCCTGCCAAATGAACACAGCCTTTCTGGGATTAGCTATGCAAATGAGGCTGGCCGGCTGCCAGCAGGGAGCTTCAGGTAGGTCAGCACAGGGTGGAACATCCCTGTGCTTCCAATTTTCAAAGCCTAGGTGCCAATAATGCTGGGTTCCTCCAATGCCATGTTTCCAGAAGTGTCTGAAGCAATATTCTTCTCTTTCCACAGGGCAATAAATGTGTTCATAAGTGCCAACCGACTAATTCATCAAACCAACTTGATACTCCAGACCTTCAAAACTGTGGCCTGAAAACTGTATATGTTGAGAGTTGTACTTTTCAATGGTGGATAGGGTACCTTTATATGTAAATTTTAAAGTTTTGACTGTATAAATTATCAGCCCCTCTCGAGGGGCCTAATGCAGGATTTTGAATGGGATTATTGCCATCTTACACCATATTTTTGTAAAACATTGTAGCTTAATCATAATCTCACAAGAAAGATTTTGCATCACTTTTTGCTATTATCATTCTTTTCAGAATTATAAGCCAAAAGAATTTACGCCTTAATGTGTCATTATGTAACATTCCTTATAAGAATTGTAAATATTTGGTGTTCTGTTTCTGACATTTTAACTTGAAAGCGGAAAACTGCAAGATTATGTATTTAACAATATTGGTGGCAAATATTCAATAAATAGTTTACATCTGTTAGACTGTCTTTTTGTATGTGAACAAAAGTGCATAACTCATCTTTCTAGAACTGCAGAACATTCATTCAATAGAAAAAAAATTAAAATTATTTGGGTGCTTAAAGCTACTGGGAGTTCAAATTAGTGTAAAATGAGGGGTTTTCCTTAAAACTGAGATTTTGGTTGTTATCTAGATCAGAATAATTATATTAAAATGTCTTTGAGAAAGTAATAAATAAACCCAGAAGTGAGATGTGCTTTTGTTTTTGATAGAAATTAGATCTCACTTCTTTCTTTGTCTTCTGGTGGTGGTGAGTTAACAGGTTTTTTACTCCTAGGCTATTCCAAGGTTTGGAGCACAGGATTATTTGAAATATATGCAGCAAAGGTTGAATTGAATCTCTTCAGATAAGTGGGTTTGAATTTGTCCCCTTTGGGAGGGAGGAGGATTTGAGCTAGAACTCTTCCAGGTAGCGCTAGTGATACCTATACTATGCATGCCATAAGGCAACTTTGTTTTTTCAGGGAATTGAAATCATGTGAGACCTCGAGTGACAAACCTTGGCTGTGTAGGTGGTTAAGAGCTGCTGCTGGACAGGTGGAAGTTTTCTCTTTGTGATTTTCTGGTGATGCTTCACAAGTTCTGACGAATCTCTCGCATGCCCCTTGGAAGTGCACCTCGAGCTGATTTGGAAATAGAATAAACCTCTGGAAGTTTGCAAAATCTAACTAGGAAGTTTAGGGAAGAATGTGAAGCAGCTTCTAAAGCTGCACAAGCTGTTGCAGGAGGAGCACTCCAGGCTGAAAGAGCACAATTGCTACAGAACTATTCCTTGTTTGGCTCTAAAGGTGAAGAAAAGGTACCTCCAGCTTGTCTGGCACACTGGCCTGGTGCTGTACTGCTCATCTGGGGCAAGTGCCTTATCCCAGGTACAACAGCTGGGTCCTTGCATTTGGTGATTGCTGAAAGGATCAAAACGGGGGGAAACGCAAACTGCAGCCTCCCAAATAGCACTGGATGTTCTGCTGTCTGTCTGTGCATGGAATCGTTTCCTCGGTGAGAGCACTGACTGTAGTGAAATAGAACAATGTGAAGGAGAGTATTGTGTAAAAATGAGTTCTTTGGGAATGTATGTTGTGCAATTTTTGGTTACACGTAGAGCTATGAGCAGGACGTGGTCCTTGAAGCTTGCTGTTCAGCCCGTTCTCTCTTCTGACGGTGGTGTCTCGTGTCCTTAGCAAACTGAGCTTAGCAACGTGGCCAAGGGATGCAGAACCAACTTAGAGTTAAAACTTTCTGGTATTTCTTCAAGCTTGGCCTGCTGAACTGTCATTTCTTGGCAAGTGGTAGAAGAGCAGCAATGCTAGCAGCAATGTTACTCTAAATTGTTAGAGTAATATAATAGTTTTATACTACTATATAAAAATTATAGTAATATTTAATTTGCATCTTTGCATTCTGTAAGTAAAAGGGTTGAGTAGTGTTCCTTGTGGATGATGCTCACTTAAGTCATAGCTCCGAAGGGCTTCATGGAGATCAGTTAGTCAGGGAGAAGGAAGGGAGAGGCACCTGGAGTTTGTGATACTTCATCTGCCTTGAAAAGAGTGTTTGGTACCGGGGAGGCTGCAGCAGTGGCTGTAGGGACAGAGAGACACAAAAGATTGGGTTATATTTTATGAATTGGACCTAATTCCCATAATATTCTGAGATTTCTCTGTTTTCTTGGATTGAGCAGGGCAGTAATTAGTGCTGGCAATCATTGGTTGATTGGGACCATGTTTGTGTCTAAGGGTGGTAAAAAATAAATATAAAAAAAACATTTATGACTTGTGCTCCAAACAAGCTGCTGTGTTACGTCCTGCCAGTTGATTCCTCGTCTAATCAGAGGTTATTTCATCAAGAAATGAGCTCTTCCTGTTCATCAGTTCTTCCCAAAACCTTTATTGGGTAAAAGGTACCAAATACAGGGCTAAGCTTCAGGTTGTCTGGCCAATGTGTTTTGTTTTATTTATAACCTCATTGTGATTTCTATATGTTACCCTTTGAAGTAATGGAAAATTATTCATTGTAATCAATGTCTGGTAATGGGAAAACTTGAAAACTGGTGTCTTCAGGTCACACTCTTTTGTTGTGTGCAGTGAATCCATATCTAGTGGTCTTACAAACCTTTCTTTTCCACTGAATATGAGCTGGGACATATGTCTGTCAAATTTTGTTGTGGTTTTGCACTTTATTATTCAAGTTACCTGAGTAGCTGAAGATAAGTTTCTCTTAAGGATTTCTGATACAGCAGTTAGTGTTGCGAAATGCTCTAGAAAATTTCTGCTGTGAATGTGGGTTATAACTGCTATGATAATGTTGACATACAGAAAACCAATCTAATAAACAAAATAAAACTTTGTATATTTGTTAATTAAGCAAAGAACTGTCTTAATCACTTGTTTTGATTTTCCTCAGCTTATAAAGAACTGAAGAAAAGCTTAGACTGACTTGTTTCTGGCTGGAAGCTTTAATACCGATCCACAGATTTGTGTACAAGTCTGTGAGATGTGCCAGGTGCCCAGCTCAGAGCAAGGTTTATGTTGAGCTGACATGAGTGGTGAGTATGAAATCTCCCGGTGTCCTGGTGTCAGAACTTCCACGTATCCAGCCAGCAGGAGCAGATAGTGTTAGTCTTGATTAAACATTATCTTTTCATATGATCTTATCTAGATTACCACCAAAGTGCTCAGTGCTCCTTCTTAATGTGCTTTTCAGATGTTGCACCGTGTGTCCAGGGAAGCCTTGTTTGTTCTGCAGGTGTTATCTCCTCGTTTTACAGAGGCTCTGCTTCTCTGAGGTGGGTAGGGAAGGAAAAGAAGGTTGTCAAGACAAACTTGCCACAAACCTAAGCTTTAGGTTGCTCCATTTATTTGATTTCCCCTGCAGACAGGAACAATGTGTGCAACAGTAATAACTGGATTGGGCACACCAGTGATTATCCCTTGCCTTCGGAGGAGGCCCTGGCAGTTCTGCTTGAGAATCTTGCTTTGCCCTGCTCAGCCTGGCTCATCTTCCCCCAGGACTCCCCTTCTGGGGAAGCTGTTGCAGGCAGTTTGTGCTGGGAGGCGTGGGAACTCCCTGAGCTTTGCATAATGATCCCGGCCATCGCTGCACTTTGTCATTTTCCACTCCGCTCTTTTGGTTTTCCTCATACACATCTGGGCAGATGCTGCTTTTGAAAGAGAATAGTAGGGAATGTGGCTCAGGAACAGAGCCACTGCCTAGCAGCAGCCTTAAAAAACAGAAGATGCTCCTGGGTCATTTGGCTTCTCTAACAGAAGTTAAAAACTCCTGTAGAATGTTGGCCCTAAATCTGTCTGGTTCTATTTTAAAGCCAGCTTCTTTGTCCTCGTTCCTCTTTTTACATGTCATTTTAGAACAGTCTGAAAGAATAAAAAAACCCTTCAAATACTGAACTTTAATATGCTGCATAAATTTAATTTATGATGAAGAATTCACTAACTTTGGCCACAACTATTATTTTTCCCCTTTTCTTCACTTAGTCCTAGGATGAATTTTGTGCCACTGTGGGCTTCACTTTTAAAGATGCACAGTCCCAAGGGTTTGGACCTCTAAACAGAACAAGGGGTTGGGCAATGCTAAATTTGCTCCTTTGAGGCTGAAACAAAACAATTCGTCTTCATGCTGTAACACAAGCTTTAATTTTGCCAAAAACTTGTTGGTGCTGGTGTCTCCAAAGTGGAGGAAAAGGGTTTGGCTCACCTGTGGTGGGGATGTCCCTTGGCTTCTCTGTCCCTCTCCTGCCCCACAGCCTGGCTGTAATGTAGACCTTGATGTCTGAGACAATGCAGGATGCTTCTCCCTAGCTTTGCTTGCTGGATTCCCTGAGCATTTTCTCCATTTTCTTTCTTATTTCTCACCTTATCCTCCTTCCCCCATCCAGGCCTGGCTGCTGTGACAGGAAGGGGCTGAGGCAGCACATTGTCATATCAAGGACACCTGCAGAGCAGGGACACCACCAGCACTGACTCCTTGGTGATCACCTGGGGTCTGTTCCCCAGTTTAGCATTACTGCATGGCATCCTCACAGCTGGTTTTGCCACATTTGGGCAGGTCCACGGCTTTAATGTTCTTGGAAGGGTCAGGAGTGGAGCTCAGCAGCGCCTGAGGCGCAAGGCTGTGCCTCCTTGCACTCAGCAGAGAGAGCTCGGCTGCAGTGCCACCCCTGGGCTCTATCAGAGTCTGTGATTATGTGATAAGGGGTTTTATCTCTTCCCTCTCTCTGCCACCTTGCAGTGCTGCTTATCACCATGTAAAGATCAGAAAGGCTTCACCTGGCAGCACACGAAGCCAGAATTTGCAATTCAGGAGTTGACCATCCCAGAGAACGCTGTGTTGTTGGGTAAAGATCATTTTGCTCAGACAAATTCAGTGAAAAGTTTGGTTACACTTTTCTGTTGCTCTTTCTTTGGAATTTGTTCCTGCTATTAAAGATTTATAAATCATGAGGATTCCTTTGTTAAGCACTAACCAGAGGTGGCTGTGGGGGAAGTTGAGTTGTTTTTGTGGGGACTGTCAGTGACACTTAAAGCACTGAGAGGAAGGGATGTTAAATTCTTCCAAGAACCAAGAGGAAGGGAATTCTTCTCACTCTAGAGACAGATGTGTTCTGCTTAGTGTATTCAAGAAGGAAAAGTGGTTTTTAGTGCTGTAATTCCATTATTGGTGACAAGGTAAGCAAAATAGATTTTCAATTGCTGATTTCTAATGCACGCTCAGATCTGCTGTATAAACACTTGTGAATTTGCATTTGGTATCACAGTCAAAGGAGTGATTCCACCTGATGGATAGAATAATTTCAGGGAGTATTTTTTACAATTTCACTAAGCTAAAAAGTATAAAACCCTATATCTAAATTAGACGTGTCTTTGACATTTTATTATTTCGTAATTGTAACTACTAGACTTTCCATAGTAGGTAATTGCTTTTTTCCCTGAAGCTGCCTTACTCTCCAAGGATAAATGATGGGTGAAATAGATGCCTGAGTTCCTGAAGTTTTAAAGTAAAGAGAATAAAGTATGAGCTAAAAGTGTAATTCACTTAGTCTCCCTCCTTGCTGCTGGGTATCTAATCTCCAATAGAGCCACAGTGAAAAATGCTGTGAAAAAAATTAAAAGGAGACTGAGCTACAACCTTTAAGAAAATGCAGGCGCTTTCATGGTGAGTGAATTTCCTAATTAAAATGTTAATTGGAAGGATTTTTGCCTTGCTTGTTGAGGAAAGTGTGGTAACCATTTTTACCCTGCTGTTTGCACAGCCGTGTGGTATTAATAATGTTGTGTGGTTCTCTACAGCTGCTTAATGAGTGACAAACAGAATTTTCTTAAGTGGTTTGCAATGGGAGAGCAGGAATTCCTTTGCAGGTTGTAATGCAGTAAGGATAATAAATATTGCCCCTGAAGGTTAAGAAGAAAGCCTCTCAGAAACACAGAGGTGATTATGTTGGAAAAGAACTCCAAGACTGAGTCCAAGCTGTGCCCGATCCCCACCTTGTCACCCTGCCCAGGGCACTGAGTGCCACATCCAGGCGTTCCTTGGACACCTCCAGGGATGGGGTCTCCCTCAATCCTCTGGATGTAGACAATCTCTGCAACAGCCTTATCTAAGTAAAATTCCCCTGTGATCCTTTAGCCCAGCCCCAGCATTTAGGGAGCCTGGGTAGAGTCTTGTCAGGCTCAAATTTGCTGTGCTCTGAACCCCCACAAAGAGCCATGCTTGCTGCAGATTACCTGAGAAAAAATCCCACCTACTTCCATTCAGTAAGAATTACAAAGTGTAAGGGGCAAAGAACATGTAAGTGAAGCAGAGTTTTACTTGCATTTTTTACATGACTTTAAATATAAAACCCAAAGCAAGCATTTAACAGTAAGCCCTTGTGCAAGTCAGTATTTTTATCTGAATGAGAACTGGGCTGTTCTTTTAAAAACCAAATGCCTGCATTACCAAGACATAAAAGCTAAGAATGGTTTTTTTTTTTCCTTTCAGCATAAGGAGAGACTTTTTTTATCATGAAACACGAGCAATACCAACTGCTGACAGTGCCAAAATAAGTGAGGTTCAACCTGTTGACCTCTTGCTATCTGGAGCTTTTCCTCATGAACATGCAATAATGGTTCTGTAATTCCCTGCCAATAGAAGGAAGCAACTTGCATTAGCAGAGCAGTGCATGAGGAGAATAGAGCTGAGCTGTGGAAGCACCTGTTGTACTCGTGTCTGTTCGACAGGAATTAAACAGCAAGGCTGACACGCTGCAATAATTAAGGATCAAAGCTACCCCTCGGCCAATTCTCATTTCCTGAGGTGTCGGGTGTGATGTGTAACCTTGTCCCAGGGCTTGCTCCACCCAGGGGGACATTCCTGGTGTCCTTGTGCTGTCTCTAGTGAGGGAGGAAAGCAAAAGCCCCCAGTGTGAGCTGGTGTTGCTTTGTTCACCTCGTTCTTGGACCAAAACAAGCAGCATCCACATCCTCCTCCACATTGTGGGCTGCAATTCTAAGTGGTAGAGAGGGATCAGGTGCAGAAAACCCTCCTGACAGTTTATTTAATGAATTTGGTACAAAATCATCTTTTCTTTCTACAGGCTGCCAATTTGTCCCTCAGTAAAGCTCCGGGGTCGCCGGGCACAGGGTTGGGGGCGGGTGGGCTGGAGAGTGCCCTGTGTCCCTGCTCTGCCCTCAGCCTCAGCTCAGGGGAGAACTTCCAGCCCAGACTTTGTATTTGTTTCCAAACCCTTCTGCTGTAGCCTTTGAGGCTGCTGAGGATGGATGGGGCTGGACTGCACGGGAACACCTCCACACACATTTATTTCCACGGCAGCAGCCACTGGGCCGTGTTCTGTGCTCAGGCTGCGAGCTCCAGTTTCAGCTCCTCTCCGAGCTATCAGTCACTGTTCTTCGAGCCCAACTTCAGGAACAAGTGGAAAAGTTCATCATCAAAAATGCCCACAGTAAATGGATTTTGCTAGGAATGGTTCAGCTGCAAACTGCTGTTGCTTCTGTTCATCTCAAGACTGTCTGTCTCTGAACAGAGGACCTGGAACTAAATTTTACCAGCTGGCAGCTTTGTGGGTTTTCTGACTTCTTAAAAGCCAATTCAAAACCTGTACCTTCTGCTGCTTGTGTGCCTTGCAGGCAAGGCTTGTTACTTCTCTCTTTCCAAAATCTGTTTGGAGGAGAGTTATGTGGTAGAAATAAATGAAAAACATGGACTTAACATTTATTTTCTTGACCTCTGAAAACCATCCTGAGTGGTGAGAGTTAGTCTTGTGGTTTTGGTTTTTTTTTGGTGGGGGGCCAGGGGATAACAATTACAAATTAGTTAAACCTTTAAGCAATGTCTAAAGATGTTCCCAACTGAATTCATAAATGTGGGGTCACTCACCACAGTGGAAGCTGGGTAAGAATTTTGATTTTATTTATATGTAATATATCTGTTTATTATTGTTGGGATGATATTGCTGCCCTTCTCACTGCAAGACTGTCACTGCTTTGCTGAAATCTCCCCTTCCCGTGGAGCAAAGGAGTTGTAAAAGCCGTTGCATCTCTCAGATTTTTGTAGCTTGAATTAGCAGCAGAAAGCAAAGAGATCATTTTGTATGAATTTTGTATGAATTTTATCCCTGAGCTATTAGAGCTGGAACAGCCAACACTCAATCTACATCCCTCACACATAATACACCTACAGGTCTCCATCTTTCAGTCTCCATGGTAAAAAGCTGCTTTTCTGCTGATTTATCTCAGTGAGATAACTTCAAACTGGACAAAAGAGCTCACACTATGGGGAATGGAGCATGGAAACTGGAAGGGCAGTGTTTGAAGTTATATAATTAAGTACTAAAAAAAGGTTTGAAGTTTTCCTTAAACCAAGTGTGGCACTGGAACATCATTCCTGAGAGCTGCTGCAGTTGGTATCAGAAGATTTCCAGACGTGGCAGGGTTAGAGGCTGTTCCTGGAGGAGAGTGTGGGAGTGTAGGGCAATCTGCACTGCCTTTGGTGGCTCTGGAACTGCTGCTCTGGCTTGTCCACCTCAATTCCTTCCTAGGAAGGAGTTGGGCTGAGCCCTGCTATGCCTGTAGTGCCTGAAGCCGTAGCTTTGTTTTGCCAGCACTGCAAAATGTATCCACCCCTTCCCAATGTGTAGAAGATCCCTCAGCAGACAACTCTACATTGAAAAAAAAAAATCAAATCATTTTGTAATTTGCAGTTTCGGAGAGGATTCAGTTTCCTTTTCTCATGGATCACCTTGTTCGTGAAAAATCTGCCCTCTGTGCTCCAGTGTCCATGGGTGTGGCACTTCAGCAATAAATACCCAGCCCCTTTAGCATCTGTTAGCTCCCTGCTGGCAGAGGACAAGGGGGGGCCTTGTCCCAAACAGGAGCGGTGCTGTCGCTCTTTCCCCACGGACGAGCAGAGAAACGACACAAAGTCCAGGCTCAGGGATAGATGGAAGCGCTTTAATGAACTCTCAGAAGACTTTTATATGTTAGTTCACAAAGTGTGTTAAATGGCATAAGGTAATTGGTTTTTGCCATCCACCCCTTAAGGGGATTGGTCAAGTTCTAAGACACCCATCTCTGAGTGTTTTTCTGGTTAGAACCATAACAATCCTGCAAAACAACCTGCAGCTGCAAGAAGTTTACAAAACTGTGACATTGTTTTGAGTTACTTGCATGGGAAAGACAGAACTCCCACAAAATGCTGCAGAGAGCTGAAGAAATTCTCTGCTGGAGCTTTTTCAGCATCCATACAGTGGTTCCAGCCATCCCAAACTCCACCTGACCTCCAGCAGCTGGATGCTGTTGTGCATCAAAAAAACCTGCTGGGTTTCCTGTGCCTCAACCTCCCTTATTTAAGTTCCTTATTTAAGGACTGCACTCGACAGGGCCCTGATTTCAGCTACATCGCTGTAATAATAATAATAATAATAATAATAATAATAATAATAATAATAATGACATTTCCCGAGCACAAAGGAAAGCTTTGCAGGCAGGGGATGTCACATTTTAGAGAGCTGCAGCCTTTGGAATGAGAAACGTTTAATGTGAGCAAAAGCAAATCACTTCCAGTGTGGGAACACTCCAGAATTAGATGGTAGCCTCTAAATATTTCAGAATTGAGAGAAAATAAATAAGTCAGTATCTTTTTAGCTAAAGAGCTCGGATAATTTTCTGCATGGATTATATTGCCAGGAGAAAAATCAGAGAAGCAAATACTGGAGGAAAATAGTCATAATTTGTAGAAAATGATTGTGTGGAAGGTGAAAGTATTAACTGTTTCACTCATCTGTCTGCTGAATGTTTTCTTCCTGGAGCAGGAAAATGCTCAGGTACCTTAAACTGCTCCTTCCCCTCCTGGACCAGAGCAGTGGCATCAGTGCCTGGGCACAAATCCTCCTCCCAAGCAATGCAGGCTCAGATGCTGCTTTATTCCAGCTGCTCTGCGATGTTTTGTTTTCCTTTTGCCAGAGAGAGGAATGGAGACCCAAACAGGGGTCTTACCCACCCTCTCCAAATGTTTAAATAAGTTTTATTTACCTCATAAATGGAATTTCTGAGCTTCGTGGGTTTTTTCTAAAGATCAGGCATTGGAATAACATTCTTTAGCATCTTTTTTTATTTTAAGGCTACACTGGAAGCTGTAATCTTTATGAAAAATTATTCCTAGGAGGGATAATTACAAATTTATTCCAGAAACACAGGATTATTTATTGTACTGTAATACTGAAGTTTTCATTTCAGAGGGGGGTCATGTCATGCTTTATGTGCAGATATGAGACAGATTAGGGATGAAAGAGCTTGGAGTTCCAAACAGAAGGAGTTTTGCCCAAAATCACCGGCATAATGTAAGTAGAAACCAGGTTTCTTTTGTCCAAACTATTGAATTCTGTCACCTCTTTATAGACCAAGCTGCCTGTGTAAAGGGAAAAAGTCCTCCTGTTGGATTTCAGTGACTGTTAGGGCAGAATGTCTCAGGAAAGTCATGCAAAAGGAATAGAAATTGTTGTATCACACTTAATAAAAGTAATAATTTAGAAAATAATCCCTTGATGTGTGGTGGGGGGAACACACTGACCTCTGACTTCCAGCTGTGGTCTGGCCAAATATTCCAGCTCTTCCCAGTCCCTCCCTGAGAGCAGCACAAATTGACTCTGTTAGAACAATCCAGCTTTTGCTTCCCAGGCTGTGTGCAGGAGGTGGCAGAAGTTCTGCTGGACAAATTAATTTGAAAATTACATTTTGTAATTGAGATGAGTTGACCAAAGACGCATGTATTGGACAAAGAGGAGAGTGAGAGGAAGAGGGTGGTGGCAGAGGGGATAAAAGAGAATATTGTTACGTTAAGCACTGCTGAAGTTTAGACTTGAGAAGTTTGGGCATGTCCAGTGTTTGGGGTTAAACAGAGAATCAGAGAATCCCAGAATGGTTTGGGTTGGGAGGGACCTTAAATCTCACCCAGTGCCACCCCTGCCATGGGCAGGAACACCTTCCACTGTCCCAGGCTGCTCCAAGCCCCACCCAATGTGGTCCTGGACACCTCCAGGGTTGGGGAATCCACAGGCTCTCTGGGCACCCTGTTGCAGAATGTGCTTGCAGTGTGCCACGTTGTTTGGGTTTGCCTAAGCAGGGCTCAAACGCTCTGTTTATGGGACAGAAAAACTGAAACTGTGGTGCCTTCCTTGGCAAATCATTGCCCTAGGATGTAATAATTAACAATTACTGTCTCTTCACTCCAGGCACTCCTCAGTAACACCTCTAAGCAGCCTGACCACGGTGCACCTCAAGATGAGACTTTGAGAGTCTGGAAAAGTGGCTGATTTTTTTCCACCCCTGGCTGGGTACACACAGAACATCGCAGGGATGTGTTGATTGTGGTCACTGGTGGGAGAGCTGTGAGAAAGCATCCCATGATTGTTCTTCTGAAACAGAGCGGATGAAGCATCCTCAGCAGAGTTAGGGAAGTATTTTATGGCCCCAAGGGACAGTGGCAGGATAAGATGGAAAAGTGGATGTGTGGTTCAGGCTCCCTCTGCTCAACAGGATTGTCGTGACCGGAATCGGAACCAGAGAAGTGCTGCTAAGGAGATCAAGGGCATTGATTAATCTTTTTGTGATGAGAGATTAAGTCTTTGGCTTGTTCAAAATCTATTCAAGGTCAGAAGAGAGATTATGAAGCTCTCCTTCAATATTTGGGATAGATAAAAAGAGAATTGCTCTGGCCAGGAGCCGATGGGATTGTAGGATCGAGCCGCGGTGGCTGGGTGATGCCCACAGCCGTGTTAGCTCCTGAAACAGGGAGCTCCTCCTTTTCCAGAGAGAATTCTGTCTTCTGCTGGACACCTGGCAGGGAAAAAGAGCCCAAATGGCTCTTTTTGGAATGTGAATTCTTCATGGTGGAATGTGAGTCCCTGAAAAACATTGTGTAACTAAGTTGGGGCAGGAAATGAGATCAAGGCTATAAATACCTGGGGCTTATCTGTACCTAAGGGAAGAGGTTTAAAGGCTGCTGAGCCACTGCAAATGTTTTCACTGCACCCATCACATGCCTTGGCTGGGCACTGGTTGGGGCCAGGAATCTGCTTCTTCCCTTCCTTGACTGCTGTAACTTATTTTTTATTTATTTTAGGGGTGTGTGTGTGTGGCAGGGGAGATGTTTGGGCTTTGCTCTCCTTCTGAGTGACAGATTTGGCTGCTGGAGCCAGGGCTGGGGGGCCAAGTGGAGCAAATGCTTAAGCACCTGGGTAAAATAAACTCATTTTGTGTGTGTACACGGTGCTGTTAGACAGCAGCAATTCCCTTTATCCCTCTGCAGAGGTCCTGTAAATTGTAAATTGCTTGGAAGGGGGCTGTGACCTGAGGGAGTGCTGATACCATGTAGGGATCAATTGAAGCTCCACTCTGGGGCAGAGCTAAGTGAGCTGCTTCAGCACAGAATTCTTTTGGAATAAAAAATGCCACTTTGGACTGGTTGAATCTAGCTGTAAAAATGGATCAAAGCTTGTTCTTAACTAGAAAAATAGAAATGTTGTATGGGGGGAATATTACAAAAAATCAAGATTACTCAGCTAAACATTTGCAAAAGAAAGTTTTATCCTTTTTTTAAAAAAAATTAAATTTTCGGCATTGATTTTTATTTCTTTAAATCTGAATTAAAGCATCTCTAGTAGAAGAAAACTGATTCAGCTTGAAGATTTTTTTGTACATTGTGATGAGAAAAGTGATTTTGATCTGTTTCCTCTGACTCTGAATTGCTCTCTCTGCTCTGAGAGCAAAGCATTTAGCAGGGATTGCTCAGCACCTAAAAAACCCCGGGTTTATTTAACATTTCATGAAGCAGAGATCCTCAGTCTTATGAGTGAAAAAAGTTATTCCTCAAATGTATCATTTGCAGTCTAAACTAACATGATAAGGTAAAATACAGACTGGCAGAAACAGCAATATGAAAATATTCATGGAATTGACACAAGAATTAGCTGTGACTTTTTACCAGAAGCATTATGGAGCTGAATTTCACTTTATTTCACCTTGTTATTTAGCAGAAAAATGAGTCAGCATTTATGAGGGTAGCCAGGAATTTGTCCTGAAGAGCTGGGATTGTGTTCCTGCCTTCATTCCCCACTGCCCCCCTTGTTCCCTGCCCAAAGTAAGTACACACAAAAATTGCTGGTAAAGAATAACTGCAGAAATTGAGGTCAAATGTGTGCAGAAGGATAATCCTTAGGACATTCCTAATAAGACAGAGAAGTTTCCAGCCAGTTTCACCAGATCAGGGTGGACCAAGGAACCAAAACTCGTTTCAACCACAGTGGATTGGCTGAAATAAATTTGTGTCCAAAGCTCAAAACAAACCCCAACCCCTTTTGTTAGAAATGGAATTAATTCATTCCTTTTGGAGTGGTTTTTCCCCAGAGGAAGCAACAACCACGGTGTATTCCCCAGGGAACTGACAAGTGTTGGGATTCCCCCTTTTTCGAGCTAAATGTATGAAATTCCCTCTTGTCCTACGGCTGCAGATTACAGTGAGCAGTGGCACATCTGCTTCATCCCCTGCACTGGAATAAACTCCTCCCTGGAAGTCAAAAAAAGCTCCAGAACTGTCACTTCTGTCTAAAATTCCAAATATTTATGTGCCTCCTAATGTTTTTTCCAATCCTGACCTTATTGCACCATTATTAAATGTTGGTACATGATGCTTACAGTGAGATCAGGACTGGTCTCCTGTGTCTGAAAACCTTTGTGCCAACTTCAGAGCTCTCTCTCTCTATTTAAAATCTGACAATAATTATTATTTCATCTTGGTTTATTTTGTGCTGATAATTAAAAACAATAGATGGGTTATTTTAAATATGATAATAATCTAGATAATTTTGGTGTCTTTAAGAACTGATGGCATGGGTGCAACTCCCAAGGAAGCTGGTTTGGCTCCGCGGTAAATGCAATTTCAGCTTTGTGAGCAGCAGAAGACAAACTGCAGTTATTTTCTTGCCCTTTTTTCTTGTATTATCTGTAAACATAAAGGATTTTTGGTAAGTCTTTCCTAGGCTGAGGGAGGTTGTGAGGGCATTCATTTATATTTTCAGGCAATAAAGGGTGTGGGGGAAATGTAGTCAGGTAAAAGTCCAGTACTGGTACAGTTATACATATAAATATAAATTGGCCCTGAATAATTTAGGTATGCAATTCTTATTAGGGCAGCTTGTCAGTGCTGCAGCTGTCCAGTGGGAACTGTAAGAAGGAAATAGAAATTATCAATCAGCTAGAAAATATCCAGTTGGAGTTTGAGCAAAGCGAGAGATTATTAACTGTTTGGGAAGACTTTGTATTTTGTTGCTCACAGCATCAGAGGCTTCAGTGGCACTGGAGGTTTGTGCTGGTGCTGTATCTGTGCATGACCTGAATGAAATGCAGAGGTAGGAAGGGAATTTAACACTGAATCATGAGGTGATGGAAATTACAGGAGGAAAAGGAACTCTCTCATGTCATTTAGCCCGTTCCCTTGGCACACAGAACATGAATTCAGCCTCGCTGCTCGAGCTGTTTCTAATATTCAGGATAAATGCCCTCATCCTTGCTGCACAGCATTCCTCACATTTATAATCATTGTACTGCACTAAGCAGGGTATTTTCTATTTGTGCTGGCTGCCTTCAATGACTCCCACACTTTGTCACTCCCTGGTTTGTCACACACCCAAGCTGGACACGCTGAGCTCTTCCAGTCTCCTGTAAGAAACCCCCTCTGCCTCATTAAGGAAAACAACCACAGCAGCGACATTAAAATATTAAAATGCGAAGACCTGCCAGGAGAGGACTGTTAATAAGATGGGATCTCTGTGCTGCAGCTGGTGCAACTGCCTTGATAAATGCCCTGATTGGAAATTTCAAGGTTGACAACTTCTGTTTTTCCTCTCCAAGTCCAAAGCAGCGTGGGCAGCAGGCAAGGGAGGGGGTTCTGCCCCTCTGCTCTGCTCAGGTGAGACCTCACCTGTGCTGCTGCCTCCAGCCCTGGGTCCCCAGACACCAGAGGGATGTGGAGCTGCTGCATCGAGTCCAGAGGAGGCCACAGGGATGCTCCTGGAGTTGGAGCCCCTCTGCTCTGGAGCCAGCCTGGGAGAGCTGGGGGTGCTCACCTGGAGGAGAGAAGGCTCCAGGGAGAGCTCAGAGCCCCTTCCAGTGCCTAAAGGGGCTCCAGGAGAGCTGGAGGGGACTGGGGACAAGGGATGGAGGGACAGGACACAGGGAATGGCTTCCCAGTGCCAGAGGGCAGGGATGGATGGGATATTGGGCAGGAATTGTTCCCTGTGAGGGTGGGGAGGCCCTGGCACAGGGTGCCCAGAGAAGCTGTGGCTGCCCCTGGATCCCTGGCAGTGCCCAAGGCCAGGTTGGACATTGGGGCTTGGAGCACCCTGGGACAGTGGAAGGTGTCCCTGCCATGGCAGGGGTGGCACTGGATGGCATTTAAGGTCCCTCCCAACCCAAACCATTCTGGGATTCCAAGTCAGCTGTTTCTGTGGCAGGTCTGAGCTGTGCTCACTGCTGTGGTTTCCTTGTTTGGATGACAGCTGGCTCTCCTGAGAGGAATTCTGCCCTTCCCCCTCAGAACATCCCATCACTCAGGAGCAGGTATGGTTGCTGGAGCCCTCGCAGATTCAATCCTTTACTGAGCACGTGAGATTTGCTTTTTGCCTTGTTTATGATGAGAAAGCTTTGGGGGCCAGGTCCCCCTGCCAGGAAATTCCCAAACAGCGGCAGAGCTGCTGCGTTCCTGCCAGGAACCTCCTCCTTGGAGAAGGCTTTGCAGGGTATCTGGATGGTTTGAAGAATGATTTCAAAGGATGAAGTCAGTCACTGTCAAACAGCTGAAAATCCAAGGCTGTGCTTATTTGCAAGCAGCTTTAGCACTGCAGTTTATTTTCAGAGCATTGTCTGAGTTCTCCCCATTCTGAGCACTACCAAAAGGAAATTTGTTCCGTCTCAGCTCCTGCTCCTTTCCCCCACTTTTCTCCTCTATGAAGTTTATAATTTATCTAATAGTTTGATGTTATGGAAATTACTTTAACATCACCTTTTAGTCAGACGTTCCCCGAGGAGCCTGACTTACAATACAATTTAGTCAGAAACAAATTTGTCTTTGTAACAAACTGCAAATTTCCAAGCTCATGAAACACCACTTCTCATAAATGCCTCTTACAGCCTTGCAGATTCGAGTCCTCGAGCCACAATCAGGCTTCAACCCTTCCTTATTTGTCTTTCTCTACGGGCTGCAGAGCAAAAATTACAAAGGCACTTGGGTTTTAAGTAGAAAGCTGTGCATTTTGAACCTGTCCTGATCATACATAGAGCAACTGTGCATTTGTGGGAGAATAAGCTGTGTGTTTGTAAACATTGGTACCAGTTCTGCTGTGCTGAGGGAAGTGCAACTCACGCAGTAGCATGGACAAAATTGAGGTCATTGAGGAGAAATCCCTTCAGAGCTGTATTTATCGTGAAGTGGGAATGGTATTTATCAGGAATGGTTTGAAGTGGTGGTTCCCAGACATTCACTCTCTATCCCAGCTCCAGAAGCTGTGTCCTGCATGGCAGGGTGGCATTCCCCTCACTGGATTCCTTCTGGGCCCATTCTGGAACCGAGGAGCTCCCACACCGTGGAGCCTGTGAGCGTTGGTGCCACTGGACTCCTCCTAGGACTGAGCATCCATTACCCAGAGCATTGTCAGGTTCATGTCCTTGCTCTCTACAGAGTCACCCAACGCATGCAAACCCCCTGGCAGGTCTCCAGGAGCACATTCAGCACAAGAGCAGCCTGGCATTGAAGCACGAGCACTGGGGAACTCGCAGGATCCAGCATCTCCAGGTCTAATCCCCACTAAACACAGTTCATCATGAGGAGCTTCCTTAGTGGCCTTGCTACCAGCCTGCAGGTGAAGTTTAATATCTTTTTAAATTATGTGCCTGCTTCTGTGTGGATCAATTTCTTGAATTGCTTTATAGTTGCATATAGTTCTTCCTTAAATGCTTTTATTTCAGGTGCAGCCAGTGATATTAATATACTTGTGCTGGTGTGGAGAGAGCCTTGTTTACAAGAATTGTGTTTCAGGATTGCCCAAGGAGCTTCACAGAATGATTTGGGTTGGAAAGGACCTAAATAATATCTCATTTCACCCCCTCCCATGGGCAGGGACACCTTCCTAGACCAGGCTGTTCAGAGCTCCATCCAGCCTGGCCCTGAGCTCTTGCTTTCCACTCTCAGCTCATCTTAATTGTTATGCTAAAAGCTCGAAAATGAGTTCTCCCTGCTAATTTACCATGATTTATTAAGATGACTGTGACTGTGTATTGTGCCAATATTTTTTCACCTGTATGTGTGTCACCCATCAGAGTGAATTATTGCATCAGTTAGAGGGTAGCTGTGATTTCACCTGATAAATCAGCTTGAGAAAAAGAGAAGATGGAGTTTGGAAAATAAGCCTGGTGAAATTACACATAATTGAAGGTGGAATTAAAAGAAAAAAACATTATATATCATTACCACTGTAACAAATGGCTACATTTATGTAATAGATGAAAGATGTCACCCACTCATTTCTGAGGAATGGGATATTTCATGAGGTAAAATCTCTGTCTCTTCTGGATGGCAGAATGTGATCCAGGAGAGGTGCATGGCAAACCCTGTTAGATTTCTTTGGTGACAGGTTTATTCCTTGTCTGCAGTCGGTTATTGATCCCTGCCAGCCCCGTGCTCCAGGAATGCTGCAGAGATCCGACACCAGCCCCTGCAGAACGGGACATTTCCTCCGACCCACGGCAGTCCCTGCCATCAGCTCTCTGAGAGCTCTTCACAACACACCTGGTAAATGTTGGTTCAGAGCCTGCCTGTTCGTTTATGTGCACAGCAGACCATGATATTCCCATCCCAGCCTCCTGCATCCGCCCCTGGCTGATTCCACAGGGGATTTTTACTGGATCGCTTCCTAACAGGCCTCAGTGGCCACACAGCTCCTGCCTGGTATTCCCAGGTCTTTGGAGACCCTTGCAAAATGTAGGTCTGCCAGTGCTGATGTTCCAGCTTCTCGCTGATAATTCTGATTTCCTTCCGAGTGTACGAGCCAGGGACTTCAGACACAACGGCTTCGCTGCCTCTCATTCACCTGATTATAAAACAAATAGGCTTTAATGCAGCCACATCAAATGAGAAAGGCACAAGCTGTGGGGAAGGAAACGAGTGTGATTGATGAGCTGAGATACACGAGCACAAGTATTGCAAGCCACAAACCTCTCTGCAGCTCCCTACTTCTTTTGTAAAGGAATGTGAAAGCCACAGAACAAAATGTGCAGGAGCAGGATACTGCTGGAATAAATGCGTGTTTATGCAATGAATAATAGTACAGCAGGACCCTGGCTGTTGACACAAAACAAATAACAACTCTTTATAAAGCCAACCAAAATGTGTTTAGTTGCAAATGAGGAAAATAATAAGCAAGGCAGACCTTCTGCTGTGTGAGCTATTTGTTCCTGAATCCCATTCTGAGGCAAAACCTGCAGATAATTGGTGATTTCTTTGTTATGTTCACAGGTGTTGAGGATCGGGGGCATTCAGCTTCAGCTGCGCACCCAAAAGATTGCCGGTTTCTTCCCAGAGATCTGAAATCCCATTCTTCTCTCCATCCTAATGAAGCTCAGAGGTGCCCCTTTATCTCCCCTAATAATGAACTGATGTTACTGCAAATGGAGCAGGAAACCTGCCGGAGGGTCAGAGGTAAAGCTGTGGATGCATCTTGGGCAATTCAGTCTTGAAGAGGGTAAGGGAAAAATGCAAACTGATCTTTCTGCATTTCCCTGAAGAAAAAAGGCTTGAAAGTGTGTCACTGGGAAGGATTTCAGAGAGGCCAGCGGGGTGAAAAGAAACAAGCCCTAACTTTAATGGGAAATGATCTCATGATCATAAATCACAGAATGGTTTGGGTTGGAAGGGGCCTTAAAGCCCATCCAGTGCCACCCCTGCCATGGGCAGGGACACCTTCCACTGTCCCAGGGTGCTCCAAGCCCCAATGTCCAGCCTGGCCTTGGGCACTTCCAGGGATCCAGGGGCAGCCACAGCTGCTCTGTAGCCGAAGTGTGATGCTCTGTGGCACTCCCTGGACAGGAACGCGGGCATTTTGCTTCCCCTCTGTTCTGCGGGAATCTGCGCTGCAGCTGAACTCCTCCAGCCTTTCCTGCCCGAGCGGGGTTTAGTTCTGACGAAGGCTCGGTGTCTCAGACCGACACAAAACGTCCCTGTGCCCCGTTCTTCAGCGAAACAGCCCCAGCCGAAAGAACCCCCCTCACCCGAGGCGTGCGGGGTGACCCCTGACGAGCGCCAGCCTCCACGGGGCCGCGGTCGCAAACGATCCCGGTCAGAAAATTCCCCTTTGCTTCCAGCTTCCCGCGTCCCCGGGGAGATCCCTGTCCTGAAACAGGCAGTGTGCCAGGCTGCGGGGGCTGCGCTCCCTCTTGGTATGCAGGGGAGCTGCTCTTTGTCTTGCCGGGCTGAGCGATGCTCCGCGGGCTCCGGGATGCGCATCCCAATGAGGAGCTGCTGGGGGAACGCGGCTCGCCCCAGGCTGCTCCAGCTCAGCCCGAATTCCAGCTCCTGCCCACTCCCTGAGGTGCAGACCTGGCCTTCTGGGCCGGGGCACCACGGCTTTGTCACCACTTCGGTGCAAAGCGCGGTTTGCAGTGCAGGTCTGATTGAAATGGGGGGAAAAGCAGGCAGTGATGGAGTTTGCTGTCAAAGCATCCGTGCCCACCCGGCTGAGAGCACAACTGGGAATCTGCTCCCTCTGGACACAGTGTTTTCAAGCTAAAGAAATAAATGTTTCTTCCATAGGTCCCTTAAAACTTTAAGAAAAGATTACTTTAAATTGTGATGACGAGGAGCTACGTTGTTGTTTCATTAATGGGGGTCACAGGGCTGGAGCCCCTCTGCTCTGGAGCCAGGCTGGGAGAGCTGGGGGTGCTCACCTGGAGAAGAGAAGGCTCCAGGAAGACCTCAGAGCCCCTTCCAGTGCCTAAAGGGGCTCCAGGAGAGCTGGAGAGGGACTTGAGACAAGGGATGGAGGGACAGGACACAGGGAATGGCTTCCCAGTGCCAGAGGGCAGGGATGGATGGGATATTGGGAAGGAATTGTTCCCTGGGAGGGTGGGGAGGCCCTGGCACAGGGTGCCCAGAGAAGCTGTGGCTGCCCCTGGATCCCTGGCAGTGTCCAAGGCCAGGTTGGACATTGGGGCTTGGAGCAGCCTGGGACAGTGGAAGGTGTCCCTGCCCATGGCAGGAGTGGCACTGGGTGGGCTTTAAGGTCTCTTCCAACCCAAACCATTCCATGACCCCACAATTCACAGGGGAACAAGGTAAGACGTTGCTGCGTGGTGGTTTGGGAAGAGATGCTTAAATACCACAGCTAATCCTGGCTGGAATGAGCATCCTGGGTTTGACATGAAATGCTGGACTTTTAGTTCATTTTTCTGAAATGAAATATTGCCCCAGGAAAGCTGGTAATAAAGTAATACCCACGTGAAGGAGAACAGAGTCATCTCAGCAGAGCTGTAAATACAAGCCTGGTAGTTTATTTAGATGAATCAGCTCCTTCTATAGAGCAAGTCTGTCTCCCATCTATAAATGGACGTGATTTAGATTACAGATTTATTTCCCTCAGAGGTTTAGAGTTCTTAGGATCTGGATTTAAACCTATTTTCTTGCCCTGTGGCCTGTGTTTTTTATTACTAAAGCTATTTTTGCTTTTTAGTATCTGGAACTGTGGCTGTGACGATGATAAATACATCTAGGGCAGATACCTGGGAAACTTGTATTTTCTGGGCTGCAAATGTGCATTTTTCACCCTCACTGGTCTATTGGTCTTTGATATTCCCTGTCCCGTGTTTCATTTCCCCCTCTGCTATTTAATATTCCAGTTTTAGATGCTGATTTTCTTGAACTGAGCAGTGTCTGCTGTCCATCTGTTGAGTTGGGCACATTCAACACCGCCCATTGATGGACACAGAGCTGGATTTTATCAAAGTTCATATCTGGGAATGCCACCACACTCAGAGGTCAGCCAAAGCTGGGTGATGTGCTCAGGCAGGTCCTGCAAAATCTGAGTTTTTCACTTGGGGTACTCCCTGCAAGGTTTAAAAGGCAAGATGTAACTGTGCAGCCGGACACTGAAAATGGGTGCCAATTACCAATAAATGAGTTACAAAACCACCTCATTGGAATTGCTTAAAAGGGGGAAAAAGCCTCGTATAACCTCTCATGCAGAAAACTGGTGTTTGCACAAGCTGGGGAGCAAAGTTTGGAGTTCAGTGCTCAAATCAACGTTGCCTTCAGCGCTCTGAGCACGAGCTGGGCTAGGAGAACCTTCACAGGAGTCACCAGCCTGGGAACTTTGCTGTGAAATGCTTGTTACGGCAAGGAAATCTTGAATTTTACTGCTTTGGTAATCAAATCTCGCCAGAGCAATAATGAAACTTCAGTTTGTAGCTGTTGTCTGGGGCTGTGACCGTAACTGTCCATTCCTGAATAAACTTCCCCACCTTTCTGACTTTTATACTGGGGTACAACCACATTTCCTGGGTGTTGTACATTTTACCCGACAATCGTGGCGCAACCAGCAACAGAACTTACGTTTCTCAATGTCAGTTCTTATCATTCATCTTTTTACTTATTTTCCCCCATTTCTTCATTGCTAGATATGAACTTCCCTCCCACACTGCTTGTTCAAATTACCTTGGGTGAGTTTCTCCTCAGCCTCTGGCTGATGGCCACAGAGGACAAGTGGCAGCCCTGGGCCATTAGAAGTTGTTCTAACATATCAAAAACTTCAGGTAATGGAGTCTTCATTAATTCCTCAAATAATTTCTTCTAGGCTTATGTTCTGAAAAAGAAAAGAAAAGAAAAAAAGGGTTTAAAAAGGGTCTAATTAGATTTTTCCTTCCTGCAGTTTGAGATCCCCAAAGTTTGCCTGTCCTTCCGTCGTCATGGACAATGGGTGATTCCCTTCTTGCAGTGCAACATTTAAAACAATCCTCATCTCTAATTTTGCCTCTGCTGGCAGGTGGTGCCTCCCAAATCCGTGTCACCAGATCCTTTCCATCACCCAGGTGGCACCTGGAGCCACCGAAGGGACCTGCCTGACACGAGGGTGCTGAGCACCCCCTCCCCTCGGGGGCAAACCCCGACCATCCCCGTGCTTTGCTCATCTCCTGACAGAGTTTCATCTTGACAAGGAGTGAGGAGAATGCCTGCCTAAAGCCCAGATATGAGAAATTCCCTGTGCTGCTCTGGTCTGTGGCTGTGGGAGGTGCAGTATTCACGCAAGGGCATGGACTTCACACACAAGATGGAAAAGTGCAAAGCCTTTATTGTGCAGTGAATATTCCCTAAACACCAGCACCCAACAGGATATCACATCATAGAAACAGGAAAGATGTTCACCTCAGTGTCCCCCAATCACCTGGGGTAGTGCACAGACATTGCCTATTATGGTAACAGGTAAACAATGCCCTGTAAGGTCACAAACTACAATTATCACATCTCATAGGCCCAGCACTGTCCACAAACCCACAATCCTCTCTCAGCCCATCCCCGGTGACCTGGATGCACTCCCAGGGTCACCTCTGGGTCCAAGAAAGAGGCTCTCTCCGGCCCTCAGGGCTGATCTCTCTTCCAGCACATCGTGCACCCCAACAGGAGGAGCTGGGATGAGCTTTGTTCCTGATGAGGGTGTCCTGGCCCCCGCTCACCTCCCGTCCCCTTTGCTGGCAGCCCAGTAATATCATTATGTTATTCCTGATTATTTGTTCTTTTTCTGGATGGAAACAAGGCTGTCATGTTCTTCTCTCCTCCCTTTGCTGGCAGACAGGGAGAACAATTGTCTTCTTCAATTTCCTGCTCCTGGGCTTTTTTCCATGATGCCTCAACGAGAACTGCTCGGGGTTTGAGGTTTGCTGCTCAGACTCTGCAAACATCCATCTTCTCCCATCATGATCCAGCCTATTTCAGGGACAGCCCTTACCCTTCTGTCCTTGGTGTTAACTACCTGCTTGACATCTTTAATAAGACTAATTAAATAATGTATTGAACATTCTGGCCTTGGCATTGCTGAAATCTTTCTCTAAAGAATCAACGTTTTCCCCTGGTTTTCCTCTTATCATTGACTCTGGCAAGTGGCTCTTGCTGTACTTTGCTTTGGAATATATTTCTTGTTATTTTATAATTTTAAAAAAATATTATCCTTTCATGTTTGTGCAATTGTACTTTTCAATGCTCTTGATTCTGCTAGTTGCTAATAAAAAATTATATATAAATGTGTGCATTAAACCTTCTGAAATCAGGGATAATATCATGATAGCTCCCGTGATTTGTTTTAAAAAACTTTTTTTCCCCATAACTTTTCCAGCATATTTTTGCTAAAGTGCACAATTCCTTAGTAGATCAAATAATATTTTCTCTTTTTTTTCCTTTTCCTTTCCTTTCTGAGCACCCTGTACCCTCTCAGTATCCTACAATAATCAGCAGAGAGCTCAGAATGCATAAGAAAATACCAACATTCGTGTAAAAAGGAAATTTAATTATAATCAGACCTTAGTTTTGGCTCTGCTTGAGATTCTTTTTAAGGGCAGAAGCAGACTTTGTAATTGGGGAAGTATGAAGTGTATTGCTTCTCAAATGGGCTTCAGTAATTAAATAAGAATTTCTAAAGGGCAGCATCATGCTGCCTCACTTCAATGAATTTTTACAAGGATACAAGAACAGATCTCTGATGGTTTTGACCAGTTTTTGCTAGAATAGATCAGAATTATATTTATGGCTTTAAGTGGTAAGATCAAATGCTGGTTTGTGCTGGGAGGTTTCTGCAGTTTTGTTGTACGTGCTGGCTGCAAACCTTGGGATAAATTCTCAGCTTTGACTTGCACTGTGAAGAAATACAACATTTACATTTGGTTTTTAAAGTCCCAGGAAACAGTGAGAAACTTCAGTGACAGGCATTTGGAAGGTACTCACAGAAGATTTGGGTTGGAAGAGATGTTAAAGCTCCCTGTCCCGTGGGCAGAGACACCTTCCATGGACCAGGTTGGTTCCAGCCCCATCCAGGCTGGCCTTGGACACTTCCAGGGATGCTCGTGAGTATCGAGTGCCTGACAGTTTTAATTTATCAACACAGGATCACGGCTGTGGTGGTGCAGTCAGAAATGACACGTTCTGATGGTGATTCCTTGGCTTTGGACTGAAGTAAAGCCAGCAAACCCAGCTCTCTGATGGGAGCTTGCAGCAAACAACAGGAGGAGTTCATTGTCCTTCAGCCAAAACACAGGAAAAAAACAATGACAAGTGATTTTAAATGAAGCTTCTCCTAGCTTTTAACTGTGATCTTACCAACGAATTCTCAATTCAGCTGCTGTCTCCTCACCCTCCTTAAATTCCATTTTCCAGGGGCTCTATTTGTTATCCTGCCCTGTTTTGCCCCTGCTGCTGTTCCAAAGGAGTGACCCAGCTGTCCCCTCGGAAGCTCCAACACTGTGGGACCAGAAATCTTTTCAATGAATTGAAAAAGGTGAGGAAAAAATAAAAATCAATGCCAAGTGCTCCGTGATCTGCATTTCAGGTTTTAGCCTTTCCCAGCTTCAGAGCACAAATGTATGAGATGATTTTAATGAAGATGTATAGAGCCAGAGTCTCTATTTCAGCAGTTCTGCTGTCGCCCAGGTAATTAGCTCAGACACAGAGCCACTGCTGCCTTTGCTCCTGGCAGTGGGCAGGAAATCCGAGTGCCTGCTGTTGTCATGGGGATGCTGAGGGTCAGCACCTCAGTGCCGGCAGGACAAGGCTCTTCCCCGGAGCACCAGTGGGGCTACAAAGGTGTGGGAAAGCCCATCCTGCTCCTTTAGCCTTTCAAGGTGTTTTCTTGTCTCACAGTTTCATCCACACTGAGACAAAATGGCCAAGCAACAGGGTACTGTCTTCCCCTGCCCTGCTCAGGAAAATGGTGAAGCTGTTATGCTGTTGGGAAAATGGAGTTTGATTTTATCACTCACCTAAACCCCAAGTCACTCACAAAAGCCGTGACCTGTAATCCTTGTTTCAAGGACTGGGCAACATATGGTAGAAATCCTGCTGATTTTAACTCAATTATTTCCAGCTAAATGAGGGAGGCTGTGTCAGAAACCTTACAAGGATCTGACCTCCGTGGGTTTTGCTGCCCTTTTTGGCAGTCCCTACAACACCCTGCGTGGTTTGAGACTCTTGGAAACACCAGCAGGAGATTTAGGTGGAGAATCCTCAGCTGGAGAGACCTGGCATCAACCGGTTCAGCCATTTGTCCCTGCAAGGTGAAGGTTTTGGAGTGGGATCTGCGTTGGTGCTGCTCACACCCTGCTGGTGCCTCCCCTGGAGCTGGGGTGTGAAAAGGTAATAACAATTAACAGGTTTGAAACGCATTTCTGGTTCTGGAGGTACCTCACAGGCAGAAACTCCTCTCTCTAATGAAAACCCTTTTAAAATGTTCTGTTCCCGTGGCTTTGTTGCACAAAGATCCAGCCCGTGCCCTTCTGCCTCTCTCCATTATCCAGGATGCTGGAGCCGAGGTTAATGTGAATTAAGCTCTTGGCTCTGTCTAATTAGAAGTGCTCTCAGAGGAAGGTTGTTTCAGAGAAGCCATAATAAATGGTAATAATAATATGCATTTCCTGGAAAAGAGGCTTCTCTTAGCGCTCCATTAGGACCTGTCTAAATACAAAAGTTCTGCCTTGGAACATTAGGTCTCATCAGGTCTTCTGAGTATTGTACCTGCCTTCCATTCCCACTTTTAAAAAGCTGCATTACAAAACCATAGCCCTGCTTTAAATACTAATGAAAAATCAGGTGCAATGGTGGTGCTCTTCAAAGAATAATCTAGAAGTTCAAATTTTAAGAACAGTCAGAGTTTTCACGTTTCTGTCCTCAAGCTGAGGTTGAGTGAATCCAGCAGGGATGGTGTAGCAAGGGAATTCCTTATCTCAGTTTTCCTGTCCTGTAAATAAAACTTGAAGATGGAGCCTCCCTGAACCTCAGGGACATAAAACAAACACATGCAACACCTTTGAAACCGATTCATGCCATGAAATATGCATATGCTGGAATTCCAGCAGGTGAAATGCATTCCAGCTTATAATGGCAAATACTTCCTGTCTCAAAGTCCTGTCAATATAAATTATCACTGCATGAATTATGCTGCATTTAAATGAGATGTGCTACCAGTGTTTCCCCAAACTGCATCTTTTCAAAAGCTCTTTTAATCTGCAGAAGCCAGACTGTAAATTAACCAAAAACAGCCTAGGAAAAGCAAATATTGGTGCAGAGCAAGGTACAGAATTTATTTTTATCAGGTTTTAGCTTGATGTTGAAGGGAAAACTGTTGCACATATAAAAAATCCATAGTGAGAGGGGTGTGATGTAGCCACAGCAGCTTCTGATTTCTGCCACCTGATTTTTCTTTGCTTATATCATTTTTTTTGCTTTATTTTTTCACTGCTTTATTGACTCTGAATATAACAGAGCATTCTTCTGCTCCGCCTATGCTAAATTCTTATTTTTTGGCTTCTTAATTAGCAGTTTGATTTCACTGTCACCACAAAGTTGGCGTTGGACCCATTGCCACCTCCCAGATTGTGGCACTAAAGAGGATGAAAGCTGTGACGTGCTGGTACAGGTGCCACACATGTTATAAAAAGCAGGCAAAGATAGATGGTTGGAATGCACTGTTTGCTTCAGAGTTCTTTAGGGTAGAAAAGTCTATCAAAGCCTAATTTCCTCTAAGCTGAGTAACTCCCTTGGCTGGTTGGCAACTCGTTGCAGGAAGGGTCAGGTCTGGCTGCACATCACTTAAGTTGCTTTAAAAGCTGCAGCACACTGAAGAAATGCCTTTGCAGATCTCCTGCAAATTAAGGCAGCAGTTGTTCCCAATAAATCCCGTTTCAAGCCATGGATCTGTCCATGTTCAGGTGTTTACTGCACTGGATTGACCCAATACTGACTTCCTAAGGCTTTGCTCTCTCTGCTTTGCAGTAGACAAGAAAGGGCACTTTAAAATTGTTCAGGATCATCAAAGCACTGAAATGATAAAGAGCACTTCTCTGCTAGGTTTTTATGCCATTATTAGCAAAAATATTGAGGCATAATTTCCAAACATTATTTTGTAAACTTAGAATTTCCAAGAATGCACATGTTGCCCTGGCTAAGGAGAAGACTTGCACTGCAGTTGTTCACTGGGAGACAAGGAATAAAAAGGGATAAATTGCTTTTGTGCCCTTGTCTATTTTCAAACTCTCAAAAAAAAAAAAACTTTGCCTTTTAGGATTGAAATTCAGGAAGGAAAACACCCAGGCTCAACACCAGGTATTGGCAGTGCCCTGTGATGGGAGAGAAATGCCTCCAGTGCCAGAGGTGTGTGCTACCTCTCCCTGTGTTCTATATTGTGTATTTATGGTATTTACTGGGTTTATGGAATAACTCCCAGCTGCTCCCAGGGATGGGAACAAACTTCTGTTCATGGGCCTGCACAGGAATTATGGCTCCTAAGTAGCCCAGACTCCCTTTGAACCTCTGGTGGGTGATGTTGGCAGTGAACCAAGAGTGATGTTCATTATTACAGAGAGCTGGGTCTAAACTTCACCTCATTCAAACTGTAGCATTTAAATTCTTGTCTTGATTTCTTTCTTCCTTTATTTTTTGGACTTTTAAAGTGAAGATTTATTTGGCATGGAGAGTAGAAAGTCAGTGATGATCTACAGATACCAAAACACTGTTGCACTCTGTAAAATATTGTTGTAGACAGACTAAATTATGTTTGTATTCTGCACATGAAACAGGACTAAAGGCCTCTATTTTGGTGAAGATCAGTGTATTTTTCTTCCTACCAGGCTATTGAGCACTCTCACTTTTCAGCTGGGATCACTTGACTGACTCACCCTTTTTTCTCCCTAAAAGCAAATGGTGAAATTAAAGATAAGAGTTTTGTTACTGATTATTTCTGCTTCCTATTTCTATCTGGCAAAGTCTCATTAAATTCCCATTGGTGAAAAGGCAGCCATCTGTTTTCCCTGATTGTAGCTGTGCCATGTCCACCTGTATCCTACATAATCCTGCTATTGTGACTCCTCGGGGAGATATAAATTCTGCTGTCTGGTTCAGTTTGTCTCTTTCCAATCAATAGATAAACAGGAGTGGAAAGAATTTTATCACTGAAATGTTTCACTGGAGATTCCTTGGCTTTCACAGAATTCTGTGGAAGTGCTGATATCCTCCTGGGCGTGGATCACTGTGAGAGCATCCACGCCTCCTCAGGTGGGAAGATTTCTGTACCAGTGACGTAGATCTGAGTATTTTGAGGTCAGGGTGTCATTGTGCTTTGTTGGTAATAGATGTTATGAGGCATTTATATGATTTTTGTATCTGTTTGAGTCCCTGCAGCCATGATCTGATAAGAACCTGCTGGGGGCCTGGTCAATGCTGGGTTTGCAGCAGTTCCTGCTTTACCTTTGATTTGTCAGCAGACAGCACTTTTATGGCAGCTCTGTTCAAAATTCAGCTCGACCTATTAGAAATAATAATCGTGTTTAAGCCAGAACAGATAAAACACTCCCGTGCAGTAGTAAGGTGTGACTGGATTAATTTGTTTGTGACTGGTTTATTTGTGCATCTTTTATGAGGGTAATTACAGCCCTCCACCTGAATAATGGGAAGCAATTGTCTGTTCAGGCTGGAGGAGGGGAAGGGGGTTGGGATCAGTGTCGTGCCCCGGGTGCTGCATTTTGCTGCCACAGGCTGCAGTCACAGAGAGCAGGATGTCCATTGCCCCATGGATCAGTGGGAATCTGTCCCTGTTACCACACGGGGCTGGATCCATCCTGTGCTGGCTGGGGCCGAGGGTGGGACTGGCCAGGTGTGAGCAAACCACAGAATTCCGGGATGGGCTTGGGTTGGGAGGGACCTTAAAGCCCATCCAGTGCCACCCCTGCCATGGGCAGGGACACCTCCCACTGTCCCAGGGTGCTCCAAGCCCTGTCCAGCCTGGCCTTGGGCACTGCCAGGGATCCAGGGGCAGCCACAGCTTCTCTGGGCACCCTGTGCCAGGGCCTGCCCACCCTCCCAGGGAGGAATTCCTTGCTTATATTTAGCCTGAATCTAACTTCCTTTAGCTTAAAACCAATGCCCCCTGTCCTGCTGCCACAAGCCCTGATAAAAAGTCCCTCTCCAGCTCTCCTGGAGCCCCTTTAGGCACTGGAAGGGGCTCTGAGCTCTCCTGGAGCTTCTCTTCTCCAGGTGAACAGCCCCAGCTCTCCCAGCCTTTCCTCCCAGCAGAGCTGCTCCATCCCTCTGACCCCCCTGGAGCCTCCCCTGGGCTCTCTCCAGCAGCTCCAGGTCCTCCCTGTGCTGGGCCCAGGGCTGGGGCAGCTCTGCAGGTGGGGTCTCACCTGAGCACAGGGGCAGAGGGGCAGAATCCCCCCTCTCCTGCTGCCCACGCTGGGGATCAGCACAGGGCGTGAGGGTTTTGGGCTGCCAGGCCCCAGGTCACATCCAGGTTTTCATCCACCAGCAGCCCCAATCCCCCTCCTTAGGGCCACTCCCAGTCCTTCCACTCCCCAGCACTGATCCTGGATCATTTGGAGTATCAAGGACAAATGTACATTGATATTGAGTTTGTGCACTATGGACACGGGGTTTTTTCCCAATATAAGCATTTTTTCCCCAGAGGTGTGTGGGATGTGTGTGATTTACAGTGCAGGGACTGAAAGGGACACTTGGTGCCTGCCACTGTGCAGCCATCAAAATTTTAGTGTAGCACGTTGTGCATGAAAGCACAATGTACACACACAAAATTACAAACATTCCAAGGGTAGTGCTCCGTGTAATCTTTCCTCCTCACTGATTTCCCTTTGAATGGGGGTGTTTTGGGTATCTCTGTAACCTCCTGGCTCAGCTGGGCTGTCTCCTCAGCAGCTCCTCGTAGCACAGACAGCAGCTGAAGCATTCCAGCCTTTCATGCAGATGCTCTGTGATCCTAAGGATTGCAAGTTCAGTTTTTCCTAATAGAGCTGGCAATTACACAGGCACTGAGAGGAGCCACAGCCAAAGCTGCTGTCCTGACTTTAAGGAGGAAGGACTGAAGGCCTTGGAATTGTCCCTTATTCCTGTCCCAACAGGGCAGTGGGAAATGGCACCCACAGTGGGAGCTGCTGGTGATCTACAGGATAGCAAAGCCTTTAAGACCCATCTCCCACTTCCTTAGAAAACTTTTAGCAATATTTTAATAATCTTCTCTTTATAAAAATCACATTTCTCCTCCCGTTTTTTTCCTCAGTGACCAGCATTAGACCCACGTGGGTCTGTAAGTTCTGTATGCCTTAAAAAGGGGAACTCTCATAGAGCACAAGTATATGATAAGAATTTATTTATTTTTTCTGTAGTTTTGGCTCAAGATTGGCTGATTCATTTAAACTTCATGTTGTTCAGTCCTAGGAGCTGCAGTGGAAAAGCTGTTTGGAATAGCAGCCTGGAAAATGCCAACCTTAAGCTGTGCTTCAATCCCCCCAAGCCTCTGCAATCCAAACCAGGTGAGAAAGCAACTCACCCCAGAGATTTTGTTGAGGACCCGAGGTGACTGCTATGTTTTCCTGTGCATATCATACCCTGGCTGCCACTAAATTACTGATAATTGAGTGCAGAGTGTGGGGGGGATTATTTACGACTTTGTCCTGTCAGAGTGACAAAAAGCAGCCTTGAGGTGCTGCTTGCTCTGCTCAGCTCAACACTTTCAATATTTCCTCAAGGCTATTGCTCCTGTCTGCTGTCACAGACCTACATCAGCATTTCCATACCATTACCTTCAGCGAGGAGCATTCCCTTAATTCCTGCCTTGTTTAGTTCTAGACTATAAATAAAACTAACGGCTCAGGAAAGTGAGCCTTGCAGAGCCCTGCCCTGGAGGCTACTCAAAACCTGAAAATTTCATTGGTTTGACAGTCTTTACAGACGAACATCTAATCTATAATAACCATAATGCCAGTTGGAAATCCATAATTACGGCCCACTCTGAGCTGTGGCACAGCAGATGAGGAATAATGTCGAGCACTCCGCTGGAGGAAATGCACCGAGAGTGTTTGTCAGGCCATTTTCTCTGTATGATTCTTATTCTGGCTCTCTCTCCCCAACTCCCCAGCCAGTATGATGAGAAAATAAATACAGATATTTATGCCCATTTCTGGGAATGCAGTTGTCTCAGCACATACAGCACCCAGGAGGGCCGTAAGAAATAAATTAGTGATCTACGGTGTGGATGTGCCAGGCAGGATGCATGTCTGTTTGACTGCTCCTAAGGAGCTAAATATTTCAGATGAGGAAGTTTTATGGTGCTGTGAATGTCACTGATATGTCAAAGGAACAATAAGCTTATGGAGCTTTTAGGGGTTTATTCTTCACCCTGCTGCTGGGAGCTGGTGCACAGGGATTGCCGGTGCTGCGGGTCCTGCAGCCCCACAGAACCTCTCCAGAAGTCATGAACGCAAAATTTGGGCAAAAGAAATTCGTAGAATCCTAGAATATCAAAATTAAAACCAGTGTGGGCAGCAGGAGAGGGGGAGTCTGCCCCTGTGCTCAGGTGAGACCCCACCTGCAGAGCTGCCCCAGCCCTGGGCCCAGCACAGGGAGGACCTGGAGCTGCTGGAGAGAGCCCAGGGGAGGCACCAGGATGAGCAGAGGGATGGAGCAGCTCTGCTGGGAGGAAAGGCTGCGAGAGCTGGGGGTGTTCACCTGGAGAAGAGAAGGCTCTGGGGTGTCCTAATTGTGGCCTTGCAGTGCCTGAAGGAAAGATGGAAAAGGACAATTTACAAGGACCTGGAGTGACAGGACAAGGGAGAATGGCTTTGCACTGACAAAATAGGTTTAGATTGGATATTGGGAAGTAATCCCTGGCTGTCAGGGTGGGGAGGCCCTGGCACAGGGCGCCCAGAGAAGCTGTGGCTGCCTCTGGATCCCTGGAATGTCCAAGGCCAGGTTGGACGGGGCTTGGAGCAGCCTGGGACAGTGGAAGGTGTCCCTGCCCATGGCAGGGGTGGCACTGGATGGGATTTAAATTCCCAACCCAAACCCATCCGTGGTTCTGTGCATATCCTGAGCTGGAATGCACCTACAGGGATCATCAAAGTCCAGCTCCTGTCTGTGCAACCCCAAGCACCCCACTGTGTGTCTGAGAGCGTTGTCCAAACTCTCCTTGGTTTCTCCATCCCTGGGGATCCAAAGGGAGCAAGGCCAGTTTACGGGAGCTGGGCCTGTAACCAGACAAGGCTTTGCTGCTCGTGTGGAGGCAGCTCCTGGATGTGGTGGCTGGGATGTGCCAACGAGGCAGGGCCGGCGTTGTGTGCTGAGGAATTTTTGCAGGAGAACGGACACTGGGAATGCACAACCCAGCTTTCCCAGCATTGAATCAAGCTGAGTAAAGGATACGCTATCTTTGATAACACCACGGAAGAAAGAAGAGAAACAACCCAAGGATATGAAATAAGAAGAGAAACAACCCAAGGATATGAAATAAGGATGTATTGACCACAGCACAATAGCAATATAGTTTAGGAATTGCTGAAACAATAAGGTAGTTCAGCAATATGAAAGGACTATAGTTTAGGAACTGCTGAAACAATAATTTAGTTCAAACAAGATTGATACATTATGCTGAACAAAAAGGATGTGAGAAATTGAAATATGGTGAATAGCTGTCACAGCAAGTGTCCAATCAGAAGTTTAGATGCAACATGCTAACAGTAGCAAGCATCCAATCATTATACTGCTTTTGACCACACGATGTTCAAACCATCACGTACTTAGAACCAAAAATGCTATATAAGTGTATATCCTTCAAATAATAGATGGCTTCACATGATCATATTGATCGCTGTGTGATGTCCCGTTCTTTCGCCTCCGCAGTTGGGCTCGCTGGAGAAGGGCCTGGAAGCCTCCCCTGGCCGCCATCTGCCGCCTTGTTGGTGGAGTTTGATCATCTCTCAGTGAACGGTTCCGCTGAAACGCCGTGATTAATCTTCATCTTCGGGCCCCGACTCTTGGGCAGCCTCAAGGACGGCAGGATTGAGCTCGTTAAGACAAAATCGTGCGAATGTGCAAATCCTCCTCAAAAGGGATTGGGATTCACGAAGCAGCTCAGTACAAAAGTGGGGAAATGAGCTGTGGCTTTTCGTGCTGCCTATTTACAAACACAAGCTCCTTGATAAAAGCTGGGAATATCTCTTGGAGATAAGTGGTGACTAAAACAGCCCTGTGCTTGTGCTTAGAGGACTTGTGGAAGGCACACAATGTCTGACGATGATTTTAATGAGTGACACCAATTTCAGGCAGCTGTTAGGAGGCTTTTCTTTCTAGATGATGAAAGGAATATTTCACTGACAGGTGTTTTAAAGTATTTCCTGTACAATGAGTCGGCTCAATTTGTCTGTAATGAATAAAATGAAATTTAGGGATCATTTAGGGGTTATTAATGACCCTGATTTATTAATTATACAGCAAACTTTGTCTCCTCCTAAAAAAACAGTTCAATTAGAGTCCTTGGAGTTTTTAATAGTGTGTTGGAATGGTTTTTCAAACAACAAAGCAATAAGTCTCGTTACGGACCCATTTCTCTTTTTATGGGAAATGATTTGACCATAACTGATCCTGACAGGGAATTTAAATAGTCTAAACCCAGCCTGGCAACAAACATAGAATCCCAATGTGCGCAGCCTCCAGCCCGTGGAATTGTCCAAAATCACTGAGGTTGCAGAGGATATATGTGACAGCACAGTTTGGGTTTGTGTGGGATCTTCAGCTGATTTCTGTCTGGAGAAAGTGAAATATATTCTCTGTTGTTTTCCCGGGCCATTCTTCGAACCTGCACCATATGTCTGTAAAACAATTTGAAAACATGCAGATTTATTTACTGTGCTCAAAGAAATCTGTCCACTGGGCTGTTAATTTATAGTTTTTCCCCCTCTCCATCTACATTCAGTTTTGCCAGGTACTTTCAGTCCCATAAAGAAAACTGTTTACAAAGTGAGATTTACTTTGGAGCACTGTATTCATGAATAGGAAATAAAGGTACAATTCTGAAAGGAGATTTTTTTTTCTGCTGTAACTCTTTTTCTTTTTGCTCTGTGCAGGGAAATGAATCCTTCCAGCAACCACTTGCAGGATGTATTTCCCGTGGAGGGAATTGATTTGCAGGTTTGTCCCAGTCAGTGTTTAAGCAGCGACTGGAACAATGAGGTTGTGCACAGCAGAGGCTGTTTCAGTGCAGGATTGCTCAGCCCATTCGGTGTCTGAGGAGAAATCCGGAGCAAACTGTGCTCCCATGGAAGCTGTGCAATCCTGGGAGGGGGCTGAGGGCAGAGTGGGGTGCTCAGGCTGGAGCTGGGTCCATGATGGTCACTGACCAAGGGAGTCAGGAGCTCCTGACAGATCAGGCAAGTGGAAGTATGGAAAATACAGGTACAGTGCCAGGCAACCAGCCCTCTTCCTTTTGTTCCCTGTAGGACAAGGGCAAATCAATCAGGTTTTACTTCTGGCTGTAATTTTTGGTGTTGTTTGTTTGGTTTGGTTTCAGCAAAGGGAAAAATGGAGCAAAGCTTCCAACCCCAGGTCTGAGCTGTTGAGTGAAGTCCAGGGATCCCTTTCACTCCAACGAGTGCCCAGCAGGCAGCTCAACAAAAACTATCCCCCACTGCCACCCAAACAGGATTAGGAGGGGGAATCTTTTCCTTATCCATCCTCCAGGCCCAGGATCACAAACAGCAAGTGATGGGCCTCGGGAAGCTTTCAGACTCTGCTCCTGGGTATTTTCTTTCCTGAAAATGTTCTTTTTGCAGTGCTGGCTCCCAGTGAGAAGGTCCCAGCCCCACTCCCTAGACAAGTCTTGTGGAAGGCTGGATTATCTTAGGAACAACTTTTCCCTCTTTAGCAGTACTTGGGGAGAAAGATGAAATATAAATAAAAAGCAGCTGTGGTCTGGGAGTTATCCTGACTTCTAAAAACAACACTTTTAAGAACCTTACTGGTAGAAATAAACACTATGGCTCTGCAGATGTCTCAGGGGAGAGATGTGCTCTCTTCCTCTCTTTTTTCTTCCAGGAAAAGGATGACAACTGATGTATTTATCTGTAGGAGAGTCTGCCGATTTTATTTGAAGACCACAAGAAATTATTCAAGCTCCAAGCAAACATTTCCTTCGTTTTTTTTTTTTGGAAGAAAATCAGAATTTTTTTTTCTTTTTCAAGCAAGCCTTGCTTGTCTTTCACAGGAAGGATGTTGCAAAAAACAAGTACAAGAACAGAGGCTGATGAGGATGAAGACAAGAAGAAAAGCACCTCCTTTTTTTTTTTTTTTTAAGAGGAATCTCCTGATTTTGGAGATAAACACTTATTTTGCTTGTAACTTATACAAGGGGGGTTATGCAGGAGTATGCTTTGAAATATCAAAATGAGATTAAAAGCCAAAAAAATAGGATGTTTCAGACCAAATTTTTTTGAGGATGATGGAAGACAAGATTTGATGTTAAAAGAAAACGTTTAAGTTGCCTCCAATTTGAACCATTTGTCTGTTAACCTGACAGAAATTAGATTTTAAGTAAAGTCTTGCTTTCCCAAGTTTGCTTTCCCCATCCCCCAGTTAGGAACTGAACCATCAGGTGATGGGCAAAGAGGAAATGGAATTTCCCTGCTCCATCATCTGAATCATGAAAACGAATTAAAATTGAAGGTGATTTTGCTATGTGGGGTTAATTCTGTATGGGATATTTGAAGACTGAGCAGCAGTAAAAGAACAAGGAGGGAAAAGCATTTTTCATGCACTTTCAATCTAGAATCCAATTCCAAAGCGTTCTCCCTTGATTTCACTCTCTAAAGCTGTCAGAAATCACACCTGAATTGGGCCCAGCACTGTTGGGTTTATTATTCTGATATGAAAACAGGAAATGGTCAAATAGGTGCATTTTTCCAAGGAATTGCCATTCTTTGCCTGTTCCCAGCCATGCCAGCCAGGAGCAGAGGTGTGAACCCCTTCTCCCACCTCCCAGCCCAGTTGGGGCCATGGCAGAGAGTTTCTTCTCGGAGTTTTAAAAGTGCCTAAAGGAGAAATAGATGAACTTGTTCCACTTTTGGTACATTTTTACAAGCACACGAAGAGGAAACTGGCTTTTGGGTGTTCTTGTAAATATTTTACTAGAAAGTGGCCTCGTGAGGGATTCTCTCTTTTGTTGGAGCCAGATTCCTCAGAAATAGTGCTTTTAGTAAAAATTGCTTTGGGATCCCATCAACATGTCCTAGTTTCCAGCTCTGCAGCAATGTGAGGTATTTCTTAGAGTATGTGCTTTTTCGGGAGCCATTTATGGTAATGCACAAACCTCTAGACCAGTTCCTAATTTTTACATAATTAAAATTTCATTAAAAAAGAGAGATGATTAGAAGCCTTATTATGTAAGTTGGATTTCTGGCTAACTTGCTAAACTTCTTGTATTTGTACGAGTAGGTTGTGTCACATCTGATTTGCAGATAGCTCCTTACCTGATCTGCAGCCCTCCAAAAGAGCGAAGAAACTTTCTTTTGGATTTAAAGGGCTCTTGGTGTCACCTTAAATCCCTTCATCCCCCTGTGGAAACAGAGGCTGGCTCTGATGTGGGAAGCAGCTTCTTGCCCAGAGAAATTGTGGATGATCCATCCCTGGCAGTGTCCAAGGCCAGGCTGGACAGAGCTTGGAGCAGCCCGGGATAGTGGAAGGTGTCCCCGCCCATGGCAGGAGGTGGAATGAGATGAGTTTTAAAGTCCTGTCCAAACCAAACCATTCCATGAGCCTCCTCCTTGGCTGGCAGGCAATAAACCTTTCATCCCACAATCTCTCCTCAAGGCCTGCTCCAAGCCGTATTTCCACCCGTACATAACTGTATCAATATTTTAAATAAATATAGAAACTGTGCATCTATGGAAACTCTGCCCCCAAATGCTCTGCAAATACAGATGGATCTCACAGTTTCAGGAGAACGCTGAAGGTGACAGCAAGAGCAACACCCAAGTGCAGACGAGGGCAGACCCACAGAGGTAACTCCTGGATCCATCCCCACGGATCCTCCTCAGCCTGACCTTGAGGGAGACACTGCCTTCCTTTTCCTGCCTTGGGGGAGTCCATGGGAGATGTGACCCACAGGAAGAACAGATTTATTTCAGCTGACAATTCAACAATTGATTTCACAGCCTCTTTGCTTCTGGTAGGGGCTCAGACTGAATCCCAGCTGAGCCTTGGTGTCACTGTTTCAAGGGACGTCGAAAAATCTCAGCAACAAATGATGTGTTGCACCTGGATTTTTCTCAGGACAGAATTGTTTGCACAAAACCAAGCAGTAATTAACACTATTCATTAGCTTCAAGAGGCTGGCCCAGTTTCCCAGCACTTACTGCACTGCCTGTGTTCACCTCAGTTGGGAAGAATCCCACCAGAGCAAGCAGTTTGGGCTTTTGAACTGAGGTGGAAGCTGGTTTTAGGAAAGAAATGGAACATTTTATTTCCCCTAAAAGGTAGTAGGGAGGAAAAAAAAAAACCCCAAACAAAACATGTTTTTACTCTATTTAGAGGTTCTGAACATTTTTTGCCTGTAACTACATTATCTGCCTGGTAGAGCAATATTATAAAGATGAGATGAGAAAGGTTAACTTGCAGAAGCATAATTCCATTTGGTTTTCCAGTAAACCTGGATTTGAAAGGTATGTTTAGGTCACTGAGTATTGGAGCCCTCAAGGAGACCGATGGCACGAATGAGTCTGACTTTGTTCCTCCTCCCGAGAAATACTTTTGGGAAAAGACAGTGGAGCAGTGCTGGGAAAATCTGTGTCCTCCCAGGCTGCTGGAAAATAAAGAGACCTTCATTATATTCTCATTACTCCGGCTCGCAGCACAGAAAGACAAAAAAAATATAAAGGTCACTAGCTTTTACCATCTGTGCTAAAATGAGATGAAGGTAATAGAGAACTCCAAGATTTATTGCTTAGCAGCTGATTTGAGGCTTCAAGGAAGTGGTAAGACTTAATCCCACCTCAACACTTGGTTACTTTGTGAAGGTGTGCTCCAGAACCCCCTGAATCTGATGGAAACATCAGAACTCCTTTCATCAGGCACTGGAGCAGACTTTACAGGTTCATTGAAAATATGAATCTGGAATACCGACTCCTGAACAGGTTTGGCTGAAGGAAAAGGATTTTAATTTGTGAAATACATGGGACTACGAGAGGAAAATGATATCTGGGAATTGCACCAGGTGATTTCTGTTTAATAAGATGAGAGACTTCCCTCAGTCCATTTGGAAAACACTTGACAGGGTCTGTGCAGCTGCTTAATTGGATGCATTAAAGCGGCTGACTGGTGCATTCATCAGTGTCCTTGCATCCTCCAGGAGGCTTTCTGATGCCTTTGGAATTTGCTTGGCACTTTCTATTCCTTCCTCTCCAAACCTGCCAGCTCCCAGCCTGCCCATGGTGGGAAGGATGGAGGATAATGGGCACATCCAGCCCTGCAGGGTGGAGGATTGAGGGGACCACCAGCTGTAGATCCCAGGATCAGGAATTTGGAGGTGAGAATTTGGAGCTTTTCTGTGAGACTCATTCACTTTGGCTGAGATGCATTTCAAAGGTCGATAGCTCAGCTCCCACAAAGAAATGAGGCGAAAGAACCTGATTGTGTTGGACACTTGGCAGCTGACTCAGCAAGGCCGAGTGTGCAACCTTAAAATTAAATACTTTGAAGCTGATTTAATTGTCACATGAGCTGTGAATTTTTTAATCAGGTGCCTGTTTCTATCTGGCCAAGGGATGTTATTTCTCTGAAAGGTTTTCATTAGCAGCGACTCTCTCTCTGCTTTTCTGTGGAAGGCCAGGTGTAAATACTGTGTGATTTTTAAACAGACAATTCCAGCATTTCAGAGCTTCCCCACTAACTTAGTTTTAACTGTCCAAACCTCACCCTCATCAAGCAAAAGAAAAATCGGTCTGGCACTTCCCCATTACCATGAGTTGCCCAAAATGAGAGATAAATGAGGGATAAAGCCATTAAAAACACGGGGGCAGCGCAATTTTAAAAGCCAAACTCGAGTGGAGCGTGATGGGTGTGTGTGAATATCCCCATTACCATATAAATCAGCCCAGCTGTTGGCAAATCTCTATTTCAGTTCTCAGTGGCCTTGGCTTCTCAGTGACCACCACAGAGAGGGGACAGCTGGATGGTTCACACAAATCCCTGCCACGTCGGGCCAGTTTTTATTTGAACGTCTTGTGGCCCCAGTCCTGCCCCCAGCACGCCGATTACTGAGGTTTTTCCTGCTCTGGCTGTGCTGCAGATGTGGGCACTGGGAGCTGATTCGCTGTTCGAGGCTCTGAACCATCGCTCATTAAAGCCACTCTGCTGCCTTTAGGATCAGGGCAGCAGTAAATCTGTATCTGATTCTCTTTCGCTGTTAACTTTAACAATTCCCAGTCAAAAGTTTTCTCATTTAAGGTTGTGTTTAAATGGCTTTCTGGTATCTGAAATGAAGTATTAAGCCCTGGTAATGTATTAATTAGCCTTTTTTTTTTTTTTGGAGTTTAATGTACCTTCTAATTAACTGAAGCCAGAAACACAGTTTACACCTTTAAAATTCTAATCCTTTAAATCATTGCAAGTTTCGTCCTTAACCTACAGAAATCAATAGAGAAAGTCCTGTAGCTTTCCCAAGAGCTAAATGCCTGTAATTACAGCTGGAAGGTGAGATTCCAGAGCGTGGACAAAAAGTTGTGTGGAATGTTTTGCTGCCTGTTTCTCCCCTCGGCACTCAGGGCATCGTTTCCTGCCTGGCCGGTAACGAGCAGGGCTCCAGGAGCGTTGTGTACCTTTGATTTTATTTTATTTAATGGTCTCTACAGTGATAACAATCACTTATGCATCAAATCCAGCCTTTGCCTACTGCTTTCCGGGCTTGTTAAACGCAAGTGCTCTCTCAGCCGAAGTGGTTGCAGCAATTTCGGAGCTGTGCGGCTCCGGCCCGTCCTGCACCCATCATCACCTCGTTAGCAACATCCGAGTGTGTGCGATTCCTCCGGCTCCTTTCCCAAGGAAAGCAGCGCAGCCCTGCCGCCCACGCTGCTCCCGAGGCACTGTCAGGTGTCATAGAAACAGCTCGGTGAGCATCGTTTAATTCTTATTCATGAATTAGTCCGACTTTAGCAGGAGGGATTGATGCACGTGAGGAGAAAGACTCTTGTCCAGGACTGGAGGAATCCTTGGAGATCATCCCGCTGCATCTGTGTAAATAAATGGCTGCAGGCTAAACCTGCTCAGTCATGCAGCCTTCGGGGAACAGTTTCAGAGCTCTTGTTTCAGTAGCGGATAATCTGATTATTTTTTTGAATCCTTAATGGCAGTATAGGAGTTCTAATAAATTAAAGGAATGGAGACTTGAAGGAGGAAGGGGAAAAAAAAAAGCCAGTCCAGTCTCCCCAAGCTGAGTAGGGGATTAAGTTGCCCCTGTGAAAAAGTCAAAATCAAAGTTTTGCTTGATACAGGGAAGGTTTTGGAAGGGGCAGCACATGCAGGGTGGGAGGCCTCTCCCTTTGGATGTTTCAGGATCTGCAGCTGATTTTTAGTTCAAAGGTTTAAGTGAGGAAGAAATAAATTCGAGTCAGCAGTTACAAAAGCACTGGTGAAGGCACATTTCCAAGGATTTCTCCCTTGAGACGGACTGGGTTGATTTTGGTGCCCAAAAAGGTGCTGGCTCTGGCTGAAGGTTGCCCAGGAGCGGGGGCACTCCCAAAGAAAGGGCTGTTTCTCCTCCATCCAGTCTATCTGCATCTCTGCTCTGCAGGAATTCTGCTCCCTGAGGTCCTCACCCTCCCATGTTTAATGGTGAACATGGGGGTGGCTCTACACTGACCATGATGACCTTAAATATCTTTTCCAACCTTAACAATTCCATTATTCCGTTCCATCAGATTTGATAGACCTGGCCAATGAATTCAAAGGGTGCAAGGCAGAGATGGATGTACCCTGGTCCTTAGGACTGAACGAGTCTCAGTTCCCTAACTGGGAGAAAAATCCCTAAAAATCTAAACCTGTCAGCAGAAGTGGAAGCAGAAAATCCAGTGTTCTCCTCGGAGCAGGGCAGTGCTTGAGCTCTGCCTCTCTCGTTTTTTTAAATTCTTCCTGCGGCCTGATTTTCACAGTGCACCTCACCAAATGTTGCCCTGGTTTTGATGTAGAATTCACTCCTGTTTTGTAGCCTTGAAAGCAATATTTGATGAGAAGAGCCTGTTCCCAAAAGAAATTCATGATCCTGAACAAAAAAAGCGAAGCAACTCCGTGAGCGAGCGTGGAGGCAAAATAAAAAGAAATAAGCAGCAAGCAAAGCTGGCAGAACAATAAACCTCCTCTTGCAAAGGAGGGTGTGTACACAGAATGCAGATCCAGGGAAATTGTCTTTGCTGTGTGCCATTAGATTTTTCCAATGCGCTCCCTTTTTTCTTAGGAGCAACATTTTCAGCCATTACTTGGGATCTCGTCCTTACACAACCCTTGGGTCTGAAGTAGGATCCCCTCTCTCCAGCTTGTCCTGGGTTTTTCATCAAAGGAACTAAAACCAGGGACGTCACTTTTATACCTTTTTTCTTCTGATTTGAGTAATTTCCCTGATTGAAATCCAGCTGAAGTTTCCAGGCATTTGGATGTTCTTGGAACGTTTTAAAAGTGAGAGCGATCAAATCCTCACCTGATTTAAACCAAATAGTTCGAGTGCAGTGAAGTTACTTGTCACTTATTCACTTCCAGATTTAAGGTCTTCTCTGAGTTTCCTGTTCTAACCCTAAAAAGGAAAGGCAAATGTGAGCCCAGAGAAGAACCTGGTGTTTGCAGGGATTTTCTTCCCAGGATTGTGCTGTCCCCATGGGTTGATAGTCATTAATTCAGAGTAAGGAAGTGCTGACCCCCAACTCGATCTCCCACTTGTACCAACCCATCCCTGAGCATCAGGGAAGCCACATGCAAATGGAATTATCAGCTGAGCTGGATGCTTGATTGGATTAGGTGGTGTCAAAACATTAATCACGGCAATCATGGATCTTTTCCTGTTCAACTAAATAAAAGGAAAAAAAAATATTTTATGTGTCTTTGGATATGAATAAAAACCTCACTTTCTGGCACTGTTTTACTCTAATTTCCTCTTTGAATCTGAAGGGCAAGAAATCTCTGTAGACAAGCTCATTTCCTCCATTTTCCAGCTTAATACCTGTTCTGGATAAATTTGGGGAAAGTAATCGAGGATTCAGTGCTTGCCTAAACTGACAGAAATGTTTTAAGAGGTACTTTCTCTGAAAACTCCAGCTCTAATTCTTGCTCTGCCAGGAACTTTGCTATTCATTAAGGAGCAAGGTCAGACTGTAGGAAGAAAACAATGAGCTGCTTTCCAAGCTCAGAGGCAGCTTTTGCTCAGGAGATGCTGCTCTCTGCAGTATCTGCTTGAGTGTTTGTCATCTCATTTCTCCTGGAAAATATTTTGTCACTAGAAAATGGGCTGTATTCAAAGCAATTTACATATCTTACTGCAATAATGTTACTATATTGGCTCATCCTCAAGTTTAAGTCAATCTGCAAAATATCCTCTTGTAGAATAATTTGCATGTGTAATTTGCCAGACCAAATCCTGCAGAGATTTGAGTCATGCTGAATTCAGGAGGACTATTCAGGTTTACATATGCTTTTGAAAAAAATAAATCCGAAGTGCAGAGCTGTTTACAAGGTCAAAGCCTGGTTTTTTGCCAGGATCACGTAAACTTCAAAGCGAATAAAATCTCCTCCTGCGAGAACATATTTGCAGGGTAACGTGATAATGGGTAATGTCAAATGTGTGTTCAGTAATTCAGAGCCATTTTAGCATCAGTGCCATGGATATCAGAGCCATGGAATCATGGAATGGTTTGGATTGGAAGGGATGCTCAAGTTCATCTCATTCCAAACCACCTTCCACTATCCCAGGTTGCTCCAAGCCCCGTCCAGCCTGGCCTTGGACACTTCCAGCCACAGGCAGTCAGCAGTTTATATGAAGCAAAGCAAGCTGAGGCGAGTTAATTAATTACGCCAAAGACTCGAAGAATAGAACTTTAAAGTACTTTTGTTCCTTTTCCCAAAGCTGTATCTTATCTCTTCTGTCTGTGTTTTCTCTGATAATTTTTTACAGCTCTCCTGTGTTACTGCCTTAATGGCTTTAGGACCTCAATTACACGCAGAGTAGATGCTTGATGCTTTCTAAGTGGTGAAAAATTATCCTTGCTCTGAGAAACTCTGAGTCAGATAATTAAAATAATCCAATGGCACAGGGAAATGAAACAAGCAGCTCTCACCCCCCAGGTGCGTACCTGGGGTGGCAGAGACCAGCAGCAGGGGCTGAGCTGCAGGGTGGGAGCGCAGGGGGTTTGGCTGAGCTCTGTGGGGTCACAGAGGCTGAGGAGGCAGCGATGGCTGTTCTAGAGGTGACAGCAAGATGTATCTGCCACTGCTGCAGGAGCACAGGGACCTTCCCTTTTGACTGCCCGATGCTCGCACGGAACATTTTCTTCTTCATATCAGTTAAACAATTTCAAACCTGAGGAGTTTCAGGCAGAGGCCAATTTTTAAAAATTGATCTGCTGTAGCGATGGCCTTTCGTGCCTCACAGGAATGGAAAGCCATTGCTGCACAGCTGCCCCAGATCAGCTGGGCAGGGCTGAGGTGCAAGCAGGACACAGCTTTGCTCGGCCCTGGGACTTAGGCCTGATTATTTCTGTCCTCAGGGCTCGAAATTAAACCTTTGTACTCTTGAAGAAAGAAAATTCCCACCCTCCCACAACACCTAGTCCGAGGAGATGGGGATGTATTGGACTTTAAACCAGTGCCACCTTTATGCACAGAAAAGCTTCTTAGCTCAACATCAGAAGTTTCTAACCCATTATTTATGGCATTCTCTTCCTTTAAAGCTCGAGCAAGCTCGGATTTAAAATAGGCAGAGTGACAATGAATGCTTGTAAAAAGGCCACAAATAATGTTTTTGCAGGGAGCCGGCACAGGCAGGCTGGGTCATCCATCACTGAGTCACACCGTGCTTGTCGTGCCTCCCGCAAGTGACAACGGCCTTATCTCCACCTCATCCCGATTAAGAGCTTTCTAGATGTCCTATCATATATTTCCAGTGCTTTTAATGTCACAATATTTCTCAGGTTTAGATTAGATTGCTTTTAGCCTAAAGCTGTTTTGTTCACGTTCCCCTGCTCAGCTGGTGATGGAGTGAGGAATGGGTTTGCATTTGCAGGGTAAAGGCTGGGCTGAGCCACAGCCCTGTGCTGACTAAGGGGGATCTCCAAGGCTACTTCTGACTTCTTTTTCTCCAGGAAGGAAGGAAAAGGGCACAGGAGAGAGCAATTCCTTGTGGGAGCCATGCAGGACAAGATTATCACGAGCCCTATGTAATATATTAGTTACAAATGCAGAGCTCTGAACTCTGTTACAGAAGAGGTTGCAAGGTAAACAAAAATGTCAGGTAAATTGAGACAGAAATGAGCATTTCCTAAGGTCTTGTAATCCCATTAAACTGAAACCTTGTTCCCTCCATTAATTTCTTCCAAAGGCAGCCCTGACAGCCCAGCGAACGCTGCTCGCCTGTTGTGGCCCTTGGTGCATTAATCAAATTGTTTTTCATGTTAGGCTTATCTGTGCCCTTGTTTCAGTCGCTATTTTTCAAGGCAAGCCTGCTTTAACACCAACCAGTGGGGAGGTGTGACGCCCTTTCCCGGGTAGTTGTGCATGTTAATCCTTTCCAAGGCTTTTGGGAACAGTCAATGTGTTAGTGATGGGGATTCACACGGGACAGTCTTGCAAGAGCAGCCAGAAACAGCCATTAACAGAGGAAAGTTAAATATTTTAAGCGGTGTTTGGTATTCCCAGTGCCTAAATCTGGGTTACTTTTGCTTAAGCTTTAGGAGAAGAGCAGAGTTGTGGGTGGGCCTCGGCTCTTTCCCACAAGACCAGTGAGTTCCTGATTGATCTCGACAGAAACTTTGGAAAACATGATTGAATTAAAAATATATCTGTCTCTGAAACTTAATGTGCTTGGGCACTGATCCAAAGTCCATTAAAGCAAATGGGAAGAGTCCCACTGGTTTTATTCCCTTTCAGAGAATGCCTTTAGGACAGTGCAGGTGATAAACAGCAGGATGGGTTTGGGGCAGGATTCTCCCAAGAGTGGCTGAGGTGCTTTTAAAATCCCCCCTGATGTGATTGACGTTCACACTCTGGGTTAAGGCATTAGAGAGATCCTATTTCTTTGTATCCTGCTTGTCCAGCAATAAATAAGATCCCCACGAAAGAAAGTAAATATGTTGTGGCAGTTCTTTGAATGCAGGAAAAGGAGCTGTGGGTGCTGGGGATCCTTTTGAAGTGGAATTCTAAGTCAATATCTGGAAGCATTTCTAAAGGGAAGTTTGACTTGGCTTTCCAAGGATCAGCAAAAAAAAATTCTTATTCTTTAAATTTTTGCCAGGACTTTTAGTCATCTTGACTTAGAAATTCTGAAGGAGGGCACTACGCAGTTGTGAGTCCAGGTTCATGTTTGCCATGAGAGCCACTCTCTAATTGCTGCAGAGTGTTTCTCAATAATTAAAATAAGGTATGGGCTTGGTTTTGTGTGTAAGAGTGATACAGCTTCTGTGGATATAACATTTGCTGCTCACATCAGGGAAGTGAGACAATCACTGAGCTTGTCTCTCAGGAGGAAAGAAACTTTCTTATTCATTGTGTCCATGAGTGGGGCGTTTAAAGGAATGTGTTCCTTAAGCCAAATGATACTGAAAAAAAAGCCCTAAATATGAATTTTAACTTTCCTTGACATGGATTTTTGTGGGATTAGATCTGGCACCCACTCAGATACAGAAGTTTTCATTAGAAGGCTGATTTACACCCAGTCCTGCTCCAGGTCAGAGATAACTCTCCCAAAAGATGTGGGCAACTTCCTTCCATGAGTAAAGACATGGAGCAATAAAACTTGAGAAAAGTCAGTAGTTTTATCTAATTTTCTCAGGCAAGAGCAGTACTTTGAAGATAAATCACTTCCCCGGTTTCAATAATTTAATTGGTTTCAATCATCTGGCAGGGAAAAAGTGCAATAAACAGTGTGATAATGCCAATTGTGTGAGAGCAGAGCTCTGCTTTTGCTGTTCCTGGGATGTCCCTGCTGGACACTGGCTCTGTCCCTGTGCTGGACACTGGCTCTGTCTCTGTGCTGGGACATTGGCTCTGTCCCTGTGCTGGGACACTGGCTCTGTCCCCTGCTGGACACTGGCTCTGTCCCTGTGCTGGACATTGGCTCTGTCCCTGTGCTGGACACTGGCTCTGTCTCTGTGCTGGGACATTGGCTCTGTCCCCTGCTGGACACTGGCTCTGTCCCTGTGCTGGACACTGCTCTGTCCCTGTGCTGGGACATTGGCTCTGTCCCTGTGCTGGACACTGGCTCTGTCTCTGTGCTGGACACTGGCTCTGTCCATGCTGGACATTGGCTCTGTCCCTGTGCTGGGACATTGGCTCTGTCCCTGTGCTGGGACACTGGCTCTGTCCCCTGCTGGACACTGGCTCTGTCCATGCTGGACATTGGCTCTGTCCCTGTGCTGGGACATTGGCTCTGTCCCCTGCTGGACACTGGCTCTGTCCCCTGCTGGACACTGGCTCTGTCCATGCTGGACACTGGCTCTGTCCCTGTGCTGGACACTGGCTCTGTCCCTGTGCTGGACATTGTCCCTGTGCTGCCTGGGGCTGCATCTCCTTGGGGCTCTTCATCCTCCTCAGTGCTGCTCCAGTTCTTGAAATGGGGCAGTGGGGACAAAGGACAAGCACAAACCAACGTGGCAAATAACTCTAAAAAAGGGGGTTGGCTCTTGTCACAGGCAACCAGAGGTGGGACAAGAGGAAACAGCCTCGAGCTGTACCAGGGGAGGATCAGGTTGGACACCAGCAGGAATTTCTTCATGGGAAGGGTGGTCAGGCATTGGCAGGCATTAGTTCAATCCAGCTGGCACAGAAATCTGGAGCTCCCCTGAGCATCCCAAACGAAGAACTCGGTCCCTATGGATTGTGTTTTGTGGCCAGGCACGAGCAGGCAGGGGAGGATCTGAACCCAGATGTGTACGAACTGCACCCATGAGCTCCTCCTAAAATTCCTGCGAGGATGAAATATTTTTTCCTGTCACAAGAGATTTCTGGTCCCATGTCAGAAACTGGCTGTAGCTCCATTCTTTTCCCAGCCTTCTCTAAAGTGTTCTCTACTGTCTTGTTTCAGCCAAGTAAGACAGGCAGTGAAAGATTATAAAATTACTTCAGAAGGCAATCCTCTAGTTTTTGATAACACTTTTTCAATGTGTGCAACCTGTATAGAACAATGAATTCATGTTTTAAAAGCAGGACGATTTCCATCTCAAAAGGGAATCTTAGAAAGGCAATAAATCTGTTTTAATTGATTTAATCATTCTGATACAATCTTAACAGGTACAGTCACAGATTTGCACTTGGAATAAAAAGTATTCAGCACCTTGAATGCTGCTTTGAACCACATTTCCCTACCACAGCCCCTTCTAAACTCTCAAAAAAAATTAAGCTACCGAGGGACAACCTGGCTTTTGTCAAGTACTGATTGTGCAAAGGTTTACGATGCAAATCTGGTCACTCTGGCAGGTGATCTGTAGCTGTTACAATTTGTTTCCCCCATCATTAGAAGCATTTAAACAAACAAGCTGCAGGAAGCACAGGGCTGTGCGTGCTGCCAGGTGTCCTGCAGCCAGGCCCTGGCACCGAGGGCTCTCCTCAGGCTGCCCGTGGGTACAAGATGGTGTGAGCAGAGCACTGGCGGCAGGAGGCCACCCCGCTGAACAAATTCACATCCTGCAAAGGTTGTAAAAACGAGTCTCAGAAGAATAGAGCAAGACGAGCAGGCAGCTGAAGAGAGGGGGAAATAAGCTGTAATAAACGGAACTGCTGATTGAGAGGCATAAAGCAGCTTCGCTGTAATGCTGGGGACATCCGTGGGGGTGCTCGGGAACTGCAGCTGGTTCCAGCTTCACAAATGAAAAATTAGAATCCAACAGTTGAAGATTTCAAAATAGGAATGTTGTCAATAAAAACAGCCAAACATGGAGGTGATTTAAAAACCCCACCCGTGTCTCCAACACACTGCCCACTCTGATCCTGCCTCTCTGTGAGACCCCCCCACCTGCAGAGCTGCCCCCAGCTCCGGGTCCCAGCACAGGAAGGGAGTCCAGCACCAGGATGAGCAGAGGGATGGAGCAGCTCTGCTCTGAGGCTGGGGGAATTGGGATTGTTCAGCCTGGAGAGGAGAAATCTTTTAGGTGACTTTATTGCAGCCTTTCAATAGGAGCTGACAGAAGAGATGGAAAAGGACAATTTACAAGGGCCTGGAGTGACAGGACACAGGGAATGGCTTCCCACTGACAGAGAGCAGGGATAGATGGGATATTGGGGAAAAATTCCTCCCTGGGAGGGTGGGCAGGCCCTGGCACAGGGTGCCCAGAGAAGCTGTGGCTGCCCCTGGATCCCTGGCAGTGTCCAAGGCCAGGCTGGACATTGGGGCTTGGAGCAGCCTGGGACAGTGGAAGGTGTCACTGCCATAGCAGGGGTTAGAACTGTGTTATCTTTAATGCCCCTTCCAACCCAAACCATTCTGGGATTCTGTGAACGTTTCAGCTCCAGACAACAATTTATTAAAGAACCAAAAGATCTCACTGCTACACTATTTTTAAATTGCTTTTTTTTTCATGTGTTGCTTTTGAAATTAATTTCATTGGGTATTACCCTTTGAAGAAACCCATCAGGTTAACAGACAGATTTGCCATGCCTATGTTGAGCTGCGTTTTAATTTTTTTGAGTAGTCCCTGAGCCTGTTTGTGATGGTGAGTGCATCACAGGGGCGGGAGGAACTCGGTCATAAATCACTGCACAAGTCTGAGTTGCAGGAGGATGGATTAGGTCTTAATGCTGAAGGGGTGGCTTCGTTTTGTTTTCCACTCTACACATGCAGGGTCGATAGTGGCCTCAGCAGCCATCAGGTTTGTAGGAGGGCTCTGAGTGGGGAGCGGATATGAACACCACCATGTCTGTCTTTCTGGCTGGCTGCTCATCTTGAGGGTCACATCTGGGGCAATTTCACTCGGGGGTTGCTGGCATGCAGGCAGAGAGAAAAAACAAGTGGGAGGAGGGGGGAAGGGGGAAAAAAAGAGAGAGGTTTTCTCTCATGTTCTTTTCACGCGCTCTTGTCTTTCATTCCGTTCTGTATCCCCCTGCTGAGGTTTGCCATGGAGTGACAAGGCAGCCTCCGTGGTGTGAACCTGACAGGAATGTTGCCAGCTTTCACAGACATCTAATTTCCTTACCCATCACCTTCCCAAAGCTTGCTCTAAGGGGCTGTTTGGGAGGGGAGAGCGTTATTGATCCCTCTCAACTTTGTGTTTCATTAAAACAGAGCTCTGGGCACAGAGCCAGCCCTCAGCACAGCCCTGCTCTCCACACAGCAGCCGTGCCACGAGCTCCAGGGGACTCTGGATTCGTTTTGGGGATGGATAATGACCCCATCACGCAGCTACTTTATGTTCCTCACCTGCAGGTGATGATACCAGGAGTGGTTTTTGGGGAGTGAGGAATTCTCCCTGCTCCAGCAGCCTTTGTCTGACACATTGTTAAAAAACACCAAAAAAGTTTACATTTAGTCTTGCCAATGTCCTCCACCTTCAAGAAGGATTCATCGAGAAGGGATGGTATTTCCATAGCAACAAGGGATTTTTTTTCAGAGAACTGGTGAATTTCCAAGGCACAAAAGCTTGTTGGGAGCCCAGAAGTACCTGGATGGAAAACAAAACAGATGGTAAATCCTCTACAGTTTGGGTTTTCTTTTTTTTTCAGAATAATTTTTTTGCCAGTTATTCTCCACTTTCCTCCATGTCCTAAATGTTTGCTTTGCCATGAATTTATGATCCGTGACGGCTTCAAGGCGCTGCCCAGTAGGATTGGAAGTCAGCAGCACCGTGGCCTGTTCTCAGAAACAGCTGATCTGGAAGGGACAGGGACTCCAAGATGCTCGGAAAACATCAGGGATTTTCTTTAGATTCCCAGCCCTCAGAAACATTTCTTAATATTGTCATGCAGAACGATATTTTATAAAGCTTGGGGAATTGGGACACTGGGAACTCGCCAAGCAAAAAGTTCCTGTCTTGGAAATGTCTTTTAGGGATGGACCTGGCCATGCTGCAACCTGAAAGGTGACTCTCGGCAGGGAAATTTCCTGAGGTGCTGCATTTTTCCCAGAGAACAAGAACTGGTACTTTAATATAAATGGGGGTTCTCCACATTTATCAAATATTACTTCTTGCTTTCATCATCACCAATTACTGGGCAAAACTTTTTGCCTCTATTCGAGACATTTTTCTCCCAATCACTGGAATTACCAGATGTTCCAACAGTCCCAAAAAGAGGAGGAGCTCAGCTTAGGCCAAACACTTCAGCTGTGGAAGTGGTAGGGTAAAGGAAATACAGCTCAGCTGAGCCTGGCTTAATGAAGTTCAGGAGGAAGAAGAGAAAAAAGTCTTAAGTTAAATATATATATATATATATTTTAAATTTTACTTCTTTTCATTATCTTTTGTTGTTTGTCCCAGTGTAAAAATAGAAGGTTTAACAAAGCAATTGTGAGGATGTCCATGGTTGTTCTCCTAATTTAAATAAAAACAAAGAATTGGAACAAGCTCCAACTCCAGGACACCCAGGACTGCTGGGCCCTAAAAGTTGCCCTCAATTTTGTGTTACACCTTGGAAATGTCAATTTTGCCTTTAAGTTAATTTCTGCTTTAGTTTTCTGGTCCTCAATCTGTTTTTCAACTTTTAAAGTTGAACAATGATTTATTACATCCAGCAAGGATGCAAGGAGGGAATTGGAGGGAATTTGACTTGATTTTTATGATGGAGTTTGCCAGTATCAAACTTTCATTTGTAACCAGCACATTTTCAGTTGTGAACCCTTTTCCTTGAGCATCTCCACCATCACTCAGATGTCCATTATTTTATGTCATTTTATGTCTTCCATTTGCAAAATGGGTGCTGAGAGGAGACAGGAGATTCCCCACACCCTTCCACACTACCATTATTTACAAAATGCCTTCAATAAAAAAAAAATCTGCTGTTTTCAGATGTGAAGACTGGAGCTATTTCTTAAATTATGCATTGCAATAAATGGCAGATCATTTGTAGGATATGTAAAAAGAACAGAAAAGAAATTCCTGGGTTTACTGATTACACGATTTCTGGTTTTACTAGGGTCTTCAGAGATGAATTATGGAAAGCCTTGGGTAAGGACAAGCATGTAGGGAGCTCTGTGGCAGTTGGACTGTAATAGCCATGATGTGTTTAGATTTCTCTTGTTCAAATAAATAATAAGTGTAGGTAAGGTCAGCTTAATTGATAAGAAAAATGGAATTGTTAATGTTCTGTGACATTACCTATCACTGTGGTATTTTCTAATGCCAAGGCCATTTAGCAACTGATGAAAACCCAAAGTTCACAGTAATGATTAACATTAAATAAATTCTCCTTTCCTTTGAATATGTAGGCTCCATGCTTTTTTGGGAGTGCTGAAAAAGATCACTGGGTGTGAGAGACATAAAGCTGAGAGGGTCTAATTTCCAAAATTAAAATCTCATTATTAATAGTTAAGTACAGTTTTTATTCATTAAGTGGTAAAAAAAGATGAGAAACTTAAATGTCAGAATAAGAATTGTGTTTCTGTAGCAGCTTGTTTTTGGCCATGCAATAATTGTCTGCTCCTCTTATTGCAGCTCTCACAGAGATGCATTTGAAATCCATATTGATTAATTCATGCACGCTGTGACTAGGTATCTAATTCTTTCCTTTGTCGGCTTGCTGGAATTGGAAGAAAATATCTGATCTTATTCCTCTGCTGGAATGATTTTCACATGAATTTTTAACAGCAAGACCTTCACTTGTATTTACTTGCAGGACCAATGTTTTAGTCCCTACCCCTGGCATGCCAGCAGAAATGCTTGATTCCTATTGCTTTTTGGGACAAAAAAAGAGAACTCCAGTGAAGCTCTTCTAAATTGGAAGCAATTTTTCCCCCTTGTTTTTTTTGTTCTTAATCCAGCAGCTGGTAAGTATTTGCTTGTTTATTTGTTGATTTTTTGTAGTCACAAGGTGAATCCTTTCCTTCTTTATTTGCAGGATTGTCAGCAAATTCCTGATGGATGCTTCTGCCTTTGCTTGGTAATGATCCAACAACCAGACTGCAACATTTGCTCTAGAAAGGTATTTTTGTTCATAGCCAAATATTGAACATATGTTAATTGCTCCCCTGGTGGAGCCATGGCCAAGGGTGTGATTTGAACAGCCCTTATGTAGTTGTGAGGCAGGGAGTACATTTTTTTGGGATTTGATGTGGAAAGAGAGCTCACCTGTAGGGTACCGGTGTTTGCAATGATTGCGTTCAATTATGGCATCCTGTCAGTAGTTTTCTGTGAAAAGCACAGCAGGAATTCCACCTGGGAAAGAGTTCTGGCATCTCCAGCAGAATTCAGGCAGAACTGAGACACCTTAAATCCAAAATCATAATGTAAAATCACAGAAACCCAGCTCTGCTGCGACGTCAAAAATGTCGGAGACCTCTTCCATTGAGATGATCCAGGGATAAAGTTTCCCCCCTATTTGGAGGGATATGGAGCAGAGTCTGTGAGAAGTGGATATATTTACAGTTGTAGTTCTTAAAATAAAATCAAAAAAAGGAATTCTTGCATAGAGTGAAAGAATTTGCAGTCAATGCTTCAGATGAGCTTGCTGAAATGTTTTCCTCTCCCATCCATTGTCACTGCCTTTAAATGGCTTATCCAGAGCTCCAGGTTCCACTCAAGGAGCTCTGTGCCTACATGGAAATGAACATTTCTGTTGCTAAATTCATGGAGGAGAGGAAGCTTTTCAAAGTTTACATCTTGCAAACTTGTACAGAACTAATAAAAGTCATTTCTCCAGACATTCTGAATTCTGAAGGCCTGCAGCAAGAAATTCAAGAATTTCATAGAATCCCAGACTGGTTTGGGTTGGAAGAGACCTCAAAGATCATCTCACTCCACCCCCTGCCATGGGCAGGGACACCTTCCACTGTCCCAGGCTGCTCCAAGCCCCAATGTCCATCCTGGCCTTGGGCACTGCCAGGGATCCAGGGGCAGCCACAGCTTCTCTGGGCACCCTGTGCCAGGGCCTCCCCACCCTCCCAGGGAACAATTCCTTCCCAATACTCCATCTCACCCTCCCCTCTTTATCACAGAACATCAAAGATGTTTTATAATGGAAAGTTTCCCAGCAACTCAAACCCAGGAATGATGTGAGTTCCTTTTTTAACACCACAAAGGCTTTGTTTGAGGATGCACAAATCAATTTTGCTCCCACCCCTTTTCTGTCCCACCTGCATCCCAATGCCCCCAGGAAGGTTTGCCCGTTGACCACAGTTGTTCAGCAAATCAGAAGTGATAGCAATTTCCCTGCCAGCCCAGAAAACAGGATCGGAGCTTTGATTTCTCATGTTTCAATGAGCCACTGAAGTGGTTTAGTTACAAAAGGAATTTAATACAAGCAGAGCAAACCATCCTTATCATGTTTTGTACACAGTCTACTAAAACTGCAAACTTTTGCTAGACAGAATTATTTTAATGATTATATTAAAAAGTTCTTCTCTAGGGAAGCATCTCTCTCTCCCCTACAGATGCGCTGAATAAGCAATATTTCCTCCTATTTGTAAGCAATTCCAGTGAAAGTTCTTTAAAAGATGATATGTTGGTGTTCTGGCTGTAAAACTGGGCTGTGATCTCCATTCCTTTTTGTGTTTTACCCTCTTTTATAGATGTGGAATCGTTGAACTATTTCTGCCAGGGCTATGGGAAATGATTTGGTATTGCTGCTCAAGCTAATCATTATTCACATATAAACTGCCCGTTTACTGTTTCTCATATCCAATTTTTGAAGAAAATATTGATGATGACACCCGAAATAACTTGGCAAGGCTTTGAGGAAGCTCTGCAAATCTATTACAGAGATAAATGGCAAAAGTGAGGTGCACTCACTAACCATGCCAAGCGAATGCCAACAGACAAAGTTCAGTTGAGGATTTCTCAGTTTCAATCTTTCTAGGAAATTTGTGCATATTATTGTAAGCAAATTCCTGATTCCTGGTTTTTCTCATTCCAGAACAGAAAGAAACTGAGGTGCTGCAGTTGTGAAAATGGAAGGAAAAGTTATTAACCACATCAAACAACAGAGTTCTCTGGTGAGTTTAGGTAAAAGCTGCCCTAAAACAGCCAAGAGCTGTTTGAGAACTGTATTAACAGCAAATCATGGAAAGGCAGCAAGAGCCTTCCAGTGGCTGTGTGAAAAGCAGCACTGAGAAACTCAGGATATCAGGAAAAACCAGCAGTGCTATGAGTCTGAGCAGCAGAAGAAAGGATGCAAGGTGAGTTCAGGCTCACATCTGCACAACCCTGGGCATTTAAAAATGTGTCATCACAGATCAGGCGAGGAGAAGCAAAGCAAATTCAGCCCAGCCTTCCATAAAAGCCCAGCTGCCCATTCCCTGCATGCCCAGGAAAAATCCATCTGGTTGAGTTCGGTGCTGCCATGGTGATCTTTGGGTTGCTGGGGACATCTCCTGACGGGCACACCTGGGAAAAGGCAGTGCTGGCCCTGAACCTGCCGGCAAAGCCCTCTCAGCTCTGGATATCCCTGCACTTATCTGGCTTCCTGCTCTTCACACCCATCCTCTACTGAAAACCTGCATGAAAACGCTTTTCATGTCCAGGCTCTGCTGGGGGCTGGGCATAAAACACCATTTTCACTCGTGATGGGGAAGCTTTTGAGCCAAAGGGAAGGATGATCCTGGGCAGAGGCAGAAATTTCAGTGCTAAAGTGTGGAATGTCTGCAAGGCAGTGCTTGTAACCTGCCCCACCCTGTGATCAGCGAGGAACTCCCCTGCTGCTTCACTACAATACCTGCACACAAACAAGAGTTATGGTCTCTCTTTGCTACAGTTTGGGGGGGAAAAAAAGCCATTTCTATTTTTAAAACTCGAAAATGCCTCAACGCATTTACACTCTTTTGTACGAAAAGCAAAGACTGTCTAAAGATTCAGAAAAACAAATGATTAGACAAAGGCAAACAGTTGTGATGTCTTTGGCTATGAAACAGCAGCTAAATGGTTACGTTTTTATAATTTCCTAAGCCATTTTACCACATCTATAACTTAATTTGCCTTGTACAGACGTTAGCAAAGGCTTCCGTTTTCCTTCTCCTGGTATTTTCTTTTCTTTTCTTAGGGCTTTGCCATTAAAGCTGCTTTAATCTTTGTAGATAAATCTTCAAGTTTTCATTTTTTTTTTCTCTCAGAAGACTTCAGCTGTCTTAAGTCTTTGCATTTCATAGTGTTTAAATATTTTAGACAATTTGAAGCCCTATTTATAAATGGATATCATTAAGATTAGGCTCTAATAAGGACTAATCTTTCCCTCCCACCAGGGAGACAAAGCCTGTCTTAAACCTGAATGGTCTAAAACAAGTTCTTTTTTTTTTTATCCTCATAAAGTGAACAAACAAAACACTCCCCAGCAGCTGTATTCACTGAAAGCACTGGAGATAATCCTCCCATTTATTACTGCAAAGTGCTTTTCTTTGTAGGTACCAGCCTGCTTTACCTTCAGATGTGCAGGCTGCAGGTCATAGAGCCTGAGACGTGGTAAGGAAACCTGAAAATCACCTGGCCTCACAAAAAACTTCAAACTTCGCTCCAATTTTGGATACCTTTGGTTGAGTTTTGGGTCAAGCAGAGCCAGGGAAGGCACTGTGTGTTTTTAGTTCAAGGCATAAATTAATGGCCTGATCTGCCATCTGTGAACAACATCTCTTTTAATCAAGGGAACTCTGATGCTTGGAGGTGTTGAGTTCATTTCTGCCTGTGCTTGGCTGAGCCCAAGGTTTGTGATCAAACCAGGAGCTGTGGCTGAGCAAGGAAATCTTTTTTTATGAAGAATGTTAAAAAATTACTGAACACGACAATTTCATGTGTTGTTCTGGGAAGTGCGAAGGAAAGTTTTGGCAGTAAATCAAACCCTGCTTGGGTTTTGATCCCCAATGGACTTAACCAGCCCTCTCCTATCAAGCAAAGGGGATTAAGCCCTTCAGGTGTTGCCCTGAATTTAAATAAATTTAATACTCCTGAGCATCTTAAATGGGATCTGATGTGACTAAAGGTAAGACACCTTCACATCTGATCGGTAGCTTTTATTCCACGTGCGCCTCTGCAGCCAAAAACAGGGGAGGAAGAGGGAAAACAAGGTTCTCACTGTATCGACAAAACGGAGCAAATAATTTACAACTAATAAGCAACACAATCTCCTCTTGAGGACTAAAAATACCCTGCTTTTATTGAAAGTGTATTAGTGGCCATGGCGAGCCATCAGGTAGGTAAAATGATGTTACTTCTATTTCTTGCCTGGTCATAAGAACAAGCAGCTCCAGAGCAAATTTAAAGTTCATTTCCTGCAGATCCTGGTTTATGAGATTTTAAAACAGGCACTTGGTAAATGGCCATGAAAGTGGAATTCGAACTGCATGGAAGTTTGTGGAAAGTGATCAAAGGCAGCTCGTGAAAAAATGAAATTACATTTTCTGATCATTCTTCGTCTCCAGTGTTGATGTAACTCATAGCCCTGCAACCTCAGAAATATTGATCTGGAACCCCACCTAAAGCCTGAAACAAATGTAAGGGATTGCAAATCAAAGTAGGAAGGTGGGTTGGTACAAGCCCCTAACAGCCACTCTCGGTCAGTTCCTTGGTCCCTCAGTCACCTCTGTGCTCAGGAGTTCCTTCTAACAGTGGCTTTAAATACATAGCCTCAAAAGCAGTAAAAAAATATTTTAATATGGATGACAAACCCCATAAAGTTAATAAATCTGGTTCATTTTTGTCAGGAGCAGTATGAGAACAAAGGAAGAGAATGGCAACAGGAACACAGAAGGTTTATAACTTATAGCACAACTCCACCAGATGGATTTGAGTTGAATTTCAGTTGTTATTTTCCTTATAAACTTTACATTTACCTCCAACAAAGTGACTCTGGGAGAAATCAGGCAAGAACTGACTCCTTTGTGTGATCTACATTTGTGAAAGCTGATTGCAAAAATAGGGAATTATGTTTGTGAAAATCAGATCTAGGTAAATGAAACAAAAAATACAACTGAGCAGCGGAGGAGACACATAAAATGGCTGCAAGTTAAATAATCTAATTATAAATATGATGACATAGAGAATGCCAGCATCAAATCCTGCATGACTTCACCTCCCATGCATGTAAATCTAATGGGCCAAACCTCAACAAAACAGGCTCTTGATACTCTTCCAGCTGAAGTGCTTGATCCAAAGCTCACAAAGTCAGTGTGAATCATTTAAGTTTTGGATGCTGAGTGCCAATTTTTCTGCAGGAAATTATCTTACATCTAAAACTGCATTTTTCCTAGCGGAAACTTTATAATTAAAAGTAGTCTTGAGTATTGTAACATAATTTGTGTAGAATAGTGTATTGCTTCTGCTTTCTTTGAAAATAACAGATAAGTATCCCGTGTACAATGGGATGCCTTTCAGTAAGGCATTATTATAGAATATTAAAAACTGTATTCATCTGGCTACTAAGAACACGATTTTCCTACAGGAAAGAACAGGTTATAATGCTACAAAACAATACTCCAAGTAAGGTCCAGAATACAGAATATTTTCAGGTTGATTACACATTATGCAAACTACTTGAGTTCCTTCTCAAGATCAAAAAATCCATAAATCCATATGTGTTTCCACAGGCTCTCCACACAAATTGCCTGTCAGGGTAAAGAAAAAAAAATCTTAAAAACTGTGCTGTAACCAGGATGATGAAGGAAAATTACTGCCAGACAGATTATATAGTGAAGAAAAACAGTGTAAGTTATTGTGTGCCTCCTAGCTTGAATACGTATGGGACAAATGCAAATTTGCCAAATGAAATACAGCTTAGAGTGCATAAATTTCAAACAGATAATACTTTGTCCTTATTAAAGCCTGGCTTGGATCATGGAGTGCTGTCTCCTGAAACTCCAGCTTTTCTGTGAAGGCTCTTTATCCCCTAAGGGAGCATCAATTATACACAATGATCAAGCCACCAAAATTGGAAGGACAAGACTCGAAGCAAACAAACTGCAACGATATAACAGATAAAAACTTGAATCTTGCCATGCACTCCAGGTATTCTTTGGGGGGATGGCATGGGAATTATCATTTGTTGGCAGAGACATAAATATCTGGTTTGGAAGAGCCGAGGTGTGATGCATGGATCTACAACTGCACAAATCTACAGGGTGGGCATAACTAGAGCTTTTGTGAAAAATTAAACATCACAAGGATGTTCAGCTCCGTGGGTCCTGAGTGCTAACTAAAGGTTACCGTGGATAATGGGATAACTTGCACCAAAAGCTATTTGAAACCTCCTTGCACTCAGCAAGGTTGATTTAGATTTTAGCTACTTAAAGCACGGCACTAAATCAGCAGCAAGAGCACACGGGTTCCTCCAGAGTGGTGAATAAATAATAAGTTAAAGTGAAACCATAGAAGAGCCTGGACTCAAAGACAATCAGGGGGATGTTTTGCAGCGCTTTGGGAATAAAGATTGAAATGACATGGGAGGGGGTCCATTAAGAGGAGCGAGAGGGACTTTTTATAAGAGCCTGGAGGGACAGGACAAGGGGCAATGGTTTAAAACTGATGGAGAGCAGGTTTAGATTACGAAGGAATTGTTCCCTGGGAGGGTGGGCAGGCCCTGGCACAGGGTGCCCCGAGGAGCTGCGGCTGCCCCATCCCTGGGAGTGTCCAAGGCCAGGCTGGACGGGGCTTGGAGCAACCAGTGGAAGGTGTCCCTGCCCATGGCAGGGGGTGGCACTGGATGATCTTTAATGTCCTTTACAACCATAGTTCTGTGATAAATGAAGCGCTGTCCGAGGGCGGCCTCTGCCCTCAGGCGAGCTCCGCGCGGAATCGTCTCTCCCGTCGTCCCCCCCCCCCCGCGGCGCCCAGTGGTGTGTCCCGCGGCCCGCGCTGCCATGGCAACGCGCCGCTCTGGCGGCCGTGCCGCGGGACCGAGGGGCAGCGGGGCCGGGACCGCGACAGGGACCGGGACCGGGATCGGGACAGCCCCCGCCGGGGTCAGCCCTCAGCGCCCCCTCAGCACCGGCCGGGGGGGCCCTGGGAGTGTCCCTCCGGAGCCGAGGCCCCCGCCCAAGGAGGGCTGAGAGTACCCGGGACAGGTGTAAGTTGTGCAGATGCCCCCGAACGATGCCCGGCAGTGCCCTGGCCGCGCACCCGCACAGCTGGAGCTGCGCTGGCCCTCGCCCTGTTCGCTTTATTGCCCCCCGTACGCCTTTCCTGTTTTAGGTTACAGTTCCAGGCACTGCATTCTTCCCTGCCCCGCCGGCTTTTCATCAGGCTTGAAAAGACACCGGTAATGAAAGAGAAACCCGCTTTGCTGCGGGGCTTTTTACACCTTTATTTTCTGTCTGCCCTTGCTCCCTGCTCTGTTTCCCCAGAGCGGCCGTCGGGACCGAGTACAACCCGCAAACCCAGCCCATATTGGAGCTCGAGAGGAGCTTTAAAGGCGAGTACTGACTCTGCTGCCTTTATCCACCTGTTGTTTATCATCCCACCAGGTATTTATCGCCCCATGGGTTATTTATCACCCCACCTGTTTTCATCCCCTGCTCTGCCTCTTCTGGGCAGAGCGGCTGCAGCTTGCACGGCAGTGACTGCAGCTCTATAATGTGGGTAAGAAGGTTTTTAGCTTAAGGAACATACTTTGTAATGTGGTTTTTTTGTTGTTGTTGCTATTTGTTGGTTTTTTTGTGGTTTGTTTTGTTTGGGGTTTTGTTTTTTTGTTTGTTTGGTTTTTTGTTTGTTTTTTTTTTAGCAGACTGAGTGGAGAGGCCCAGGCCATCCTGCTTGTGACCCTTGTGTTTGAAGTTATTTATAATAGAGCTGAAATTACAGTTCTTGGTTAAGCAGTGAAGATACACAACCCATAGAAATAGGTGTTGATTTTGCAGAGTTACCAAGATAATACATCTTTTCAAAGTGTGGTAAAACTGCAAAATATGGGAAAATGACTTAGAGAAAGCAGCATTTAGATGTTTTCATGTTGTTTTCCTGATCTTACTTTGTGTGTGTTGTATGGCATTACACACAGAAATGGATAATTGGTTTAAAAATAGAAAGTGGAGTTTGAAATGTTTGGTGTTGCAGATGTTGGGGTATGGAGGATATGAGTTTATTCTGCGAGACTGGGATTACTTTAGCATACCTGACTGCTGGACTTAGACTAGCAGATCAATCAGAGTTTGTGTGGTGTGGGTTCTTCTACTTTCTTATAAGTTTTAATGTCTTTTTCTCCTTTTTTTAAAAAACTAGTTAGTGAAATGTTAAATACTTGGAAGGACCAGAAGTCTTAGTTGTTGTAATTAACAGCAAATGGGTGGGGAGCAATGATAGACAAATTCTTTATTGCACTTGGAATAATTCTTCAAAGGAAATAGTTTAGTTTGAATTATTGGTAAGTGGATGGAACTTAGTGTAGCATGAAATCCATGTTCATGGTTAGGATAATTGGATGTGAGCTATTACATAGACAGTAGTATCCCTTTGGATTTTATGGATTTATTGATGTGAAGAAACTGTCGGAATTTAGTCTGCCCCAGTTAAGCTCTTGTAGTGTGAAATAAACTACACTCATCTTCGGCTGTCTGTGGGTTATAAACCTGTCTTTAAATTGGTTAGGAAGAGATTGGAGCTAAACTGGGGTACAGGCTATGTGGAATTTGGGTTTATTTAACTATGCAGTCTTTAAAGTTGACTCAAATTTCATTCAGCCAAACCAGCAGTTTTTGTTTTGTTGCTTTTATCTGTATATCCATTATCAGCACAGAGGAAACCTGCTGGAATGATGAAATTCGAGTACCAGTGTGTGCAGAGGAGCAGGCAGAACGGATGTGGCTAATTAGTGCTTGATTTATTTATGTTGATGAGGTGCTTTAGTGTTTGCCTCACTGGCAAATTGTGTTGCTTATTAGAGAGAAAAAAGGGATTCATTAAACAAAAGCCAGACAGAAAGAGGGAACTCCTTTGTGTTTTTAAGTTACAAGGCTGTTTCTGAGGAGTTTGGGATTGCCTTTGCTGCATTCCCTGGCAGTCCTGAGGGCCCAGCTCAGGGATGTTTAAGGATGCCCTACAGGCTCAGGGTGTGCATTTCCCCGTGGGGTTTGTTTAACTTTGACTCTTCCAGTCTGTGTTTAACAGCTGTTTTTATACCAAACAGGATTATGCTGTTCAATGAATTCCTGTATTTTCTCAGAATAATTCAGAGGGTTGATCACTGTCTGTCTCTATCCCCTCTTACCTACAGCTTGACTCTGTTCTTCCCCACTCAGTATTATTGTATTCCTGGAACTTTGTAGGGCTTTTTATCTCTAATACTCTCACCCAACATCTCTGATATTACCACATTTTGAAGTTATCCCTTTAAATATTTGCCTTCAGTGGAATACGTTAAAGTTACCTCATATAAATGGTATTTTTTTATTAACTGCTTTCCCTCCTTGAGTTTGCTAAGCTGATCTGTGTCATTTGCCTCTGGTTTTACTGTTAAGTAGCCTTTGGGCCACCTCAAATCCAGTGTGTGACCTCCTGCTGTTCAGCTGTGCTGGTCCTGCCTGCTCACGTTTGCCAAGAGAAAAACTTTCTTCTATTCAAAATTAATACAATCTTCTTTTATCTTAGAAAGTGATAAAAGAATAACTGTTTTGAAATGATGTTGGAATTGACTGCTTGATTTTCCTGTCACAGTAAGAAACATGTTTTGTGCACACATCTGACATTCTGTCAGCACTGAAATGTTGCATTTTAGGTTCTGTGGCACCAGGTGTTTTAATTTCAATGTGCCATTGAGGTGTTTTCCCTCATGGATGGAGGTATTTGGACACATTTTATCTGTATTAATGCTCAGTTTCAGGCTTGCTGCGAACAAGCAGCAGAGCTTTTCCTCTTGAACTCAGTTTTCCATCTGGGATATTTCCAGTCCTCTGCTTCTCATCTAGGTCCTGCTTTCCCCAGGAACCTGAGAGCCACGAGCTGCAGAACGTTTTCCAAGCACCCTGTCAGCTGTAAGCCTCTGGACTATCAACTTTTGTTCCTTTTTCCATGTGCATCCCAGCAGCAGCAGTAAATGCCCAGCTTTGGCACTGAACTGCAGCTCCCCCACGAACATTCCAGCCCAGGAAGGGTCTGCACGTTCACCTTCAGTTTGAACCTTGTGCTGCATGAATTTGCTTTATGGAAGAGTATTTTTCAACCTGGGTAAAAAAAAAAAAGTATTTGAAATACCACTGAAGTCTTGAGAGGAGGGATTAACTCTGCTCTGTGAGTTATTGTGTTCCTTTGTATCAATTTGTCAGTGACAGAAGGAATTTATCTTCCCAAATCAGTTGAGATGGTTTGACTTCATAGCCACTGGTACAATTTTCTCCTCCTTGGTGCTTTCTATGGGTTTGGTTTAAGAAAGCTGTGTTTTATTTAATATTAATCTGCTTGCACTGAACTTTAGGGAATTGCCCAAATGAAACAGCCAGGAAAATCTTTTCCCTGGTATCATAAATGTAATAAAAAAGGGTTTTTTCTCAGTTAAATTTAATTTTGAGTTGCTCTAGGATTTTATTGGTACTTCATATAAACAATTCTCTGCTCTATTTCTCTATATATGTGAATATTTTTGGATGTGTAATGAGTTTTTTGCTGTTAATTTCAATCAAATTCCCATTTCAACAGGTTCCTAACTGTAGGTCATTGATGTTCTCTTTTTTAGGAGAAGTTATACTGGGCATCATGAACGTCAATGATTTTGTAATACTCCCAGGCTCAAAAGCTGGAACTTCAGTGAGATTAAAAACAAAGTAAGTGCATTCTATGTGATTGAGATGTGTTTTCATAATTCTTAATAAGTTTTAATGCAACATTAGCTAGAAGAGCTTATCTGTGCAAGAGCAAGCAGAATCATGATGTGTTTCTTTTCTAGCATTTTCCCTGTGCTTTTATCCACAAGCCTTCCTTTTCTCAGGCTTTAATCCACTCCCTGATTAAGTTACAGGTTTTATAACCCTGTGTATCTACTGGATAATACAAACATACTAAAGAAATCACTGGACTGTTTATTTTAATATAATTAAACCCCAAACCTTTCTGAGTACAGGCACAGTTGTATCAGTTTTGTGTTGGAATTTGCACTTGACCTGTCCTGAATTTTCCACAGCTGTTCTCAGTCCTGCTGGGAGATAAAAGGACACGGCTGTAATGACAGATTTTCCAACTTTTTTTCATGCTTTAAACTTCTTTAGGTACCTCACTCACATTTGGGTAATTTCTAGTGAATATTTTACTATTTCCTCCAGAACTGTCAAGGAATTGCAGCTGGAGAAAGTGCAGTTAGAAACAGAAAACAGAGAGATGGAGAAGAGACTATGGCAACTGCAGTCAAACATGAGCAGAGAAAAAGAAGAGAGGAGGTAGGTTCAGTTTCTCTTTGGGAAATAGGTTCAGTTTCTCTTTGGAATAAAGGAATCCAATGAGATGCTCCCTCCACACCTCCGCCTCCCCAGATGCAACCTCTTGTAAAATTTGGAATTCACAATTGTGTTCAGTCTCCTCTCTCCAACCTTTCTTCCCAAGGATAAGCTTGCTTCCCTATGACTTTGTTAATTTTAAACTCTCATGTGATATTTGATCAGTTTTCCTCATTTATTCCCTCTCCTCCTGTTTCCTCTGTCTGACTGGATTTGTCACCTTAGTTTTCAAGCAGGAGACAGAGCAGTTTCTCTTGCACTCTTGTTTATTTCTGAGGTTTCTGCAGAGGATGCTGTTGTTGGTATTGCTTTGATCCCCTTTTACATCTGTGTAGCTTCCCAGAGAGGCATCTTCTGCACGATGGCAAACAAAGCTTGCAACTCAGCATGGTGCAACGAGGCAAATGCTGGGGTGAACTTTAAATCTCCCTGAGTCACTCTGAATGTTGGCAAATCTCTACAACATCTGCTTCCTTTTCCTTGTGGTTCCTAGTGTTTCTGCCTGCTGTGCTTTGTCACTGGGGATGCAAATGCCTTGGATTTGGATCCCTTGGTGCTGCTAAGGGCCTGCTGTTGGCAGCTCTGTGAGCATTGTCCTGAGCTGCTGGGGCAGTGTTTTCCAGATGATGTGTGGCACTTTTGTCTCCATCTTATTCTCATGGAGTTGTTGCTGTTTTGTTCTCAAGGCCTTGTACCTGCAGACCCTGATAGGGTTGCTATGGTGAGCTCAAAGCACAAGAGTCTTTGGCGTTTGCACCACTGGTGGAATCATGGAGTGGTTTGGGCTGGAAAGGATCTGAACATTCCTGCATTTTAGCAGTGCTGGATGAAGTCCTGGAGTAAACTGGGACAGTGAAGCCTCACACAAAATGTACTTTTATTCTTCTGAAACCAGCCTTTGAGAATTGATAAGATTTTTTTATGTTTAAAAACTTGGACAGATGCGATGGTCTAAAAATAAGTACTTTCTTACACATTTGATGTATTTACTGCTATTAAAATAGATGTGAAGCAGGTTTCAATGGAAGGGAGTGTTTGTGTTTTGGGGAGTTGATCTTATAGACAAGGATTTTATTTTTGTGGTGCTCTGTTCATATTTAACAAGCTGAAGGAAAACTTTTATGCTTCTCTTGCTTGCAGAAGGCCTAATTTTTAAGTTTTTTGTTGCCCTTGGTTTGTAGGAAATTAGGTGCTTATCATTGGAAATCTGGGCAGGCAGGACCAAGGAGCAGCCAAGCCCGAGTTCTGGCACAAAATAATGAAAACAAGAAAAAGGTAGGAAACCAAATTTGCAAGTAAAGCTGTTTAAAGTAAAACAAGACTTAGAACTAGATTTGTGCTGCAGAACAGGAAAATTTCAAATACTGTAAAACCAAAAGGTTGAGTCCCATCTGAGTAGAATTCCTGACTGTTTATTTTTCCATGCCAAGCTTATAGTTCCCTTTGAGCTGGAGGAACATCAAGTTTTGTTGGGTGATCTGTTGGGGTTTTAGTTGCAGTAAACAGCAAATTATCACTGCTTGTACAGATTTAATCCTGTAAGAGTGTCACTGGTAGTGGTGGAAGCCATCAGGAGCCTGTCCTTTGGCTGGCTGGTGCCCTTGATGAATCTGATATACAGGCTTTGGGTGAAGCTTTGTGTGCAAATTCTGTGCCTTCACAGATAAAATACGCCCCAGTTAAAGTCTTGAACTCAGTTTTATTGAGTCTTGTTCCATGACATCTTTTGCTCAGACCTAAAAGAAAAGATGTGGAACTTTTCTGCTAAGTCAGTGAAGAATCTGTTTTCTTTTTCATATGTACAAATGGGGCACTTTTCCTTACTTTTGGAAAAATATGTGGCAATTTTTCTTAAACTGGCAGAAAATGAGAACTTCAATAAAATTGCCTGCTTGCCTGTGAGAGGAGAGCATCAGAATGAAGAGGTTTCCTTTAACCCACTTCTTTCTCTTCCCCCTTCTCTGAGACAAGCAACTCAGCTGTTGCTACAAAGACTTCAAATTTCAGCTGGGGTGCTGAGGAGGAGGTGCATGGGGAAGAATTTTCAAAAGGGCAAAATTAAAATAAGGGGTGAGTGAGGGGCAGTGAGGCTGCAGGGTGGACTCAGTTTGCAGGGGAAAACTGAGGAGCAAAAATGCTGCAAATTATTAATCACTGGGATGGTAGATCATGGATGGGTCATGAGGACAATATTTCATGTCTGGGGAGGGAAACTGGTCCTGGGCTTCATGGCTGTCATGAGCAGTACATGGAGTTTTCTCTTTAAATACATGCCCTGCTGTTTCCTAAAACCATTTTCATTCTATCAAAGTTACTCTTTGTTCATTTTCATTAGAACCTTATACAGTTATCTGTAAATATTCTTTCCTCTAGGTTTCTCCAGAAAAAGTGAAGTTGCAAATACTCAAGGAACAGATTCGAGGTAAAGACATCTTTCTTAACTAAATAAAACCTAAACAGACTTCTGGGGTAGATTAGTGCTTCTTGGAGGTTGCTGCAATTAAACAATGAAGAAATCAGAGAGTGGAATAGTGGGTTAGTTGGGGTTTTTTGTTGTTTATTTTGTTCCAGAGCCAGTGAAACAACCAGTTAAGCCTGAAAGAAGAAATGTTGGAGCTCGTGAAAAATCTGAAGTGAACGGGGTGGCCTGTGGACTACCTGAAATTAAGGGTGGGCTGCTGGTAAGTAAATGGTTTCAAAATAACTGTCAAGCAACACAATTTAATGTGTACAGATTTTTTTTTTGTGGCAGTATGTAGACACACATTTTTCTTTATCTCTCTGATAATGACTTACTCCCCATAAAGTAAAGGGAAATTTTACAGACTGATCTCCCTGAGTGCAAGGAAACAGATTAAATGGTTCTGTTACCAGAACTGTGAACAATTCTTTAACTGGTAACAGTTAAAGAATTTATTTAAACTGTATTTTTATTAATTTGCCCAGCATGTGGGCATGGTTGAAGAAGGCTGATCTCATCCTTAACTAAAGAACATTACTCTGTGATTTAAATAAGATGTATGATTGCAGGCAAATAGGGCAATATTAAGTTGTCCATGAATGTTTTGTGATTTTAAATCGTTATATAAGGCCCAGGGCACATGTTGAATTCTGAGTGCTTTCCAAGCTGGCACCTTGTCGTGTTAGAGTGGAAATTTCTACTATCAAGTATGAGGTGATTTCTGTTTAATAAAGAAATTTTGCCTTTTAGCAAGTATAAATTGGAAACCCAGCCTCCAAAGTGTGGTGTAGCCTCATACAATTCGATTTTTGAAGTAACTTATGTGAATAGAGTAGTTCGCTGTTGAATAAGAAAATAACTTTTTTATTCTAAAAAAGTATCATCCCCCCCTCCTCACCCTGTAATACATGATGTGATTTATTTCCACTGCTTTTATTAAACCGGTAGGAGCTGCTAACATTCCAAAGGAACTGATGCTTTGTGTGCGTCTTTGCAATGCTTTTCCTTTGGGGAAAAATACGTGTGGATTTGGAATTTAAGATAAGATAACTTGCCAGCAAAACCACGGGGATTTTGCTTCCAGGCTCCCAGTTTCATTAACGCTCACGGAACAAACAACACCGCTCGCTCCCAACAGCGCAAATCGCGCGCGTTTTGTTTTTCCAGCGGTTTTTAGGGAGCGCGGGTCCCGGCCCCGGTTTTTAGGGAGCGCGGGTCCCGGCCCCGGTTTTTAGGGAGCGCGGGTCCCGGCCGCCTGCAGTGCCGGGAGCCGCCGCCCGAGGGCGCTGCGCCCCCGCAGGACGCGCCCGCCGCTCCCCGTCCCGGAGCGCTCCCGCATCCCGGGGGATCCCCGCGCCTGGGAATGATTGAGCCGCTGGAATAATTGGTCTGGAAATGGTTGCTGCTGTGAGGAATTGAACTGCGATTCGCTCGCCCCGCGTTAGGGGCAGCCCCGCGCTCGAGTTGTTCCGTGCTGATCCCGTGTTCACGCAGCGAACTTTGCACCAGTGCAGACGGAGGATCGGGGAATGCCCTGAATGCCGGCACTGGCACCTTTAAACATCCACGGTTTATTCGTTTTGCAAGTCACAAGTGCCACTGGATGTGCAGCCAGTCCCTGGGTCGGTTTTAGTGTGGTGCAGGTGGAAAGGAGGAGGTGTGGAGACATCCTGATTGTGTAGAGGCTGCTCGTGTTTGACTCTCTCATTACACTTTCTGCGTGTGCCTTTGCTGCTTCTTTGTGGTAAGAACATGTCCCTTACTTGGAGAATGTGTAGACAAAGGATCTTTCCTTCTGGTGTTTCCCATGAATACGTACATTATTTTGTGGTTTTGCTTGATAATCATCCAAGAGTTGGTAATCAAGGCCTTCCACAGTAGTTTTCTTTGTTCTAATTAAGGTTGAAAAACAGTGAAGTCCCAGTGTAACACTGGTTTTCTCCTTTTGTAGCTGTTTTTAGTCAGTCTCATCTCTTACAGTTTGCACTTCCCTGGGCTGCTGTTTTAATGTGTGAACTGCTATCCCAGTTAGCCCCTTAAATGACCATTTTCCTATTGCTGACCTCTCCAGATGTGCCCGTCTGCTGAGAAGCTTCAATAAGCAGCTCTTCATTAGTAAAGCACATAGCTCATAAATTGCTTTAACTGAGACATGCTGCATTAAATGCCTCATTTAATCCCTCCTGCACACGGGATGTGGGTTCTCCATGGCTTTATATCCTGTACATGGGATGTGGATGTCCGTGCCCACTGCTCTCTGATACCAGAAGCATTTAAATGTAGGTGTTGTGTGTGACTGGTAATAAAAACTTCTTTGTCTTTCTTATTTAGCTCTTGATAGGCCTTTGCAATTAATTGTGAGCAAGACCACATAAAATGTGAGTGGTCTGGATTACCAGGTACCTCAGCTGAGCCCAGAAAATTGAGTGGTGCAGTTTCACAGCTGACACTAAAAATGTTGCTGCTCCTCAGAAATGCTTTATTAATAATGTTGTGGAACTGATTTAGGAGCCAGCCTCAGAATCAACCTGTGCAAGCCTTGGAAAGCAGGACAAAGGAGTATTGCTGAGTGGTGCCTTTGATGAGGAGGCATCTGCAAAGTCTTTCCAGGAAGCTTTGCTTCAGTGGAGAAAAGGTAAACGTGATCCTGGAGAACAGCTGTGTGCCAGTGATGTCCCATCAGGTACGGCTTGTTCTGTTTTAGTGATATTTTAGGTATATTAGAAGCCATTTGGGGGAGTTAGATTTTTGATTAGTGAAGGCAGATATTATGTTAGAATAATAAAGGTTTTTCTTAGTTTTTCTTAGTGTTGCTTTAGTAATAACAATAATCTCTGGAGGTTTTTTTCATGTAATACAGGTGAATGTTTAGCTCGGTTTTTGTGATGATCTCTGGCAGTGGCCAGGTTGTTCAGCCCATGTCCCTGTACCTTTCCTGGCTTTGTTTCTCACGTGGCACTTCAGCATGAACTGTAAAGCTCAACATAAAGTCAGTTTTAAACTGAGGCAGGGAATGTGCAGGGCTCAGGATTTTGTATGTTCTATCTAAGTACATTTTCTGCTTGCCTTCCACAGGCTCTTAATATTTCTTTGTCCCAATGAAAAGCTGCAATCAGCTGAAGTACACATGGAAAAATATGAAAAATCCCTCTGATCTGACTGGATTTGTGCAAGCTAGTCTTGTTCCTCTAGTCCATGGATGGTGGTTTTTCTCTGTGGGTTTTTGTACAAAATGATATTAAACTGATTTTTTTTCCTTTTTTTTTTTTTTTTCTTCTTTTCTGCGGGATTTTTATCTATGGAGTAATGGATTTCCATCCCCCCACTCTTCCCATGCCTCCAGTGTAGTAACCTGTAATAAATGAGTTTTTATGGCTGCCCCACTACTGACTATGTTCTGTAAATATAATATTTACTGGCCATTTAAATTTTGGAGTTATGCAAAGACTGAGCTAAGCACAGACTCAAAATGTGATGTTCATTCAAGAATAATGTAGGTAAATAGCAAGTTTATAAGCCTGAGTGGCTGTATAATTTTTTTTTAATAATTCTGACAGAACCTGTGGGGATTTGTGAGGTCCAGACCAATGTTACTGTTGTGAAGGAACCCATCCACGTGGAATTCCAGAAGGAGGGCCTGAGCTACATGGAGAAACTCCTGCTGAAGAAGTACAGAAGGTATTGTTGAATTTGCTGCTCCTAATGGAAGAACTCAGAAATACTTAATTAACAAAAATCCAGATTAAACTTTTCATATATTAGATATATTATCAAGAGGTAAGGGGAGTGTATACAGGAGGCTTTTTTTAAATAAAATAATGATTATAACCAGAGTCAATGACTTCATAGCTCAGGATTCCTGCAGAGGAAGTATTTAGAGGGATTTTCTTAGCTATCAGTTTATTGTAGAATTTTAAGGCTGGTTTTCATACTTAGTTGCTTGATTTTTGGGGCATTTGCTACAGGAGTTTTATGGAGAAAAGGAAGGAAAATCTTCAGGACTCTCTTATGGACATTACAGGTCTTATTAGTTCTTGAGGAGCAAAATCACCTCAATGAAATTAGGAGGAGTTAGTTAATACTGCTGGAGTAAATAGGCTGGTAGGGTTTTTCTTTTTTTTTTTTGTGATATATTTTAAAAAATATGGCATTTTAAGATTTTTTTTTTCCTGTTTTAGAACTCCTGCTGATCAAATTTTTGCAAGTTGCATGAAAGATTCAAGGCCTGTGCAAGCCCTGAGCGTTCATCAGGCTGGGACTGGAGGAGGGGGAGAAGGAGATGATGATGATAACGATGACATTGAGGACTTAACAGGTGTAACAGATTTCTGTTTATTGAATCTAAAATACCTTTTCCTTGAGATTTCTTTTCTATGATTACTAAACAGTTCCATTCTTAACCAGTCTCTGCTTAAAGCAGCAATAATAAAAGGAGAAAATTGTAGTTCTTCATAATAAATAAAAATGGTGCATTTTTATGAGTGTTTTGAACAGGAAGTGCATGAAACTATTTATATTTTACAGCTGAAGAGGTGAAGAAATACTGGGCATCTATTTATAGAGTGGAAGAACCCAACACTGTTTCTGAAAATGCAGAGTCCTCTTTGAAAATTGAGTTCCTTGATGATGTAAGTATCTGAGAAAGGACTTCATGAATCTCAACCATGGTCTGATTTAAGTCTTGATCTGTTAAATATTTAAAGTAGCAACAGTTAAGTATCTTCCAATAAGGAAAAATACTGGTGTGCTGTTTGTTTTCTGTACAAATGTGAGAAATTTCTTTCCAAAAGTTCCCTGTAATTTTTCTGTTGTGTTCAGGGACCTGCATTATTTGGGATTTATACACAAAGTCTGGCAGCTTTTAATCACTTTTTAAATTTCTGAATGATTTTTTTTTTAATTTTGATCTGTTGCTGAGTATGGGTCTCTTTGGTTTTGTTTTTTATTCAGTCTCATAGCAAGGACTTGGAAGAATCATCAGACTCTTCAGTGGAGGAAACTGGAGCAGTGGCAATGAATAAGCAAGGAAAAACTGACCCACTGGAGCAGTGTGGAAGGTATCAGAAATGCAGAGTTTGTGGGAGAGGAAAGGAAACAATCCCAAATTTGGGTCTAATTCCTAAGAAATGGGGGCTTTTCTTTGCAGGCAGTTCTGTTTGAGTCACTGACTGTACATTGTTTTAAAGCCACTATGGATATTAATTGCCTGTAACTAGAGAGGCATCTCTTTGAAATCCTAACCTATGTAAGATAGATTGCTTTGCATTTGCCTGTCCTGAATTACAGTAGAATTTCTCTTTTCTGAGCTCTTACTTCAGCAGGAGCAGGAACTCCCATACAAATTTTACCATTGATCACTGCTCTGCTCATTTAAGATACTCTTACTTAACCAACCTTGTAATTCCAGACAAAACCAATAATTGATACACGTGCAATTCTTCTGATCCCCCAACATTTACCTGATTAACTGTGACCTGTTTTGCTTTTTTGTATTTTTCTGGTCTTTTCCCCTTCCTCTATTTCAAAGCTCAGCAGCTGCAGACCAGAACAGCACAGAACCAGACCTTTAAAAGGGGAATGGGTTTAATGGGAAAGTCTTCTTGTCATTTAACTTCCTCAGCTGACACTTAATATTTTTTACTTTTTCCTCTCAGCAGAAATCCTGTTTCTCCTAAAGAAATTTGTCAAGGTAAATGTGAAAAATTATTAAGTTCTTTGTTCAAAATACATGAATGTGTCTATTTTAATATTCTCATATAGGATGAGGTAGCCAACTACAGAGGTCTGAAAAACAATTAAAGGTCATTAAATGATGTACCATTCTCTGGGCTGTCACAGTCTGATTTGATTACAATTTGATGGGCTGTGTGAGCACTGTGATAAACATGTATGAACAAAGAAAACCAACTTAGAGAATCATTCACAGCCTGATAGGATGGATTTCAAACATCATAATGCTTTTAAGGAAATTTTATGAAATTTCTACTATTGCCTATCTTTAGCTTTAATGGAGGTTTTGTATTTTAAGTTCATGAAGAAAACAGTGGACTTGGAGGTTATAATTAATATTCATTTCCATTACAAATATTGCTGGTTTTGTGATTTTGTTGTACTCTTGTAGAAACACTGATTGTCTGCAGTGATCTTGACAAAAATGCAGTGCAGGAGGAGAGTACTGAACCAAGGGCTGTGAGATCATCACTGAGCTCCTGTGACTTTCCTGAGGAGATCTCTAACCCCACTGAAGTAGTGAGCAAAGATCTCCTTGAGACACAAGTGCAGGAAAGCAGGAGAGAGCCACAAGAGCTGGGCAGTGTCTGCAATAGTCCCAGTTTGGTCTTGCCTGTTATTACAAGATCTTTAACAGTAAGTTATTATGACTTTAATTGATAAATAAATAAAGGATGTTGCTTAATCTACTTTAGATTTAGGGGGTTGTCACTGCCTGCCATATTTGATATGTAGGGGATGAAAGTGTCCACGTTGTGTTGCCAGTTTTCTGTTCATGTTCAAAAAAAGGAAAAGAGAACAAACTCATCATAAAACAAAGGTGTTGGAGGAGCAGCTCTTCCCTTGTTTGTATTAACATTACTTCACCTCTTGACTGAATGACCAAAAATTGTAGATAGTCTTATCTAACAAATTATTCAGGTGTTCTTCTGCTAGAAATAAAATTAAAAGCAAAAAATCATAGAAAAGGTTGGGCCATCGATTTGGAGTCATTGTTAAACAGGGATTACCTTCCTTTATGTAGCCAAAAGTGAACACAAAGAAAAACTGCTTTTCATGTCCACAGTGAAAGAACAGACTCAAACTCTCACAGCATGAGTTGTTTTTGGGATTTTAAAGCATATCTTGAGCAAAAACATCATCCTCATGAATATCTATTACAGCAGGCTGTCACAATCAGTCGGAGCTCTATGAAATGAGCATTTTATTAATCTAAACTTGCGAGGGCAACTTAGGAAGTTTCCTGTTTCTTTCCTGTTTCTAATATCTCTGTTTTATTGAAGTTACAGGACGTAGCCAAAAGACAGAAATGTGGTTCTCCATCATATCAGGGACTTGAAGGTTTCTTTGTTGTAGGTGCAAACCCTAAAGAAGGAAAGCTGGAGGCACCTTCTTCCCTGAGTGCTGCTTCCAGCCTTAGGGACAGGAGTATCCATTTTCCAGGTACTGTTGTGTGAATAAATCCTCAAAAATGTACATACTTATCTTTTTTCAGTTCCCTTCCATCCAGCTTGTTTTTAGGAGTCACTTCAGGGTGACAGTCATGCCACACAAATGGTGCTGGGCAAGGATAAAATAAACTTCCTACCTTGAGGAAATCCAGTGCCATAAATTTATATAATTATTTATATAAATATATGCACTGAGAATTTGGTTCCAAGAGGTTCCTACTGCTTTTCATGGTGTATATGAAACAACAAGTGAACACCATTAATCTGATTAAATTTATCACTTGAAAGTAAGTTTTTAGTCCATTATATATCTGTAAAAAATTTGTTGCATGGCTTCTTTAATTCACACATTAAATGCAGCAAATACAGGAACAGTAAATGCATGTTAACACAAAACCTGAAATTAATTTCCTCTAATGATGTTTGGTTTCAGGAGATGGGCAGTGGGTTTCTGAAAGGAGCTTTAGTGAATATGCTGATGACTCTGTAGTTCAAGGTGTCTTAGAAGGTGAACTGAACAGAGCTGCCAATGCTTTCAAGGCCCAAAAGAAACTTTCTGCTCTGATGGCAGCGTGGATGCCATGCCCAGGTAGGGAGAGCCACAGTGCTGAGATGCTGCTGAGGTTAATTTTAATGATGTAAAATGGAGACATTCTGTCTGGGATGATTCTGTTGAATTTGTCATTTTTATATCTTAATCTGTGTATTTGTATTTTGGTTTTTTGTGAGAATGGGCTTTTGAGTTAAAAATGATCTCTTTTCAGCTATCACCAATAATTCCTTTTATTTGGCTTAGTTCCTACTTCTGTTGCTGCCCCTTTCCTCCCCTCTTAGCTTGAATATTTAGAGAATAAACTCTCTGGAAGAAGTTTCTGTATTTGTGTGTTGGCAGTCTCTGGTACAATCTGGGAGTGATCTAATAAAGGATTTCTTCCTGCTGCAGAAGCAAGTCTGATTATATGAACTCTAAGAAACAGGGACACAAGTAATAACTGCATCTGCACTTTTTTGTTACCTTTCTCAATTTCAACTGTCTCCATCCCGAGAAATGTAGCTCTACATTATTTCTCACATCATGAGCAGCCGGCTTGACATTTTAATTTAAATAATGCTGTGTGCAGAAATCGAAGCTGTCAATTTTGAATCCTGGGAAAATATTGGAAAGTGTCTATATTTTATTCATGTTAGTTTAAATTAAAATAAAAGGACCCAAACTTTGGAGCTTTCTGCAATCATTCACAGTGTCTCCCCTCAAACAAAATTTGTGGCGTTGTGCAGAATACTTAAATCATAGATTTCTTTTCTGAAAGATACTTCTGAAGTATGAGGTGGTGAATTTACAGGTGTTCATAAAGAAGTTACAAATATATTGGAAAATACAGTCTTAATTTGTAGTGATATTTTTCGTCAGCTAGAGTTGGTTTGAGACTTTTAATGGCGAGGTTTTTTTCAATACTGTGGATTTTTTTCCAGCTGGTAGTGGAGGTGCTGCATCTTTTTGCTCATATTTGCTCCTAAAACATTTCAGGCCCTGAAAATCATTACAACTTAACTTGTGAAGATGGAACCTCCTCCAGCAGACCCTGGGAGAAGATCTGTGTAAATGCAGATTTCCAGGACACCCTGCAGCTGAAAGACCTTGACACATTTGATATTTTTGGGTAAGTTCAACTTGCTGGGTGTGTTTTTATGATATTTTAGATTACTCAAGATGCCAACCATGTCAGAACTGAAATAAAACCAGCCCCAGCTCTCTGACTGTGCATTACATGCTAATTACAAGCGTCAGCATGACCTGTGTGGTGTCTTGGTGTTGTTCTAAGCCACTCCTCAGGCAGCTCAGAGTCAGAATTGAGGGATGTGTTTTGCTGTTGAGACTCCAAATGATAAAAAATGCCCAATCCCAAATTTATGCATTAGCAGTGAGATTTATGAAGTGAATCTCTTCAGAATCATCTGCATTCTTGAGTTGTAAGGTACCTTTGAAAAGTCGTGAGCCAATTACCTGTTACTCACCATATATCTGTTATTTTGCCTTGGACCCTGAGGCGATGAGTGGAATAAAGGAAATTCCTAAAGTTCTCTGTCTCACTGGTTTTTTACTGGGATCTCATAACCAGCAAGAGTCAGTGAGACACTGAAGTGAACTCTGTGCTGTGTGATTCTAGCTGATTCAGAGATTTGTGACAAAAGCTGAGGGGAAAGGCTGAATTAGAGTAGTTTGTACATAATGTGCACTGAAAAAACCTCCAGTAAAAGCTGGTTTTGTGCCTTTTACTTCAACATATGTGAACATATGTCAGCAAGGCTTAAAGCAGAGAACTTGGGGAATTTGAGGTGCTGGAAATCACTATGGTGTGTTTCTTTTAAGGGACTGGGATGAAAGGCAAATGGATGATGAGGAAGCGATTCTGGAGGACAAACAGCAGGTTCTGGCCTTGCAGTGAGCATGGAAAACTCAGTTCAGTCTCTACCTTTGTATGGTACAGAACCAAGAAGATCAAGAGGTGTTTTAAGGGCTGCTCGAGACATCATTTACTAAGGAATGTTCTGTAAAGTTGTCATTAAAACTTCTTGAAAATACCTTGATTTTGTTTGGGGCTTTTTTATTACTCTGAAGAAATAACAGAATAAAAGAACTGATCTTGTGCTGCTATTTTTTATGATTGTTTTATTCTTTATTTTTTGTTCAGTGTAAGTTTTCTTGCCTGCAGATGGAATTTTATGTCTCCAAATGTGGTTTTTATGTTGCCAAGAGGTATTAATGGGATAAATTGGGGTCTCAGTATGATCAGGTTTGTGGTGAGATGCACAGGAGGAGTCTCTAAGGTCAAGTACACTTTGTCACATGTTTTATAAGGGACTTGCACCTTGCAGAATGGGCTTTAACAGTTTTCCACAGCACATTTAACTTCTCCTACCATGCTCCTGCCTTCCTAACTCCAGCAGGGAGCCCAGACTAAAGAAAACCTCTGCTCAGAATCAACTGGGAGTGAATTCCCCTTTCTTTCCCTGCTCCAAAATTCCAGTCCAGAGGGGTCTGTGTCCAGCCAAATTCAGCTGTGCTGTAAGTACTGCCTTAGAGGCCTTTGATAATTAAAAGAACAAAGAGGAAAAATTTGCAGTTAAAAGATCATCTTGGGTGGTTTTTTTAACAAACAGCCCCAGCTGTTTTTTTTTGAACTTGCTGTGTTGGTGTTGTATAAAAAGCTTTTTCTTCCTCCTCCCCAGAAGGTGTAAGGTTTAATGCAATTAATACAATTTCTGTAAAAGGTCACTTGGCCAACGTGGTGCTTTGATGTAAGGAGGGTTTGGGGACTTTCTGCTCTCCTTTCGAGGAGATGCTTAATTGTACCCAGTAATTGAGTGGCTTTGAAATTACCTAAATGGTATCTTTTGGTAGCATCTTCAGGATTCTCAGACACAGCAGCTTGCTTAGCTTTAAAGTTCTCTTTCCTTTCATGTGCCTGATGCTTTTCCCTACTTTTATTAGTTCCCTCCACTGTGGTTTTTAAGGAAAACTTCCTCCTTCTCCCCTGGTTTTGATAAAAAAGGTGTATCAAAAGCAGTGGCAAAGATTTGTCTTTTTGAGTTGGGAAACTGTGAAAGTGGGATTAATTAAAAGCTTTTGTCTGACAATTGTTCTTAAATGTTTATGGGTGAACTGCCTGGCAGGGCTCTAAAATTCATGGAAGTTGTTGTCCCCAGAAACTTTCCTGTAGAAAGAGAAGCTTTCTATGCTGCTTTTCTGTGTTCAGAGGTGGCAGGTGCCCTTCACTGATGGACCAGTGGAAACATTCCAGTCTCTTATTTGCTTTCTGGCAGTTAAACCCAGTCTGGTTTGGATTCTCCCCACGCCCCAGGACTCTGCTGTGTTATCTGCCCCCCCATCAGCTCTGCACTAATATTAGACAACACTGTAATCTTTTCAACAATTTCTTTTACAGGAGAAAGTACTTCAGCCACCTTAATTCATACAAACTAGAGCCATCGGGCTGAACAGACCATTGATTTGATTTCCTGCCTCATTTCTTGTCTTAAAGGTGAGGGCATATTTTCCACCTCAGTTTTCTTTATAGAGTTTACCATATATTGATGTTTTATTACAGCAGTTCTTTGTCAGAAATTGGAAGAATAAAATCACAAAGCAGGTGTTCTGCTTTGGAGATAGAGGCCAGTGCTTTTCTCTCATCAATATAACCTTTCTCTTTCAGTTACTCTTCCAAATATTCCTATTACACTCATTTCCCTGGCACAGACAGCCTGAGTGCTTCCATGCTGTTCCCAACCTTTTTTAACAGGAAAACTGATGAAGCAGCTGCTGCTGCAGTGTGTGCCTCGAGCCCTCAGCAGTCAGGGTGATGCTTTAAATTTGGGCTTGTTGGAGATAACCAGAAAGTCACTGAGTGCTTTCAACATCTGATTTTCAAAGTTTTCCCTTCTCATCTCTTTTGCTTTAAAGAAAAAAAAAGTGCTTCTGAAAACACCTCCAACAAAATTTGGGCTAAAAATAAGCTCCCTTCAATGTGTTAATGATCTCTGTTTAGGCAGTGGTGACTTTCACAAATCTCAGTTTTGTATTCCTGACTTAAAACATTTGAAGATGTTTTGTGTTGGTTTTTCCCCCCTCTCTTTAAGTTATAGTGGTGGAACTGATATCCTAACTAGGAAACCAAAAAGAGCATGTGAATTGCTGCAGTTCTGTGATGCATTTGGTGCTAACAGAACGAATCTAGTGTTGAAAGGTTGAAAGCTGTTTATTGTTATGAATGTGGTTTGATGTCATTCTCTGCATGATCTTTAAGGTCCCTTTCAACCCAAACCATTCTATGATTTCTGCCTTGATACAAATACAATGCACAAATGATGATGTTCATTTTTCTCTTTTAGGTTTTATTTTTATTTCTACCTCTGCCTGCTGTAGGGATGCCTGATCCATACCCAAGTGTCGAGGGATTTGCACTGAAAAATCATCTTTCCAGTCCATATAGGGAGAGAGAAAAGAAGGAGGGGGAAAATGAAAGATCAGTTTACATTTTGAAGCTTCTGAGGGTGAGTCTGTTGTTCTGTGTACATTAACTTTTGGTAACCTGATTTTATAAAACATAAATCCTGGGAAATGACTTGTTCTTGTGCTCAAAATACAAACCGGCTTACCTGGGAGTCCTTGAAATATTTCAGCTGGCTGCTGTTAGGCTGGCTGCCAGACTTTGTTATTTTGATGTAGAAGGGCCACTCCTCCCAGTCAGAGAAACCCCACGAAGTCCTTCCTCAGCTGGCTTTGCACATGAGGGTGTGCAAAGATTGGACAGTGAAAATTGAGGTTTTCTTGTTGATGTTTCTTTTCAACCAGCAAGGCATGAATTCTACTGAAAACGCTGTAAAGGTCTCTGCTCCCTGCTCCAGAGCTGAGCTCTGTTTTACCATTTGCTTTTTACCCTTTAACAGACTTTAAGATCCTGTCATTTGCTGCATGTCATTTATAAAAGTTAAGAGTTGTTCTTTCCTCCATCATAATATAGCTTACATTTAATTATCAGGAACACATAAACCCAATTAGTTTTAATTTATCCAGACCATTTGCAGCAGAGACAAATACATCTGTCTTTTTCATTTCAAAAATGAATTCTGCAAATTGCAAGCCATCAACACAAGGGCATTTCTAAATTATTTTGGTCAAGAGAAGTGTTCCGTGACTTTCTAGTTAATTAGGATTAATTAGGTTGTTTAATATGCTTATGCTTTTGGTAAGGGATGGAAATATAATAATCTATTTTATGTCAGTAATACAGATCAGTTAACAAGCACAAGAAATGGAAGCCTCCAAAAGCAAAACTAATTTTTTATATATTGAGGGATGTAAAGACCCTCACAGAAAAACTGTGATTTATTTCAGTAAAACTGAGGGATTTCAAATGCTGATTTCCAAAGGAACTACAACAGAGAGGTTGAGGAACAAATGCTCAGCAGAATGGACTGTGAAACCTTGCTAGGTTAGAATTAGATTCTATTTTAGTTTAACTAAAAAGTCTGGAAATAAACCCCAAACCTAACAAAAACACCTCAGCAAATCCTTCAGGATTTGGCCCAGTGTGTGTCTATCGTGTATTTCTCTGCACATAATGCAACACCAATTACCCAGTGTTTGTGTTGAAGAATACAACACAATTTTTAGTTGGTTCTTTTTTTGGGGCAGCATTTCTTGTGGTACTTCTACTTTTTTTCCTAAAATTTATTTTGTGAGATGAAACAGTATAAAACTCCATCAATTTATTTTGTTTTCCTGTGTCTGCTGTGGTTCTTTCCCTGTGTTAAATTTACTGCAGATGTGCTGATTTTTGGTTAAGGGAACTCTTTACTCTCTTGGGAGAGGCCTTCCATGATTTCCTGCTGTAGTAAGTTTTTCTGTGCCATAAAATAATGGCAGTGGATGCAGAACTCTTAAATAAACATCTGCATAAGGGTGGAGAGGTGATCCCTGTGAGTTGGGAATTATGCTTGGATCTACCAAAATTCTGTTTTATAACCTTAAAAGGCTGTAAATTGGGAAATGACTGAGAGGAATGAAAAGCTATCAAAATACAGTGGCCCATGGTTTGGTGCCCACAAACCATTTCTACCAATGCTGCTTCTGCACCAGAGCCCTGACAATTATTTTATGTTTTTTTATTGTAAGTTTGAATCATTTATACAGGGAAACCTGAAGAGAAGTTAATTGAATGTGGCTCAGTTTGAAAAATGTGAACACTTCTCTTAAAGTGCTCTGAAACAGCCTGGAAAAAAATCATGCTCTGTTGCATTATTTTTGTCTGGCTACTGGAGCTTGCCAAATACAAATATACTTTCTCCTCTACTATATTTAATTTTCCTACTTAAATTACAGTAGAGTTACTATTAAATTATCAGATAGATACATCATTTGTTGCTTGAAACACAGCTGCTGTTATTTGCATTTAGCTGTTAGTGCTGTAAAACCGATTTTTATGGTCATAATAAGAGCACCACTACAAAACAGAAAGAACAAAGAGCTTTTTTAAAAAAAAAATCCCAGCAACTTTTGAGGCAGAGAGGCACCAAATCATCTGGCCTAATTCCAATCACTGGGCTTGCACAGGTTGAGTCTCTCTTGGGCAACCTGTTAATGAAGGTTAAAGCCTCATTCTGCCACATGTTCTTTGTAGGTGAGGTGGCCTGAGCTTCACAAATGTTGGACCTCAGAATCAGGTGAGAAAGGAGTGAGAGACCAGAGTTATGACAACACTTTTTAGAACAGAAAGAGCTGCAGATAGAGATACAACTCTTCCTCTTCTGCCCAACCCTCCCCATTTTTTTCCTTCCTGTCTGGTTTTTGCATTTTTAAGATGCCTTTTAGGGCTTGTATCCATTTAAAGGACCACAAGTTGCTTTTGTTGTGTGTTTTTTTCTGAAGAAGGTCAAAATGGGAGCAGAAATGAGGGCTCTGATTACTTTTTTCTACTTTTTACTACTTGGTAAAAAGCAAAGATCCTGGCCTCCCCTTCAGCACAGATCATACAAATGGCTTAAATGTGGATGGTGAAATGTTAGAACATCCAGGGACAGCCCCTATCAGCTCTTGATAAAGCCTGTGGGAGGCTTGCCAGTGCAAAAGCACATCCTGTTCTCGGTGACATTGCTGCTGTCACTGTTTAAATGACTTTGGAATCCATTTTATAAAATGTCCTTTCTAATGCAGGGTCTTTGCTCATCCCTGTAATGGATCCCAGTGCCTGCCCCTGCTCAGCCGATGGAACAGCCAGGATTTGCAAAGAGGGGCTTGGAGTGCCAGGAGCTGCACTCCTGTGGATGGTTTGTTAAGAGAAGAGCTCCTGGAAATAATATCCAACATCTTTCAACTGCTATAAACTTCCTCAGGTGTAGGACACAGGGTTCAGGCTAATAAACTGCCTGAGAAAGAGAGAGCTGAGGAAATAATCTTCAAACAAATGTTCTGTACAGGGAACAGACTCTGAGCCCAGGGTGAGCTGGTGACTGGCTTGACTTCTGCTTTAAAACCTTTTTAAATCACCCGAATTTTACAACCCCCTGTCTATCTTTTCTTGTTTAAAGTTATGCTACAACTACTAAAATAACTTTGCAGATGTGTAAAATTTCATTGCTGGGAAGCATTGTCATTGTCAGGCCAAAAGTTCTCACACTTTGCTGTCTAAGTTTCTCGTGCTTATTTGCAATGCTTGCAAGATTAATGTGGGTAGAAATAAAATCTTCACCTTGGTTGTAGGTAGACAAATATTTCTCATGCAGGAAGGTGTAATATTTAATAAGAGAGTGGTTAGAAATTAATCTTTTCTCCCGTGTTGTAGCCAAAAGTGGGAAAACTCAAACTGGATGTAAAAATGGCCTTCATGTGGCCCTGTTTCCCCTTCCAAACTACTTGCTGGAGAATGCTTTGAAATTTAATGGAATCAGAGTGATTTGTGTTGGAAGTGACCTTAAAAACCTTTTCATTCCATTTCTGCCATGGGCAGGGACACTTTCCACTATCCCAGGTTGCTCCAAGCCCTGTCCAGCCTGGCCTTGGACACTGCCAGGGATGGGGAGTCCTCAGCCTCTCTGGATTCATGCCTTGTATGGGTTTGAGATGGGAATGGGAAAAAAACCCCACAATATTTTCCATTTTGATTGGGTACAGCACCAAATTTCAATTTCCCTGTCGATATTAAGCAAGCTGATGAGATTTTTCATCTTTCAAGCTGGAAAGCTTCATAGCCAATATGGAAAGACATCCTAAATCAAAGAAACGTCCTAAACCATTGCTAGATCAAATAGATTAGAGTTTGCTCTGTTTGTAGGAAATGCAGGATGGCTAGAGCCAATAACCTGCTTTGTATGGAATGTTTTTGCTTGTTTTCATTTTTAACAGAGGTATTTAAGCAATTTCAGCTATTTTCTGCTGTCTGATTAAGAACTGCTTAGATCAGGGAATAGACTGGAGGTTTTAGGACTGGTTCAACCATGACACCATTGCTCAGGCCAAAGTTAAGACAGATTAACTAACAATAATGATAAATAACATTCAGAGTTATGAATATTATTGTTGCTGAGTCAGCTTTAATTTTACTAAAAATTTTTTAGGCCTGGTTGGCAAGAACCTATTTTCATGGAAAATCTTTGAAATTAGACCATAACTTGGATTTTAAAGGGTACTGGAAATCATCCTGATGTTTTACAAACTGCGTGAAAGAGAAGATTTAATGTTCTGAGGAGTTTCAAATGTTGTGCACTTCATCAAAAACCAATACAGGAATGTGATGGTTGCCCTTTATTTTTTCTGAATTGCACTGGGGACGTGAAGTATCTTTTCATAATTTACCAGACATTTATAACGTGCAGCACTTCAAAAGACAGTGTTTTATAGTTATCTGCAGTACAAATTAAAACTTGCTTAACTTTCTTGGATAAGCATCACCACATAACATTTCTTATGCTGCATGATGCCTGTTTGGAAAGTCAAAATAGCTTCCTAGAGAATATTTTTCATGTTAATCTTCCTACCTGAATTTATTTGGCAGCGTAATTCTGTGCAAGTTGATGAGTTTGCTTATATAACTGATGTGTACAACGCTTTGAATATACCAATAATCTCCAAGTAAACCATTTTCCCTCCTCTTCCCTCAAGCATTTTCTACTCAACCTGTAAAAACTGGGAAGTTCAACTCCAACATTAACAACTCTCATGTTTACATTGTTCCTACAAGGGAAAGCTGCAGAAATAAGAACTGTGAGGCAGCGCTAGGACCAGGCTCGTGGCACAGCATGTGGGGAGTGCTTAGAAAATCACACCAGACAGACAATTTACAACAGTGGGGGTTGTTTTTCACTCCAGGACTTTGATCTGGCTGCAGGGTGTTTATCAGGACTGCTTTGCATGGCATCTACATTTAATAAGGCAGCTGAAGAATGATGAGGCTGCTTTCCTGACAATTTTCTAAACAAAATAGAATGCTTGCTGCTCAACAAAAGCTTTTTTTTTTTTGCCATTTAGTCAAATATCAGAAAAAGAAATAACTGCAGAGTTTTATTAGTTGCAGATTACTTGCCCAGACAGCTGTGCTCTCAGCATGTCATCACAAAAACCTGGTCTCAGAAGCCAAAGCAGCCTCAGAAGCTGATCAGTTTAAACACAGAGCAGAAGTTGTGGGCCACGCCGAGGTATTAAGGGTGTTAAATGGTGTGCCAAGGCACGGGGACATCACTGTCACAGCACTGCAGCAATCCCTGCTCGTGTTGGGATTCTGTTCCTGTGGTCTGGAAAGGCAGAAATCATCTCAGTAAGGGCAGTGATGTTTGTTAACAGTTTGTCCAGGGAAGGAAGGGAAGATGTTTAGGGCCAGGTGTCCTTTCCAGGTAAAATCTATTGGGAACGAGGGGGAAGAGCTCCAGTGGAAAAGCTCTGAATTCCTGATGGCATCTCCTTTGTGTTCTTCCTCCAGAACAGGCAGCAGGGCCGGCTCGGGTGGGGCTTGGAGCAACCTGGTCTGTGGAAGGTGTCCCTGCCATGGCAGGGGTGGGACAGGATGAGCTTCAGGTCCCTTCCAACCCAAACCATTCCGTGTTTCTGTGCATAATGGTCTTGGAAAGGCTAAAAGGGATCAGCAGGTTTGTTGCTCTTCTCCTGGAAGCCCCAGTTCTATTCCCACCATTGTTGCCTGTGCTGTTGTCATGTGACCCTGTCCTGAAAGTCTCAATTTCCCCAAAGGGTAACAGGCCTTCAGTTAAAACACCTTTAAAAATGTCTTCTAATTTCCTAAGTTGTCTCTGTGTGAATGTCAATAAGCAAAGGAAGGGAACTAAGCCTTGTGAGGCTTGGCGTGAGCTTTGTTTCAGGTGAGAATGTTCTCGTTGTCAATTCAGAGTGATTTTCAAAAGCACAGAGGGATTCCAGTGTTGGACAGCAGGATTTGAGTCAAAATGAGACATTAAATATGGATATAGGCACAAACTTAAATGTTAACAAAGAAACGCTCTTAGATTTTTTCCTGACACAAGTAGCATAAAGGAGCTGGATGCCTGTTACTGGCAGCATTTATTTTGTTATGGTGAGGCTAAACTGGACGTGAGTGAATCGTCCAGTGGCAAAGCTTTCCTGTTTCCAAGTGTTCTGCAGCCCCTGCAGCACTGCAGCTCAGGATGCAGAGCACGAGCTGGGTGGTGGTGCCCATTCCACTCCTGCCAGTGACTGTTTCCAGGGGCTCAACAAGTGCTTGAGGAAAAACATGCTGCAAATTCTAATTATCCTGGTTGGTGCTGTTGCTATTTCATCTTAATTTAAGAGAAAAAGAGCTTAATGTCTCCTTTTGGTGGCATCCACTCAATATTTGACTCTTCATTTTGATTCAAATTCTGTTGTCTTATAATTCACAGCTCAGCTAAGCATTTCTTTTCATGAACTGACACCCAAGGCTTTGTGCCTGCAAGTATCACTGCATGAAGTGGGCTATTTAAAGCAAAATCTGTTTGCTTCCAAGAGAAGAACAATGCTCTGAGTGTGAATGATGTGTCAAAACGTCAACCAAATTGTCACCTGAATGTGGCAGCTGCTCTATTCTGCGGTTCACACTAAATGAAAGATAACTGAGGACGGTTGTAGCTGCTTTTGTTTTGCTTAGTGAAGGTGTTGGTTTGATTAGAAATGCTTTTTCAGGCATCCTCTTTGACAGTAAACAGCCAAACTTTTACCTTGGTTTCTGAATAAACTGTCTGTTGCCAAAATCCCAAATATTGTTGTGGGTGTTGGACACCACTGAGACCTGGCCCGGTTTCCTCCCACGTTCTCCTGTGCTCTCTTTCCATATTCTCCAACCAGCCCGGCTCCCTCTCCTTCCAGTGGTGCTAATCAGGGTGCAATCTATTGCAAGGTAAAGCAAGTAAGTATTTGCAATTCCTTCTCCTTTCCCTGTATCCTCCGTTACAGGAGGTATTTAGTCCTTGCTCCTCAAACTCTGCTTCTTGTCCTTCATCCCTTCTTGTCCTTCATCCCTTCTTGTCCTTCATCCCTTCTTGTCCTTCATCCCTTCTTGTCCTTCCCGTTGCAGCTGGTAATGAGCTCATGGAGGGAGAGGAGACAACAAAAACCTGCGGCTGATTGCACAGCAGAGTTGGACTTTAATGGTGAGTTTTCTGGTTTTGGCACTTTTTACGGACATTTCTGGTCTCCAGGACTGAGGTAGCCAGGCCTCCTCCTCCAGCCCAACCCTTGCTGCAGCCAGGGGAAGGTTCTGCTGATTTTTGTCTGGATTCCCTGCTGCTCAGTGGCACCTTGACCCCTGTCCCTCAGCAGGCTCCTGGTTCCAGCCTTTGTTAAGTCCCTCAGAACCCCTCTTCGGCAGGCAGCCCTCACAGGGAGCCTGCTGCTCCCTTCCAAACACTTGGGATCATTGTCAGGTCAGGAAACCCAAGGGATCAATTGCTGTTCTTTGGTGTGGGGGCAGCCAGGAGCTAAAAGCTCCCGCAGGATGCACACAACGCGATTCTGCTGCATCAATCCCAACCTCAGGTGTGTCCATTCCATCCAGTGAGGGGGATTTACTTATTTTAGCTTCTTAGAAATGCTGCATCCAGTAGACAAAGCCCTAATAAAACTAACTTGAGTTCCAGGATATGTTTTAGAAGATGAGGGGAGTTGGGAAAGGAAAAACAGAGAGAAAAGCAGAGTAGGTTTAATTGTCCTGATGCAGAGTGAGTGTGTGAAACTGAGGGACTATTGTGTTTTTTTTTAATAGTGGAATTAGATTTAAAATAGATTACCTATTGCAAGAACAGGGATGTATTTATAGATGTTTAACCCTGTGTTCATGTGTTTTCAGCTGGTGCGTGTGTAAAAGTAAATGGCTTAATAAATGTAAATGATTTGTAGCACGATTTTGGGCTGGAGAGCAGCTTTAGTATTATGACTTTGGTCAGATTCCCTTCAGTTTCTTCACATAAACCAGCCAGAATGATGGCAAAACCCCACAGAACCAGGCACCACATCTGTAGCTGAGTTTTTCTAGGTAAATGATCTTGCAAAATGTGTTTTCTGTAGGGCTTGTTGGACTGGGTTGACCTTTGTAACAGCTTTATTCCCTTCAGCATCCTCGAGTTTTGAGACAAATCAATAAATTGAGCAGGAGCAGTGCACAAAGACCAGATGGTCTTCACCCAATACTTGTAAGGGAATTAAAATGTGAAATTACCAGCCTGCTGCTGTGGGACACCACTTAGATGTGCCTGGGTGCAGAAGGAACAGCAGGGAGGAACTCTCACCCCAGCCTTTGTTTTGGTGTGTAGCTGAATTCAAATCTGACTTAGTACAGCATAAAAAAATAAAGTGCTCAGAGGAATGGACAAACATATGTTGGGGAGTTACCTCTGTAACTTTTATGAAGATAAACAGTACCTGGAAGATTTTAGGAGAAGTTAACAAGTATGTGGATGGCATAATTTACATATTAGGTAAAGATTTTTCTAAAAAGCCTCTTAAAATTATGTAAAAGCTTTTTAGGAAATTGAACAAGCACTGGATTAAAAATCAGGCTTTTTAGACATACATAATCCATTAAAAAAGAAGAGGAATTGAAGGCCAGGTTTTCATGTGGAGGCCAATTCTAAGGCCTGGAAAAGGAGGTAAATAGGTGCCAATTTGTTGCTGATGCAAAATGAGTCAGAATATTCTAATTAAAACTGGCTGTGGGAGCTTGCAGAAATTCTTGTGTGACAGAGGAAATGGAATATTGATAAATGCGTGACTGGCTGTGGGTGGGAATGAACCTTAGTCAAAGTCATGGCTGAGTTGTGCATTTGCTGGTTGGGAAATGATCGTTGTCTGTATTCCCTTGGAGATGTGGCGGAGTGGCAATCGAGCTGCCACGCATGGAATTCCTTCTGGAGCAGAGTTAGGCCCCACTGTGCCATACACAGCTCACTGGGGATGGAATGGTGGACGGAGAATTCAAATTCCCTGCGTGTTTGGAAAGAAAATTCTCCATGAAAGGCCTTATTTTGCAGGCAGCACGTGATTTTTTTTTGTTGTTGGTTAATTTCTTTTGCCGTTTACAGCACGTTTGGGAGGTGCTTCCATAACCTAAGAGTCAAGTTGGAAACTTTGTTCTACTTCCAGATTAACTTAGATTTTAATTTGGCCATCAGAAAGGTATTTATTTCTAAAGAGCATTTTTAGTTTTAAAGGATCTTCTCTCTCCATCAGTGCTTTTCTTTCCAGTCATTGTATCTAATGAGAGGCAGCAATTAAAACCCCACATTAAAACTTTGCTAAACTGTTCAAAGATAGTGTCTGGCAGGAGATCGCCCTTGGTCCTTAGAATAGGATGTGACTAATTCACCTTTTTATGGCTCCAGCTGTGTTTGCTGTAAAAAGCTATGGTAGCTCCATTGTTTAGTAATGTAATTAAATTTAGGAGAGGTTTAATGCAGCCAATCCATGGGATGAGGCAAATTGCTCCTGAGATTCCTTGAAGACTGACTGTATAATGCTCATAAAATCCCTTCTTTGTTTCAGGACTTCTATGACTTCACATAGATGTGAAATCTGGCACTTGGCAGAGCCAGAAGGAAACATCTGGATGCTTTTGATCAAAGATGCTTGTGGAAAATGAGACTGCAGAGCATCAAGAATGGCACAGTTTGAGAAAGAGAAAGAAAGAATGAAACTCTCCTCAACAGAAGTTGGTAAATTTGGGGGGAAATTTGCTGTGTAGTTTCTTATTCCTTCAATAAAGCTTAATGCTTGCACAGAACATTCAGATAAGTGTTTTAAATACTGGGGTTTTAAGACAGGCACTGAAGCTGAAATTTATCTAAAATTAAGAAAATTAGCTGCAGAATGGTCTTCTGCAGCATGTGGCAGAACTTTAAGCTAGTAAATGGAAGCTAAATAATTTTCTCGCTATCCAGTGTTCAGCTTTCTGCAAGAGTAAATAATTTCTTTTAGCAGTAGCTGAGTAACTGGAAACACTCTGTGTCTAAGCTAAAAGAGTGGTTTATCTTACATTGCTTTTTGAGTGCTCTATTATGGTACAAATCTAAAGCTATTCAATAAATTATAAAGAATTTTTTCTATTTTTTTTTTCAGGGATGTGATTTCTGTAGTTTCCTGAGCACACAGAAGAGTGGAGAGGACCTTCCTTGCCCATTTGCTGGAGAACAGTTGATATTACATTTGACAATCCCATAATCCAATTTATACCCAGTTTGTTGCTGGCCACCTGCGAGCAATTTTGTTTTGTGGCTTTTTGTTTTCATCTTGAGAGCACTCATTTGTCTGTGGAGGATGATTCCTTTGGACTGGCTCAGGATCTTGGGCCCACCACAACAGCTGGGGACTTAATTCAGACATTTGGAGTTACTGAATCCTGATTTTTGGTAGGAGTTTCAGTCCGTAGGATGAATCCTGAACTCAGAAAATTGCTTTTCATGCTGTGGTGCTTGCTACCATTGTCCTGTGAAGGTGAAGTTGTGTCCCAGTGTGTGCAAAATGAAAAATAAAGTAACCTGACAGGCTGACTGCTCTTTTAGACAGTAAAATGAAACAGTCCTTAGCTCCTGGTGATGGTATGAGCAGTGTTTTCTTGATTTAATAATCCAGGCAAAATTATTTTATTGGTTCAAGTTTCTTTTTGGGGGTTTGGGAGTGGGTGACTGCAATGTGGTCCTGGTCCTCTGATGTCCAGCTCAGGTATTTACATTTTTTCCCTTTGTCCAGTGAGTATCCCAGGCCCTGGAGTGCCAAGGCCAGCAGGATGCTGGGGAGGCTCTGCTCTGGCTCTTTTTCATCAGATTCAAACTCTTCAGCTGCTTCTGCCTGCTCAGGGCTGGGCTGGGGTTGTTGCAGGGGCAGTAGATGGAGGGAGGTGCTGAGATACCACAGACAGGTAGGATGGGTTATTGTTCTATTGATTATCCTGCTTCATCAGCTCCTGCTTGGCCACACAACTCCTCTGACTTACCTGCTGCCCTGCTGGCCAAAAATGTTCCTTATTTACATGTAAATTTTTGGATTTCTTTCATAGCCAAACACATCTGTCTGTGGATGACCCTTCAGGGTTCTGTTTTGGCCTGTGGAGGTGTGAGGTAGGTGTGACATTTGCCTTCTGAAAGCTTATTTATTATATTTGTGGCCAGTATCTAACACTGAATTCTCTGTGTCTAACCTGATCATGTGCACAAATTCTCCTTTCTCTGTGACTGAGCATCTGCTTCTGTGTAGAACAGAACTGGGGATTTCAGAGTGAGGCTTTTGTAAGTGTTTTATATTCAGATTCAGGTACAATGGCTGAAGTGTAGTGAGGTGTCTGAGCAAATTGATAAAATTAAACTTTAAAGGTGGTGTTTGAACAGAAATCTAAACTCTACTCTCTCACCCCATGCACTGTTGAAGTGGTTGATGTTGTGTTGATGTCCAGGTAGCACCTAAAGCAGAGGTTAAACCTGTGCTTGGACTTTCCTGGAATGAAATTCTGTTTAGGAGGGCTTAATCAATCACAGGGGGGGAATTTGCATGTGCATTTCTTTACATCAGTGATGCATATTTTTGTGGTGTATTTTGAGTGTTGAGATGGAAGTTGAGACTCTGTTTTGTGAAAAGAAAATGAAATAAAGGGAAGGAACGTGACCTGAATTATAGAAGTCTATTCTTATCTCGAACGATAAAAAGAACAGGGAGGACTGGTTGAAATTCTGCTCTGACACAAAAATTCCCCACAGACAGACAATGAAACCTGAAGGTCTTGTTCCTGGAAAAGTCATGGAATGTCCTGAGTTGGAAGGGACCTACAAAGATCCTCGAGTCAAACTCCTGAGCTTGCACAAGACAGCCCCAAAACCCTGAGAATCCACAGAATCCTGTGCCTGAGAGCATTGTCCAAATGCTTTTCGAGCCTAAACCCAGCCCTTTCCAGCATCCACAGTCCAAAGCCTCAAAACAAAGAGCAAAAGGAAGCAAATTAAAGTGTAAAGTTCATTTTACAGCACAGATAGAGGCCTGAGCATGCCCTGTAAGTTCTGATTTCCTGTGTGTAACCTGCTCAACTGCCCTGAAATGACCCAAATATGATCAATTTAAAATGTGCTCCAAGAGAGTCAGATATCTGGGAACAAATTTTCCACTTTTTATTTCACCACTGCTGCAGGGTCCTGCTTGAGAATACTGCACAACCTCTCTCCTGGCTACAGAGAAGGATGAGGAGAGGACAAAACCTGTACCTGGCTCTTCAGCAGCGTGAGGCACATGGGTCACAGGTAGAAAGCTGGAAAAATAATGGAAGCTGAAGCAGGAACACGTTGGTGATGGGGCAGCCACAAAGGGCCTCAGGGCAGCTCTGGTACCTGATAGAAAATCAGCCACAGCTCTTCAGATGCTGAAACCAATGAGAAATCCACTGTCAGAGACAACACTGGGTGATGTATGATGGGCAGCTCGTGCCACCAGTGCTTAAAAATTTGGGACACGTCCACCTCCGTGCTTTTATAGGAGCACCCCTCTGGACACTTGGCTGCATCAACACCAGTGATAGCACTCAGTGAGAGCTCTCCCTGGGAGTCAGCTGTGGATTTGGATTCCCCAGAAACATGACTTTACTTGACTTGAGATTTTTTAATGTGTTTTATGTTTGCCTTCAGTGTCTGATGGAATTGTTGAAATGAAGGATGTGGAGCAGCAAACTTTGGGATGCCTGGGGCAGCTCTCAGACACACTGAGTGAAAATATTAAAAACCTGTCAGATGGGAAAGGGCTCCTTCCTTTCCAAAGTGCCAATGTTTCATACACTGCCAGAAACACCTCTGCTTCTCCTGTGCTACCTCGGCTGGTACTGATGAAATTTGGTTTTCACTCACCCAGCTCCAGTCGTTGCTTAAGGGCCTGAAGGAGATGATTACTTAAGTCAGGGAGCAATTTAAGGGAGGTGGAATGTGAGGAGCTTTCTAAGGAAGTGGTAATGGAGTTGGTTTTAACTCTTGCTGCGACAGCAAAAAAATTTTGCCTTGCCTTCAGAGGATGTGTCTGTGTCTATCCAAAATACCTGTGCATCTTCCTTATTTATTCCAGCTTCTCCAGTTCTGTTTGTGTAGGGAGTGAGGTAGGAAGCAATCCTGATCTCTTCCAGGAGTAGCCACAGCATTTCTGCCTTATTCTCTTTTCATTTCTCGTCTGATTTAGAAAGAACCGTCTGTGAGTTTGAATAAACATTTAAGTGCAGGGAGTAATAAAACAGTGTTTTTATGGCTGGTAACTTTTCCTGGTGATTATTTATGTTTGTTCAGAGACTCAAAAGGAGCTCTGCAGAGGCTTTCTGCTGCCAGCCTGGAATGGTGGCAGTTCTAAGGCTGCTGTCAACCTTATGGTCTGCTCAGAGTGGTGAGAGTGGCTGATCTGTGCAAATAGATGTCATCTGTGCAGTTTAGCAAACAAATGTGTCTGGGGCAGGCACAGCTTGAGGTCAGTTTAGTTGAGAAAATTTTATCCTAAAGCAATAGGTTAAATGAATGGGAGTGAATAAAGGCAACTCCAGGAACTGTTTGTTGTGTTATATTTAGGCCCAAGTCCAGGTTTTGGGTATTTGCTCCTGGTTTTATCCCAGTGTTGAACATGGGGGAGAAGAAACCTTAGAGAGTCTTTCTCCTCTGGTTGTGGAACTGTTACTGACAGAAAACAAGGTATAAATTACAACATTAGTTGTCATTTCGTATTGGGGAATGTAATGGAGGCTTTTTTTTTTTTTAAGTGACTCGAGATTTTCTATCCAATCCTTCAAAGAAAGAGGCCTCTTCATTGAAACCTTTGGTGTCATTAAACTCTTCCTTAACTGCAATACTTAAAAGTGTTAGGGGAAGACAAGAGGAAAAAGAGGAGGTTGTTCTGCCATTATTTGGCTGAAAAGGAAAATGGAAATAGTGTGTCAGGATTTGAGGATTCCAGAATATAATATTGAATGAATGAGAATTCTGCAAATGGCTTCTGGTGTTGAAGGTGTTGTCAATCACAAAAGCTGTGCCAGAACTTCCCAGAGCACTTAATTTTGAGGAAAAGAGGTCTAGAAAAAAGGAATATTCCTTCCTTCTGCAAAAGCTGAGGCAAAGTCTTGAGTATGTTTTCAAGAGAAAAGTTGAACAGCATCAGTGCAACAATGCAAAATCAATAGGAGATTCTGGAGATGCTCCTTTCTGTAAATTCAGCAGCACCACAGGGAAAAAAGTGCTGAGCCTTTGAAAATGGTAAGAATCACTGCCTCTGAAGGCATGTTAGCAGCATGGATTCAGCAATTATAATAACCAGCTTTGCTTGGAAACTTGCTGTTAGCATGACTTGCTGACATGACTGCCATGAAAACGTTTATAAATTGCATCCTAAAAGACTGGCATGTGGAATTCCAGAGCCTCTGTGCTGGATTCTAAGCAGCACTTATTGCACACACACACAGGTGTGGTTATGCAGCACTTAAAAATGATCTCTAATCAAATTCCTGCCCATGGCCCCCTTTTAAAATGTTTTTTTTTCTGTAGGTGTCACTGTAGCATAGCAGATAGAAACCACTTTCCTTAATGAAAATGTAGAATCCCCACAGATCTGAAGGAAGCTGTAATCCGGTTTTCTGTGCCATGGTTGTCATATCAACAATGAGGTTTCCCAGCAACTAACAGAATATTTTATAGATTTATTTATTTACGTATCCTTTTCAATAATGAACCTGATACAAGAGATTTTTTTCCCCCTTTATAATTATATAGCAATTGGGAAAGACTTCCCTTAAAATCATTTACATTTTGTCATCATGTTAATAATAGCAACAGTTAAAACGAATCTTGTTAATAAAAGGGAAGCTGGTAGGATTCATGAATGCACCAAAATGTGGCCATATTATGTTGCAAGACTTTTTGTATTTCTACTTAACTGATTGCTGAAAGAATAATTTGTGTATATGGATTTGATGGTGTTGCTTTTCATGGCTTGGCTCCCCTTGGTGTGTGTTGTTCTCTCTGCTCAGTCTGTGCACTTATGTAATTTCTGAAAGTATTGAACAGGACTTGCTTTTAAATTTAGGCTTGAAGGAGCTGCCTTGTAACCTGCCTCTTACTGCCAGTATTAATCATAGAATCCTGGAATGGTTTGGGATGGAAAGGACCTTAGAGATCATCTCATTCCATCTCTGCACCTTCCAGTATCCCAGGTTGCTTCAAGCCCTGTCCAACCTGGCCTCGCACTGCTGCGTACTCCAGCCTAAGTAAAAATTCCCATCTCCAAAGGAGTCAGTTGCTGGTGGTCTGGTGGTTAAGGCACAGATTTAGTCCTCGCTTTCAAAAAGAATTGGGAATTTGGCACTCTGTGCTTATGGCACATCAATTTGGCTTGATTTGCGTTGCTCTTCATTCTCCTACTCTGCAGGATGCTCGCTTGGGTGTCAGCAGCAGCAGGAAACGGTGTGGTCTTGAATCCTCCGGAGGAAGATTGTTTTGACCTGTTTTCCCTTCCCTGGGGGCTTGTTTTAATTGTTAAGCCATTATCTGATACTCTGGCAATCATTTAAAGCCAATCCACTTGCTCCTGTCTTGTAGCTGTGCTTGGAATATTTGGGGTCTCCAGGGTGTTAAGAGCCCCTGTGCTTAATTAGAGGGCTGGGGTTTATTCATCTGCTCCTAAGGGTTGGATCCTTCAGATGCAACTTTAAAACCTTCCAGGCAAAAGGGGAGACTTGGTGAATTTCTCACCTAGGCAACGAGTGAGGATGTGGGTGGGTTTTTTAGGTTTTTTGGATGGTGATTTTGATTTAAGCTCTAAAAATCCGTGCAAAGCCTTTGGGAGCTCGGCTTGGCGTGCATTCCTAATGGATCAAATTGACGGAGATGCTGAGGGATCACACTTCCTTGGGGGCTTAAATGAGAGCTGGAAACCGAGTTCTGCCCTTTAGCCTCTCGAGGAGTAGGTGTGTTAGAGAGAGATTTCTTGCACACAAACTGTCTTGGATTTCCACTCTGTTCGAATTACTGTGTAATTTATATCACACCTCCTAATAAACTCTCCCTCTGCTTCCTTGGAGAATACAGCACTTGAAGTTAATTAAATAGAGGAGCTCTGTGAAGCTCAGAGAAACTGGAGCAGCTCTGATTGTCTGACTGTAGGAGATCGTCTCAAAGAGGCGCTTGGGCACTTATTAGCAAACTGGGAAATTACATGTGAAGAAGCAGGGATTGTAGATGCTGTGCAAAATCTAAGGAAAAATCTTTGTCCAGTTCTTTAAACGGTGTTCAGGGAACAGTGAGGAAAAGAAAAACCCAACTGTTTGTTAAGCAATCAAAAGAAATTTAATCTGTTTCGTAGAAATAAATTTACTCTCTCAGTTTGGGCATAGAAGTGGCGCTTTTATTTGCACAGGACAGGCTTCTAGACTAATTGGCATAGAGGCTGCTGGTTTATGTTGGTTTGAAATGCAATATTTTTAGAAGAAGATGTGACAGTCACTCAGGAGCACCTCTCCAGCCTTTCTGTAGCTGTAATGACCTAATGCCGTTGAAGGAACTGGAATTGGAACAATACTCCTGCAGTGCTTTGGTTGTGATGCACAAGTACCCGGGAAAGGAGGCTCAGAAAACCAGGGACAGCTCCTCTGCAGTTCCATGTGTTCCTGTGGGGTGAGCTGAGAGTGACTCACGTGTTTAGGTACTTCAGGGTAGTAATTCTGTGATAAACCTGAACTTTTTATTTTAAGGGAACTCGCGTGGTGACTTGGTTCAGATACAGGTACGGGTGTCTGTGGTAGCCCAACAATAAATGAAGCTACTTCTCATAGGATATTGGGTCCATGTGCAGTTTGACATAATTGTGTTTTGGTGGGGGTTTTGTTCATCTTTTTTGGACTCTTTGTGTAAGTTTATTGCTCCATTGCCCTGATGTTTAATATGTAATGAGTGAGCTCTTTGGAGCTTCAGCTGCTTGTTTCCTTTTTGTGCCCCATCCTTCAGCCTCAGGGACCATCATAATAAATTGATTTACGAGATTTGACACTTTTACTAATTCTTTATTTTCCTCACTTCAAGAACGTGTCCAAGATTTTTCCCTTTTTTCTGACCTTTTGGCATTTGTGGATCTCAGTTCCTACGTAGTTTAGTAGTGACATTCTAAGACCCTTCTCAATGTGTAGCCTCTACTCTGCTGGGGTTGTTTCTCTTAAGAGATGAGTCCTAGAATATAAATGAGCACCAATCCCCAGAAAGAACTGGACACAATAATCTTCATAGTGGGAGAGAAAATAAGTTGTAGTCTAAGTACTGATTATTAGCTTTAGGCACCTTCTGATAATTCCAAGGAACCAAGGTAAGTTTGTGAGTGATTCATCTCAGCACCTCCTGGGAGCTGAGATCACTTTCCTGTAAAGTATAATCAGTGCAGTGTACATTTGATAGGTGTGTTTTTAAGGACTGGTAAGTGCCATTAAAATTTACCACAATTGTTCAGCTGCTGCTTCTGTGTTAAATCTTCACTGTCTGTGATTGTCTCTCTAATGATGAGTTTATGAAGGAAACATTTTTGAGTCTGTTCCACTCAGCCACAAGCAATGGAGTCGTTTATTGTTGGCTAAAATGCTTCATCTCTGTTTGTCCCAATAAGGCTCTAAATCACTGCTGGGATAAATCCATTTATCGTGAGTGGAAGAATAGTGTCTGCTGTTTCCCTGGGATGGAATTACCAGGCTATTATTTCTCCTGCTTCAGGATAGAAATAGACCATTAGATAGATTCAGGGATTTTTCTTCCTATCCTGGCCAGATCCTTTATGGGTTTTGAAAATATTGGATATTTTACTTGAAATGTGGTATTAGTCAGTGCTGCAGATAAAGCTACTGGGCATTTCTTGAACCTTCATCAGTCTCAGATCCTTCCCTCTTCAGTCTTTTTACTCTATCCTCCCACTAAAGGAAAAAAAGAAATAAAAAAGTATGAAATTGTATGCAATGCATTGGAATTGCAGGGGGGGGTATTCTAAACATCCCTTGGTTTATTGTACTTTTATGGTCAAAAAGTCAAATGTGGTCATTTTGAATTAAGGATTTTGTTGCAGAGGACATAGAATAGTGATATAATACAGTAAGGAGAAAAGAAACTAAAAAATAGGAGAGGAAAGAAATGAATAATTTATAATAAAACACTTTCTTTAAGTCATTAAAATGGCCTGACAGTCATGGGAACTTTAGGATTTTCTTGTTCAAAAGGCAAGTAGAACGCTTGCAAATGAGCTTCTAAAAAACTAATAAAGGGAAACTTTTCTCCGTCTCTAAGTTTTTTGAAAGGGAAAATTGTTAATAAAATAGTTCAGATGAAAGTTTTTACTACAATGATATTTAAATTTCTGTGAAAAGATCACTAAGAAGAACTAAAGCCATTTCAAAAAGTGACTTCACTCCTTGAATTTCCAGTGACAGGTGAGTGATCTCAAAGTAATGACAGATTTCTTTTTTTCTGCTTCAAACTGATTCAAATGCTCTGGGAAGGATAAGGGAAGAGATGTGGTTTTCTGTGTGGGGCTGATTTTAGGGGATCTTTCTGTAGATGGCACAAAGACCTAAGAGGGAGAGTTGGGAACTGATAAGGGCATTAATATTTACCAAAATTCTTCAGCTGCTTCTTTTGTGTTAAAGCTTCACTGTTTGTGTTTGTGGTGTTCTCTGTAGCGGTTTCTTTCAAGGCCAGGAGATTTATTCAATGGTTGCTTTTTCTTAGCAATATTCAGATTTCATCATAAAAATAAAAACTTGAAACAAAACTTTTAACCTTACTCTTTTTTCCTTCAGATTTTGTAAAATCTCAGTGGTGATTCTTTTGGTATGGAAACCTTCCAAGGGGTGGGGAGATGTGAGAGGAACAGTGCGCGATTTCCCTTCTCGCATTTCTAAGTCACTTACCTGAGATTACCCCCTTTAGGACAGAGTGAATGGGATCAAATTAATATTTAGAGAAATGTGGGACTGTAGAGTTCTCTGGCTGGGTTTTTTTTTTCTTGAAATAATCTGTCCCAAGTGTTTCAGTTGGGCTGAAATCTCATTATTGACTCTCCTTTCCCCAAAAGAGCTAATCAGTCTGTGATCAAAAGATGCTGGGCATCACACCCCATCCAGTGCCAGCTGGGGGAACTCCTGGAGGGCCTGTGGACAAGATCCTGGACAGATTACCAAGAATTCCTGAAAAAGAAAAAGGACAGAGTGGTGCTGAACGGTAATAACTGCATCATCTACCTCCTGTCCTAGGCTTTGCAAGGAAAGCAACATGTTCTAAAAAGGACCAGTCCTGAAGACCTCGAAGGAGCACAGCTAAAAGCAGAGTTTGATTTTGCATCTCACAGTTTTCTGATGGGTGAGATTTTTTGACTTTTTTTAGTTCTCCAGTATTCCATACATGCGTTTTTGGGGATATGACCCATAGATTTTAACTTCACCTCAGCACATTTTTCCTGCTTGCAATGTGAACCACTGACGGGACAGGTTCATAAGGGCTGGCATTCTGCAGTTATGCCAAACTATTCACCCTTTTTTTGGCTGTTATTTCTAATTTTAAAAATAGTGTGAGTATATTTTCCTGCTCCTGTTGCCATCCAAATAAATGCAGTGGAAACAAACCAAAGAAGAGCCTGCCTGTTTTGGAAAGAGATCTTCCAGCTCTTGTTTGATCCATCTTTACTATTGCAGCTCAGGCTTGCACTCAGCTTCTATCCATCCCTTGTACTGGATTACTGTGTAACTGCTGTTCCTGGCTTTGCTCTCCCCTCAGAAGGTTGTTTTTTTCAATCCTTTTCATCTGAATGCTGTTCAAAAATGCCCTGAGGAGCCATTCTTGTTGTTCAGGTGGATACTCTGAGGGTACTCTGTGTTTGTCTGGCTGTTGGACATGGAACAATGCGATCCCTCAGAGCTGCTCTGCAGGAGGTGTCAGTGACCTGTTCAGCTCCAGAAACCTGGGGTGTGCTTGCCAGGGTGTCTGTCAGAGCCGCAGCAGTCCTGGCTGCTCCACAAAGCTGAGATTGAGGGTTAATCTGTGCATCTCCAGCAAATCCAGTGCATCTCCAAGGTGCTGGATTTACTGCACGGCCCAGAGCAGCTGTGCTCTCTTCTGCATCTATTTGTGCCCAGGGAATCTCAGGCTGGAAATAAAACCACCAGTCCTGGACCTGAGGCTGTTGCATTTGCACAACATCTCTTAGCAAGAGAAAAGACTTTAAAGCATGAGATGGTTTATAAGTGATTGGCTGGACTAAATATACTCCTTTGACAGATTTTTCCAGCTTTGTGGCTTTGTTTGTCAGGAAAGTACAAATGCCTGGAGAGCTCATCTCTTAACCCTACTCACCATTTGTTCTACTGGTTTAGAGGAAGATCTGTGCAAGGAAAGGGATGGTGATCGAAGGGGAGACAGGGTTTTGTCTTGTGGGGCTTTAACTGGGAGAGTGCTGACAATTAAAAGGATAACTGGAACTCTGTTGGTTTAGATAACAGGAAAATCCTGTTTCAGAGTGGAGCAGGTCCTGCTCAATCGACCTGAAACTCTTCTGTGTCCCTTGAGCTGTGCACAGCCACTTTGATCCTATTCCTTTCCAAGGTGCAGGAATGAGCTGTAACACCTGCTGGGTAAAACCACAGCAGAGAATTTAATTCTAACAATGCATAATGCACTCCCAGGGCCCCTAATTCCAGCCTTGGAGTGGCAGCAAGCTCAGCTTTGCAGCAGATGGGGAGATTGGAGCTCTTGTCCAAGGGCTGGGCCCTGGCTCTGGGTGTTGTGCCCGTGATTCCCGTTGGGATCTGTGTTTGGATGATCCAGCTGTGTAATCCCAGCTCTGCCCCGGGCACACAGTGGCACCGTGGCCTGTGGGTTTCACACCCCTCATATGTTGCTAACAAGACACAACACGTTGCACGTTCTTTGTTTTCTTATTGTGCGCGGCTTTAACTCGGAGTTGAAGGACTCCTTTAAGATCAAAGATTTCTTTACGAGCAGATGATAATTAATTGAAACCTAAATCCAACTGCACAGCTATTCCAAAGAAGCTAAAGCCTAGGAAGCAATAAAAAGCCCCAAGGTACCCTATTTATCCATTACCACGCTCTGTTTTTATCTTTAACAGTGTTGCTGATGTTCATCTTTTTCCCATTGAAAGTCATTTGGGTAATGCCTGACATCCTAAATAACATCTGAGAATTTTTTTTTTTCAACAGAGAGGACCTATGTTTTTAAACTGGCCACGCACCATAATCTTTTGTAGCTGCATGAGGAGCTTGTTTCCAAAAGATGTGGTTGTAAAATATTTTTAAGGCTTGCTCCAAACTTGTTTTGATAAACAAAAGCCAATCAATATGTGATTTTTTTTACATGCCTCTGAACTAGAAATTTTAAGTCTCATGTGCTGCACTTTAAATTATTTCAGAGATCTTTTATATAAAAGTAGTCAGACTTTCTTTCAGTTGCTTTTCTAAGCCTCTTCTATTTTTTGTTCCTATGAAAAGAAATCTCTATCTTTGTTACTGAGTCTGTGGCAGCTCACAAGAATGCACTTTTCAAATGAAATTCAGAGTTTTTGCTCCAGAACTTTCCTGGATTCAGCAGGGCTCTGTGATGCTGCGTCATTTTTCTAGAACAAAATGGAAATGGGAGTCATGGAGCTGAGAAAATCGACAGCATTGGTGTTTTACAAAGGTAACGCTTGTAGTCTTTATGAGTTCATTGCTGGGGGGCACTGAGGAAATCCTGGGTTGCAAATGGTGCAGAAGTGGCAATTTCAGAGGTTCTTGTGTTCCACTGAGAGAAGTGAAACTCCTTGTTAAGGAAAGTGGAGAAGCCACTTTAGGGAGGTGTTTAGTTGTGGTGTTTCACAGGTACTCTGGTGATTTTTAGTGTCTCATCCTGCTCCAGTCTCTGACCACACTTCAGCCCCAAAGTGGCACCACTTGCGCTTTTCTCATTATTTCATTACCAGCTCTAGAACCAAATTTGTGATTTCCATCTGTACGTGGTTGTCCTTCCTCTCCTGTGGTAGCAATCCAAGAGAGAGGTTAATCCCCCTGCGGCTGGGAACTGACTCTGCTCCTGCAATTCCTGAGGATATTCTGCTGAACGTGGCCTAAATCATCCTATTGATAACTGTGTATAAATGCATCCTGACAGATGCTGGAGTTTTGAGAGGGCTCAGAACTGGACATCCCACACCTCCCAGTGGTTCCCAAATGTAAACAATTTCTATGAACTGTGGCTGGTTTTTTCACTTCACTGTTTTGCCTTCTGCTCTGATTATTTACCTTTATGGTGTCAATAATGTTCTATGTATGTAAAATACTCAGACTTTTCAAGTCAGACCTCGTCAGGAAGACATCAATTTATTGCTTTTGTCACGTGGTGTTTAAAGCTCTGCTATGGCTGGGCTAAGGCGCAGAGCTGGTGGGATTTTTGCTGCTTTTCCTCACCTCCCCTGGCATAAAAAGGACAGACACAGCTTTTATGCACAGCCTGTGCTTGTACTTGTACAGCACCTTGGCTAACTTGCCTTTTTCTTGGCTACAGCTCAAGCCCTTGAACTTCTGACACTCTTTTACCTCCCTGGATCTGTTCCAAGATTCAACCGTGGAATGTGTCAGCTCTGCAACAGGAACAGGCTTTAAGTTTTCTCCCAGAACGTGCTGGGAAGCTGAGTTACCTTCTGCCCTGATTATTTTCCTCCTCAAAAAGTTTGTAATCTAAGAAAGAACAAATAAGCAGCTACCAAATATAGCTGAAGCTAAAGGGTCAAAACAAATAGTCTCAAACTGAACTTTATTGGCCTCAACAATTTAGCAAATACAAATGATGGTGTAAATGTGGAACTGAGCCCAGTTTGCAAACACAAAGCTTCTGTCCAGGGCTCTGCTGTCAGACAGCGTTTTCTGGGTGAAATTCTGAGATCTTGGAGTGGACAGGTGGGAAGTGAGACAGGAGGTCTGCAGTTAACTCCATTTCTGCTCTCTACCTGGGGACTCTGGTGGGTGACCTGGGACCTGTGCTCTTCCCATCCCCTCCCACAGATGCTGCCCGGGGACCTCCTTCCTCAGGAGGAAATTGGCTCCTGCACTGGATTCTTGTGAGGGCTGGGAAGGCTCCCCAGATGGCTTAACCCTGAGGTCCTGCCTTCGTTAATGAGTATCTTCATTAACATGGCTGCCTAATTGGCCACAGACAGAGGTCTCCTACTTCTTACTTCAGCCACACAGGGCTCCTTGGAAGGCTGTCTGCAGCTCTTGTGCCTTTCTGCCTCGTCAGAGAGGCTTGCACATCATTTGGATATGCACAACCCTTTATGTGACATAATGAATTTGGAGGGGGGTGAAAATATGTCTTTTCCAAAGTAATTTGCCATATTAACTACATTTCCAAGTTGTTACAGATTTTGCAGGTCAGAGCTTCATGGTTTTAAAGTAGACACCTAAAAGGGAGACTCAGAGCACTGTGGAGGTCTATTTTTCATTTTCTTTTAAAGGGAAGGAGGTTTCATTTTCTCACTTTTTTTAAAGTTAAGTGGCTTTCATTTGTCACCTTTTCTTCTAAAGACAAGTGGCTCCTTGTGCTTTGCTCTGTGAGGGTGTCAGAGCTGTTTGCATGAGTTCAGTGTGGCTGGGACTTGTGGGCACAACACTCCTGTGTGTTCAGTGTTCTTTGCTCTTGTCCCTTCAACTTCTTCCCTTCAACTTTCCCCAGACAATCAGAGTTTCATTTCTGTCTGAACTGGGACAGATTTTATGTGGGAACTTAGTGCTAAAGTGTTTGGCTCCTGAGCCTGTTGAAGGATCCACATGCTGGGGAACCGCGTTGCAAAAGAACCGGTTGGGGTTTATTGCATCCAGGCCATCCTCCCTTTGGAGAACAGGCAGTCCTGGTTGTTGTTGGTGTCTGAGCTATGGGATGTTGGAGATGATGTGGAATACGTGTGGTCTGGATTTCAGCATGCCCTGCAATGCTAGGAGTCAGCAGTGATTGTTTGCCAAGTGAGAACTAGAGAATTAGGAGAAAAGCCCGGCTAAAGAGTGAACAGAATTGTCTGTGGTAACACCTGGGTTGAGCGTGCTGAAGAATTTGGGTTAACAAGCTCTGCCTGCTGGGTTACCTAGTTTTAGCCCAAACTGTTGTCTGTTCAGTGAATCCACTGCTGAGTTTTGTGCTCCCTTCTTCAGGCACCAAAAGAGGTTAAGAAGCCCCAGGGACGTTCTGCTGAATGTATTGGGCCATATTCATTGATGTGCCCTGGCTATTTTGTGCTGCTCTGCTGATGTAAAGCAGCCATAAACCCGGATTAGTGCAGTGCAGCAGGGGGAGACTTCAGTAAAGAGACAGGATGGCTGCAGTTTGCTGTGATATTTGTTCTCTCGAACTCGCTTTTCTGCATATATTAATTGTTCATAAAATTATAATTTAATGCAGTTCAGCTCTTCTGGGAGTCATGAGTATAATAAAATTGTGGGGTTTTTTCTTTTTTTATTTTTGAAGAGGCCTGGACTTAGGGGTAAGTCTTCATCTGTTTTAATTAGTTATTGCTCACAGCCTTAAGGGGCCTGCCCTTAGCTGTGCAGGATGAAAATGTCATACTCTGTGTCTGCAATTTTGCCCAAACTTGAGAGAACAAGAACAAGAAGGAGCACTTGCTGTGTGTCTGTGGAAAGGAAGAGTAAGGTTGTTTGCATTTTTTGATTGGTTTTTGGAAAGTTGTATTAATTTGGTGTCAAAGAGTATAAAGAGTGTTAAATCTCAAAGTTTGAGGTCAGCCTTGATCAGCACCTTGGGCTAAGCTCAGGAGGGAGTAGGAGCATCTTGTCTTGCAGAATGAGGCTGTCACAGTGCCTGCCATGAAATAGTGAGCAGCTGACATTAAACAGATTGTAAAATGGAAAGCTTTATTTCCAAACTCTTAAAGTTATATATGAGCCCATTTCAAGAGGAGAATGGAGCATGCATTGCAGGAGGAAGATAAGGCTGGGCTTGCTTCTCCCCACGACAACACAATGTTTTATACTATCGTTTTCTCCTTATTATATTTAATTTCACTCTATTTCAGCATAATGAACTAAATCTTGGGGGACATAAAAGTTCTAGAAGTGGCTAATAACCAACTTCTCCTGTTTGAAATGCAACATAAGTTAAGTAAACTGAGCCAAAGTAGTTAATATTCTGTTTTCTTTGTAGGTGTAACTATCAGGCCTACTTTAGTTGTGCACTTTGCTTTTGTCCAAAGAACAAACAAGTAATAGAAGACAGAATTTAGCAACTTTAACACAGAGTAAACTCATGACCTCAGTGACTTTTACTTGTATTCTTTAATTGCTTCTTAGTACAAAATGATGTATTGAAAATTAAACTTCTTGAGCATTAGAATCAAACTCTGTGGTGAATTTGCCAACTTCCCCCATCACGCTGGATTAAATACATGTAATCTCGTGTGTGTGCTCTTCCCCTTTTTTATTTAGTTTTAAAGAAATACAGAGTCTTTGAATTTGCACAATTTAAAGGCAATCCACATAGAAAATAAGATTAATTATTGTGCTCCTTGTGCTGCTTTTATTCTCCTTGACTGCTCCCAGGTCAGATTCAATGCTGAGCCTTTCAGAGCTGAGCTTTGGGAAGCTGACATGAACGATCCAGCTATGTCTGTAGCTCCTTGTAGTCATCCTTGTTCTCTTCATATTCAAAGCATCACTCAGGGCTTGTTTATATGCATTACTGTACCTCTTTAAATTAAGGTGTAATTTAAATCAGTTTCATTAAGCTGGTCCAATCGGCTGCGCAGCCACTCTCATTGCAGCATAAACTAACTTTATTTCATGTTAGTGTAAATCAGCCAGGAACATTGTCAGCTTAAAATGTAATAATCCATTAAATTAGACTAAAATTGAAACATCCTCACAGGAGTTTGTGCTGGCTCGTACCCACTTAAATTAGCTGGAGCGAGTTTATGTGTACACAAGGAATTAGAAATGGAATCAAGCACCTACTCTGGTAAATTCCATCACCTGGGGCCAGTCAATGGCAGAGGAATTGGAATTCGAGGAGAGGGAGGTGTCTGAGCAGTGCCAGTGGTCAGGGTGTGTCTGAGGGCCGAATCTGCCCCCTGAGTTCGGTCCTTCAGCTCTTCAGTGCTACCATTGCATTGCGTTGGTTGCTGTCACCAACCCAGAGATGCCCTGGAAGTTCCAGCTCCCCACTTGCCAGAAGTTTCCTTGGGGTTTTCCTTCTGACACTTAGGTGTGGATGGAGAGATGTCGCTGTTTTCCCCACGGACGAGTAGAGAAACGACACGAAGTCCAGGCAAGGATCAATGAAAGAAGAGCTTTTAATGAATTTTCGGAAGACTTTTATATGTTAGTTCGCAAAGAGTATTAAGTGGCACAAGATAATTGGCTTTCGCCCTCTACCCCCTAAGGGGATTGGTCAAGTTCTAAGACACACAGCTCTGAGTATGTTTTCCAGTTAGAACCATAACAATTCTACCAAAACAATCTGCACCTGCAAGAAGTTTACAAAACGGTAACACTGTTTTGTCTTGCTTGCATGGGAAAGAAAGAATTCTCACAAAATGCTTCAGAGAGCTGAAGAAATTCTCTGCCAGAGTTTTTCAGCATCCATAGAGAGGGAGTCTCGTACCAGAAGTGGTGGTTTTGCACGAGGAATGAGCTGTGGTTTATTGCCCTGCCCCAGGATTTTTAGAAGGGAAATATGCAGGTGCAGAATGGTAAAAATCACCTGTTTTATTTTTGGGAAGTTCATACCCCCAGCTGGGCTTTGGCACAGCTCTCATCAGTGGGGCAATACTGGGTTGCTTCCTTACTACTGATTTCTTCTGCTGAGTTGCCACTTTGAAAAAATCGTGTGTTAAGTAACATTTACTCATTTATTTAGTAAAATTTTTTTTTGTTACTTGAAATGAATGCATGAAAGATGCATTTGGGGGCTGTATTTTTCCTCCACCTAATCTAGGTTCAAGTTTTTCTTTAGCTGTACTTCTGCAAAGCTGAGGAGAAAGGGGCAGAGGAAGGGATGGAGAAGGTCCCTGGTCATATCAAAGCTGAAACCATCACTGGGCTCTCCAAAGCAGCACTCAAGCTGCCCGGAGGAGTGGTGGTGTCATGCTCATAGCAGCCAAAAAACTCCAGCCTCACCTTGGGGGCAGCTGCTTTGTGTCATGTTGACATTAAACAAGCAGGAACGAAAGCAAATACTCAATGTTTAGTTTGTTGTGGATTGGCTTTTTTTAATTTTCAATTTCTCATCGTTCCGTATCAACATCAATGAGAACATCCAAACAGCTTTTGCCTGTACTTTTTGTGTTCTGTGAAAAAGCACAGGAGGCACTCAGGCTTCAGTCACTCCCACTGCTTATGTGCTGGGTGTGATTTGCATCAGAATAGGTATTTTTCCTTTTTATCTGTAAATTCATTTACATAATACTCATCAGTATGCGAGTTGTGCTGGTGAAAGGATTGCTGACATGTGGAGAGATACCTCAGGTTTTGAGCTCATTGTTCAGGCAACAAGTATATGAAGGTGCAGGTTGCTAATTACAGTGTACACCTTGTCAGTTCCACAGGCTTTATCCTATAGGAAAAGGGCTTTATTAAATTTGTACCTGGGTGCTGTATTATTTTGTCACCAGCAACCCTGAAGTATTAGGATATGAGACTTTTTTTAGTGCAAAAAAAGCCAGCATCAATTTCAAGATGAAATTGAGCCCAGATTCTTGACAGGCAAATCTGGGAGCTTTGGGAATACCTGACTGCAAGCCCCATGTACATTTTATATCCCTCAACCAGCTTAGAAAATGAAACATTAAAAATAAATGTTAAGACATTTGCTGTGTTGTTAATGGCAGGTTCTAGAAAAGGGAATCCTTGGTTCCATCAGTTTCTGAACTCAGGAGGGATTTGTCCCAGGTGAGTTGGAGTAGAGCAAGAGAAGAGTCTGAGGATTCCTCACTTTAGTCAAAAGGAAAATCTGGTGAAGGTGGGATCCCCAATGGCTCAGTTTGACCTGAGGTGCTCACTGTCACCAAGATGTTCACTGATAATGCTCTGCTGGGTTTAACAGTGCTAAATCAGGAGGTACAAAGAAATTCAGGTTGCTTTTGTGCTCAAGTTGCCTGAAGAAAAATTGTCTGTTAGGTGGTTACAGAACTTTTGTGAGCTTTGAATATTTTGTAGCTGGAAAACCAAATAGGTTTTAATTTCTTTTTTTTTTTAGGAAGCAGGAGTTTGCTGACAGGTTGGCTGCCTTTTGTTTCATTGATGACTTTTGCTTTTAATTTTAGGATGAATGTAGCTCTCAAATGTTTATGGCTCCTCAAGGAGAATCTCCATTGGTGTTACGTACCTTCAGAGGCCTTTGCTGTTTAAGGAGGCCTTCTTGAGCTAAACTGTTTTACTTTCAGTTGTGTGCAGCCTTTGAGTTTTTATTTATTGTTTTTGTGGCATCTTTGATGTACTTTAAGCTGAAAAAATATCTTTGTGTGCTCTCCCTTGTAAGCATTGATTCTTCAGTGACCCCAAACTTAAGTAGGATGAGGAAAAAAATCTTTGTTCTAATTCATAATATTTGGTGCCAAGACCGTCTTGTACTGCTCGTTGCTCGACTGTGTAGTTAAGGAATTTCTTGTGTTGTGGGATGGAGGGGTTAAACTCAGAAGTTCAAATGTGCCATGGAGCACAGCTCGTTTATGGGAGAATTCCAGGTCCGGGTCTCACTTTGTGATCCCCAGGGGACCCACAGCCTCCAGTTTCATGGCTTCCTCACCATGTGGGTTTCTGCACTCTGAGGCAGGAATGCTGCTTTTTGCTTTTTACAGCATGCCATAGAAAAATGAAATAAAGCAGAAAGAACAGAGGGTTCTGGATAATCTGTCCTGCCACATATTCAGCTGGGAGGGGGACAAAAATCCCCAACGACCCAACACTAAAGAAAACCAACCCCTCTTTTTTTGTCTTTTGGAGTAGGAACCACAATCCTGGTTGTCATCATCGGTGGCATTCCTGGGATGGCATCAGGTGAAGAGGAGCAATCACTGCACAGGGCTCATAAATTCTGAGTTGGCCTTTCCTCTCTCGGGAACAAAAATATACTTACAAAAGCAGTGAGTGCATCAATTAAAGTCTCAAATAATAAGGTTGGACTCCATGATCTTGGAGGTATTTTCCAGCCATAATCAGAGAATCCCAGACAGGTTTTTCAGTCATAATTAATGGCATCATTCATAACTGAGGTAGCTGTTGTTTGCTTTGCAGAATTGAACAGCAATGTTCAGATCTTTCTTGCACTCAGTGTATATTTTAAGGCTTCTACTTGTCAAATTTTGTCTTTGTTACTATTCTGGCCAAGCTGTTTATTTTTGCCAAAAAGCTGATACCTGGTTGATTTATTAGATGTGCTGTCAGCTCAACTCCTTATTCTATTAACTACTCATGTCTTGAATTTATTTGACAGAGTTGATGAAAGTGGGGACATGGATGTGATTCCATCTGTTCAAGGCAATTCCTACAGAGAGAGCTGAATTGTGGCTTAGAGGAGAGCTCCTGTCCCCTTCATATGGAAATGTCCTCCCATGGTGCAGCTGAGCTTTAAGAACTTGGAGATCTCAGAGCAATCCCATCTCAAAAAACGTGTGGATGCGGCGTGGTTTATTGGGGACCATGGTGGATGGTTGGACTGGATGATCTCAGAGGTGTTTTCCAGCCTCCACAATTCCATGATTGTGTGATTCGGTGCTGGACTGTGTGCATCCATATCTATTTGTGTTTATAGATAATCTGTTTGGGGAAGTACTGAGCAAAAGCAGGGCTGGGAGATCTTTGATCAAAGAGAGAACTGCACTCTGGAAGGATTTATGTGCCAAGATCCTTGTGCTGAAATGAAAACTCTCCAGAAGTTTCCTGGGCTCTTAGAGCAAATCCTTAAACCTCTCCTTCTGGAGAAACAGTAGCTGAACATGCACTGGAAAATGTTCATTGGGCTCTGCACCGTTGTGGTTTGCGTTGGGGAGATGTTGATGCCCCAACCCGAGGGAATCCTATTATTGGGCTCCACAGTTCAATCAGGACCACAGGTACCTCTTTTCCTGGGAAATCTGGCTGGAACATTTGAACAGGCAGTTCAACTAGTGGGTTATGAGCTCAGTCCCTAGGGTCTATGGAAAAGCTGCTCCTGCTCTAATGTGTGCAACGTGATCGTGAAAGTATAGAAATGTTTATTGAGCCAGTAAAGTCTGGACTTGAAAATGGAATGCCTTCTGTCTTAAATGGGATCTCGTAACATGAGAATCAATGAAACGCTTATGCCGAGTGAATCCTAAGGATGATTGTGTATCTCTGAGCTGTTTTCTCCCTGCTTTATGTTCTCAAGTTGGTGCAGCTACAAAAAAACCCACCAAAAACTCTAATTTAAGTAAATTTCTCTTCACCTCGGCATGATAAATGAAACTCTTTTGAAGGTATCATGTACTTGAATGCATTTAAAGGGTGACAAGGTCTTATCTATTTCAGAAGAGTGTGGGGTTGGAAATGATAGATTCGATTTAGTTTATATTTAATTTTCAATGCATATTCATTTTGTATATATAGTTTGCATTATGTACTCATGTAGTACACATCCTTAATTTGTCCTGCATATTTATTTTGTAAATTATATTAACTTTGGATTTAATTTTTTGAAGAAGCAAGGCAGCCAAATATCATGGGTTTTTTTAGCTTTATGCCTGTGTTAGCAGGTGGGAGGCAGAACTCTCTGGTGGCACTCGCAATGGGCAGTTGGAAGATGCTGCTCCTCTCAGTTCTTCACATTTTGTGAAACCTCTTGGTGAGTTCCTGCTCTCTGCTTCCTTCTCCCACCTCTATTTTCATGATCTTTTAGACTTCCTGGCCTTGATGCATGACTTTTTTGCATGTGTGTGAGAGACACCCAGGAGGAATTGTAACACAAATAATTATTTATCAATTCAATATGCGTCATAAATAATTGTTCAGTAACAGAGTGTTTGCTGTGCTCTCCAAAGCTTCCTTCTTCCTTGGCACTATTTGGAATGGTTTCTCCATGACATTTTATGGAATGCTGACTGATCAGAAGGGTCTTGAAATGACTGAAGCTTTCCCCTACCATTTGTGAGCATTTATGCATTATTAATCCATGCTACAAAACTGGTGAAGTACTCAGGTTATTTTTACAGCAGTGGAATACAAATAATTTTCACTTGTGAATGGGATTTCCTCTCACTCTGCTGGGTGTTTTTACACTGCACAAGTTTTTCTAGACTTCTTGTTCACTTATAATTGGGTTGGAAAAAATACAGAATCAATCATCTGGAAAGATTGATGTCAAAAGAAATTAAATAATAACCACAGTTCTTCATGTTTTGTGTTGTTTCCGTACAAGAGCTGAAAACTGCAACTCTTAAATATGCATCTAAAGATGCCCAATGCTAATTTTATTGTGTGTAGGATGGACTGAGAAAACCAACAAGGATTTGGGCTGTACAGTCTCTTTCTCATTAATACATTTTGGCTTCTGGAATAATGTACTGGGTGGATGCATCAAGAAAAGTGTTGCAATATATTTCCCTTGACAAGACAACGCTGCCATACTTGGACACAAAAAGAACCACGCAGACCCAGCTTAGTTCAAGACAGAAAAGAAGCCAGGAAAAGCCCCAGGCTGTTTATTTTACTTCATATATATGTTCTTAGGAATGACCGTGGATTGGAGGATGAGGTTACCACCTCTCCAACCGCACCGGTCAGACGAAAAGTCCATCAAACTTCTCCACCTCAGGAGAAGGAATGAAAACAAAAAGGAACGGTTAGCCAAACATAACTGTGTTTACAGAAAGTGCGTGAGAACTCCATCACAAAAATGAAAACATCAAAAGACCGCAAATCTCAGGGCGACACAAGACTGTCAGGAAAATTGCTTTTTGTCTATATTTATACACAATTAAGAAATATCTATGCATGAAAATACTGAAATGTATCTCCCAGTTTGAATCAGTGCGATATGTAAGGGTCGTGCAGGTGTGGTGATAAGGGGACTGTGGGTCTGTGTGCACAGACATCACTTCTGAGAAGCTTTAAATAGTGTCTTCTTCCATCTTATTCTCACCTCAATTCCCGTTGTGCCTTTTCCATCTCGGTGTCTTAGATTCTAATCCCAGAATGACTTGGATGGGAAGGGACCTTAAAGCTCATCCAGTCCCACCCCTGCCATGGGCAGGGACACCTTCCACTATCCCAGGCTGCTCCAAGCCCCATCCAGCCTGGCCTTGGGCACTGCCAGGGATCCAGGGGAGTTGGAAGCTCTCTGGAGGTGTTCAAGACTAGGCTGGATGGTCTTGTAGCTCAATCTTCTGCACTTCCCTCCTTTTCACTCTTTTCCTGTGGAGTTCTAAGTCTCATTCAACCCTTAAAGTTCAGATTATGTTACTGAGAACTTTCTCTGCTTCTGTTGATTTGTATCCTCAAAGAGGGCTCTGCCCCACTGTGCTCCTCAGCTTTCCCCACTTTGCTTTCCTTTCTCTGCTCTCTTCTTCCTCTTCTCCTTTGCATCCTCCTACCTTTGAGCTGAGCAGCAAATATCCTCATGATATTTACAGGAGAAGTAGTATTTGGATAGTTCTTTGTTTGGTATTTCCATTGGAAATACCACAAGCAGTCATGTTTCCATGATATTTCCATTGACATTAACTCCAGGACGACTTCCTTTAATCGGGTTTAGTGGGGAAGAAGCTTCATATTCCTTGTCAGCTTTGTGTGTTTGCTTTGTTCCTTTTAAAATCATGTGGCAAATGAACCAGGAGGGAAAGATCACAATCAGTTGGCTTGTCTTTATTGAGATTGAAAACTAAAGCAAATGTAGCTTCAGCAGCAGTTCATATACAGGGAGGACACATTGAGGTGATTTAAATATTTATATATGAAAATCTTAAGCTGCTGAAAGAGTACATGAAAGAGAAGACATCTCCTAAAGCTTGGAAACTAGCAAATCAAATAAAGTAACAGGAAATTTTAATTGTTGTCTAGGTATAAAATGCCTTATTTTAAGGCTTGACTCATAATTAACTCAATCAACACAATCAAAAAATACATATGCTAAAAATTCAACCCATGCTGTGGTGTTCTGCATAAAAATTCTATCAATAACAAACCAAAACACCTGAAATGTTGAATTTAACAAGAAAAAGTGGGCTTGTATTAGGACAAAACATTAGTTTTAATCCTGAAGAAGTAGATAGATTGTATTGGACAAGAAATGAGAGTAATTAACTTCTGCATTTCCACTGTGCAGCTGCAGCGCGCGGTGCCCGGAAGAATGGTTTTGTGGAATTAGGCAGGAGACCTGGATTCTGTTCCTGGCATTTTCACAAATTCGCTGAATTTCTCTAAGTCAGTCATTTAATCTCTGTAGTGAAGTAAAATAACTTCTCCACTTCATGGGAATATGAAATGAATATTAAATTAATGAGTGGGGGAGCCAGGAGTTATGTTGGCTGTGCACATGTTTAGCTAAATCAGTGCTTTAGGATGCACATTTGCATAAAACCATGCTGGAAAATTAGTTAGAGTCAGCCATGCGGTCTGGGTTTGGCCTGGGTGATATTTTACCTTAATTTGCACCTGACAGAAGTTATAGGGCCAGATGGATTGGAAGTCGGGTGAAATATTGCCCAGTTTAAAAGGAAAATGCATCTTATTGTAGCAGGTGCTGAGTAAAATACCAGCGAATCAAAATCCTGAACCATTCAGGCCATTTGAAGCTCCTCAGATTCTTCCCAGGGACTTTATGACAGGATTTTGGATTTTTTGGGAACATTGGTGTCCTGTGATGACTGGAATCCATCTGACAACAGAGCCCTATTTTTACTCACAGTTTCCTGAAAGGTGAACTCAACATGACATAGAAAAACAGAGTAGAAAGGAAGATTAAAATATCTTGCAGTATTGAAACTGCAACGTGTTTTCCAGAACAGGAGTTCCAGTTTTATTTATTTATGTTTTTAAAGAAGCTTTGGAATTTTCCTTTGATTTTACCCTGTATATTTGAAGCTTCTTAAAATCCTCAGAAGTCCAGGAGTTCCTGTGAAAATCCAGCCAGTGGAAGGAACATTTGAAGAGGGAGGGTAGGTTTAGATGGGATATTGGGAGTGAATTCTTCCCTGTGAGGGTGGGGAGGGGCTGGGCTGGAATTCCCAGAGAAGCTGTGGCTGCCCCTGGATCCCTGGCAGTGTCCAAGGCCAGGCTGGATGGGGCTTGGAGCAGCCTGGGACAGTGGAAGGTGTCCCTGCTCATGGCAGGGGTGGGATGGGATGAGCTTGAAGGTCCCTTCCAACCCAAACCATCCTGGGATTCTCTAAGGAGCAGGAGCACTGTTTTTCCAGAACATAGTTAGGAAGAAGTCATTAAATAGGGAGAGGATAAGGATCTTGAAGCCTGGATAAGCTTTGGCTAAGGATCCTTCTGACTCTGGGATGCTTCAGCCTCTTCAGCAAACTTGCTCTGCATCTTTTAATGCAGAACATGGTGCCTTTACATTAACATTCTGCCATGTTCTTATATGCCTTTTAATCAATTTTTTAATGAGAAGATAATTACGTTCTATACTTTTAATCTGACAGATCTGACTGAAATTGTCTAGCAGTTCCAAAAATTCCTGAGGAGCCTGCATGCAACCCACAGACCTGGAGAAAAGTCAGCCATATTTTTAACTCAGATTATTTTATGTTTGATTTTTGCTGCTCGTTAATTCAGCTGCCCTTAATGATGGAATAAACCCCAATATTTGGAATTTGAGTTGTGTGACTCACCTGCTTCTTCTCTGTTGGCTTTCCTGCTTGTATTTTTGATGTTGCCATTGCCCAGCACGTTGAATGGGGAGAAACTAAAACTGCTTTGGATCAATGTTCGGGTGATGGACCCTGAGCTCTGCATTGGCAGCGTGGTGTGATTCAGAATCAGAACAAGCTGGGGAAGTCAGAGGTGGCAGGGATCGTGTTTATTCCTTAGAAACACAAATGTCAGCAGCAGGAGGGTTATTTTAAACACTCCACCTCTCTTGACAAAGTTGTGACAGCTGTGCCAGCTTCGTGAGACCTGAGAAGTCACAGGACAGCTTAATTGGAGATGAAGATTTGTGTTTGAGAGGAAGGAAGAGCAGTGACAGATCCAGCTGTAAACGAGAGCTGTGGATGAGCTGAGCGTAAGGCTTTCACAAGATCCTCTGAATTTACTCCTTTATCTTTTTCTTAACCCTTGGGGACCTCGGCTGATCCCTTCCCCACCTGGTGCTTCCCGAGCATCCCTGCACACCCAGAGGTTTCCACGAGTGACTCTCTCCTGTCTGATTTCTGCTGGGAGCGTCGGCAGCCGGTGCTGCTGGAGGAGAATCCTTCCCCTGGGATTACCTCCAGTAAAGCTGGGGAGATCAAGGTCATCTAAAGAGCTTATGCTCTCTCTTTCCCTCCCTTGGAAGGTGCTTTGTAAACTACCATCATAAATTTTAAACTTCTGGCTGGAAGGATGCCCAGCCAAAGTCTTTGAGTGATCAGATTAGTTTACATAAGACTTTTTCCTCACTTAAAGTGCTGGGAGCTATCATTGAGGCATTTGCTTAATCAAAAGTGCTTCAAATAAAACAATTTTGTCATCAGAAAACGAAGAAATGACAAAAAAAAAAAAAAGAAAAATCATGTAAGATGTAATTTAAGGAGGGGAAGAAAAAATAATAATCTAGCAGTGCACTGTAACAGGATTTCCTTATCAAACCCTTCCCAGATGCAGTCACTGTCATTTAGGCCATGCCAGTCACTGGTCCCATGCCAACCTAATACAAGTTGGTTCCACTTGTCACCCTTTCAATTTCCCAGCTGGACTCGGTTTTAAAGGGCATATTAGCATTATCAAAGTAATCTTTAAGATGTGTCTTGGTTTTCTTTTAAATCTGTTTTTTTTTTTTTGCTTCTAAATCATATTAGTGGAAAAAATAATCAAGTGCTGGGAAGAAAAAAGAAATTTTATTATCTTTGGGTGGCATCAGATGTTATGCTCTCAAATTAAATGTATTTTGTTCTCCTTTTAAAAGACTGTGAAGTATCTTCTCCAACACAGAAATCACTTGCTGAGAATGCTGAAAAATCCCTTTTGCAGTGCTAAATTCAGGTAATGTCTATCCCTGGTTATTAAATCAATTATCTGAAAGAATGCCATTGCTTATGGAGTTTTAGAAGACCCCATTTTTTAAATTCAAAATTGCAAATATTCCAAAATTCAATATTCAGAATTATTCAAACACTCTAAGTAGTGGAAAATGATGAGAATAATTGAAAAGCAGTGGCTGTCTGCTGCCAAAATACTTTTAAGAGAAGTAGGGTTATATAAACACCAAAGCAACAGAAGATCTTATCTGCATTCCCATCTATTTTATAAATTCTGTCTAAAAGTAATTTTTTTTAGGCTTTTTGTCAGAACTTTTTGAAATGGCAGTGTTGGAGAGGCCTTGTTCTGTTCTTGTATTATATCTGCTCTTCTTTCTTTAGTTCTTACTGGGATAATTCATGAAAGTCTTTGGTTTCCCAGAGTTTTTTTTTTTTGTTATTCACAAAGATCAGGGTTTGTCGTGTTAAAGAGAAACTGAAAATGAGGTTGGAGACAGGAAGAGGCATTTGGGAAGAAATGATGAACAGAGGTGGCTCCACTCAGGAACCATCCAGAGAGTTGCTCCTCCCAGAGCAGTTCAGTGCCAGGAGGTTCTGGGAACACAACTGGAAAGGAAAGTTGTCCTCTGCTTTTTTGGATGAGGTGAGTGAGGCTGCTGAGGAAGAGGGAAAACTGGATTTAATGCCTAGAATCACTTGGGGTTCTGCATTTTAGTACATTTTTTATTGGATTCAATGTAATAAATGCATTTCTTAAATCTTTCCTCTCTCTTTTGTCATCTCCCTTTTATTTCCCTCCTTTTTTCCCTCTGAATCCAAATGCCCTGTTTGCATCCTTAATGAGAGAACTTCTTTTGTGAATGCTTTTAGAGCTGAGTAGGCTCCTGCTGCAGCTGACTGTGCATCTACAGGAATTCCTACAGGAATTTCCACCTGAGAAGGAGCTGGGCAGGGCAGAGGTTGCTGACCCCCCAGCTGGGGCTGCTGCTGGATTTCCAGCCACAAACTCAGCCTCTCCTCGCTTTCCTTCGGCCCCTCCCTTCTCCCCCTTCTCTGGGCATCAATCTTTCTGAAAGCACAACTTTCCTTGGCGAGAAAAGGAACCATTGCTTGCTTCATTTTAACCTTTCCTGTCACTTCGCAGATCATTTAATGGTGTGAAATTTTATTTCATCTGTCTGTCTGTGTATAAAGTTATCTCACTAAAGGGTGCTATTTTTTTCCTCTCTGTTGTATCATTGTATTTTCCCATTAAGTACCTTGCAGTCAGTAGAATTTTGCCAGAAATACCAGGACTAGTGAATATTGGTGACATTTAGTTTTACTTTCGCTTGACTAAATCTAAAGGAATTCCTAGATAATTGATAAGAAATCTGCTGCTTATCTCCACAGTATTTGACTTGTGTTTGATAAAAAACATTCAACTTCAATTACTATTACATTTAAATCATTTTTAAAAATATATCCCAGTTTTTCTCTCCAAAAAGTGGGAGAAATATGAAATTAAGGTGCCACAAGTCAACTAAAGATTAGCATAATTGTAGAGATGTTTGATAAAAAAATAACACAGTTTGTCAGTATTAAATTTACAGGTGCAAATTCTGTTCCCATCAAAGATGATGCCTAAGCTTAATTAATTTTAATTTATGGGGCATGCTGGATGGCACTGCTTTGGTGGGCAGATATCTGCTGAGCAATAATACCTCTTAATGCCCAGCTGGATGCTTTTGCACTATCACACACAACTTTTTCACCCAATGCTGGAGCAGATAAATATCAAAGCAGGAGTGAGATTAATCTGAAGGCACTCTTGTGTTTTTTAGAGCAACTGCCTTAATCTGCCTCAGAGAGAAAAATCAGTGTACTTGTTATCATATTTGAGCAATCCGTGATGAGATGTGCCAGGAGTTTCCACAGACTCAATTTCACATTGCCTTGATTGCATTTGAATACTGCTTGTTCTCCTGAGAGCCCGCCTGGATGAGTTTTATGATAATTCTCAGCCCTTCTACCTGCGAAAGGTGAAACTCGGCGTCGCTGGGAAGGTGGATCCGTCCAGTGTTTGCCATTGGAGAGCCCACGTTTATTAATTTGCACACAAACCACTGTGCTGGGAGCCAGCTTCTCCCCCTCAGCTCAGTGCTTGATCAGAAATTCCAGGGAATATCTTGCCAGGGAAATGCCAGAGGAGCCGTCAGCCGCTGTGTGCCAGGCAGCAGAATGGACTTGTGCCTGCGGCTCTGCTGTTGCCCGTCCCTGTCCCACCGCCCGGCACGCGAGCTCTCCTTTGTGTCCCGCAGCCTGCGATCCCGCTTGGCTTCAGAAGGGTTTCGGATGGATATGGGACAGTGAGGCCGACCTGAGAGATGTCACAGGCTGCAGAGCAGGAGAGCAGCTGAGGGCGGGCACAGGAGCCGCTCCCGGGCCGGTTTGGGCGTTGGTGCCGTGCGTGTGGCACATGGGGCACAGCCAGCGCTGGCTCCATGGAAGGGCCTCCCTGAGGAAGGGCAGGAGCTGCTGCCCCTGGCACAGTCTGGCAGCCTGGTGCTGTGATTCTGTGCTGAGGTCAGAGGGGAAGGGCTGGATCTCTCTCCAGCTGCGAGTGGTTTTCTTTTCTCTGTGAGTTTAATGTTTATACCTCCTTTTGCTTTCTCGGGGCAGACACAGCACTGGATGAAGAGTCATGGAGTGGGTGGAAGAGAAAACTGCCTGGAGCTGGCTGGGCAGAGTGAAGGTCAATTTTCTACCCCACTGTTAGGGCTTGCTTCAATTTAGGATGCTGTGTTTGGCTCAGAATGGACCAAAAGCCACAGACAGCAGATACAAGGAGCAGATTTTGTGTTCCACGTCTCTTCAGAGTGCTAGGCCCTCTCTGTCTTCAGCCTTCTTGCAGCCTGGCCTCAGGCCATTGCACTCTGTGCTGTTCCCAGCTGCACTGTCCAGGTAATGCTGAGAGATGAAAGGACAGGATGTTCAGAAAACTTGGATACTTTATAAAAACCTTCTAACTTGTGCTGGTTACCTGAGGGTGTCAGGAATGGCCTTGGCTGGGTGAAGCAAAGCTCAGAGCAGAAGGATGTAAAGATTTCGGTTTGTCAGGTGTCCTGTTCCAGTGCACGAAATCAATTTGCACAGAAAGTCAGGCACAGTCACCAGAGGCTGATTTTGGAGATGGGAAGAGCAGGAAGAAACTGGGGAGAAACACTGGGACCTTGTCCTTGAGGAACTGCAGGAATAATTGCTGCAATGGGTGCCCAGTGCAGGGCAGTAAGTGCTGAGCATGAGCTGCCTGAATGTTTGTAGGGTTTGCAGTTGAGGGGTGTGCAGCTCTCTCAGATCTTCACATTAATGCTGGTAGATAAACAGAGAATTTTAGGCCTTTCTTTATTGATCCAACGTTTTTCTTGAGTGAAAGGATTGACTGAAGCAGCTCTACTTTGTTCTCAGTACTTTTATTTTCTTTAACTGTTCTTTGGGCTTTTTTTTTTCATTTTGACTGGATAGGGGAAAAAATTGAATTAATGGATTAATAATAATGCTGAAAACATGAACAATTAATAGTTATAATTCGCCTTGCTGCTCATGAATAAGTGGCATTATCCAAGGGCGAGCATTATCTCAGCACAATCTCTGTTGAATTCACAAGTGCTGGGTTTTGGTTGGCTGGAAGTTCTGTTAGGAGTAAGATACTCCAGGTCTACTCATCCTCCCACCACACAGCTGGCAGCAGATGCTGAAGAGGCTTTTCCAGATATCTTCATCTGCAAAGAGAGTGACTCCTCCCTTTTTCTTCTCTCTTAAGGCCCTAAGGGAATTTTGGAAGTCCTTGAAGAAAAAAGACAGAATGCCTGGAGTATTCCACAGTCTACAGAGTGGCTGGAGACACATGGAAAAGCATCTGTTAGCTGGAGAAAAGAGGTGTACAGGCGCTGGCACTTGTGTCCTCTTGGCCCAAGTTCAGCATTAGAGTTCCCTTCTGCGGTCCTGTGTTGGAGCAGTGTTAAATGTGGTTGTCAGGCTGGGTTTTCCCCCTCTTTTGGTCTCCTGATTTGTCAGGTATTCAGCTCCCCAGTCCCAAACCCCAGCTGTGAGTGAGGCCCGAAGACCCCGAGTTCCCCAGCTCAGCCCCGTGACTGTGGCAGCTCCAAATGTTTTTTTCTCTCAAGCTACCAGGATTGAAAGTGGGGGATTTGCTCCTGGCCGGGAACAAACTGCTCTGGGTGTTGAATAGCAGCTCCTTATCTCCAGATTCCCAGATGGGCTCGTGGATGTCCCACTTCTGATGGTTAGCATTGAATAGGAAGTTTTGCAAATGATTCTTGGCAGGAGCACTCATCACATTTCTATTGAGATTTATCTCCACAGCTGAGTTTTCCTTTGCTTTTTTCCCTCTGTACCATGCAATTAAATGGATGACCATCCTATGCAGAAGGAAATGCTTCCATCAGAGATGAAAAGAACTCAGAGTGAAGCCAGCCACACACAGCACCGGGTTTTAAGCCAGCTTTACATCAGTTTTCAGAAGAAATGAAAAAAGAAATGCATATGTTAGGTACTCCTGGGCTCTGAGATACCACACACATTTTCCTGGGACACGTGCTCATAAATGTACTGCATTCTTAAATCAGCCTTTTGGACTGGAAAAATGCTCTAAAAGGAACAAAAAGAGCTCTCAGTTTCTGTCATTAGGTAATGAGAACCTGTCTGTTGCCTTGCTGGCAGCAGTAAATATTTCCTGTCGTGATCTTTATTGCCATTTTGACAGCAGGGCTCCCCAAACTGGCTGGGCACTGCATTTTGTTTTGCAGGAGATTATTCAGAGAGACACTTTATTGACTGGAGAACCCTGTTATATTTGCCAAACCCATCATAACACGTCTGTAAGTCTGCATTTTCTTAAAATGTTTTGAGTATAGAAACACTTGGAAATGAATTAACAAACCTGGATATCATTTTAGCTGTGCTTCTACCCACAGATGATGCACTCCTGGGGTTTTTTTGCTAAACAGAAACCTAAAGAATGAGGAATTTGACTCAGGAGAATGTTTTCAGAATTCTGGAGGATTCACTGTGGTTTTTGTGGAGGATGAGGAAATTTGCAGGCTGCTCTGGAGCTCTGAATTCGGGATTTTTGTCGTTCAAACTACTCGATGGGTGCTCACCAGAAACCCGAACTCTGCTGTTATTTGCCAATAGGTGGCACGAGTGCATTGCTGAGGTTTGCAGGTACCACCTGCAAACAAACGCCGGGGTTTAACTCGGTGAGGATGCAGCAGAAGGCTCCGTGTGGCATCTGAGCAGTCACTGATTCCCACCTAGGAACCACTGGCTGCAATCTGACACCTGCTGCCAGCGATGGATGAGGCATTTTTGTTACAGAACAGAGGAAAAAACCAGCAAAATTAATGCCTAGTTGTTCTATCAGACAGGAATGAACTTAAAGTGGAGCTGTGTGAAGAAGGAATGAGCTGAAATGAGCCACAACAAGCACACAGCAGCGTCACACACACATACACAAAAAGGTGTTTTCTCATCAATTAATAAACTTTAATTTATGGCCAATCTGAAAGAAAAAAGCCCCAGCAGTAAAACCAACCAAAAAATCAAGTTTTAATTGAGGCCAGGTCCAAGCCCTGCACAAGGCTACCGAAAAAATAATGAAGTTTATTTGTAATTATTTACCAGCTGGAGAATGAATCTCTGCTGTGCATAGGTGTGGGGGTTTATTCAGAGGAGCTGCATGGTGGAAGAGTGGTAGGTCAGGGGTAAAAGTGAAAGTGATGTGGTGATTTATATGGAATTGCAGCCACTGGAATTGTCCCTGCAGGCTTTAATCCAGTCTGGTGCCTCTCCCATCCCAGCCCCACCATGGAGATGCAGCAGCTGAAGCATTTCAGTGTCCTCCTGTGCCCTGGTCGTCAGTGCAGCACCAGCCTGAAACCGCTTCTTCCCTTTGGCACACAGATTCCAGCTTTGGAAGTGGAGCTAAGGAAAAACTCATTTATAATTAACATCAGCAGAGTGAAATATTTGCCTGTGTTGTTTTTTTTTCCAGGACTTTCTCAAGTGTTTGCTGGCTGTGATATCTCCAGATCTGATCGCTTTCTGAAGATGATTTATAGGTTGAAGAGCAGTTACCAGACTACAAAAATCCTCATTTGAGATTCTTCACCCTGCGTCACACGAGTGGTCAATTAGAGGATGAGAAGTCTCCATCTGCCTTTGAAGGCTGGGAATTGATTTGTGGGTAGGAATGGGAGCAGAGTATTTGGGAAGTGCCCTTATAATGGTTTTGATCCTTGCCTGGATGTTCCTTTTCTTCACAGCCCAGGTCATCATCCTGGATTTGTTGGTTCACTGTGTGTGAGCGGGACAGGGAAATGTTGGGAGTTAGAGCAGGCGTGGGTATTTCTTAGCCCACTTTTGTCATATTTGTGACCTGAAAACCTTCAGAATGGCAGCATCCACTCTTCTGAATGTATTTGTTCTCTTTTTCCTCTTTTTTCTCTTTTTCCTCTTTTTCCTGGAACCTGAATATCAGAATAGGATTGAGCTGCTCAGAGGAGTTTGATACAACACACCTTTGAGGACAGGGAGTTGGGTGTGTTTAGGATTTGATTTTTATTTTCATCACACTTTTTTCAGGCAACAGGGTCTAGACTTCTGCTGCTTTGCATGAAGATCTCCCTGTCCATTCTCCTCACTCGGAATGGCTACTTGAGTAAATACTAGTTACTCAGCCTGGTGGCTGCTTGTGGCAGGGTGGGAGGACTCGGTGTGGTTGGGGCTGTTCAAGGCTGAGTTGTGGGTTTGTTGTCAGCTATAAAACACCCAAAAACTGCATCTTCCCAATTTTTTAAGTGCATTTTCCAGTGGCATTATGGAGGCACAGCAGAGGAAGTGTGGATGAGGTGTTTCTATTCCTTCTCCTGGCCTGGTTTCTTTCAAGTCATGCAGATCCCAGCCTGTTAAAATCACCAAATAATCGGTGTCCCCCAGCCTGAGGGCTGAGTTAGGTGTGCCCTATCAAGGCTTCACATTTTCCACTGCTTCTCCCAGAAAGTAAAATTCTAAAAGTACAGTGGAAGGTGTCCCTGCCCCTGGCAGGGGGGTTGGAATGAGGTGAGCTTTAAGGGTAACTTAGAGGAGTTTAAAAACATTTCCTTAATGCAGGCACAAGTTCGATCTCCGTGTGGCAAAAATAACAGCGCTCCAAGGAATATGAATTGCCATCATTAGTCTCGGTGGGATGCTGATTTTTCTGGCTAAGCACTGAGTTTTTGGGTTTTTTCTATTTTTTTGTCACTTTATCATGAGGGTTTTCAGTGATGATTTTGAAAAAAGCAAATGTTTGTGAAGTTTTTAACCAAAAAGTAATTAAAAATGTAATAAAAATCAGCTTGCTAGAGATCACTATTCTGGGATCATGGTCAGTATTTAGTATTTAAGACTTGCAGGTTTTGCTCTTCTACCCCTAAAAATTTAGCAGCAGGGGTGAGAGAGCAGAGAACTTGACAGTTCTGCAGAGCACTGTGTTTTCTTGAATGTGCCATGGAAAATGAATCCCAGATGGTTTGAGTTAGAAGGGACCTTAAAGACCATTTTGTTCCACCTCCTGCCATGGGCAGGGACACCTTCCCCTCTCCCAGGTTGCTCCAAGCCCCATCCAAACAGTGAAATGGCCAGAATTTGAAATGTGTTTTTAATTTTTTTGCTCAACAAAGAAACTGATGTCACTTGAGCTCAACAAGTTCCTTAAAATATGTCCTGTATTTATAATAACAGCGTCTGTTTATGTGGATTCAAAATGTAATATGTGTGGAGAACTGTTTAAATCGATGGTAAAACTGTGTTGGCCTCCCTCCTCTAACCAGAATTCTTTGTTCTTTATTGTGTCTGATGAAGGGAAGTTAAATGTGAATCACGAATTGATTCCTATGGCTAAGGAGTAGAATAATTCCGTTTGTCTCAGTCCGTGTGTGGGGTAATCAGCAGTGGGACAGAGGAGCTGTGCCGTGGGCTGGGCAGGGAGGGAGGGTTGGTCTGAGCTCTGCAGGGGTGAGAGATCTGAGAGCAGAGGGGTTTGTGCTGCCCTGCAGCAGCTCCTGCTCCGCTGGCATTTCAGCCACACAGCGAATTTGGGGGTGAAGCCTGGGCTTGCTCAGCTGCTGGTGAATCTTGGAGGCTTCCCTCACACCACCCAAGGGGCCATGTGCCTCCAGAAGGGAATGCAGACCTCGGTGGTGGCTGTGCTGAGGGTCATGTCTGACTTTTGTGATGTGTAGTGTACAGAAAGAGTTTGGGGACCTTCTGCTTCCCATCCCGGAGTCACAGCCTGTAGATGCAGGCCCAGTGGGGAGCTGATGCTTTGCTCTCAGTAAATGGTGTCACTAAACACACTTTTATTTGATTTTTTCCAGCCTTTCCACCAACTTTGCTGTTTCTCTTGGTAAGAAGTGCGTGTCATTTCATAACAGAGAGAGTAAGAACCAACATGTGCAATGTTCTTTCTCTTGGCGCTGCTGCAGTTTGCTGGGCTTCCTGTCATTATTTTCCTTCTGTTGTCACACGTGAGCTCAGCCTGACAGATCCAGCTCCAGGTTTGTACCCCCTCCATCCCATCCCGTGGATCCAGCCCATCCAAGCACTGGAAAAACCTTGGGATGAACCCTGTGCTGTAGGTCTGGCCTGCAGACAGTGAGACACTCCCAGAAAAATCCCTGCCTGGGGCACAGAACGTGACATCCCTGATCCTTCTGTGCCAGCCACGTCCCTCAGAGGGGACAGTGTGACCAGGACAAGCACTTGCCACAGGGAGCAGGAGGATCCACACCCCAAGGAATGGGAAAAGGCTCCCTGAGAGGCAGCAGTGGCAGAGCATGACCCGGTGCTCGGAAAAACAAAGCGAAACAGGGATTTTTTTTCTGTTTTTTTTTTTAGTCTAGGCTGAGCCTCCTGCTGCAAATTTATGGGGTTTTTAACTTGCTGTGCTACCTGTCAGTCTCTGAACAGATGCACAGCCTTCAGGCTCTCTGAGCTTGCCAGCTCCTGGCATCCTGCTGGGAGCTGTGGGAGGACTTTCAGTGGGAACCAGGGCAGCCTAATAATAGCAGCAGAATCCGTCGAAACCGGTGTTTGCACAAAGAGGCAGAAAAGGTAACCTGGAGTTCTGCTTGTTTGCAGCCAGCAGAAGGACGGAGGGGGAGAAACCACAGGGCACTGACTGGAGCACTTGCTTGGCAGCAGGATGCTGAGTGCCTTGGCCAGAATAAGCAGATGTTTGAATTTCTCCAAAGCTGAAAGAAGCTGTGGATCTGTAAAAATAAACTTTTCTAAGCTGGCGTGTTTCTGCTCAAAATGGACTGGGTCTAATTTACTGTTTGAGTACAACCAGAGGGATAGAAAGGTATATTTCTATTTTTACTCTGTGTCATGACTGGAAGTTACATAGTTCTTTATCTTAAAAGTTCCTAAGGGTTCAGCTCAGTTGTCTGGTCCTAAACAAGGTGTTATTTGAGTGAGGGCTCTGGGGGGGATGATAGATACAACACAAACTGTTACAGACCTTTTCCTTCTGATCCTTTAACAGGAATACAACCTGTGTGACACCATGGGACATCTGAGTGACCATGCAGCTGAGAATCCTGATATCCCATAAAGAAACGCTGGGTAGAGAGTGGGATGGATGGATGGATGGATGGATGGATCCTGTGACACTGGGCTGAGGACATCCTTCCCATCTGATGTCCTTGGCAGGTGTCGTGACCAAATGGTTTGGTTTTTATTGGGTTTGGGTTGTTTGGTTTTTTAGGACATGGCTGGAGCTTACAGCTGCTGTAAACTTTAATTTTTTGCCAAGGATGACTTCTTTTTAGGGGGAAAAAAAGGAGATAATATTGAGATTAGAATTGACAAGACATGAGGAAAGAGAAATCAATATTAATATAAGCATCAGAACATTTTAATTTTGGCATTTGAAGGAAGAATGGGAATTGTTGATCAGAAACACCATCTGCCAAGGCAGTCTCCCTCAGCTGGTTATGGCAAATTGAGCAACGGTGAATTATTCCTTATATTTATTTCTGGTTCTGGAAAGAATCCCACAAATTATTCTTTTGTAAAGATTATTCATAATTTTTTTTCCAAGCCCTTCCTGCCTTTTCTTTCCTCCCAGAATTCTGTGTATTAGGAATGGACTGGAGCAAATTTATTTTCCAGAGCTGGGGGAGGATCCTGTCTCCTGTGAGGGGATGGAAATAGAGCTTTGGGCAGAGCAGCACTGGGATAAAGTCCAAAAATTCTTCCTGTGCTGACTGATTTCCAGGGGTGCCACCTTTCAGTGGACACTATTTAGGAAAACATCAGCAGTGCTCCAAGCTGGACTGCGGTGTTCTCCTTTTGGGAATTTTGGTCAGGAGTTGATGAAAATTTATGGGGGAAAGATCCTAAAAAGCCTTTAATGTGAAGAGTGAGAAACTACGTGCTGGCAATGTTGTTGTCGTGTGAGTTCCCATCTTTTCTGTGGGGAGCTGGGTCTTCCTAGAGCCTCAAACTGTGGTTTGGGGCTCTTACAAAGTTTATTTTTTTTAGATTTATTTTTTTAAAAACGTTTACTGATGTTATTTTCTGCAGATTTTTCTCAGACCAGAGAATTGGATTTGGTTAAAACTGTCCCCCCATATGCCTGGGGTGGGGGTGATGAAATAGAGACTCTCCAGTATTTTCAAGGCCAATTAATTTTTTAATTAACTGAAGTATACTTGAAAATATAAAACATTCATTTGTGGAAGTTGGTCTGTTTCCAGTTATTGCTGGATTCATTTGGCAAGTCATGTTTTTTAAAGTAGAAAATGAAATTTCTCGTACGGAATGACAAATTGTTTCCCTTCCATGGAAATCTTTAAACTACTTCTCTTTTACTTCAGATTTTGTTGTAATTTGTTGTGTTTAGATTGGCACCATCTCCGCCGTTTCGATTAAAAAGCGTAATTAATTTGAAATAAGATTTCATTATGGTTTTCAGTGCTTGGTTCCAAATAACTTCTAATTTCCACCAGTTTCTTGAGCATTTTTCCTAAATGGCCCTTGGTTTGACTCCTGCAAAATAACTAGGCCCCATCCCCAACAGGAATGTGCCAGCAGCGCTCACTGCCTGAAGTTGAAATAATATCAAAGTATTTAGTGATGTTTCAGTTCCCTTGTAAATTGAAATAATAATGAAAATGTTTTGCAATTTGCAAATGTTCCTGTATCTTTTTCCCAGAATTTGCTGTGTATTTGTTGTTACTAGGGTAGGAAAAAAAAAAGGTTTAACTTATGCTATCAAAATTAATGTCAAAACTAATTGACCTTCATAGGCAGATAATTTTATGCTTCTTTGAACATGGCCTGTAGGATCACCCCATGAATATTACATTCATTTCACTTTTCAGAAATTACTTTTTTTCCGCCTCCTATAAAAACTCCTACAGTGACTTCACAGAATAAAGAGGAGAATAATGGAAATCTAAATGTTTCCATCTTCTTTTTGGTTGTGGAGTCGACATTGAGCTGTGTGAAGCTCATGGTGCGATGACAAAATGGCTTCCACTTGAAAACAGGGGTGTAAAAAGGGAAGTGGTATTTCATATGGAGAGTTGTTTATTTCTTTTTTAGAGATTTTGGCACGTGGAATAGCTGATGTGGTTTTCCCAGATTGTTTTTTTTTTTTTTTGCTTTATGTATTTACAAAGAGGGGAAGAGAAAATGTACTTTGCATTTATGTTAAAAAGGGGAAGGAGGGAAGGAAGGAGGGAAGGAAGGCCGGCTCTGAGACAAAAGTGCTGTCAGTAAGACAAAAAGTAATCTCCTAAAATTTGGAAAGATTTCATGTTTTGGAAATCCAAACCATTCCGTGATTCTCTGTTGATGCTGTAGTGAAAAAAAACCCAACAAAAAACGCAACCCCATTGCCTTTAACGGCAGATCCTTAAATTATAGCGGATCCGTGCCTCCATTGAATTTTTAATGTCGTATTTATCCCATCATCTTTATGGGGTTGTCATTAGGGATTCACTGCGGTTTCCGCTCTACATCAGGGTGTTCAGGAGTTCATAACTCAGCCCTCTTAATTTGTGACACGCTGAAACCCTGCAAATAAATTATCCCTCTGTATGCAAATTGTCCTGGCTCTTTTAGGAGCTTCACTTGATTGAGCCTTTTAAAACTCTGCTGATGGAAACGCCCACAGAGGGTCAGACCTAAAAATCCCCAAACACTGTAAGCTTCAAGCAGTGGAATTCAAACTCAATCCTCCAGCTGGGATACTGCTTATCTCCAGAAATTCCTCTTTTTTTGCCTAGTAGTTGTCTTTGCTCCAAAAATAGGGTTGTGGGTCTCCAGGTCTCTGAAGGACTGGATCTGAGAGCCCTGCCTAGAGCAGGACGTGTCTGCATGGACGGACCAAAGGAGGAAAGCTTTGTGAGTAGTAATAATACAAATATTATATAAATATATAAAAAATGATAATAAAAATATGCCTGTTCTAACAAAGGGAAGATCTGGTTTGAATCTCCTTTCCCAATCAGGGGAAATAAGAAATTTTACAATTTTAGAAGGATATTTGGTTTTTTAGAGTATTGAAGTGCTACCTATGATGGTGGTACAGAGGTGGGGAGGTTCCCCACATATCTGGTGTTGAAGCTGGTGCTGTGAGCGGGAGTTGATGGCTCAGAGGAGATGGGCGAGCAGAGAGGACCTGCTTTGACAGTCACTAGTCCCAGAACAGCAAGTCAACAGTTTCACCATTGCCTGTGATTCGCTGCTCTGATTTTTTTAAGCCCTTGATACGTATAGGTCATCAAGATTTCCATTTTTAATGTGTTTGCAAAGCAGCTACCTGTGCAGGCAGGAGTCTTGGTAAACTTCCTTCAACCTCTTGTCACGCAAAAGGTTCGGAGCACAAAGAGGAACATTGCATATCTCTGCCTGCCAAACGGATCCTTGGCAAGCTGTGCCTCAGCAATTCTGATTTGTTTCCATTTAATTAATGAATACTTTCCTGCTTTGTGATTATTGTCCTTGCCTGAAGTCGTTCCCATTATAGAGATGAATAAATAGTTCTTGACATTAGTTTCTACCTGCTTTGTAATTTGTTACACCATCAGGGACCTGCAGCTTGTCCGTGCTTTGAGTTCCTATTAATTTTGTTTATTTTTGTCTTTTTTATGATTTCGGTTTTGTCCTTCACAGTTTTAAAAAAAGTAGATCTTATCACTGGTGTTCTTTTATTGCTAATACAAATATCTTTCATCTTTTTTCCTTTGTCATGGGATATATTTCTTTGATTGAGGTAGGAGGTTCTCTTCTCCTAATTTTTGTACCTCTTCCAGGAGCTGTTTGTGCCACATAAACATGTGAAAGGAAGATAAAAAGGAAGATAAATTGACACAGGCATTTTCTGAGTACAGCAAAGGAGTTCTCCCATTTTGCTGTGGGTTTTGTATTTCTGTTATGTTTATTTGAATGTTTTTATCGAAGCTGGATTATAAGATTTGGGCAAGTGGAGATCTCGGGTGCGGCGTGAGGAGGCTCCAACCCCAGGGCGTGCTTTGGAGTCATGGATTGGTTTGGGTGTGAAGGGACCTTAAAGCTCCTCTCATTCCAACCCCCGGCCATGGATAGGGACACCTCCCTCCTGGCTCTGGAGCATGAGGAATGACAGAGAGATGTGGCTGGAGCACATTCCTGGGGACAGCTCAGGGAGTGGCTGCCAACAGCCGGCAGAGCTGTGCCGTGTTCTCCATTTGTAAATTATCAATAAATGGCTCCTCCAGTCAATAGATAAATTATTCACAAAGAAAACAGCAGGTTCTAATCATCTCCAGATTAATGCCTTCCTGGCAGTGCCTGTACTAGCACAAATAATTGCCTTGGCACATGCCAAGCTGTCCCATGGATTTCAGTGGCACGAGGCTGCCCTGCACGAGGTGTGGCTACAGGTAACACAAACTCCTCATGTTTTTGGGGCTTTAAACCCTCTGTCCCATAAGTTTGGTGCAGAACAGATGGCTCTGGTCATCCTAAGGGGGAGGCATCCCAGGATTGCCTCTCCATGGTCCTGAGCAAATTGCCAGCGTGGCCCTCACAGCTGCGCTCAGCGTGTGCCCATCGATGACGGACGAGCACAACATTCCCTGCACTGAGAGCAACCCAACTTCAGCTCTTCAGGACTTGTTTCCACGTCCCTTTGGAAACTGGGGAGATGTTACTGAAGTGGGTGAGTCGGTTCAAATGCGAAAAAAAAATAAAATAAAATTCCCAGCAGGAGCTTTCTTTCAGACTTGATTTGAATGCTTGAATATGGATACGTTGGAGTTTGCTGTTGTTTATTCCCTGCACATAATTCATTCTGCTTTGCGCTGAATATATTACTTGAGACTAGCAGGGACAGCAGAAGGAAAACTTGTTTGCATGAGTGTAGCTGGATTTGCTGGCTAATAGGACAAATTCAGTGCCAGGGGACTGGCAGGGAGCAGACTCGGGGGCATTCAAAGCCTCAGTGAGACAAAGAGAGGTCATGCTAAGTGAATGTGGTGTGTATGTGACTGTTTCCTCCACAGGGCTGCTGACAGTTCCATAAAACTGAAATCCTGTGAAAAACTAATGAGAATTTGGAATTATCCAAAATTAGAACAACTTTTGCCTGAATGTCTCCAAATTTTCCCACTGAACTGAGGTTTGCTTTCAAATCTTATGAAAGAGTTAAATTAAAAATAGCCACTGAGGTGTGAGTTTTCCATTTTGAGCCCGGCTCCTTTTGGGAACAGGTTTGTTGGTCCTTGCATATACTGACAGATTGCAGAGCTGCAGTGGCAGTTTGAAGTGGGGTTTATCTTTTTGAATAAAAATGTCTTTAGGAGGCAGAAAAGCTGGTTGTTCCTCTCTCTGGATCCAGCAGTTTTGTCAGTGGAAACAGCTTCTGTTCACTCAAATATTAAGGAAATAGTGATTAGGCAAAGTAAAAACTCCTGATGTTTCGACAAAGACAAAAAAATTAAAATACTTAAAAAAAGCCCTGGGTAATGGGAGAATAATAGAATAATACAGTTAATTCATCACTTTCTTTGAGGAAAATGGGGGGTTTTTTGAGCCTTCATGAGAGATTGGCTTCATCTTCTCTGAGATTTTTTCCAGCAGGTTCTTATCAGTGAGGAACCCATGGATGCAGCTGCTGGAGGATTCCCCCTTCCACCAGGAGAGTCTGGGAGCACCTGAAATGCCGCCAAAAATCAGATGTGAAGATCCTGTGATCTCCACCATCCTGCATTTCACCCTCAGTTTATGGAATCTGTTTTACCTTGAAATATTACATTTTTTACATCTCAAATCACATTTCTGGTGTTGGTGGTCAGAGGTTCCCAGACAGAGGAATACAATGTTCTGTTGAAGGCTGAAATATATTTAGGCCTTTGTTAGAGAAGCTTTGGTACAGCTTCAAAGTCTAAGGATAGGACATCTTAAAACCTTTAAAGCCCGTGGAGAAGATTCTGTGCCTCTTAGTAAATTCCAGTGTATGAGAAACAAAGAATGGAAAATCTAAGAGCTAATCCATGATCACGTCTGAATTAGGGAATTTCAAGATATAAGATCAGTTCAGTATCATTTTTAAAATTTATTTATAAAGTTGAGTCATAGATTTTGAGTAGAGTGCTTTTAATAGAAGTTATTGCTTCTATTTGATAATTGATAATTTTTAAAAAATTCCTAATTTTAGCTGTTCAGTTATTTAATCCTCACTTTAGTAATTATCCTTGTAGACATTAAACCCATGTTCATAAATGTTGCTGTGGTCTTTTTGGCAATAGATGGCATTAAAACATGTCCACAGAGATCTCAGGTGAGGTCAGAAAATACTGGCATTTCACAGGAGGTTGTGACAAGAGAACAAAACTTTAAGGAATCTGCGCTGTCAACTTGATGTTATTCCTTGGCATTTTTGTTGCAGAGCCATAGTTAAAACTCCAAGCTTGTACATGCTCTGCTAGGAGAGTTTTTTTTCATCTGAACTTTGTGTATTTGTAAAAATTCTTTCCATTTTATTTCAATTTATATCTTAGAGAATACAGTAATTTTTTCCTTTTTTTTTTTTTAAGCTCGGAATTTCTTTTGTTTTAATCAGAAATGCTAATCCTCATGGATTATGAATTAATGGGGCAGAAAAAGGTGCTGATTGTTTCTCTTAGTAGCTGTTTATAGTGTGATATGAACTAAGTCACTTGCAGCTCATTCAAAGTGAGACACAATTGTGTTCTGGAGATGTTGGGTTTTTTCCTAGGGTTTATTTTATTATGAATTGGGAAATATTGACTGATATCAGCAAAAAATATTGATTACTGTTACTTGTGGCACGGCATGGATTCGCTCAGGCTGCTTCATCCCGTGGAGAGTTTAAACAACAATTCAGTGGAAGGAGAGGCCGCCTCTAGGGGATAGCTCACCTCTGCAATTCCTTTCTGGAAACTGCCTCTTGATCAAAACTTAAATTTAGAAGTAACAAATATCCTTTAGAAATAACAAATAATCTTTCCATGCTTGTGGAACTGATTGTTAAAAAGAAACCAGTTAAATCCTCTGACTGATTTTACTGATGCCTAGAACCGACTAGAACATTACAGCCCCTCTTATCAGTGAATAATTCATGTCCTACGAGTGAAAAACCCGACAGAACCTAACCGAAGATGTGTAAATATCTGTTTTAAGAGTTTAACAGCTCATCTTTTGGGTAAGACTATTATAAAGTCATTTGGAGGGAGAAGCTCATACATAAAAATGAATGTTGCCATGCAACAAGTGCTAAAGAAAGAACCACAAGATTTAAGCCTTAATTAATTTCCCATAGCAGCTGGGAATGTTCAGGAATAAGGAAGTTCTGAGGCAGCAGTGTTAATTAAGGCTCATTTGCTCGAAATCTCTGGCCTGCAATTGATAACTTTGATGTATGATGTGGTAAGAAGTCCAAGTGATGTTTTCCATGATTGTAGCAATATCTGTGTTTACTATTTATGCAAGAGAATTCTGTGCTTCTGTGATTTGCTAAAACTGATTTGCCAGGCTGTGGGGCCTTAGACAGAGACTGTCTTTGTAGAGAAATCAAAGAGATTTTGGGACACAATGAACCTTTTTCTTTTTGTGATTGAGTTCCCTGTAGATAAAACTCGACCCATCCATTGAGTGAGAGGCAAGAGAACAGAGCCTTTGGTGAAACCCTCAGATATTGAGGTGAGTTGATGACCATAAAAGCGTGGAAGTGAAGTATGAACAGGAAGACTTTTCATTTAGCTGTACATTCTCAGCCTAAAGTCCCCAGGGAGGAGCTGAAGCCTGCACAGCCATGGAAGCGATATAATGGATGTAAACAGAGATTCTGGGTATCGGTGGCGTTCAGGAGGAAATATTCCTGCGATTGGATCACACCTTCCTGGGGCATGTTGTTTTTCTCCCTGAAGGAATTAATCTTTGCCTCACAGAAGACAAATGATGAAGGAGGTGAGTTCTCTCCGAGCCACTGAAATGATGGCTAATTTTTGAGTGTTTTCCAAATGATCCGTGGAATAGATGAACATAAAGGTTAAGTTCTGCTGCATGGCTGTGATGCAAAGGGCAGGTTTCTAGTCTAGCAGGTGCTGAAGCAAGCAGAGACATCCCATTCCAGGAGCTGACACAATTATGGATTAGGTAGGATTAAGGAACATTTGCTTCATTTCTCTGTTTCTCTCTCATGTCCCACCCCAAGTGCCTTTGCCTGTTGTTGTTCCAAAAACTCTCTGGTTTCAGGTGGCTGTGAGGGCTCCTCTGAACTCCAATGGCAGTGGCAGGGGCTGACTGAGTCCTTGTTGCTTTTGACCTTCACTGCAACTTCAAGCCCTGGAAGGAGTCTCTATCTCGAAAGGATTTTTATCTTTGCTGTCACCAAACATGACGCGTGTTTGCTGAGAAAGGACAGGGGCTGTGCTGCCTTATCTCACCCAGCAGAAAACAATATCAGCCCTGATAACCCACCCCTTTACACCCCTATCTGCTTCAGCATCAAGTTTTGCCCATCGTGTTTACGCTACCAGGCGTATTCCATGCTGCCCTGTTGGCTGGGACTCTGCGGGAAGTGGGAGCAGCGATCGCCAGGGGCACGAGTCCCTCGGAGATGATTCCAAACATACAGTTCAGAGATGAATAGATAGCATAAAATAAAATTACAGATCAATGTGGCAAAGGATCACTCTAATGCGTTTGTAATCATTCCCCCAGCCACTGGCCCGGCTATCTCCCTTAAATATTGCCGGGGTTGCTTATCTGGAGGGAGCACAACAACTCCCTGAGCGTTTTATCACCTCCTTTAAAAGTGGAGTCAATTACAACTCCAGATTAAAATAGCGATGTACTTCAGGGAGTAAAAATGATATCCTGTGATGTGTTTTCTGAAATTGCTGGTAGGGCCTGGCTGAGTCATAACTCAGAACTTAATGAAATTAATGGAATGGCTTCGGAGTCGATCTCACCGCGGGGTGGGGGTGGATGCAGCTTCCTCCTGTACTGGTGGCATGGGCAGGGCCTAAAGGCAAGAACCACAAGAAGGACAAAGAGGATCCATCTGCTCAACATCAGAGAGATTCAGGCTGTACATTAAACAAAAATTGTGGGGAAAATGTGAGAAGGGCTGTGCATCTTACTCTGAGCCAATAACTCTGATTGTAATAGAACATCTTACTGCATACTGCACAAATATAATGGTTCTACAAAGGGAACACAGAGGGAAGACATCTCAGTGACCCTCAAACACGTAAAAGGTTGTTGAAGAATCTTCTGGATTTCCTTTCAGGGCACACTGGGTGAGAGGCACTGAACTCTAACTGCACCAGAGACATTTTACATGGTAGGAAAATTTTCTTAGTGGTCACAGGATGTACCAGAGCAATGGTTTTACTTGAGAATGGGATGCTTTTGTTCCTTTTTAACCAGCTGTATGTCCTTTTGTGTAGCTCTGTGGTCTGCTCAAAATAGGTACTTCAGCTATTTCACAAACCCCTCTGTATTTACAGGTGGATGTGCTGAGACCCCTCCACATGCCACCACAAGCAGATTAAGAAAGAAAATCCTTAATATCAGGTAATGTGTGAAAGGAGGGAAATAGCTTTGGATTATGGTGTTTTCAACATACAAGTTTCTGCTTGTTTTGTTTTAAAATTCGGGTTTCTTAAAACTTTACTGTGAAGTTCTTGATCAATTCTAATCATTCCTGTACCTACACAAGAAAGAGAGACATCTGTGCCTGTTCAAATATAAAAAGGTTTGTAAGCTTTTTTTTCCATCTGAATCTTGGCTCTTATTCCTTAAGTTGTTTTTTATTTCTTCAGGAGTGAATCCAGTTCAATCCACATGAAAGTTACATGGCAGCAAGAGAGATTACTGGCCATGTTCTAACATAAAGATAAAAAAGGCTTTTCTGGCAAAGGAGGTCAGAGATGATAAAAGACAAAATGTTATTAACTTGAGTAGGGGGAGCAGAGTGTGGGACGAGATTGAGAAGCAAAGGATCAGTGCAAAATGCAGCTTCAGAGCCCTTAAAATGCGCTCTGAGGTCAGAGGTTGGCGTGGAACTCAGATTTGAAAGTCTGTTCCGGTTACATAATGTGAGATATTCTGAGGCTTTTCAATGAGCTGCCAGCTCATTTTTAGATGTTGCCAGATTATTCAGATTTCACTTGGTGTGACAGTCTTCCAACTCAGATTGCCTTCATTTGATCTGCCTTATTCAGAAAGGAGACACGGAACAATTGGGTTCTACATTTGGAGAGCCAAGCTAAATTCTGATTTAGGAATTAGGTGGAGGAGTAGTGCCTGGAGACCTCAGTCTGGAATAATGAGGGTGAAGCAGCTTTGCAGGGGCTGGGAGATCATAGGTTTAAGTAGTTAGCAATGTACATTCTGTGTCATATTAAAAAAAAGTAAGATTTTATATATCTATATAAATATAGTATAGGTATCTGGATTTCACTTGAGTCAAAATGCAAAGAAAGAAAAAAAAGTCATTGAAGAATTTCCTGCTTGATAAACAGGAAATATTTATATCCATGGATGTATGGTTTCTTTCAATCTAATTTAAAAAGTGTTGCCCTGAATTGTTTGTTTCTGATGCTTCCTTTTTTTATAAGTTTATCATAAAGGAGTGGTCTCCAGGATAAAATCTAGGGGAATATAAACAGGGACTGTTTGTGTTGTTTTCAGGAGGGGATTAAGAACAGAATTAATCATTATGGTCATAGCAAAACAAATTTAGTGAAGCTAAACCCCATTTTTTGGCAGTTCTATCAAAATTTTGGTGAAGGTAGATGGGAGTAGATCAAGGCATGAGACGGGAACTGGAGCTGGGTGTAAGGGACAGTGCTGGACAAGGAGATCTGAGCCAGACACGGGCTGGAATATAGAGATGAGACAAAGAGTTGGGAAGAGGAGGGAAGGAGAGGACTGGCTTAGCCTCATCCAGATCCAAATTGTTTAATGTGACATGACAGGGACACATGACAGGGACATGCCCATCTTGAGAGAATTCACTGCCAAGTACCGAGGGAGTTCTGAAAGAGGGGATATTTTGGGCAGGGTGCACTGGCTGACCTCTTAAGTCCTGGGGCTGTTTCATGCTTCTCAGGCCTGGCAGGTTTTTTTCTCCCCAGGAAATAAAGCAGATCACTTTTTGGTGTTTGGCTTTCACCGGTGGTTCAGTGTTGAGAATAGTTCCGTGGAGCCTGAAAAACCAACAGGATCATGCGTGGTGCAGGGAAATGGGTTGGCAGCCTCTCCAGGTGTTTAGGCACCAATGCAGGGACCAGTTTTTCCATCTAAGCTGTTGACTGTGTGGATCTGACAGAGGGGACTGTTATCTTTGTGATTTATCAAAGAAGCTTTGGCAAGCTAATCCTCAGGCAGGCGCTGGCTGCTGCTCACTCCCAGCAGGTGTAGGGCAGGTGATAAAATAAAGGGGCCACAAAGCTTTGGATTCTTTCCAGGGTTGGTTTTGGTCCCACAAAATTCAGCCAGAGCCCTGCCATTGATGTGGAAGGAAGTGATGGAGCTTTTATTCACCATGGGCTCAGCACAAAACATGGAGTTAAATTCTGTTGTTGATTTTTGTGTGGTATCTGCTCAGTGGACCTTTGTCATGGCTTTGGAGAAGGACCAGGAGTTAAACTTTGTGGGAGATGAGGAGGTGCAATGCTCTTGTTCAGACTGAGTTTTCGAAGTCTGCCTTCCTCCTGTTGCCTACCTCCCAACGCTCAGTTCCTGGTTTTCCTGGTTTATCCTATGACCCACGTTGCTTTCAATTACAGTGACAGGAACTTTTCTCAGCTCAGGAATTCGTGGCTCTCGCCTTGACTCCTGCTCCAGCCCAATTTCTGTCTTGCACTGTGCTGACTGCTACACTTCCAGGCATTTGATTGCCCACGGGTTGCAGGATCTCACATCCTGGTGCCTTTTTAAGCCGAGTTCTGACTTTCAAAGCGCACAGATAAAATAGCAAGAGCCTGAGTCTCGCAGCAGTCGAGGAGCTGGAGTGTCTGAGGATACTTTCAGTGAGTCTGAGAACACTTTCACTCAGTAATTCCAACTGCACTGCCTCCTTGGCAAATCCTGACACTCGGGTTTGATATGTGGCAGCAGGATGAACTTTTAGTACGTTGCAAGGTTCTTATCCACCGGGTTTGGTGGTTCTTAAAATAAAATCTTGCTGCCATTTCTTGTGGTTTGAAATCTTCGCAGTCAGACTGCATTTTCAGAGCTCTTCTGCTCTTTCACACCTCTGACAGAGACAAAAATTTAATGTGTGCAGTGCCATTCCATGGGAATTTGTACCCAAACCCCACCTGAGCTTTGATTGGAATCGTTACACTCCAGCAAAACACCTTGCACCAGTTTTATCCCTTCTGTTACTTATAATAATTACTATTTCTCAATCCATAAATTGCTGCTTGCATTTGTCAAAATCCATGAAAATAAATTCAGGCAAATTGAGTTTCTGAGGATTTTAAAACTAGTTCAGGGAAATCCCATGGCCTGTGCTCCACTGGAGGCTTGGTGATCCCAGTTGGTGCTTTTATCTTGTAGCCTGTGCATGGATGATGCCTCTGAGAGTACAAATGAGAAAAATAGGGATGAACAACTCCAACATACATGATCTTGCTCTTTTCCCCCAAAATAATCCAGCTCATTCAGTTTGGTGAATCACAGACAACACAAAGTCCCTTCCATATGACCCAGCTGCTACTCTTTATTCTCAATTTTCCATAAAATGAATAAACTATACCCATGAGTTTCATTTAACATTATCATTTTCCTCTCTGAAAAGCTTTTGATAAGTAGCTTAATACAAAAACCGTGTAGTTAGAGGGTTTTTTTCTTTAAATGTTTTTGAGCAGAAGCCTCCATCCCAAAGGAAGGAATTTATAAACCTAGATAATCTCACTTTAGTCCAACGTTTAATTAATTTTTATTTCAGTTGCTCACTTTCGGGGAATCTGTTTTGCAGGAAGAAATAGAAAAGGGGAGCATTGTGAATTCTCTTTGAATAGAAAAAAGAGGCACAAAAACAAGCCCATAGGAGAGCAGTGCCTCCATTCAGAACAAAATATTTTTATTCAAGTCTCTTTTAATGGAAACCATTCAGCTTGCTGGTGGTTTTGTTATTCTGAGAGATGGAGAGTGTGCAGGTTTTGCAGAACTGCTGGACCTCAAAGCAAGCTGAGCACAGTCAGTGCACCCGGGCTGCACTGAGCTGGAACCTGGATTTTGTCATTAGTGAATGGATTATTCACAGCATTTCCCTGAGCCTCAGGAGCAGAGGGCAAGATCAGCCAAGCAAAAAACCCCAATTTACACCTGAGTGCTGAACCTGGCCTCACACAGTTCTCCTGTAGATCAGAATTCCAAAACAGTAAGAAATGGCTGTAGGGAATATTTCTGTCGTACACAAATCTCTGGATTGCTGTTGGAGGAAACCTAAAAGTAAATTTAGGAATTTGTCCCTGTTCCTACACCTTTTTTGGGACTATGTGAGATTAGGGACTTTGGTGATGAGGGTAAAAAGCAGATGCTCTTTTGCTGATGCCTGATTTTAATCTTTGGTGAAAGAAGTAAAGTTTAGTACATGTAGGGAAGATACTGAATTTGTCTGTGCTGAACACTTCTCATCAAAATAGAAAATCCTTGGTTATAATTTGTTTTTAAACAATGGCAGGAAGTTCCTTTATCTTGGCTGTTTCTGAGGTCTGGTAACCTGTGGTGAGTTCCATGTCAGCAAACCAATGAAAAGGGCTGAATTAACCACTGAAGACACTAAAGAATGTAACTTTTACTGGCATTTTCAAGACCCCTGCAAAAGATTGTGATAAATCCACTGATGACCACTACCAGATACTTGCCCAATATCAGAAAAATATGCTTTTAAATCCACCAAAGATGTGCACTTCTTGCTGTGTGCAGAAAAGGCCTTGATGCTGTGCAAGCACTGCTCAGCAATGATAAAATCAGTGTTATCAACACTGCTCCAGCACAAATCCACAGCACAGCCCCACAGCAGCTCCTGTGCAGGAAACCCAGCCCAGCTGAGTGTTCTCTCTTTGCACCTTGGCTGCAGCTCCTGTTCTCTGGAGATGTTACAGGATGAAATATTGAGTGATTTACCCAGAGCAGCTGTGGCTGCCCCATCCCTGGAATGTCCAAGGCCAGGCTGGACACTGGGGGCTTGGAGCAGCCTGGGACAGTGGAAGGTGTCCCTGCCCATGGCAGGGGTGGCACTGGGTGGGCTTTAAAGTCCCTTCCAACACAAAGCACCCCGTGGTGCTGTGCTTGTAAACAATTAATGGTGATTGGGAATTATGGAGTCCTGACCAACCCCATCACTATCACATTCTGGGCACATCAAAGAAGTGATGGAGTCATTCAAAACTCCTTAGATCTTCTTAGCCAGTGGCCTCAGGCAGCTCAACAAGGCAGGAACTGAGCTCTCCACAAGCGTTTAAATAGCAACTGCTCTTCTGCATGCACGGGCAATTCTTCAGTGTTGGAATAAGAAAAGGAAATTGAATGTAAAATGTGTTGGGTACAGAATAAAGTTCTATTTCAGTTTCCTGCTCAGCCAGGAACTTTGCTAAGCACAATTCCAAGGTGCAGATAAAAAAATAAAAGTGCCAAGTTTTAAAACCAGAAAAAAACCCCCATGAAATTTCAATTTATATATATTTGATTATTTTGTGGCACACTACAAGCAATAATCTGCATATATGGAATATTGTTTGCTTCAAAAGGAAGAAGCATTCAGTGATCCTCTGTACCTAATTCCTGTAAGAGATCCTGCAATGTTAAACACACCAGCACCTTAAAAACCCTGGAACTGCTGTATTTTGGGCTCTGCATGCACTGGATTTGTGGCAGATGAATGAATGATGGCATCACTGGCTGAATTACTCAGTAATTTGAGTGGTACAAAGCCACGGGGCACAGACTTGACTGAGGCATTTTCTAAATATAAAAATGGGCTCCACTGCTTAGACAAATAATTTTGAATACTTGAGACAGCTTCAATGGAATTGATCTGATTGGTTTTTAATTCTGTATCAGAGTTTGGTAGAAATGCAAATTTAAGTTATTGCCTCAATCTTAGAATTTCACACAAATATCGTGTTGGTTTTTTTCTTTCCAATCAGCTGCTTCTGATTTCTTGATTTTGCTCTGCAGTGCTAGAGTCCAGCATTTGTGAAATCAAAATTCCTTCCCAGGCAGAAGCTCTGAGAGTTACAATATTAGGTTATCAAGTTAAGCAGTTTCAGAATATGAAATGTGTTGAGGGCTACAAATCTAAAGGGCAGAGTTTCAGAGATGGATTTGTCTCTATTCTTTCCGAGGCTACAACTTCTGAATGCCTGTAGAGATTTGGATCTGTGAATGGAAACAGCTGATATTGAGTTGTTTAGCTCTACTTTTTAATTTAATTTTTTAAAAAATTTACTTAAACACCTCATGGGAATTTCAAATGCAATTGAGAAGCAGAAAGTCGAAATATCAAAACAGGTTCCTATTTGTACTGAAAGGTCTTAAAAGTTCAGGTTCTGGTGGGCTGGCCAATATTTCAGCGAGGAACAAGTTTTTTTCTTAGATTGATTTATTTTTTTATTGTGATTTCTTTGTGCAAGATGAGTGCGTGATGTTGGCATCTGGGGGAATCACGGTGCTGTAGGAGGATGAAATCCTTTCCCATTTTTCTCCCAGTGGAGCACCCAGGCCTGTCAGTGTGGGTTTGGTGTTGTTTGGGAGCTGTTGAGCTGGGTTTTTCATTTCCTTCATCTAAAATAAGACACCTCCGAACAGAAAGTTCATATTTGCTTTTAATATATAGAGGAGATATTAAAGCTTTTCTTTTCTATTAATTAAAGTTTTCTGAAGCGGTATAGTGAGATTTACCAATGCTAAAAGCAAAAAAGCTTGTAGATTTTTTAAAGAAAAAAATGAAATTATGTTCTATAAGCCGATAGAGTCTGAACTGATGAAATGGCAGGTTCTTTTTGTGTTCTAAACTTGTGTTTTTAGGTGTGCTGGAGCCTTTCTCTGTAGAACTGTTGACTTTTGCTGTGTCACCAGACCGTGGCAGAGCTGTGCTGCCACAGGTATTAAATAACTTCATTCTCAGGGGTATTTATGTCAGTGGGAACGTTTTTAACAAGGTGCAATTAAAAGTCGAGCAGCAGTATCCCGTGTCTGCAATGCCGACTCTCAGAAATGTAAGTAAACATAAACACCTGCTGTATTTTTCTTTGTTTTTCTATTTTTCTTCAAGCCTCTTCAGTTGGAACAGCAACTTTGACTGGCCAACAGCAGAATCAATAAATATATTTCACATTTATCTCAGAATTGTGCAAACCAGCAGAAATCTGACTGTCAAACATGTTATTTGCAGAGCTACCATGCTCCAAGTAGAGGGCTATTGAGATTTTTCTCCCTGATATTCTGCTGGAAGATCCTGTTTTCCTCAGGATCGGTGTCTTGGGGAAGGCAGAGGTGATTTGTGTGTGGATTGAACCACTGTGAACAGCAGCAAGGAGAGGCATGTTAAGCAAGGATGAAATAATGAAAGATAATCGTGGATAATACATCAATTACCACTCTTGCCTTGGCCACTTTTCTTCCGTGAGGAAAGCAGTTCCTGAGAGAAGGGAATTTAACAGGTATTTCCCATGAAAATTGGTGATATGTGCTGCTCTGTCAAAGCTGATTTACTGATGACAGCCACTTTATTCTGATTTGTTTCTCCAGTCAACCATCTTGAAAAAATATTTTGTGCAGGTGACAGATGAGATTGTTTTTAGTTAAAAAAATTGAAGTTCTTGTCTTGAAAACTTCAGGAGAAATTGCAACATATCGAACCTGTAAAACTGAAGTTTTACTTCAATTCCATCATTTTTTTTGACCTCAGTTCCATCAATTCAAATCCTTGGAAGGGAACATAAAAATTATTTTGAACTCTGTGGGTTTTTTTTCGCCCTCAGATTTGCAGCAGATTTTGTGTACTCCATTTTTATTTTAATGTTTGTGACATTCCAGTGTCTGCAGGTTGGTGGTTTCACATCCCTTTTCAAGGTGCTGTTCTGCTGCTCAGTGTTCAAAGGCATTCAGTCATTTAGTGGTAATAATGCAAAATTTATTGCTAGGAAAGTGTCTGGCTTTTTTCTCTGGAAGAAGCTGCAGGTGTGTGGGAATTCTCCAGGAATTCAGAGGCTCCAGGATCCAGATTGAGCGATTGGTGTCATAGGTAGATTTGAGAGCTTAAATGTATTCCTCGGGAATTTCAGGGCACGGGAAGATCATTGCTGAATCCTTGTGTAATTGAAACTTTGTCTAAGAAAAGGAGGTAGAACACATGAGGGTGTTAAAATGAGAGGGAATTTCTAAACTGAGAGGACATGATGAGCTTGAGGAAAGTTTTTGTTGTGTTTTGGCCTTGGTGGTTCCTTGTGTGATTCCTTGTGTGATTCCTTGTGTGCATGGCTGTGATTGTGCTGGGAAACAACTCGATATTGGGGTTTTCATGCTTTAATAGTTTTACTTTTTGATGTTACTTTAAATAAGACTGCAGCTGAGTTTAAAAATCCCCAGCTGGACCTGGGTGCTGGTGGTCCCCCCTCACCATTTTCCACATGGAAAAATGAACTTTAGAGTGATTGTCAGCCTATATGATTCCATTCAATGACCTTAAAGCCATGAAACCAGGACTTTCTGCCCCTACAGAATTTAGGGATCTTGCTTTGGGGGAGGAACACCACCTCCACTGAGCACAGCACCCCCAAAACCAGCACCCAGGAGCACTCATGATAATACCGAGAATTCTCCCAAGTGTTGTCCCTTTTGTTTTCCTGCCACAAAGATAAAAGGCGAGCCTCAAACGCAGTGTGAAAGCTGAGCCATGTCGCTGTTTTCCCCACGGACGAGCAGAGAAGCGACACAAAGTCCAGGCTCAGGGATCAATGGAAGCGCTTTAATGATCTCTCAGAAGACTTTTATATGTTAGTTCACAAAGTGTGTTAAGTGGCATAAAGTAATTGGTTTTTGCCATCCGCCCCTTAAGAGGATTGATCAAGTTCTAAGACACCCATCTCTGAGTGTTTTTCTACTTAGAACCATAACAATCCTGCAAAACAACCTGCAGCTGCAAGAAGTTTACAAAACTGTAACATTGCTTTGAGTTACTTGCATGGGAACGACAGAACTCTCCCAAAAATGCTCCAGAGAGCTGAAGAAATTCTCTGCTGGAGCTTTTTCAGCATCTATAGAGCGACCACCAGTTTTCAGTTTGGCTGGCTCCCACACAGGGGTTCCAAGATGGGAAGCAAACCAAAGGGCCACCTTGTGGGAAGTGCACGGAGTTCCAGGGAATTTGGGTCTGCTGCAGCTCCTGAAGTCAAAAGGCTCCTCAATTCCTTTCAGTTCCTCACTGGAATGCTGGGTTTGATTTGCCCCACCCGGGCAGGTTGTGCTGCTCGGTGTGACCCTGCAAAGGGCAGCAGAGCTTCAGGAGCTGCAGGGTGAGAGGAGAAAAACAATCCACAGGATCTACAAGGGAAGTTCAGATCTTCTTTTCCTGGTTGCTTGGTTTTGGGGTTTATTTCTTGTTATTCCTCATTTTTTTCCTTTGGGAGGAATGTTTCTTGGTGGTATTTTGATCAAAGGGAGGAGGATGTCTGATAGAATCACAGAACGGTTTGGGTTGGAAGAGAATTTAAAGCCCATCCAGTTCCACCCCCTGCCATGGACAGGGACACCTTCCACTGTCCCTGTTTGCTCCAAGCCCTGTCCCACCTGGCCTTGGACACTGCCAGGGATGGGGAAGATAATACAAGAACTTTCAGAGTGTGCCCACATTAGTCAAGCAAAAGAAGGGGTAGAAGGAAAAAGTGAGTGTTAAGAGTATTTTATTTTTGAGAAGTACAGTTTTTCCTCAAGAAAAGCCTCGTCCAGGTTTGAATTGAGAAGCCAAACACTCTGTTGTGCTTTTATTCCATGGGAAGGTGTAATTGCTCTTTCACAGCCATCTGCTTGGTTTAAACTCTAGTGTTTAAACTCCAGTTATCCTGGTTTCCACTGCTTTGCCTGGGAGTTCAGTGGGATAAGGCAGAGAGAAAACTGGGGAAAAGAAATCCCTGGAAAATAATCAGTGATCAAAGATGGCAAATCTTGTCCTTGAGAGCAGGGGCTGATGAGGCACAGAAGGATCCTGTTCCTCTCTCCCAGGGAAGGATTCTTTCAGCAGAGGATGCTCTGGTCTCTTCCCACTGTCACTTCCAGGCTGGCAGCACTGAACAGAGAGATTTTACCCAGGTTTTAGGAACCCAGGCAGAGTTTGCAGCTCATTCTTATCTCAATAAGAAAAAAATAATTAATTGAAACCTTGAGTGTTTTCCAGCAGCTGCTGAGCTGCAGATGAATTTAGACACACAGCAAAGACTTTTTTCCTACGTCTTACCAAAAGTTTATTTTCCACCACCTTATCTTTGAAAGTCCTCAGAAATCGGGGCTGAGAATATTTTCTTTTTGTTGTTGTAATCTTTCCAGGAAGATAAAAGTATTCCTTTTTGACATGGAGGACAACATTAGGGATTTCAGATTTCCCTTTTAACTCTCTCTTATCAAAAATATTGACTGTCTTGCTCTATTTTTTTTCCTCATGTACAGCAGAGCTTGCAGATGCCTAAATCTCTGGGGGGAACAGCAGTATTTGTATGTGAGGAGTAGAAAGGTGGATGAAAATTCGCTCAACATTTACTGATTTTTTGATTTTTTTTTATTTTTTTGCTGCAAACACAGCCTGTTGTGGGGGTTGCTTTCATAACAGTCTCTTCTCCAGTGTTCCTAATGCATATTTAGTGTCCACAGCATGTTCCCAAACTCTGTTAGGTTGTTGAAAACTAAGGAAGGATCTTTCCCAGTGATTTTCTCATCTGTCCAGCCTGAGACGGTTCCTCCCTCCATCCACAGGAAATACAGACATTGGAAAAGAAACCATCTGAGTTTGGTTGTGCTGAGCTTCTACTTTAAGTGAGATTCAAAAGTAGAGAATTACAATATATATGACATTTGTAGTCTGGATTCCAAGCTTTTTTCTTCCTCCCTTGTTTGGATCCAGCTTCCTTGGAATGTTTGAGGTCTGGAATTGTGTCTGTGTGACCAGGGCTGATGGGGAAGGGGTGTTCAGGGGGTGGTTTGTTGTCACCTTCCCTGACACCCGGCTCACACCAGGGTTAGTTTAATTCTGCTGCAATCCAGTGGCCTCTGTTGTTATTTTTCTGCTCTGCCAAAGGAATGTGGGAGTATTTGAGGGTTTAATAAAGCAGCTCAGACTCCCTCCTCTGAAGTACTGGAATGAAACATCCTGTTCAGCAGGATGAAGGCGCTGTGACTGAACTGGATGGTGGGAAATTTGTGAGGAAAGAAGTGCTGGAATTGGCCTTTAATAACTTTAAATTATTTTATTATAAAATATGAAGCAGAAGGAAAAAAAAAAAACAATCTGTTTTTCCCTTTGTGTACCCTCCATCTCTCAGAGAATTTACCTAATAGAAAAAAAGAGGCATTTAAATTAAGACTCATGTTTTTCACCTGGCTTCAGGTTGCAATAAAATGTCATGCTTGTCACTGAGGTGTTCTGGGTCACTTGCTTGGCTCAGAAAAGCGTGGTATCTAATTAAAAATGTCACTTTGTGTGCTGTAATTGTCACTTCTTGCCACGGAGGGGCCAAGGAACGGGACAGAATGCGGCAGAGTTGTCACACAGCCACAGAGGGGGTCAGGCTGCAAGGGACCAAGGGGCTCATCTGGTCCCACCCCCCTCCCTGCTCAAGCACATGGCACAGGATTGCATCCAGACACCTCTGGAATATCTTGTCACCCCTTGGGCTTATCTGAACAGCTCCAACTTGAGAGATAAGGGATGTCTGTGGGTGGTCCACGCTGTTCCTCTTGGTTATCTCCAGGTGAGTTATATGACAGTCACGTTGATAAGGGAAAAAGGTAATTTTTAGATAGTGCCTTTTAGTAAATCATGAAGAAACAGCATAACATTGTTCCTGACTGTGCTGCCTTTAAAATGCAAGCTGAAATTCAGATGCATTCTGGTTTCTGTTAGGGCTATGAAATGCACTGTTTAAGTATTACTAAAAGTGTTTTGGAGGAAAATTAATCCTTCTTCAACATCAGTTTGCAGAGTTCTTCTAGGCTGACAGGTAGCACTTAAAAATATTTGTTGTATTTTTTCTCACTTGTCATCTGACAACAGTGCAATGAAAAATCAGAATTACACTCAGATTCCAAAGCAGCTGAAACCAAATATTGTGAAAGGACACAATGTGATCAACAGACAAAACAAAACTGATTCAGTAAAAGAACCCCCCAAATCTGTCAGAAATGAAAGGACCCCTCCTGTTGGTGCTGAGCAAGCGGAGGTTGTGGTTTGAGCTGCGGTTTTGTGAGGCACTGATGCAGTGCAGTTGGGTTGTTTTGTGAGAAGAGATGAAGTGACAATTCCACTCCAGTGGTAAGAAACAACAGAGATGTGTGGGATCTCTCTTTTCACGCAGAATAACGTGTTTTTGGAGAATGTACCACTGGTGTAGATGGAAGGAGAGGAGGGGAAGCCTCCTCAGCGTGGCATGAGCTCAGCAATGCTGTCAGCCCGACGAGCTGCAGCGATTTTGCTCTTCATGTTTATTAAATGCACTTTATTGGCTCCTTCATGCTTCAGAGATATGTAAAGCACAACATATTTGTAGTTTCAGTCTTCTAATTGACGCTGATATTTTTTTCCCACCGAGTCTTCATTAAAGGGAAATGATTTTGCAGTCGATACCTGATGATTTGTTCTAATGCAAATATCATTTAGCACATCTTGTAGACTGTCTGGAGAATTCCCACAAGCTTCCCTGCAAATGTCATCTGACTCCTCAATTGAGTGAGGCACTGCCTTCCTTTCGCTTTCCTGCAATTTGTCATGCTTCATACTTGGCTAAATCTGCCAATTTTCATTGTCCTCACTGACAACAGCTGTCACCGTGCCACTTCTGGCTTCAAAACTCTTGGTGGCAGCATCCTCCAAGTTACAGGGCTGAGGTGGAACCTGAGCTGCTCAGAGATGTGGTGCTGGGAGCCTTCCTGCTGCATCATGCTCAGGAATGGCCCCACAGAATCCCCGGACTGCCCTGGGAAGGGAAAACCCAGCAGGATATCCCGAAGTGGCCAACGGGTCAATAAAATCGTCCTTTTCTCCTGCTCTGCTTGGAGGAACTTGTGTTGACCGTGGTGGGGTTAAAACCCACTGGAGAAGCCTCCATGTGTGAATCTGATCACTGGGAAAAGGTGTGGGGCAGGTAGTGAAATTCCTTCTTCTGTTGTGCACAATTCCCACTTTTGAGAGCAGAATTGGGTTGAATTTTTAGTCCACCATGGGAGAAAAAAATCCACTCTTACAGTTAACTTGTCAGTTGAGGAGGTTACTCTGCAGCTTTTCTTTATATTTTAATTTATAGGAAATTAAGGGGTTATTTCTGAGCCTCTCCTTGAGTTGCATCTGCCGGAGACACAGATTTATTTTAATTCAGTCCCTGTTTAGCCTAAAGACTTGGGTAAATTATTTCTATTTCCTCATCTCCTCTCAGGTGGGATAACTCCATAGAGGATTCTGCTTTCTCAAAGCTCTCTCATTCAGAATTTCCAAAATAATTCAAAAGGTTGATGATTCTGGTCATTAACTTTATCTAACACAAGAATATTTGACTTAGTGATTAAGAAGAGCAGTTCCTATTTGAGGCATGTTTCAAATTACTGTTATTATTATTAGTAGCAGTATTGGTTTTTTACAGTAATTTTATTAATTGGATAATTTTCACTTAAATTCTTCAATTCTAAGCTAAAGGGATGAACCCAGAAGACTCCAAAAAGTGATTCGTGCATATTTCAGAATGAAAATATTTAATATCACAGGTAAGAAAACACAGACCCATGAAATCTACTGAAGTAAATAAAAAAAGATTACATTGAGGATTAATTTAAATGTTTGTTGTTTGAAAAGGCTTAAGAATAACTGCTGGTTTTTCCTCCCTAAACTTGAATATTCAGCTTTGAGGAGGACAAGGATGGTTCAAGTGCTGCATTGGATACTTGGGATGTTTTAACTCCTGCAGGAAACCCAACAGGATCCATGTTCTCATCTCCCTGACAGCTGTTAAGGAGCTGGTGAGGGTTCAGTGACGGGATAAAATCTTTGCTGGCTAAAATTCTCCTTGCACAGATGCTTGAGGTCTTCTGTGCTGAGAGAAGCCTGGGTAACTCTCAGTAGCTCTGTAGAGAGTCATTATTAGTCTGTGATGTTTTAAACCTGGATTTCCAAGGGGTTTTTAAGCAAGAGGGGGATGTGTAGGAACAAGGATTACTGTGTTTAGGGCTCTGGGTGTCCTGGTCACACTTTTGTTAATTCTGACCATCCCGATGGCACCGTGCGCTGAGCTGGTTTTTAGGGACTTGCCCAAAAAGTGATAAATTTCCTGCAGTCAGCCCCAGCGAAGCCCCCCATCAGTCAGAGTGGGTGTCTGGAGATGGCAGCCCTGGAGCTACGAGCTCAGCTGTGCTGAGTTTGCTGCAGGGAGGGTTTGAGCAGCTCTGCTTTTGGATGAAGAGTTTATCGCGCTCGTGGGCTCCAGTTGCTCTGGGCTGCAGGTGCAATTCCACCCCGAGGCAATCCAGTTTGTTGTTCAACTTTCTCTTCTGCTGAAAGGTATTTGGAGGACTGTCTGTGCTGGTGTGGCTGTGGAGGGAGGCAGGCATGGTGTGAGCAGCCTGTGGCTCCTGGGAAGGGCTGCACTATCCAGCGGTTTTGGGCTGTGTTGATGGATTCTGGTTGCCACCGGACAGGGAAGGTAATTTTGCTCAGGTAGGCCGGTGCAGGGGTTTCCACAACAGACTGCCTGTAGCTTTGTGGAGTTGTCAATGTGGAATTTTTCTGACTCTGGGTACGCTTTCTAATTTGGCAATACTGTTACAGAGTGGTTTAACGCTGGGTCTTGGCTTAGGTCGTAACAACAGAACGGATCTGCAGCCTGGCCTAGTGAGAGGTGTCCCTGCCCATGGCAGCGGGATTGCAACCAGAGGATTTTTAAGATCCCTTCCAACCCAAACCACTCTCTGATTCTCTAACTCAACAATCGCTATCTCCCTGCTCACATTTTTGCAATGCTTTCGGGCTGTGATGTCTGTATGGCGCCCCTTGCACCCCCACAGAGACACGGCCACATTTTCTGAGTCAACTTTTAAAAGCTCATTTCCCACATTTAGCTTTGCTCAGGAGTTCTGTAGGAGCTGCTGCCTCATTGCTTATTTGCTTTGCTTTCAGGCAGGTTTGCTGCTGAAACCTTTACAAGTGCCTGAGACAGCAAATCCAGCAGTGCCCAGGTGCTCCCAACCACGCTGAATTCTCCGGGCTGTACAAGACCTATCCTGAAGTGATCAGAGAGATGCACCTGGTGATCAATTGAACTGTCCTCTGGCTGCTGTGTGGGTAAGAGCAGAACCCCAGCACCCCCAGAAATGGTCGTTCATTCTTGAATTGTTCTCCTGTTCGCCACTCTCAGTGGTTTATCTGTAAACAATGTGTGCTGTCTGCAGAGAATGTGGGTTTCTCTCGCTCAGAAAAACATCATTAGCTCGTGCTACAGCAGAGTGTGCTTTTGTTTCTTGATACTTCCAGTTTATCAGCCAAAAGTGAGGATTTGCATGCATAATCTAGTGGATCACATGGAGGCCAAGCACAAAGTTATCCCAAATCACCACGGATCCTTTGTAGCTGTTAAAAAGAGAGGTAATTCCTCCCTCCTCTCAGGGCCTGAGGTAAGAAGTGCCTGTCACCTTGGGATCTGTGTCCTGCTGCAATCCCAGAGCATTCTAATCTCTGTATTTAGCTCTCCTTTCATATGCATGTATGAAAGAGCTTTGCACAGATGGGTAACAGTTTTTATCCCCGTTTCTCGGTGGTTCAGTGTAGTTACATCAGGAGGAGTAATTATTTCTATCAGCAAGATTGTGACAGCCACCACATATTATGGAAATTTCCTTCATTGAAACTTTAACATTTTTTTCCCCCCCTTTTGTTTGATTCTCGCAGCAACACAAAGAATCGTTTAGAAATATAATTGCAATCTCCAGGAGAAATATAAGCAGCCTGGCTATGAAGCTGAATCACATTAGAGCGCCGGGAATAGAGCCACCTATAAAGGAAAATGAGCAGGAGAACATCACAGCTTGAGCAGTTGTCATTTGTCAGGAGAAGGGGAATCTGTGCTGAACCACCACCGACCCTCCACCCAGGGGAAGAGGCAGCTTGACAGTGATGGCTGGGAGCTGCCAGTGCTGGGAAACTCAGGAGGTGGCTCTCAAACAGCAGAAATTGCTTCGTTATCCAGCACAGGGTGTGCTGCTAAACTGCATTTGTCCGGGGCACTTTATCCGGAGTGGGACTGGGGTAAGCACCTGTGCAGAGGGTTAATGCACTCAAACTCCCTGCAAAGACCTCGAGCCATGGGCAGAACCTTTCCCAAACCCAGGAGTTGCACTTGTAAAGCAGCTGTGCTCTGCTGCCAGACCCTAAACCTGGCTGCTCCTGAGGACTGGCAAATGGGATATTGATACTGTTGTGAAAGTTCCCAGGAAAATCTGTGTAAATTCGAGTTACTTTGTCTGATGAGTGCATTAATTCATGACACAAATATTTTAATGCCTCATCCTCTCTCACCATCGTGCTCGCTGATCACAGGTAAATCACACTGGCAGATATTGGTGTAATATCCTTTTTTTGGCTTTGCATAGATTCAATCTGCAGTATTGTATGGTAACTGCTTGCAGAAAGTATTACTAATATTTCATATTTCTATATCTAATGCTATTAAACTATTCTAGTTCTTTTTGTCACCTAAGCTCATAAAAGTCTTGTGAGAAATCCTAATTAGAGTTTTACAGGGTTGAGACACACACAAGTCCACTTGTGAATCCTGTTCTTCCTGTGTGCTTTATAAACCTAAAACTTTCATACTGATCAACCCTCAACGATTCAGGCCAGCATCTCTCTCACCTCTGCACTGTGAAATCTAAAAGTCATAAAAGGATATTTTACCAAAACTAGAAAAATGTAAGCCTCCAGCAGCGTGGGACAGAAAAATACACGTGGTCCTATTCCAACATTGCTGCAGAACAAAATTATTAGTCCGGGACACACCAGAAACAAGTTTAGATCATCTTAAATGCCATTGAGAGCCTTACATTTAAAAACAAAGCATATTTTAGGTTGGAAAAGAGAAATGTAACCTTCTGACACTTGAAACTGGGATAATTATCTTTTATTAGTGTATAATTGTAGTGCATGAGCACAGAGATAGTACCTAGAATTAATTGCTGGGTACAGAGGTATGATTTGTAGAATGCTTTTATATCTGCAAATTTGAAATAATTGGCTTATCTATGAAAATATACGTTTGCCTGTGGGGTAGAGTAGAACTGAAATGTTTACTTCTTAATTTTAGTAGGTACTAGTTTAAACATTGTTTAAATATTATTCGATGTTTTCTTGCCAAATCTTGAGTGTGTCATCAAACCATCAATGTGGAAAAGGCTGCACAGAAAGGGTTTGTGTTCAGGTGAGGAATAACAAGAAGGTTTTAAATTAAGAAATTCCTTACTGGTTTTGATCCTCCTGGGACCATTTCAGCAATGAGATACAGATGGTGAGGAGCAGATTTACTGCAGTTCATGTTTCTACAACTCTCTTTGGGAACTCTCTAATGCCAAGAAGGACGGAGGGAATTTTTTCCACCTGAGTGGGTTTTCCAACCCTGGTGATCGATGGAAAGTCCATAGAAAGGGACAGTTCATGTGGTGCTGTCTCATGCTAACCCCACCTGCTGCTATTTCTGATGGAATTGGTTCACCCTTGATGTTTCTGTACTTGCTGTAGGGATGTTTGTAAGTGGAAAGGTGAGAAGATTCATTGTGGGAGGTGGGGAAGTGGCCTCGCAGCAGCTGGTGGAGTTGTGGGTCATGAGGTGGGAGTTTGGGGCCATTGGGAAGAGATGGAATTAAAGGATGATTACCATATATGTTATGTATGATAATCATAGATGTAGGATAAACATCATACACCTCCAGAAGCAAGACCAGAGATCCAGGGTCGGTAGGCAGTAAGTACAGAGGAAGTAATTTTTTAATTAGAATGGCTGCATGATTGAAAAAATTATGAGCTCTTGAGCTTCCTGCTCTTTGATCTGGTCCTGAGAGGAGGTTTGCTCTTTTCCATCCACAGCAGTTTTTCTAAACAAACAAAATGTATTCAAAGGTGGTATCTGTGCTTTACTACCAGCACTTTTTTATTGCAGCCACCCACTGTAGTCCAGTGAACTGGGAGCAGAGGGAAATTCAAGCAGAAATGACTGGCAAGTCAATAACAGGCAGCAGTCATTGTTCAGCTGATTTAAGGCAAACAACCTCAATTACAGAGCAGACCCTGGGCACAGCTTTGGGTGTGTTGCAGCCCACAGTTTGTATTTCAAGGAGATGGCAGGACTGTGAGGCTGCTGCTCGGGAAGTAGAAAAGTTCCACTGTGCAGAAGTGGAAAATACCTGCTATTGTGCTGATGGAGCTGTCAGGGGACTCCGGCTGGAAAAAATAGCTCTGAGCTGGGTTCACTTGGAATTGGTGAAGTTGTGCTGACACAAGCTGGAGGGAACCAGTGCTGAATTCAGTCCCAGGGATTTCGTAGGAAATCTCAGGGGCTGTGGGGGAGGTGTGTTTTCAGGTAAACATTTAATATTTCATGCACTGGCTTTTTTAGTGTCAGTGTCACCACTAATAAAAGTATCGTGGAAGTTATGTTGTGAGAATTCTGCTCTCTATTTTTAACCTATTGAACATTTAATCATTTCTTGGAAAATTGCTTAGCTTTGGCATCTGCTCTTACACCAAAACAAGCTTCAGCTGCTTGGGACCTGTCAAAAAGCAATGATATAGGCTTGAATCATTTTTGGGTGAGGATATAGATATTCCTGTGCTTCTGTCTAACCTAACTACTGAGCAGCCAAAGAAATGGAAGCGATATTTTTCTCCCCCAGCTTTTCCTTTTTTTTTTTTTTTTTTTTTTCCTAGCTGAGGAAAAAAAAATCCTAATTTATGAGGGTGTTCTGAGGTCTTTACACAAGGGGCCTCAGCTGTGTGGTGAGTTAAGGACAGTGATGCATAGAGCCAGAGAATTGTGGTGTTTGGTTCTGGTTGGATTTGATCTTTTTTTCTTTTTTTTTTAAAGTCCTATGGCCTGCGTCCTTTCATGAATTTATCCAAGTGACACCAAAAAACCAGTATATTTAAAGTCCGGCCTTTTGAAAGATGAGTATCATTAAAAGTCAATTTTAAAATTAAGGCAACCTCTTTTGAAAAATTTACCCTGGGACAAGCGTCAGGAAAAATTAAGCTTTGCAGGCAAAGCGTGCTGAGATGCACAGTCATTTTGGGAAACACTTTTCTTTGGTAGCACAGAAAATGCAGACACAGAGAGAGCAGTTGATTGCTTTTCACTGGGGAATAAAGTTGAGTTTTTCAAATTCCTTAGACTTGCTAGCTTCATTAAAGATTTTTAGTGAGCAAACGCAGCTAACAGTGCTTTGATTCTCAGTTAAGTGGAAGTTATTAAAACGGTTGTCCTGCAGTTTTTGTAAAGAACAAAAGACGTAAATAATTGAGGTTTTATATACGTTAGGAGCAGTAGGAGTGGGAAAATATTCTGTCTTAATAATAGGCTTAACAAGGGAAGGCAATAAATCATTTCTAATTACCAGCCTTGTCGATTACATGTTTCCTCGTTCTAATCTTTCAAATTGCATCCTAAGCTGAGACTTCTTTGTAAACGAGATTTGCTTTTCTTCTTCTTCTTCCGTTCTGTGGGATGTGTCACTGCAGGAAGGCATGTGTGTCTGCTTGGATCACAGCAACATTCTGCTGCAGAGGATGGAGGCCTTTCCCCAGCCATCTGGAATATTGCTGCCACACGGCTGGCTCCAGCGCTTCCCGGGGAAAAACACGGGCAAAATGGATTCTCCTCCATGTGGTCAGCCGACCCAGTTAAATGTTGATTACTTTTGTGTGTTTTTGGTTGGTTTGAAGTCTGTCATCCTGCTTCCATGTTTAGGAATTATGGAAAAGGTAAAGCTTTGAGGGCGGTGTAGGAAAACCTAAGGTAGGTTTGCTGGAAGGTGCATCTCCTCCCATCATTTTAGGAAAGTGGCTGGTACACAAAGCTAAATAAAGAAATAATTGTAATTTTATCTTCCTGAAAATTAAATCGGTCTTTTATTTTTGTCTGGCCCTTGAGGCTTGTGCATGATGATAAAATAATAATAGGAGTGGGAGAGAGCTTGAGATGTCCATTCTGCCCCTCCCAATGTGTGCCCCACTACGCTCACCTTGTGCTCTGATAAAGAAGGGGTAAAAATGCCCCGTGGCTGAGCATAGCAGGACACTGTAGAGCTAAGAATTCACAACCAGAGGGGCACAGACTGGTTTGGGTTGGAGGGACATTAAAGCCCATCCAGTGCCACCTCCTGTCACGGGCAGGGACTCCTTCCACTGTCCCAGGCTGCTCCAAGCCCCAATGTCCAGCCTGGCCTTGGACACTGCAAGGGGCACAGGGGCAGCCACAGCTTCTCTGGGCACCCTGTGCCAGGGCCTCCCCACCCTCACAGGGAACAATTCCTTCCCAATATCCCATCCATCCCTGCCCTCTGGCAGTGGGAAGCCATTTCCCCTTGTCCTGAACCTCCATCCCCTGTAAATTGTCTCTCTCCATGTTTCCTGTTGGCCCCTTCAGACCCTGCAAGGCCCCAGTGAGGTCACCCCAAAGCTTTTTCTTCCCCAGGCTGGACAATCCCAGCTCTCCCAGCCTTTCCTCCCAGCAGAGCTGCTCCATCCCTCTGATCCCCCTGGTGCCTCCCCTGGGCTCTCTCCAGCAGCTCCAGGTCCTCCCTGTGCTGGGCCCAGGGCTGGGGCAGCTCTGCAGGTGGGGTCTCACCTGAGCACAGGGGCAGAATCCTCTCCCTCAAAAATCAAGTGATATTACAATTTTTCTTCTTATCTACCTGCTGTGATGTCATTTAAACAGAGCATGTTGATTTAAAAAAAAAAAAAAAAGGAGAAAACCCCAAAACACGTAAAGCAGAGGAACAATATTTCTGAGTCACTCTGGTTTCTTAGGGCTTCTCTGAGGGCTGCAGATTGTGTATTTATGCCCAGGAGTTTACATAAAAGCAGCTTTGGTGTTAAGTGTCTGCAATGTGATACCTTTACATTTCTCCCCGTTGTTTACTGCTAAATTGGCAGAAAGTTTGGCCCAGGAGTGTGGAGAATTGCAACAACCAACAAAGCCCTGTTTTTGCAACCCTGTTCCCTGTGGGCTATCGCTTGCTGACATAAGGAGTCACTGCAATGAAATAATAATATTTTTAATATTTTCTTGAAGTGGTTTTAATTCTAGCAAGAGCAACAAGGTGAGAGCAGTGAGAAGAGAGTTTTGTCCCTGCAGTGACAATGGGATGGAGCTGTCCTGGTCCTGAGGAGCTCCACGTGGGCCATAAGCTGGTTTCACATGAGTTGTTGTACAGCCATCAGAGAGGCGATGACTTCTGCTTTTAATTATGTGGGGTTGTTCCTCTGACAGCTCTGCTTTCCCAGAGCCTTTGGCACTCTGTTCCCCCAAAAGTGGGGCTGACCCTGCGTGTGACTGCAGGAGGCTGCTGAGGGCAGTTCTGGTGCCGAGAGGGTGGTTTGGTGTTGGGACAGCTGCACTGCCATCACTTCTGCACTGAGCTCAGGAAAAAGAGTCTGGAAAACCCATAACAGCTGCATCCTGTATGTGAGGGCTCAGCGTGTGTTTGCTGCAGCCTGACGGGGTTGGGCTGGATGAGCGTCAATGGCTCATTCCAACCCAAACCATTCCATGATTCTGTGCCATCTGCTCTTTTAAAAGCTGATCCTTTTGGGGGTAATGCAGGGGCCAGGCTCTGGGGTGCTGCTGAAGGGGATCAATTTGGTGCTGGTTCCCATTCCTTGGGGCACTGGGGAGGAGCTGCTGGCTCGTGGCTGATGGTGACCCTGGCCAGCACCCAGGCTGGTACTGCTGGGCTCTGCAGGAGCTGTCTCCAACCTTCCCCAGCTGTGGAGATGCTTCTTGTGTCCAGCCTTAGGGGAGGAAAAAGTAAAGAGTGGAGAATTAGAATGTCACACAGGATAATTGGTCCTGAACTAGATTTAATTTATTTTTTTTTTCTTAATTAAGAGTTTAAGGTAGAACAAGAAGAAGAAGGTAAGCAAATAACAATGCCTCATGTCTTGCAGGTGATTTAGGGAATATACTTTACAAACTGTGAAATTAAGGTAGAATGCAGATTGATCTATTTATTTTTGTGCAATAAATTGAGTCTGTGGTGTAGTGGCTTAATATATATGAAAATCAGAGATTTGGGAGTTTTATTGATCTCAATTTATGTTTTTAAATCAGAAACGGGATCAAGTTTCTGGGTAAAAAAAATGATGTTGAGAAGGTTTTTATAAAGAGATTTAAAGAAGCTTGATGTACGAGAGAAAAGCTGAGAACCATCCCATATGTTGCGTTGGGGTAATCAGAAATATTTCAGTGAAAGTTTTGCAAAGCTTTTAAAAAATCTCTTTGCTTTTCATATTTAAGAGAACCATTGTGCACATCTTCAGCTCTGACTGTGTTCACACAACTGCCTTGATGCAGCTCCTAATGGTGTTGAAAGAAATTGCAGCAACATTTCTGAAGTGTTTTGTCGCTGATGTGGTAAAAGTCCCCAGCCACACCATTAAACCCCATTATCATCTGTCGAAATATTTCCCATTTTCCTTCCAAACTAATGGGATTAAATATCTTCCAACAGGCTCTAGAGCAGATGAACACTGTAGTGGGGGTGGGTATAGATAGTGTGAGGAGGTAGGCAGCAGGTTGTGACAATCAGTGGTCCTGACACAATTAGTGGCAAAAACTTGGGGATAATGAAATTTTGTTGGACCTTCTGTGCAGCGGCAAAAAGTTTTCCCACCTCAAGAAATCTTGAGACAAAGAATGCTGAGAGGGAATCCTCGAGGTAGCTCTTGTCTGGAGTCCCTCTTTCCCCTCGGACTGAACACACATAAAACTCCCTGCACGTGGATGGACAGCAGTGGACAGGAATGCATCTCGCTCTACAGACACTCCTGCCTGAGCAGCTGCAGTTTTCCCAGGTTGTCTCGTTCCCTGTGCACAGTCTCAGGAAGGAGGAACAATTTGTATGCTCCTGTCTGTACCTGTGGAGCTCCAGGCAGAACGCCTCGGGTGCTCCCCTGGGGCAGAGCCGCTCCATGTGCTGCCCAAATGGCCCATAAATTATTTGTTCACCTGTTTTGAATATTTACAGCTTCAGCAAATGAAACCCTGCATAAAACTGATGACATTGAGTTATTTCATACACCCCAATAGCCTCGTTCTTTTGATTATCTCAACATTTTGGATTCAAATTGCCTTAACCGTAAGTTAAAAGTTGTCTTAGTGTGGGAACATGAGAAAAAACATTCTGGCAGAAATTTGTCAGTAAAATTCTCACTAAAAGGGTAATCAGAGCACAATTCGAGAAATTAGAACTGGGTTTGAGGGGAGGATTCTCTTCCTTTTTTAATCAGGGCAAGTTATGTTCTAGGACTTGCAAATATAAAACCAAATTAAGCAAATCACAGAAGTGAGAAAGTGCAATGTAAAATTGCTGTCAGCACAAAACACGAGTTACATAAATCATAATAAATTTTTAGATTTTATAAATAATAAATCACATAAATCTTTAGGACTCCTTAAAAATCATAACGAGAAAATAATAATCAACTAATGTATCAGCTTGGTATTGCACCAAATAGATGGGGATTTTTTGTTTCAAATGGCATTTAGTACTGATCAAAAAAACAGATAAAACTCGATGTAATAACCAGATCCATTCTGTTTAGTGCCTTGGAATCTTGCATTTAGCAGAACAGTTTCACCACAAATGGTATTTTAACTCTGGCTGTTTCACATTTTAATTGAAGTCTAAATTTTCTAATGAAGTTTTCATTATAGGAAGTTCACTGAAGTGCATTTCCAGTATGGGAATTGCAGCATCCTGGGGGTGCCAGCTCAATGGAGAATGGTAAAATTAATGTCAAAATTCTTGGTTTATTACCATGAGGATGGAGGAGGTTTCAGAAATAAAAGAGGTTTCATAACCTGGCCTAAATAATACAGTAATTTTATGGGAAAATGAGAGAGTGGGAGGTTCCTGCAGAGTGATTTGTTGGCCTTTTGGGTAGCGCTGGATAAGAGATCTGGTACTGACCTTTGTTACAGAGGATAAAACGGATTTATGATCTCTGAGCTGTCAACGACATCATGGAATTTTTAGAAGGGGATGAGTTATTTATCCAAATTCATCCTAAAGGCTTCATCTTCTGTTGGTAAATATTGTGTTGAGATCAAGATTTTTTTTTTTTTTGGTGTGTCCAAGTGTGCTTCACTTATGACTAAGTTTGTTAGTTAGCAGAAAACTTTGCCCTACAGGCGCCTCTTTAATCTCCCAGATACCTGATTGGAGAATTCAGGTAAAAGACGATTTAAAAGTGTCCTGGGTCTGGAGGGAGACAAGCTGTTCTTTGCTTTTAATGCTTTGGCTTTGTGTCTGCCCTTTTCTGTATTTTCTGCTGCCTGTTATGCTTTTAATGGGTATAAAGTTGTCTCTCTCAGACACAAATTTCCTCAGCTAGATGATGTTCCCTGCTCACCACCACCCCATTTCTACTGATCTCTCCTTCAGGAGAGAACAGGAAAACACCATTTGATATTGTGTTTGAACTCAGACTTTAAAATAGAGCTCAGGAGAAGCAAGGACTCTTGTCTGAGCGAAGAGTTGATTTAATCAGAGTGAAAAACATACACACTTGTTACCTTTCCCTCTTTCCTTTCATCTCTGAGTTGGTGTTATTACTGTGGAAAACAAGGTTCTATAATCTCCATTTTTCTCCTGGGGAGAACACAGTGGGAGCTTCCAAGAATTTGGAATGTGTTGTTGCAAAGGATTTTAGCATCCAGTGCCCAATGTGAGATGCTGGCGTGGAGGCACAGTGTGAAGTAGGTCTTTCTACAAACACTTGCCTGATGCTTTAAATGTCTGACAAAGCAAAGGGTGATGGTTTTGTCACAACCTGTCACAGGTGACGTGTCAGATGCTCAGCGGTGGTGCACGGCCTTCTGTACTCACTTTCTGGTGAAAATCAATGCTAAAATTGTTAAGAGTTGACCATTCCTCCTGAAATAATTGAAGATATTTTGATGGTCTCTTATGCTGCATGACGTGTTGGAGACACTCCAGAACTTCCCTATGTGAGACAGGCAGTGTCACCTGGGTGAAAACTTTGGGGGAGAAAATCACAGGTTTTGAACTTGTAGAAACATGGAAACACAAACAGTGGCTTAAAGGAATTTTGTTTTATGTAAAATGTTGATTGTTATAGTTAAAAACTCAGAGTCTTGCATGTAAACTTCATCCACATCCACCTGTGTAGCAGTTCCAGACCCCTGTGGAGTGTCTTGTGTTTCCCCTCTGCCCAGATTGAACTTCGGGGTAAATTTGCTCTTTTGTAACTTCGTGCACCCGCAGACTCTTGGGCACCATGATTTCATTATTGCCATTAGCTTAATGAAGCCCAGCTTCAAATCACACTTCTTGTGAGGGACAACTTCCACCCCCAGCGGCACTGCCCTCTCCTTCCTCACCAAATTACCCTGGCTTATGCCTCAGCTCTACATCCACACAATTAATTCCAGCAGGCGGAGGCAAAAGTCATCGTCTTGTGCCAGAGCAACATATACAAAATGCACTCCACTCTATATATTAACTCCTGCTCTTTTCTGCAGCAGCACCAGCTCCATCAGTCCCTTTCATTTAGGTTTCTCTGCCTAAAGCTTCCCAAAATTGTAAAGCATGGAGAGGAAGTGCTCCCTAATTGGCTCTATGGTAAATGGAGAAAAATCTCATTAAAGTTGAGGAGTTATTTGTGGATGTTGACGAAGAAAACAAACCTTTGTGCCTGGAGTTCACTGCCTTATTTTAATGGAGTTCATCGTTATTTTAATTTATATGTGGCTTGGATTTAAATACAAAGGACAGTCTGGGTCATGTCTAGAGAAATTTGGTGGCAGCTGTTGCTGTATAACCAAGGCAGAAGATGCACTGAGGTATGTATATACAGATATTTTACTGTGGCAGAGAGCTGGTTACAAGATCCAGAATTCCCCAAGGGAAATAACAGATTTATTTTTTGTTTATTTATTTATTTATTTAAAGATTTGAGGAAAATTGGTTGCCCAGAGAAGCTGTGGATGCCCCTGGATCCCTGGCAGTGTCCAAGGCCAGGTTGGACAGGGCTTGGAGCAGCCTGGGACAGTGGAAGGTGTCCCTGCCCATGGCAGGGGGGAACAGGGTGATCTTTAAGGTCCCTTCCAACCCAAACCATTCTATGATTCTATGATATTCGTAATTTTGAGCTAATTTTTTTATTATTGAAGTATCACAGGCATCCAGAGTGAGTTTAAGAAAACCTCCTGGCACATGTGTGTGTTGGAGCACAAAGAGAGTGACCTGGGAATAATTCCAGGACTTTTTTCGGTTATTCTGTGACCTCACAGTTTGAGTGTAAATACTTTGATATCCAAAGTCAAATATGAATGAAAGTTGAAAAAGACTTCAGAGAGGTTTAAAAAACCCCAACACCCCTGAAAAACCACAAAGGGTAAATCAGAGGATGGGAGAGGAAATAATGGGAGAATAACTCTGAATCAACTGTAAACTTTTCTGTTATAATGGGTTTAGATTTCTTTACCTTTCTCTGCAGGTCTCTCTTTTCTTGTTGTTGTTGGTTTTTGTTTGGTTAGTTTGGTTTTTGTTTGATTGGTTTTGGGTTTTTTTTTTGTTTGTTTTCTGGTTGTGGTTTTCCTCGTTGTTTTCTTATTTCTCCAGTGGAATGCAATTGGCTTCGTAGGAAATGTTGCACTGATATCTGGATATATTTCATAGGAAAATAAAGGATTAAGTAGGTCAACTTACTACTGAAACTAGCTCACATAGTATTCTAAATAGTTTTTTTACCAATCAAATAGACACCCCAATTAATGAAAATATGTCAATTAAACATATACGAAAGGAAGAAACCTCCATGAGACCTAAACTTTACTTATATTTTTAAATTAAGTTTTCCATAACTAATAGTGATATATATTGATTATAGAATTGGTTCTGTTATCATTGCATTAAGAAATACCTTGGATCAGGACCTTATTAAAAACATTCTTTAGAGCATCCATCAATAAATGGTTCAAATGCTGCTGTTTGTGGTGGTGGTTCCACATCGCTCCTTATTGTTTTTATTACCATATATTTATTTTTCACAAGAGAAATAAGAAATACTTCTCAGGGAAGTTGCCCTTCTAATGTTGAGATCTGTTCTTTCTCTTTTCACCACCTACCTTGGGTCTAAAAGATGGAAATATATTCATCTGTGCACAGCTCCAGAGATTTTAAGAGTATCTCGTCTAACAAAAATTTATGAGAGAGAAAACTCCTTTTGTTTGCATTGTTTAAGGCCAGAAGAGAGTCTGTAGCCTGACCTTCTGTAAATGTCAAACCTTAAGAGCTCCTGAATTGTTCTTTGCTTCTAATAGAAAACAGGCAGCCCTCCCTGTGACTGTCAGAATTGTTATTGCTTCTGAAGGCTTGTCCATCCAGGAGTTCATTAACTTGTTTGTATTCACTTCCAGGCTAATTCACCATCTTCAGCCTCGAATTTTTCTATTGACGGACAGAATTATGTTGTTAATATTTTGTTCTCGAAATTCATGTAGGGTTCTATGCAGGTGCCATTGCAGAGACAGGGGAAGTCCGTGAATCATAAAATCATGGAATGGTTTGGGTTGGAAGCGATCTTCAAGATCATCCAGTTCCACCCTCTGCCATGGGCAGGGACACCTTCCACTGTCCCAGGCTGCTCCAAGCTCCCTCCAGCCTGGCCTTGGGCACTGCCAGGGACCCAGGGGCAGCCACAGCTGCTCTGGGCACCCTGTGCCAAGGCCTGCCCATCCTCCCAGGGAACAATTCCTTCCCAATATCCCATGCAAACCTCCTCTCTCAGTCTGAAGCCATTCCCCCTTGTCCTGTCACTCCATGCCCTGGTGAAAAGTCCCTCTCCTCATGTCTGGAAGGCTATGAACTGGTGGATGATCACACACTGCAACCTTTTCAGAACCCTGAACACAGTACACGTAATCCACGCGCATTAAACAACCGCGTTATTTCGACAAATGCAATTTGTGATCACACAGGCCAGAACATAGAGCGAGTCAATAGCTGAACGTAATTAATCCTTCAAACAACTTTTGACAAGTAGATTAAAAAATTTGCAGCCTGATTCCGCATTATGTCTTTTCATTTATTCATGGCTGTAAACACGGCAGCACCTGTGGCGCGAGCGGTGCCCGCTGAGGACACAGCGTATGTTGTGCCACCTGTGCCATCCCCCGCCTTCCCAAAGCAGCAACGGGCTGCAAGCCTGGCTCCAGCAGCACTTTGTAGCTCTGAAGGCAGGACTTGCATCTGAAAGTGGAGTAACAGAGAGAGCAGAATTGAAAATGCGCTGGATGAATTGTTCTTTCCGAGGGCAGTCGTGGAATCCTCAGGAATATTCAGCCGGTCACTGATTTAACCACCCACAAGGCACCATTCAGTAACACAAGCTGACAGGCAGGACATTTCTAGAAGCTCACTGCACATCTCAGATCACTTTTGAGGTAATGAGGCTCTCAGACCTCTCTCTCCTCTTACTCTGGGCCCATAGATTCAGAATTGATTTGACTTTCAGAGGTTCCATACCTCTGCCAGGTGCAATTATATTTCCATTCTCTGCAAACAAAAGAAAACCCCAAAGTATCTAATGTTTCTTTTTTTTTTTTTTTTGTTTTGGTATTGGAATCAAACAGGTTTGTGTGACAACAAAAGAGTCTTGAAAGTCACTGCATGAATCTGTGACATCCAAGGGGTAGAACAGGAAAGGAAGTTAAATATGACTGGTGTTCTGTTTCCCAGACCTTCAACATAAAAGATGAGTTTCCAAGGAGGAATATTGCTGATATACAACCCAACTCACAAATTTATTTTTTTTTTATACGTCTAGAGCCCTTCATTGAGAGCATCCTATAATGGTTTATAGCAAGTGTGAATCACAAGCTGTGGAGAGTAGCTTGACTGCTGCATTATTGGAGCCCTGATACTGAGAGCTGGAATTTAGGGAAGGCAAAAATAGGGAAAAGAGCCAACAGTGTTGCAGCTCGGGCATGGGTAAATCCTTTCCTGGTAGGGTCAGGGTGGGATCTGTGCTGGCAATATCCCACTTGTGATGGAAGATCTGGGAGAGAAACAAGAATTTGGAGTCATGGAAATTCTCTGCTTTTGGACATCTGCGTCACGAGTAAGGTAAGAGTGGAGGCAATGTGTGGGTCTGGAAGCAGGAGTGGTGTAACTCCAGGGAATGTTTCAAAGCACTTGGAAGCTGGGGCCCTCTGGGACCTAAGCTTGGCTTAGCAGAAATGAGGGGAAAGTTGATGGTGAAGGGGAATTCTCTTTATAAACACCAGAAAATTAGAACTGAGCGTGGGTGGGTTTTTGGAAGAAGGAGACCAACCAAAAAAAATCTAGAGCTTTTTAAAAGACTTCAAAGTCTCTTGAAAGGTAATTCTGATTTATGGAAAAGGCAATCAGTTCTGAGAATGTTTCCTTACATGGGCCTCTTCACCAGATAAAGAAAACATTGCTGTCCTTACTGATTTAAGACTACCCTGACTGAAAACATTTTGTCTTCCTGAAATCTTACAAAAGGATCAAGAATTAATTTCACTTCTTAAATTACTGTAGTTTGGATGCAAGATCAAATATTCAGCTGGTTTAGTTAGGATTGTCTTGTTTTTTTGTTTTTTTAATCACACTGGAACTCCAAAAATGTGGATTCATAACAGCAAGTTCTAGATGAACTTGTTACTTTAAAGGGTGTTGGATGTGGTGTTATCACTGTTCCAGGTCTGTGGCTTTTTCAGTACCAGGATGAGAAAATGTCTTATATTTTTTGTCTGCCTTTTTTTCTTATATAATTATTTTGCTGCAAAGACCAAGAATTAATGCAGCCAATACAAAAACCAGACAGCTTGTAATGCTTTGCTTTTCTGGGTCAAATGAATTTTCATAGAGCACAAACTTTGAAATCAAATACTATATTTTCTTCAGAAAATTTGAACAGCTAACAAGCATAAAAGGGCATTTAGATGATTATTTGGAGTTGTATTTATCAGAAAGAAAGATGTTTCCCTTTTAATATTATGACAGGGAGAGCAGGCAGACCAAAGGTCTGAACACAGACTCCGCAAACAGAGGCCCCATCAATGCCTGCAACACAAATGCTGGAAGGGACAATCTGTTTTAGTTATGCTTTTGAGCACACTTTAAATGTAATTTTAGTGCACAATAAAAATGAATGCTCTGTTTTCCAAATGCATCTGCTGAGCTCGAGTTTCCATACCAGATGGCTTTATATTATGTTAAAACTCCACATACAGTACGCGAGTGCTCGCTGGAGCTGCTGAAAGTGACCTTGCATTTTTTTTCTGCATGAGCAAAAGACATGACATTTATTAATTTTGACATGCAAAAATGTTGCTCTTCTCAGTTTGTTGTCGTATTCTGTTTTACCTGGGTTTAGGGGTTGGTTGTTTTTTCTGGTCAGAAGCGTGTGGTGTTTCTAATTTAAAGATGGATTCGGATACAAGCTATGCCCAAATTGCACATAAATCTTGTTCAACACACGCGGTGTTTATGTTACTAAATACCAAACATAAATCACGTCTGGGCTATTGGATTGTGACTTTTTTTGAGTTTGCAGCTGGCAGATGTCCAGGCTTTATCTTTCATTCATCCCTGAGCCTGCTCTGCCCTCTCCCTGTGTCATTGAGTCCACGGATGCTCTGACCCAAGGCGTGACACGGAACCAGCGTGGCGACGCCTTTGGGTGGCAGTCAGCTGCTGTCCCTGCAGCTCTGGGGGCTCCACCTCAGGGGTTTTTTGTCTGCCAAGACTCTGTGGAGAGAGCAGTGCCTAAATTTAGACTGTGAGTAACGCCTGGGCTGCACCTCACCAGTGAAACCTCGGTGAGAAACGAAATGTCACCGTGTCACTGACATTTGTGCTGTTCCTCCACAGAAAAGTCCGTGTCCTGCAGAGCTGGAGCTGTGCAAAATGTGTGAAAACCCTCCCTTCTCCACTGTTTTTCCTGTTGTCTGCTTTAGAATGACCAGTGACTATTCCAGCTGTGAATGGCTAATTATACATTGAATTTCATCGCCCTGTCCTCAGCTTGGCCCTTTTTTTAAGAGCAGGGTGAAGTTTTAACCATGATAACCTGCTGAGGGCAGGGGATGCCTGAGCAGTGAGAACATGGAGCTGGATGTCTCTGCATCCCTGTGGGGCTACCAGGTGCTGATAACAATTCTTTTCACCTGACCTTTAGGCAGCAAATATGCCATGCAGGAGAGAAGTGCTCTTCTGGATGATTTTTCTCTAATTCTTTTATTACTGAGACCATATTTCCCACTTACAGGTCATGCAGACCACCTATTCCTTGGTGATTGTGTTAATTTGCACTTAATTTGCCTGGCTGTTCATTAATCTGAAATTTGGTGTGGTTTCCACCTTCTGTCTCAGTTGCCAGCAATTGTTGGTGTGTTATTCCTCACAGCATTTCTGCAAGGTGGAAGAAATGTTTAATATTTTTACTGTGGCTCGAGAGATAAAAGAGCCTCACTTGCCATCGAGTGCCCAGGGAAATACTGGAAATTGGAAAGGGAATACCCAAATTCTAGGATAGTTTCCTAATTACTGAATCAGTGGGAACTACTCATTCTTTTACACTGATTCCAGTAGACAGAGGAGCAAGAGGAAAAGGGGCTGGCATTCATCTCCATCTGCTCCTTGCAGCCTTAAATGAGCTGCTTGTGGAGGTATAAATCTCTGTATCCAAAAGATTCCCGTTGGGTACCCTTTGGAGATTTTGTGCTGATCCAGAATCAGTTTAATTTATTCCATCAATTTCTTCATGTATGACCCAGAAAAAAAAATAATTAAGATTAGACTTTATTTTTGACTTCTTTGTACGTTCTGCTCTTATTGAATTATATTTTACCACAATTTGCCAATAATTTATGGAAGATTTTGTGTGATTGAATACAGTTTCCACGCATGACTGTGAAACATGAAAAGTCATCTTATAATCGGCGTGTTCCCATTAATATTGATGTCATAACACATTGCTGCATCAATTGTAAAAAACGGCTCAGATAAGGAGAGCAAACAGAAAACGTTCCCAGTAAAGTTATTCAGACCTGACATGCAGAGCAGCAGTGGCAAAGTCAAGCAAGGAGACTTTGCAGTGGCATTTTACTGAATGACTAAAATTTTATTGACTTATGTTCCACATGATGGAGCATTAAGCAGTCCCCCACACCCTAATTCCTTTCTCAATGGCAGCGGGAATGACCTGCAATTCCCATCAAATTATGTTTCCTTGTGTCTTTCGGACTTTATGTTGCTTTTTGTTTTTACTGCTTTTTTTCCCCCCTCCTCAAGCCTATCTCCAGAGTTAAGGAATTTATTTAGGAAAGTTTTAAAAAGTTCTTTTAATGTGTTCTGAGAGATACAACTTTTCATAAGATTTGCCTGTATTTCACTCTTTGGAAATGCATGTTTTTTTATATAATACTTCATATCGATAATAAAAGGAGTCCTACTTATCTGTGGGCATCTTTCACCACAGAGCAGACATTGGAAAGTCTTGATTCATTTCCCCAAACCACAAATGAGCTGAGAGATGACAATGCTGGGTCGTTTGACTGCCCCAGCACTCGGAAAAGAAATCTGCTGATGTGAGGGCTGAGAACTTGGCTTTTAACGGAGTGGTTTTGAAGTTCTTTTATGGTTCTTCTGCTACAGCAACATAATGCACACCCAGTCTGGTGTGTATTACACACAGGGCAGTGCAGACAGATTGTTATGGTTTCAAGTTCAGGTTACTCTCAAGAAAGTCCAGGAAATTGCAGGAAAAGCAAGGATAAAATGTTGGTATCCTAAGCAAGTGGTGGTTTTCCTGCTACTGGCTTAATTTAAAACAAAATGTTTGATTTTGCCGCCAGTTTTATGTGCTCAAATGTCCTACTCTGATAATCCACATGAAAACGCAGCAGGAAAAGATGATGAACTGGGATTTAGGCCTTTCCCTCTGCCTAGGCGAGGGAAGGACGCAATCTAAGGAGTTGTTTGGATGTGGAAAATGTTTCACTGTTGTTTTTTTTCCCCAGAGAGATGAATCGAGAGGGCTCCCCTCAGAAGGCAGCACTGGTGACAGTGCTCCTGCTTGGGAGGAGGCACAGAACTGTCCTGAGTCCCCTTATGGGCACTGGAAACTGTTTAATCGGATTTACTCCTCCTTAGCATTTCCTAAAGCAGTCATCTTAACCTTTTTTGGGATGAAACTCAGTAAGTTTGGCCCAGCAAGGTAAAAATTCTTGATTGTGATGTTGGTAGAAGTTTGCAAAAATCAGGAGAACGTCTTTGCTTCTCCCTGACACTAATTCTTTTCTCATCTATCAGAATTCCTGCAGAATGTCTCAGACCCTGGGATTATAAGTGGCACAGCCACATTTCATCTCCCAGGTTCCCCAAGAAATGAGCGGCAAGACAATAATTATGAATTTCTGTACCTTGATGTCAACCTGGGGCCCTGTCAAGTATCAGCCTTCCGAGCCTTTGTGGGACTTGGCCTCTTCTTTGGGCTTCTGGATTTGTAGCCACGCTTTCATCCTCTGGTATCTTTGGACATTCAGTGCTTTATGTTCATCTTTGCATCCCTGGCTGCTGTGGAAATGACATCTCTCACTAGAATGCAAACCCTGAGGAAACCAGATGCGCTGATGGGGCTCAGATGCTCAGCCAAAGGAGTCACAATCCTGTTCAAATTGTCATTTTCTCAATTTTTTTGAGTAGCCATTCTGTTCACTTGGATTGTGGTCTTTTGAAGGGCGTTTTCAAGGGGCAGCGTGTGCTCCTGGAGACAAAATTCACTTCAGTTGTTCTTGTAGCACAACGTGCAACTGCAAATGGCCGAAATTCCATTCCAGCTGGTCCCCTGCAAACACCTTGGCCTCCACACATCCTCCCTGGTGCCTGACTCCTTGCCAAAGACATTTTCCATGCACGGAACATACACAGAAATATTTGTAACCTGCATGTGCACTGTGAAAACGAGACGCAGTTCCAGTGAAAGATGCAACTTTTGATCCTTTACTGGATGAATTCCATGTTTTGAAGTGTCTGAAGGAGGGAAGACCACAGCAGGTCTTTCATCTTTCCTGTTGGTTGATCTCTGTAATGTCATGGTAAGGGGTGCTGTATGACAAGAGAAAATGCAGCCCTGAAAAGATTTTCCTATTCCTCTCCCTTGCTTGTAATTTGTATTTATTTCCTTTTGGGGTTATCTGTTAATGATATTTTTCCCTTGGAATCTTGCTAGTTTGATTTAAAGGAGTGATTTAGAAAACAAGGGCAAGAGAGTCTGATGAATAATTGTGAAAATATGAGATGTGCTGGAAAGAGTCTGAGCTCCTTGGGCAATATTTTCATCTGACCTCTAAAAAATACTTTGCAGGTGTATGTATCTGAATACAAAATGACCAACATTTGCATATGCAAATCCCACCTCTGCATTTGCACAGTGTATTTGGATGAGCAATTGAGTCCTCTCTGTGCAATAATTGTCATTTCTGTGTGGAAGTGACCTGGTGGTGGCTGTTTCACCCCCTTTTTTATTAACGTTGGTTTTATGACGCTGCGCCTGCCTGTGGGTGCTTTTCTGTTTTGGAGGTAAAAGAGACAAATTTTCAGAGCTGAGCATTTTCAGGGCTAGGTGGGTATTGGAAGCTCTGAAATCTCCAAAGAGCACCATATTGTGTTTTTATTTAAATCCAGAGATCACTATGTGGCTCTTCAACTTCAGACTTCTCATTAAACATAAAATTGCAAAATCCATATTTTTATCACTCTTAGGCAATAATGCTATTGAAAAATATAGACCTAAGATTGCAGAGAGTTAGAACGAATCATTCAAGTGCTCAACATTTAATGTGAAGCGCAAAATCTGATAGAACAATGTGAAAAGACATATTTTAAAAGGGAATAAGTTATGTTTTGTCTGATGCTCCCTGCCTGCTCCTGCTGCCTTTTTTTCATCTCTGCCTGGGGACAGAAATTACCCAGTTCTGTGGCCAAAATTTATGGATGATAATTTGGATCCAAAGACCGATTTTTTTTTTTTTTTTGGTCTTCTTAGAAGTTTAGGTTGGCCTTTTGTTGTTGCATCCCCAAGAGAACATAGACACATAGATCCCAGGTGTCTCCTTGGGTGTAGGATAACAAAGATAATTACAGCCTTCTCCTCGACCTCTGACAAATTCCTTAACTTCTTCATGCCCAAGAGTCTTACATGGTGAAGGCTTCACCCATGGAGTCCCTTAAGTGTTGAAAGTTTGGATTCTGGGCAAGTCAAGCTCCTTGATCTTGACACTGTAGAAAAAATAGAAATTAGCCTCATGACGTTGCACCGGGGTTCCACAGAGTTCAGAAAAAAAATCAGTAGCAGGGTGGGGCTGTGGTGGGCTCCTCATGAAGAGCTGGGCAGCTGGAATTGCCAGGAGACAGGCAGGAGCACAGTTCTGACCTCCCTGCAGGCGTTCAAATGTCCCTGTTCATCGGGAGATGGGGCAGTTCCGCCGGTGTGTGACAGCTGTGCTCAGCTGCTCTGCCTGACAAGGCTAACTCCAGAGAGCCGTGGGTCGCTCTTGGAGATCTCAGGTGAGAGAAGGACCAAGCGAGCTCTTCATCTCATTTGATTTTTGTGCCAGCAAGAAATACAGAAAAAAAAGAAGAAAAGAAAGCTTAATTTATTAACCTAATTTTGGAGCAATCACTGGGGACAGATTGGTTCTGGAGCTTTCACTACGGACTGTGCCAGTCACTACGTGAAGTCATTAAATAGTCATGGGAGCTTTTGTCTCCCTCTCTTGGGTGCAGACATTATCCATCAGGAGAGGAAATCTTTTTTCTGCCTGTGGAAATGGGAGTGATCAGGCAAATGATCCACAAAAGAAGCAATTATCAATCAGGTGTCAGGTGTAGCAGAAAGAAAGGAACTGGGTTTGCTTCTCTGAACCGTGAGGGCTGGAAGAGGTGTTCAGAGTGGGAATGAGATGCTGGGTGGTGGCTGATGGAGTTAGAAGGGATCATGGCAGCTTGTAGCTGTCAATGTTTATGGAATCATAGAATCATTGAGGTTGGAAAAGCCCTCCAAGACCATTGACTCCAAGCTGTGATTGATCCCCACCTTGTCACCCAGCCCAGAGCGCTGAGTGCCACGTCCAGGCATTTCTTGGACACCTTCAGGGATGGGGATTCCAAACTTCCCTGGGCATCTCCTTCCAATGCTTTCCTCACTCTTTTAGTGTGGAAATTTTTCCTAATGTCCAACCTGACCCTCCCCTGCCACAGCCTGTGGCTGTTTCCCCTTGTCCTCTTGCTTGTTATCTGGGAGAAAAAGAAATAATGAAATGCACAGTTCAGTGGGAGCCAGGTAAACCTGGATTTTACAGCCCTTGTGAATCAAACCAGACAGATTTATGTGGTGCAAATAGAAATGTCCCAAGTTTAGTTTTCTGAACATTTGGTCAGTCTGGCAGGAAAAGTGAATTCCAATGGCAGCAGATTGGGCCTACAGATACTTGGAAAACCAAGTCCTGAGGAGCGGGAAGTATGTGAGGGTAAAGGGATAAATCTCATGCCCAAATGGGGAAAGAAAGACCCTTTTGACTGGTTCTCTTCTGATATGCATCACTTCTGGATTGCATTAATATTTTTTTCCAGGAATAACAATGTCTTGTTCCCTTCACCATGTCAACAGTGATGTGTTCCCCTTACAGACTGGGACAATGAAAAGTGCTAGCTTAGATGAATTTCATTTGGTGTTTGTTTTGCATTCTCTACCTTCTCATAATTTTTTAAAAACGCAATTGTGATTCATTTTAGCCTTACTTTTGCAATCTGAAGAACTTCTGTGACACTCAAGAGGTGTGATGAATTACAAAACACAGAGGAAGTGTTATCTCTTGCTTTTGCTGTGAGCACAGGTTTTGTTCTACATGGCTTTCCTTTCTGTCTTTCCAGCTTCTGATACATGTTTGCTTCCATCAGGTCTCCAAACAGCACATCTGGGGGCTGGTGTGTGCCCTTGTGAGTATATGTACTCCAAGTGTAAGTCGTTAGTAAGCAGTGTAATTCGTTAGTAATTTGAATTACAAAATCAGCCACCGTTCCATTTGCAGCGTTACCCATTTACACAAGCAGCACATTTTTTATCAGTGCTTTTCTTTGTCCGAGAGGAAGATGTTGATCAGAGCTCTCATGGTGCTTTTTGATGCATTTGTTTATTCCTGGCACAAAGGCGATATCTGATCAGAGCATCAGCCTGGTCCCACAGAGGCTCCGTCTGCTCCCGTGCTGGACTTGCTGACTCCAGTGGAATCTCCATAACAGGGGCTGGATCTCCTCAGTTGTGAACCTCTTCCAAGTGTAGTACACATTTACCTCTTAGAAAAGCTAATCAATTACGCAAACAAGGCACATGCACTGGGAAAATTGAGTATCTTGTTAATTCAGTGGACAGAGGTGATGAGATCTTCATCCCAAACACCAATTCACAGGTGGAGTTTCATGGGAAAAAGGTGGACAGCCCATGATATTCCTTGTTCCTCATAAAGATTTCACATCTTCATTTTATCTTGTCCTTCAGAGAACTTTTTTTCACACAGAAGGCAAAACATCATTTGGATTGCAGAAATGCATCATTTCAATATTCCCATCACTTTTTTAAGGAGGAAATGTTTTACCTCTCCTTGAATGACCGTGCCTAACTAGACAATGCTGTTTTAGCAGGGTTTAAATTGCCCTTTAAATGCTGGTAATAATGTGTCCAGAGTGCATTCTCACTTTTATATAAATCTGAATTTCCTTCCTGCAGAGGGACTTGGACAACAGGAAAAGGGAAACCTTTTCCTGAGAGGGAACACGAAGGGAAACTTTTTTAATAACATTGATGCTGCAGTGGGTGACGGTAGAAGAGACAAGGATGAAAGAACAAGAGCAAATCCTTTACCTTGAAACAACAAACCCTAAATGTGTGATTGAAGTGACCACGAATTGCCATCATTAGTATATTGCTGACACAATCCTGATCCCAAAATTCCTTTAAAAATCTTTCAGCATTTGAGTGATTGTGGTGCTAATAATAGGATGATGCTGCAATTTTATTGTCAGGGTTGTTCTTGGGCTTGACATTGTCTTTATCAATCTGTTAATGAAAATAATGCTTATGTAAGGTGTTATTATGAATTCCTGGTTCGGAGCCAGAGATGGGGGCAATGATATTCTGTAGTCTGGCATGTTACAGAATAGTTTTGTTTAATTTCTTTTCTCAGTGAGCACTGGAGAGAGAAAGACTTGGGTAGTGGAGTGTTATTTAAAAACCCCACAACTGTTCTGAAACAAGCAGTGAATCCGCCCAAATTGTCTTTCAGATTTGAAAGACATCAGCACAAAAAAATGGGGGAAAAAAAAGAAAAAAAGCTGGTAAGTTCAATGCTTGATAGAATCTCATTGAATTTTTTCAAACTTGAGGCCCATTTCTAACACATTTGAAATATAAACATGTCTGGAGCTTTGCATCTATGCCCATACTTGCAAAATGCAGGGAGGAAAGCAAATAGATTGCTGTTAAATGTTTCTCAGTATAAGTCACAGCTCCATTTTATATGCCCATATGAGCATTATTTCAACACCTTTGTCAACTTGCCCCATCCCTCAAAGTGTCCAAGGCCAGGCTGGATGGGCTCTGAGCAATCTGGGATAGTTGTCCCTGCCCATGGCAGGGGGTGGGACTGGATGAGCTTTAAGGTCCCTTCCGACCCAAACCATCCTGTTACTCTATGATTTATTTATTATTTTTGTTGTTGTTGTTGTGAATCTTAAATTTAGGCACATTATAGCGATATTCTTTTCCCTGGTTCTGTAGGAGCTGGAAGCATTAGAAGAGGCAAGTACTTATGGTGCTGAACAATTTGTCCCTGCCAGCTGATTCCCAGAGTCTTCTTCTGGGAGAGAGCAGAGTTTCAACTGCTTTGCAGGCAGATTGTAAACTGGCAATCTAGGTCATTGTAAATACAAAATAAACCAGCTGCCAATAAAACTGAAATATAATTCTCTATTCCCAGTACATGCAAGCAAAGAAACAAATCCAAGATATTCGCAGTGACAGCTGACATTCCCTCCTCAGTCTGTGGTGCCGTGTTCTTCCACTTACTGAGCAGCCTCAGGTGCTGCAAGGACAAAGAGATGATGGGGATGCAGCCTGAGAAAATGTTTGATTCTGTGGCACTCACATTGTAAAGGACCTTACTTTGCAACTAAGCACCTGGCTTTGAGTGGATCTATTTGTGGGATAAGACACTGCCAAAGGTGACTGAGGGCAGCAGGATTAGACACCGGGTTTGTTTTGAAGGAGGCCCAAGATTTGCAGTGTCACTTGGCAGCTCAGAGTACCAAAGCCATCCCGAGCTCCATTACCCTGCAGGGTGTAAAAGATTGGGTGAGTATCTAATTGCTTAAAAATTCCTCCGATGCCCACGTGCTGAGAGCTGCCTTCCTCCATTGTCGTGTTCTCCCCAGACAAAAATATAAACACAAGGCAGTTCTGAAAAGCTAATTGAAGGATTGGCCCCAGTTTGTTGTTCCCACAGATACCCTTTGATTTGTCAGTGCCACAAATTGCATCATGTGTTGGTGTTGGTGGACAGGATGGTGCTTTCTACAACCCCAGTGAATGGGTTCTCGGGCATTTTTCACCATCATCATCTCCTGATTGTGCCGAATCACAGACTTTGGTTCTTCATGGTGATATTCAGCTCTCAGAGGAGGTGATACCAATTTTATTTATGGTTATAATTTATGGGTTTTCTGAGTCGTATGAGATACAAACTTCAGCATTTCTCCCTCTGATATTTTCGTTGACCTGAACCTTGGTCTGATTCTCATTAATAATTCTGCACATGAGGATTAAATCTTTACAGTTTTAAGAATAAGAATTGGTGTCACTAAAAAAGCCAAATCTATATCTTATTTCCAATATAATACTGAACAAAGAAGAACTAAAGATCTGTTCTGACAGATTTCTGACAACAAAAGAAATCTGAAGAGATGCCATGGACTCCACTGGAGTCAGTTCCAGCTGCATTATGCTGAGAGAAGGCCCAAAAATATTTTGAACGCTGTTCATTGTCTCTTAGACAGTTCTCAGTCATTTTATTTGCCGAGTTTCTCTCACAGCTGGATTAAGATTTAGCAATTTTCTTTCCTCCTCTCCCTCGGATCAGTCACGAGCCTGTGGGAGATGAACACGACTCTGGAGCAGAGCCCAAATCTGTTGAAACCCAGGCATGGCTCATGGTGAGGCTGTTTTTCGTTGGAATTGTGTTCAGGCACGGTGTCACAGGCATTTGGGAAACAGTGGGAAGGTGAACAGGCACAGCCTTAGAGGTTTTACACCACAGAAATCCCAGATCTCGAAAAGGGACATCATGGAACCAACTCTGATCAAACAAATTGGTGGAATCTCAGTCTAAAGTCTGGTGTTAGTTGCAAAAAACAGGAATTATGAGGAAGCTCTGGAGGGAGAAAAAAAAACCCAACCAAACTTTTTTTCTATAGAAAAAGATTGTTTTCATTGAGATTTATTGAGGTAAACCCCCATTCTCCCCTTACCTTTCTTTCTCCAGAGGCATCACTCAATGCTCCAGAGGCAAACTGAAAAAGAAAAGAATGATTAACAAAGGAGTTCTCATGAAGACCAAGCAGCAGAGAGGTTTTGTGCCTTTCCACTGCCCCTCCTTCAGCAGCAGATCCAGGCTGCACCGGGAGAATGGAAGAATTTGGGTTGGCAGCAGTTCACTTTTGGATGAGACAATTTATAAGCTGCGAAAGTTCAAATCCAATATTGTGTGTACAATTTATTCACAATAGAAATTTCATCCCCGAGTTCAGAGAGACCAGAACATTACCATAAAGAATTCCATATATTTCTGGTTACATTGATGTTATTTCCACACGGTTCATTGCAATCAACAAACTCTATTGTTGCCAGAGAAGCTCGGGAGATGCAGCTTATCTGAAATCCAGAGATATCTGTGTGTCACACAAGGCCTTTTTGTAAGTTTGCTGTGGCGATCTATCTATGTTTAAATAACAAAAAAAAAAAGGAGAAAAAGCAATATAAAAGAGGGAGCAGAGCACTGCGCCGGGGAATGAGATGTCTGGCTTCTCTTCCAAACTCTGCCGGTGTGACCTTGCACAGCCCCTTCTCCGTGTTTCAGCAACCACCACTATAAAATGTGAGTAATGAGGTTATAAATGTATCATTTTTATTGAGTAATGGCGCTGCGCGGTTCGGTCTTGTCCTTTATTTCTGTTTGCTGTGTAGTTTAATATTTGCCAGTAAAAAGCGTGCGAGTGGCTAATTGCATTTCAGGGGCCTCGGTGCTCAGCTCGGTGCAGCCTATGTGTTTATTTGTTTCTGTGCAAAGGTGTTATTAATCATCGGCAAACGGCTGCAGCCGAGTTAACGAAACACAGAAAGCCAAATGTGCCGGGGTTTTGTGGCTGCAGGTGCAGGGGAATCAGGTCTGAAGCGTTGGAAAGTTTTCTACCACTCTGTCATCCCCTAAAACCCAATGTCAACCCTTCCTGCCTTGAGTCCACGCAGTAAAATGAACATTTTTTTCCTCTTCAAGCAAAGCATTAAAAACATCTCTTATGTCTTAGTCTTACTGCATTCAAATTATTATTCCTGTTCACTTATTTAATTTAATCTGTTCATCTTTCCCAATATAAAAAGTCACCACTAAAAGGTTTCCAGTGCACAAATTCTACAGCTCATTTTCTTTTTGTCTTTGAAAGTGACACTTTTGAAGTTGCAAACAAGTGATGATAAAAGGCCACAATGTCTGGGAAATTATATTTGCCAATTTACAGTAAATTTCCTGATAATAGTACAGCAGTAAAGCTGTACAGGTTTGGCCCCTATGGTGTAATTTTTCTGGGTATTTCTTTGAAATTGTAGCAGAAAGGAAAACGGTAAAAAACTCACGGACTTAGAGATCTGCAGAAATATTGACAATAGTTTTGTTTGATGCCGAGTGTGTTATTTACATGACAACAAGTTCTGCTGTGCCCATTGTAGTAATTTATCACGTGTGCACTCCCCCTGGAAATTTAAATTGTCAAAGTGTGCTTCAGAACGGCTTCGAGGTGCAGTAATTAAGAAAAAAGGCTTTGCCTTTTCTTCCCGTTAAAAACCTTCTTAGCTCGCTTGTCATCAAAGCATTTGTGACAGTAAATTTAGCTACATTTTGTGCTTCAGACCACAAAATTATTTTGAGATACATTAGAAAGATCGAGTAGAACTTTCACATGATATTGCTTTAATGATATTTTTGAGACTTTCACTACTTCATCTTCCCTGTTCCTCTAGTTCTTCTATTTATTATTAGATACCTGTGGAGTTTAATAAAAATATACTTTATGTCAACCTTGTTAACAGTGAAAATTATCTTTTTGTTTCAATCTCTGCGCACCCTGTGAACTAAAACTGAATTTTTTTTTCTGGGAAGCAAATACATGGATTGTGTTTATCAACCAAAGTAGCTCATGGTTGCTGGAGCAGCCTTTTGGAAGTGATGTTGGCTGTTTAAAGGTCTCCTTGCTGGCGGGCAGTGGGAGGCAGGGTCCGCTTCACTCCCCAGCCCGAGGTGGTTTCAAACATCATCATTTAAAAGCTGCAAACCTGTCAGAGCTCCCGGTGGATCTCCATGGGAAACACCGGAGCAGCTCTGCTAAGCTCGTCTCAGCATATTTTATAACAATGATATTTCTAATTCTGTAAATTCTCAGCTTTAAACTGCTCCCTCCTCTCCCTCTCATCTATTTGAGACATCCTTTAACTAAAAGTCTTTGATTTTCATCATTTAATCCCAGTTTGCCCCAGGCAAGCCGTGTGTCTTCCCCTCAATGGCCATTTGCTTCTGCATCTCTAAAGAGCACGGTAATGAGGAAGGTGGGGACTTTTAAAGATGTTAAAAGTTGTGTTTGTAAGGGCTCCGGGAGTGTGAAATTCCTTCATTTGTTTGAATTGGAATGTTCCGTTTTTGAGGCTTTCCCATTGACGTGTACAATCAATTAGCGGGTGGTTGGAGCTGCCGGTGCCATCAGCACTGCAGTGATGGGCAAAGCTACAAAGATACATTTTACCTTTTTGGGTAAAATACAACTTTTCTGAGGTCAATTGACTCCTATCCGTGTGGTTGAGATCTGGTGCTTCTTTTTTCAGGTTTACCAATTTATTTAATTTAAATTATTTCCTCTGCCCTTTTTTTTTTGTTGTGTGTCCATGTCAAGGCCATTGGTTTATCTACACATTCTTACATAGATATTTGCTTTTATGATGATTTTTACAGATTTTCACACCGGAAATTTAAGAGGGATGGAGAAATCAAAAAAGGTAAAGCCGGTAAGCAGGAATCACGGGTACTGTAAAAAATCCCAACAAACAAAGCCAAACCAGCCACTGTTATTTTTATTACAGCAGGGCATCAAAAATCCAACAGAGATTGAAGATTTACAGTGGTAAAAACTTCACAGATAGTTACAGATAATTGTTGCTTCAAAAGAATTAGACGCAGCAGGCAAAAAAAATGTCATTTTCTCCAAGTTGCACAGTTCGGGCTGGTGGGAGGATGAGGAGCTGCCATGAAGTCTCCTGGCTATCAGCTGAGCAGTCAATAATACACTCAATCAATAATTCACAACACTGAATATATTTACTTCAGGGGAAAAAAACCCAAATTACCGCAATGTGGTTTAATATTTTAATTTTGCCTGCCTGTTCCTTGTTCTCAGCTTTTGTAATGGCAAGGGCCTCTCACTTTTTAATGATTGTGGCTTTAGTTAAACTAAATTATCACAGAGTGCTTTCAGGGATTTTAAGTAGAAATTCTGTCAGGCCTTCATGGCCAGGCAGGTGTGCAATTTGCAAGGAAAAGAACAAGAAAGAATTTTCTGGATATTTTTTTTTTGGAGAAAATATTAAAAATTAGTGTGATACGTGAAAGGAAAGATCAGAGGTACTGACCACTCATGGCACGTCCAGCAGCTGGACACAGAGGCCACTCAGGTGTCCCTGATGAGCTGGCTGGTGTCAGATCCTTCAGGGAATGACCAATGAGTGCCACAGTGGGGTGGGAATGGTGTGAGAGTTGGCCAAAGATGAAGTAATGACCCCAGGAGAATGGCCAGCCTTGAAAAAATGTCAAGAAGGGCTGAAAATTTTCCATTCACCTGTTCCAGATGTTCCTGAACAAAAAGGGGGAGGATAAGACGAAGGGAACTAGTAATAACTCTGGTTTGAATTTCTGTCCATATTGAAAAACCATTTCCAGTGGCTTCCAACACGTTCTGGATTCCACTCATGATCTTAACGATGAAGGACGCCACTTCCCATTAGCAGAAACTTCTGAGCCATGCAGCTCTCCTGAGAGCCTGTTTCAGGGAGGTGGCTGATGTTTCTGTGTGATGCATGCAAAAATATATTTTACAATTAAAGTATTTTCTTCCATTCGTTGTCTAAATCAAATTACAAGGCACTTAAACGTTGAATAATTTATATTCCCCCAAAAGATGTTAGGATATTAAATAGCAGGAATAATGTTAGGTTTATTAGATTGTTGTAGAGAACTCTATCTTTAGTAATGCCTCAAACTCGTAATTCTTATCAAATAATTGTTTCCATCTTTGGCTTGATTGTAAGGTTATTTCAAGAGGGTTTTTTCTGTTTGTTTCTTTTACATTTTAATGTTTACTGGGCAACTCTTTTCAGTTCAGGCATTCCCCAGCTGGTTCATCCGGTCACTGAATTCTGTAAAAGAAGGTTCTTTGCCTGTGTAGTCTCTGCATTTGGAGACAAATGCCCAAACCCTTTCCAAGATCCGTATTTCCCTCCTGGCAAAGGGTGGCACAATTCCTCAGTGCCTGGCTTGATGATGTATTAGCATATTTATAGACAAGGATGCATGTCTTCTGCTGAAAAGTATTCAAAGAGATGCAGGGGCATGCAGAGGATGCTTGGTTGAAGGTGGATTGTTGGGATGCTGACTGGTGAGAATAACAGCAAAAAGTTGTGCTTGGTTTTGCCCCTGGATTTCAGCAGGATGATTTCAGGGTCCCCCAGACCTTTCCAAGGCTGAGGCAGGATGCATGGAAAAGGGAATTTGCCCTTGAGACGGTTGCATTTATGGATAGAATTGTGCAGACACAGTTGTTGCAGAAAAGAAAAGGGGGAAAGAGAATTTCACTGTGAGCAGGCAAGCGAATGCTGTGTTTGAGGGAAGAATTAAAACCACAGTGCAGGGGACATTTATAACCCTTACCTGCTGCAGAACCACTGAGATGAAGCAAAGGCAGCACTTGGAGGATGATAACAAGGGTATTATGATGGGCAACGTGACATTTAAGTGCCAATGGAATGGGCAATTTTAGAAGCCCTCAGGAAAACAAGAGTTGCTGAAACATGACAATTTATTGAACGGATTTCCTGCACGCTTGTTACCATATTTTTTTCCCCCTGCAGTACCACAGTGAATTCTGTCCTGGCTTTTGGCACAAAAAATAAAGGGAGGAGAAGAGAATGTCAAGCAGGAGCAGGGTGCCAAAGCCTGGAATCTGTCTGTCTTCCCAGATGAGGAGGGTAAAGAAGCATCTTTGTTGTCACTGCAGAAGACGGAGAACTTCTCCACAGAAGATGGAAAGTCCAGATTGGCCAAGGAATTTACAATAAGGTCTATCTTACCTCACTTTAAAAGTTTGGAATAGGAATAGGAGGCTTATGTGTGAGGAGGAAATACAATTTGCTACCTGTGGAAGGCAGATGGAGCAGGATAGTTTTTACATGGAGAGAAGCGGAAGAGGGGGAACAATCAAGGTGAAGGAATAGAATGGTTTGAGTTGGAATGGTGACTTCTAAATTTTGATTACTAAAAATACAAGTAAATACAAACCAAATTAAAAAATAGTTTGATTTTGACCCCAACACCACCTGTTTTGTTTTATAGCAAAATTACATCAGTGGTTGCTGGGTATGAGGGCTGGCATCTCTCGACTTGTTTGGACAGCTTTAGGAGCCACTCAGTGCTGTGTTTGTAAGAAAGGCAGGTCTCAGTCCATATTAAATAGTGACCACACGAACCAGCTCTGTTCCTTATCCCAGTCAATGCCCTGTACAGCAGCCAAACACAGTAATTATTGTATTTATTGAAATAAACAGCAATCCATCCAATTAAAGTGCAGTTCCTATTTATGGTTATATTGGCTGGTTTGGCTCTGTCCAGTGACGTCCGGTGACATCAATCCAGAGTTCTGTCGGTGACCTCCCCAGACACTGTGAACTGAAGGGAATAAAGTTAGGAAGCAAATGAAGCATTTTCAGGCAGGAAAATTGCTTGAGCTCGTAAGTGAAAATTGTCTGTGTGTCCTTCAACACAACAGAGGAAGCTGTAGCAGCTGGAAATTGAGGGTTTTCATGTCTTCTGCCAAAGCACTCCCAACTGCTGCCTTGAAGATTCGTGTTAAACATGGATTTTTGGGGCTGGAAAGGCAAAACTGCACTATTTCACCTCCAAAGTGCTTTGTCTTTTCCCCCCAAATTGTGTCACCAAAGATGGAATGTGGTATTTCTACATAAAAGGAGTATGTGAAGTCCTTCCTGCTGCAGTGGAAAGGAACATCTCATCTAAACTACAGGTGAGGCTTAAAACCCTTTGGATAAAATCTGGGATTCATTGGTCCTTAGTGAAACCAAACAAAATCATTGCAAGTTTATAGAGCAACATGCAGGAGCGTTGAGTTAACTCAGGTGATAAGGTCTGGTTCTAATGGTTCCCCTAAAGATTCTGTTTGTACTTTTTTCCAGTGAAATGGAAATCTTACAAGGAAATAGCTCTTTATTTTTTGTCCCCAAATATTGCAGAAAATGTCTCAGCTCCAGCAAGCTTCAGCCAAGCCAGTTGCAATTGAACAGAACAGCCTTCCCTGGGTGATACCACAGTGGTTAATTTTAGTATTAATCACTGCAGGTTATGGCTTTAGCCACTGCTGATTAATACTCCAGTGATAGGGCTTAAACCAAGGTTGAAATACTTTGTGCCCAGTGTCTGTAAACAGATCCAATTTCATTCTCAGCGACTGGATGAAGTTACAGTCACTTTTAGTGCTGGATCCAGTCTTTTATGTGCTTTTAAATTACTGGGGAGCTGCTGGCTAGAGAGGAAGAGCTCAGTGAAATAAAGGAGATGACCACGAAGAGGGACCTTGTGGATACGACGGCAGAGAAATATTTGCTCGACCATGAAACAGTGAACCAAGGCTGAATCCCAGCACCTTCCCTCCTCCCAGTGAGTCACTTAACCTCTCCACATTGCAGGGCTTTTAAAATAAAATCCAGTTAATTGCCTGCCTTCAGGAGGAGTTGGGAGACTAATTAATGAATGTTTGCAAAGTACTTCAACACTGTAAAGTGCAGTACTGGCTGCTGAGTGTTGTTACCACCTTTTGGAGGCAGATCCAGCAGGAGCAGCTCCTGCTGCTGTGAATTGGTGTGGAGGGCTCTTTGCTGGGTCAGACTCCCCTGATTTCACTGATTGACTCCAAAAGAAGCAAAACATAAACGTGCCTGAAAGCTGAGCCCTTGGCTGGCTGCACCTGTTGTGCACATTCCCAGTCTCAGGATGGTGTGACCCAAACTATACCCTGCCTGCAGCTGCCTGGGGAAGAGCGTTCCCATCCGCATTCAGCAAACTTGCAGGGAGTGCACACGGAGTTTGCGTGGAAGCACCATCATCGTGTGCCTGGCATTGGCAGCAAGGACCAGCAAAGACAACAAACGGTGCATTCGTTTCTGGGAGCTTGCAGAAAGCCTCTCCTCCTCCCTACATCCAGAACCCCCTTTTTTGTGTTTGTTTTCCTGGTGGATCATGGCCCACGCCCACAGGGCCCAGGTAGATTTTCCGTCCCGCTTCCTCGTGTCCTGTCCGTGGCCACCACCCGTCTCCATTCATTTATTTCTCCCATCTGCTGTTCTGTGCTAGCAGGCTCCTTCTTCAAAAATCACAGACAACATAAGACAAACGGGTCAAAATATATTAAGAGTCCAGTTTCTGTAGCAATTGTGAGAGATGTTCATCCCTGGCTTTGGGGTTTTGTGGTATCAGCTTTTGAATGGACATGACCAGGTGCAGAATTCTGGAATTTCCACGGCTTTTCAGGTAATTCATTCCATTTCCATAACAGAGCTCCAAAACGGGTATCTCAAGAAGAAAGGCTAAGGGCAGTAATTAAGATCCTTAATTAATACTGCATATATAATTGTATCTAATATTGTTCACACATATAGCATGTATAGATAATATATGATATGATAGATGTACATATAGGCAGAATATAATGCCCAAGTATATATTATATATAATTATTTTATTCATATATGATATATCATTAGTTTATTTATGTTTATAGTTATATTATACATTATTATGTATAATCTACATATTTATATAGATATTATTATTATATTACCTTTGGAATGCATGATAGATTACCTAGCAAGCTGCTAGCTCAGAATTGAGGGCCGTGGGACTTCATTTGGAAAAAAAAAACCCACTATACTAGTTTTCCTGACATATTTTTATGTTTATTTGCATTATAAACTCCTTGTGACATTGATTCTGAAATTGTCTCCACAGAATTATCCTTGCATGCATCCATCTTCTTCCACGTGGCTGCTACATAAATAAAAATATTAATAGATAAAAGTAGCAGCCTCTTTGCTGTAGCCAAGTCTGGGAGTAGATGAATTGTTAATTCAAATTAAATTGCTTTTATGAACTTCTTGTTCATTTATATTAATTGCTTGTACTGACCTGACCTAACCTACTTAGGTGGAACTGCAGAAATTAAAGATGCTCCCATTTTGCATGCACAAAGTGCACAGAGAGCTTCTTGCTTAAATGCACTCACATAGGCTTCTCACATAAAAATGAATAAAACTCATTGATTTTGTGGCCCAGTCAGAGTTGATGTGCCTTTGACAACCATCCACAGAATCACAGAATACCAGGTTGGATCACCCCATCCAGCATTTTTTGGCTAAAAACGCAATCTAGACAAGATGGGCCAGCACCCTGTAGAGCTGGATCCTAAAAGTGTCCAATGTTGTAGAATCCCCCACTTCCCTGGGGAGATTATTCCAATGGCTGATTGTTCTCATCGTGAAAAAAATTCCTTTTTTTCTAGTTGGAATCTCCCCAGGAATAACTCATCCCCATTGCCTCTCCTCTTTTCCATGTGACTCCTTGTAAAAAGGGAGGCTCCATCTCTGCAGCCATCCTTAAATACTGGAGCAGAAAGGTCTCTTTGAGGTTTCTTTCTGTCAGGATTCAGGTTGTGCTTCGCAGTGGGAGAGGCTGAAATGCTTCTCTTGGGGTTTGAGTGTCTGATGGATTCAGAAATATTCCCGTTGTCCCAGGCTGTGCTGGGACACAGAACTCTGGAGATGTGGCTCATCCAGGCTGCCAATTTCCAGCTTGGCTCGGCAGGGAATTGTGCAGCAATAACTCCTGAAGGGTGGCTTCTCATCCTTCCGCACCTTCTGTATTTATTCGGAGGGTTCTCTCACTGCTCTTGATTTCGATTTGTGCTGGCTGGTCTCACCACACCTCAGGAAGAGGTTTAGTTCTTGGGAATGTGCATATTTCCCAGGGTGATAGGGAAGACACGTGCCGATGTCTTTACAAACAATTCCGTGGGTGAGGGGATGGGTGTTAAGGGCTTCGAAATGGGTCTGAATGTCTCTACTGCCTTCGGGCAGCAGGTTCCTTACAAAGCCCAGTCTGACTCCTGAAACAGACAAGTGGGTCTGCGCAAGGCTGAACCTCTGAGCTTTGGGGTAAAATGCCGGGTTCAAGGGGGGATTTGTGGTAGGCGGCTCGGGAAGGCTGCACCTTCCTGCTACCTCAGCAGTGGGGAAGGAAGAGGGCAATGTGCGGCCGGGAGTTTGGGATAAAAGGAGGCTGCGCCCTCTGAAGTGTGGAGACAGAAAACCCCGTGGGCAGTGCCCTGGTGGAGTCTCTCCCTTCATTCGAATAAAGTAGCAGGACTCCTCTGTCTCCTTTATGGACACTGGCTTTTCACAGCGGGATTTTCCCATTTAGGATGAGGAGGAATTAGCCAAAGGCACGACAAGGCCCTCAATGTATCATGTAAATGACTAATCCGAGCTTAGCTCCTTGGAAGTTTTTATTTCTTCTTCTCCATCGTGCCTCATCTCTGGGCTTCTCTTTTGGTCAGCATAAATGTAAACATTGGGAATCTGGTCATGGAGATATTTTTCAAGTGATAATATCTCTCAGCAGGACCAGAAGCTTTGGAAAAAGTTGCCAAAGTCATCTCAAACATTAAGAACTGACGGAAGCTGTAGTATATATTATAATTTTGTTCAGTTACATAAACTAAAAAATGAAGGAGAATGCTCTCAGGTTCTCAAAGCAGGCAGGAGAGGGAGCACATGTTGCAGCAAAGCCCAACATTATTCTGTGTTTTCATATATGGAGCTGGAATGGTTCCTGCTTTGTACCAACCCTAAGTGCCAGTGTGTTATTACATTAATTGTGATTCCGATCAACTCCATGATAACTTTAGGAGTATAAGATTGAGTGGCTTCTGTAAATAGAGTAGAACTAAATAATGGATATTTTGTATTTCACTTTTACATTCTCTCTCCTTTGGATCTGTATCCAAAAAAAAAAAAAAAAAGAGGAGAGTGGGGAAAAAAATACTTGGCATTTCATCAGATATCTCTAAAATACTTTTAAAATCTCAGAATACCTTTTTTTATGCAGCATTTAAGGAACAGATCTATTACTGCTACCTTCTTATTTAACCATATCCTGTGTGCTATTGGCTGTTTCCTCACAATATCAGCCTGCAGAGCCCCATGAATAGAGGCATGAAACAGTTTTATTTTATACCGAAGCACATTTTTAGTCATTTTGGCTTCAGAGTGACGGTGGCAGCCTTCATCCCTTGTGGGATCAAAAGCCAGAAAGCAAATACAGTAAGACTGATAATAATATTTATGATTCTCAGGTTTAGAGCCGCTCTCTCCCTTTTTGTAAAGCAGGGGAATTCTCACTGGAGACTTGCTTGTTTAGCCCCCTGGGTATGGTTAAGGCTTCTAAAAGGTTTAGAAAGCTCCCAAATAAATATTTGTAAAAGAACTACTAACACTTGGAGAGAGGACTGCTGAAAAGCTGGCGATATGGCAACTTAACTCAACACACAGTAATTATAGATCTTATTTCCAAGACTTTTATTCCACAGATGGCTCCTTTGCAAGTGAAGGAATAAAAAAGGACAACTATTTTTCTATATTTTTTTCTTTTTTTTTTTTTCTTTTCTTTTCCCCTTTTTTAGGTACAGCAAAGTTTTTCGGTTTCAGGAAAGAGACTTCTCAGTGGAAAAGCGGCGTAGTCTGTTAGTAAAACAAAAGGAGCTGCAAATGAGGAGGCGATGAGGTGCAAAGAGGGTTGGGAGAAAACTGATGGGGGCTGTAGTAATCGAAGCTCACAGGTGTTACGGAGTCACAGAACGGTTTGGGTTGGAAGGGACCTGAAAGACCAGTTCCACTCCCTGCCTTGGGCAGGGACACTTCCACTCCCTCAGGATCATCCTGTGACTTTATGGGTTTATAGGAGCTCTCTGTAGATTTTCCTGGTGGCCCTTGCGAGGTTTGACCCTGTGATCGAAGCCCTGTAACAAGAGGAGCAGCAAACGCGTGTCCGTGCTTGGATAACAGCTCTCTGCTGCCCTGTCCAGCTGGGGACACCCTCTCTGGAGCTTCGGGGACCAGGCTGTTCTCCTGGACCACCCCCAGGGGCTGGTGAGCGGTGCAGAACAAAGATGTCACTTCCATACCTTCGGTACCGCCAACTCCTGGCCGGGATGTGGATTCTAAACCACGAGCAAGCACCAGCGGGTGTCTCTGACTTCGGAGCTTGGAATGAGCTCCGGAGTTTGGCATTTGGGAGGCAGCACGTGGGAAGGGGGGAGCGGGGCTGTGTTGTGTAATTGATGCACTGGACGTGTCGGGCGCATGCTAATTTGATGGCCGCTCCTTTTCCATGGATTCTGGACGCTGCTGATTAGCCACAGCAGATCCGTAAGGACTGCAGTAATCCGAGGGTGGGAGCTGTCCTTTCCCTCAGCCAGCAGTATAGGGAACTAACAAGTAGATGGCATTCTACCTCTATTTTTAAATTAAGGCACTGCTGCTTGGGATGTAGAGTCTGTTCCTTCCACTTGTTATGTTCCATTGTCAGCCTGAACAAAGAAACTTGCGTTTATTTAATTCATTGCTTGCAGCCTCTGCCTTTAAAAATATAACGATAAATATAAACATTGTGTTAAGATTAATTAAATTAGTTTGCGTTAATGAAACCACGTTCAATGAGAATTTTGAACTTTGCTCAGCCCCTGACTGCAGGAGGAAGAGGTGCTTCAGGAATGATGGTAAATGTGTTTCCCTTGGCTGGATTGGTTATTTTTCCCTGTGCTGAGCCTGATGCCTGATCCAGCCATCCTCAGCTCCAGCTGGATTCCCTGTGCTCATCACGAGGAAGGGCACAGCAAATAAAGATACCGATTCGAGTTACCCAGTTATTCCCAGCAGGATCTAGGGTCAACACCAATTTTCTCTTTAGGCTTTAAACGTGGCCTGAAGTACCTGACTTTCCTCTAGGGCTCTGCACTGATTAACTCATCCATGACAGGTTGAAATCTATGGACTTCTGGAGCAATTTTTTCTGTAGGATCGTGCCTTTCCTAACGTTGCTCCCTGTAATGTTAAAAAATAACCGCTAGAAAAAAGAACCTTACTCTTAACAAAAAAAAAAAGAAAAGAAGAAGTGAAACGTTGCTTTTTCATGTCAAGATTTCCTTGATGTTCTCCCGTTTTTGGGCAGGTTTGTTCGCCAGGAAGACGACTGCAGTTTGAGGGACTTGCAGTTCTTGCCTGAGGGCTCTCGAGAAACCACCTCGCCTTAAAGTGTGGGTTTGAATAGAGGTTAAAGACGCAGTTTCAGCTTAATGAATAGTGATGAAGTGTTAAAAGGCAACGTGTCTAAATGAGAAACAAAAACCTATTTCAACTCTAGTCCCACGGTCTCGTTAAAGTCGTATTAAAGTTCTGTCTCTAGGGAATGCCCACACTGCACCAGGGTTTGCAGCACTGATGGATGCAACACGATGGTCTCGCTGGATCTGGTAAAGTGCAGATGTAGTAATTTTATTAATCCAGTTTTTGGTATTATTAAGTGCAAGACTTTTTTTATGAGCCTCATCACCCCTGAAGATCCCGATTTTTGCAGGAGGAGAAGTTCATCTGGACTGGAACTGCAGCTGGAGCACGGCACTGCTGGGATCCACTGGCCAGAGCTTCAGCAGGGGTAAAATGGGGCAACTCTTCCCTAAGGGCAGAAATTTGTGTCATTCTGGAAGATCTACAGCTTGCATTGCAGGGAAATAAAGAAATCATCAAAAACAACTCAATTAAATAAGTTAATAACGTGAGGGGATTATAAAATGCTATATAATTAGTAAAGAAAGTGATGTATTTAATGCCAATCCTACAGCCAATGCCTATAAGCAAATTATATATTAAAATATATACTTAATATATATAAAATAAAAACTCCTGCAACATGTTTTCTAGGGCAAATATGGTAAAATATTCCATAGCTATCACAAACATGATAAATGTTGGATTAGGAAATGCATCTGGGTTGGTGAGTGTCAGCATTCTGGCACGGTTGCAATCAGTGGCCAATTTGTTTTAAACTTGTAAATCCTTAGTAGAATGTTCAATATTCTCAGTTAGGAACTCCAGGCAGAGAAATGGTGACAGCAATTTTATTAAAATAACACTCTTGTAGATTGCTTCAGTAAATCTAGGAGATCATCAAGATAAATGAGGAAATTAATTAAAAAAGCACAAAGGCTTCATCCCCAGTGATTTGACCTATTGTACAAAGAAGTGGTGGTGCTTAAATAAAAAAGTCCACAAGTTGAAGGATTCAGTAGAGTTTAATGTGAAATATTCCCCTTTATTCAAATTCTTATTGCAGGGGTTATGTTTCATGTGGTTCTAATTTTTTTTTTAACTCAAAAATTAGCAATTATTATAAAATGAACCTTTACCAACAGTTGCTGTCATTGATATTTGAGACTGAAAAAAGCAACATGTTTATTGAAAGGAAGATTGAAGCAGCTCAGAATAAATATGGAAAAATCCCAATCTTAGCAAAAATGGCTGCACCCATTTAACAGAGGTTGGCATTTCCTTTATTTGGGTATTTTTTTCCATTTTATAATGGGTTAGAACAATAGGTGCAGTCTGTGAGCAAAATAAACGAACATAATAATCCTTGTTTGTGCACCAACCAGCCTGTGTCACCTTGATCCTTCTCCTGTATTTGCCTGTTAGGATTTTCCCAAAAATACGTGTATTTCTTCAAAAATGGGACTACAATATTTATCTATCAATCTATTTATCTTGTGTGCTGGCTGAAGGAAAAAAAAAAGATTCTAAGTAAGCCCAGAGTCTACAGAGAAAATGTAATTAAAAAATTAATCAACAACAACAGCAACAAAAAGATCTAGAAATTATATATTTAATGACCTGGAAGGAGTGAGAATTATCACAGTTATAAATACATGACAACATACACCTGGTTTCTTTTCTGAGAGTTTTGTTGACGCTGTTTTTCTCCACAAATGCACCTGGGATGATAACCTGTAGCCAGCGGAAGGGATGCTGCAGGCATTTGATCTCCAGTTCTGAATCTGTAATGTAAACTTCGGAATTATTGTCGTATTGCTGCAGGATCACGCCGTGAATGTAAATGACTGCTCCTGGTGGAAAGGCTTCCATTTAAGATAAGTGGCTTTTTCTAAAGGAAGGTTTTGTAATTTACTCCAGATCTGAGGGTAATCTTCCCTGAATTTGGTAATTCATATGTGGAACACTGGAATGTTCTTGGAGGAGCTTTGATTGGAGCAGGTTGTTATTGGAGAAATATTGCAGCGTGTTAAAAACACGTCCATTAACTCGGAAATTTGAGTTGGGTTTAATGATTTTGTGGGGCAGTGCTGATGTCAATACCACAGTGGGGCTCTTAGGCAGCCATTTATCCCCAACATGTGCCAAAAATTTGGGAAGCTCTGAGGGTCAGAGCAAAGACATAATTTAATGGATGTTTTCATACCTCACTAGATCATTTCCTGCTTTTATTTTTTTTCTGATTGTATAATCTGGATTTAGATTACATGTGTCCCTTCTGTCCCTTTTATTTCTCTTTTAATAATATATATTTCAAGCCATGATGTTTTCCCCTTGTAAGACGTGCCATGTTTTCTGGCAGTTCAATATTTACAGGTTTTAGCCTATGTCCAGCATTGTGGGTGCAAGGCTGGTTCCCAAACATTTCCCTTGGCCTGCATTGGTGCTACAGAACGGCTTTTGCTAAAAGTTTAATTATGGACTAGTAATAAAATAACACTATAAATGATGAGATCAAGCTAAGTTCAGAGCTCTATTGGACTGTCAAACCCTTAATGCATATGCCCCATAGGTTTTGTACAAATTGAAAATACAGCTTGGTCCTTGATCTCCCTAATGTAATTTCCTCTGGAAAGGGTTTTATTTTATTTTTTTTTTTGCCAAGGCTGTTCTCCTGCCTGTATTTTAAGCATGTACACCGTCCCTGTTGCTGCTCCAGCTATTGTCACTTTGCAAAATCCTCCCTAATAGCGCTTGTTCTCTTTCTGCTTGACAGGTGGCCTTCCCTTCCCTGTGCCCTCTGCGTGCCTGGAATGCTGATGGGCTGCATGAGATTTACCTGGAATTCACAGGTAGAGAAAAACCCAACTTCTCGTGGACATTTTTATTGATAATAAAGGCTACAAAGGTCCCCAGCCCTTGAAGAGGAGGCTTCACAAAGCTGCAGTGAGGTAATGCCTCAAGACCTGACCCTTTATTTAGAATCTCTCAGCAGAGCTTTGGCCTCGTGCTGTTTTTCAGGGCAGACACTTTATGGCATTTTGTATTTCAGGAAGGGAAAGGCAGAACCTTCTGCATTGAAGATGCCCAGAGTTTTATCTGCAGCTCTTCTGGATTTGTTATTCTAAAGCATCTCACTGGCTTAGATGTCTAAGTCCCAATGAAAGTCAGTGGAACTTCGATAAATGGATTTTCGGGACAGGGTTATAAGCATTTGCTATGAATTTCAGCACGCGGCTCTCCACGGAATCTTAGTTACTGACCGAGGTTGCCACGTGCCTCTAACTATATTTTGAGCTATAATAATTACCTTTGAAAGATAACAGTCTTGATAACAGCCAGCTGGGTGCCTGGGCTGCAGAGGTGCAAACCTCACTATTTATTTTTGCCTCACTCCTCTGCGGCTCTGGAAACCTCCGTCACTCCGTTTGGCTGCCGTTCCCCCAATTTAATGGACTGTGCTTGTCAGGAGTGTAAATCAAACACTGCAGACAATCAGGTAAGTCCTTGTCATCTGTCAGATAATGGGGTCTTAGGAGCACTGAGGAGAAGTTGGCAGAGTAGGGTATGCTGCATTCTGAAGTTTAAACTGAAGCTCTGTTTGCTCATAATACACAAAGAGCATTAAGAGATTGATAGTCTATTTGAAATTCCTTTGAAAATACATCCCAGGCCGGATCTTTTTTACTGCTTGTCTCTCGTGAGCCTCCTTTTCAGAAAAAGCCATTCTTTTAGATCCACACCGCCATAAAACCAGAGAGCTGTCAGAGCCCTGCTGATCCAATTACAACTTTAAAACTTTTAAGCTTTTGATTTACAGTAAGCTCATTCCAGTTAAATACAGAGGAATCATTTTCTTAATCTCTACGTTGTTTAGCAGTGTATTTCACCGTATATTTTATCTCTTTTCTCCTTACTTATAGGAAATAAAAATAATCACAGATTCACAGAATGGATTGGGTTGGAAGGGACCTTAAAGCTCACCCAGTGCCACCCCTGCCATGGGCAGGGACACCTCCCACTGTCCCAGGTTGCTCCAAGCCCCAATGTCCAACCTGGCCTTGGACACTGCCAGGGATCCAGGGGCAGCCACAGCTTCTCTGGGAATTCTATTCCAAGGCCTCCCCACCCTCCCAGGGAAGAATTTTTTCCTGATATCCCATCTATCCCTGCCCTCAGACAGTGTGAAGCCATTCCCTGTGTCCTGCCACTCCATGCCCTTGTAAAAATTCCCTCTCCAGTTCCCTTGGAGCCCCTTTAGGCACTGGAAGGTGCGGTTTATCTGGTTTTGCTTCTCTTTCGTCCTGTAAAACCACCAGTAAAGTGCTGGCAAAGCCAGTGTAGGGCTGTGGAGTGCAACACCAACTGTGCAGGAGGTGATGTGAGGTTTCCTTAGGTTTTATTTACTCACAATGCAACTTTTAGGTGGAAGAGTTAAGGCAGTTTAGACTTGTGCTGCTCTAACTGAGCTATGTCATTAATCTCTCTTTTTAGGCTGTCTGGGGCTCTCTTAAACAAGAGAATTCCTTGTCTCCCCAGCTGTTCATTCAGAATTTCTTGCTAAGGTGTACATGAGGATACTGCTGGGAATTTTGGTTATTCCTGTTTTTTGGGTTTTGTTGTTTTCCCCAACACTCCTCAGCCCACCAGGAACTACAGAGCTGTGGAGTGTGGAGAGTTTGTTAAATTATTTCTGGTGAAGCCTGCTGGAGATAGTTTGTGAGTAGGGTTAGCTCAGCTGCAGGGAGGGTGCATTTCTAAAGCGAGGAAATTTTGTTCCAAAAAGTAGATACTTCGGCTATTTCAGCCGCCAAATAACAGAATCACACTTTTGGCAGTTTGCTGATGAAAGTAATTAGTATTTAATTTGATAATGTTCCCTATAAATCCCTGAATTTGTAAATTTATTTGCTTATCCTTTAAAAATAATTAAGTTTTCAAATGGAACATTGAAAAAATATTTTCAGATGTTTTCTTTGCTGACACCTCAGTCCATAATTCACCCAGAGCTAACAAATGTTTTCCTAACAAATGATAAATTCATCAACTACAACGTTATAGCAGATTTACCTCCTCTATTTACATTTAATTTCTGAAGGGCTGCTATTTTCTGATGCTGAAATATTTTTCAGCTTAACAATGATGATGATTCTATCCAATGTTTTAAAAGACAGACTCTCTGTGAATAAACTGCCTTGAAATCAATTCAGTACAAAGCAAAGGAAATCAATAGCTCTACTTGCGTGAAGTTCTTTACTCCTATTTGTAACTTTTTACCAGATCAAGGCTACACTTCACTTGATAGAACATCAATTCCCTTTTTCTCTAAGCCCAGACTGTGGCAGTTGGTTGATCTGTGGAGATTCCTCCTGAGGAAAGACAGTGCATGGTAAGGGATGCGTAGCTTTTGACTCCCAAATTTAGAAGACTGAAAAAACCAAACCGAACAAAAAAAAAACCCACCAAAAAACCAATATCAATAATAACAATAATAACAACAAAAGCAACAATAATAAAAATAATCATCATCATCATCCTCTGGTTAAAAGAAGACGGTAGATTTCCTCCCATTTTTTACCCAGGTTCAGGTGGGATCTCAGTAAATGCTCCTCATTACCCCTCAAATACACTTAAAAAAAATCTGTTTACAAGGTTTGTGGCAGGAACTCATCCTCCTCCTTCCCTGTTAGTTAAAAGCTCCAGCTGAGCAAATCCATCCCATCCTTTCTGCAATTCAGTTTTTAGCATGCATATTGTTTATTTCTTAAGATGTATTTTGAGTTTACGAAGAGTGACTGTGCAATGGAGGAGCATTCCCACAGAATCTATTCCTGCTGTATAAATATTTCAGATACTAATGTCAGCATGGATTTTTCTTTAATGTTCTTTAAAAGCATCAATTTCTCCTAAATAATGATATCGTGCTCAAAAGAAACATTCAGAAAACTGCTAGATGAATTGTAGATAAATTTGGGGGATTAATCCCATGGGATGATGGTGGATACCTGGGATGTCACTGCCAGAATTCACCTGGATGACAGTGCTCGGTCAAAGGTTTCTGCAGTGACAATTCCCCTGAGCACTGACGAGACCTTTGATGAAAGATCTGTTTGTGCTCACGAGCGCTGGGATTGCAGAGGAACTTGCTGAATAATCATCTCTGGATCTCCAGAGTGATGCTCAAGCACAGTAAAAATCTTTACACAGCTGATTGTTTGTGTGGATCCTCATTGGGGCTGTTGTCATAACTCAGCTCACACAGGGAACACTTCCAAACCCTCTCTTTATTTATTTATATATTTATTCTCTCGGAGTAGCCACACTGGCACATTTCAGGCACAGCTCCCACAGAGCCCAGAGGAAGATGTGGAATGTCACACTTGGAACAAAAGGCAGATATGACAAAATTTCTTCACGTTGTCAGAAATTTTGCTGGTTTGGTGTCGTTGGTCCTTCCATGTTTGTAGGACTAGGAATGCACATCATCCAGTGGTGGGGAAGGTGCAGATGGCTTTGGCAACTCTTTCATCTCCTTAATCTTCAAGAAACTTCAAAGCTTGAGGAACACTGCATTTCTGTAGAGAGAATCTTCAATTCTATCAACAGATCCACCTTTGGCTCAAACAGTAAAACAAAGGGATCGTTCTGTTTCCTCTCTTCCCTATTGTCCCCCGATCCTCTTTCTCCTGGCTGTACAACTTTTTCAATGATCTTACCTGTGCATTTCACACCTTTATTTTTTCACTATAATTCTTTCTTCTTACCCTTAAATCCTTTTGTACCTGTAATCCGCCCCAGTCAATCTTGTTATGGCCATTATTGCCATTTCTATCCGATTTTGTCATCCTCATGACTTGTCTCCTCTCTGGGCTACTTTGATAACCATTTCTTCACTTTGCTGTCCCACAGAAGTGCCTTTGGTGCAAACCCCTGCTCCTCTGGAGGTCCTGCCATCTGGAACAGCCTCTCTGAATCTCTGCCTCAGTGACTTGCTGTATCTTTTAAAATCTCATTGGAAAGCAGGTTTTCTCACTTGTCTGAGCCTCTTAGTATTATATTTCATCGCTTCCATTAGAAGCTATTTAATTTGGTGATTACAGTATTCTAATCTCTAAGGCACTTTAGAATACCATTTGGAAGAAAAATATCTTGTGTTATAATGCCAGTATTTATTGATCATGAATTTTTAAATTTTTTTAAATGCATTCTTTTTGACTATGTTTTATCTACTAGTAAAAATACAAGTAAAATTGAGTTTTTAGCATCTTTTGAAGGTGTGTAGGACAGGAAACCTGGATGGCTGAGTCGAGGACACCTTCTACTAGGCCAAGTTTCTCCAAGTCTCATCCAACCTCATGAACACTCCCAGGGAAGGGTTGATATTGATTGGTTTTTAATCAAGGGGAACATTTCGGTCCATTTGGAAATACCCAGGTCTGGAAGGAGGAACGTTGGTCAGCACAACCCCAGCCACGTGGCAGGAGCGCAGCAACATTCCTGGTGGATATTCCGTGTACAAAGGTGCAGCTCAAGGGAAACAAGCGACTGAGGATTGGAGAGGGGGTGTCAAATGTGTGACTGTCTCTTCCAATAATTGTCTCCCAGAAAGCTGAAGGGCAGCACGAAATTATCTTTCCTTGGAGACCCATCCATTAATGATGTTAATGACTGTGGGTTGTGCTCGGTTTGATCGTTATCAGCAGCAGTGATTGATCGCGGCCATGCTGCACATGGATATCGTTAGCAAAACCTCCCTGAGGGTTAGCTCTCCCTAAAAAAATTCCAGCAGGATATCCTGACGGCTAATGCTCTTTTGTGGATGCTGCACACATCGCTGTTGTACATCAGGCAGGTTCTTGGCTGACACATGTGAAGGGAATATGGGACTGTTGGGAAGGGAAGGCAATTTACAATTCTGCACCGGTGGGTTTGCTGTCTCTCTCCGAAGCTGGCTTTGTTTACCAGCCTCAGCTCCCTGTGTGATGCCTTATCCAAAGTGGAAATTGGGCTGCTGGCACCCTCAAAGCTTTCAGAGTGCCACAAAGGCTCTCATCTCAGGAGAACCTGTGCCTGTGAATGAAGAAAGAAATGCTCAAGTGTCGGTTTAGATCCCATAGTTTGTCTGGCAAATCTGTCTGGGGCTGGGAAGTTTGGCTGAAGACCTACAGGAGCCTGCTGCTCCTCTGGAATGGCAGAACAGAGCTTAGCAGGAAGCTCCATCCCAATTACAGAGCTGGTAATTCACTTGTAGGTAACAGAGTCACTCCTCAGATTTCTTTCTTGGGATCCTCTCCTCACCCCATTATTCCTGGTTAAATCTTGGAAGCGCTGCCTTGTTGTGCTGGATTCAGATAATATAATTCACTATTTATGTAAAATCTCAATTTATCCCAAGTCCAGGGGGAGAAAAGGCATGGATTCTGGTTTGGCCTATTGCACAGTGAGACACTTGAGGCAGAAATCGTGGATTTAGGTTGATTTCCATATCCAAACTTCCTCGAAGCTTCTGGTGTGGGATTGGGACCCATTATAGTAATGCATTATGTTAATGCTATAGATGAAATTCCAGATCAATCTTCTTCATAAGAAAGCCTTTGACATGATCTATTAACCATCAGATTAGAAGTAGACTGACTAATTATCATTTAATGCAATTAAACGCCAGGGCTTGTCATTTGCTGAGCCTGGCTGGGTGGGGAATATAAATCTGTTAGTATGGATATTGTTAGAAACTGCAGGTGGAAGGGAGATTAAAATTCCCTGGATGCAGTGTTTATTCACAGCCGTTATTCACAGAGTGAATGTGATGTGCCACAATGTCATAAAAAGGCCAACATCTGCCTTTTCACTCAAGTGTGGTTTTAGGAGGAAGATGAGCACGACCCTGGTCACAGTTTACGTGCTCTTATTCTTTGAGAGTACTCCATGGTTAAACACCTCTGCACATCCCTATATTTACCTGGAAGAATCCTGTGGATGGGCAGTGATTCCCTAGGCAAGGCATCAACATGCCAAAGAAGTAAATCCATGCTGCCACGGGGAAATTCAGCGTAAACTCATCAGCCCACTGCTCTGTCTCTTTCAGATGGGCTCAGGCCACCCTCATTTTTTGTGCTGATCCTCATCTACACTGCTTTAACGAGTAATTTCCAGTGGGGCAATTAATCAGGTGTTTTACTGAAGTCCAGATAGATTAGATTGATCTCATTTTCCCTTCCGAGAAACTAGTCCTTTTAGAGGAAAGAAAAAAATAGAAAAAAGGAAAAGCCAGTAGGTGAGTAACTCTGATCTTTCATTAGAAACCCCATCTATATCTGAGCATTTATAATTTTCCATAATTATATTGTTCTCTAATGTACTTATGTCCAAAAAAAATCAAATAATATCTACTGATACCTAAATATGACCATAGGATCTTGTAGAAAACATTTTAAGCAATCCCAACCAAAATTATTTCACATTAACTTCTCAAAAACATTTCAAACCGTTGTTTTGTGTCATTTCATATCTCCTGAGAATTTCTTGCATTATTTATGTACAATGATAACCACTGAGTTTTTAAATTGTATTTTTTTCTGTGCAGTTTTTTCATACTTTGCTTTAGTAATGATTTATTTATTTACTTTTCCTGAAGGTTTTATTTTCTACTCAGCTTAAGTCACACAGTTCTTCTGGCCCTGCCTTCCCTTCACATCATCTCATGGATTGCAGATCATATCAGCACAAGGTGAACAATGAAATGTGTTTTTTTTCTAGTGATGGATAGCCTCTGAAATGTGTCACTCTTAAACTGTACAAGGGGATATTATGTGGGTAGGTTCTATCTTCATATCAAACGTGTTCCTTTATTAAGTGATGTGAAAGACCAAGTGATGTGTCACAGGTTTTTCCTGGTTTCCCTGCCCATTGTAACAAAAATAGAAAACTTAATTTAAAAAAACCACTGAAACAGTCACAAAAAGGGGGTTTAATATCTGAGGGTGCCCATGTTGGAACACTGAATGGATCCCAGTTTTTCAGCAAGGGAAGATTAAACAATGGGCATAGATGGAGTCACCTAAACCAGCTGCTGACCCAGCCAGGAGCCTTTGGTCCTCACAAATAGAATGCACAATCCACAGTCAGAATTAGACACAAATTAGAAACCCTTTCAATTGTAGCTTTGTAGGAGTTTTAAACACAAATACTTTGTAGGTGAGTTGGTGTTTTTCTTAGGTCAATTTGTATGAACCTCTCTGGCGCTGATCTACATAAAATTCACAATTAACTGTGCAACATTGAGTATAGAGGTGATATTTTTAGGATAATAATCCCTGGCAGTGTCCAAGGCCAGGTTGGACGGGGCTTGGAGCAACCTGGGATAGTGGAAGGTGTCCCTGCCCGTGGCAGGGGGTGGAATGGGGTGAATTTTAAGGTCCCTTCCAACCCAAACCGTTCTGGATTCTGTGACAGGACCGTAATGTTGTACAGTATGTAAATGATGCATCTCAAAGACTGTAAATCACATTCTGCTGTGGGCTATGGATGTGTGGATCTGCACAGCCACACTTCCCTTTTGGAAGGGAGATCAATGTTTTAAAGCCAGCTCCGAGCATTGCAACAAAATTCTCATTATTTTGGCAAACGTCTTGTGATTTTGATGCAGATTTAATGAATGATAAAGAGGCTTTGACAAATTTGGAGAAGTTTATAACTTTCTGAATTTTTAACCTATGAAATATTTGCTGCAGAGAGGAAAGAAGGTTTCAGAATCAGGTCTTCAGCTCCTAATTAGGTATTGGATGGGGTTTTCCCCTTGTTTCCTTCTGCCCGTTGATAGCTGCACCTCATTTTGAACGAACTCAGGGGTGTCAGCAGCTTTGACATCTTGCTGGCTTGGCAGCTGTCTCCAAGTCTTGTGTGCTGGAGGGCACGAACGAGGTTCAGACAAACAGTTTGGACTGTTTTCCAAACGATATCATCAAAAAAAGGACTTAACTAAGTATGTTTGCCACAGCTCAAAGGAGACCCTTGCAGACCTGAATAACCTTCTCTGTCACCAGAGGAGTTGCTGAGGTACAGCAGCAAGAATATGAAACGTGGTGATGTGGGGATATGAAAGGATGCGCTTTTAGCCTGGTTAAGGGAGAAAAGTCTCTGAGAAAGGACTTTCAGGGCATAAGAGCTGAGGCTGTGAATTACAAGATGTCTCTAGTGTGATTCTCTAATCCATTCCTTCAGCAAACAAAATTACTGAGGGAAATAAAACTTCATTCCCACAGAAACAAAAGGCATATGACACGATATAATCGATTTTATTGTTATTTATTTTGTTCCAAGGGTTTGCTTCTTGGAAACTGGCATTATCTATCCAGCATCTACCCACTTTCTCCAGCACAAGAAATTCCCACTGTTGTGGGCAGCAGGAGTGCCTTTGGATTTGGCATAATTGCATGGTTTCTTTTATTTTCTGTAGTGGCAGTGACAGTCCTACATGGGCTGGTTCATGTGTTAAAGTTATTAGCACATAATTTTTAATACAACTGTCCTTGCTGCTTCCAATGTTGTCAAACTAATCTTTCTTTTGAGCACAAGGAGGGGGAAAATGAAGTTAAAAGCTTTACAGATCATAATTTACAGGTGTGCTCACGAATAAAATATCTATGAATTTGTGATTAGACCAATTTGTGTGTAAATCCAAGAACTAAAATATCCCTTTCAAAAAATGTTTTATAAAACAAAGTCTCTGAGTAATGAACATGCCACAGGCACTTGCAAGAGGACATAAAAAAACCACCCTAATTTTTATTTATGACAAAATCTTGCAAATGCTTTTCAACGAGGTCCATTTTTAGCAAGTATCTGTATTTCTGTCTCTAAGCTCGTGTGCTGTAATACCACCCAGTGGATTAGATCCTGTCAGAAGGAAAAAGAAAGGCAAAAATATCGTTGTTCTCTGGCCCCACAACGACTTATATTTTTCCGAGCCTTCCTTGAACAATTTAATTTCTGGTAATTAGAGTGGCTGCAATCTTTCAGGTTAGAAGGGTTTAGTGTTTATTAAGAGGTTGCCTTCTGTGTTGCAAGCTGGTTGTCAGCATGGGTCCAGTCTGGCATTGCCACAGACATCACATCCAGGGAGATGTTTTCTGCCTCTTGCCTTTTCTAACCCGGAGGAAGACATTAGATATGTTAGAGCTTCTCATCTTATTCATGCTCTGCTGGTCACAGATTTCCTCTACAACTTGAATCAGGAGGTAGGGACATATTTTATGGAGACACAGAGCAGATCACCCCAAATCAGCATTCTCTCTCTCTAATGAAACTCCCTGCGAGGTCTGGGAAATGTGCCAGGTGCGTGAGGGGATTGCACAAGCCGGGCTGGGGGGAGGACAGGGATTTAACAAAAGGCAAGGAGCTGGCAGGTTACATGATGTAATCTCTTCTCATATCATTTTTGACATGGTGGAAAAATCGGGTGTATGAGCTCAAGGTGCCCTGAGGCATGTTGACTTGCCAGTGGTACTTACTCAGCACATCGCTGACCTTGGCGCTCGTACAGGAGCCCGTTTGTTCACAGCTGAGCTGCTCCTGAGGAGTTCATCCAAACACCAAGGCACAGAGGCACCTGGGTGCCTTGCTCTTACTGCCTTCCAAAACTGATCAGAGCTGACAGAGCTCCACAGAACGCTTTGTTTTCGACAGGATGACATTTTACTCTGGGAGCCCAGCAGGAAGGGAAACCTCGCGTCGGTTCTAAAACTTGCTGCCTAATGTTGTCTGAGTTAAGCTGGACTTTCGTGAGCAGAGAATTGAGGATTTAGTGTGTTGGCCCCTGCTCTGTGGGGTGTTTGTGTTGATGTCTTCTCTCAAAATTTGGTTGGCCATTCAAAGTCAAGACATTTCTGAGAAGGACATCTCAGGTTTTTGTCAAAAAAACCCCAAAACTCTTCCACCTTTTGACAGAATATTGAAGTTGTCTCTGGAAAGAAAACGCACATTGCTTGGTGAGAGGCTGGGGAAGTTAATAATGGTCCCTGCTATATTTTACATGATTTAGAAACGACAACAGCACCTTCATGGATATCTTGCTGCTGTTCAACTTAATAGCTGTAAATTCGCTTTATTTTAGAATATCTGAATTTGTGGTTGTACAATCAGGTGGGATTCCAAGATGCGCTCAAAAAATTATTTTCAAAAGTAGGATTGGTATTTTTCAAAGCCAGTTTTCTTTTTCTGTCTAAAGTGTTTTGAAACCTCGGCAGGTTGCCTGATCACACTGCTGACAACTTCATCGCTGTGGAATTGTTACAAGTTGTCTCTTTCGATGAGATTTAAAAAATACACAATGGGAGCATTTTCTATGTCATGTCGTTAAAAGCAGAGCTTTGTCATTTTAGGTTTCAGAAGATCCAAAACAAGTCAACATCCTAAAAATAGTTTTAAATTGACCTTGCAGATTTATTTCCCAAGGTTTTTTCTGATGGTAAACTATATTATTCATTTTCTAGCTACTGAAGTATTATTAATTTCTGACGGCTGGTTATGATCTGAAAATACTCAACATGTAATAGCCGGGACATTGATCTAAAAATATTAGTTACTAAAATACACCAAAGTAGAATATTCATGGCAAAATATTTCTTGGTGTTGGCGTAAAACTGTGTGTAAACACTAAATACTCCTTGCTGCAATTCAGATCTTCTCAGCTGAGTGAAAATATGTCCTGAATGCAAAGAAAACCAGGGAGGGAACAGTGGGATGCTCGTGGGTCACCCCTTGCAGGGTTCTTTGATCCCAAAGGATGTCATGGATCTGCTGTGTCCTGCAGAGTGCCATGAGCTCCGTGAGTGTCGTGGCTGTAAAGTGCTCTGTGCCACCAAGGTTTTTGTCGTTCTTCCAGGCTGTTTTTCCAGGATTCATGCAGGATCCTCCCTTGCCTCCCAGTGCTCTGGTCGCTGTTTCCCCCAGCTCTGCCAGCAGTTTTGCATTCCCATTTCCTGCTCTCTGTTTTCTCCAGTCACAAAGTCAGCCCAAGTACTGGGTAAAGTTAAGCACCTCATTAGCATTCCAGAGGCTGCCATAGGCTCACCTAGGGATTCAATTCCAGGCCAGGAGTCACTGACAAGACATTTTCTACGGTCTCCTTTCTTGCTGCTCCCTTTGTTTCAATTGGCAGCTTCGAACTTCTCACGTTCCTGTTCTTTGAATATTATTCCTGGCATCTCAAGCTCTTGCCATGCATAATGCCATTCTCCACGTCTCTGGTTTTTAGTATAAAGACTGTTGCTCGTGTCACAGTGGGCTTTTTAGCTCAGCAGTGAGTAAACTGCTTTTGGTGGCGGGGAAAAAAAGGTGTCAAGTTGAACCAGCTGAAATCAAAGACAGGAACAAGACATTTCAAGGTAAGGTAAGGAAAATACATGTAGCCTTTGCAGTGAAGGAATGAAATGGCTCACAGAGGGCTGAGATGCTTTTGCTGGAACATCCACACTACTGGAGAAGAGATTCCAAGGGAATGCTGTTTTGATTTGGCTGAATTCTCTGCGGTGTTTGGATTTTTCCAATGGATCTTGGTCAGATAAATATCCTGCTTCTCCCTAGGTCAGCATCCTCACCTGTAGGTTTAGGCTTCTGAAAAGTGTCTTTCTTCTTATTAACCAGCTGACCACGGATTTTTGTTTGAGTATCTGCCATTGCTTTCTGAAATTCCCTCAGTTTTACTTCTCCTTTTCCATCCCTTTGTATGTCAGCCCTGGGAGTGTGGGGATCAGCGAGGTGCCAGGAATGCCGGTGCTGCTGGATCCCGGCTGGAGGCACAGCCTGACATCAGGAGAGCCTGCTCAGGCAGCAGGTAAAGCTGGGAATCTGCCAGATCCCTCCCAGCTACAGAACTGCATCTTAAAACCCAGTGTGGACACAGGTGAGTGTTCTCCAGCTTTTAATTACCAAACTGAGTGGGCAACTGAGCTGCCTTTACACAGCCACCGGACTTCAGGGATGTTTTATGTTTTATTTAATTTCAACAATAACAAGGTCTTTTCCCCAGTTTTCCTCAGTGGAATTAATTTAACTGTGGAATTTTTCTTGCTGGACTGTAGTTTTTATGCATGATAGGTGCCCAGGTGAATACGTTATTAAGTTAAATAATCTATACTCAACAACAAGGAAATCAATTTTTATTGAAATAATTGTCAGTAGACAGATTCCTGCATGGCATTAATTAAAAAATTTCCAGTTCCCTTCTGAGCAGTGTCTGTGTATCCAGGTACTGTACCTGACTCCCCTTGAGCACTATGCTTGCTAATGAATTAAGATTATAATTATAATTCCTGCTCATTGAAATGATGTGATTCAATGCACAAAGTCTGTCTGACTGTGATGAGATCTGATCTCCCCCACTGTGTTATGGAAGCTTTTTGTTTCCTAACCCTCTGTAGTATTTAATTCCTTTTGTTCTTCAAGTATGCTGTGAGGTACCTGAAATACATCCATTACTGCTGGGATCTTTGCAGAATAAATTCAGAAAATTATTCTCTACCACTAAATTCCGGAAAAACATTGCAAATTTGAAGTATGGAATTTGGGGACTTAAGATTTTATGTTTGCACGACTTGCAAGCACTGGGTAAGTCTCGATGGTGTGAACAGAAACATTAACAGATTTTCTGCTGTGGATCTGGCCACTGAATGTTTAAACAGCTGGCAGAAATATTTATTCTTTTATTTTAAGTAGCATATTCCAGCCTTAACCTTTACTGTTCATTTTTCTTCAAAAGTATGAGAAGATTTATTGCTATAATATCTCTTGCTAAGATGTTCAGGAGACTCAGTGCACTACAAAGTAGGAGAAATTATTTCAAGGGACTTCATCACTGGGAGTTTTCTGTCTTTCCTAAAAGCCTGAGGTTTTCAAAACTTGGTAATTACTGCACAGGAGTTCCTGAACTTCACCGTGGGAAGTTCCTTGCCTGGCTTGGTGGCCCTCCCACCATGTCTTATCCAGGAATTTCCATGATTATGGATGCAGTGTCCCGAAGATTCAATAATAAGCAAAGGACATTATTTTTTGGCACTCTTTGGCACATGGACTAGATCAGGAAGTGCAGACACACTCCTCTCTTCTGGATATTTCTGTGTAGGGATCGGTGCATCAGACAACTGGTGCACAGCCTGCTGAAATGAGCAAGAATTGAGTCACAAAAATTGTTGTGAAAAGCTAAATTATTGAGGCTGCTTGGGACAGCAAAGGGCCACACGAGGACCTGAAGGAGACCAGAGCCCTCCTGGAAGAGCTGGAAATAAGGGTGAGTAGCTGCAGAAAATGTTGTCTTGGCTCTTCTGCCAGCTGTTGGAAAACTCTGACTTCTAACTCTTTGTAGCACCACTAGAGAAAACTGCCCAGTTTATCATCATTTTTCACCCACACCAGCACTGGGATTTCCTCTAAGACCTCCAACCAGGGCTCTCATTTTTCACTCCTCTACCTTTATTTTTAGTACCTTTATTGTCTTCACTTCTCCTCCTCTTCTTGGCCAGGAAAACCTCCTGCCCTCCATGGCTACAGAAACCACAGCTGAAACCTCTGTTTGACCCAAATTTGTACCCAGAACCAGGAAGTTTATTCTTCCCAGGGCTCTTGAGCTTTTTTGCTGTTGGCTATTTCTGACCACTTTGGCCCTTTCTCATCTTCATGGATTTTGGTTGTAAGACAGAGTTTCACACTCCTGGGAATGCAAGCCAAGCTCCTGGCTTGTCCTTTGACAGTGGAGATGGATAATGGGCACTTCAGTGCATTTTTTTCAATGCAAAACCAGCTGAGCTAACTGTTCCCATAAAAGTCCAATTGATTGCTGTAGGCATTATATTCACTCTGACAATGATAAAATGATTGCTTTAGTATCTGGCTGCGTAACCCACTTACAGCATGTGCACCAGGATTAGGAGAATGTTTCAATTGTGAAAATCATTGAGATGTAAATGTCATGATTATAATTTATCTTCATTAAAAATTCCGTCGGCGGAGGGGAAATTAATCCATGTGCTGTATGGAGTACCAGCCACTAAAAAGTAATGTGTTACAGTGAAAACAGGGATTTAGGGATGGAACTGCACCAGGAAATAACTCAGGAGCACATTCTGGTGATGTGACAGGTGGTTATCTCAAGGGCATTGCCTGGGATGTTTTATTGGCTCCGCGGTCCCACGAGGACGGTGGAACATTTCATCTCTCCCTAATGGCAATCTTCGCACCTCCTTCCCCTCCCCAGCACAAACAGAAGGCACTGTCATCACGGCGTTTTAATGCCTCAAAATGATTGTATCGCCTAAAACTGCCGTCAGCTCCCAGCACAAAAAGCAGCTCTGGATTTTATTAATGGCGCTGGAAGGACTTCCATTAAATTCATTGATCGTCAGCTCACATTATTTCTTCTGTAGTCGTTCATGGTTCTTTTATATTTCATGTTTTTATTATTTTATTTCCTTGCTGATTTATTAGATGACAGTGAAAGTTTCTCTTTTAAGTCCTACATGTATTAGCTCAATCTGGTATTACATTTCCATCACAGATCCAGAAATTTCTGACTAAATATTTATTGGAAATTATTGTTTTCTTCTACTACAGGTGAATCTATTACCTTCTTATACATAAAGTTTTGAGGTGATTTTTTTTCCCCTTTATTCATTGGTTTTATGGTGTTGATTTTTTCCTTTTTTTTAAATCAAAACAAAAATTGTAATTTCTGCTCCTTTTCATTTGACTCCTCTTTTTAAATAAAATAAATTGTGTTTGGTTGGTTTGAAATCAAATAGTTTAATTGGAAGGCAGTGGGTGGCCACTGAATATTTATAGATTGATCTTGATTGAGTATAATATGTCTTATTGCTCTGAGATTTTTTTTGTAAATTTTGTCTTTTGATATCATTTCAGCTCCTTGCCTGTGGTTCTCTTATAGATGGAATAATCCCAGGGAATTTCTTCTTAAAAGAAAATGAAATGATCATTGTTTATGTTACATGTTCTATAATTGCCAAATCTCTCTTCAAATGCAGCATAACCACCAAATTTATGGTATTATTTTCTTCTCTTTTATGTTTTAAGGAGTTTTAATGATTGTCCCAAGATGATTTTTTTGTTGCTGTCTGCCTATTTGTACCCCCACAGGCAGGGCACAGCCTGGTTGTGAGGCCAGAGCTGATACCACAACTCTGTGACGTGATAAAAGAGGCTTTATGATTTGAGAAGTTAATATTAATTGCCATACTCTAGATGTTAAAGAATTTAAACGTTTACTTTTTCCTGAGTACTCGATTCCATTAGATACCTCAGATTTTTGTCTGTCAGGTCTGTTTGAAAGCACAGTGGTGAAAGATCTGTTGGAACAGGAGAGGGAGCCCTCAGCCTGGCTATGAGGGAGGGAAGGGCAGCGCTTCCCCCGGGCTGGGAGGGAAGGGGAGCTCCCCTTTGCCCTGGAAAGCAGAGAAGAGGGCTTATTTTCACCTGCCATTCCATGCTTTAGCCATAACTATCGTAGTTTAACCTTAATTATCATAGTTTAGCCATAATTATGATAGTTTAGCCATAATTATCATAGTTTAACCATAATTATCATAGTTTAGCCATAGGTACCAGAAAGGATGGGGAGTGACTGACTTTGGAAATGAAATAAAAACAAATAAGGAAGGTAGAGAGTGAAACAGGCTTAGAGGGAATGACTGTCACAGTCCGAGAGGAAAATGGAATTCTTTCCAAAGGCGAATGGCGGGGGCAAAACTTACTTGGAATGAATTCTAGAAAGAGCTTTTCAAGTTTTAATTAACAGAACTTTTTCCTGTTCTGCTGTTGATGATGCAGATTTCACATTTACTGGTTGTAGCTGTCACCTCCTCTTCCCTACATCCATATGCTCACAGATATAGGTACAGGAGCCCTTCTCACAGGCAGGAAACAAAATCTGGTGGCTGCTGGAAAAAATTGGCAGGACTTGTTTCAACCAAATCGACACAGAAAAGCGTCAGCTGCTTCATCAGGTCCTCTGACCAAACACTTTGTTAGAGGCAGTTTGTCTTCAGTTCTCGTTGACTTTCGTTGAGAGCGTGTGGAAATGCTTGTCTGAGTTGTTTGGCTTCAACTGATTGGGACTGAGTTGTTTTGCGATTAAATTATTTGGCTTTTACTAAAGACTGTGGAGGTTTTGAAGGTTCCCGTAGAAACAAGAAAATACACTGAATAAGCGCAGTGAAGTGGTTCCACTGTATTTTGAGTAGAAATATTTGTTCAGAATTAGATTTTTGTTACTTTTCGTGCTCTGAGAGTGGAATTTTACCCTGAAGGGGAATTGACTTAGAACCAGGACTGTTTGTAACCGCATAGGATCTGTCATCTTCAGTGCAAAAAACCCCACCCCCCAAAACTCCCCAAAACCCCCAAAAATCCCCCAAAATCCCAAATATAAACTACTGCTGGCTTCTCAGAAGGCTTCATATGTGTTTCCCTAACAGAATATACAGTGAAAAAGCACAATGCTGATGGGATATGGAGTAGATTGGTGCACCTTCACTTCCCACCGCTGGGAATAAAGCTTGGGCTGAAATTCCCTGTGGAATTGGGGCACAGTCCCCTTTGAATTGTGAATAATTAGAGTGTTCCACGCAGTAGTGGTTCAGCTTGGCCAACTCTTAGACAACTGTTGCAAATTTCAACTACCTGGCGTGTTGAAATGGGTGAGGTTTTGGCTTTTATGACACAAGAAAAAAAATAGGTGATGAATAGAATGACAATGAGAACATGGATTTGATAATATGGTAATAAACAAAGGTTTCAAGCTTATTGGAATTTTAATTTAGATTTTTGTTTGTTTGTTTGTTTCATTTGCACCCATGTAGAGGAGAAGGAAGTCCACCAAAGCCAGCTGAGCTGGAAACCTCAGGTAAATATTCCTTCACGTTATTGAAAGCCTTTCCAAAATGGGAACTTTTGGGCAGAATGCTGAAAAACACTAAAACATTCTGTAGCAAAGCTTATGAATGGAACATGTAGCGGAGATTTTGTCCAAGGGGCAGGTGAGGTAATGGTCATGTCTCAATTTTTAAGGTGGCAAAGGTTTCAGAAATATTAACAAGCTTTGGATGTGCACAAGGGTTTGTTCTCTGTTTCCATGTTAGCCTGTGGCTCACATTTATATCTGAAAATTGTGTGAGAGGTGGCTGTCAAATAAACCAAACGAGAACATAAATGAAAGCTGCTGCTTCAGAAAACAAGAATGTCAATATAAAATGGTTTAGAGGGACTCCTAATGATCTGCTTGATCTTTACGGAAAAGTCCTCAAGGATCCACTTGTGCAGAGTCAAAAATCCAACCTCACTTTCAGAGTGTTGCTCCATTTGTTGGTGTGTTTTACCAAGGAATGAACAGTTCTTTTGCTGACATTCAGAACGCTGAAGTACCATTTTTAACTTAGTAGAAATGCATATTATTAAAGCTTTAACAGCATATGGCAGCAAGTAATAACATCTGTGCCTCTCAGCCTTGTGCTTTCACAACATACTTGAGGCACATTTTCTTTTCAAAACTGTGTCAGAAGCACATAAAAGTCTGTTTCAAAGGAAAGCCAGTCAGGAATGTGAAGTGTCATCAGTAGTGACACCAAATCTGGGCACTGCCTGTCCTTGAAAAGTGCCTCAAACAAAGATTTTCAATAAAGTGAAGGAATATTTATTTACCTGAGGTTTCCAGCTCAGCTGGCTTCCGTGGACTTCCTTCTCCATATGGGTGCAAATGATACAAACAAACAAAAATCTAAATTAAAGTCCCAATAAGCTTGAAACCCTTGTTCTTTTGATCATATTATTAAAGCCATGTTCTCACTGTCATTCTATTAATCTACTTTCTTCTTTTTTTTTTTTTGTTGTGGCATAAAAGCCAAAACCTCACCCATTTCCACATGCCAGGAGAAACTGATTCAAGGTTCAAGAGCCAAACCAAACTCCTGGATCAAAACAATTTAAATTCCCAACTTTAGACCCGTCTTGGGCATCCCTGACCCACGAGGTGTTCTACTTTTTGGGAAAAGTTGTATGTTTGGCTGGATTCACCATCTGGACTCTGAGTTTTGCAGAAAGCTTTAATGATCTGTTTTTGATATCACCTTTTGATGTGTTGAACATGTCCTGTGCCAGTCATGAAGGAATAATTTAAGAGTGGGTGAGTTTTTATGTGTTCTCAAATAAAAGAGCATAAAGAACTTCTCAAGTGCATTAAAATGCACTTAAACAGCTTTTGGTTAAAATTATGAATTATCATTAATTTTCCACTAATGTATAACGTGCAACAGGAAGAAAGCACAAATCAGGACAGTTTTCCAAATGTAAAATAATGCATTTTTTGAAGCAATTAACAAAGTTGACGGTGCAGAGTTTTTTAAAATGTTTTCTCCCTGTGAAGTGAGGTCCCTGCTTGTGCCACCTGCTATAACATCTTGCCATGACATCACCCTGCTCTGTAGTACAAATGCCAACTCTGCGTGTGCCTGCCTTGGGTTAAGGCTTAATTACCCTTTAAGGGGAATGATCCTGATTGACCCCTTGTATAAATGTGCTCAGGTCCTTAGGGCAGCAGTAGAAACTGACCCCATTTTTCTGCCTACATTTTGTCTACTTTCTGTTAAACACCTGTTTTTTGGTACTTCGTTATCTCTTATATTCTCCTACAAGAAAAATGAGTTGCTGGCAAAATTCTCACCTCACTCTGCAGAAGTTTGACCTCTTACAATGCAACCTGTAGTCGCCTTTTTGGTCATTTTTTGGTCATAAAGCCAGTGGTTGTCCTTGAATAAGGAAAAATGTAGATTTTAGCAGTGGTGGCCACCTCAGGAAGGTGGATTATCTTGCACGTCATTTCTTGAAAAATATTTTAAAGAGTACATCATTAATTTTCTTCAAGAATGTAGCTTTTGGCAATGATCAGACCCTAGCTGTTGCCACCATGAAAAGACAAGCTTTTATGAATTTTGGGTCAGTAACATAGTGGGATGCTGTCACTATACTTGAAAAAGAGTATTTGTATCAGTTTTGAGGCCTTAACCTCACTTTCAGGTAATTTGTGGATTAAGAAGGATCCAATTATTAAAAATGGATTGAGTAGTACTTTGTGCTGTGGCTCACGGTGAAATATGTATAACTTGGTTTATTCAAGTATCCTGTGAGAACTTAAAAATTTCTCTGGTGCCCTTATGTATTTTGAAATACCCAATAAATAGAAAACAGCTTTAATGGGTGAAGGACCCAAGAGCTTTTTCCTGTATACTTTGGCAGGACAAATTTTTAATGCATATAGAAATTACTTTTACCATCTAAAAGAACTAGGTTAATTTACATGTAGATTTGTTTGAACAAGCATATTTTGAGTTATCATACTGCTGCCCACTATAATAATTACTGTAATATTGAATTTCAGAGGTCGCTTTCATTGAGAACTACTTGAAACTTTGTATTAATATTAAGAACGTGATCATTAAGAACGTGATCATGTTGGAAGCCATGGCCTGGATTAATACTGAGAAGTGTTTGCATAGTAAATATCAGAACTGTGTGTGGGTTAGAGGCAGATGGAGAACTGGGAGAAAGCAAAATTGATGTTTTCCTCAGAAAGGCAAAATCCAGGAGCTCTGATTTGCGGAGCGGTTGGCTTTATTTCACTTCTCTAACACACCAACGTGATAAGAGCCAGCAGATATTTTTTAAAATAATGATTCATCTCAGACCAGTCTGATTTCTTTATGTAACTGAAGGCTTTGTGGGGGAGTACAGGCTTTGTTATGTGTCTTTTGGTGCAGTTAATATTAGACATTAAAAAATACTGAAGAAACATCGATTAGGAAATGACACTGGATGAGTGGATGAGAATAAAGACTGATCCTACCCAAACATAGAAAAACCAGCACTGAGCAAGGCAGGGGTGTCTGAGAACAGCAAATGCAGTGTGGAAAACACCTGAGCTCTGTCAGAGCTTCTGCAGTACAGAAATTATTTGGTGTGGGCTACAAAAAAGTGAGACAGCTGTGTTAAAATATGTGCAAGAGGGGGCCAACATGGTGTCCTCAGAATGTCACAAGCTCATTTGGAAGAAGCTGTACATGAGCACAGATGGATTTGTGGTCAAACTCCTTGTTCTGCTCCACACACGGGGCTCAGGCTGAGCCCAGGTTTGAGCATTTCATCTCCAGAGAGATGAATCCATGAGGAAGGGCAGTGTGGAGAAGGAAGTGTATCAGACCCTGGAAATTATTTTCTAGTTTGCATTTTGTTTATTTGTTTCCAGTCAAGGGAGGCATAGCAAGACTTCTCAAATGTGTAAAACAGAGAGGAAAGAGGAGCGTAAAAATCCATTTAGATAGACAGGGTGTAAAGGGTTTAGGTCTCAGACAGAAAGATTTGGATTAAACCTGGAGGAAAAGGGCAGAAAGACAATGCAACAGACTGCTCAGGGTGCTCATAAAGTCACCAGGAGAAGGTCAGAGGGTGGTGGAGGGGCAGCAAGTGTCTGTCAGCACAGATGAAGTTCAGCTGGTCCTTTGTTTGGGCACCGGAAGGGAGCAGATGACCTCTGAGTGCCTCTCCTCCTTGAGCTCCATGGCTACATGGAAAATGTGTCTCAGACCTTCAAATAGAAGCCCCTGGATGCTTATTAACATGACAGTGGTTATTAGCATTAACTCGACTTAATCAGGCCTGCTGTCCCTTCCTGCAGGATGATGATGAAGTGAGAGGAGCGCGCCGGCAGCGCTGCCGTGCGCGGGGAGGAGAGGGATGAGCTTGTCAGCTGCAAACAGGGTGATTCCAGAAGAAAATGAAGTTTTTAATGAAGGCCAGGCAGCAAACTGACATTTAATTTTCAATTAAAAATCCTCCTAAACACAGCATAATGGATTTTTGGGTGATAAACAGGAATAGTGAGGTTTGAATATTGTGTTTTATGGCTTGGATGGTGATTGAATGGGGCTGGAGCTGAGCGTGGCTGAGGGAGCACTCGGATCATGTGGTGTGTCTTAATCACAAAATCACAGTGATTTGGGCTGGGAGGGACCTTAAATCTCATCCAGTCTCACCCCTGCCATGGGCAGGGACACCTTCCACTGTCCCAGGCTGCTCCAAGCCCCAATGTCCAGCCTGGCCTTGGACACTGCCAGGGATCCAGGGGCAGCCACAGCTGCTCTGGGCACCCTGTGCCAGGGCCTCCCCACCCTCCCAGGGAACAATTCCTTCCCAATATCCCATCCATCTCTGTCCTCTGGCAGCAGGACACAGCAGCAGCTGCTTGAAACTGGCATCAGGGCACCACCAGGTTTGACCCCATGACTTAATATTTATTCACTCATTTATTTGTGTAGTCTCTCTGAATTCACTCCCAGTTTTTAAAACAGAATTCCATAACTGTGAGAAAACACCACACGTGCTTTGCTGGGGCTGTGCCTTTAAGGCCATGCAAAGCAAATGGGCTAAAGCAGGTTTGAGATTGTCTCTTGTCTAGATGATAATCTTGATTTTTCATGCATTTTTTTAAACGAGGAAGGATTTGCCAGGCACCATCCATGCCAGGAAGAAAAGGATAACTCTCTGTGCTGAGCCCATTGTCTGGGTTTCATTCTGATTGTTGCAGGCTTGACATAATATATGAGAATTAAGAAATTTTAAAATACCAGAGCACTCCTGGCCTTTATTCAAACAGCAAATCCACTCAAAGTAAAACATCTGTCTGTAGAGAGTCATGATAGACCTCTTTCAACCTCTCCAAACAATATCTTTTTTAAAAAAACCTTTTAATTTGCTGCTGTGAATACTCACAAAAGGAATTCCTGAGAATGTGTTTGCTTTGCCTTTTCATAGACAATATTAGGCAATTTTTTATGTCATGATTTCTTTTATTATTACAGAAATGATCTTGTATTGAATTCATCAAGTGACATTCTAAAAGTATGAAACTGATCCTCAAGAAAACATTGGGGTGTAATAAAAAATAAATTTTGTTAAATATTTGAATAATTCCTTCAAATTCCATGACAGAAATCTAGTCCTCATTTATTTCAGAAGTTTAAAATAATTGCTTATTATGATAGTATAATATAATATCATAACATAATAACCCCTTTATCTCACACTGGGCAATACTTTTCTTATTCCTATTAGAATTTCTGAAAAATATGGAATGTTTTCATTTTGCTTCTCAGTTTGCTCTTGGTGCTCCATGAATACAGGCAAATTGTGTCTATATATGAGATGGACTCAGGCTTCTCTCTCTCCTAGATTTGCCTGTTCCCACAAAACAGTGAACCTCCAAATGTGTTAAAGGCAGCATGAAACTGAGTCTCAGTTTTCCTCTCTGTGTCTCATTTTGTCAGCTTGATAGTGATATTTGTGTTCTCTGGAAAGCACTTGGAGTCTGATGTGGAAAAGTGCTATAGAAAAAGCTCATTTTTTTCTCAGTTAGATTATTATTGAAATATTTTATTCCAATGTAAGCGTCATATTGATAATTATTTTTCCTCTGTAAGTGTAATCTGTTGCTGTCTATACACACCAAATATGAAATGTTTTGTTGGAATTTTCCATGTTTTAGGAATTTCTTGTGCTTACCCTAAAAACCAGCAGCAAGGTTGCTCAAATTTATTTCCCTGAGACAGATAGTGAGTGTTACTTTTGCTCATTCTGTAGTTGCAGCTGCTGAGGAGAACTGTGACACAGCACATTCTTCCTGCTTTGGGAAAAATGAAATCGTGTAATGGATCCACTCTGCTGAAGGAACAATACCCTCCACCAGCAAATTTATAAATCTTCCTTTCATACTCAGAGAGAAAGGTGGGATGTCTTCCCTTTTAAAAAAATAATTTGCCTGAGAAGAGGCAGCCCACGAGTCACACAATACCAGAATTTCATGGCAAAATGGCAAAAAAAGTGTTCCTGAATCTCCTTAGTGCGAGACAGCGAGCCTTGCTTTAAAGTCCCTTTACATGGGTATAAAGGGACCTGAACACAGCTGAGAGCAGGGCTTTGATCTCTCTAAGCTCATCCTTCCCTAATAAGAAGTTGTTCCTTACATAATTCCGAAGAATTAAGAGAGCAGCAGAAAAGAGAAACCCACCTATACTTTAGGAGAGCCAGAAAGAGCCAATATTTCACTGCAAAGAGCCCGAGTGAAAGGGCTTCGTGTCCTGCAAAAAACGTTTCAATGAGGCAGCACAGGAGAAGCCTCCCCAAGCCTACATAATCCAGAAAGGTCTCTAGGGAGGGTTAAGATGAAAAAGTATATTAGAAATGATGGAAGGAGAACAATGATGCCCTGACGATTCAGGCCAGAATGTTAAGGAGAGTCTTTGGAGAGGGATTCTTGTGGTGATTCACAATTTAAAAGCCCAACGCTCCCCAAAACGCAAGAAAAATGGTAAAAATGAAAAAGAGATTAAAAAATAAAAAGGACCCTGTTGCACGGCAGGGAAGGATGAATGAAATGACAGGTAATTATTCCCCGCTCTGCCATGGAGTTCATCAGAGAACAGAGTGAAACTGCAAAATCTCATAATCAGAAATAAACAGCCCTAATGGTGCTTGCACTGTAAAAATTACCAAGTCCCCAAAAGAACAACAAAAGAAACCAGGCAAGTTATCCTGGTGAGAGAGTTATTACTGCTGCCCAGGTGACAATAAGTACATAAAATTAAATTAAAACTGTGAACAAATGCTGCTGCCCTTGGGATAAGGATAATTTTGTGGCACACCATAATGGGAGAGATGAGGAATTTGCTTCAGAATTGATTAATGGAAATGCACCAAGAGCCACAAATTCCCTTTCAGGACTCACTGGCATCACTGCCAGGCACAAAACTCCTCTGACTTTGGTGTCTGTGTCCTTATGGAAGGAAGGAAAGTTCTTTTCCTTGTTTCTGCCAGTAATGGGATGTGTGGTTTTTGTGAAGTTGTGGCATCTTCCTCCCACATATTTCAGGTTTCAAGTAGAGAATCACTCACAGGCCATTTCTTTCTACACATTTACAAAACACTTAGGAAAATAATAGGTTTTGTCATCTCATCATATTAATAATCACTTACAGACTATTCTCATAGGCTTAAATCCTAAATAAGCACCATAGGATTTGGCTCAATTACCCAATTTTCCCTCTGCTGTAGTCAGCAAAATCTTTTTCTCTGACTCTGTGGAAAGCACGGATTTCCCTGTGCAGATAGGATTTATCTGATCTTGGTTTTGTATTCAAATGGCAACTGAAATGATTTTTTTCCTACTAAAAATAGGTTCTACTAAAAATAGATTCTACTAAATTTAGATCAAGATTTGTCCAAAATTGTTAATTCCGTCCTCTAAAGTTTGTACTCTAGTTATTTTGAATTGATGAAAAGGCGAAGAGAAATCACGCTTAATGCACGCAGTGATTTCACACTTTGTGGCTCATTTCTTATTCTCTTAATATTACATCATCTCCATGAATTAGTGCAATAGAGTGATGACATCATTGAATTCAGATGGAGTTGTAGGAGCACTGATTTGTATCCATTTCAATCCAATTTTATTAATCTTGGTGCATTCTCTTTGATTGATACCTGAGTGATTATAACTCATTAAAACTGTGCCGTGTCTTTCCTTCAGAGCCACTCAAAGGGCTGCTTGCCAGTGTCCCCCCAGTGCCTGTCCCAAACTCATTCTGATTTGGTTTGGAAGTAGTTAATAAGTTTTATTTCTTTCAACAACTTTGGGTTTAGTTTTGGGGACTTTGAACATAGACCAAAATCAGGTGGTTTTAAGTCAATGTATATCAAAGCGTGCTCTGAAATGTTAATTCACTGTCTCTGCCACTGGGAACAATTCTGTCAGAAATTCCCTCAGATATCAAAAGAAAAAAAAATGTTCTTGAGAAGGTTTCTGGGTGAAACATAAATTTAATGCAAGTTCTTCTCCATATCAATGTCATGCAGTCCATGATAAAGTTGAAATGAAAGTTTGGTACTGGAGTTGTGCAGACTCCCAGTTGTTGCTTTCAGAAAACCAGTGATATTTAACTGCTGTGGATTCCAACAAATGGATCCCTTACCTTTTTGTGGGATAATGGGAAAACCCATGAGGAGCATAGGGTGGGATTGTTCAGTTAAGATATTAAGGAAATTAATTTCCTAAGGCAAACGTGTGTTGGAGCCATACAATATGTTTATTTTCAATGGCACTTGGTGTCTTGGCCACTCTGGGTTTGTAGTAGGTGTGTTGCAAGAGAAAGACAGTGACACAGTTGGGAAAAAAAAAAGGAGGAGGAAAAAGCAAGTAAAATGAATAGTAATAATGTAGAAGGCTTTATCCCAACTATGTCCGAACACTCAGAAATTGTCTTCTCAAAGAGCATTTAGGAAAAAGTATTTCTGTGGAATGATTTGTACTAATTCTTGCATGCTCTGTTATTTGAGCAGAATAGTTCTGTAATTTGAGCTGGATTTATTATTTTTGTCAGATTTTTTTTAATTTTTTTTTTTTGTGCAAACTGCGTACAAGAGCCTTACATGGGTTTTTAACTAATTATGGACATATATATTTTTAGTTATTTCTCTCTTATCAGGAATGAATTTGGATTCTTGTACTTTTTCCTCCTTGAAATCTTTTGGTCTTTCTTGGATTATAGCCTCATACGTGTCCACCCATAAAACATTAAATTGACACGTTAAAAATATCGTCTTGCAGAACAATTTCAAGATCTGCAGGAATACTTTCAGCTATGGAGGTGTAGCACCAAAATATCCATCCTCTTTATCCTGGGCATGTAGGGTTTCAGAGATGTTTGATTTTGGAGAATTCTCCTGGGAGAACTTTGGAGAATTCTGCTGGGACAGGGGACAAGATCTTTGGAAATCCCATTGCTCTGGAGTCATGGGCAGGGTAGACAACTCATCCTTGAGTTTACTATCAAGGATCCAACATTATTGATTCCTGATTCTCTAAAAGAATTGGTAGCTGGACTTGTGCACAGATCTTGGCTTTATTGCAATTGTTTCTCCAGCTCTACAATGTAAAAATAAATACCCACCATATGGGGACGCAGGGGAGGTTAATTCATTAATATTTATGGAGCACTTTTAGACATTTTTATGGAAATGACTATAAAAATGCTTATACAGATGAGGCTATAAAAATGTGAAATTGTATTCCTGCTACTTATAAATTTTTTGGCAGTAATGGCACACACCTTGTTTTCAGCATTGGCTCTGTTCTTTAATGCAAAGCCTTCATTAGAAGGGGCCCATTTTAATCAAGTTTTAGTCACCTAAAATTTAGCTATGTAGGCTAAGGCAGTAATTGGTATTCCTGCTAGAGCTAGAGGAGAGAATTCTGCAAATCTAAGAGGCCAACTTGGTGCTTAATTTTTAGATTCTGGACATTTCTTGTGGTGAATCTCATCTGTGTTGGAGAAATGTCCAGTAACCATCACACCCCCATGGCGCTGACACCCTTCGGGGGTTTAGCAGGTTGCTGATGTTTCTGGACTGGAACTGCTCTGTCCAACAGTTTGGCATCATACATCCCTTCAGACATTCTCTTTATCTACTTTTAAGCCAGTACTAATTCCCAGAAACACAACTGAAAATGCCTGCACTATGCAGATAATGGAAATATGTATTATTTCTCATAATTCATGTATGGAATACACAAATGTGTGCCTGTCTATCCTTCATATTTTTAACAACAGTTGTGCTTTTTGCCACCTGAGAATTACAGACTGGAGCTTGCCTGTGCAGGAATGGAAGGACACATTTGCTTCCATGAAATCTGAGGAAATTTCACTACAAGTCTGAGTGTGCTAAAAATAATAAACCTCTTAATGTCCCACTCATCACTGAAATACTCTACAGTGCTGCCTTTTGCATAAGCATTAACTAAAAGCCTGGTTCTAAATCTCTGAATCAGGGCAGACAGACAGGGGAATTCTATCCATGGCTTAGATGACAAGCACTTTCAGTAGTTTGCACTTGGCAATACTGAAGAATTTGATAAATTGCATTTTCAGATGGTTCCAAGAGAGCTTTGCTTCTGCTCATTCACAAAATAACTCATCTCTGTCACCGAAATAAGGATTACCATGGAGTAGAATATAAGAGGTGAATATGAATTATAATCATCCCAAAAGAAAAGCAAACTCTTATTTTTTAATCTGGTGTTTCAAATTTGGCTGGAATCTCTCTCAAATGAGGTGCACACTCACGTTTTACCACAGCAGGATGAATCCCCTCAAGTGTGAGGTAGGACTGGTTTAAACATAAGAACTGTAAGAAATTCTAAGCCACAATAAACAATGATTTACTTCTTGGAGGATCCTGTTTTCCAGTAGGATAATGACCTAACTGTAATGAACCATGTCTGCTAGATGTGAAAAAGAAGCAGCCACAGTTGTTGCCCAGACCTCCTGTGTATCCTGTCTGACAGCACACTTGTTTTTCCCCAGATGCCTGGATCTGCTTGTAGGGAAATGGCAGAGCTTATCTCCAGCCTCAGTGCTGTAATGTGATAAACAGGTTTTCCTTCATGCACAGGAGGCAGAAATGCAGTCCTGCTTTTAGTTTATTCCTAAAGAAACCCGAGCTTTGGAGTAATCCTGCATCCTTTAGAAGCCAATAAGCCTTTTCCATGAAAAAAGCCACCCCTCCATCTGTTCTGCTGCATCCTGTACCTTTGCTAGGTGAGCACGACCTGCATGGTGGGTGAGCCGCATTCCCGACGCATTCATGAGTGATCACGACAGGGGGTTCCATAGTTTAATATGTTTTTTGAGAAATATTGTGCATAGAATGGATGCTGTTCATTTGTAATGACTATAACCACAGATAAAAGGAGAAAAGAACCAAAAAGGGAGATGTATTTCTTCTGAGGCTCTGACACAGAATCTGATGTTAGCGCTGAGTTCAGGTAACTCTTTTATGAATGCACTGTAATTGTAGCAATAACCCGATATTTTTAAGCTCTATTTCTCACCTCTTTCAAGCAGTTTTTCTTCATAACGAGTTTATGAATATGTCTGTATTTTAGTAGCTTGAATTGATGGAAGCAGCAATTTAGTATTGATTTCCAAACACAGAAGCTCAGTCAGTCAAACAACTAACTCACCACTTTTCAGTATTAACAGAAAAGCTGTTGTCAGTAGCAGCCAACCCATGGAAATAACTCTGGTACAAAAGCAAATGTCTGGGCCTGAGGTGAAGAGAGAATAGAACTCAACAGAAGGAAAGCATTGACATTACCCCCATGTTGGTGAAATTTGTGAAGAAGGAGGGGCAGAAAGGTAAATAAAAAGGGTTTTATGCAAGTATTTTCTAAGAAAAAGGAAGAATGGGTGCCTGGCAGGGTCTAAATTCATGACAGGCTTAAGATGATTCCTTTTAGGTCAAGTTTTGTGATTTAGGAAATCCTGGAAGGTGTGGGCTGTATGAGAAACGGGTAACATCCCCTAAAAGGAGCACACCCAGTGACATCTGTCCATGTCCCACTCTGGTTTTCTACCCAAAAATCTCACTGAGGGCAGCCAGGCTGTGCCTGGTGAATGGTCAAAATCCCAGATTTATGGAAAGTCAGTCCCTAGAAATGGTATTTGATGGTGGTGATCAATGAGACTCTTTGAGGCAGAATATTCTACCCTTGATAATATGAAGGATGTGTCTCATATCAAATTGAGCAAACAAGGATTGACAGATACCACAAAAACCTGGGAGTTGACCCAGGATGCTTTGGAGCTTTCTGACTGGGGTTGTAATTATAATCAGTGGCAAACTAGACATATTCACATTTTGAAGAGCCCTGGGCAGCTGAGGGCGAGAGAGCAATTTCTGAAAAAGAAACAGAAAGAAAAGCCAGAAATTCCTATATATCATCCAAATGAGGCCTTCAGTTTCCTTTCTTATTTTAACATAAGGTAAATTTTTCATCCAGAAACTTTAATTTTTTCGGAAAGGAAAACTTGTGTTTTCTTTCTGTCACAAAGTTTTGAACTTTAATTAACTTTCTCTGAAGGGCTGAGACCTCAGATACCAGAGAGAAAGCCTTTAATGGGTGTATAATGGCCAATGGCACACCTGCCATCTGATGGAATCTTTCCATCTATGCCTAAAACGATTTATGTTCTCGTGAATAAATATTATTTGGTTACTATATGAAAAATGGGAGCAAAGTTGAAAGCTATAACTCACTGTTGTTCACCTAAGGAAAGTCCTGCAGAAAATATATTTCTGCATTATTCCAAAAGTTCATTTAGTTGTCCAAAATCTGATGCTATTTTCTATCAGAAAACAGAATATCCTGCCAAATAATTTAGACCTCTGTATGGAGGGGTTAATTTAGTTTTATTCTCGTGCAGAAGTTATAGACCTCCAGTATGAAAATAATAAATAAAGAGGAACGCGTCCAACACTAGAAATTATATTGAAGTCAAGAGAAAATATAAATTAACTGATTCTAAATGGAGGATCAGTGTATTGGCTGAATCCTCAAAAACTGGTGAGAATATATAGAGAAAATTACTTTCCCTAAACTGGATTCAAGGTAAAAGAACAATTTAAGAGACCGAAATACTGCGTAGATATTGAGCCAAGACATGCTTTAAGTGTTGACCTTCTCTTAAATTCTGAAGATATTTTCTTCAGTCTTCTGGGAAGGTGGATTTTCTAGAGCATGAAATGCGAATCAAGACTTGATCTGAATCCAGACTTTCTTCAAATTAAAACATGTATTTTCTATTAGGCAAAATTCAGGACAAATAGCAAAGAGCCACTAAGCAATGTAGGATAAGATTATCAGGAATCCCACATTCCTGTATTTTTGCTCTCTTTACTGGAGTAGCACAATGCCCGTTAAGCCAGGCCTGTCTGTGTCCTGTCTGAATTTGGGGTAATTTTGTCATGAATTTGATTGAAGTAATGACTTTTGGTGCTCATGCTCATAAATCTGGGGTCGACTGGCAAGGGGATGGGCCAAAATAGCAACTTGGGAGCACTCTCACTGTGCATTTCCAGAACATATTTCAGACATATAACAGAGCCTTTATTCTGGATATTTGATTCTAAGTGTTGAGAATAACCCATCTTGTGAGGTTTGTGTCTGATAGCATTGATTTAACACTTCAGAGAACATTTAATACCACAGTGTTATTAAATATTTTTAATGGATTGATCCATGCAGCTGATGGGCCAAGAATTATTTAGTGCTCAACGGAAAAGTATTGAAAGCAAATACATTTTAGACGATCAAGTCTGATCATCTAATTGCAATTTTATCATCGATCATGATCGATCAATTCACGAGCTGAGAACACAGTGATATTTTACTCAAATATATTATCCCTGTAGGGTTTTTTTTCCCTATATGCCACAAATGATGCTGCTTCATTTTCTCCAAAATTAAAACACGTATTGCCATGAAATAATGAGCACATTAGTTATGTGCTGACAAAAGCCCAGTCCTCTGTGGTGACAGAAGTGGAGTCTCTCTCTCATTACTGATTGCAACTATTCACCCATCTTAATGCAGGCACCAACAAAGGTTGCCAAGAGCACTTGAATTAGCCTTTTATATTGAGAAATACAGCAAAAGAGACTCTTGCATATGAAATTGTTCACCAGGTGGCACAGCAGCTTTGCTTATATCGACAGAAAACTTTGGGAGCAGTTTGTGGCTGAGTGAACTTCTGTGGGTGTCGGCAAGCAAGGCCCAAGGAAGGCTTGGTTACACTTTGAAATTTGATTTCAGAGCTTGTGTGAGTTTCTAGCGTTCCAGTGGCTTTTTTTGTTTGTTTCCTGGTTTCCTTCTCTGTTGGGCTTTGCTGAGCAGTGATGCATTTTTTGACATTTTCTAACCTGCAAGTTCAGGACTCTCTGCACTCTGGGATGAGCAGCGAGCTGGAAATTTAGGTATTCTTGGAATATTGAGTCATCTTCTTTGTTTCTTTATGTTCAGTAATTACCCCTGTTCCTTCCACTTCTATATCTCTATATCTATGTATAAACCCACCCTTCTATACATGAATGTATAGGCAAAGCAGTAGAACTGCATTTAAAACACCTAAACTAAATTTGTGACTAATTTTTTTGGGGGGAAAAGGCCATCACTGTAGTGACATTATGGCACCATTGCCAGAGATATTTAGCAGCTTTTAGCAACTCTTGAAACCACCTGTCCCATTTTGGTGGCAGATTTTTAGATGAAAAGAATATTAATTATTGTGGCAATTCAAAGGAAAGCTGACAGGCTGCAACTGAGACTTGGCTTTGCTTCTCAGAGAAAATCCAGAGGAAGAATCTGCAACTCGTATGACATAATTAACTCCTCGTTGCAGCCCTCCTATGTACAGGTGTTTACATTATGCAAAACATACCCCAGCCCAAGTTTCTTCTTGCAGAGACTTCAGCAGCGAATTAAAGGGGAAGTTAAAAGGTTTCTCAGTGGAGTGTTGCTTTGGGATCCATTAAGTGTGGAAAAGCTGAGGATAAAGGTTGGAAAAGTTGTGGGGTCGTTGTAAATCTGTAAAGAATTCCATCACGTGGAAGTGTTAGATTACACTGATGAGCCAGGTGAGGGATCTTTTATCTCTAATCTCTTGTCTCTGGAGCATTTAGTGATAACACTTCTCCCATCCTGCCATGTAAATACCACACAGCACCATGCCTATATAATAAATGTTCACACATATGTGTGAGTTTTTAGATGTCTAGACATATTTTTCAAAAAGAAGTAACTGGCATTCACACAGTGGCACTGATTCATCCCAGATTTTACTGAGTTTAGTCCAAACTGGACTGGTAAATATCAAAAAGTGTGTGCCCAGAACAAGTGAAACGTTTTGATCCAACACATTTTTGAAGGATGATTGGAATTTCAGAGCAATTTCTTTCTGTCCTGAGTTCACAGCCTCAGGTGAAATGTTGATTAATGTTATACTGCTCCATTTTCTCAAGGACAGCCTTGTAAAAGTGACTGTAAGGGCTGATTATAAATATCCAGATTACAGATGGCTGGAATCAGCCTGTTCCCATCTGACTGGAATCATTTAGTTTGGTTTCATATTCATCAGTGCTTCATATGTAAAGTTCAATGTACTAATCTCTGGAAATGCAGTGTCTGGAAAGTTTAATTACAATTTTTACCTGCAAATGAACATCTGGAGCTTTTTGGAGTTGTATCAACTTCTCTATTAGAGTTTCTCTCCTATTTGTTGCTCCTGTGATTCCAGTGCTCATTTTGCCTTGGAGAGAGCCTCATATCTTATGATTATCTGGTTTTGATTAACTTTATTGAATTGCTGAGCAAGTTCCTCCTTTTCCATCAGCGGTGGAAAGTCTGTAACAGGTAATGCTGCAGCATGACCTACTTCCAATTTTCAGCCACAGAAGCAGGAGAAAAGGATTACAAATGTCAGCAGCAAGGGTATCATTTATTGGGGTGGGTTTCAAAATGAAATTTTTCCTAGTACAGGGACTCTGCTCCATTAAGGACTCTCAGGAAGTGCAAATATACAAATTTTCTCCTGAATCATGGTGGTTTTTCCTCTTTGACATCTCTGTGTTCCATTCCTACTGTCTAATAAGTATTAAAGGACTAACCTATGCTTGTGTGTAAATAACAGTAACAAAAATGAATATATGTTGAGAAAGTTAAACTGAAAACAAGAGTCCTGCACTTTCAGCTAAGAATATCCTTTTTCTCCATCCATTTTAAGCTAACCAGCCTTCCCTCAACCAGTTACACTGTTAAAATAGTCATTCTCCAAGTTCTCTCGGACTTAAACACGTGTGAGTAAGGACATGTGTCAAAATTTTATCTTGAAGAGTGTAAAAATTAATAAAGGATAGAACAGGATTTAATAGAATAAAACAATAGGAGTAGAATAGGAATGAGAATAGAATAGAATAGAATAGAATAGAATAGAATAGAATAGAAATACTCTTTGCCTCTCTCCTGGAGCAGCAATAACAGCAATGAGAGTTGAAGTCGTCTCTTCCCCCGCAATTATATTCTCAAATATAATGTGGGATGGTGGAAATAGTTCAGATGGCTCAAGTGTGCTGAGCTGGCTTTTTGAAGTGATGAATTGCTCCCAGCTACAGCCACTGAGCACAGGCACAGAGCCAGCAGCTGTTTGAAATGGCAGTTCTGGAGAGCACACAGAGGATGAGGGAAAGGAGGAAACCTTTCCAAGGGAAAAATTGTTCAACACCTGTTTGCTGCAGCGTGTTTTGTACATCTGCCCGGAATGCCAAGGACTGGCCATTCCAATAAAATAAGATGCTGAGCAAATGAACCATTCATCTCATCACTTTGCTAGCTCATTCATTTCTGTGTTCCCTTTCAGGCAGGAAAAAAGTGCTGGTTGGGATAATTGTGTAATTAAGTAAAATTGGTTTCCGTAGATCTAAAAGGAAAACACGGTTGGCTTCCCACCTGTTCCTTCAGAGGAGCTCTGCCTGTCTTATCAAACCCCTTCTTGGTTAAATGCAAATATGACAGAGTACAAGACACCGAGGGGTTTTGAACAATGAATACCTTTTTTTCTAACCTGTGAACTGGGCTCAAGAGCACAGGAACTTTAAGGCTGCAGTCAGGGTTCCAAAGGCATTCAAGCACATAGTCAGCTTCTGTTACTCAACACTATTCCATATTCATGGTTTTTTGTCTTTATTTGGTCTTGGCTTTGTTTTGCTTTATTCATAGTGGATGGTCTTAGTTTCTCCAAAAGAAAAAATCCCAAAAGATCCCAGTTAATTTATGGAGCTGACATTATCTTGTTGGAATTTAAAGTCTGAACGTTCAATAGCTCTAAGGTAAGACTGACTGATTTCTCCGTCAGGCACCACACCCAGATTGTATCAGTGGCTTCAGAGCAGTGGTAAAAGTCAGTTAAGTGACTGCTTGCTAATTATCTCAGATGACTGGTAATAATTCTCTACTTTCATGATTTTATTCCATAAGCCTGATCTATAAATGCAGCTTGCAGCAGTGTATTATTATCATGGCTTAGGATCCATTCCCATGTTTAGCTTTCAGATTCCAATCATCCTATTTGTGGTTTCTATAATGCCTTTATATTAATACCAGAGCTTTGGTGTTCAAGTTAATCCTTCCTTTTCTTTGAAAAGAAAACAAAGGGATGAAGCAGAAAGAACAGAGTGGCACAAGTAATTTTTTTTTAATATATAACTGATACCTCTTACTCTCAAAATCATCCCATCTGTTGTGATAACGAATGTAATGGGAAAGAGTTTTAATTATGACTGGCATAACCATCAGCCACAGACTTGCTGTCAGAGCTGACTAAAATGGGTATATAAAAAATCTGCTACCCCACATAAACAGGGATGTTTAGGTATTACAGCTTGTTAATTACCTCTTTATTAAATCTCATCCTTCTTTATCATTGTAAAAATATTTCAAAGAATGAGATTGTCATTATAGAAATGCCAGTTCTGATGGTACTGTTAGAGGAATTAAAGTGTCTGGAAGAATGCTTTGTATTTACATGTATTTTATACTTGCCCATGTGAAGAAAATCTGTTATCTTCTTATAAATTGCATTTATCAGCTTATCTTTGTATTATATTATGAAGTTGTATACATATATCTTGATCACACACAGATTTTCTCACATATCCCTTGTGTCTCGTGCTCTAATCAGGCAAATCAAGTGACCTCCAGCCAAATATGACACCAAATACTGTTAAAATGCATAGAATATACGAAAAAAAGTTCACTGAGAAGAAAATTGTTGCAACTAGCTTTATTCTGAGCTGTTTTTCACTGAACCACGTTAATTACAATGTGCTGTTCCTGTGTGCCATTGCAGTTTTTTATGCACACACATATGCATTAAAAGATAGAAAACAATATATGCATAACGATCCCATGGAAAGAACTATATCACATGTTAATTGGACAAAGGGCCATATTTATAAGGCTTGATTTCCCAGCATGTTTAGATCTTCTTTAGTGAAAATCTCTACTCCATTTAATAAAGCAGCAAATCTCTATTCCTCTGAATGAGCCTAAACAAATCTATTTTACATTATAGTGTATAGACACTCAACTGGAGGTTTTTTCATTTATTTTTCTTTCAAAGCAGACTTGCCAGAGCCCCCAAATCCTGGACATCTCACTGGGAGCTGGACAAAGAACATTTAAAAAATAATTTCATTCACTTTAAGAAGAGGTGATCCTTTAAAAGGTGAGTTGAAATAAGTCACAATGGAAGTCACAGCACAATGGCCAGTCAGGCTTTACCTTTCTGTTTATCTCGATTTCCTTTTTTCTCTTCAGTTACACCCAGAATCAACAAAAAACTCCTGTTCAGAGCCTCATCCAGTCCACACTGGGTGAGAACATCTATCTCTTGTTAAGGCTGCACCAGTAAAATCCGAAATGCAAATATTCCAGGTGCTTAAAATGTATGAAGAGATCACAGAGAATTCGTAATGAAGGTATTGTGAGTTTGTCCTGTTAACCTTAAACTGCAGCAGGAATTTATAATTATGATGTCTACTTTTTCAAATGAAGAGCTGAGAATGTTCTGCATTTTTAACTTGCTTCAGCCCAAAGTGGACAAGAAGAAAACGCTTTTAAAATTGCTTTTTTTTTTCCTAGGAGAAATTCATTTGACCAAGTTACACTTAAAAGTAGAGGACTCCTCTGATATATACAGTACATTTTCCAGATACTATCTTGAAAAGAAAACACAGATAATTAAATGATCACAAACTGTAGTGCAATTAGAAGACTTTGATGAAAGATGTGATTTAAGTAATACAAGTTTTAATGGCAAAAAGAGCAGTTCTCCACTCAAATGCATATTAATCATCACAGTATGTGTGCTTTGTTGGCTGCTGATAAACTGATTATTTCTTTCTTTCTTCGGTTCACTCTGAATAAACATCTATTCCCAAATGCCAGCCATAGCATTGAGTAGAAAGAATGAGTCCTTCTAGAGCCCGACAGAACAGCCTCCTGTGCTCAGCAAAGGGTGCAGAATCAGCACTGCATCAGCAGTATCTTTGCCTTAAAAATAGTGGCAAAGAGTTGAATAATGTTTGGGACCAGCAGACAAAGTTGAGAAATTTCATATCTGGCTGGCGACTTTAAAAATTCCCCCTTTCCCCCAGTACTCAACATTTATTTATTAATTTACACATGAGATGTGCTGAATGGAGAAGGATTTTTGCTATTTCTGGTGGCGCCAGCAGAGCGGGGTGGCTCTGTGAGAAGGAGCACCCTTGCTCAGAGAGGGGTCTCGGGAGCTGGGCTGGGCTGGGTGTGGGAGCTCCCGAGGGCCCTGTGCAGAAGAGCTCGTCTCAAACCACTGAGCGGGACCAGAGCAGCACAGCCCTGATCTGCAGATCTGTTCCTCCCAAATCCTCAGGGTTTGGCTGCTGAGTTTCGCACGAGGCACAGCAGTGAGGTTCCGTCCTGTCCAACATCACCACGTGGCCGAGAGGTGAATTTCAAAGTCACCCACGGACAATTCCCTAAAAATGATATTTTCCCCCCTCTGCACAGTTTTACACATTTTCCGAGATTGGATTTCCCTTCTCATCTCCTTACTAGCTGTTCCAAAGCCTGGTTTGAATTAACACCTCAGTCACTAGGATGTGTTTGAAAGTAAATGTTCCATAAAAATGTGGGAAGAAAAAATTATTAACCTCCCATAACAAGTGAATTGTCCTGGATCTGGGGGTTATATTGTAGCCATTACATTATATGAGAGAACAGTCTTAGCTGTGGGGAAAAGGCACAGACATCTGCAGCCTCGTACAAGTAACAGAATTAAACACAATGGGAACATAGAGAAACTGGTAAAAATTATGCTGTTGGATGGCTCAGTGAAACCAAGTGTTGCATAACACTATTTTTGTTTTTGCAGTGCTTCAGCATTCAAATTAATTAAGGAATCTTCCAGAATGAGGTGCAGTGTTGCTTTGGAAATACATTGCTTTAGCAAGCTGAAATGGGCAACTCAGCATCCTTCTGTAAAATCAGTTTGTAACTTGTACCAATTAGAGTTGCTACGCTGTAAATGAATTTTTTTAACGTTCCTTCTTTCTGAAAGCCTTTTTTAAATCATAGACTCATTAATGCTTTTGCAGGCAGTTCTAGTAGCACACCGCTGAAGCATGTTTCAGTTGGTTATCAGAGGTTAATAAGAAAGAGATGATGAAATTTCACACTGATTTTCTTTTTCAATTCACAGCGGAGAGGAGTTCTCTTGTTTTAGTCCAACCATCAGAAGAAAAGAGATTAACGCCACCACACGGCATCAGATCTGTCATTGATAAATGTCCATTTCATGGGAGATAGAGCTAAAGATTGGGCTCTGAGCTTAAAGGTGGGATGATTTCTAAGAATTAGAAATTATATATATGTACGTAATGTAGATGGAGGTGTAGTTAAGAAAATAAGAAGAGAACAGCTGCAGTTGCAGCAGCCATTTGGAACCTCTTAAGGACAGGCAGTAAAGGCAAAAGAAGACGAGCATGTCCCTTCAATTTAACCTGACCTGTGATCAGCACAGGGTCGTCTCCTCTCATCTTGTGCTGATGAAAAAATAAATTCACCATTTTCTTTGCCAATTTAGACCCTTCAATTTGCTGAAATAAGAACGTTTCACATCAACTGAACACCAGCTGTCAGGGTCTTGTGTTGTCCTTACCCCATTCGAGGCGGAGCATGTGTAGGGGAAAATGTGATGAAAAGAGCGCTGCAGTTTGAGGTCTGGATCCACAGATGGCTGCTTACCTCAGGTAATTGTAATATCTCAGTGAAGAGAGGCTCGTCCCGTAAAAACCAAGAGGCAAAGGGATGTTCATAAGCGTTCCAGCATGGTTCGTTCAAGCGCTCCAAAGTGACTGCCCACAAATGTTGTGCAAGGAAGCAGAAGAGGAAGGGCCACTTGGTCTGAGATATGCCCAGAGGAATCTGTGTGAGCATGAAAGACGTGCACTGCCTTGGAATGAAGGGAGTTTGCGACTTCTTAAATGCTGCTTTCTTCTTTATTTTTTTATGATGTGGGTAAAGTATTTTACAGCACATTCTCCATGGTTACTCTGGGGTATTTTTTGCATTTAGGACATTAAGGATAGATTAGAAACTCTCAAAGGTGGCGTGATGGCCACCACCGAGTCCGGAGCTTCTTTTGGTCTTCAAACTACCATGGTATTATCAAAGCTGAGCTAACTGACCAAACGGTGGGTTTTAGAGAACATTGTTGGGTTTTCATTCACTGAAAGGAGCTTTCATTGGCCTTTAGGATGCTTTCAATAAATTTCTCCCTAGGAATAGTGTGTTCTCTGTGCAGGACCCCTTTCATGGAGCTGTCTGCCTGCAGGAGCAGGGACTCTGCTCAGCCAGGCAGGGTGAGTTCCACATTCAAACTGTTGGAAAGGTGACATTAACTCACTGTCGAGTTCTTCTTGCCAAGATTTTTGTAAAGGTTAAGCTGAGAATTGCCACACTTGAGTGGCAGAGTTATGGAAAATTTATCTCCCTAGACATTTAAAAGTTGGATGTTTACATCTAAACTGGTCATCATGGGCTCCCTTCATTGGCTGACAGAGAGGTTCATCAACATGAAACCTATGTTTATTTTCCTCTACTGACAACGTAGGCACCTAAGCAGAATCAGACCTTCAGCCTCTTTGAACCTCAGCCCCTACTTCGTAAAACTTAGATTTTTTTGTTTTATCTGAATTTTTATCTGTATTGTTTTTATTTATTGTTTAAGTAATTCTTTGCTAAAACACTGTCCTCATCTGTTTAGGATCATTTCAGTAGAATTATGGTTCTATACAATCCTCTATTTCTTTTTTACTGCTCTGGACCTGCTACCTGAAAGACGTTAACTAATTCTTCATCTGCTGGAAGCTCATTAGCATGACAAAATACAAGAACAAGAAAACTTGCCACGGTGTCAGAGAGGAATTCAGCTTTTGATTGTTTCTAAGCAGTTTCAAGCACTTCTGTATTTCCAAGATGAGGGAAGTAGGAGCTGGTTCCTCAGCACTTCTCACAGACCTTTTGTATGGAATCCTTCCGTATCTCCACTTGATGATTTGAAGATGAGATCTGGTATAAAATTTTGGAATACTTTACATTAATGCTAGTGCTTGCAGTAGTGCATCAAGTAACTCTTAGCCCAAGCAAAGGTCTTCATTTCGCTCTTTTGAGAAACGGCATCACAAAAAACAGACTCCTCCGTCTTCCTGACTGAAGGAATTACTTAAATCTTTTTTTCCTCTCAATGCCTCTCACTATTAGTGTGCCATTCAGGAGTGATGTTAAAATGGGAGAGCACCATACTTCTGGTCCCTTCTCAGCCCAGCAGCTGATCTCTCTTGCATTATCTCCTTTTAGTGAATATTTATTTCAGTGCTTTCTTAATGAAATTGGTTGTGACTGTTCCGAGGGTGCTTGAGCTCTGTCACACCTCGTGTTTGTGCAGAGAGATGAGCCCCTCTTTCTGTGTCGCTGGCATTGCTGCCACTGCTGTCCTAGGTGCCCCAAACATGGAAATATGAAGAGTTTAGAACTTCAGAAGTTTGTACTCTGCTCTGCTCAGGACTCAGAGCCAGCACAGGGCTCACTTCTTCTGAATTGTAATTTCATTCGATCACCAGCTATGGAGTTTGTGAGGTTTCTGAAAACCATCCCAGACTCCCCAACACTGATGTGTAATGCTCCACAAGGCTATGGAATAATCTTTCTCAAAGCTGATGTGCCAGGCTGAACGAGCCAATGTGCATCAAAGCAAGCAGGACTTTGTGAATCATTCACTTGTAATCTCTGTCGTGCACAAACCAGCCCAGCCACCAGCCTTAACAGGATTCCATTTCTATCAAAAAAGTTCAGCTTTCCTGCATTGCTTGGGCAACATTTCAGAGACCATCCCTAGCGGAGAATGAGTTACATAAACTTGGGGGAATATTTGCTGTTGTTTGTATTCTGCAGCCATCACTCTCAGAGCTGCAGTTGTTAGTTTTAACAGGTACTGTTTCTAAAATTGTTCATTGAAAGCCCTGACTAAACCCATTTCATGCAACACTTTTGAAAAGAAAACTCAACCCATGGAATCTATAAGGGCACCACAGAGTTGTTGTTTTTCTAATGAACCAGAATTATAAGTCTTCAGGGGCAGAGAATGAGCACAAAATGTCTTGAAAGTAGAGGCAGTGTGGGTGAAATTGAAAATAATTTATTTAAGTGAGAATATGCACCATGTTGGGCTGGGGTTGTTGTAATCCCAGAGTTACAGCACAAATATATGAGGAAAAATGAAAGTGTACAGTCATGCTGTACTGTGTGTTACATGTAAAAAAGTCTAAAAGTTCAATTTTTTTATTCTTCTTGATGGCCAACATCTTACCCATGTTTCGTCCATTTCCTCACTAATCAGTGTCATTTATCTTCGTTTACTTAAATTGGCTGAACAACAGCACATTGCTCATCCCTATCTTTTTGGCAATCTCTGACAATGTTCATTATTGTCTGCCTTCCATCGTGTCACCACTTGGAGCTGACATTGTTTATCTTTGCTCACCCTGCCTTTATCTGGTGATTGTTGGGTAAAATCATTACTCTCGGGTCACTCCTGCCCTCTTGGCCATCACCAGCTGACAGAGTTCACGTCTGCTGGGTCAGCTGGCATCAGTCAGCCCTTAAAGGAGTAGGAAAATCTTTCTTGGGTGTTCCAGAAATTTAAATGGGAAGGCCAGACTCACCAAGGGGTTCATTGTTCTATCCTAAAGAGAAAAGCTGAGCCCTAGCTAAGGTTTGAGGTTTCAAAGAGCTCATTAATTCGTTAATTGAGGACTGTGGAAAAACCAAATCAAACAAATAAAAAACCATTTTACCTTATATGAAACAAGCAGAGATGCGTTTTCTGCTCTCTGGACTTTCAGTGTTTTGTGTACTTTTCGTGATGTGACTGCATCTATTAGTGAGATCTTATTTTAAACTAATTTTAAAAATTCAAGTTTGTTCCTCAAGCATCTGCAGTCTAGAATGTCTAGCATATAATTTTATTTAATTTTAAATAAGATTTTCAGGACTTTAACATTAATTTTTTTCCTGTTGTTTTAAGTTCTTTTGGCAACTGCTTTAGTTTTCCCACCTTAGAGATTGAATGTTGTCAATACCTTGGAAAAAGCCTTGATTTAGGAGTGTTCACACAGGATTTTGTGTCTTCAAAGTTTGAAATTACTTCGTATTAGTTGCAGTCATGAGTGTTGTCAGATGAGAAAGACCTGGAGGTTGATGCATTTGAGAAATGTCCTTGTTTTGTTATATAAGTAAAAATTATATATAGCTGATCGTATGGAGCTAAACGAAATTGCATATGCAAGTGGAAAACACCTGCTGCCAGTCTGCTTTGGAAATGATTCTGAGTCCAATCCCAAGCCAGAGCCCTGACATATTTAACTACAACCAAAAAAGTGCTGAATGTGGGTAAATCCACTGTTTGGGGGTTGAGCTGTGTCTTGGCAAGGTGACAGTGACACCCGTCGTTAAAAACCCGCGCGGCTCCGTTGCGATTTAAATATGGAAAACTGAAAGTTCCTGGTTGGCATCCAGTTCTCCCTCTCAGAATTGTCAGAGAAGTGCTAAATGAAGAGGCTCCAAAATCTTGGAGCTGCAAATTGGGCCTCGCCCGTGTAGAACAAAGCCTGGCTGACCTCCATTTCTTTGGGGTTGTTCCGGAGATGAAGTTGATGACAAGTCACAAAGCCGAGCTGAGCTCTGTTAACAGCTTGGTGCATCTTGAAACCATGACAAACAGTGTCAGCGACTTCATCTCAGCTACACTGGGACGCAAAATAACTTTTCTTACGCTTGTTGTGGAATAAAACAGAGCACAAAGTCAGCCATTGCTGAGGAGCTTATGAGTGCTACCCTTTTAAAAGGTGACAGGTGACAATTTGAGCATTATTATTATTATTTGCTTGAGCATTATTTAACACAAAATTATACAAGTGTCATGACTTGAGCTGTCTGTACTGTTTTTGTTATGATTTTTTTTTCCTGTAGCATATCAGAAATATAGGTCAAAATTTCATCTCCAGAAATTGAAAGGGCTTTTTGAGGAGATTTATGTACACTTTATACTTTCGACAGACTTCGTACTCTTTACATTCTAAATATAGCTAAGCAGACTTGGAAGAAGGGGAAATAATGACTAGACTTGATTGTGTTTCAAATGTCAGATGCTATTTCTTATCTACAGTTAGATACTCTTCATATTGCTGGTTGGTTCTCTAACCAGCTCTGAACAGCTGGTAGACAATTTAGAGAGTCTGAGATACCAAAAACACTTATTTTCTTAAGAGGAAAAAAACAAAAGGTAAAGTTCTGCATCTATGAATGCAAATACAAATGTATAGCCAGCCTCTAGTTTAATTCAAGAAAATAAGTTTTTTATTGAAATTAAATAAATATTCCATAATATAAATTCTTTGATTTAACTCTTGTTTGTGTTTGAACAGTGATTTTAGAGACTGAATCCAAATTCATGCAAGCGGTGAAAAATGAATCAATTTGCTTCAGATATACATATTTTAAGGTAAGCATCATATCTCTTGAGCCATTCTGTCATTTTTTAGCAGAACTGAAGCCCCTGACTGCTTTGCTGAATGATGCAGACACAACTCCTGCAACTGCTGGTGCAACAGTAACTAAATCATTTTAATATCTCAAATAAATGGAGATACCACTTTAATTACTGTATTTGTACATAGTTATAAATATATTCTCATGTTCTACAAGGAGCAAGTACACAGAATGTAAAAGAAAAAAAATATTTAAATGTCAGGAAATGATCAGTAAGTTGAACAGAATTTTGTGGAATCTCTTTGGAGAACATTAATCAGTAAGTTGGTCTTCGTGACAGATGCAGTCATATGAGATATATAAAAAAAAAGGTTGCCTTGGTTGATATTTTATGTCCTTTACACTTTAAAGTGCACTAAAGGTTACTGAATAGCAAATACCTCAATGCCCACAAAGTACAGTGTCAGGAACTCTGGGCTCGTCTCAGAGGAAACTTCGTTCTTTCATAATCCCATTCAGTCTCCACCTCATTCTGAAAACTTGTCTCCAGCACAGATTAAGTTCACAGCTGTAAATGGCTGGAGATAATCTGAAGTGCAGGACGAGGTTGTCTGGGTGTCCTGATCCTAAAGATCTTTACAGGTGAGAATGTTTGGAGGAGAGGTCCCCACTGGGAGTTGGGATGGCCGTGCCTGTGCTAGTGCTGTGTGTGCCCAGCCAATGGCGTGGCCAAGGCCATCTGTTCTTTAAAAGGTCTTATTTTGCTCACCAGTTTCTCTTAAAAGTCTGGATTGCCTGACCCCTTCCACTGTGTTCCCTTGTGCCACCTCAGCCCCTTCACTGAGTGGTAAAGCTCAGGATAGTTGGTGGGATTTGGGGGTCACTGGGGTGCAGCTCTGACAAGAGTGTGTTTCCCCCTCAGCCTGAATACTTGTGATCATTTCCGTGTCTTCCACTGCACCCCCAGCAATATTTTATACTGTTTTCTCCTCCTCTTTAATCAGTGACCTCCTCAGAGAGTTCTGCTGTGCCACTGCAGCTCAACACTTTTGTGCCTGGGTTCCCTTGGCTCTGATCTGTCGTGGAAGGGAGGTGCACAAGTGGTGGGTAGCACAAGTCGTGATGTTCACAGTCTCTCAAGGCGGGAGGAATCAGAACTTCACTCAGCAGAACAGCCAAAGTAGGTCAGCGTGCTGGTTTTGCTTTTGTGTCACATCAGCTCTTTCCCTCACCAGAACACTTCACGTTTCCTTGAACAAACATCCTTCAAGTGTGAACCGTGGCAACGGCTGGGAAGAATTGTTTTCTCCACTTGGATGAAGTTCACTTCAGTTTGGTCAGACTGGAAGTTGCTGACATCCACATAAGGCCATTTCTTTTTTGATTTACTGATTTGGGGAGTGCTGAGTGCCCCAACAGGCCCTGAACTCTCATTTCCAGTGGCAGCTTCTGCTGACAATCCCATGGTCCTGCCTGGGAAGGGCGGAGTAAAAACCATAACAAAAGGGATAACACAAACCATTATTTCTGTATCTTGGAGACTCTGAAACCAGGATTTGTTTCTTTCACAAGCAATGAAGGCCCGTTCACACCTGGCCTAGTGGAGGGTGCCCATGGGAGGGGGATAGAATGACATGTTCCTTAAAGTCCCTTCCAACCCAAACAATTCCACAGTTCTGCAGTTCTAAGAGAGATATCCTGTAATATAAATGATAATTTTTGCTCCATATACTTGTGCTGACACTAATATGTCACTGAAGTGAGAAGTCTGTACTTGAAAGTGAAATAAGTTTGATTGTTCCCCTGCTGTCTATAAAATTAATATTTGGTCCCAAACCTCTTGGAGTCAGTGATGGCTTTTGCTTTGCCTGGAATTACACCCAGCTAAAGAAGCCTTTAATTTCTGTAAAAAAAAAAAAATTAAAAGGCTAATTTTTGAAAAGCACAGGTGATAGCAGAGAAAAAATTTTAGCGGTATATAAAGAAATTAGAGTGGTTTTTCCATTATTTCTTCCAACTCTGTTTTGTTGTAATAATTCTTTACCATCTAGTTCTTAGTAACATTTTTTTTTCCTTTTTTTTCTCCTTTTCCTCACTACTCCAGCATCTGCAGGGCTATGGAATATTGTTGCCATAGTGAATGTTGTCTGACATCAAGGGGCTGACAGTCAGGAGGAGTTATGAAACTAAATGATGTGCTGTTCATATCACTCATCACAGCAATTATTAGTGTGGAAACATGATGGGATGTGCTGGAGCTCTCCTCGTGAAGTGAAAATAACTCCATCCCTTTGTTTTAAGTTAAAAATGATTGTGTGCTAAAGCTGGGTAGGTATTTGATGAAGAAAAGCAGATTTTTGAACGTTTCTTTTGCTGCATTCTCAGGATCCTTTCCTTCATGCTGGCACACCGCTCCAGTTAAAGGGTATGAGTGAGAGTCCAATTAGCAGACAGCACCAGGCCACTTATGGCAATTGATGTTTATTAGCTGAGGGATGGCAGGAGACACAGAGAAGGCTTTTCATCCCCCTGGGGACTCAGTCCAGCTCTTATCTAGGAAAACTGAGTGAAAAGGAGGAATTAGTGGTGCTTAATTATGAATCCCTTACCTGGACTGCTCCAGCTACCTGTGGGTTTGATATTGAAGCCCAGGAGGATTTTTTTTTCCTGCAGAGCAAGATTGATGTTGGAGGACTGAAAAGGAATAAACTATTCCTCAAAAACTCACCTCATGAAGGGAAAGATAGGGAGGCATTCCAGGATCTCAGGCTCTTTTCTGGAAGGGGGAAATCTCATCATTTTCATTCAACATTGCAACTTACGGTACCTTCCCTCTATTCCTGTGTTTAGGAAGGTTATAGGCAGCTATTTCTGTAAAGAAACCTGATTCTAGTCTTGCTTCTCATCTGCTGTGATTATTCAGTACATAACAGAAATCAGCATGTATGGTTTGCATTAGTATTAGTCATTTAGGCAAAAGGAACACAAAGAATGCAGGAAGAAAACAGAAAAAGGAGTTATTTTCCTTCTGCCTTCCCTCAAAGTAATCGGCCTGCAACCTTCACAGCCTTTTCAGTTCATATTTTGTGATGTTCCTGCAGTTAACTCACTGGAACGTTATGCAGATCCCATGATTTCAAATGTTAGTGGGCTCCACTCTCTTCTTGAGTTACTGATTAGTTGTTAATTTTTTAGTAAAGTGGAAATATTAACCTGTGCTGTTGACAGATCTTGGTCCTCAGTTTGCCTGTGCATACAGTAAAATCTTCTTTGGTTGTGTTTGATCAGTTCACATTAGTGCCTCGAAATAATCAATATCACACTGTGTTTAAAATTATCTTTTAAGGGACGCAAAGTATTCAGGTGGAAAAAAAAAATCTCGAGGGACCAGCATGAAACTAATAAGATTTACTAATAGCTTTTGCTTTCGTAATTTGCAGGGAAACCAAAGAGTAGATTCTGAGTAGCTGGATTCTTAATTGGATATTGATCTAAACAAATATTCTCTTTCTAAGTACCTGTTAAAATCAGTTACCGCTATTTGGGAGGACATATTATATTTATCCTGATTCCTCTAGAAGTGCTGCTACTGCTCTAAGTTGTATAAAGATGCATTAGCAGAGCACTTTTAATAGACCTATTAAATTCACTTTGCTTTGATTTACTCAGTGCTTGAGGGGAGGCTGAGTATTGTATACAGCTGCAGGAAGAGGAGTACTGAAAATAATGTAATTATCACCATTTCTGCTACTATTTATTTTGTTAATTTGCGTGGAGCTGCACTTTATGGAGCGTTTGTGCTGTATCTACTTTTAAACACGCCTTATATGTGGCTTCATGTATTCACAATCCACTTTTGCTGAAAGATCCTGCTTTCAGTGCCCTTTTCTGGGCTGGGTTTTTTTTGCTTGCCTTCTTATTTTTCCCTGTTGTAGTGAGACAGCAGAGCCTTATTGCAGAAGTTGTAGATCATTCTTTTTCCAGACACACTCTCTTCAAGTTAAAGTGGCATAATCACACAGGCAGAGCTGTAAAAAGCAGACAGAATATACCAGTGGCCTTTTTTGTTCGCTTTGCCAAGTTTCTTCACAACTACAGAAACAAAAAAATGCCAAAAAATCCCAAATCAACCCCCCAAAACTGTTGAATTAAATAAATTACTTTCTTTAGTTATTAAAGGAATATTATGATAAACACGTTTATTTGTGGATTTGGCTTTGGCTCTCACCACTATAAATCAAGGTGGCATATTTCAAATCAAACACATTAAATAATTTGGAGTTCTGTGATTAATTCTTATTCTGGCCTATTCACACCTGATTTTATTTTTCTCTAAAAATGGTTAGAAGTGAAATATGATATATTGGGAGATAAAAGAGCATAGGAGGGCAGTGGGTGCAGTTATATCTCTTTAAGGCAGATTTCTAGCATGCTTTCCTTGCAGTTACACCATTATAAAACTCTTTTAAAAGTGTAGCTGAGCCCCCAAACAGTATTTTTATTAATTTTTTTTTTAAAGGCATTAAAATGGATATCTTGATTTAACTTAGTAAGGAAATTACCCAAATTGATAGTGATTGTATCAGTTCAGGGAAACTGAGAACTGGCTGCCCCCTGAGCCTCTGGAGCTATTGACCCCAGATTAACTTGGCAATAACAGATTTGGCTGCTATGGTTAAAAATTTGCCCAAAGAAAGCAAAAGTTATGGCTAAACTTGGAAATATTCAACATCCTCTGACCGTGCTTTTCAAAGGTCTATTTTTATTAAACTTGAAGCAACTTAATTATGTTTAAATCTCTTCCTTTTCCGTGAAATTTCCGAAGTCTGCTGGTGGGTTCGAAAGTGATTGGGGGTTAGAAAGTCACAAATACCAGTATGGAATGAGTGACTGGATAAACCAGCTCCCATAAGCCAGGCAAATAAAAGGAATATTGTGATTTTCTCCTGTGCAACCCCCAGCACAGTGAGAGCAGACAGGGCCTGCTGTGGGGTGGCTCCTGCCAGATGCTGAAGGCAGAGAACGTTAAAATCATCTGTGTTGAGAGGAAGAAAACTGCTTGGAACATGAGCTCACCATGCCAGGGGACTCCGGGGAGAATTTCTGGACAACCCTTTAGTGGATGAAGCTCCTGGTGTGAGAGAGATGGCTTGGGGTGGGAGGTGTTCAAACCAATCCTTCTTCAGCTGTTGGTGTCCAGGCTGCAGGAATCACATCCTGCAGGCTGCCAGCACCACCTGGGACAGCTCCTGCCCTATTCCATCCACATCTCCAGAAAAATCTGGGAATGTGTTCCTGTCTCCCACTCTGAGACAGGCACTGATGGCTTCTGATGCCATCCCAGCTTATCAGGAGGCAAAATCCGATGGATCTCCACAAAGGCAGCATCAAACCAGTGCTGTTGGTTTAAAAAATCTCCCTGATTTTCTGTTGCACTCAGATTTTTGAACAAATAGCCTGAAATATGGGAGGAGGACAGAGCTGCATTCTGAGCTTGCCGTGGTTGTTGTGGGTTGGTTTTGGCTTTTTTTCTGCAATATATTATTCTGTTTGTGACTGAGATGAAGAAATACCTTTGTCTCTGTTCCAGCAGTGCTATTCTGTGGGGATTTTTTGTTCCAATCACAGATTTTTTACACGATATTTATATTTAGCCTAAAATATTGAGACTTGAACAGACTGTGCAGACTTCAGAACTATGTCTATATCTGCCTTATTTATTTGTCCTTTGAACAAATGTTTGCATAAAAAGCCAGGAACTTGAAAATACCAGCAGTGACAGTGACTGGAATTAGACTGACAAGTTTGGAAAGACCTGAAGAGATCATTTCTTCTATCTCCCCATTTTCTGCATAATTATCCTTTTCTGTGTGGGTTTTTTATTTTTTTCTTTCATCCTAATTGTTTCTTGAGGAAACTTTCCATATTTTTTCCATATATTTTACCCTCTTAAAAATACTTTTAGCGTTTTTGTTTACTATTTGTTTTTTATTATTTTTAAATATTATTACATATTTTTACTCTTTTAAAAATATTTTAAAACATTCTCGTTAAAACATTTTTTACTATAACTTCATCTCCCTTTGCTCTTCTGCAACCAATGACTGCAGCTGGAGAATCTCTCTCTGTAAATCACAAAATTCCTTTTATTAGCAAATTTTTGGTGGTTTGCCTCAGTTTTAGATTGATGTGGTTAATTATTCCTCCCTGAGTTCTACTTGCTGCTTGCAGGTTTATCAGGTTTATCTCAGCTTTGCTTCAGTAACTCTGACTTCTGACAACTCTACTGTCCAGAGTGGGCTTCCTTCCCATTTGGCCTTTTAAATGCACATATTTGAATTACTGCATCAACCCGTGCACAATCTCATACAAATTTATATTAAACTTACACAATTTATTATATTTTGAGGGTGCCCAGAGCAGCTGTGGCTGCCCCTGGATCCCTGGCAGTGTCCAAAACCAGGTTGGATGGGGCTTGGAGCAGCCTGGGACAGTGGAAGGTGTCCCTGCCATAGCAGGGGTGGGATGGGATGGGATGGGATGCGATGGGATGCGATGGGATGCGATGCGATGCGATGCGATGGGATGGGATGCGATGCGATGCGATGCGATGCGATGCGATGCGATGGGATGGGATTTAATGTCCCTCCAGCCCAAACCATTCTGGGATTAATTGATATGATGAATATCCAACCACAGAGATGGTGCTGAGCTCACTGACTCATTGAGACGGGGCTGTTTCTACAGAGGGTTAAATACAGGGTTTGTTTTCATTTTCCTAAAACGTTTTTCTTTTTTTTGAACTGTTTTGTTTACCCTGGTTTACAGCTGCTCCCAAACCTGTTGTCTGCCCTTTGCTGATACCACCTTGCTCCTGGGGCAGCCTGGGGACACTGGTGCTCCGGGAATCCCATCTGTGTTCCCTTTTCCCCAGATACATCGGGCCAGGCGGGAGGGGCTGACAGTGCAGAACAGATGCTCTGGTTTGGTGTTTCCAGGAGACCTCTCCCCTTCTGCAGCCCCACAACCACTTGTACAAACCCCAGAGCTCCTCGGGCTTTACAACGCGGAGCAGACACAGCTTCAGGACAGATCAGTGTCTGTAGCGAGGTGCACCGCAAGTGAATCAGGAATGAATATCAGGGATGAATAATGAATGAATAAATGCTGGTCAGGGAATTCTTTTCCAGTTTGAACAGGGGTAAGAAGCAAGTCTGGCATTCAGCTCCTCCAAAAAAAAGAAGGAAGTAACAGGTGGTCTGCTGGCTGTTGGTTGTGGACCAGGATGTTTGGAGTCCTCACAGAAAACAGGCTTTGAATTCACCCATTGTTGGACTAAACAGAAGGAAAATACAGCGAAACCCAAATACAGGACAGTACATCAGTTTCCCAATTTAAATGCTTGTAAGAAAGAAAACACCTCTTTTTTTCATAAATGAGACTTCTCTGGGTCCTTGTAAGGAGAGAATTTGTGATACCAAAGAATGGACCAGAACAAAAGTATTTTGGAGTTCTGGGTCCATCTACTGGTAAAATATTTCTTTTGATATTTTATAGGGTGAGCCACGTGGCATTAAAGAACTGTGGACAACTGCATTACCCAGATAAACTGTCAGTAGTGCTGAAAACAGTGGAATCCCAGGAGGTCGCAGTAGCAGCAATTTTAGTTTTCAGTATTTTAATAATTTTCTTCTCTCCAGAACCAGCTCTGATATGAACTGATTTTCCAGTTTTCAGAAGCTGTGATCCATCAGGAGGAACTGGAGTTCCCCTTCCAGGCAGTGGGGAGGGCGAGTTGGCAAGGAAAGGTTACAACAGGCAAAAAAGCAGCGTGAAGAATGTTTCCAATGACAGTTTTGGCTATTTGCCTGGCTCTAGAAGTGCCTCAATTTCTAGGGAAAATTGATCTATCTTTGTCCTGATTTCAGCTGGGATAGAGTTAATTTATTCTCTTATTATTGCTGTAATTATTATTACTATTATAATTTTTAGATTTCACTTTATTTCAGTTATTAAACTGTTCTTATCTCAACCCACAAGTTTTACCTTTACCTGATTCTCCTCCACATCCCCTGGAGGGGAAGGTGGGAGTGAGTGAACCACAATGTGGCACTTGGTTGTTGCCTGGGGTTTAACCACAAAAGCCTTTCCTTATGAGGTAGAAAAAGGTATTTGTGATCTTCTTATAGCCGCTTTTCAAGTTAAGATTTTTGTTTTAGGAGACCCATTTAAGTTGAATGACTAAACGAAAAATTATAAGTGAGCAATTATTTCTGCTCAGCAACTCGCTCGGAAATGTGCAGGAGCAAGGCAAATGAGGAAGGCGATGCACAGGAGATGTAAATATGGTGTGGTGTAGGAATCAGCTTGATGTGAAGAGACAGATAACACCCGGCACTGAGGGCTGGCTGGGCGACTCTGTGGTTCATCTTTTATTTTTGAGAAAGGTTTGTGCACTCACAAAGTTCCCAGGTCTGCTCTGGTGGGACCCACCCGCAGAGCGGCCTTCAGCTCTGGGGTCCCTGGTTTTAGAAAGATGGAGAGCTGCTGGAATGAGTCCACAGAGGCTATGGAGATGCTCTGAGGGATGAAGCCTCTCTGGAGCTGGGCTGGGAGAGCTGGGGGTGTTCACCTGGAGAAGAGAAGGACCCAGAGGATCTCAGAGCCCCTTCCAGTGCCTAAAGGGGCTCCAGAAGAGCTGGAGAGGGACTTGGGACAAGGGCTGGAGGGACAGGACACAGGGAATGGCTTCCCAGAGCCAGAGGGCAGGGATGGATGGGATATTGGGAAGGAATTGTTCCCTGGGAGGGTGGGGAGGCCCTGGCACAGGGTGCCCAGAGCAGCTGTGGCTGCCCCTGGATCCCTGGCAGTGCCCAAGGCCAGGCTGGACATTGGGGCTTGGAGCAGCCTGGGACAGTGGAAGGTGTCCCTGCCCATGGCAGGGGTGGCACTGGATGAGCTTTAAACTCCCTTCCAACCCAATCCTTTCCATGATTCCCTGTGTTATGATACAGAAAATATTGAGCCTACCTGAGGCATCTTTAGAAAATTTAGAGAGAACGAGTAAAATTCAGGTAAGACAAAAGTTTAAAAGAATGATTTGCTCATTCATGCATTCAATTCTTTCCAATTCTACCTCTTTGCTGCTCTAAGTCATTATTTGACTGAATGTCTCTGTCACACATAAATAATTCTGCTCAAACACCATTGCTCAGCACTCTCAGGTCCTGCTGCCATTATTTAAACGACCCTGGCCAAGGCATCACTGCTGATTGTTATGACTAATTTTTGATTTCATCATCGAAACTGTCGTAATAACTCAACAAGACCTTGAAGCACAGCTCATTTCCAGTTAAAAGACAAATAAAAATCAGAAAGATCTTGTAACTTTGGAGAGGAATTAATTTTTAAAAGTTAGATTGAAGTACCCCAGAGAGGAAAGCTGAGCTGGAGCGCTCGTGTCTCTGCAGAGTTGGATCAGGGGACACAAGGGATTTCCACGCTTCTATTTAATAATGAAAAATGTTTCTCAAGGGAAGGGACTGTGTTTTCCAAACATCTGTACACGGTTTGATGATCTTCATGATTGGATGGCCACAGTTACTGGATCTGGGAGCACAAACAAACAGAAAACACAACACAACCCCCTGCTCCATCTACCTCTGTATCCACTGCTGGAACTGAAGTGCTTGGAGCAAAGGAAGTCATAAGGAAAGAGGAACTGCAGCTCAGGAGAAAACTCAGCCATGGGTCACAAGTTTAGGCTGTGCTCTTCTGAGGAAAGGAAATTCTCACAAGATTTAAAGGATGTTTTGGTCTTCTTCAACAAGTTATGGAACCATTCCTGGGAATAACCACATCCAAATGGTGTTAAACTGCATCTTCTATACTTTCCCTTTGGAAAATTCCATGACTACAGAGTGGAGGTGTTGGTTTTGTTCAATCCTGCCCCTATATAACTATGTGATGTTTGGGCAGCTAAATTTCAGATACAGCTGCTGTGGTCTTTTCTCAAATGTACCAGAAGTTGGAAAAGCTGAAAACTTTTTTCTTCCTCTTTTTTTCTCTGGAGCCCTGTGCATTTTTATAAACTGTACCTTGGAGTAAATATGGTAATCTCAACCTTCGGAATGGTGAGTAATGTGCCAAGCAGCAGAGACACGAGATAAATCTGTTTATAAATCAGTAGGAATTTACTGAAGTGGGTATAAATCCCAGTGAAATCTAGCAAATATTGTGTGTTATCATGAAGGCAGGTTAGATTAAATTCTCAGGTGTACTCCCTCAGCAGCCTCATCAATGCCAAAGGTTGCACAAAGAATTGTAGTGGCTCAGGTTGGAAGTTTCAAAGCAGAATTCAGCTGTGAATTCTCAAGTTTTTTACTTATAACGTTAAGAATTGTAAATAACCAGCAGTGACAAGCAATTAAACAACTTCATACTCTTAGCCATATTTATATCTTAATGAATTATTAATTATTTAATAATAATTTGGGCTAAAAATACCAGGGTTTTGTTTACAAATGAAAAAATCACTGAAGTGGAAATAAAGATGAGAAACATGACAGAATTTAGCATTTAGGAACATGTTTGTCCTTTCAAGCTAAACTGGCTGGTAATTTAAACAAGAAATTCATCATTATGGAAAAGGCTCTGAATGAAACGCAACCATCCCTTACTGGAATATTTTTTAAAAATACAGAAAATATGGACATTCCTTTAGCTCTGTGGCATGGATCTGTTGTAACCAATCAATAGCTGCTTGAACAGACAACTTGAATTTTCCAAGCATCTCCACAGGTGAGAAAAATCAAGTGAGAGAACTTTTGTGCTCTTATGTTATGAGATATTTAGTCCTGTTTACACCAGAGTTGGGGGGACTTTTGATCTGATCATTTTCCAGCTGTCCAAAATAATCTTGTGAGATAAGAAGGAAAGCATTGCAAACACCACATAAGCCAGCAATTTATTAAAGAGTTGCTCCTTCCTGTCCTTATTTTACAGATTACAGTTCCCTCCAGTTCTTTAGAAAAGAACGCATCAGAAAAGAACATTATGCACAGATTGTTGGGGCAGTTCAGCCTGAAAATCCCTTTCAGTCCAAAAAGAGCCTGACCCTGGCTGGCCTATGGTTAATGAAGGCATAATGATAATTATTGTTCTTGTTATGTTTGTTAAATGAGGCTCATCTCATCCTTAAGAAAGTGGAGAACATGAATTTCCTTCCATAAAAAGGAGTAGCTGAACACATGCAGCACATCCAGGAGAAATGAGCAGCGGACAGAATTCTGTCTCTATTATCTGTTATTTCACATCGTTTAGAGAAGATCAAGCTGGTTCACGGCCATTCCTGGGTTCTGCAGTGACTCAGTGCAGATCTAATTAAAAGAAACTCTTGTGCCAGACAAAGTGAGCAGGCTCCTTGCATTGTCAGAAAAACGTCACTTCAGGCAAGTTTGGGTATCTCTGGGAAGATCCCTCTTGCTTTTTGCTGTCATGTTTGGTGAGTCCTGTCACAAGTGATTGGTGACTACAATAAAATTATGCAGATTCAAAGCACCACCATGTACAAACCTGTTGTCTACAGAAGTCCTGCAGAACCAGATTCTTCCTCGTGTTATTGTTCATTATTCCCATTTCTTCACATTTTTTGGGGAGTTATTTGAATTACCGCTCTGTGTTCAAAATAAGATTTATTTTTTCACCTTCTTTTCCCAATTTTGTAGACAGATAATTATAGATAAATGTAACTCTTTCTTAGTCTTCTACACTGAAGTATTTTCTGATCATCACACCAAGCAAGGCTGCTGTGATCTGTCTTTTAGGTCTCCCAAACCTGATGGAGGACTTTGGTCACATCTTCGTCTACTCCACGTGACATTTGGGCTGCCCCACGTGCAAGAAGCTTGATGCCGTCATGAGCTCCTGTAGGAATTGTCCTGTCTTGAGGTAATTGTATTTACTTTGGTTTCTTCTCTTCATCCGTGCTTATTTTAGGATTAGTTGAAAGATATTAGCGAACTTATTTTTTTCTTCTTTCCTCGGGATGCTGAACTTCTCTGGAGCAAAGCCAGGTCAGATCAAACCTTCTTGAAAAGCAATGAACACACCTTTTCGTTGTGTTCTCCATCCTGATTGACAGGAGAAAAGACTTATTTAGTATAATTAATGGAATATAATCCAAGTTTTTAACTCCTAATTTTAGTTATAAACAAAATGCTTCAGGCTGAAGTTCAGAACTCATTTATATCTCAGTATTTTATGTACCTTGGTTCAGAGCACATAAATAATTTGTATTGACTTTAGAAATGATTACATGGAAGTAGAATTGGAAACTTTCTATGATGACAATTGTGTTTTGAAAGAGGAATTAAGAAAGCAAACTTCTAAAGCTCTTCTTTCCATAAATAACCAGCACAAACTCAGATGAAGAATTAGAGGCTGCTCTAAACAAAGGAATTAATTGATGCTGCCATGAAATTTTAGTGTGTTTATGATCACTATTATTCACATTTTTTATTTCATGTTTTCAATTTGTTTGTTATTGTGATAAGTTGTGATTATCAAAATTCTTCCAAACCTGTTTGAAGCTTAAATGCATCTCTGAATTTTATAGAAAGGCTTTGTGGCATATCCTGAGTTCGTTGCTTATTATCCCAGTATTAGACTGGGGCTGCCTCTTGGTTGTCTCATTTCACAAAACAATGCAAACTAAATATTCATATCATCGAGAGCTGTCTGTGGGAAATCTTGCCATATTTAGTGTGCTTTTTGGTTTAATTCCTTCTAGTGTTACATTAAAATTCATGAACATCTATGTAAACAGAAAGTTTCCTTTCATCATTCATTAAAAATAACAAAATGCACCCCAACAGCTGAAATTCTAACATCACATGAACATTTTTAATGCATATATCCATATAATTACAGATACATTCCACGAGTGGGTTTGGGCAGGATCTATTCGGAAATATGTTTGCTTTTATTAAATTCAGTTGAATACTGAAATGCAGTGAAACAAAGTGCCCAGTAAAGACAAATAAGAAGATAAATTATGTAATGAAGTGAGCTTGACAGCTTAATTAATGAACAGGTTTTCTTTACATGAGTTAAGTCTTCCATGCTCTGTCTTGAGCTGCTTGAAAAAGTTTTCCTGGCAGGCCCTAATGCTGATTTCTTCTGCCCTTGACAAGAGACACATAATAGAATTTATTCTGGTTCCAAACTTCATCCAGTACGTAAGTTTTGCCAAACAAACAGAGTTCCTACAGATAACTCCTCCTAGCTGACATTTGCTTTTAGGAGCACACAAAACAAAGGCAGGGGAATTAAAATACCACCAGCAGCAGCCTGAAGAGTGTTTTCTCTCCAAGGGTTTGCAGCAAGTGTAGATCCTGACTGTACCTGCTGTCTTTGGCACTGGATGCTTCTCTCCAAGGGCTTGTGGGCTTGGAGTTCCTTGGTTAACTCATGTGAATTTTGCTGAGATGTCAAAGTCGATGAGCATCAATGAACTTGTCTGGATGCTCTCACTCGGGGATAAGTAAGGGAGAGCTGAGGTGCAAAATCTAATTTGGCTTTTGAGGGAAGCTTGTACTTTGAATGTTATATTTCTTGTGCTCTAACCTACTCCTGCTTTGACAGGAAGGTGTGGAACTTCATGGAACAAGTAGGAGTTATTTGGGTAACTGTGACTGGACAGATGGAAAAAAGTCACGTGAGAAAGAGAAAGTTCTGTGTTTTTCGTATGGCCAAGGCAGCATCAAATCACCTTCAATGATTGCCAACAGCAGCGAGTGTAGGAAGGAATGGTCTGATCAACAGAGTGGGGATTTTATCTGACTTTAGGGGAGCATGAAGGAGTGTTGAGTTCTTTTTGAAGATCCCATCCCTAAGGAGTCAAGGTTGGCCTTAGCAGAATGAGTAAATGGTTGTGTATATCTTCTCTGCTACTAAATTACGCTCTTCCCTGAAATTTCAGTTATAGTGCCAATTTCCTTTGAATGCAGGCCAGAATTTGAATTTATAAATAAAAATAATGAGGTGTAACTGGTATTTAAGGCTCCTCTAAGGAAACATTTCACAGCTCAATATGGCAGAAACACGTTACATGGATTCTTTGAATTTTCCACAGCCCAGAATACAGCACTAAACTGATCTCAGGATAATTCTTTTTCTATCCTTGCTTTTTGTCACATCAAGTTAAACCCTCTGTCCAGAGTCCATCTCTGGCTTATGTTTATCCTTACAAATCTGGGAGTTCCTTCTTTTGAGGGGCTTTACCAGGGAGCTGGTGTGGCTGTGTTGGAGGGAAGTGAAGCATTCCCAATCCCTGCCTCTCCCAGCTCAGAGCCTTCCACACCACGGAGCAGTGACAGGGGCCCTGCAGATTAGAGGCACAGCACCACTGTTAGCAGGAGAGGGACGTGGAGCCCACTGTGTGCAAGGATTGTGCTCATAAAATGCATCACTCGGGGTTTTAAATCCTCAGCCGAGAAATTCAATTAATTCCCGGGGAATCCAATTTTGCAACACAAGGACTTTGCTCGTCTGCTGTCACCTTGTGAAGCTGCAGCGTCTCAGGCCGCGGTGGAATGAGCTTTGTGTACAAACATGGCATGAAAATCTTGGCTTGAGAGGGGTGTTTGTGATTCCTAAAGCAGGAGAGGAGCTTTATTTAAAGACAGAATGTGAAATAAAGGTTCCAAGCCCATGCATTGCCCATAAACACCTCGGCTCCCACCACATCCTGTTCATCTCAGAAAATCTGGCAGAACTCCACCTTCCATCTTCCATCCTCCATTCATTTCATGCACAGGCACTTTTCCTGAAATTTCACTCATCTAAATGCCCATTTCCATCAGAGATGTCTTCTTTTACACCAATTAATTTCTTTTAATTCTCACATAACAGCTCTCTGATTCTGTGGTCTCAATCATTGCTTCTGCACCTGCACAAAACATGAATCAGAGGGAATTATTCACCTAAAGGATATCCATGACTTATAAAACCTGTTGAACTAGGGCCAACAATAAAGCAGTTCAAGTCCACTGTATTTTAGACAATTTTATAAGAATCAACTCTAATCTGTAATCACTTTGTTAAGGGTGAAAGTTATAAATGTATTATGAAGTAAAATGCTTATTACAGCTAAGGAATCCTAATGGTTAGAACATGTGAGAAAATACATTTAATTCAAAGAAACAAAGAAGCAAAGACAGAAAGTAAAAAGGAAAGGAAAGCAAATTTGTTTTAACAGATGAGAAGTAAAATATTTTAGACATTTAAATAAACAGTGTTCTCTAGAGCAACTCCCAAGCTTTTCTGTTGAATGTATAAAACCCCTCCAGCAACAGTTTTAGTTTCAACATGGGAAGGCGGAAGGAGAGACCAAGAGCTCCCGAGTGCTTTATTAGCTGCCAGGTCTTCTTGGAGTGCTAATAAATAAAAAATATTTCTCATGAAATAAATTTAATATTTCACCAGGGAAAAGTGATTCTATTTTTTTTTCTCATGACTGACCTTAGTAACTCTCAAATATCCAAGACTCTTGTGATGCTAATGAGCTATGAAACTTTTATACTCATGAAAGAAATACAATAATTTAAATTTTGTGTTCCTAAAACCTTGGGATGGAGTGAAATGAGCTGGACATGAATCAGATCTTGAAGAAATGTCTCCTAACAACAATTAAAATTTCTTCCTCTGGAAACCTGATAAAAAAAGTCACAAATGAGAAAACAAAGAAGCAAGCAAAATTATTTTTATAAATTTTAAGCAAGGCTCAGCCACTGCCACAGATGCTCCTTACAGATGTAATATTTGTGATATTTTGCTCTATTAGGAGCAAGGCTGGGGACTCTGCTTCCTCGAATACACTTTCCATCCAAACCCTGCTGCTGGGATGGTGCTCTCCACTTGTAAAGCCTCAGTTTATAATTATAATTATAATTTCAAATCTGTTCCTTTAAATCCTCATGGTGTATTAGAGACTGGATTAAAAAAAATTTTTTTTTTAAAAATATGTATAAATTAGAGGAGCATAATTTACTTAAAGTCCACCTGAAAGAGCTGGTCCCAAGTGTTTTAAGTTTCCAGCTAAAGCTCAGTTTAAGTCACTTCTAGTATTATAAGAAGCAAGCAAGCAGCTAATGAAAAAGAAATGGAACAAATTAGAATGAAAATGAATTTAACCTTTTTTCTTTTGGTTTAAAAAAACCTTCCCAAGCTGAAAGCAGAGTGTCTTTAGGGCAAACCAGGTTAAAACAAATCTTCTGCAGTCGAGTACGAATCATTTGGAACTTTTTCTTGGAGTGGTCAAGAATCATTTTCTCTGGATTATGTGATTAAAGAGATCAAAGAGTTCATCACTGCTTTAAATAAATGCCAGCAGAGTTCCATTATTCTGCATGCCCAGAGAACAGGTCTGCAGTTATCTTCCACCAGCCCAGGACTCGGCACAGAAGTGCCCTGTGCTGTTTAATTAGGGAGGGATCAAAGTCATTTTTCTCTCGGAGCCAAAAATGGCAAAGGGGCCCTCTCTGCTCTCAGCTGTTCCCGTGATGATTTAGGGGAATTTCTGGGGTTATTCAGCTCTGTCTGGGGACAAAACTGGCACCAGGAGGACCTGGAACTTCTTGGCACTCCAGGGATGCATTTTGCTGCTCTCCAGCATCCACAATCTACAGAGGTGGGGATTTTCCCCTTCCCCTTTCAGCTGCACAAAACCTCTCGGGATTGTGTTCTCCAAGGTACAGTTTTTTGGGATCACAGAGGGGTATTCCAGGCTGCACAGGAAAACAAACTGGAAATAATTTGTAACTTAAACTTTATTTTACTTTTTACAGATCTTAGAGCTTATATTAAAATCAATAGAAAATTGTTCTTAGTCTTATTCTCACATTCTAAACATTGCAGGGAGTATTCCTATGAATTACATCCAGAGAGTGCAGATTCCTGAATTAGTGCCTTTTACTGGTGGTGCTTTTCTACAGAATTTTTGTGACATTGCTTCACTTTTCTGCCTGAGTCCTCCTGATAATATTTATGGGAATCTCTGAGCCATTATTTTGAACACATGCAGAGGAAATGGCGAGCTGATCAGATGTTTTTTCAGAAATCAGCCTGACAATTCCCAGTTCCCAGGACTTTATCACCCTGGCTGCCACGAGCTGAGCTCTGCATTGCTGGAACAGTCAGATAAAATAACCAGCAGAGAAAGGGAACCATCTCCAAAGCCTGAGCTGGAGATCAAATCTGACTTTTTATAGAGGTACATGACAGATCTGAAATGGATATTATTCCAATCCATTATAAAAAGGAAACAGAGAAGTTGAATGGGAATGGAGTGAAAACCGTTTCTTAAATGCAGCTGGAGAGTTGTACTTGAAAAGCATCTGGATGGTTTTGAAGTCCAGGTTTTAAAAGCATTTATGACTTAATTTCTTATTAAAACACTTAATGATAAATTAATGACCTCCTAGTCCTGGAGAGAAGAAAAGCATAGAAACCAGGACATGAAATTCAGTGTATTTCAGTGGATCACACTATGTGGACAGTGCTCCCTTTAATATTTATACCTGGGCTTATAATATTTAATTAAGAATTCCAGAAAACAAAACCCAAAAACCAGCTTACTGTTTCGTTTCATCAAGACTTTTGACTGATCCAAATAGCTTCAGGAAAGGATGTCTTTATTTAATTTTGCTTTTCACAAACAGGTTGTAAATGAACATCCAAGTTCTGCAATACAAACTGAAAAGCCAACTCATCAAATTCACAAGGTAAGAAAATATCCAATCAATGTTGCTCTCATTTCAAATGGACTTTTACCTAAAAAATTTACATTTTCTTCTAAGCTAAAGATATATATCTTCTTGTTACTATCACATTTTTAATTTTCCCATAAAAGTGCAGTTGAAAGTATGGAAAAATACTTCTTCTCTTTTAAAGTGAATTTTTCTTTGGGTGTTTTTAAATTTTTGTCTGTTTGTTTGTTTTAAATTTATTTCATTTCTATTGAAAAACTTGAAAAATTCAGAACAGGCTTAATACATTAGGAATAAAATAGAATTTTAAATTTTTTTCAGTCATTTACATTTTTCATCCAATCTATATAAATTTTTCAAGCAATGCCCTCAGTCCTTGCACCTGTATTTACTGTATTTCTGACTCTGGGAAGGGAACAGAGTAATGGAAAGACTGATTTTACTGAACCTTCCAGTTTGGAAGATGGTCCTTGCAGAAGGACGAGGAAATTATTGACAATTTTAACATCTAAATTAATTTTATTAAAATCAAATTCCTTCCCCAACCCCAATTTTAGTTTTCTGTTTAATGTCTGATTTTAATTTACAGTCTTGTCATCTTGGCTGATTTGTTTGATTTCTTTCTCTCAAGCTTGAGCTGGAAGCTTTTGTTAAACGAGGAATCGAAAAGATTCAGACAAAGGGATCTTTCTGTGACTCAAAATATGAAATATCACAACACTTCCTGTGTTAAAAAGAACGTTTTCTTACAGAACCATCGTGTGCATTATTAAAAGAAGAGCCAGTGTCCTGGGCTAGGGAGATACTCACAGAAATTTTCTGTCAGTTACGGCGATGCAAAGCAACCCAAATGAAAAATAAACCCTCTGAGAGCTTAATTCATTGTGGGTTCCGGGCTGCAGAACAATAGGAATTTAATTACTTGCATTTCACTGCCTGAGCAGAGGGAATCGAGAAAAATTATGGCTCAAGGATGTGGTTTGTCTCTTTAAAAAATGACCTTTTTTACGTGCAGTGTCTACAGCAATGTTAAAGAGTCCAAATGGCTTCTCCTTCTGTGTTGGACAGCGCTGCCCACCCAGGTTGTTTTTCTCTGAAGGAAGTTGCTCCAGCTGTAACACAAACTCTGCTCCTTCCCTTTTGGACTCCTGTTCATCTCTTAACCAGTCATTATAGGTATGTGGTAATTCAGCTAATTGTGCTGGTGAAGGCATCTTCCCTCTCTCAGGCACCCAGCAGCTCTGCAAAATGAACAGCCCCTTCCCTTGTTTGAAGGAAAATGGAGCTGAAGGGCACAGGAATTTCATGGCAAATACTTTTAAATAGATTTATTAAAAATACAGTTAACTCTTACAGGATACATTTAATCCGACTTGCACACAATCCAGTGACCTCACAAAAATCGCTTTTTGCTTCATGGGGCTTAAAGTTTTTTAATAATACTTTGGAAACGAGAACGAATTTTGCTCTTTTCTCAAAATGAACTCCCTCTTGTAATTTTTGGAAATAAATAATTGATTTGTCTCTAGTCACTTATGAGAATTCTCTCTTTTTTCCTCCCCAAATAAGCATAAACTCTAAACATTCATTTATTTTTGTCTCTAGTCACTTATGAGAATTCTCTCTTTTTTTCCTCCCCAAATAAGCATAAACTCTAAACTTTCATTTATTTTTCTTTTACCCATCACAGTTCTTGGGTTATTAACAGCATTGCACAGTTTGTGCATCTCTAATCATTCTGTTCTCAAGGTCATTGTTCAGATCCATTATGTCTGTACCTTTGGGTGTACAGATATTTTTAATCAAGAAAGAGAGAAGCAAAGGAAATGTGCATGGCCAGAGGAGGTGGGATTTTCTTAAATCCTCCTATATTTGGTTGGATATAGCAAAAATTACCAAAACTTAGGTGGCTGTGAGTTATTTCCCATGAAGGTGGGTGATTTCAGCTCCACCTAAGTCAGATCTTCAGAGATTTGACCAACGTTTTTCGCTCCCTCAAGCATTTGATGTAATCAGAAAGGATTTTTCAAAGCCCTCCTGCAACACAATGTGTTTTTTCCTGCAGGCTGGCTGGGGCTGATATCTCTGTGCCTTAATCAGCTTTTCTCTCCTGCAAAGACCACCTGGATGGAAGACTTTGGTGTTCATCCTTCCAGGACCTCTGGGCTGTTCAGAGAGGTCCATTCCCAAGGAATTCAAAGGGAAAGCAGGGATGGAATGGTGGTTGGCCTTGCCAGAGTTTAGGTGCAGTCTCTGTAGAAGGTGTGTGAAAATCCACTTTTTGTTCACTGAGAGGTTTCTGTTCAATCCTTCCCTCCCATCTCCGGAGCAGCCACAGCGTTTTTAATGCAAACATTTGAAAATGCTGTTCTTGTCCAGACCAAGAGCTGAGGAGAAGAAAGAAAACCCAAATCCTGATTAAATTATGCCAAATCCTCCTTGCCTACAATACGAGTAGGATGCATAAAATCTTCCGCTTCAACTAAATTTGCCTTTTTTTGGCCAATGTAAAACTTGCCTGAAGAGCTCCGAGGCACATTTCTAGTTGGGTGTCAGAAACCAGCACAGTTTCCAGTGAAACAAAGAGAACATTGTGTAAATACACCCTGAGATTATGTACTTTCTGCAAGCTCGATTGCGTATTTTAATTGCACCGTGATCATTAAACACATCTGCTTAGAATAATTCTATTTTTTTTTAATTCAATCCAACTTCATGGTGTCAGACGAGAATTCTGATGTCACATTTACAATTCATTAGAGTCATAATTAAAATGTGCAACTAGACTGGAGAATTAGAGAATATTTAATTTGAGAAGGCATTTTATTGCATTGCTTCTGTAACAAGCTAGCCCAGGTTTCTACAAATGGCTTGTAGACATAACAACTACAAAAGGTTGTTGGAACAGGAGGATTTAATTCCTTTACTAACAAGTCCACAGATATAAGAATGATACATAAATAATTTTAAAAATCCATATGGTGGAAATTACTCCAGTCTCACAGGTTTTTTAAACGACATCACAATGCAGAATGAATAAATCAGTGAGGTTTTATCAAAACCACAAAAATGTTAATGAGGTCTTATCTGGTTTTGATTTCCTGATTAATTCAGGCCATGAAACAGGACAGAACCCAGTGATAACTTTTCCACATTTGGGGATTTTTTATCCTAAACCAAATATTCTGCCCAAGTACTTCTAAGTAAAAAGGGAAAAATAAATAAACGACAACAACCAAGAGGTGTTTGGGCAGGACGGTGGGGAGTGCATGTCCTGCACAGGAGAAATTTATCTCTACAGAAATATCCATGGTGGAAATTCAATATCCTAAAGCTGCAGGCTGGGTTTTTAATCTCTCAGCAAGGATGGGATTGATGAGGAGCAGAGAACAGGAACTTTTTGGGATTCCTTTGGTTCTGCAGTCCTGACCACTACAACCCACATGGTGGAAGTGCTTCAGGAACCAGGTAAGCCCTGAAGGCCAGCAGAGCTTTCTCCTGGGGTGTGCTCTCCACAGCTGTGTCGCTCTTAGTACAGTTCTGTGTTACCAGAGACCCGTGTTTTTCCCTGAACCTTTTCCTTGGCCACTCCTGAAAAAGGGTTCAGTTGCTGAATAAATCTTGTGTCCTCCTCAATTCCAGGCAATCACCCTGGGGAGATGCTCACTGTGTCCGTACAATTAACCATTTTTATGAACCACACAACAATACCTGGAGTAAATGTGGAAATCTTGGTTTTCATGTGATGAACTCTCAAGCTAAACACTGATGTTTTTGCTTTCTAGAGTGTGAAGCTGCTCCTGGCCCTGGTGCTGTTTTTTGGATGCATTGCTGCAATTTCCTGTTGGTGTTGGTCCCCAAAATTCTGTGTAATGTGTTCAAACAGTTGCTAGAGCAAAGGGATGAGGGAGGGTAACAAACAGCAGTAAAATTCAATACTTCAGGAATTCTGAGTACAGCAAGAATATTAAAAAGGCAACAAAAATAAGAATAATTGTCTTTGTCTGAGTGACAGAAAAGCTGGAGATAACCTGCTCTTTCACATCTGGGTGATGAAGGAGATGTTTTTATAGGTTTAAATACCACTGTGGCATGAAAACTATTTATCTCCTGACAGGGAAAGTCTCTGGATTTCAACACGTGACTTTTCCATTGAAGCCAATAAAATATTGTCTCTAGTAACATCCATGCTATTGAAATTTGATGCTTTCTCTACATTCATTATGAAGGACTAATTAAGAAGTTAATATATATGGTAATCATATTTTTTTCAGATATCTTTCTATACATTTGAATTAAAAGTTAAGTCATCTCCAACATAAAGGATGTAAATTGAAAACAGGTCATTTCAGTAATGGGATCATTCCGTCGGAAACCAAGGTTTAAACACAAATTCTTCCTTTTCAAACACAACTCTTAATTCAGCAAGTTTGTAAGTTCTGTTTCATTCTTTTATTAATAAAATCTGTGAGCGATAAAGTCATAAAATGATTGTATTTAAACCTTTTACTGGAGAGAAAGGAACGAAAACCCTCTCATTAAACCAAAGTTCCTGAGTGGGGTTTCTCTGGTGGAGCATTGTATCTGACTCCATTGAGACAGAAACTCTCCAGCCCATTTTTTTCCTCAAACATTGTGTCTTTTAAATCTTTTATCTCTCAGTTCCAGCTACAAATTGTCAATTCCTTCTAGGCTCCATTAAATTTCTTATATGTAATTCTATTTTTTTTTCAAGACAGGTGATGCTTCAGAACTTTCACTTTGAAGAAACTTAGCTGGATTTTATTTGTTTGGGTTTTTTCTAAAATTTCAAGTCAGAGTTCAAACCACAAATTCAGATTTTTTTCATGAAATAGATGTGTGATAACCCCACTTTGAGTTTCGTTCTGCTCCAGCCTGTCTTTGGACCTCTTGGAGCCACTGTTTGTACCCTCTGCCACCAATATTTGCAGTCCCAGTGGATGTTTCACTGCTCTGCTGCAGAAATACAGCAAATATCTGATACTCACTGCAATTATTAAATTAATTACCTCTCATTTGTCACTGGCAGCTCATAAATACTTAGTTCAGTTTCTGTATCACCTGATAATTTAACAGATAATAAATCAGATAGAGCCACAAGCTTTACCTGTATATCAACTAATGCAGGAGCACTTAGAGGAGAAAACAATCATTTAGATGATATGATTGCAATAATCAGTTTAGAGTGAGGCTTTAGGGTCACTTATTGTCCATGTCTGATAGGAATAAACCCTGAGAGGCCAGTGGGGTGGAGATAAGCCAGCACAATAGTTCAGATAACCTCCGAGAGGCTGCTCTGCGTTGGTTTTCCTGGAAAGCCTGGGATGTGTCCTGGGCTCTCCCACCCGAGGATGTGTCAGTGACCCTTGGATTATCAGAGTTCTCAACTCTGAGTAGAGAAAATAACCCCAAACTTCAAAAGGAGACAAAACATCAAACAAATTTTATTAAATATTGCAAGCACTTGTCACAGTAATAAATAGATAAAAACCATCCTTCATAGAAAAATGAAGGTGCACACGAAACTCCTTTGTAAGTGTGGTGATAATTAAGTTTTCTCAGTTATCCATCAGGATTTCTGCAAAGGTGTAACAAAAACTCTGCAGACTTTGTCTGGTTAATCCGTGTCTTTATCACTAGTGAAGTAGTAATATTATTTCGTATGTTTTTTGAGTTATTTCCAGCTTTTTTCCTTCAATGACTGTGCAGAAACATGGAATAACTCCAGAAACTCTAGCTGGTTTACTCTGAAACGGATTCAGACTTTTTAGAAGTAAGTAAACTTGGTTTTCTTTGAAAATCCACATCTATTTAAAACTGTATTTCCAATCATAAAAATGATTGTTTTTTAAAGTGGATTACCCTTATTCGTGCTAATATTCCCATAAATTATTGCACCTGTTCTCATGTCTAATTGAATTAATTGTACCAGAATGGTCTTTTAAAGTTTAAATATGTTTTCTTCTTGAAACTCGGATTAAATTGCAGCAACCCAGACAGTTAAAATTTTCCTTTTAATGGATTTTAAACTCTGGATGATAGTTAGTATTTTTTTTTATTCTTCTAGGACAGGAGAAAATTTTCTTACTGAGTCTAAATACCATTTAATATATTGTCTTCTATTTTCAGCTGGGATTTTTTCAGTGTAAGGTAATTATATTTCTCTGATGAGATCTCAGGGCTGACAGTAAGACTTTCATAAAGACTCACCTGCATTCTTGCAACAAATTTGGTGGACCACAGAGCTCTCGTTTCACAACTCTTACCCTGCAATGATCCGAGAGAGTCACAGATTGGAAATAGATCCTTACTTAACACACTGCTAGGATGGTAGACTTGGAAAGTTCAGTTTTGCTTCTTTTGGGAGTATTTTTTGACTATAATTTTCATTAATAATACTGCAAAAAGAATGCACTTTGTCTTTATTATTGAAAAGCATTGACTGTCCAAATTGGTGAAAGGGAAAATGAATGTGTGTGGATTAAGATGAAAATCTTTAGAAATGGTGAAACTGTCAGCAGCTCCTTCAGGAGAAAACGTGACTTTGTTTTGTTCAGATGGGGTCGATCAACCGCGTTTTTCAAGCCCGTGGTATTTGCATGAACACGAAAGTTTGTGTGAAATATGAAACAGGGAGTATCTCAGCACAAATAAAAAATAGGGTTATTTGAGAGCTCTGAGTAGAAGCAATTCCTTAATTGCTGTCAAATCACTGCCTGGTGACACCAGGTTGGGTTCTCATCAGGTACCACCTCCCATCCTGCCAGGTGTCCCCAGATGTTGGCTGAGTTGGTCATTTATTGATCATCCCCTCATGCTCATGCTGGGGAACACTTCACAGGCAGTGGAGATGCTGATTAACTCCCAGGAAGGTGGCAGAGGGATTCCCACAGGAATCTTCTGGAACATCCATTTGATCACCAGCAACTATTGGGAGAGGGGGGAAAAAAAAAAGGAAAAATAAAGGTGCTGGATTTGTATTTAGAGAAGGAATCTGTAGTTTCAGTGTTCTAAACACAACCAATTTTTAAACCGCATCGGGATTCAAAGAAAGCTGTAGATTTTTGAGAGCAGTAGTTTCAGATGATAGAAAATAAATAATAATAATAATAAATAAATATCTAAATAAATATCTAAATATATAAAAAATAAATAAGAAAAACATAAAGCAATATACAAATAAACAAACTGGATGAAATCATTTTACACCATGAAGACAGGAGATAAACCGAACCATAAAGGCCACCCCAGAGCATTAACAGAATGTGACTTTCTGGGCCCTCTTGTCCCTGATATGGTGCAAACCCACCCCAGACCCAGCTGTTTTCAAGACAACGTTGTTAAACCAAGAGAAGAAGTTTATCATGCAGAGCACAGGGCCTGGGATAAATTGCCTTCTGCCTGATTTGGAAAATGGGCTGGAACGTGGCGCGAACAAACAGATTTCGGAATCCGCGTCTCAAACACCGGCTTTAATTGAGCTCTGGGGATGTGGGGACTCAAAGTCCTAATTTACTCTGGCATTAAGTAGACAGGAATGTAAAATGTGAGATATCCGCTGTATTTGGGTGTTGTGAGATAAATGATCTATGACTTCTCCAGGCAGGGTCTCAGATATCGACTCACAAATACACACACATGATACTATATATATTTATGTATATTTTCTAAAGAATGGGCCATAAACCAGAGCTGTTTCCACTGTTTCCATGGTTAATTTATGCAGAAGGTCCAGCAGTTTATTAAGAGCAAATTTGGAAAGGCCCTGCATGGAAAACGTGGATTTTCAAGCTGATAAAAATCTGTGCAGTCACTTCTTTGGTGGAATTCAATGGTATTAATTTATATTGATATTAATTTTACAATTACATCCGAAAGAATTATCGGCGTTCAGTTTTCCTCCCTGTTGGTGGGTGTTTGGTTTTGGTTTTTTGAAATTACTAATTTTACTGTTAAAATGATTTACTATTAAAAATTATTTGCTATTAAAATTACTATTTTAAATGGACAGAAGTCCATTAAATTTTTAATAACAGAGAAAAATTGACTGAAAAACCCTGTAATTTTTAGTAATTTCTTCAGAGGAAAACAGATGGACTTAATATTTCAATTTGCAATAGAAAATACTAATTCAGCTCTGCAACTACCAGCTATTAAGGTTATTCAGTTGACTTTAATTATTTTTCTTAAATTAACCACGTTGAAAACATATTAAGTGTGAAATCCAAGGCATAATGGCATATGTTCATAAAGTTTTACAAATTAAACCTGGTTTTACATTATTGAAACGCTGATCACTGAATTAACCTCTATTTTTTTTCTTCACTGGATTCGCATTTAAGGAGCTTCTGGAGATCCTGTGGCATGAATTTCAGAAATTGTGATAATGAGTGGATTTCAGACAAAAGGGGTTTCGTGGCCATGGTGGTTGAAGGTTGGATTTGATGATTTTGGAGTTCTTTTCCTGCCTTGATGATTCTCTGATTCTCTGATTTATTCTGGGTTGGTGAACCAAGAGGGGGAAATTTGAACTTGTTGATTTTGTGGCAATTTTCCTCACTCCACAATCTGAACAACCACATCCACTAAAAGGGGAGATTCAGCACATTTATTGCTGTAATTCCTTAAATTGTGTGATTTACACAATTTACATGGCTGTAAATCCTTAAAATCATGTGCAGGCAACAGACTGCACAAGTAACCTGCTGTGAAAAACCCCCAATTGATTAATTAGTTACACTTTGCACCAGCTCTCTTAAAACCATAATTCACCTCCTAAATCACCTTTAAAAGCTCAGGTGAGATGGTTTAGATTGGAACTAAAGCCAATCTTTAGACCTGAGTGCCTTAAAATCAAGTGTTTAAAGGAATATTTAATGCAGGTGCCTGTGCTTGGGGTCTTCAGTGCTCGTGGATTGCTTTAGAGTTTGAATTATCTCAACTTGGATCAATTAAAGCACCACGGGCCTTGGACAGCTCCTAAAATGCGGGAAGGAAAAGGGTCACTTTGACCTGTTCCTGGAATCTCTTCCACCTAAAAAAACTATCTTTAAATGCTATTTTAAGATGCTCTTTTTGTGGTATTTTGCAAATCTTAATGCAAATGAAACAGCAGCCACACATCTGGGAGGGGAAAGGGAATGAAGGAATTAAGGATCTGTCCTTATGTGCACAACATTGGTGACTACAATTATTTAACTGGTGGCTTATCTTTATTGATTAATTCTTTATGGCCATTAGACACTGCTTGGAGAGATTTATTTGTCTTTATCTGTGAATGACTCTGCAGTGCTGGGAGCCCAGGGAGGTGTGTGGATGTTGGATCTGCTGTTGTCCCTGGCAGTGGGACTGAGGTTTTCCGTCCTGAGCTATTCCTGCCCAGCTCAGTCAGGAAACTGGGATGAGAACAGGCATGAAATGATGGGAAATTCAATCCCTATGGATTCTCCCCCTGAATTATATAGCAAGGAGGTTGTTCCACTATGTAGGAAGTGAGCAAAGCCTTTAGCTATGCACAGTCCTCACGGAGGTGGATACAGATGGTGTGGAGTGATAATAAAAAAAATACAGAAATGTTAAGTTCTCACACTGCTCTGAGTAGAAACTGGATAGAAATAACTCTCACATCGCTTCTTCTGAGCACTTAGAGTCACATCTGTAATGTTTCTCCTCTGGTATTAGCAGAGCTACATGAAGGATATATTTTTCCAAAGCGGTGTTTTTTATTAGACAATCTGTTCTGCTCTCTCTCAGTTCTGCCTCATTCAGGACCTGCAGGGACTGCTCTGGTCAGGATGGTTTTTTCACACTTCTGGAGGTGGAGCTGCAAGGATGGAGGGAATGTTGGTGGAGCTGTTCTGCTGAAGGGCAGGTGAGAGACACTGATCTCAGGGAAGTGCCCAAAAATGTGGAGTCTGTTGGAGTGGGAAAAGTGATGCCCACAGGCCACACAATTGCTCCTGCCTGATTTATGTGAAAATCCATGCTGGGTGTTCCTATGCCTGGGGTGAAAAGACTGTATGTGTCTTTTACACACACACCTCTTACCTCACTCACCTCGTTGCTGGCCCAGGAAATTCCAGTTGTCACCAGGCTTCAGAGGGTTAAATCTCAATTTGAATTATCGAGAGGAATGGTGCACACACCGACATGAGCTGGTGGAAGTCACAATAAACCCTCTTCTTTCCTTCATTTTCTAATTATCAGCCCAAATGCATTGACTGAAGACAAGATTTTGGGATTTTTAAACTCACAGATTCTCATTAAAGTCACCTCATGAACCTCGTGCCAAGAGTTGCCTTTGTCCTGATGCACATGAAAACATTTTGGACTTGCAACTTAGGCCAGGTAATGTGAAGTAGAAACCAGTATATTTCTTGTCGTTTATTTTGCATAAATGAAGCCATCACACACACAAATATGAATATACACATATATAATGTGAATTCAATAGAATGCTCTGGTTCTAAAGAAGGTGAAGCAGAAAAACCACATCACAGGGAGCATTTACTTGTGATTCTGTGCAGATTTAACACCAGCTCTGTGCTTTTGCTTTGAAACAGAAGCTACAAAAGCATCTCTCAAGCCAAAAAAGAGAAAGGGAGTTTATTGCTAAAATTTATTTTTGGGTTTAATAGTTGGGTTTTGTCCTGACCTTTCTCACACAGCCCCCATTTGATTTCCTTCTCCACAGTGCTCCTACCGCAATGTGGTTACTAATATTAAACACAGACTTTGGGGCACCCACACAGCCTCAGAAAAATGTTCTGATTATCACCACAGAGATGAAACTGTTGTTCAGCCACCCTTTACAGATTATTTGCTGGTTTTTTAATATTAGGTTCAAGTGATATCTTACATTTCTTCTTCATTTCCCAAGCCTATGGTTGTATGAACACCAAAAAGCCAGGAACCAGATATTTATGATTTGAAAGTAATTTTCTGTCTTTTCCCCACACCCCCACTCTATTTAAATTTTCATTTAGATACTGTTAAATCCATGAAATAAAAAATTGCTCCTAAAACTATTTAAAATTAGTGGTAGCTGGTAGTAAATTTAGACACTTCTCACAAAATCCCCAGACTTTTAACAGATTTCTCATTTGCGTCTAGCCAGGTCAGAGTTAAACACACTTTCCACTGGAAGAAAACTTCAAATAGAGCACAAATGCTTTGTTTTGGGGGTTTTGATTACTTTTTTTGGAGAATATTTTGATTGAGAATTTATCTGGAGGCCAAGTACACCTTTAATTAAGCAGTTCTACTCCTAAAAACCAGCTGGGGCAGATTCATGAACCAATTTCATCCATTGCCCCATGGCTCCTCTTAGATTTAGTAAATAATTTCATTTTTTATCCACCACTTGAGCCGTAAGGAAGCAGACGGATTTGAGTTGGGAACCTGTGGGTAATTTACAGAGTATTTTGGTTTTAGTCTCAATAAATTAATCAGGGAGGGCTGCTTGCTGCTTGTGTAAACTCCCAGCACGTCTTCCCAAGGCAATGGATATTTTTTGGTCACTGCAAATTCCCAGCTCCAAGTTTCCAGGCTGTGGAGGAGCTGCTTCAAATTGAGGGAAGATTGGTAATACGTGGCAATCCTCAGTATTTTAAATGACTCTTGGATTTGGAGACATTTGTTGCATGTTTAATCGATTCTTTATTAAAATTATTTTCTCAGTTGGCATTGGAGGCAGCAACAGCAACACAGGAAAAACAAGTTTAGGTGTAGTTGTCATCTTTTGGTGTAAGTTTTGAAAAGGCAGAAATCCTTTGGGCACCACAGGACAGAGGTGGTCTGTGCCCAGAGAGGTGGTGTGGTCATTTTTACACAGAAGGACTGAAATCTAAGATTGGCAGCTGGCTGCTTCCTCTTACCCAGGAGTTTCTGTTCTTCCAGAGGAAAGAAATCAGCGTTTCTGGAGTGATTTCCAGGTGTGATAAAGATGTCGCATAAACACAGAGAGCAACTGCAAGTCCTGCACTAAGGAGGAGAAAGAAGGAAAATAAAGTCTGTAGCAAAGAGGTTTTTAGTTTAATGGTTTAAGTTAAGAGGTTTTTAGTTAAATGAGTTTGAGCAGGGGGATTGGACAAGAGGAAATCCAGAGGTGTTTCGGCTTATGTTATGTTATATTCTTCTATTATCAGTAATTACTAATATCAGAACAGCATTAATCCACCCATGTCTCTCACAGGTGATTTCTGGAGTTCTCATGATGGGAATGGTTTCTGGAGTTCTCATGGTGGGAATGGTTTCTGGAGTTCTCAGGGTGGGAACAGATTTCTCCAGCCCAGGAGCAGGGTGAACAAGCTCATGTAAGAACTGTGTAAAGCCTGCAGCGACCCCAGCCTGCACTGCTGCCGTGTGTGAGCTGAGAGAGGACTTGCACTGAGATTTAAGGTCTATAAACCAGATTCTGGCTCTAAAACAACCCCTCACTTCTAACCTGTGCTTGTACATTCCTGACTTAGACACAGGAGATGGTGCCTCAGTCTCTGCTCAGTGCAGAGGATGAAGAGATGGTCAATAAGAAGCTCCTCAGGCTGTGTCAATGCAGAGATTTTGTAGCTCTTGAAATAAGATGTGGAAGTCCATGAAAATAAAGTGTTTCCTTCCTTTTCTGTCTTCACCAGCTTCTTTTGGCTTTTCAAAGTGGTCACTGTGAATCATCAATCATGGCAGGTTATAGTGGAGCCTTGTTCTTCTCAGATTAATAATGTTAATAATCATTAATAAGCCATAATGCTACAATTTCCAGGAATTTTTTCCCACTGGCCATGGTCAGAGTGTGGGCTGGAATCTGTGCAGTGATCACTGCAGCAAATGCTTCTGCCTCATGGAAAGGGAGAAATAAATAAAGAAATGAAAGAAAGAAACGGGATAGAAGTGGGTTAGCCGTGTGATAATTGAGCAGGAATTCACACCAGAACAATCATATTTTGTGGTCAACGCTCTTGCTTGTAAATAGAAAAACATTCTCTTATTTCATTAATTAGTGCAAAGCAGACTTGTGTCTCTCTGTGTTGAAGAAGTGAATTCTGGTCAGGGAAGAAGGCTGGTGCAGAATGAGGCAGAGCAGCTGACATCAAAGGGAAATGAAATATTCTATTCAAGACGTTACAGTCTTCCCTCTCCTTTTATTCCCGCTGTGCCAATGCCTCAGAGGTGCACAGCAACAGCTCAGCGAAGAGGAATTCCCGTGCTGGCTCCGTGTGATTGTCCGAGCAGCCCTTTTCAGGAACTGGAAATGCCCGTCCTGAGATTCCCACCCCAACCAGCTCCCTGCATGGTGAGGAAAACCCAGCTTAACATTTTCATTTATGTCTTCAGGGTTTCTGTAAGTACGAGTAACTTACCTCAAAAATGATATCAGAACCAAGTAATGATTTTGCTGAAGGTTGCACAGATGGTTATTGATCAAAGCAGAAATGTGATATCACTCAGTCATTCACATCTCAGGTGTCTGGGCTTTTTAACACTCTGACTAAATTTTCTGCAAATGTTCCTCAGCAATCAGAGAAAACCACAGAAGTGTCTTTTTCTGGTTTGTTTGCTTGGCTGATTGTTTGGTTTGTGGCTTTCTTTTAGTTTGGTGTTTTATAAAATGTCTATTTCTAACCTAATTAGAGTGTGATTAATTAAGACTGAAGGAGGAAATTAGCTACCTATTTAGGATAAGTATCCTAATAGTGCTATTATAGAATCACAGAATGGTTTGGGGTGGAACAGACCTCAAAGATCACCCCAAATCCTGCAGCGACACCTCCCACTAGACCAGGGTGCTCCAAGCTCCAGCTATTTATTTTCCAAGTGAATACTTTCCTTTTACAACAGTGGGATTAAAACCTCAGGCTGCTTTAAGAGTTGCTCAGCCAAAGGGGTTAAAGATCCACAAGGAGTTCCTGAAAACGCCTTCAGGAGTGACAGGATTATATTTGTGAGTGCTGTGGGATGGTGGAATTTAGTACAGAAACTTAGACCACCCTTTGAAAACTTCCTAAAGTGCAAATTTCCCTATTCACTCCACAATGTGTTTCCTACACGTTTGGTTTTACTTACTTGGACACCTGGGAGCAGAATCCAGCCTGGAAAAGTTTTCACTGTGTTATTTGCAAGGAAATCTCCTCACGAGCTGCTGGAACCTCCAGAGTCCATCCCGACTTCAACCATCCTGGGATTCTGTGTGAGTAAATGTGGAATCCCAGTGGATGTCAGTGGGATTTTATCATTCAGCTGTGACTTCACTGCCATAAAGATGCACCAGCAACCACTCAGGGCTCAAATTCCCAGGTACTGTAAAGGATCTTCATTAAAAGCAAAATTAATAAAAAGCCAAACAGAAAAAAGCCTTCTCAAAGTCCCATGGAAATGCATTTTGTTGATTTTGTTTTCACGTGAACAATCAATCCCACTTATCTATCGGAATCTGGCTTCACTGGATAATGATTCTTCGCTGGTATTTTCTCTTTATCCCTGCGTTCCAAAGGAATTTTTCTGAACACTTCAGGTTTGCCAGGATTTGAAAGTTTTAACTTTCATTTTCCCTTTCACTAACACTCTGAGTGTCACTAACACACTGAACTGAGCTCTTTTAACGTGCTATTTTCACCAGAAAACCCACTCACCATTTTCCAGCCTCAAACCACTATTTCCACTAATCCTTTTCCTCCCCTCTCTCGCATTCATCTGCTCACTCAGAGGTCGCTCCCTCGACCTTGCCATTATTTTATGACGGATGCGTTTTCTGGGGCTCTTTGTGTCGTTTGCTCATTGATCACTTTCCCCCTCTCTTTACAATAGACGTGCCAATACCAATTAATCTTGAACCACTTGTTATTTTGTGACCTTTACAAAGGCCACGTCTCATGATTTATTTGCTTCTGCTGGGCGCATTCAGAGCTTGTTTTGCTGTGGTAGCATCAGGGGCTCTCTGTGATTTTTAACTCATTTCCTCTGCTCCAAACGAACCCCCACCAAGCCGTATTGACATTCTCACCCGGCTGGACACCGCTAAATGTTATCTGGAGAACTGTTCTGTTTGATTTCCTAATTTTAATTGCTCCAGGCGATTCCTCCAGCGCTAAAATTAATTATAGGGGAAGAGTCTTGCGGCCACGGCAGAGGGAACGTGGCCCTGCTGTGGGGAGCAGCAGGAGGCGGGATGGAACCGGGATGGGGTGGGAGGAGGCAGGTGTCGGATGCTGGGGATGGGGAGGCACCGAGGACTTTGGGGGAGGTGGAAGAGAAGGAGCAGAAAAGGAGGAGCTTGTGGGTGTCTTCATGTGGGGAGGCAGAGCTCTGTTTCTAAAAGGTAAGAAGTTGTTGGGGGTTTTTTTTTGTTAATTTTTTTTTCCTACCTGGTTTTGAGTGCATAATTTATTGCTTTTCCCTGTTGTTTTAAAATTCACAATCTAATAGTTTTATAACGTTTCTTCCCTTTTTTTTTTTTCAAATAGATGAAATCATTGTAATATTTCAAAACGAAGTAGCCCTTTTCAGGTCATTTTTTAAGAAAAGGACCATTATCTTCTCTCCTGGGTAAGTACAGCTCTTCGTGATTTTATGTTAATCTGTTTCTCCAGATTGTAATAATCATGTTCTTTTTCTGTATAATTCAAATAGACTTCACTGGAGAGATCTTTGCCTGGAGGAGCTGGAGAGGGCAAATATTAATATAAATTTTACTATTGGCAACTGTTGCTATTTGACCCTCTCATAAGTTCTTGCCTGTCCTTTCCGTGGGATCTGGAGTCCATATTTTTGACTGACTTGCAGAAAATTAAAGTTAAATGTCAGCCCAGCAGAGTATGGCTTTGAAAGTCAGTTTTCATTTCTTTCAGACCTCATATACTTATCTCAGCACATGGTATCTTGCTTTAAGGAATACTTTTACAATTTATTTATGTAAAATGCTGGAATCACATAAATTATGTCACAGTAAGAAAAGTACTGTGGGCCGTAGTTCAAAGTCCTGTCTCAAAAGAGGAATTATAAATGAAAATAAAATCATTTATCTGTGGATATAACATTGATCAAATCCACACCGGCTGTGGATCTGCTGTATTCAATGAATGCCAAACCTCACATTGAATTTTTCAATCCTGCACCACAAGATTTTGCTGCTCACACAGAAGAAGACTTCTGTAAAGGCTGCTTTACTTGCTGGGATTTAGCCCAGATCAAAGAATTCTAGATTCAGGCAGTGTCTCAGTGACTGAGAGCCAAGAGTCACCCGAGGAAAATGAAATGCACCCAGGCTGATGAAATCCTTGCTCCTGGTTCTGCCCACGGAGGGTGATCTGTGGGGTTACAGGCATCAAACCAGTTTGAGCTGAACTAAGAATCCCAGTAATTTCACATATCCTTGAAGGCTTCTCCCCAGAAAGGTAAAGATGAAAAATATTGGTTCCTATTTTGTTCTCCCAGATCCAAAAGCTGAAAATCTTAAAAGAAGTTTAAAAAAGTGTGTGCTAAGCCCAGTTTATAAATAATTATCCTCTTCTCTCTTCTAATGCCCAAATGGGAAAAGTACAGCTGCTTTTGCTACCTGGCCAGGTGAGGGTGGACTTCCCCCTCTGTTCTCTTGTTTGTTTTCTTAAGGACCAGGCAAAATTTGCTGAAGGCCGTGAATGAGCCACTGCGGAAAACCTTGAGCTGGGTAGGGGAACTCAGACAAAACTGTGACTGTTCCTGACATTGTGCAAAATCCGGTGGCATTGTTGTCACCAGGCGCTGATGGGCACGGAGTGACCCTGTGGCCTCTGAGCAGGGAGCAGGCGAGTTAAAGCTCAGCTCAGGCTCCAGCACCAGCAGCTCACGTGCACAGTGAGCTGCTCCAGACAAGGGTGAGGTAATGCAGCCCGGCCTAAAGTCCTGCCTTTAAATTAAACCCAATTACCTCACACTCCTTGTGAGCCGAGAGCACACCCAGGGACCCAATGGACTAATTGATCAGTGTAATTTAGTGAGATAGATAATTGGTCTGTGGGACAGGGTCTTACAGCTTTTTGTGAGGAAGAGAAGAGGAAAAGATGAAGATAAGCAAGTGAGGAATGTTTGTGGTATCTGATGGACTGGAAGGAGTTAGGCAGGAGAGGAACGTTGGAAATTTACTGTCTTTCTGAGAAAAAAGAGTCTTGCACTGGCTTTCAGATCCTCTGTGACTCCAAGAGACAGTTTAAGACCAGATTTCCAGGAAAGAAAAATTCTACTGGCACAATCCTAGAAAGAGTGGAGAAAAAAGCCTGGAGTGGGTGTGGATTAATTCCAGTTATGTTAAATACTACCTTTAGTATTCCCATTCCATGGCACTTGGAAGGACTGGGCAGAAACAAGAGCACGGTGCTGAACATGCACAGGATAAATCTTTGTACCATAAAGAACGAGTTCCTTAAAGGAAGGGGATAGATGATCCCAGCTCTCTGGGATCTACAAACCTGCCATTATTCCCAGGACAAACTGTCGTTAAGTGTCCACATCCACCTCTGAAAGAAATGCCACAGACCTTCCCAAAAGCCATAACAGGCGTTTGGAACATGCAACTGGTTGTTTTTCTGAGGTAAAAATGATTCACCCAAAATCTTACACAGTCTGCCAATCCAGGATATCCTAACAGGGAAGACTCTGGATTTCGCTAGTTACTGGGATGAAGTTTGAAAAAGAAAATGTATTGCAGCAAAAATCGGGTGTTTGACTCTTTCCAGACCTTTCCACAGCTCTGTCCATGCCTGGTGCTCATGGATGGACCCTCACTGGAGCTGCAGGTGCTGCTGGGCTAAAGAGGAGCTCCTGCAAAGGGGGGATCTTGATTCAGAGCAGGAAGAACTCTTTCCTTCCTATCCCTTGAAGCTGGAGGCAGTTTCGTGCCACTGCAGTGCATGGAGAGATTTCCTGAGGTGCTCGTGTCACCCAAGTCACGCTTGGATCCCCCTCAGGCTGTCACAAGCTTCTCCCAAAGTGGGTTGTGGACTCCAAAATCCCGGACATACATGCTCCTCCCTGAGCTGACAGAGGTGTCAAGCAGAGCACAGTTCTTACCCTGGCTTAGGAAAGGCAGCTCATCTCTGTCACCTCCTCTTTGCCATCTCAGGAAATAATGAATTTAAGGCCTCCACAAGGACAGGAGCCTATTTCAGCTCTGGATTTCTTTATTTCCAGTGGAAATTCCTCTGCCTCTGTCATTCATCTCTGACAAGTGCAATGTTCAGGAGCCAGAGACGTACACACCTCTGCAGGCAGGTGGGATTTCTGGGTCAGTCGTGTCCTTCCAAGGCACCAGGACCATCCATCCTGCCCCGTGAGGGCCCCATGAATCAGGAGCGTGGAGCTGCAGCCTGAGCCCTTTGCTACCCGTGGAAATTCATCCTGCATTTTCAGGTCATTTCTCCTTTTGGGTGCTTCAGTCTTGTTCGTATCAACCACAGTACACCCTTGCTCTTTTGGCAATGTGCCCACGCTCTGGGGGAAAAAATAAAAATGGGGAGAAGAAAAAAATTCTTAAATTCCCCAGCCCTTCAGTACAAAAGTTAAAAGACTTCCAAATTGTTGCTGTCATTTCAAAAGCAGAAGAGTTGCCACCTTTCTGAAAACAGTGGTGCAAGAAAGGCAGCTCTGTGCTCCTACAGTGTTTGACATTTTCTGTGCAGCAGATATTGACTCCAACGTTCCCTTGACAGAGTACAAAAATTCATTTTGTGAATTGTATTGACAGCCTAAGTAGGCTCTTTCTTCTCCCTTGAATGACTCCTCTAACTTATTAACTCAGCCTTGAGGGGTTTGAATATTTACATCCAAAACTGATATCTATTTACAGCCCAACATGTATTTTGATATTCAGGGGACATGGGATGAAAGTTCCCACGAAATCAAACTGCTGTAAAACTTCCCAGAGCACCCCAGGCATGAGGAGATGTCCTTGTACAGCATCATATGGATAATCAGCTTCAGGCACACTCTGAAGTGCCAATTTCCTCATTTGTCATGAATTTCAATCCCCACAACAAGCCTGCCTTGTGATGTTGAGGTAAAAAAATGGGAATTTTAGAAATTCGCTTCAGGTAATCTTATCTGATGAAAAAGGAACTTTGGTTTAATTAAAATAAACCCCACGATTTTGTACCAGAAAACTCACCAATGCTTCAAACATCTGCCTTCATCCATGCCTCTAATTTTGATGACAAACACAGAGAACAAGTCTCCAGGATTATTATTTAATGAATCATAATTTGATTAATACCTCTTCTGCATCTCACCTTTAACAGCACACCTGGAATATATCAGCTCTCCCACGATGAAAAGTTTTCCAAAGAATAAAACCTCAGGTTTCACCCCTGATGAGCCAGACTTCAGAGGACTCAATCTCAGCCCATTGGGATCTCATACCCTAAACAGACCAAGATAAATTGAGTTTTTTTTTGTTACAGAACCATCCATATGTGCCTGGATAAATGAAGACGAAAATTGGCTGCCTTTTCAAAGGCTAATTCAAGAAACTTCTAAGTCTTCTGTTCTTTCTACTGATCCATCAACATTCTCATAAACCAACTGTTTTCTTTTCAAGCTGTGGTAGGTTCAATGAAATGGGATAAATCTGTTCAGATCCTTTTTAACTGGGAGAAAGTGAGGGAACAGCCACTCTTCCTTAAAATCTCTTTGGTAAAGTGCAGCTGTGGCAGCCAGGGGAGCTCATTAAACCCTATCGAGAGTTTTCCAGGACATAAACTTAAGACAAGTGTTCGTCTTCCAACCTGCTGCTTCCTGTGAAAATTCCTGCTTTTCCACTGAATTCTGCTCTGCAATAGAAATGGAGATTTTGGTGTCTCCCATGACATCCTATTCCCATGACTCAAGAATTCCTCTGATCAAGGCTTGGAGTTTATGCAGCAGGTTCCATGTTAGGGTGGCCCTGGAGAGGTTCTCTGGGAAGAGCTTTTCTCTCCTCCCACCTCTCCTTCACCTCTCCAGCTTTCCCTCTGTGTCAGGCTTCGTGCAGCAGGAACTTTGAGCTGCCTGAAGTAGAAATCCTGTGCTCCAGTAATGCAAAGAGCACTGAGCAGCAGGATCCTCCAGGAACTGCCGGCTGACTTCCCTCCTGACTGCGCTTCCCGTCCTTTTCCTGAGGGCGCAGCCCCTTCTGCTCCATTTAGGCTCATCTGTCAGAAGCAAATTGGCTCTTCCAGAGCTGGAGAATGAGAAGTTGCTGAGCTGAAAGTTCCTGTGCTCCCTGCTCTCCCTGAAGGCAGGAACTGCAGGTAGCAGTGGAGCGCCCTGAGTTTCCTGGCTGGAGTCAAAAATTGCTGCTGGAAATTCCAAACTGTTCTCTCCTTGCTCACCTCGAGGGACTTGGGGCTGCTGCTGCCAAATTCCTGAATACAGTGAGAGTTTGGAATGAAGTTCACACATTCCTAATGGCCAGGATAATAGAAGGATAAAAAGAGTTGAGGTTGTGGAGTGATTGCTGGGACATTGTCTGATCCCTGCAGTGTCCTTTGAGGAAAGCAAAGGCAGTCCCAAGCCAGCAGCTACAGCTAAGAGATTCTGTTCTACAGAATATACACTCTTAAATACATCTATGGATCATGAAAACCAAAAAAAAAATGCTGACTTTTTTATTTATAACCACCTCTAAAGTAAATATCATCCCACAGACAGTCTCATACAGACCCAGTACATTCGGAATTGTGGGGGAGTGCAATGTTTGCTACACAAGTTCCCAGGAATCAAAACAAGCAGTTGAGCATCGGTGAGGAAATAAAAGCCTCCTGTGCCAAAGGCAGACAGGGAGTAACCAGCTGTAGAGAGATCATGGCAAACACTGCAGACACATTTATTATGTACAAGTGCAGTGCTGAAATCCTGCCACCATCACCCAGGAAAATCCAAGAATGAGTCCAGTGGAACAGATACTCCAGCCCAGAGTAGAGGATCAGCCAGTGCTGAGAGCTTACAGTCAAATCCTGTGTGGCTGTGGGAGTTCCATCCCAAATATCCATCAGTTCCATCCAATGGTCTGCACAAAAATCTTCAAAATCCCCCTGCCGCAGGACAAGGTTGGGAAGGTCGAGGTCAGAATTTGCTGCTTTGCCTGTGGAACATGGATAGGAAGACACTGGGAGAGCATTTCTGTGATCCCAGGAAGGTTTAATCTTTCATTTGAAGCTTCCCAGTACCATGTTGCTAGGAAACATTTGCAGCATAACTAAGGAGGAATGAAATATCTTACGGCCTTGCACAATATCCCGGTGTTAAGTAAGGAGCACAATTGCTTAAAAGCCATCATTAGTGTCAAGAACTGAAAATACAGCAGCATTCTCAATTCATTTTAAATTTTAGTGACTTTCATCCAGAATTTAGTTTTTTTTCTTTGGAAAACCAGAGAGCCCTTGCCTAGAAAAGCTCAGTGACAACTCTATAATATCACTGGAAGATCAAAGACTTTGTTTTTAGTTAAAAAGGTGATCTGTGTGGAAAGCAGCCACAACTTTTACTCTGTAGCAACATTTATTATTTATTGGCAATGTTAACAGTAAATAAAAGTAGTAAATACTAATTTTCATGTTGTGAATCAAACTGAAGGAGAAATAATGCACCAGCTGAAGAAAAACAAATATATATATATTATATCCACTCAAATTAAAGAAAGCCAATTAACCCCTGGATTTCTAGGAGTGAATATATGCTAAAGACAAGACAAAGGTAGAGGTTGATCAGCAATATGAGAGCAATGGATTAGGAGGATAATTGGATTTTGAATGTCACTAAACCAACTCCGGGCTACTGATTTGTGTCTTCAAATACTCTGGATTATGACGAAAATAGATCTGGTTCCTATACATCCATCTACATCCAGCCCTGAACCTGTCAAATGAATCCTCCCCTGTTGAAAAGATGAGAAATGCCATCACATTTAAATCGCTTCACAGCACCAGAAATAACCACACAAAGATCAGCAAACCAACTTTGGTTAAAAAGAGCATAAACTCGAAGAACAAAGTTTCCTGCCAGTCCTCCTCCTTCCTTTTCAACTTTATCTAGACAAAAACATTTGGTGACATCAATTTGCTCTCCTGGTTTCTATTGGTTTTATTGTTTAAACAAAGCAAAGAGAAATACTTTCGTTTTCATAAGGTACAAATCACACCATTTTCATCCTTTAGCCCTAATCACTCAAAAGGAAAAATACAAATACAGAACGCCACGCTTTTAGTCACTTTTCTTTCTTTGATTATTCACCAGGTCTGAGTTTCTCTTCTCCATCATGCAATAACTTTCTTCTCTCATCTCTTTGTTCCAGTTCTTGGAACAGCTTGAATTTGACAGATCAGATTTGGTGAGTGTTAACAAGCTAAAGTCAGCAAAACATTTTTCCACACAGTTTCTTACAACTCTAGCACTGTTAGATGGGTTTGGATGATTTTGGCAGCCACTGGAGAAATTAATTTGCGGCAATTTGCAATATTTAAAAATTTCCTAATACAGGGCTTTGATGGAGTTTCCAATGCTGCAATTTATTTAAGATAATCAGATATTGTGATTTCATTGTGCTGTGAGGATTCTTCCTCATTTCCTTCATAAGAATCATTTCATTTTTCTTCTCTACACAGTGAAAAGCCGTAAAAGAGAAGAATCCCCATCTCCTCGTGCCTTCAGTTTCACCCCGGTGTGGACATCACCCTTATTTGCCTGCTGTGTGGGCTGGGGCACACCAAAGGCACGAGTTCTCCAGCATTTTATCGCTAATGGTGGCCAATAATTGGTGCCAAGGAAATAAATCAAGGAAGAAACCCAATAACAGGGTAAGCAGCCATTGTATTCCCTGAGCTCACAGCCACCTCCTGCTCCCGGATTTACGGAGCCTCGCGGCCTCTCCACTTGTGCCACTTTATTTCCTGGGTGTTCTGCAAAATTTACTTGGCAGTGCTTGGCCATGGTGAAAAATGTTATCTTTCAATAGAAACCTGGATTGGAGGCTTTGTGCACTCCCACCTGGATGTCAGAAAGATCTACCTGATCACCACAAGTTCTGGTTCCTTTTTTCATTGCCTGCTCTGGCAGAATGTAATTTTATTAGAACTATGATAACACCATTTTATCATCCTAGTAGAAAAAAGAAATATTTCTGAATTTTAAGAGCAAGGTGAATTCCAAAGAAAAAGTTTGCACTTATAGTAAGTAAAATCTATGTACCAGGTCATGTGTAAATACATGTTTGATTAGCCAAGGCTCTCTGCCTTCTACCCATCCCCAAGGTACAATTGGAGTGACCCATCTGATTTGTTCTACAAGAAAGTCTATTCTAGTGAATAATTAGAGACACTGGAGAAGGTAAAGTATTAAAGTTTCCAAATTCTGAGTGAAAACAGGATGTTTGTGCTCTGTTACTCCTAATTTTGTCTCGCAGATTCCTGAATCTGTTTCTTGTAGAATCCAAGAGAAGCCCAAGATGTCTTTGCCAATCTGCTGGTAAAATAAGTTGGTTAAAATGTGTTAAATTTGGGGTCACCACTCCTGTGTGAAAAGTTCATGTGTTTTAAAAGTTCAGGCAAGCCAGTTCACAAAATAATGCCTCCAGATAATTTGTGTCTGATCATACATGGAATTGTATGGAAAGTCTTGAATTTGAACTTTAGAAACTATCAGGATATTTTTTCTTCCAAAGGATTATTAAGATACTTTTATCAGCTGCCTAATTGGAAAGAGATCCCATTTTTTATGCATTTCTGATACGTTGCTTTCCCTGTCTGGAGCATTCCTCTATCCCTGTATAAGGATAGAACATCCAACTGTTGAAAAATAATAATGTGCAGTATAATAATTATAATTTCCAGCCCAATTTTGAAAGAGCAGGTAGCTCAAAGTGCGTCTGTATTTAAATAAGACACTATCCTATAACTGCAGGAACATTAAAATGATTCTGCTCTCTGCCTTTGGATTGTGGAGTTAATTTCTGCGGAGCCAGGAATTAAGTGATTATTGTAGCAATTGACCTGCATGAGTCTTGGCCATAAAGACTTACAAATCTCAACATGGGAGAGTTTTAAACTATAACATCTCACATTGCTTTCCTCACATTCAGTAAAATGTTTGATTCTTGCATGATGTTTCAGCAGGATGTGTGGCTTCATTAGCTCCACATCCCAGACACATCTCGTGAAGGGAAGGTTTTAAATCATCCCAATGATGTGTTTTTCTCATATTTCCCTTATTCCTTTCAACAGATTTCACAATTCCCACGTTCCAGAGGAAATTCTTGGAAAAGAGTTTAACAAGGAAGGCTATCACACCTTCTTCTGGCAAAAATTGCGATGTGTTCATTTAAGGATATAGAGCTAAACCAGGTAAGATTAAATAGGCTGCAGATATTGTGTATCCCACCACACTCAGAATAATGCTGATATTCACATTCTAGATGATAACAGAGGATTTTGGACTTGAATAACCCTTGTGGGTCCCTTCCCACTCAGGTTATTCCATGATTTTTATGGTACTAAAAAATTCATTTACCAAAGTGAATGAAAGACTGAATAATTTCAGAAGAGCTATGTAATCAAATGGGATTTTATTTTTTATCAAGACAAATCCTTTATTAGAATTCCTCTATTACATGATAAACTTTTCAAATTCTCAACATGTCCTTTCATTTTGCACGTTTATGAAATTTATTTTCATTCCTGTATTAAAAAAAAAATCATGTGAAGGTCAAAAGTATATGAAGAAGATATAAAATGGGTCAAATTGTTGTGGGCTCCTTAAAGAGTGCCAAGTTTGACTGGTGGTTGTCAGACACACTGGTTAGACAAGAAACAGAGCTTGATGGGACAAAACTAAATTCCCAGAAGGCAGAGACGGGGTTAGAAGACAGAATTACCTTTAAGGACTGTCTCTAACTCATGACTACATAAATGGATGGATTGGGGTCGAGAGAGGAGTGATGTGGCATGACTGGCAATAGGAGTTCCTTTAATTGAGATGACAGCTGTCCTCCAGTTGCTATTCCTTGAATAAATTATTTGATTTGATTAGTTTTTCTCAGGCTGCAAGATGAGATGAGGCTTTATATTAATTCTGAGAACTCTAATTTATTTGTACTCCGATGACGACTCCTCTGTCCCAGCTGCAAATGCTTCCAAGTCAATCTGAACATGTTTATTTACCTGAAAAACCTGCCTCTCTGCTGGCTTTTCAGCTTTCCAAACAAGTAATTATTGTTTTAGGCCAGGCTGCTGTGGCCTGTCTGATATATTCATGTCTTTGGCTGGTATCTGTTCAGCTCTGGGCTGGGGTTGGTGGTGGGAGCAGGAACAGGCACCCTTTAAACTCCCAAGGTTATTCGGGATGTTCTTATTTATTAAGTCAGGTTTTAACTGAGTGGGTGTTTTTACTCCTTCCAGATATCCCTGAGCAAGGTGGGAATAAAATGATGGGAATTTATCAGAGCAGATGAAAATCATTGTTTGCCTGCTGGAGAGGTGAAAAGAACCTGGACTGGTACTCAGAGTTCTCACAAAAGTCAGTAGGATTTGAATAAACACAGAACAGCAGGGTAATGCCCTTGGAGGTTATTTCTGTTTCAGATGAATCCTCCTATTCTGCATTGCCACCTGTGCCCTCCCTTGTCTGGCAAATTAAAAAGAAGCATCACAGATATTTTAATAAAAACCACAGAGCGCTGCCAATATTTTAAAGGACAAGGAGGTGCCACAGATTATTGAAATTCGGAGTAATGAATAACAGCTATAAAATAATTCAGCTTCTGGGCCTTGTTGAACAGCACAATTCATCCTCCAAAAACAAATCAATAAATGCAAAACAAAGTAAGAGGATATTTAAGAAAACAATAACCAAGCTGTAACATGTTTATTGGAGGAAGGACCAAAGAGCAAACAATAATTTGGATGTTCACCCATTGTTACGCTACTGAAAAGTTGAGCAAGAATGGACAGAAAATGTCATGCAAAAACTTTGTTCAGTAGGAACTTTGCTATCAGTTTACAAAAAGGCACCACTAATCCTGACTCCTTTATATAATTCTGTTGACAGCTTTTATCATATTCCCACGAAGCAGTGAGTGATGTTGACTGAAAGGATTCAGGCATGTTTCCATTATTAATACTGTGCTGGGTGTCTATGAGCAGTTTAATATGAGAGCTTATAAAAAACCCACTTCTAGATACAGAGTTTTAAACTTGCTTCATCCCCCTGCAACACTGTTAGAATCTGTTTTATGTGTCTTTTATTTGGGGAGATAAAACATTGAGTTCTCAATCAGTGGCATCCTCTCTAAATACACTATTGACATCTGCTGTCAGCTGACATCTGCTTCATAATTAACAATCCAGCTGTTAACATGGTTTTATCTAAAGAAAATCAGTTTATTGTTTGATGTTCCAGATGAAAATTACGACTTCTTGACTTCCCTTTCTCATCTTCAGAAGGCAGAATGTTTTCTTCTGATGTGGATGACTCTACTGAGGTGTGCTGGGTGTTTACTGACTTTCCAAAGTTTCACCCTTGTCATGCTCTTTTTCCAGCTCTTGCTTTGCCTCCTTTTTGCCCCAGAATTTCAGCCTCTGCCTGGCTCTCCACACACTGCACTCTGGAGATCCCTCTCCACAAACCTGATCCTTCAGTGAGGAATTACACAGAAGTTAAATGAGTTTAATCTTTGAGGTTTGTGTCTTACAGTGGACAACACTTTCTGTGTTGTTGAATTACAGTTGAAAAGCAGAATTTACACTAAACAGCAAGAAATAGAGTTAGGAAAGACCTTCAGATACATCTTGTCTGTTGTTTTACCTTTAAATATCATCCCTCATCTTTCCCCGTGTGTCTCATCTTTCCCTGTTCCAGGCATCTCTTCCAGGATTTGTCTTTCTGGTAGAATCTTGTCTGGTAGTTTCCTGTTGACATTTGTTGTCTTGGAACAAACCACCTTGATTTTGCTCTGCTATTCCCTCTCTTACCTAAACTTCTGAGAATTGTCAAATTTGCTGCTTTATGGTGACTTTACCACAAGTTTCCAGCTTCCCCTTCTCCAGGGCAAGGCAGGAAGATTCAATCCCTGTGTCATTCTCTGCTGGACCCCAAAATCAAGATCCATGACTGTGAACACAGCTAAACTTTGGTGCAATCCCAGCAGCAAAACCCCAAAGCCTGTCTGACCTTGAACAGTCCAAAAAGACTTTCTAATTAACCATAACCTCCTTTTTCTATCTGTTTCCTTTCAGTAAGTGGTAGACACGTGATTTAAATAAATCAAGAAAAGGAAAACCTGTAATTCTTATTGTCATGGTGCAGATCTCTGTCTAAAAAAAGTGATTTTTCTACTGGATTGCCAAATGACCATTGGCTGCTAACACAGTATTTGAATTTTGCTACAGCAAATGAACATTGATAGAAGTTAAAGTGCTCCCAAACTCTTCCTGCTGCTTGGTATGACATTCCCTGTGCCCTCAGAAGCATGAGGGTTTTGATGGAAACACTGGAAATCTCCTTTGATTATTTTCAAAATAGGAACTGGAAATATTTTCTAATTAAGAAACGTGCCACTGGTTGGGATTCTTTGATTAAAATCCCTCATTTGGCCACGTGCAAGGTGGTGGCTTCTGGCTTGCAGAGGAAGTTTTGCTGTCAAAGGTAACTGTGGAGGTGGCAGAAGATGTTGATTGTTGGAGATGAATTCACAAATTAAGAGTTCAAGCCCACCAGAAATATTGTGCCTTGGGAATTGTTCCTTTGTTGTTTTCTTTCCTCTTTCCTTTTGGGGAGAGAGAGTTAGGAGGCTTGGAATGGTAATTGTGGTAAGTGCATAAAATATTCTGAGTAACTTCTATTGTATAAAGAATATTTCTTGAGATTATAAACTGGTGAACAGGCTGCAGTTTAATGGAAAGGATAATTAAATTTGCATTAAATGTTTGGGGGGTTTTTACTTTTTTTTGTTTCATTTTAGGTCTGTCTTTTCTCCTTCTTTCTGTAAGGGAAGCTGAAGTCCCCACTTTATAAAACAGTTCTGAATAATTTATATAATGAGCTGATGGAAACAAAAATGGAATTTGTAACTCAGTGATATTTCCCTGCTTTTTCTGCAAGAGGAGGAGAAGAGTTATGTGAAAAAATTAAATGCAAAAAGGAGAGCTAATGGGATTCAGTGAAAAATGTGTTTCATGAGAAGTATTAATAGGAGCACAATTTGATTACATAGAAAATCCATTGTTGTTTAACATTTAGTGCACATTTCCAGGTAAAACCTGATTTTAGCAGACATTTGCTGAGGTATTTGGAATTCTCTGCTTCCTCCAACAGACACGAAACCCTCTGCCTGCCTGGGAGGCTGACATGGAGCCCTCAGCTAAAAAATCATTACCTCTAGTAAGTGTCTCGTAACTTTTGTGTGGGGTTGGGAGCTCTTTTTGCTTGCTAATTTTTGTCCCACGTGTGTTTATGCGCAACAATTCATTTTCTACCATAAAATCTACCTTAAACACAACTGACTCTCGAAAAAAATGAAGAGTTCAGGTGACTTTACCAAGCCCCAGCATCCCAGATCTGCCTCGTGCCTAATCCTTTCCATTAAACTTCAGTTTGTTCACCAGTTTATGATGTCAAGAAATATCTTTTATACAATAGCCTGGTGAGATTTTCCCTGCCATGAACCCTCCCAGGCCAACACTTCACTCTCAATTTCATCTCTCTGCCCACTGCACACCTCTGCTTTATCCTATTTGTTGCACGGCGTTCACTGGAGATAAATATAGTGCAAGTATACATTGGATTTCCTTTGGATGGCACAGTTCAGAAGTGACCTTCAGTTCTCCTGTAATCTCATTGCAGGGAGTTTCTTGGGCAGAAATTACAGAATTGGGTGAATTACACTGAGCTGTGCTGGCCTGGAGATAACAACAAACCGAATGTGTGAGTTCATCCCACTCCCTTGCAATCAATTTGCTCTTTCTGACATCAGCCCAGGGCATCAGAGGGGCAGAAGGGGAGGTTCAAGGTAGCCTGGGGAGGCTTTGTCATCTTTACACCTAAAAATGTGTGATAATAGCAAGGGAGAGTTTGATTCCAGAGCAGCTTCGATATGTTAAGCTGAGATCAGAGCACATTTACTGCTGAAAACGTGGTTTTAAGGGAGCAGCTTTGCAAACTGGAAGGGGTTTTAATCCTGCAACCTGCTTATGGCAGGAGTTTCTGCAGAAAGGACAGCATGGGATAAATCTCACCCCTGTTTAGCTCAAATAGACGGTTGTGGGCTCCTACTACGCTCCCAGTTATGTTTCCAGGTGGAATTTCAGGTGACATCTGAGGTAAAGAGGGATGGGGTCAAATCAGGGAGACACTAAGGTGATAATGTCACTGATGGTGTTTTTGAGTAGAGATTGCAGGGTTTGACCCCACTTATAATTCAGCCAGGAGAGACTTCTTGCAATTCTGTCCTCACAATGGCAAATTTTGTACTTAAATGTGGACAGAACTTTAGACTCCCACAAAAAAAGGAGGTGTTTAACAAGTGAACCAGTGAGCCTGGTAGCTCTGGTCTGGAGAAAAGGGGGCTCAGGGGAACCTTTTCATTCTCTAAAACTCCCTGACAGGAGGGGGCAGCCGGGGGGGGTCAGGCTGTGCTCCCAGGGAACAGGGACAGGAGGAGAGGGAACGGCCTCAGGCTGGGCCAGGGGAGGCTCAGGTTGGACATCAGCAGGAATTTCCCCATGGAAAGGGTGCTCAGGCCTTGGCAGGGGCTGCCCAGGGAGGTTTGGAGTGCCCATCCCTGGAGGTGCCCAAGGAAGGGCTGGAGGTAGCACTCAGAGCTCTGGGCTGGGGACAAGGCGGGGATCAGGCACAGCTTGGCCCCGACAGCCTTGGCTGGGCTTTTCCAGCCTCAGTGGTTCTGTGATTCCCAAATCCATGCTGGAGAACAGCTTCGGTGCCGATCCACTCAAGATCTGCCTTCTAGAGAGTCTGCAGGGCCAGTATTGCCTCTTAGAAAGAACGACGTGTGATAGATACATGTGACATATCCACGTGATATATACATGTGATACATATATGTGATATATATATGTGGTATATACATGTGATATATACATGGGATATATACATGGGATATATACATGTGATATATGTGTGATATATATGTGTGATATATACATGTGATATACATGTGATATATACATGTGATATATATATGTGATATATACGTGGGATATATACATGTGATGCATATGTGATATATATATGTGATACATACATGGGGTATATACATGGGGTATATACATGTGATATATACGTGTGATATATACATGTGATATATATATGTGATGCATACATGTGATATATTATTGTGATATATATGATGTATACATGTGATATATATATGTGATATATATGTGTGATACATGTATGTGATATATACGTGTGATATATATATGTGATATATATATGGGATATATACATGGAATATATACGTGATGCATATGGGATATATACATGTGATATATACATGGGATATATACATGGGATATATGCGTGTGATATATATATGTGATATATACATGCGATGTATACATGTGATATATATATATATGATATATATGGGAACTGAAAAATTCCTTATCCCTCAATGACATTGAATCCCACATGGTTTAGAGAAAAAGAGGAAATCCAGAGAAGGAAAATCCGCAGAGCAGCAGAGGTTGGGACACGACCCAAGCACTCAGCCTCGAGAGCAAAGCAGGGAGCAGGGCCATGGTCACACCTGGAGCTTAACAACCAGAGAGAGGGAACTGTGCTGAGGGAAACAAAGAGAAACTCACAGAAAGAAGGAAAAGTGGCTTGTTCTGTACTGATTTTCATGGGGTGAAATAATCTACCATTAAAACCCAGCAGGTTGCTTGGTGTGCAAATGGAATTTTTGCCCAAATCCCAACAAGTTTTGCAAGGTCTGGCTGCAAAGTGGGATGCTGAAAGTACCACCTGAACAAAACTCTTACGGTGCTGTTTGGATCCTTCCAGCAGAAGTTTTCCTGGGTTTCAATGTTCCATCACACCGACTTCATGATTAGTTAAGTGGCAGAGGAACACGTATCTTTTCCATGAAAATAATGTTTGAATTAATTGAATCATTTGCAACCCCTTCATGTGCCAAAGTTAATCAGAGAGGCTGAATTTACTCCAGCCAGAGGATGATTCATGAAAGGCTTTCTACAAAACATTGTTTTTCTGACAGTTTGTACCTTTGCACGCTACAATCTTCTGCTGATACTGCAGAAGTAATGATCTCCTTTAGGTTGCCTTTATATTAAATATTGAATTTGTTGGTTAATAAGGGGTATAACTTAGTTCTGTGTGATTGGTAAATCCATCCTGATGATGTGAGTTACGCCGAAGTTCTTGATTTTTTTTTTTGTATCCTACTCTGGAGGCAGAATGTAAAATAGAGAAAGCATGCAGCTGGTTTATTTGAACTCCCCACTCCTTTGACATTAAATAATGACATAACTCAAGAAGCTGTTCAGGAATCCATAAAATTAGCATTATTGAGCACAAATACAATGTCTTATAAATCAGTAATTATTAAGGACCTCTTTGCTGATACAGAGAAGATGAGTTTCTCAGAGAAGCCTCTGATTACAGCAGACAGGCAGAGCAATATTCTTAAAATTACAGTCTAATCATATAGATTTTCCCAGCTGGCATGTTGAAAAACACCTGTGTTCTAAACTTCAGACAGTTTTGCGAACACCTGAATGTAACTTTTACCCCTCAGTGACGTCCTCGCTGTGCTTGAGAGTCTGCAGGTTTGCAGGTTTTGCTCCACAAATTGGCGGGGAAAGAGTCTGCTGGCTTCTCCATAAAATTGGTCATCTGGAGTGTGGGAAGGAGCATAAATTCTCTTTTTTTGCCTGATTTTATCTGTACTGAGCATGTCTTCCTCCCATAGGTGGGTTCTAGTGGATCATTTTCAGCTCTTCAGGAGAGGATCTCTCCCAGTCCTCTGAGTTATCCCACTCAGCAGCACAGTCATTTTAAGAGAGACTATTTCAGAATTCCCAAATCAATACCTTATAATCAGACTTATAAATTATTTATGAGTCTGTTTCTGGTTATCCTTCAGTTCTACCAGCACAAGTTCATTTCGCTGAAAATAACGAGGGATAACGATAGAGAAAAAGATTTACTACTGTGAAATGGTAAATATGTTTGAATTTGGATCTAATGTCCATAACTCTCACAGATTTTGGGGGAAGGAGGTTCTAGGACAAACATGAAGTGCATTAGTGACAATTTCACTGCTTTTCCATCAGTTTATTAATGATAATTTGGTGAAGTTCTTGATGCTGTGTCTTAAGAGGATATAACCCAGTGCAAGTCTATTGTTTTAGTGGAGTTATAATGGCCAAAGAGCAGCTGAATACCCCTTTAAGCCTTTCAGGAATCCTAAATTGAGATTAAGAAAGTATTTTGGGGCTTGTGCAGTTGTGGAATGATTCCAGTTGTCATGCCATTTGAAAAAAAAAAAAAGATACTAAAAACTTGGGCACAAGTTTTATTATTTAGGATTGTGCTGCTACTGCAAGCACTCAGTGAAAAGGCACTGGGTGCATTGTGGGCCTTTATCTCACATTTAATCTTGTCGTGCTAAAGGCTTTGTGCAAAATGCGCTTCTCAAGTTACATCGGGATAGAAGAGCCCAAATCTCAGCACGTTCAGCTGGCTGGAAAAGCCAGAAAGAGACAGAACTTTGTTTTCTGCAGCATTTACACAGCCTGTGAAACTAATTTCTGAGGCAGTCTTGAAACTCAGGTATTCTTGTGAACAGTAATTTTTTTTTTTTTTTTTTTAATAAAGAAGGACAAACCACTCATCATTTGAGTTCAGGCAATTTGGGATGTGGAGGATGTCCACAATCAGATCTCCTGCCTTGCCCTGTGACCTGCAGCACCCCTGGCTCCATCCCTGCACAAACCCACCCCAGAACGTGTGAGACTGTGGACTTTTTGAAGTGCACATTACATTTTTCTTAATTCTCTTTTCACAGCCTTTAGGGTGCCCGGGTTAGGTTCTTCTAGCTTCCCTCTCCAGCAAGTCGCTGCAACCACTAATAAAAAGCTGTAAAAATAACACATGAGTAACCTTTGAAGAAGTCTGCCTCTGAATTAGATGCCAGCTTCAAGAGGGAGATGTTTAATACAAAAGCAGTGCTGGTCAGGATTTCTGAGTCTCATTTTAACTCAGGGAAGTTGGTTAACAAAGAAGAATTCTGTTTATCTCCCAGGTAATCAGAGGGACCGGTTTCCCTCCATTTTCTCCATTAATCAGTCTCTGATTTCTTCATGGCCATCTTGCAGGGCAGAGGGTTTTAGTGTTGGTAAACAAAGTAATGAATGAAACAAATGAAAGAAACCCTGCGCTGCTGAGCTGGGTTATTTCAATATCCCCTCGGACAAGGCTCCTGATTCATCAACAGAGCCTTTGCTGGCTTGCTGGACCTTTTAAATTCAGTGCAGTGTGCTCATGTCTGTTCGTTTGGAAGGAATCGTGTTGAATTAGTTATTTCACATGGCAATGCATGTCACTCGATAATTTTCCTTAGCTCTCACAGATTACATATTGCTTTGCATTTACGTTTGATTCGCTGGCACACATCAACATTCAGGAGCTGGTGGATTAAATATAAATGGAGTGTGCCTGCTTGCCAGCCCAGTTCCAGGGAATTAATGGCTAAATGTGAATCACAGCACCCTGGGAAGGGTACAAAATGCGTGCAAGACTCAGAGGCAGAAATGTGCACTGCGTGTGGTGTTCTCACAGCTTTCCCTGCAGGTCACCAAGCTTTTCAGGTATGTTGGGACAAATATTCAGCCAAATTTTCCTCAGCTCATAAGCAGATCTGTGTGCCTGCGCTGCAGTCCAGAAGCAGCTGTGTCGAATTCCACCAGCCCTGAATAAAATGCAAGCATGTAGTGGTACAACAGTGTCAGCATGAGCTTCATCTCTGACAGAAAACCCATTTGGGTGCCAAAAAAATCTCTGGCTAAATAGCCCAGAGGGAATCCAGGGCCTTCTGCCTGCTCTGCTCTCAGGAGATGCTTTAGTTTAAAACTGGCTTCTGTCTGCAGGTACCCTCCCAGGGGAAGCAGTCAGAGTACATTAAATTTGTGCTTAGGTGTTTTTAGCCCACAGGCAGGGATTCTGCAGGAATTAATTGGCTTTGGTGAGCTGCAGCCACGGAGGATCAAAGCTTGTTGATGGTAAAGTATTAATGCAGCACTTGTACCTTCAGTTGTTCCCCGTTAGTGCAGCAGCAGTGTGGGTTTATAAGGAGCTAATCCCTTGTAGGAAATAAATGTGATGCCTTATTGCCAGCATTTGAAATGGTAGGGGATGGATGAATATTTGCTGGAGCAGGAAAACAGGTGCACTACATGATATTTAGAGTATTTTCCCCCTGGAAAAATAGAAAAGAAAAAAGAGTTCTACTGAATATTGGTGAGTAGAAAAATTAAAAGGAGAAAGAAAAGAACATTCTCAAAGCAGGACCACTGGCATCCCGTGGATGGTTGCTGAGAGCAGATGCAGCATTTCCCACGTTCCCGTGGACTGCAGGACAGTCTCCACGGGTGGGGTCACTGAGCTGCACCTGCCCTTTAATGTCAGGGAAAATCCATGTTCACATCCTGCTGGATTCAGCAGTGCCAGAGGCTGTGCTTAGCCTGCAGAGCACCTGAATTCTGGGATCTCATTCATGCTCTTACAGCGCTGTGGTTTTTCCTTGCCCCGAGCACTGCGTTTTGGGTTTCTCCCCCCAGAATATTGTTCCTGGGCTTATTCTGACATGAGTTATCACTCAGACCCCCCAGTTTAGGGACAGCTGGCAGGGCAGTGAATCTCTTTGGGGTTTTCACCTTCACAACCCTCTTTTCTTTTTTCTGTTAATCCCTTCAGTGTTGGCTGGCTGGGTGCCATCTCTGCTTCACAATTTGTTCTCTTTCCTTCTATTTCCCTTGGTTTTTTTTCTAATTGGAGGCAGAGCTGGCATTGCTGGCTGAGGTTTGTGATCCTTGGGTGTTTATGGCACATAAAGTCCCAAGTTCCAAGCCCTGAGAGTGATTGGCTCCAACCTCTGCAGAAGTATCACTGGAAGTTGTTAAGGGCTGCTTTTTTACAGCTTTGGAAGGACTTCATCAGTCACACAGCACACTGATGTTAGCCCTTCAAAAGGTGATCTGAACGCACAGGGAGAAGGAACTTCAGCTTCACCCTTTGCTTCAGTGAAATTCTAAGATTTTGGCAAAAAAAGTCTCTTTTTCTGACAGGCATTTGCCTCAATCACAAACCTTCTTCAGTTAATCCATTTTACTCACACTGGATTTTGCCATCTGAAATGTTGCTGGAAGAAAAGAAGATGATCAACAGCAAATCTCTTCTTCTCCAAATCGAGTCCTGTCCAGTTTGCCTGGCACAAAGGTATCATTTTTAAATAGTTCAGTGATTCAGAACACTTTTTGCACTACTGGGATGGGATAAAAAAGAAATGAGTGGCTCAGACCTGGTCCACAGCCACGAAAATCCATGAAAAAACTCCAGGTATTATGTAAAGATTTAGATTCAGTCCACCAGTGAGCAAGAAATTCATCCCACAAATATTTTGTTGATCTTGTGCCACACTTTGGGACTGCAGGTCTGTGTGGCATCAAACCAGCTAAGGAGGATATTTACCTTCAACTTGATATTTCCATCCTGCTTCCCAGAATGCTCACAACTAACAGCTTTTTTTCCTTCTTATTTTTTGACGAAGTGATTTTCAGGCAGGGTCAAACCAGAGGAATATGGATATAAATGGGCTCTTTAATTGCAAACAGCTCCACAGCTTTTGCATAAAGCACCTTGGAGCGTTTGCCTGCGTTATTTGCAAGTATGAGACAAATGGCTGAGCACTTAAAGTGTCACTGCAGAAGCCACCAGCGACAAAGGAAGTGACTCAGAGCATGAACCTCCTGCGTGGGAGCACCAGACACGATCCCCTTTGCCCCGGGGACAGCTGCCCCTCTGCCCCCAGGACACCGTGCAGACAGAAGCTTTCATCGGAGAAATTACTGTCCTGATGAGCTCTGAATCCCAGAGATATCACAAACCAGAGTCAGCTTCGTGGGAAGTGTTCCCATCTCCTGCCCAGGTTGTCTCCGTAGCCCTTGCTGTTGGCAGATCAGAAGGAGTTCAGGGCTTTTAAAGCTCAGTTGGCTCTCCAGCACGAGGATGATACCCAGAGAGCACAGCCAGAGGGTGCAGGGGTTTCCCATCTCCTGAAAGCTCCAGGAAGGTCAGGCCTCTTCAAAGGGACTGGAATGGCTCAGGAGGGCAGGAGGGCAGGGAGCAGCCTGCAACGAGACTCTCAGGGTGTGTCTGTCCTGCAGAGCAGAGTGTCAATGTCCCCATCCATGGGGCACGTCACCTCTTTCTGACCTGCTGCTTATGCACAGGAATTCTAGGAAAATCCATGGCTCTTTTTTTTTTTTTTTTTTAAATCGATTGCCTAGAAAGCAGTTTTTTGGAAGATCTCAAGGATAAACGCAGATGCTGGGGTTGTGTGTTGAACTAGAACACAGAATCCACCCTTTTCCTTTTCCTTTTCCTTTTCCTTTTCCTTTTCCTTTTCCTTTCCCTTTCCCTTTCCCTTTCCCTTTCCCTTTCCTTTTCCCTTTCCTTTTCCCTTTCCCTTTCCTTTTCCCTTTCCTTTTCCCTTTCCCTTTCCCTTTCCCTTTCCCTTTCCCTTTTCTTGTTATTGCTACCTTAGCTTAGATTCTTTGTTCGTTTTTGCCGCCCTTTTTTGCGTTTTTCAAGGCTAGACTCTGTTTCATTCTCATCCCTCTTATTTTCAGGTTACTGAAATGAAAAAATGTGCCAGTCTTCAACAAAGGTCTTGCAATTTTGCTGGATATATTCACTTTCAGAAGTTTTCTGGGAATACCCACCCACTGTTTGCCATCCTGTGCCCTTGGTTGTAGTTCAAAGATGTCAAAGTCGGGCTTTTTCTGAGGGGTTCAAAAATTGTCCTGGACTTGAATGCCTGGTTCAGACATTTCCTTCTACCAGGAATAATCAGGGAAAAAAAGGTGAAACAAACACAAGGTTACAGAGGGCCAGCATTATAACCAAATAAGTCGTTCCTGTTGCTTTTTTAACAATTGCCCTTCTGCTTATTTGTCACAGCATCACATCAATCCCCGAGGCTTCAGCCAAGAATCCAGGCTCTTATTTAATGTATGTTATCATTTGAGGTCGGCTGAGAGTGATTCTTACATAATTATAAGCCAAATAACTTTTATTTCGACCTTTTTATCATTACTTAGAGATGCCCCAGGCCCTGTAGCACGTCCTTGTGAAAATGTGGCAGCCACCAAAGCAATGACTGAAATGAGTGCACTTTGCATAATGCCAGCAGCCAAACCTCTTAAAAGCTCAATAACACAGAACATTAATGGCTGGACTTTCTCAGGCATCCCAGCTCCTTTAGCAGCTGTAAAGTTATTCGCTTCTTCTGCTCACAGCAAATTAGATGTGCAATAAGCAGGGGTAAGAGACAGATTTAGAGAATGTGAAAAAGGCCTGGGAAAGATTCTTTACAGCAGCAATTAGGGGTGGCTGAAACTTGGGGCGTTTTTGTGCTTTGTAAACAGAGTATTTTGGGTTTTTTTCTAGAAGTTAATTCAGGCCGAGCACTTTATTTCGGGTTGCCGGGGATGTTGTGTGGGTGGAATCACGTCGGTGGCAGGTGGGTGGTGGCAGCGCCTGCCCCAGCTCGCTGCTCACAGCCAGAGGAGTCTTCCTGATGTTCCAGGCAGTGGGAATCTGTGCTGCGTAAAGGGTTTGTGCCTGGCAGCTTTGAGAAGCAGTGGAGCACAGAGTGGTTCAGCATGGCAGGACCTGATTTGCACCACGGCTCCAGCTGGCCTTGGACCATTAAATCATTCCCTGCCTGCTCTGGCCACGGTGTTTTCCTGCCCTTACTTTGGAAAAAACCCCCTTGGTTCCGTCAGGCTCCATTTTGTTGATGTTTTGGGTTTCCAAACTCAGCTCCAGTCGGATAAACTTGGGCTGTTGGGCTTCTGAGAGGGACAATTGGTCTGCAAAAATGTTGATGAGTGGATGGTGATGGCAACCTCTGTGCACCCCTGCTTTACTTACAGAACTGTGGCTGCTTTGCAAGTTTTCTTAATTCAGTCTCCAAAAATTCCTGAAGTGCCTTCACGGGATGTTCTTTTACCGTAGAGCAAAAACCCGAGGCCCTTGCCAGCAAGTTAGTCTTGAATCAGGGACGGAACACAATCTCTTCTGTTTCTCAGTCCTGCATTACATTTATTGAATCTCCTCCTGAAATGTAACAGAAACTGAGGGCTGTGTTCTCACTTGACGTAAAACCCAGCCATTCTCAGAGGCAATTAGTGGGGCTGAAGACAGAGTGACTTGCAGGATCAGATTCTGACTCCTTTCTTAAAATCCTCTGTTGCATTTTATATAGACTGACTGGCTAAACTCAGTGCTGCTTAATCCAAAAATGGGGACTTGTAACCCTGAGCTTTCTTTTTCTGCCTCCTTTTATTTTGAAACCAATTGAAGGAGCGGGGTAAGTGTATAATGGTGTGATAAATCACTCAATTTACATTTGGCAGAATAAAATTAGCATTGCCATTACTTCATAATAGGGCATGGCTATGACTATGGAATTGATTTCAGAGTCAGGCTGATCCATTACAATTTTGTTAATATTGAATTTTAAACGGGATGATGAATTGCTAATCAATGCAGTTCAAGATACAACTTAGGGGAAAAATCCCTACTGTTTACTTTATAAATTGTGTGTCACTGACTGTGTCATTTCCCTGGGCTTCCATATCAGGAACTCCATATTTGTAACGTTCCAGCTACACCATGGCCATTTGTGCAATTCAGGGAACAGCCTTTCTTGGGCTAAGTGAGAAATTTTTCACTCATTCATATTCACTATAAACTTCCACCATTTTTGGTGCACTAAGGGCTTGCTCTGAAAGGATGGCCCAGTGCTGTTGTGCTGTTTCATATCCCAAATGAACTATTCTAAAAAAAAATGGAAGGAAACTTTGTTCAATTCCTTCTTTGTGCAAAATACCATTTGTTTCTCTTAGCTGTGTGTAGTTCTTGCTCTAACCTATACATAGAGTTTAGATTTATGAGTTTATCCGAAATCTGAATTTTCTTCTTAGGGTAAAATGAGGCAAAGATCCTGGTAATGTTTATGAAGGTCAAAGCCTCACCTTTTTTTTTTTTTTTATGTAAGTGTAGATAATCTTGTTTGGGTTAAAAAAATTTGCAGATATCTGTAAATCACCCAAATTTTGGCAGTTATGTTTAACTGTGAGGGAATTAATTTTATCCCGTGACACTTTCTTCCTGCTGGACGTATCTTTTGGCTGTGGGGATTTTTTTTCTGTTGAACTGAGACAGATACAGGACAGGCAGACACATTGCTGTATATTCCCCTTTTCCTGGTGTCTAACAAAGAGCCATCCAGCCCCTTTAATGAGAACTCAGAGCAGTAGATCAACTGGCCTTTAAACCCCAAAAGATGACCAGGCAACACTTTTAAAGGGATAAATTATTTTTTTCTGTCAGGAAGGTGTGGACCAGTGCTTGAGGAGCAGTGAATGAAATAACTCATCCTTGGCACACAGAACGTCAGGATCGATAGATACAACATCTTCTGTGACTGGAAACTGTAAACAGAGAAATAAATACTCCTTGTGCACTTTGAATTTATTCATTTGTCATCGTTTCTACTTTTCCTCCACCACCTGTAGAAGTGCAAAACGTCCATGTAACCAATTAAGTCAGGGCTGTGCTAACAAATCTCTCCCTTTGAGTTGCTCTCCAGTAGAGGTTGCTTCTTTATTAAAAAAACCCACTAAATTACTGCAGGAAAACCAAGCATAAATTTCAGCAAGATGAAAGCACGGGAATATCAGGAGAGATATTTCTTTAAGATTTGTTTTAGAGCTGCAGAAATTCTGCTGTCCCAGCCTGTCCAAGTCACTCACTACAGAACATCTCGACTTTCAGCATCACGGGGATTAGATTATGAAAAGAGTTCTTTAGCAGCAGATCCAGGAATTCAGCCTGGGATTTTGGGTCATTCTAAATCTGCAAAGACTTCCCAATGGAGCTCTTTGATGCACCTTTGTCACCCAAGGCAAGAGACGCGTGGGGCTTTGCCGTTTTCTCACGAAGTTCAGTCTGTGCTCTCTGCTCAGGTTTTAATCAGCACATGTTTTTGTGCTGGGTGGTGACAGGACAGGGGGAAATGGCTTTAAAGGGAAAGTGAGGCACAGGAACAGAAATCTTGGGGATGTCCCATCCCTGGAAATGCCCAAGGCCCAGTTGGACGAGGCTTGGAGCAACCTGGGATAGTGGAAGGTGCCCCTGACTGTAACAGGGGAGCTGGAACTACCTGGCCTTTGAAGTCTCTTCCAACCCAAGGCATTCTATGATTCTATAATTCTGTATTTGGGAAGGAAAGGACGAACAGATCTGGACTTGCTGTTCCCAGAAATTGGTAGTTTTGCCTTTTTCCAACTCTCTTCTCCAGCAGTTGCAATCTGCTCTCCGAGGTCTCACAGGTCTCTAACATCATGCCGCGGAGGAATTGGCTGAAGATACACCAAAAAATTGCATTTTAAGTTCCTTTTTGCTGTGCAACTTGGAGTGGGAGATCTGCTGAGGAAAGGGAATTTATTGATCTTTCTCCTCGAGGTGCAGATCTGCAGGGTGAGCCCGTTTTTAGTGATATTTAGAGTCTTGCACTGTTGGTGCTGCACCTGAAGTGAAAAAGGATACAGAAATGGAGACATGGGTAGGATAACGATTTCCAGCCTTCATCTGAGAAAGATATTTTAGGAAGGTTTCCTTTTAAAGTACGGATTGTGTATGTAGATAATGGACCATTCACTTTTGTCAAATATATCATCTGAAAAAGGGATGCCTACATGAAGGGAGCAGAGGCTTACGGATAGGGACACTTTTTATTCCGGTTTGAGGAAATAATTCTTTCATTTGCTAAGTATTTTTTGCCGTAGTAAAGATGTCCAGCGCTACTGAACTGCAGTGAATTATACCTGGAATTTTATAAACTGTTGTCAAACGAGAAGCTGAGTCCATGTTGCAGCACTCAATATTTTTCCCATTGATTGCAGCAGTATTTCAGACGAGTCCCCAGGGAAATAGAGCAACATCCTTTTGTTCAGAAAGTCATCAAAACCGGGCAGCTTATGATCTTTATCAGCAAAACTATTTGCATTTCTTTTGCTCAAGCCTCAGAGAGAGGAGAGGGGGACAGAGAACGAAACAGAAGAAGAGTGGAGCTGCTTGGCAGAGGTTCTAAAGCAGAGCCTGAAGTGTATTTATGGTTATAATTTTGCACAGATCACTTGGTGCTCTAACACCGTGCTACCAATCACAACATAAATCACACTTTAATTTTAACCTTTGCAATTCATCAATAGTTTCAATATCAAATATAATTCAGCGCTGACACTATTGGTTTACAGGTAAGTGGAATAAGAATGGAGGAGACTTAGTAATGGATTAGCTGGCCTGTCAGCAGAGGCAGAAAGATTCATGTTGTCTTCTCTATGTTTCTATCACATGCACAAAGCCATAAATAATGGCAACAGCTAATCAGACACAAGAAAGATATATGCTGTCATTGAAAATCAGTTATTTCTACCATCTGAGCTCTAAAAATTTAACCACTGAAAAGGAATCCATTTAATAAAACACCATCTTGCTGCTTGTTTCGCAAGCCATATATATTTAAAGAATTTTTCTTGTAAAGATTTAAAAGAATGATTTCCTTCGGTCGTGGTACAGTAGTTCTGTTTATGAATAAGTGCTTATACAACTCCAGGAAATTAGTAATGTTTCTAGGAATAAAATGTTGTCCAAACAATTATTTTGCTTCTCACTGAACATGTTAAGACTGAGATTTGGCTTATTTTTTGCTAAATGTAAAAATCTGAGATTTGTTTTCTATGAGGTTTCTTTGTCTAAACTGTTCACTCTGATACCGGAATTTGGAAAAATGTCTGACCTCGAAGAGTTCCAAGTTTGCAACATCTCCCTGAATACTTTCCTCCACTCTTAACTCAGGAATTCAATGGGATGAACAGGGACTAAATCTGCTGTGTGGTGGTGATGGTGCTGATGGAACATGGCCCTGCAGAGGCTGATGAAACCCTGCCTTTGTAGATATTAAAAATGTGAGTGAATGTGACTACAGGTAACCTGATTTAACCCCAGAGTCAGCCCTGCTCTAAGGGACAGAGTGGATCTGATGACCTGCAGAGGTCTCTCCCTGTCTAAATTATTCTGTGGGGTTACCTGTGGTGAAAAGTTTCATATTATCTCCTACTTTTTCCTCTCCATTTATCCTAAACCTGTGGGTTTTTTTAATCACATCCAAAGGAAGCACAAATGCCCTTGAAGGCTGTGCTGGGGATGAAAAGTCCTGAATACTCCGAGTTTAATTCTTCCTTGTCCTTATTCATTCTGCTGAATGAATTATTTCCATCATGCTAAATTTCCATGTAGAACTCCTCATTCAATGCTCATAATAATCTCCCTGGTGCTGCATTTTATCCCCAGAATATTGACACGTGCATTCTGTTGAGTTTATGGTTCGTGGTGTAACGTCGTTATGCTGGAATGGAAAGCCCTGTGACAAATGGCTCTGCTCTGACCTGTCTGTGAGGCGGCTCCTTCCCTCTCCTTCCTCTTCCCAGGGCTTCCTGGGGACATGCTGGAACTCTTCAGCAGCACAGACACCCAGCCCTCCAAGAGTTTCAGGCATTTAAGAGAAAGGGTTGGAAATCTGCCGGTGCTGAGCGTGGGATCCCCTCCTGCACCGATGAGATTACAGAGCTTTAGCACTGGGAGGTGCAGGGTGGGTTGGAATTTCCCTCTGCTCACGGGTGTGCAAACACTCCAAAGGTTTCTGTTTTACCTGGGGTCGCCTCCAGGGAGCTGCTGAGAAAACTTTTACTTTGTAGGACTGTCCTAACCTCAGTGAGAAGTTTGGGCTGGTGGGTTCTTCTGAGGGAGAAGTTGATGTGTTGGGTTTGGGGGGTTTTTGTATTATATTTCAATAAAGATTTAATTGATGGACTAGGACTGCTGTAAAAAGTGTTACCTTTTAGGAAAACCAGTCTCCTGAAGGTGTTTAGGTGTGTATGGGGTACATTATAACTCTAAGGGTGTCTATTGGCTGAAGAAAGTGAAAGGAATCCTTTATGAACCTCCTACACTTGTAGGACAACATCGCTAGCAATTTATCATATATTATGTATTTTCATTTAATCAAAATATTGCTCCTTCCTTCCTTCCTTCCTTCCTTCCTTCCTTCCTCCCTCCCTCCTAGGCAAAATAAAGTAAAATGAATCCAGTCCTAGATGTCCATAAATATTTTTCAGAAAATCAAGTTAATTAAAATCAGAGTCTCCTATATGAGGATTATACATAAAATCTGGGACTCTGAATCCAGAGTACTGGAAAAAACGTGGTGTCAACACAGCCTTTGCATTTTCCAGTGGTTTGTGCCATGTCATGGATTTAGACCAAATGTTTCCTACTTTTTTTTCTGCTGAAAACCTTACTCTGAGGAGTTCTGTGGGATCTCTCTGGTCTAAAGTGAGACAGAATTCTGAAGGCAAAGTGTTGCAGTGTCATTGCCTGTGGTTATAACATCAGGACAGCAATGTGGAGTAAAAATAAGTCTTAATTCAGGTGTAATTTCAGATGAAACGATCTGCTGTCAAATATTCCATCCTCATTCAGGGGTTTGAGTGCAAAAATGTTACATTTGCAGCAGTGATGGGTAGAAGGTTTTTCAACCACAGGTTTTTTTCACGTACAGGATGTTCCCTACAGACCCTGCTGGCACCTGGAGGGGAGGGGAAATCACAGGTGCAGACCAGAGCCCTTGTGAGGGTGAAATGGTGACGGGACTGAGCTCTTGGCCATGTAGAGCCTGATGCCTCCTTGTCTTTACAGCAGGCAAATGTGACTGAAACGGACTTTCAGAAAGGGCCTTCGATGTGATTTTTAACCTTCAGTGCTCTCTGGACAAATCACTGCCTATGACAGGCTTCATTACTGCTGGAAGCCTGGCCAGGAGCAGAAGGAGGGAAAGGAGAAGTGCTTTCTATCATTTCTTTGGAGAAACACTGCACCCTCACCACACATGGCAGCAATTGTACATCACTTTTCTCTGGAACAAAGAAAAGGCATTAGAGGGCCAGGTAAGGAGACTAATCTTGTTGAAACATTCCATTCAAGCTAACAGCTTATGTTAGAGCAATCCCATACTTTATGCCCAGGGAAGCAGTTTAGTCCATGACTGGTGTGCCGGAGTTGGACCGTGGAAATTCGAGTGCAGAACCTCCTACAACACTTTGTGCTGTGGTTCCCACTGAAGGTAATCAAGGATAACCTCATCCGTATTCCCCAGTTAGGTACCACAGTGCTCAGCGTGATAGATCTTGGGTAGGGCTTACTGGAAAAACACAAATAAAATTGCATTTCAGGACCTGAATTTCAATGTGAAGTATTCTCCTAGCTAAAAAGAGATCAAAATGATCCTCAGAACGTATTCTGAATATTCATGGGCTGGTGGAGGTACTGCAGCGTGAGCAGTCTGCAGAGCTGGGACAGCTGTCAGTTGTATTGTAAGGTGGTTTGTTGTTCAAAAAACCTTCACTAAAGGGAGGAAAAATGCTGATTGTTCTGGAATGACTCCAGTGCCAACCACTTCATATTGTTCAGCAGCGAGATTACCAACTCCTACAGCTCTCTCTTCTGAAAAAGTCACTGAATTCATCTCTGCTTCAAAAGACCAGGCCATAAATACCAGCGCCTTAGATAAAGTCAATGCATCATTTCCCTGTCAGGTCCCACAGCATCCAAAGGTTTGGTTGGAAATGGTTTCGATGGCAATTTCAGCCTCTCAGCTCCAAGGCAGAAGTGTAGATCTTGTCAAGGCATTGAAAAGAAGGAGTAAGGAGTTGCTGAATGTACGAGACAAGGATGGTTTATATGTTCTATTTTTTCTCCTTGACTTGCAGTTGCCATTTTTTAATTGCTTCTCTTTGTTCTTTGAACCACCATTGTTATCTGGAACTGTATTATTTATGCTTTATCTCGAGATCAGCCCTCAAGAACACCTCAAGAATCCCTTTTTCCTCTCCATCCACGAGCCACCCTGGTCCCCTTCCATGGTGCTGTCTGGGTGTGTGTCCCTCCATAGGCCCCACGATACAGAAGTGCCACTGCCCCTGAGCAATGACAGCAGATATTAACTCTAACAAGGAAAATCCCGACAGCTCTCGGCATTCTTCAGTTCATTTCTGTTACTGATAGTTATGGGAAGAGCAGTGTGTTAAATTCAAATGGGAAAGGATGCTGCCCTGTTCCCCAGCTCCTTATCAGCAATCACTGCCCAGGCTTGCAAAACATTAAATCACTTGTGAAAGGTGGGAGATTAATAAGAGGTGTTTTAATCTTCTCTTCCCTCACTGCAGCACAAACAACACGATGTACAAAGGGGAAGGAAGGGAGGAAACCGAAGCTTTTTTCCCCCCCGAGCTGCTTGCTAAATCCATCACTCCCTGAAACGAAACTTCAGCAGTGTCACTGATGGTTCAGAAGGGCCCTGACAGATTCAAATCAGCCACATGTGCAGATTCCTCCTGGAATGCAGCTTCCAAATCTGTGCCATCAGTTTTAATGGGTTCCCCCTGCCAAGCACCCCGAAGTTCAGTCCCTGCCGTGTCCAGGGGGCTCCAGAGCAGGACACGCCGTGTGCTGGGGCAAGCCAAGAGCTCACACCCCAGGATTAACACAACATTTCACCTCCTGCTCCACGGGAAATGGGTTTGGGCCTTGAGTCAGCACACCCAAAGCTCTCCTCTCTCTGCAGGTCAGCACAAAGCTCTGTAAATCAACACATTCAAAGCCCTGCTTGGGCTATGGGAGGGTGGGGTTTAATTATTCCAAGCAGCCAGTTCTTAATATTCTATTTATAAGGCTTCTGGCTGTTCAAAAATCTGCTTGGGACAATCCAGCCAGTCGTCCTAGTGTTTGGTATTGTGAATTTTTAATTTGGCTTAGTGAAGGAGAGTTTTTCTGCAGACTTGCTTGGAGGTGAAGAAAATATTCATACAGGTCGATATTCATGCCAGAGCTGGTAAATCGATGCTAAGCACTGCCTGAAGCTGAGCTGAAGCCCTCTGGCCCATCAGTTTGCTGGAGGCTTCACTAAAATTGCCAGTTTTGCCCTGTTTCAGTCTCCCAGTTGCAGTGGTACCGTGCGTGTCCCAGGACGGACACTTTCACAGAGCTCTGCAGGAGCTGCCAGCAGAGCAGGGAGCCCTTCCCAGGCCTTTAAAAGCAGTAAAACTTCTTTGTGTGCTTCTCTCCATCTCCCATCCTTGGTTTTCTGTCTTCCCAGGGCTTCCCAGAGCAGGCAATCACTGCCATTAAGACAAAGCACTCGCTTTCCCGAGATGGTAGAACTTGTACAGAGAGAAAAAAGGGATGAAGGGAAAAAGAACGGAATATTCCTCTGCAAAGGGCACCTGTCTTTTACAGAGGATAAAGTGTTGCCAGATGAGCTTAACAACATTATTAATCAATCTGTGGAGACATCTTTCTTTGTTTTTTTCCTTTGCAGGAAAAATCTTTAGAAGAAAGCACTCCAGGCAGAGGAAGGGATTTAAACCTCCGCAGAAGAATATGGGGGGGTGACTTCTCTCCTTGATAAGTCAGCCCTACTCTCTCCAGTAGAAATTCCTTAGGGAAAACACACTTTGTCTTTAGGTTTATATCAAGACATAGGTTTGGAATGTTTGCAGGGGTTTTTTTGTTTAACAAAAGTCGATTATTTCTTAGAGGGGCTGAACTCACCATTGGAATAATGTTCATGTTTCATTGCCTGTTTGGCTCTGGCAGGATCCTTGGTTGAAAAGCAGCACCTTTATTGCAGGTGATGTCCACACATGGCAGCGTTTTCCATGAAAAAGACTCAGGGTGGTGTCTGTGCTGATAATTTATTCTTTGCAGAGGTTTTCACTCAGCTATTGGGAATTGTGGAGAAGTGCACATCCGTACATCAAAGCATCCTGCAAACTCTGTAAAGCAGGGAACTGAGGCTTTGTTGATGTTTATTTTGGGCTGCCAGAAGAGCTGAGTGACTCACCCAGACTCCCCTGACGAAGAGTGCCCTTCCTGCACCGTCACCGGGCTGCTTCACGCCCGTCCTCACCAGGTACCTGCCTGCCAAGCTCTGCAGCAGGGACAGGAGATGCCCTCACCAGTGTGGGATTTTTCATTCCCTTTGTGCTGCGTGAAGGAAAACTCCCACTGCTGCCAGGGGATTAGGATGGACGGAGGCAGGAGGCCGTGGCAAAGCCCACCCTTGATGGAGACAGACGGAGGATTTGCTGCCGCACAACCCCGTGCAGAGAGAGTTAAAATACCTGAATAAACACAACGGAAAGTCAGGGTGGAAACTAAAAACAATGCTGAAGTTTTCTTTAGAAATGGGGGGAAAAGCCCCTATTTTGAAACAAAACCGAGTAGACAGGGAGTCAAAGACTCAAGGAGTTCCAGAGAGTCAAAGACATTTCCATAAGAGGTGGCTCTTCCACAGTCTTATTTTCTGCATCTCTAAACTAGAAATTATGTCATTGAAAGAAAGACAGTGCTACTTAATTAAGAAGAAAATAAGAAAATAACTCCTTGCTGCCCAGGCAATAAGTAAAAAACATGCTAAGTACATTGAAAGCATTGAGTGAGGCTATGAAGGTGCATTTGTGCACTGCCAAGAATGTTCATTTCTGCTGGATCTGTTATTGAAATGTCCCAACGATGCAGTAAAAAAATCAAATTTTGGTTTTTTTTTTACTTCCATATTGTTTATAAATGTTAGCAGAATCCCCATGGAGCCTTAATTCCTTGCTTGTTGTTTTGCTTGACTGTATCCCATTGGAAAGAGAGTTGATAACTAAATAGAAAGGGTCCTGTTGAGATTATCATTGAGAGGATGAATATGAAAATGAGGGTATTAAAGTGAGTACCTTTCTTCTCTGCTTATCAGTATTAGGAGCTCTTTCAGAGTGGCTCCTAAAAGCCTGTTTCAATATAATCTATAGATGGGCAATGAGGTTTATTTTCCAGCTGTTTAAGATGGAAGATAGAATCAGCCACTCACAAATTTCAATATAAACCTATTTTCACATTTTGGTTTTTCCTCTCCCTTCATGAGCTGCTAGAGAATGAAAATGGTCTGGGAAATGTCTGTGTTCCTTCTGGCACTGCTGCCATCAGAAATCTTTCGCCAGTTCCTACCTCTCCTTCTCTTTGCCACTGCCCTTGGTGACCAGAGAGCAAAGACTCCCAGAAGAAAAAGCAAAATCAATAGGAAGTTTATCTGATTCTCACTCAGATTCATTGCCTTCCCATCCTTCCTTCCAATCAGTGAAATTAATGGTTGAGAGCCTGAACTAAAAGAAAACCAAACAAGTTTTGTCCTGGAAAAGTGATGAGGCAAATTGCTGGCAAAGGGCAGGAGAAGGGAGGGTGCACAGGAAAATCTGGAGAGTTCAGAACATTGGATTAAATCCAGGGGTTTGTGTCTGAAAGTGGATAAATGCAAGGCATTTCTCTCAAGGGGCAGGGAAAAAGGAATAACAAGCAGAAATAAAACACAAGAGAGCAGGACGGAGGGCAGCAATGCAGAAAAGGTTCCGGGAGGGACAGCAGGTAACAAATTAAATATAAGTGAAGTGCGAGGCTGTTAGGGGAAAATGCCACAGCTATTTTGGAGTGCATTCCTCACGAGGAGAGAACAGGGATCATGGCCATTCCCAAAGCCTGGCTGTGATTAGAACCAGGCTGTTGTGTTCACTGGGGGAGAACCAGCAGGAACTGATGGTGCTGAGAACCTGGAGGTGGCCAGGCAAGAGGTACCTGCACACTCCCACTGCTAATGGGCTCCTTGGAAAGTCACCGGGGTTTTCCAGTGATCTGTGGTGGCCAGAAGGGAATTAAAAGGATGCTGTGATGCCAGGGAGAGTCTTGAGAGGGAAGATTCATTTAGCACCTTGTCAGGACTATGATAAAAGCCTTTTCTGTGGTGTTGTGGCAGTAATTGACTCGAATTTGAGGGGCTAAGGAACAACACTCTCCTTGCTGAAGAGGAGTTACGTGCTCAGAAGAGTCACCAGAAGCTCAAGAAGGAGCTGAAGCTCCGTTCAAATAGGTGAGATTTTCTGCACTGCCCCAAGTTTTCTCTCCTCCTCCACAATTCACACCAGCTCCCAGCGCTGTTTTGGTACCCAGGGAAGGTCTGAAAGCAACTTTGTGTCAATCAGGAATCAAGAGAGGTTTCATTTTTGGTGTGAATTCTGTCCTGGTTTGGGAGATTTCAAGGCAGGGAAGTGAAAGATAATTTTAGGGCTCTTGATAAGTCCTTGGTGTGCATCAGAGATGATTCAGTCTGTCAGATAGCTCCAAAAACCCTGCACTGTTTCTGGCACTTCAGATTATTTTCTATTAATATTTTCACCTCAAATACTTCAAAATTATTTCCTAAATAGTTAATGGATGTCAGCAACAAATATTAATTGATGCAGAGACCAATTAGTGCAGGTTAACAAGTAACATACAGTCCCTGGCTTATAAAAAAACTTTCTTTAGAGAGTTGACTTATTTGCTGTTGTATTCTGCAACAAATGTGCTAAAAACCTTCTTGCTGTGCTCAGGCACTCAGAAAAAGGAATCTCAAATCCTCTAAAATAATTTAAAATCAAACTGATGTCCAAACTCTTCTTACCTTTTCTGCTTTAACTTTCCATGGTTTTTGAGATCGGCCTCTTTTCCCTTTATTTCTTCTCCCACAGACGTCATTCCAAAAATTCCAAGTGCAAGACATGGAGGAAAAAAATCTAAGGAAAAAATCTTTCTATCAGTGAAAGGTGAAGGGTTCTACATCTTCCAGTCATTTTGGAAGTCACCTTCTAGGCAAGCTACGATAATTTTGTCAATTAAGACTTGTAATTTTTAAAACATCCCACTGATAGGATCAGGTCTGTGACTCCGCTTGGCTCAGATATCTCAATATATTCCTGGTTTCAGGTTTATAATTATGCTGGAAAATGCAATAACATTCTGCTGCATGATAGATTATGCTGTTCTGTGTTAGAAATTCAATATTCTTCAATAGCACTCATTTTTTACAGCCCTTTGGAAGGGAAGAGGGTGATGAAACCAACAATCCCCTGCTTTTTTCAGCCTTCTTAATTCTCAGTGCTTGAGGCAAAATTGTTTTAAAATTACCTTGTAGATGCTTTCTAAAATCCTCTCTCACATTTGTTTTCTGCTCGAACCATACTTTTATTACTGTGAAATAAATAAATACATTCACATTATGCATATAACTCCACAATTTCTTTTGAAGTATTTCTTACAGGCAAAAAGGCTTTGATAGGGGATGTCTAAACGTTTACAGATTTTCACCAGAGCTTCTCTGGGATGTTATCATATTATTGTCTCATATTGGTGCGTTTGTTCAGGGTTTTTTGGGTTGGTTTGTTTAATAAATATTAATTTAAAGGATCATGGAAGAGTTTGGGGTTGAAGGGACTTTTGGCCATCCCATTCCACCCCTGCCTTGGGCAGAGACACCTTCCACTGGACCTGGTTGCTCCAAGCCCCATCCAATGCTTGGGGATTTATTTTGGGATGTGAGACAACACTTTTTACCAGAGCAGTTAATTAGTTTATTCTTCAGTCCAAAGAGCAGTGATGTAATAAATCATTAAAACAGATTTAGTGCGTCTGTTACTTGGTGCACAGGGGAGAGAGAAGAAAACTCTTAAAAATCCTTGGTGCTCTTCTGGCCAGCGCCTAATTTCACTGTTTATCCACTTGTCCTTGGAGACTCAGTTCATAAATCCTTTGAATAATTCAGTGCCCAAGGCCAGGCTGGATGGGGTTTGGAGCAGCCTGGGATAGTGGAAGGTGTCCCTGCCCATGGCAGAGTTGGAATGGGAGGAGCTTTCAGGTCCCTTCCAACCCAAACCATTCTGGGATTCTCTGAATTATTTTCTAGCAGCTGTTCCTGCTCTGGAATTCCTACCCCGTGGGAAACAGAGGAGCAGAAACTTCCACGGGCATTAATGAGTTTGATTTGCAGCACTGGAAAGAGCTTGGGTTGATATAGTGGCAAAGGTATACAGACTTCAAGCAGAAGAATTATAAACCTGTGTTTCTACAGTTATAAGTAAGAATATGCATTGGGTGATATGGTGAAGGGTTTTAAGTATAGCAATGTGATTTTATAGTTTAAGTTAAGAATTCAGATGTTACAATAGAAGCACGTGTGTGTACGTGAGCTAGCAGGTCACTGGCTGTGGAACAGATGCAATGCAGTAAAAAGTACCAAAGGTGATAGGTTATAGAGTCAAAACAAAGCTTCGTGTTAATTGCTTATTGGACCAAAAAAGTTATAAATTGCCATGTAACTCTGAAACCCGTGACTTTCTCAGTTATGGCGACTTGTTACTAAATCACGGCCTTTGAGGCTGATGCCTTGCTGGTTTTTAAGTAATAAATCGTGATAATCGTGATCGCCCCATCCCTTGGATAATAAGGTGCCGACACCGCCCTCTCCACACGTGAAATGGGGGGGCTTTCTGTTGGGGTGCACGATGTGCTGGAAGAGAGAGCAGCCCTGAGGGCCGGAGAGAGCCTCTTTCCTGGACCCAGAGGTGACCCTGGCAGTGCATCCAGGTCACCAGGGATGGGCTGAGAGAGGATTGTGGGTTTGTGGACAGTGCTGGACCTATGAGATGTGATAATTGTAGTTTGTGACCTTATAGGGCATTGTTTACCTGTTACCATAATAGGCAATGTCTGTGCACTGCCCCAGGTGACTGGGGGACACTGAGGTGAACATCTTTCCTGTTTCTATGATGTGATATCCTGTTGGGTGCTGGTATTTAGGGAATATTCACTGCACAATAAAGGCTTTGCACTTTCCATCTTGTGTGCGGAGCCGTGCCCTTGTGTGATTACTGCAGCTTTACCCCCCAGAAATGCACCACAGAGCTCAGCCCTTGCTGCTGTGGCTGCTGAGAGAGCAAGACAAGGATAGGAAAAGCCACGCAGGGGAGTTTGGATCTGCAACATCTCCTCCAAAAGCGGGAGAGTTTTGCCTGCACCAAACTCCAGATTTGTGGCACCACGGCCTGGGCAGCTGCAGGCAGCCTTGATTATGTCTCCATTGCACTGTGGTGGTCTTTGCACTGTGTTTTGTTGTCTTTTCCTCCAGGGTTCCCTCTGGGTTTGATAGGAATTAAATCAGCTCCGTGCTGTTTCCCCTCATGTGCTGACTCTTCAGAGAGGTTGAGCTGGGATCAGGGCCTGGGCTTGGTTACACCCCCCCAGCTCCATCCACATCCTCCACTTAAACTCTTCTTAACTAAGCTCCTCTCAGACACTCAGTTTTAAATCAAAATAAATAATAGCCCCTCAGCTGTCCCTTTTGGAAGGAGCTTCTCATTAATATTTGTTTTTATGCAGGAGGTGTTTGCTTCGTAAGGACAGCTGACATTTAAAATTCAATCAATTATAATCTCGCTTCAGATTTTGTGTTAGCAGGAGCAAGCACAAGCAGTGTGGAATAGTTAAATTATAAAACAATTAGGAATAATAGCTCCTTTAGGCCGTAATATCGTTAAATAAAATTAAGCTTTGAATTAATTGTTTCAGATGCTTCGAACTGACAACTGTTTCAAGTCAGATTTCAACAGGTTTTCTGCTCAAATTTTACACTTTAAGAATAGTTTTTTTCACTTATGAAGAACAGTTGGTTTTTATCTGAGTATTTTATCCATGGGATTCACTGGATTCTTTTGCACTTTTTTAAGGAAGAAAATATTTTGACTGAATAAGCAAGAAAGACCCAGTACAATGTGAAATACATAATAGTAAAATTATGTGAAACGAAGGGAGAATTAATTAAATTAAAAACTAACTAAATTAATTATGACGCAACTATGTTAGATAATTTAAGTAGAAACAAAACCTCAATGTCTGCATGCTAAATATTGAAAATGGACCTTCATTTGTGAACTGCTCCAGATTATTTTGTGTCTCTGAACCAGGACCCTGTGTGACAGAACCACTGAGCAAAGCTGGGATTTCTTTCCCTTTTTTTCCCATAGCCAGGACACACAAAGCACTGAGGGTGTTTTATTAAATGCTGCATCTTTAAAAAATAGTGCTTGTACAGTGGAACCATCCTGACTGTTCTCCCAGCCATCTATTGGGAGCAAAGAAATAAGAGAAGGAGATAAGAACATTAAATTGAATGAGTCCTGTAGTTAAAGGTTTTGTAAACTCCCTTACTTTACAGGCTGTTACGAGCTCCAGTGTTACCTCCTGGGTCAAGGCAAGACAGCTTTTACTGGAAATCATGTTTTTCTTTCCACAAAAACAGCATATTACTTCCACAAAAATGTTCTGATTTGTTCCCCAAATGTCAACAAACTTTTTGACTTGTTGATTTCTTTTTTAACTCTTTTTCGAATTGCCGATTAAATGCAATTTTTATTGCTTTCCCCCCTCTCCTGGGAAAATCTCAGTTTTACCAGATTGCCAGAAGAGTTAAGATTTTTTTTCCTCCTTTTTTAGTACTTTATGTTCTGTGTTTCTTTTAGAGCTGATAAACTTGAACTGGGGTAGAACAACCAAGCTCAGTCACAATTTGAACTGGAGTTATTTCTGTCATGATTAACCAAAATAACAAAAATAATACAAATAAATAATATTAAATAATAATAATAACAACAAACAAACAAACAGCAACAACAACAACAATAATAATAATAATAATATTGGCAGCCCCTTTGCCTTCCACTGTAGGGACATTTCCATAACATTGAATATAAGCCCAAGGAAGTCCTGCTGGAGCTCTTGGAATGTGTTATAATAACACTGGGCAAATGTCTGCCTTGGAAGTGTTTTACAACCAATTGCTTTATATTTTTAAAAGCACTGCCTGTCCCTGTTGCAGTCAATGGGATGTGACCCTCTGGATGCCCCTTGCAGTCAGCCCTGACTCTTCCCTCCTTCGGAGCCCTCACATTTTGATATAATTAGGTGCCAGTCTCATCAATTCAAAATCCTGTGCATCAACATCTCTGGGAGATGCTGAAGGCCTTTTAGAGCCTCTCCCTGTGACCTGGGAAGAGCAATCCCGTGCTTCTGCATCTCCAGAATTCCTGGGGACTCGGAGCCCTTTCGGAGGGCAGCTCTACCTGCTGGCACCAACAATCCCTGCCACGGGCTCGTGGAGCCGCAGAGGTGTGTGACCTCCTCAGGCTCTGCCACAGCAGGTGGCACCTGGAGGAAAGCTCTTCACAAGGAAAACTGCAGAACGAGGGAGAGAAGAAAGTTTGCATAATTACACCGAGGGAGAGCAATCAGCTCATCGGGGTGAGAGGCAGGGTTTGGGTTCAAGCCAAACTGCAGCCCGGGGAGAGCTGCAGTGCGCCAGGAGCTTGTGTCTCCTCTCAGTAAGGTTAGCCCTCATTTTTTAATGTTCTTTTTGCAGCCCTGACCAAGGAGCATGGGCAACTGGAAAAGCTGCCCCTGGCTGCTGAGGCTTCCTCCTCTCTCCCCATTCGTGTGTAACTCATGGAGAAATCTCCAGGAGCAGCGCTGTGATTGAATTGGAGGGATTGAAGTGAAGGATTCTTTTACAAGGGAAGGAGGTACTAAAACAAAAATGTAAAATGGCCACAGAGTTCCCATTCTCCAGCTTTTTCTCTTTCCTCCTGAAACAACTCGACTGGCTGAGGTTTCTTGCCCGTTTTTCTCAGATTTAAGGCTCCCGTTAATAAATACAAATTTACATAGGCCTCTGAATCGGTCTGGAGCATTTCCTCTTAGACTCCCACTAAGAGACTCTCACCCTTTTTAGGATGAGAGAAGGGTTTGTCTTCCCTGTAATAAATCATATGCAGGCTCCAGGCAGACACTAAAATATGTGCAAGGCATTGGACATGTCTTGTCCAATTTGTGTTAAAATTTAGAGACAAAAGCTACCTGGGCAGAGCCTGCACTGGGCCAGGCTTCAGATGGACTTTTTAAAGCCTTGCTGGAAGCAGGATTTAACAGAGCACAGGTTTCACATAAAGTATTGATCTCACATCTTTGTAACTTGGAGTTTTACTATCTTTAATCAACCTAAAGCCCATGTAGTTATTTTTCTTCTCTGATTTGACAAGCAGGCTAACATTAAGGTAGAAGTGTTATTAATACTGTGAGATGAGCTAAATGTACTGCAAGCCATTGGAGAGAAAGGTGGCCAAAAAACGAAAAGGTGATATTATGGGAGCTGCAAGTGCAGTTTATTGTGATGGCTGCTGCAAAGAAAATCCAGGGAGCAGCTGAAATTGTTCACGGTGTGTATTATCCAGAAACAAATCTCAGGCACTCAGCTGTTGCCACTCACACAAAATAGGTGATAAAGTGAAATATGAAGAGCCACAGAGCCATCAGCCTCCTGTCCAAAGCCCAGAACGTGCCTTTCACCAAAGCAAATGGCCCAATATATTAATGGGGTTTAGTCGACCAGAGGAACCAGTGGACTTTCAGTCAGGTTCTCCAGTCACTTTTATGTGAGGAGTGAAATAGTGTTTTTGAAAGTTTGAAAGAGACATATCTTAGCAATCCCTGGAAATGGCTTCTCTGCTAAGCTGGGCTGTGATTTATATGAATTAGTATCAGTCTGGCTTGGCTGGGAAATTAAATACTTCTAGTCCCAAGATGTTCAGGTAACTTTTATTCTTAATTTTCTTTTGAGAGGTGTAGTGAGTACATTTAGAAGTGGAGCAGTCATTCGAATTTTTCACAGAAAATACAACTATAGATTTTTCTCTCCTTTAGTCCTTGGTGCTTTTTTTTTTTTCCCTTTTCAGGTAATAAAAGCTGACTTCTTCCTCTCTCCGTCAAACCTGCTGTATATCTGCCTTCCTGAGGAACCGGGCCAGTTGTGAGTATTCCAAGATTCTCGTAGAAGGAAAAATTTTAACTGATACATATTTAATAACAACTTCTAGTCAGTTTGTCATGTCTGGATGTGTGTGGGTTTGAGGGTTTTTTGTTGTACTATTTTTGGGGTTTTTTTTATTGTGGTTGGTTTGAAGGGGGGGTTTAGGAGGGGATTCAGTGAAAAAACAACTGACACCATTGAAAACCAATGGATTCTCTAGAAGGGTAAAATGCTGCATTTTGTAATAGTCTGGTCATGTACAAACCCATTACTGTAGATTTCCCAGAGCAAGGAAATATTACTGAAATAGTGTCTCTGAACCATATTGCAGAGACCCAGTGCTGTGGTGTGGGGTTTTGCTCAACAGCAGGATTTGATTTAGGAGCTGGAATGTTTTAAAAGTGAGAAGGATGAATTTTGTGTTGGTGGGGGGTACATCAAGCTGTTTATCATCAGCCTGTCCCTGACTCTCATTGGCATATCCATAACTTTTGTGGCTATGTGAGAAAGCAGCAGTAAAACCATGTGGGTTTGGCACTGAGATAATCTGAGACAAAACAATTAGGGAGCAGCAGCCCTCCAATATTTCACAGAGCTATTGCTTTAATATCAGTATTGACAAACAAACGTCACATCAATGTCACATCACTCCAAGGGATGAACTCTGACATTCTGAGATGTTCCAGTTTTCCAAACCTAGAGTGGGTGGAAACACTTTCCTAAGTCCTTGAAGGAATGATCCTCTTTTGTGGAAGAGCAGCCATCAAGTTCAGGTTGTATCTTTCATTTATATTTTATACAGTGGATGCAGTGCAATGGTTTTCCTTGTGGCTTTCCATGTCGTGCTTTCAAAAGACAGTTTGGGGTTTATTACGTTTCAAATTAAACTTTGTGCACGAATCAGGACAGCTGGGGAAGAATAACCTTTAGCTAAATCTAACCAAAAAGCTACATTTTAATCCATTTGCTAATTTGGGTGATAAAATGCAGGGTTCAAAGGACTCACAAGAAGTGAGTGATTTGTCCTCTTGGTCCAAGGCAAGATCCGCTTTCCCAAGATATTTCTGAGGAGTTTTATTGAATCTCAGTCCCTAAATACTTTCACTGGGATCTCTGAGCTACAGAGGAAAGACTGACTCCTCCAGCACCTCGCTTACAGTGCCAGAAAGGGCTGCTGTGAGTAGCACAGCAGTGACATCCTGGCTTCACAAACCTCTTATCAGTTCCAGAGCCGACCTCTTGGAGTTGCACAAGACACCCAGAAATGTAGGTTCCACTGCAACATTCCCAATATAAACTTCAAAATGTATTTTCCTGTATTATCCTTAAGAAGGAAAACAATGGTGAATACTGGACACATCTGGTGACTTTGCATCTGAAGATAGAAAGTCTTTCCATCTTCTGACTGCTTACCAAGGATAAAGACTATCCCAGTTAAAATGATTAAACAATTTTGGAATAATAAGTCTGGGGACTTTAAGGCTCATTGGAAAACAATTTTTTGAGCAGAAAGTATTGTCTTTGTTTAAAAACCACTTTCTTTGCTCTCTCTCTGTCACCCTGCACCAAACAAAAACCTGCAGGAGGGTGGGGCTGATAAATTGGTGTGAACATTCAATGGCCTGGAGACAGAGTAAACTCCATCTTCTGTCCTCTGTCTGGAGATGCAGGTGGGGAAGAAATGTTCTCTTTGAAGCCTTGGTGAAAACAGCAGGTTTCAAATAATCTGTAATTACCCGAGATGTCATGATTTAACACAAGTTTTCACACTTTCCAAAGCAAAGGGCAGATACCTCCATCCAAGGTGAACAAACAGGTGCAATCAAGGAAGGGACGGTGCCTGCAGGATGGCTTTAATTGCAATATCTGATATGAGAGAGTTTTTCACTGGAAGGATTTAATTTTTGATAGTTTTTGGCAATATCCTCAGCATTGAGGACACACTTTTTTTTGTTTTTAAAGAAAAGAGCCAGCTTATTGCCAGCAAAACTTCGCAAAAATCACTGCCACTAATAGCAGAGTCCCTGTTGTCACTCCTTTCTGCAAACACCAGAAAAACACATATTTCTTCTTTAGAGAATAGTTACCAAAGCAGACACTATTTTTACTAGAATGACAGTTACAGTTTAGGTTTGTGGGGGGCAGTTTCAATTTTTTTAAGCTTCCTGCATGTGAGGACTTTTCTGAACCTGTTGCATTATACACAGCAAATCATTGTCCCGTGGTCTTCATATAGGAACAAACTGCAATAATTATGAATACTGTACCTGATGGTTTAAATTAGGAAAGTCTTTAACAGGCCCCTGCTGAAGTGTGCTAGAAAGGATTAGAAAAAAAGGGGTGAAAAGGTTTTAATGGGGGATACAGCTGCTTGCAGAGATAACTAAGAAAATTTAATTCAAGGTGAATTTGTGGCTCAAATTCAAATGGGAACTAGTTTTGTGTTAGTCACCAAGTGGTCACAGAATCCCAGAATGATTTGGGGTGGAAGGGACCTTAAAGACCATCTCATTCCACCCCCTGCCGTGGGCAGGGACACCTTCCACTGCCCCGGGCTGCTCCAAGCCTAAACTCCTGGTCATCAGGAGTATTTACACTCATTTTTGCAGTCATGGGAGATCTGTGCAATACATTAGTGCAAAACGAGTGATGGGTGTATTTTTCATCCATCTGAGATGCAACAGAAGCTTTTCATATGGCTGGAGCCACTAATGCCCATCAGGGCCGTGGGTGCAGTGCTGGATTGGAGGTCACCTCATGAATCACTGCTGGCCCTTTCTCCAAGGGTTTGGTAGCCTTGGGAGGTTTCCTTGCAGAAATTGTGCTTTTTGTGAGATCTCAGTGCTGGGGAACATAAATAATCATATGCCAGGCTCCAATCTCTCCCCCTCATAACCCGTGACTATTTGGACACTGTGCAAGTGCACAATTTATCACAATCCATCAGCTCTGGTTCGGCAAACGAGGGTGTATTAAACTCACATTCTGTGCTTGCTCAATTTGCTGGGCTTCAGGCTGGAGTGAGGAACCCGTTAGGAAGCACCTGGAAGAGCTGTCTGGTAAATAGGATAATTTGTTACCCAGCAGAGAGAGGGGAAAGGGAGGTTTATGGCGCAGAGTTATATCAATAAGTGCTTCGGTTTCAATCACAAGCGCATCGCTTTTTTATTTCTCCACATAAAGTGATAATGAAGAATGATGACCTCATGTCTAGACCTGAGCTTTTAACTTTGTTGCAGCTCTGGGGGCTTTAATGTTTTTCAAAAAGCAATCAATCAAGTGCCAAAACCTGTCTGGCTAATTACCTCTGAGACTTTTGAAAACTCTCCACTCTTTTCTCCGAGAAATGTAGTATTTATAAATTGCTTTGTGGAAGCACAAACCGGGTTATGGCCCCTTCTCCTCTCCACCTCATTTTGCTTCTGCTCTGTGCTTAATGGAAGTGCAAATGTTGTGAATCTCAGCTTCTGACAGTGTTTCTATCTGAGATTACCATCCCTGTTTCCTCCTGGAAAAAACCATATTTATCTCATGAGATAAGAATATCTCGGTTGTGAGTATCTGGGGAGGGAACCTAAGAAATGCAAATGATGAACACCCGGTCACCCGAAGATTTGGTGTCACCCAGACCCACTAGGATGAATAGCAAAAATGGTTATTCGGCTAAATTTGGAATTTCTTTTCATTCTTTATCAACCTGGAGGTATTTCAAATAGAATAATACATAATCAAGGTTAAACAAATGAGAGGAAAAAGGGGGGAAAAGAGCAGAAATGGACTTCTGGAAGACTGGAAGTTCAATTTTATGCTTCAAGCAGGGCAAACTTTTGTCCTACATCAGGGACATCAAGATTTTCTTTGGGCAGCCCATTTCAATGTTTGATCGCTGCCCCAGTGAAGAGATTTTTCCTTCTGTTTCTCTCTGCCTGCTCAATATCTCTCTGCAGCCGGGCAGCACTGACCAGCAGCACAAAGATCTCAGTGAGAGGCCAAATACTCAGCGCAGAGTTCTAAAAGTGAGCTAAACAAGATGCTGGGTTTGGTCCAGGTACTTGAATTGTTCTTTTTTTTTCCTTCTTTTTCTAATACTTTACTTTTAAGCACTTTTTCATCAGAGAGAGAATGTTTGCAAATGTCCCAACCCCAAATGGCATGTAGGATAGAAATAAATAATCTTTAAGGTCCCTTCCAACCCAAACCATTTTATGAAATGTTTCTATTTTGACCAAAATAAAAATATATAATTTAAAAAAAATAAGAGTAACTTTTCTGTAAACATTGCCTTCAGTGGAACAGATTAAATGTCAAGGCCAAAATTTCAGTCTTGGAGAGGTGCTCACGCTTGTGAAAACCCAGACAGCACCACCAGGTATGAGAAACTCACAGAAATAATCTACAAAGGCAGAAACAAAGCTGAGACCTCTGAGTTCTCTGCCAAGGAGGAAAATAATTTGAAATTTCAGGATATTTGTAGAAGGAAGAAATCCATCCATTTTTACAGAGAAGCTGTTTCTCCTGTTTGGGTTTTAAGTGTTCAGCTGGGGACTCCTGGGCTGTACAACTGCATCACCTTTTCTTTAAGTACAGGGATATTTACTGCACCGAGCTCTTGGAGCTGGAGTTTTGTCTAATCCTGCAGAGACTGACCATTAAACAGATCATAGGATAATTCAGATTCAGAGGGACCCAAGGAGGATATTTAGTCCAAACTCTTGCTTAGAATAATTAGTGTGCACATTTTCTTGCCAGTCTACATAGAGGTGGGAAAATCTGAATACTTTTTGCTTTCTGTTTTTCCCAAACTCAACATTGTACTGCCCAAACTCTTCTGAAACAATGGGTATAAAAAGCCCTGAGCTTTTTAATTAATTCGTTGAATATGTGTGATGCTTTTTGCGTCAATGAAACTTAAACTGACGGAGAGTTTGAAGTTTATCATTAATTCAAACACAACGAAGTAAAGGCAGAGTTTGTAATCACATGAACTAATTTTTTCTCCCAATGAACTGAAGTATAACTGCAATATTCTTAGAGCATCAACAAAATCGGGGAATGATTGCAACTGGCATTTATAACAAGCACTAGTTACGCTTGATGTATGAGATAATTATAATGCTTTGCAGGAAAATCTAATAAATCCCAGAACAGTTACTCTGTAAAACCTATTTTTATGGAAATTAGGGTGTGAATGTCGCATCTATTACAGCAAGAGGCTGCACAGGCAGTTCTGACAGCCTCAATCTGAAGCAGTGTCCACCCCTGAAAGGTAATCGTTCCTGAAGTTTTGCACGCAGGAAATAACTGTTCTCCATTTCCTGAAATGAGGGGCTTAATACCAAAATATGAAAATCTTCATAATTTGCACAGCTTGATGAACTTCTAAAGAGACGCAGCTGCTCTGACACACAGGTTGGGAATCTGAACAAATAGTGGGGGGTGTAGTTTAACGTTTTGGCAATAAATAATGCACCGAGATTTGGAGTTAAACTCCTGATATATGGAGCATCCCTGGAGTAACCAAGTTTGCAGGGATATTTGTGTTGGATATGAGTTCTACCCAACAACAACCTTTTAGTTTTATTCTAGAGTTGAGTTGAAAATTCCCCCCTTTGGTTTTTTGGTTTTGTTTTTGGTTTTTTCTTTTGGTGGGGGGGGGGTTGTGGGTTTTTTTGTTTTGTTTTGGGGGTTTTTCTGTTTGTTTTTGATTTCATTTTTTGGTTTTTGTGGGGGTTTTTTGTGGTTTTTTTGTTTGTTTGGGGGTTTTTCGGTGTATGCTTGTTTGTGTGGGGTTTTTTTGTTGGTTTTTAAATTTTTTTTTAATTTTTAAAAAATTTTTGTCATTTTTTTAAGAGGTTTGTAAACTGGAGTTAGTCCTGGTTTACACAGCCCAAGGATGGAACCCTTGCTCTCAGCCTTCCATTTACAGTCCCGTAGCTTTTATGGATATGAAAAGCAGAAGACACAATATCCTCCAGAGAGCTGACAGACGATTATGAGAATAACCTGTCATTTCTAATCTTGGTTTTCAAGTGTTTCTTGAATGCTTCAGGTCCTTTCTTTTTTTTTTTTTTTTTTTTTTGCCTGGGAATGCTCTTCAAGTTTTCATCTCTGAAAGATGATAGAAAGTTATTAATATGACTTTATGCTTGTCTGAGCTCCCCAAGGACAAGCTTTCAGGATTAGATATCCAAGATAGGCATCCATAATCCATTTTGCATCAGCTGAGACTGCATTTGCACATTTGCAGGAGTTATAACCGGTAGGTAACTCGATGCAGATGCCTAATTCTAAATACCAGAGCAAATGGTTCTGGAAAACATCCCAGTTCTCAAAAAGTCACGTAAACATGAGCTTAACCTTGGACAAAAGGTTCCTCTGAAAGCCGCAGAATTAGGGAATTGCTCAGGGACTGTCTGGAGTCGGAGCTGATTTGGAAACTTAGAAGCAGATGATGGGAATTAGGTAAATCTCAGTGTTGAGAATGGTCAGTGAGCTGCTATTTTAGCCACAAGAACTTCGGTTAGCATTTTACCACCAATATGTTCGGAGTTCTGAATTAAAGATGAGTAGAAAATACCCTGCAAGGAAGAACGTTGGCAGACAGAACAGATTCTTTCAGTAGATGTGCCACTAGAAACAAGCTTCACCTCCACTTTCCGCTAATATTTCAGTCTGGTCCCAGTTGCTCAGCTTGCAATTTATCTTATTCTTTAAAATATCTTTAATTCAGTCATCTCATAACATTTCTTACTCAGTTGACTCAGATGCCCCATCTTGCTGACATGTAGAAACACTTTGGTCCTAACAAAGAAATAGAATAATTAAAAATAATGTGGAATTTTAATAAATCTGTGCATGAGATCCTCGGTTTCTGGCTTGGAGAAGCTGACACAAAACTTCCCTCAGGTCTGGAAGGTATTAATTCCCTTTGAGTCATTCTCTAAGCCTTTTGTTAGAGCTCCTCTTCTGTACCTGCTTCTTTGAGAAAAGCCATTTCCCTGTAGAAAAAGAATTTCCAAATGAGAAGAGATAGGAATCTTTGAGGAGCCAAGTGACTACCACATGAAAAGAAGATAATGGGATATATTTTATCTGGATTGAGAAGCATCTGCCAAGTACATCTCAGAGGAGCTGCCTGTTAAGAAGGGTTTAGAATAGATTGTTTACCCCATTAAATATCAGCAGAAACTCTGCTTTTGCATTGATTTCCTCTATCTTTACTCTCAGCTGGGAAAGCACAAAAAGGTTTTAGAGAGAAACAAGAAAATATTACGGAGTCGCAGCAACTGGAGGAAAAGTTAGACCTGGATTTTATTGCATCAAGTTCTTTGCTGTCCTGTGTTTGTATCTCCTGGTACTTTTCCTACACAGTGTCGATAATTAAAGGGAGGGATTAGGATCTGCATACAAACCCTGCTGTTACTACTGGGAATTCTTTTCTCCATAAGTTTGAAATCCAGCCTATGAATGTGGCTTTATCCAAGAAGAGAAATACAGACTCACACTTCATTTTGGGTTTGGGTGGGATTTTTATTTCTTTGGTTTGGGTTTATTGTGGGTTTTTTGGCTAATAGCATAGATCCCCAGTCTCTCAAAAATGTGATCATCTATTATGGGACAGATCAATCAAATTAGTCACATGCTTAATCACCTTGATAAACTGAGGTCTTAGTTGACAGCAGGAACTCCTGAGAGCATGTGAGAAGAAATTAGAGCATTCCAAAGAGCAGTATCCTGGCATTAGCCTAATATGTGCATGGAAAATACTGATGAAAGCTGGCAAAAGGAACAGTGTTTCTTCCAGTTTAATTTCTTCATTAGAGTTTTAATTTATTGCAATTCAAAGGGTTTAACTGTTTTCTTTTCTTGAAGAACCTTTTTAAAAGTTCACAGAAGCAGTACAGAATTAAAGCAGGTTGGTGGGTGCCATGGCATACATTATCTCAAAGATATTATTTTAGCATGAAGAGCTTTTAAAACTTAATCAGCTCACCAGCACGCATTCCTAATTGATCTCCTTCTCTAGGACTGCTACATTTTCTTGACCTTTTAATAACTGATGGCTTTAGAGAAAGGACTGTTCACAGAGCTTCTTAAAAGTCAAAAGAAGATCTGAGGTATATTTGCAAGACATACTTAAAGCGAGTCATGGCCTTGTGAAGTTCTGATTTCCTTGTTCTTCCCACGTGCTGCAGTAACTCTTGCAAGACCAGAAGATGGAGATTGGGATCAACTGAATTCTTCTTTGGTTGAGGAAGCTCTTATGAGGGATGTCAGTCACCTACTGATCCCTCTACACGTGAGTCTGGGTTTTTTACTTTCAATACTTTTAAAGAGAAAATAAAACCTGTGTCTATTCTGAGTTCAGGTATCTGCAGCTGCTAAGAAGGAACAAATAAATGGTAAAGTGTTTTTCCTGACCAGTAACACCTCAGGGTGCCTGGAGAAGCTGTGGCTGCCCCTGGATCCCTGGAAGTGTCCAAAGTCAGGTTGGACTGGGCTTGGAGCCATCTGGGATAGTGGAAAGTGTCCCTGCCCATGGCAAGGGGTGGAATGGGATGAGCTTCAACATCCCTTCCACCCCAAACCATTCCATGGATCTATGATTCCATGTCCCACCCAAGCAGGGAAAATTACCTGTCCTCTCAAAGTTTCTCCCCTGTATTTCCAGTGCGGATTTTGGATTGCTGTGACATTAACCACACACAATGAATTTATTCTGGTGTTGAAATACACTCTCAATGCTGGAGTCATTTATTTTGACAACACAGCCATCACAAAGCAACAGGGCGTGTAAATTCCCTGCTCCAAGGGCAGTTGGGATTGAGTGTTTGACTTCCCCTGTGGAAATGGAGCTGAATAAAACACTCCAAATGTGACAGTTTTATCAGCTTAAGTGAAAAAGTGGTTCTAGGAGTGCTGAGAACTCACTGAGAAGTTTTAGGACAAGCCCTTTAGAAACTGCTGAATAAACTAAGTCAATAAACATAGTTCATTATTAAATTGTTTGGTTTATCCTTGCCCAAGCACCCTACATATGTGGGTTTTGTGTACTCAAAGCACAACGAGAAAAACCATTCCTCTTCTGTCCCTATTTTCCAGTTCCTTGGTTCCACACAATCCTCTGGGATGGGTTTGGATTAAGAGATTCAAATTCAGACCCACGATGCAGAGTAAAACTCTGATCTCTGAGGGATGCACAGAACTTTATCGGGGTTTGTGGTAGTAAGGAAAAAGTGAGACCCCCATCCAAAAACCTTGGCTGCTCAGGTTTCAGGTGGTGAGTGGCTTATCCATGAAATCCCACAGAAATTCTTCTTTTTCCTGATGGATTTCAGACCCGTTCACTCTGCAAAGCCTCTGCCAGTTGATATCTTGAGACAGAGTCAGATTAATCAATTACTTTGCTTGAAAAAAGCCCTGTTAACTTGTTGAGGAGCCTTCAAAATAGAAGTTTAACAACTTCACAAGTTTTAAAAGCCAAATTTTTCCAAACCCCAGTGTATAAAAGGCCTTAGGCGTTAAAGACGTGGCAATGGTTCCGCCAAAGCTGAGTTGTGTTTTCTCCCACATCAAATAGCATCGCTAATTATCTCATTTGAGAAGGACTTCCTTTCGATGAGATTTCCTCAGAACAAAAGTTTCCTTAAGTATCATAATTTGTATACATAATACATCTTAGAAGGAACGTCAGCTCACAAAGTGATGGAGGCAACTTCAGCTTCATCAACTCATTATGCAGGAGCAGAGAGTGGGAGATGCTGAGATATGAAACGGAATTGGAAATCACTCCCCAACACTGGCCTAGATTTTGTGCTTTACAACACGAAATCCCTTCCTAGTGCATCTGTGCATTGTGCAGTGTCCACTTTGATACCCTTCCCTCTTTAAAGCACGAAATCTCGTCTTCCTTCCATTGAAGTCCAGGGCAAAACTTCTGCTGGTTCAGTAGGAGAACAAAGCCCATGATTCCCTTTCCCCCACGGAAAACGCGCTGGGATTATTCGCCATATTGGCAGTTCAAAAGCATTGTTCAGAAGACAGACTATTCAGATTTTTTTGAAGTGAAAAGTTTTCAAGAGAGTTCAGTCATGAATTATATAACTGAGAAAATTGTCTATGGAAAGCTAATTTTGAATCGCTAAGGAATTTTAATTTTTTTTTTTTTTTTTTGAAGTAGCCAAATGTTCATGGGTTTGTATGAATCTATTTTTAGCTCTGCTTTCCCTTCTGACCTGTCTGACCACTGGTCTGGTAAAGATTTGCAGCATTTTTCATATCACAAACAAGAAAAGACTATGTCCTCTGAAATTTACGTGCTGGTAACAAGGAAATGCTCAGAGAGTTTTCAGTTTTGTCATGAAGTTTTTGTGGGAAATTCTGTGGAAATCTGCACTCTTAAACCCGGCTGCCTTCATTTGACTATTTAATTTCAAATAACTGTGTTTATAATCTCTTTTCTTTTAAGTCTCTGTACATCACAATCAGAGTTAGGTCGTGACAAGAATAATAATTTGCTCACTTTTTCTGATTTAGTTACTGGTTGTGTCATACATCAGACCACTGAAAAAGGAAAAAAGATGGATTTCACCTGGAGTTAACTCATTGATGTTGTATCTAAAACTCTTATTCACTTCAGGTTTTTTATTCAGAAGTTTCCCATTTATTTAATATTTATACTTGATCAATCTCTAACATCACAGACCATAACTTGATGTGCAGACAGGAACTGTCTCTCTCCCCTCAAACACCCTGTCTACAATCTTTTATTATTCAGGGCCATAAAAAATAAATGTTAGGATTGCAGAGTAAATAATTTGTGACTATAAAAATAAATAAATAACTACTTTCAGCAATCTTGCCTCTAATCAAAAAATCCATTTTAGTCGAAGTAGGGTTGATTAAATTCATTTAACACAAAAGGGCAGATGCTCAAAGGATTTAATACTGTTCACACAGAAACTACTTGAATATTACAAGTAATAATTGGATAAAGAAACTTTAGATGTTCTACTCTTCTGAAAGGTCATTAAGAGAGAAGTAATACACGGGCAGTGGGCAGGAAGAGCTGGCAAGTCACATCCTGACCCCTGAGGGGAATCAGGCTCCAGAAACAAACTCTTGTTTTGTTTGCGTGACCGCGGGGCACAAATTCACAAAATGAGCAGGACAAATTCCCCTCTCTGTGCTCTCAACGTAAAGCAACATAAAGAGTAGAAAAAAACTGTGCTTCCCGTTGGGTTTGGTTTGAAAGGAAAGGGATTTTTTTTTCTTTTTAATTCAGCTCTGTTGCTTTATCCCATTTTAACTTTTCCCTGCTAAGATTTATCTCATTGAAGGAATTAAAAGCCTACCTTTCTTTTGATTATGATAAAGGAATAGAATATCTGAAGGGTCAGACTATGGAAAAACATCCATTTGCCGGTGTAAATTTATATGATTCAGAGTAATTATTACTTTTTTTTAATTGACTTCCTTTCTGATGACTATGTAGTCAGAAAAGGACATAAATTTTATTTATAAACATTAACCTAAATTTTAAACTTTCATTTTGGGTGAAAACCTACAAATGCAGAAATTCCAGGTTGGATCTTCTGAAAGAGACCCACTAAATGCAGAAAGGGATGAATAAGAAGCTGATAACTTTTGTAATGATCTTTGCAGGATAAGACTGTGGTCAGAAAACAGACACAAATAAAAGGGATGCAAGAGAAGATATTGAAATCCCAGGCTTTCTTTGCCTCTGATGGACACTGCAGGTTTTCTCAGGAGTGTGTTGCAATCTAATACTCCCCAGCAACGGAAGAGCAAAAATTTCTTTGCCTGAACTTCTGCAAACCTTGGTGCTAAATTACTTCCTGGTGAGTTTTTTCGAAGAACTACTCGGGTTCATAAATAGCCTGATTTTTTTTCCCCTGCTAGCCTTATATGTTTTACCCATATGTTATATTTAATATCTTTCTATTGACCCTGATAAGCCAAATTATTGTAAATGAAGAAAAATTAGAAGCTGGTTAAGTTCAGCACATTAACAGCTTAAAGGGCTCAACCAGATGAAGGAGGAATGAATATTAATCCAAACCAGTAGGCAGACATTTTCTTGATTATTAATAAAAGATCTTATTTTTCTAATTGAGTGTCTGGCTTCTCCAAAGAAAAATGTCAGATGAAGCAAATGAGGGAGGGGATTGAGTGTGATCTTTGTCACTTAACCCCACAAAGCAGGTGCTCGGGCTCTGTTTTGATATTCTCGATTTTAGCACCCACAAGCAGATTTTGTCAGGTGATTTGTTGGGTATGTTTGGGGCATTTCCCTTTGTTTTTCATGTTCTCCTCATGGTTAGCAATGTGTTTCTGGTAGGAGCAGCTTGTAAGAAAAAAAGAGCAGCCTAAAAGATCTTTAAAGAGCCGATGGGTCCTTTGTGACAGATGCCAAACTTATCGATGATGGCTGAAGAGCAAACCTGTGGTCTGATAACAGGAACGAGCCAAGGCTTAGCAGATCTCCTGCAATAGCTTTATTTCTTCTATCTTATGGCAGTTTTATTTTCACAATGGGGGATGGATGTAATTCTGAAGGAGAGGGAAAAAAGCTCCAGCCACATCCCCGCTTGCTGCTGGAAGCTCATCAACAGGCAGCAGCAGCAGCAGCAGCAGCAGTTGTTAATGTGACTCATGTGTCCGTGTGACACGGGGTTCAATTTACTGTGATGGAGTTAGAAATATTTTACTGAACAGAATTTTAAAAATGTAATTGCATGACAGAAAGCAAATTTAATCATGAGCAGCAGCAGCTCAAGAACCCTTTGCAGTTTCAAACAGAGCAACGAGACAGAAAAGGCTGTCAATTTGATCTTTATTACGATAAGGATTTATAATGGAACTCGCACTCCTGAGTGTTTCCTTGAATTAGCAGGTTTTCCAAAGCATCCAGGACCTGGCTGAAATAAAAGTAGGTTCTGCAAAGAAGTTTCAAATAAAGTGTTGAAATGTCTTTTCAACAACAAAAAGGAGAAGTTTTAATGCACTGTTCCCTTTGTATCCCCAAAAATGTGGTGCGTGTGCTTGGGAGACAGAGGAGCAGATTCAGCCCTTCCTTGATTTCCACAGGAATCCAGCTTTGCTTTTTCAAACAACACAACCCTGTTTGCATTCCAGTGGGATGCAGATGAGACATCTCTAGGCCATGAGGAAGATGATAAAACGCTTTGTGGGGGTGTCACCTCTCAGATTTTGGGATGTGCTGCTGCCTGGACCCACCTGGCGCTGCTGACCTGAACAGGCAGAAGAACATCTCATTAATTTTATTAATTGCTCAGTTAAGTCTGTGGTTATTTTGTACAACCAGAGTGGCAGAAAGAAGCCAGAATATAAAGACAACTCATTCCCTGGAAGTGTCCAGGGCCAGGCTGGACGGGGCTTGGAGCAACCTGGGATAGTGGAAGGTGTCGCTGCCCATGGCAGGGGTGGGATGGACTGGGCTTTAAGGTCCTTCCAACCCAAACCATTGCATGAAAGATGATTTTTAAGGTGCCTTCCAACCCAAACCAGTCCATGATGCTGTGATTCTGTGATCTTGGCATCGTAAAAATGCCTGGTGCCTCTTCTTACCCAGCCCTGCTTAAGTCCTGTTTGCACGACCCAGCTCACTCTTCAGGTATATTTGAAAGCAGACAAAGCAAGGTGGTTTTTCAGTTCCCTTCTTCCCAAGCACTTTAATCTCGTTTACATGAGAACCCTTTGAATTTACAGACAAATAAACCTTGAGAGAAGATTCGTAAGACTGTGTGTCTTCCAAGTTCCATTGATGCCAAATTCAATAACAAAATTTGGAACAGCACTCAGTGTAGGAAGACTGCTGGTATTCTCATGCAAATGTGAAGCTGATTAGCATTAGTCTTTTAAATAATATTAATGGCAACTATGTTAAATAAAGTGATGTTGTTATCTGTGTTCTGTGCAGAAGTTCCTTCCTTGGTTTTGATTGTAATTTGGTGTAAATTCAGAAGGTTGTCAGATTCCCCCACAGCAGACACTTGGGCAGATCCTCTCCTTGCTCCTGCAATGTTTTCCAGTACCATTTCTGAGAGAACCAGCCTCAAAAATGCCTACCTTGTACAGACTGTGTATAAAAGCTGTATCAATTCAAGGTGAGCATTTTATAATTAATTCCTTTCTTTATTTGTCTTTAACTTTTTGTTTGATGTAAACGTTTCAAAGCACTGAGGAGCAAGATGCATGATTTATCTGTGTTTCTGGGAGATTCAATATAAAATTTTAAGAGAACATTTGTTACTAGTGAAGTACAGCTTGAAAACATCTGCTTTTTATCATTTTTATCACCTTTTATCACCTTGATCAATTTTCTCATTAGGCAACAAACATAAGAATGAACTAGATTTCAAGTTCTGACATAAAAATAGTCAATGACTGACAGCCTTAATGCCTCCATTGTAAAATAAACACTCTGGGTTATTTCTCATTTTATTGCATATAGGAAGAAATTAATCACGGCATGAAGCGACAGAAAAAGTCTGAGTTTCACCCTTGAGCTCTGAGTAACGAATTGTTTTAACCAGATTACAGATAATTATGAGTCATGGCACAAGGCTGAGAGCTTCGTGTCACTCTTTAATCACATGTGGATTGTGCCCACTAAGCCTCATTATGACTCAGTTTAGCATGGGTTCATTATTTATCCTGCAAGGATAACACCAACCAGGCAGAGCAACGAAATCACAGAGAACTTCAGCTCATTTCTGCTCTGCTGTATCTTCCAGCCCACATTTTAATTGTACTTTTTAATATCAAGAGTCTTCTACTTCCTTCAAAGACAAAACTTGTCCATATTCAAAATACAGTCGGTCAACCCCAGCCTAAATGGGTAAAATGACAGAAATGCGACTCAATTAAATATTTAAATTAAATATTTTTGGCAGAGAGTCGGAAAAACATTAGAGACAATAATCAGATTTATATTTGATAATGAAAAGTGGCAAAAATTATGAATCAGGTTCTACGTAAAGCAAATATCAACAGCAGTAAAACAATGAGTCAGCCAGGTGAATGAGAGGTGATGGGTAGGGGAGCAACTAATAGAGACAAAACTTTATTAATTCAAGTTTCTAGGTATTTAAATTGCTTTGTTAAGTAGAATGGAAAATTAATTAAACACTGCAAACGGTCATGACATGTAACTCCATTCAAACTGAAGACGGGGTGAGTGAATCAGATGCTCTGGGGAAAAAAAGAAGAGGAAAAAGTTCAATACTAAACAGGCAAAAATAAAGTAGAAAATTAATGTTTTTCAGCCCCACAAGTCTCTACCCAATGCCTTCATCACAGAAACATAATCTTTCTCTTCTCTTAGTTTTCTGCTTCATTTACTGATCATCTCCAACGAGGCAAGGCTGAGAAAAAACTGAACATGGAACTATAAATGTGAACATCCTGGGGAAAATTTTCAGAGCAGGAGTGGCACATTTGTTCTAGAAATTAAAATTCTTCCTTGAGCATAGCCCCATAGGCACTTTTGTCTTAGATTTAACGGAGTTTTTAACAGGGGCTTCTCTTTCATCTGCTGTCTTAAAATACTTCACGTATTTAATGTAGATTCTCTAAATACAGACTCTGTTACATTGAAAGGTGCCAGAGACACTGAGGAATGTTTGTGTGGCAGTTATTTCTCATATAACCGGAATTTCATGTAATGCTGGTATGTAAATATATGCATAATAGATCATATTTTAAAATAGATGCTCGTTATAAATTATTTAACTTATAATATGTCCAATATTGTATTATATTTATTATAGTGCGAAACTGGAATATAAATATAAATATAAATGTAAATATATTTTTAATATATATGCTATAGGTTATATATATAAAATATATTATATATAAATATATAAAATATAATTATATTATATATAATTATATATATATAAAAGTTATATATATATATATATATATAATTTTGTATATATCTTAAAAGCCATGGTGTATAATATGAAAAATATAAAGAAAGTAGACTATTTACATGAATAGTTCCCCTACTCAGAAATGTGTTCCATATATTCCCTATTTTGGAAAGGCTTGGGAGAGCTTTTATACAACAGACCATGCTGAAGCCAAACAAATCTCTATTTCCTTTTCTCTCCTGATATTCATATGGACAATTGGCTGAAAAATACAGTTCACAGCACATTTTTTCTTCCCAGGGCTGATCTTTAAACTCTATTTCTAGGAATGGATTGGCCCAGGCTGGGTTTGAACCATTTTAATTAATTCTAGGAAGAGGAAGAAAGCTGTCCTGGAAAGCTAAATTGCCTGGGAAGGCAGCTCTAAAAACCTTAAAAAATCCAGAGTAGGAATATCAAGACTACTTTGCATTCTAAGTCATAAAATTTTCGTGAGTCTGATGGGAAGCACTGATGGGAAACACTGAGGGTCTAATCCTGGTGCCCTGTTCTGAGAAATGAGCCCATTCCAGCCAGCAGGACCATTCCACACCAGCAAATAAATACTGGCTCTGAGTAAGCAGGACAGAAAAGGCCCTGAGTGGCTCCATGAATAAACCTATTTTAAAATGTTTTTTTTAAAAATCCCATATTTCCAGCTAGAAATTTGCCAGACCCTGGGCTCAAAGGTCTGGAAATTCTCTCACCACACACGCTTAAAAAACCATTCTGCCTTTTCCACTAAATCTTTATTTATTTATAACAGCTCAACACCAGATTCCTTTTCCCCAAGTTTGTTTTCCTGAACAGTCCCAGGTAGGTATAGAAAGAAAAATTAAAGAAAAATAAATATTTAAATAGGTTTAATTACCTATTAAGATTATTTTGCACGTTTGTGTTCAATGTTTTAGAAGAAATAGCCAAGAAAAAATGGACTAACACTTTCATGGATGCTTGATGAAATAGATGGTAGAAGTGAAAATAATTTGGAAAAAATATACATTGGATGGGAACTTGGGTTTTGTTCAAAGTTACAACAAAAAAAAACCCAAAGGAGAAACTGAAAAATGTTTCACATGAATGTATTTTGAAGCCTTGGAGTTCAACTGCTGAACGTAAGTGTGGGCGTTTCAGGGGCTTTTGAGTTTGTTTTTAAATTGGGCTGGCTTTTGATCCCAAGTCATATTTGTGAATAATCAGAGGGAAAATAACTCCCATCAGACAAGTGGCATCAACCTCGTTTTCCTCTGGGAATAAGGAAAGGAGCCATTTAAGCCTTGGTGGGGATGGCTGGGCATTACTCTGATTTTCAAACAGCTCCTTCCAAGCTGCATTAGCCCCCTGAAAAAATAATGGCAGCTGCTGGAGAAACTGTGCTGCTTCCCACCTGTTTTGTGTTTTCCTCAAAACCCCTTGAATATTTTTCCTGTAGGTTCTTCACATATTCAGCAACTACTCCAAGCTTCAGCGAGTTTTGGTTCAGAAGGATTTCTTTTTCTGAGATTAAAAACACAAAGATAGAGTCTATTTTTTAATTTTTTTTTTTTTTTTTGGAAAATCTTTTTTCGTCAGAGGTGTTGTTGGGTTCCTAAAAAGATATTAACTCCTCTTTGGTGTAATACTGATAAGTAGTTTTATAGGACAGAATTTAATATCAGGATGGCTGCTCAAAGTTTGAGAGGAAAAAGAAGGTAACGTAGTACATCCTTTTGGACACAGGGAAACCTTCTGGGAAAAGCTGGGAAATGAAAACCATTGATCCTATTTCTCTGTGATTAATAGACCAGTGAGGAGCCACTGTTCTGGGCTCAGTTTCTGACCACTGGGGCAATATTTTCCGTTGTAGATGAACATTTAGCCACAAGCTGAAGTCTCCCTGTGCATTTCCTGATGTTGGTCTGCAGACAAGCACTTTATTTTTAAGCCAAAGATCAATTGCACTTTAATAACAGCGATGGCTGATTCTGATCTCATTTCTGCAATTGCATTCACATTTGGATTTGCATTGCCGTTTGCATTTGCCGGGAAATGCAATTGCATTTCTTTCAGTGGCCTGCCAGGAAAAATCTATGGCTGCAATCTGTGACTGTGGCACTTGCAAATAACCCACTCTGAATAATTCTCTCGGTGAGCCCAGGGGCTGTTTCTCAACATGGAACCATCATGAGTAGATTATAATCACGATTAGGCTGAACTTCGGTGAGTTGTTTTCATTTGTGGGTTAACTGTCAGCAATTAACTGCATGCCTGATCCTGGATATTTAGCATTTGAGGGGTGTTAATTTGTGGTGAAAGGCTTTCACGGAGTGCTTCTCTCTGTGCAGGTCTCCAAAGGGATGGGCTGGAAGACAGCGTCAAGAGGAGAAAAGCTCATTAAAGAAATCCAAGACTTTGTGAGTTAGGAAGGTGGGGTTTTTTCAGGAGAAAATATTTCCCCTTAATTAGAGCAGAACCAGACATCTGCTATTCCAAATATTCTTTTAGAATAGCAAAAGCAAAGAGCTGTTGTGCCAATATTTACTTTGTAGTGGTGTGGTTATGTTGAAATCACGCACCTCCCTTGGCACCTCATCCTATGGTCAGGCTTTCCTCAGTCCTAACAGAAGTAGTTATTAGAGTCATTACATCATATTTTATCATCCAGTGCTAACATTTAAAATTGCATGCCAAAAATAATTTGCCCTTATCTTTCACTCGGGATTTAGCTGAATTCTTGTCAACCCGTGTCCAGCTGAATTCTCTCCTGATAGCACAGCTTAGGTTTATCAGGTACTGTGAAATAAATGGTTCCTTTTTAAAGGTTTGATGCTCTTGTCTACATCTTTTCTGTTCCCTGGCTGAAGACTGCATATATTCATTTTCCTTCCTGTCTGTACTTTCTCTGGTTCTACTCTGTTATTACTTTCCTTGAAAAGCCCGGTGAAACTGCTGAAAATTTTCTAGAAACAGAAACGCTGGGGAACAAAAGAGTCACAGTTTCTGAAGTGAAGGCTCTGTTGAGAACAGGCGTGATCTCTGTCGTGATCTGCTCCATCCTTTTCCTGCGTGGGTGGGTGTGAGTTTGGTTTTTTCCCTTTGTGTTCCCTGACCCACGGAGCATTTGATGAAGTGTGGACGGAGAATAGGAGCAAGGGCACAGACCAGCCATTAAAGCTGGGCTTGTGCTCTGATGAAATCCAAGTTCTTCCTGAAGAAATTCGTCCTGAGCCAAGCAGGAGGGGCAGGACCAGCCATCCACAACATTCCACACAAGGACTCCGGCTTGGGCAAGGCTTTCTGTGATCCACGAGGTGTGGGCAGCGCTGAGAAACCAGAGTGAGAGCAAGTGTTTAGTTCTTCTGGATATATCCACTCTTTTTTAGGTCTTTTGCAGCTCATTTAACCAATTTATGTTATGGTTTATCACAGTCCAATAGCAAGCTAACAATGGGATTGGATTTCTTTGCCTGAAGAATCTCCACACTCTTAAAAAATAATATAATGTTTTAATATAAGAATAATATATAAGCAAATGTAATAACACATAATTATACACGATTGTGTATAAAAACCATGTAAGTTCTCTATTTTGCCAAATCTTCTACTTCAAAGTTATACATTTATAATATTATTGCATATGTATATCTACAGATAGGACAACAATGCAGAGGAATTTCTTCAGAACTAAAAACCCAAAAGAAAATGTCTGTAAGGGTAAAGCTTCCCTATCCTGACTGAAGAAAAAAAATAGGCTGGAATATTTATAAACTCTTCACGGACACTACATAACAGAGTTATTCTGCAGAGACCAAGGGCTAAACGGGGAAAGGTGAAATGAGACGGAAGGCACTTTAATTGAATGTAGGTCTGTCAAAATTCTTCCTCAAATGCTGGATGAAAAATGACTGCCTAAACCTCTTAATTAATCAGTTCTGGAACAAAAAAATAGCGTGTCAGGCACAATTTCAGTTTTTGTAGTAGTTGATGGGCCTGAGTTAATTGTAAATTTATTGCCCAAATAAACCTGAAAGGGAGATGAACTGGAAATAATCCATGCGGAGGAAACAAGAGGTTACAATTAAAGTCCTCCTAACGCCGGTCTGTGTTTCTTGAGGGTGCACAACACCCGTTGAAGCAACACCGATCACAGAAGGAAAATATAATCCATAAAACACCCTCAGACCGCACTAACACCGTGCAGCGGATCAAAGGTTTTCTGGAAGTAAATTCCTTGCCTTTGATGAAGTTCCACCACGGACAGGTTCAGCTCAGTGTGTTTAATTTCTGTGGCGAGTACTGAGATGGAGAAGGGTGTTTAAGCTCATAATTGGCACACCAATGTATGGCAGGGAAATAAATGCGCTATTAATTAGGAGCTAAATATTGACACGCCGCGAGATTAAATTATATCAAAAACATTCAATGTAACTTGCTTAATGCACTATTAATTATCCAAATATTGTGTATACGGAATTGTAATGATATGCTTGGATTCTGCACTCATTATGTGGCAAGAGAAAATAAGATTTTTCCAAACACCTGAGGCTGACCTGTCTTTACCCTGGCAGGAGTCAATGACAAAATAGAACTGAGCAAGTTTTTGTTTTCTCCTGGTTAATATGACTCATGACAGGAATTTTTACAGCACAAGCCGACGTTCCTGAAAATGTAACCCTACCAAAAGAAACCTCTGAGGAAGGTGGAAAGGCAGATTGTAATTTTGCACACAAGATCCAGACCTTCACAACAAGTGACACGAGACTTTGCAGCACCCTAAGGGCTGTAGGAGTGCTCAAAAGCTGAGAAAATAGAAGGGAATATGAATTATTAGTGCATGTCATTGGTTATCCTGATTCACATCGTGCTTCCAGAATTATTCCAGCTTCAGACACATCAGCACTAACAGAATGCATTGATTTCAATCCCTATCTCAGCTTGAGATTCATGAAAAGCTGAAAAATATGTGTGAGGTTTTTAAATTTTATTTTGAAATGAGAATGTTTTAATATGCAGAAAAACAACCACAGATTTTGACATATGGGTTTTTCGTCTGTGGTTTTGGAGGTTTGCTGTTCTGTTGTGTTTGTTTTTTTTTTTTTTTGTATTTGTTTTGCTCTGTTCTGTTCATTTGTTTTTCATTGTGTTGGTTTGGGGTTTTTTGTGTGTGTATGTGTGGGTTTTCTGTGTTGCTTTCTTTTGGTTTTGCTTGTTTGTTTGTTTTTCCTGGGAAACACTAATGAGATATTCTAAAGCATTTTTTTTTCCAGGGATCTCAAACTTTGGCTCTTGTTCAGGGTATATTCTGCTCCCAGCAGCTGAAGAGTTGTGCCATTAGGGCATAAATATGTATAGGTTGTTAGTATAATCACATTAGTGGCTCAAGTTCTGCCCATGGAGCTGCAGCAACAAAAAACCCTTGTAATTTAAACACATTTTTACAGTGATAACTGTTATCGTGGACACCAAAGTAATCCTGTGTTAAAATCTCTCTCTGTGCCATTATCATAGCCACAGGTCTGTGCAAATATGGGCCTTGAAATACCTTTTAATAACCACTTTAAAGCACTTCCACTTACCGATGATGATTACGCACGTAAAATAAATAATTGGTCGTGCATGCATGGGAAGATGGAAATAATTAGGATAAATAAAATAACTTACACAACAAGGGTAGACATAAGATTATGGCTGGTCCATTAAAGTCTGTGAATATCTGCCCATTGACTTCAATTAGCTCAGAATTAGGCACTTAAACAGCAGGAAGCAAATGGAATATTCTATTTGATTATCCTGGTCAATGAGCAATGAGTGCATAAAAATAACTGTCCACAGATCCCGGCGGAATCGGCCTCTCGAAAGTAAGAGCTGCAACTTTTCACAATGTTATTCTTACTTATTTTTTTCCTGCCCAAAGCATTCTGGGTGTTTCAGAGGTAAAGGAGAAACAATTTCTATGTTTACAATGAATTTAGTGCAGTTTCAAGGTTGCAGAAGAACACGGGGCCACAAGAGCACGATATTACGGAAAATTCATTTTAAGGAGATAATTTTTGATGGTGCCAAGTCATTTTTCCCCACAAAGGCCAGAAGATGTGTGGAATGCTCAGGGACACAGCCAGCCTCTGGTTCAAATGGAAGGGAAGGTGTAGGGACCAAAGGCCAACCCTGCAGGGAGCCACCAGCAGCTCATGGAGGTGGCAGGTGAGTGACCCCATGAGGGGAAATCCAACAGAACCCAGCACAAACAATGGGCTGAGACAGGCAGGGGCTGGGTAATAACTGCATCAATCCACCAAATTTACTAAAAGTAGGGTGGTGGTGAGGGGGAACCCAACAGAATCCAGCACAAACAATGGGCTGAGACAGGAGGGGCTGGGTGATAACTGCATCAATTCACCAAATTTACTAAAAGTATGGCTGTGGTTAATGGAGGGAATCTGAAATCTTCCAGGTTGGGCCATGGATCCCCTCCAGCACCAACCATGGCCGAGGTGGCCTCTTATGCAGACCCCTGAGTGGCCACTTCACTGCGCCCAGGGCCACTGGTGAGTGCCAAGATGTTAATTCACCCAGATTTCTCCCTGCTGCTGCCCCAGGACAGCCCTCCACAGCAAAACAGGAACCTTCAGGCTGATGGAGAGGCTCTTCCTCTGTCCACTGGGCTTCGTATTGTGCATTTCTCCTCAGGCTAATTCTGTTAATTTCTCTGCCTCTTACTCTCTTCTGAAGTGGTTTTGTATTTATCCTTTATTTTACCAAGCAGTTTGGACACCTCTGGGGCTGAAAAATATGACCAATTACTTTGTGCCAGTTGCTGCAGGTCTCTAGCAGGAGGGGAAATATTAATTGCTGCAAGCAAACCATATTTTTTTGGCTTTTCTTAATCCAAAGTTGATCCAAACCATAAATTTTTGGTCATGGTTTAGAGAAATATGTTTTTGAGGCCAGCTGGAAGCAGCAATATTGGAGAACCTCTCTGTTTTCCACCCCAAAGTCTATTAGAGGGTATCAGAAGTGGCTCCCAAGGAACATTTACAGCTAAATAAAAAAGAAAAGAATCTCAGTTATCATTCACCAAATCAGTGTTAGATCTAATTTCACCAGAGGGAAATGTACAACATGGTAATTAAATTGCAAGAGAAACACGCTCCCTAAAATGGAAGAAGTTGCACAGCTTTTTGACAGAATTGCAAGAACAAATGAGCCATCATTTGCTACATCTCAAATACTAAGTACTAAACACTGAGAACTGGACAGTTTTAAATTAGGTTTTGCCTTAAAGGCTGTAACATAGGAAAAAACATAATAAGTTTGGGGGGGTTATTAATTTTTGTTATTATTGTAAGGTAATGACTAAATTGAAAGTTAGAGGTCAATATAAGGTGAGTTGGCTGCTGGGAGAGATGAGCTGGAAGACTTTTCAAAAGTTCTGAGGCAGAGCTACCTGTGGATGACAGTGCCAAAAGCAAATAAATGGGATTGGGCACTTTTGACCGTTGGTCTCCCCAAAAACCCCTCCTCAAACCCAAAAACGGGAAGGGCTGGGCTTGGGAAGGGGTTTTGCATCTTTCAGCTGTTTTGGCCTGAGCAACTACGTCGAGTAAGAGATCCTCTGAGTAGAGAGTGAGTAGACAGAGAAGTGTCAGCTCCGAAAGCCGGGGCATCAGGGCGAGGAACAGCGATCACAGCCCGACTTGAGCCAGCAGCTGCCGGGTCTGAGGAGTGGTGGGGCAGCTGCAGCAAACTATCATGGATGGGTTCCACAATAACAATTTACATATTGATTAAAACCCGTAATTTAAATTGCCTCAGGTTCGCTCGGAGCTGTTAGACTGATACCTGGCAGCCTCTTAGCTGGAGATGGGGGAAAATTACTTGTACTGTCAATAGATGTTTACCTATATTAAAATAATTAGCAATCAGAGTGTACTCCACTGCCTTGCACACAGGGAGTCTAATTAACTTTCTCCTTCGGATTTATACATCCACTAACAAATAACTGGAAAGCCATCCCATGTCCTCCGTCATGGGAATGTGTCTGCCTTTATTTTGGAAAGGCAAGTGCTGGTTCAAACAAGGACAGGCTTTATGTCAGGGATTTGTCATCGTATCCTCTCAGAGCTTTGTCTCCTCACGCCGCCTTCCCCAGCACAGAGCGTTTCTCCACGCGTTGCACTTAGTGATGCACTGCAGTGACAAAGTGTTAATCTCCATTAAAAATTTTAAAGACACACAGCTATTTTCACCTGGGGAAGCTGCTGCTGCTGCTGCTAATTCATCTGCAGCCCTGCCCAGCTTAGGCAGCCCTATCTCCCAAGCCATTACAAATTACCAGGGAACCATCCTTCAGTTCAAATTCCAGCAGCAGGAGCTGCAGATTGCTTCAGAAAAAGATGAAGTCCAGTGCTCATCTTTTGCTGCTCAATAAATCACTAGAATGAAGTAGCACGACTCCCCTGTTATCTGCAGATGATTGGCAGAGGTTCAAGTGCTCTGGCCACCACTAAGATCTCAAACATTGTTTTATTCTGGAAATACGTCAGCATGGTTGTGTCTTCCCATGGTGGGAGGCTTCCAACCAGTTCTGCAGCGGTTTGAGGGCTTGAGGGGACCAGTGCCCTCCTGCAGAGAGCAGAGCCGGGGTTACACGTGGGAGAAGACAGAGAGTAAGAAAATATCGTCTGTGAAATGGTCATAGAATCATCCCAGCGTGTTGGAATGGTTTGGGTTGGAAGGGACATTAAGGGTCACCCAGTTCCACCCCGCTGCCACTGGACCAGGTTGCTCCAAATCCTGCCCATCCTGGTCTGGATCATTACTGCAGAACCATCTACACTGGAGATTCCTCTTTGGAACATAAAGAGGTGCTCGCAGTAACTTAATTTAAACCCAGCTTTATTTTGAATGGCTGTGGAGATCAGGCTTGACCTCTTAAAGATGTCACACGGTGCTGCAAAGACAGCAAATCACAAAGAAAACCTTGGTTTTTCTGCCCCCCAACGCGTGAATTACACTGCCTGGCATCTTTTCCCTCACAGAGATACCGAAATTTTTCTGATGGCAATGAATTAATACTCAAATAGATTTAATAATGGTGCTTTTCACTGAGAAATTTAATCATCTCTTTACATATTAATCTTAAAAATGGCCACATGAACAGAGGGAAGAGATGGAAGAGGATGATGAGAGGAAGCTCAAGATGGTGCAGGAGCTCAGGATTAGGCTGATAGAGCAGAATTTACATCTTTTATTTTTTCTTTTAAAGAAAAATGCAACTCAACTCTAGAAATCCAGACTCTTCTCATGTTTGTCTGTTGGGAACAGCACCTTACATTGGGTAAGGCAATAAAGGGAGCAGCCAAACTCCATGGAAACAGGTAGACTGAAGGGACCTAGTCCATGAGGAATTATGAATTCCCTGACACAATAAAAAACAAAAGCATGAACAAATATGGAAAAAAATGAAGTGTAAAAGTCAAGTGTGGAAAGAAAAGCCAGAGAAAATAAAAATGTAAACACTTTTATTGTCTTAATTGGAAAAGCTCATGATAAATGATGATAAATGTTACCATGAGTAATGTCTGACAACCATATAAATTGCCAAAGAGCATCTGACAGGTGACATCAAATCCAGTGAAGAGATACCACTTCCTTAATCAAAAGCAGGAGAAACAAAGAGAAACAGTGAATTTATGCTCCAGGTCTGAGCCCTGAGACATTCTCATGCAGTTATAAATAGGCTGCCTAAATGGTGTGGTCCGTGGGACCCGTAATTCCAGCTGACAGGAGGGGTTCTGGAGGAGCAGGAGGAAAAGCTGTCTGTGTGCTGCTTGTTAGAGTAACAGCTTGTGACTGCTCTCAGAAACAATTCTCCTAAAGACCCTGTGTCCCTCAGTCACAGGGAGCACCCAGTGGGTTTGTGACCGGGGTGCAGTGCCATCCATGCTTACAAACAGTGGGGAGTAAACATCACGACAAATTTAAGCAGAAAGGGCCCAGAAATGAGTAGAAAATAATACTTAATGCAGACCAAGTGTGGTGATTTTAAAAAGTACGCAAATGTAAATTTAAAAAAGCCCAAAAGGTCATTCAAACTTGTTTTATAAAGCTTGTTCTTCAAAACGGTAGAGCGCATGTGTTTTAACTTGCTCTTGAGGGAAGATAAAGATTTTGTTGTGGGCTGTGTCAGCACTGAACTGAGCAAATCCTCCACGACTGCATTAGCACAACAACCCAAATTAATAATTAGCTCTGGGTAATACCAGATGGTTACATGGCTTTGGGTTGTTGGGATGCATGGGCCAAGTCCTGTGGGAACACGCCCTAAATACACCAGATGAACGTTCCCACAGACATGGAGCACTCTGTACCATTATTTAATAGGTTAGTGGAGCTGTAGCGTCCTTCAGCATCTCCAGTTTGTAGTTGTACGTGGATGTGTTCCTTACACTCATCTAGGGGAATAAAACACTTGTCACCATGGATTTATAGACCTCTTCCCTAATTTTTGTCTGTGTTTACATATTCCCCAGCCATGCAGCTTGCAGGGGCAGCTGTAACTCACAAATTGGATAAATAGGAGAACAATGGTATTAAGAATCAGGGACTTTTACTTTTGATTCACATCATATTTTAATTGCTGTTGTTTTCCTATGGAAATGCTGCTGCTGGGAAGAGAGTGATGGGGAAGCCCAGGAAAAATCCATGCTATTAATTTTATCTCTATACACATTGCTAACCATGAAACTCTTAAGTAAACATATTTCATTAATAAACTAATAATTGTATGTGTACTTATACATAATTAAAAAAAAACTTTCAGAAAAATACAAAAATTACTATTATTAAAAACATGGAAAGGAAAACGTAGGAATTTTTTCTCAAGAGGCCAGGAAAGCTGAGGAATTGATGCCCTGGCACTGTGTACATCCTCTCTGGGATCAGCTGTGGGATCAGGTGTGCCTGGCCCTGGGAAGGCTTTGAAAGTGGGAAGTGGGATACTGGTCATGAGTTATTGTGGAGCTGATTGAGCAGAAGAAAAGCCAGAGGGAAAGAAAATGCTGCTGAGGAGAGGTGCTGGAGTAGCAGAGATGGAGGGATGGAGAATCCTCTGCTCTGGGGGGTCTAACAGAAGGTTAATGGAGGTAAAGCTCTGTACTCAAAGACAGGACTATGAGGGAATACAAGGATTATCCCTATGGCTCTGAAAAGCCCCTGGAGAATGAAAACACAGCTCCACCTGTTTCTTCAAAGCCCCTGTTTTGTATCTTTCCGTGTTTCTTACAAACTCTCCTTCAAACCTCCATTTTCTTTCTCTATCCCTTTATTTGCTGTGGGCATGGCCAAGCTGCTCCTTCTGATCCACTTCCCACTAATTTTCAGGGAGTTGAAAACCAAAAACTGATAAATAAGTTCTTCATAATGACCAGCTTGACCGTCTGAGCAGTTTTGAAGAAAAATTCAGTTGTGTTATCTGGCTGAGCTCTGAGTGGGCAGAGTTGCAAGTGGGTGTAACTAATCAGAGTTTAACAAGCAATTGATGCATCCCATGGAAATTTGCTGGAACATCTAACCCAAATTAGCACAAGGCTAACCTGTGTCCTGAAAACAGCCTATATTGAGCACTGGAGCCTGCTGTGCTGGGAGACGTCCCAGGAGACTGGAGTTTAAACTTGGGAATTTCATGACTTGTCTGGGCAGTGGGAGTAAATGTCAGCTTGTTGAATTTCTATCCTGATATTAAAACAGAGAACTCCTGCCGCCGAAACAGGGAATTGATGTAAAAGCCAGGGAGATCAGACACAGGGGAAGAAGACAAAATTACCCTCTTCTGATCCAAACAATTTACAGCAGACTCGGAATGGGTGGTAGGAATCTGAGAGAGCAGTGCCACAAACGGGGCTCAGAGAAACTGAATGCACACTGCAAAGTGGTTTAGAGAAATAATGCCAATATTCCCCCAAAGTCCTTGTTTACCACGGATGTGAGAGCAGAGGGAAAAACATTTTCTCTCTAGAGCATCAGCTGCATCCTGGTGTGATGGTGATTTTCTAGTTATAACAAATTCAAAAAGGAGAGGTTTTGGAGGTGTCCGGAGAAGGCAGAGCTCAGGAAGAAGAGGATGTGAAAAACCTGGGAAAACAAAAGGAGGTAAGGTTCTTCCTCTGCTTTTTTCTTTGTATAAAACCCCACAGACGAGGTTGAAATCTGGATTTCAGGTGCTGACCATGCACAACTATTACTCAACCATTCACCAATTCCCCTGGCCATTGAACAGAAGGAAAAAATCACATTTTTGCCTCCCTTCAACCACACTAATTGCCAAGTACTCTTGGTCATGTATAGAAACCATTTGAAGGAGTAGAGAAACAGATTATGCAGGTCTTTCTCAACTATACACTTTCTTCAGCTGCTGAAATAAACTTTTATTTTCCTTATCAACAAGGTTCCTCAAGACTATAATGACATCAAGAGAAATAGAAGAAATGGGAAAAGATTAGAAATAGGAAAAGATTAGAAATAGAAAAACCTTATGAAAACACTTGGAGAGTTGCTTGCTGATTCATGTGACAACAATTGGTGTCTGGAATGGAGCTAATTAACATTCTCATTATGATAATCACCTTCAACATTTCCCTTCATTTTTCTAGGCTCTTCCCTTAACTGTCTGTCTCTGAGATAAGAAAATTATTATCAGTGTATCAGCCCAGATACATTTCAGGGGATGAATGGCAAGAATTAACTCGGGTCTATCTGAGGAGAGTACAATTAGGAAGCCTTCATGATGAGACTAAATCTCCAGATTATTGGATCAGATATCCTCATTTCAGACTGCTCTGAAAGCCTAATACTTCATTCACTTTCCAGAATCCACTTAGAAATAATCACCACTGTGAAGGAGGAAGGGGAAGAAAACCACCTGTAAATGGTCTCAGACAAAGCAATCACTTCATAATCACAAAAGCTTTTTTTTCAAAGTTAAAATAGGTTTTTTGTCCTTTTGTAATTGTTAATTTTATTGGTTCAGTGCAGTAATTTTATATTTTATTTTAATATTGGTATCTCTTGGAAGTTCTCTTTCACTCCTTGTTTCTCACCCTTATTTTCTCTGCTGTTTGGGCACATGAATCAACACCCTGATAGCTCAGAAAGAATGATTGGAATGGATGGTACTGCCTGATTTTGTTGTACTGGAAACCCATTTAGGTAACATTATAGAAGATTTGACATGTTGATGGCAAAGAATTTGGGAGGGGGGGGGTGAAAAAAAGGCAATTTCAGGTTTGATGAATGTCTCCACAAATAGAAGTGAATGTGACTCTGACTTCCAAAGAGTCTTTGGTTCTCCAGAATAGAGTGAGTTGTGCTCTGTGTCCTCTGGGGTCAGAGCTGTAACTGTGAATATTGAGCATTGAAATATTTCACTGCCTAAAAATTGAGAAGAGAAGGGAAAACAAACAAAACAATCCCAGACAGAGTTTTCACCAATGTTAAAGAATGGGGGTGCCACTTAAAAGGAGACAGTCGGCGTCATTTCCTTTCTTAATCAATTCTTCACTTACCTTTGGAAAAGTGGTGTTCAAACAATTCCATGCCTGGTGCTTGAAGTGGTCTCCAGGATCTCTCATGCATAAGATGACAAATTTGCTGGAGATTTCTCTGTACAATCAAGTCACAGCCTTCAACTCTGAACATGACTTTCCTTCTCTGTATTTACTGAGAATGCACCCTGGTCTAAGTTATTTATATCCTTAACAAAAGGAATTCTTTTTCTCTCTTTTCATGCTATGGATTATTTAGCTGCTGTCTAATAATTCATCAAAGCTCAAAAGTACCAGGGCTGATGGGAAGCAGTCTGGCTTTTAAGACTTCTTGTTGTGATGTCTAGTTTTAATTAAACATTCTCAAAGAAATTTTAAATCTAATTCTGGGCCTATATCAGGGAAAACACCCTATATTTTCTTTACCCTCTCTGTGACACCCTATACTCTTCCCTTTTCCTTCCTTCCATGCACAGATCTTAACTTTGAGGGTAACCTGAGTGGGGTTATATCTGTTTTTATCAGACTGAGCCATAGCTGAGCACCCTGACTCACACATTCAATTCTTGATAAAGTTGTCTTTAAGTTGCTGGAATAGCAATTTTTCTGGCATTATTTATAGTAATTGGTAGTAGTTTTGAGGTGTAGCAGGTGAATATTGCAAGAGATGCTGTGACTATTAGGAAAAATTTAAAATCATTCATTAAATATTTTTTTAATCTCATGTGAACTGAAGAAAATATGTGTTAATGCTGTCAGTGCATAACTCACCCAGCAAAGGAGCAGATCCTGAGATCCCTGGCCATGGAATGAGCACAAGCGGAAAATATCTGCTTCACTTCTCCATATCTCAGCCCATGCACACATATGACCACGGGAAAAAGAAAATTAAATTCAAATTCTGTAAGCAGCCAATAAATTTTACATCAGCCTGGTGAGAGCTGTGGCTCTGAGGCCTCAGTGAGCCAGGAAGAAAAAGCTTCAGTGTTTTCTGCCATTTCCCAACCCACTTATCCTCCAACCCTCTCCGAGTGTTTCAAAGCCCTGGAGACAACACCAAGAAGTTCTGGTTTAGAGAATCAGATTAATCTGATCAAGGAAGGGAAATGACAGGAATGAAATGGGATTATCCACAGCTGGAGGATCCCAGGCAGATCCAGAGTGAGGATCACTGGGGTGATCAATAAGCAAAACACTTCGGAAAGAACAAATATCGCATCTGTCCAAATAACAAATTTAAAGGCCTTGAGATCTGCTCATGAGTATTTAATGAATTGAAGATCAAGATAAATTTGACAAATTATTATTTTTCCATTTCTGATAATAAGCATTTTCATTTTAGTTTTCATGAGATTTTTATCCCTGAACTATAATAAAATATTTCTCCATTAAGAATTTTTGGGTGAATTAATTCATTTGTAATGCACGAAGAAGGGAAAAAAAATTATTTGCCTTTGAGTCTGAAAAATAATTTCTGATTTATTTTTTTAGTAGACAATTCCTTACAATCACCTCTCCATATCACTGTATCCCTGTGTGGTAAATTTAATTATACATAAAATTTAATAGCTATGTTGTTGTAAATGTACAATTATGGTGGTAGTGAAAAGGAACACCTTAGACTTGAGCTCTTAAAAGTTCCTTTTACCTGGATCTGATTTCAGTGTTGTTTTCTACCCTGCTTGGAGTTCACAGAACAGGGATAAGATCTCTCTCCGTTCCTACTTAATGCACCTTGATAAATAAAACTGCCCTTTCTGGCCTGTAAAATTTACCAAAATTTGAATTTTGGTAGGATTAATCTCTGCTGAAAATGTTTCCTTAGGAAGTGATGGTGTGTTGATGATGTAAGCGTTCTTCTAGACATAAATTAGTCTTCAGAAATTGCTCTTCCCTTAGATAAATGGGAACATTCCAGAACTGGCAAGCCAGGGGTGGCGGCGCTCTATAAACCAGGTTGCACCATGATTGTTCTTCTACTTCCCATAATTTTCCTTCAATGCCCTAAACCCTGAGAGGGGGAAAACCTTTCCATGTGTCCTTGTTCCATGGTGTTCTCCCCACGCCAAGGATCTTCTGGTCAACCCCCATGGAGCAAACATTTCTCCTGCTGCCTACACGAACTTTGATCTATTCCTGCCCTTTTTTCCTTGTGCAAGCTCTCACAGCTTCATGTTTTGATTTTCAAATCCCCAGGTGTATTTTTCTACTGTTTTTATTGGGGTGACAATCTCCCTTTCTTCCCCCTTTTCCCCCTAAAAATTAAAAATGAATCCAATAGGGAATAATGGCTCCACCTGGCTGCCTGTGAGCTGAGAGGAAAGTTGGATGAAGCTGCTTTGAGAGGTGTGTTCCTCCTCCAGTGGAGCTGCTCCTGCTGTCACAGGGAAGATTACAGAGCAGTGATTTGTGGAGAGAAAGAAATACCTTCCACGGTGCTGCTTATGAGTGTCTTAAAACAAAAGCTATACACTCGAGGGCAATGAATTGTTGTTTTCATCTCAATTTTGTTTTATGCTCTTCTTTGATCTAACATGAAAATCATTACAATTTATGAGATAAGGCAGCAGACAAGACCCCGAGGAGTTCTTTGTTATGTAATGCTCCATCCAATTCATTATTTTGTGCCTCTCTCCCTCAAACAGCTTTCTGAAAGATCAAGTTAGTCAAAGCTACCGTGGGTTTTTTAGCTTTGCTAAAATCCACCGTATTACACGCTCGGTGAATTTCCACAGCTTTTGTTCGAGTCACTGACAGCACCTGTCATTTGCCTTTTTATGTCTTAAAAGCTGCTGGTGGCAGCATAATCAAAGATGTTGAGTAAAAATATATATCCTGGAGCAGTGGCCCAAAAAAGGAGTCTGCTTATATTTTAGCAAAGACTCCGTGTGTCATAACCTGGAGTTTTATGTTTGGGTTTTTTGGGGTTTTTTATCTTGTGTGTATCAACACTTTATAGCACAATCTGGTGTCTGGGTGAGTTAGTAAAAGAAGTGGTGTTAAGGTAGAAAATGGAAATAAAAGTTTATCATTTGGGGTGTTTAATAGAAGTGAGGGAAACAATTGCTTTACCAATTGAGTATTACAGCCAGAACAAGAGGCAGCCATCTCTTTCAAGTCTTTGGCAAAATTTTGGTGTTCAAGGACTTGCTACTTGGATCTAAATTCTAAATAGAAGTTATAAAAGTGCCGTGATTAAAGTCCCAGTTCTTCCTCCAAAGCAGGAAATCACAGCTCCCATGTCTCTGCATTTCAATCTAGGGAAACAAATTTTGCTTCTTTGATCTTCTATCCTGTAAAGAAAAATAAGCAATTATTTTTGACTTTTTTTTTTAAGGAAAAAGCTTGATATTTCACTCCTAAACTTTTACTTCACGGCTCTCTTTGTATAAATGGGGACACCTTGCACTTCTGAGGGAAGACTGGGAAATTTTAGTCTGGAGTTTGGCCTCAAGTGCTGGTTACCTTTGAAAGGAAAAGCTTGTCTTTGGAGGGGGAATATTCAGTGAAGGAACAGAGGCTGAAGTTAATGACTTGTCACATTCTGAGTGCTCACGAGCAGGAAATGCTGGATTTGTTAGAGCCCAAAAAGCCTGTTATTTTCTGTAGTAACACCGTCAAGTCACCTGTCAGACATGGATTGTAGCATGGGCTACTTTAGGCTTCTTTTAGCTGGAATTGATGCACTTTTAAGAAATAAATCTTTGATAATGTAATAGTTTCATGTACTGCAGCCAAGGCCATGCAGTTTGCTGTACATCTTCTGCGAGCAGCAGCCTCTGGTAATTAAATGTCAGGTGCTCTGAAGCTATGAATGTTTTTCCCCCCTCATTTGTCACCAGATCTTTGGCCAGGGACATTCTTTGTGTTTTTATAAGCAAAGTAGATTTTATGATGGGATTTTGCTGGGACATTTATTGCTTTCATTCAAAGGATTACTTTTATTCTTCTGAGTGGCCAGGTGGAATTCTGAGATGCTCAAGTTAAAATCTGCAGGATTCACTGGGACTGGTCTTCTCTTCTGGGGCTTTCCTATCTCACCCCTCCAAATTCCACAATAGGAATAGAATTTTGTTGTGTTCTCCTTCAAGATTTGAAAGGTAATAATGGGTGTTTTTCAATTCATGGAATCATGGAATGGTTTGGGTTGGAAGGGACCTTAAGGCTCATCTCATTCCACCCCTGCCGTGGGCAGGGACATCTTCCACTATCCCAGGTTACTCCAAGTCCTGTTCAACCTGGCCTTGGACACTTCCAGGGATGGGGCAGCCACAATTTCTCTTCTATTTTTAATAATTCAGCTGTGTGAGAAGGCGTGAATGGAGCAGAGCTCTGGTTCTCAGCACATCAGAAGCAGCTTCCCCCTCCCAGGGCAGTCAGTAAACTCTGTGTGCTCCACACCAGTCTGGATTTCACCCACTGAGGTACTGAATGTTTTATTTATGGCCTTATTTACTTGGCTGGAGACAGGAGAAAGCTGAAAACTCAAACCCCAGTATCACCCAAAGAATTCCTCCCCTCAGCCATTGGGGAAACACAAAACTTCAGGGATGCAGAGCATAATAAACCTAATGGGGTATAAAGTAGTGTTTTTCAGTCTGTTCCAACACGTTTCGATCCACAGGAGAACAGGTAACTTCCCAGCAAATTCATCACTGGCATTATGTTTTTCCTATAGGTTTGGGGAGGTTTAAAAATTCCTTTTAAAGCCTATCTCATCAAAGCCGAGCCTACCGGGGCTGGGGGGAGATGTCTGCCCATCTCAATGACATTCTTGGAGATGTTAATTTTTGCCACTTTATGCAGCACTCAGAATTCGCGAATCTTTTGCAACATTCATAAGGGACTATAGAACATTTCTAGGAAAAAAAAAAATAAGAAGGAAAAGTAGGTTAGACTTGCAATTTGTACAATATTCACAAAGGCTCTGAAAGATGCAAGCACCTGCATATTTCTAAACTGGCAGGAGATATGAGGTTTTTGTCCTGTTTAACAGAGTCAGTTTGAGAATAACTTGGGTTGCATTAAATGTGAGTAAAAACATGGGTAAGAATAAAAATGCTTTCGGTACCTCATTAAAACCAAAGCCAGCAGTAGCTTTTATTCATAATCTCCTCAGACCTTTAATTTTTTGTAGTCGGTATTAGTTTTTAATGATTTTCTGTAGAAATCTCAACAGGATAAGTTGTGCTTGTAAGGACCATTTCTGGGACTTTGTTGTTTTCAGGTTTGTTTTCCCTAGGATGGAGAGAGAAGCGGAGAAATAGGGAAAAACCCCAAATTTATTTTAAATTAAGAAACATAGTTCTACTCTTCTGAGCCTTACTCTTCTTATTTCATGATAAACACTTTCAAAGATAAACAGTGGGATCACAGCATTATTTAGGATTGTCAGAAAAGCTTAAATGTAGCCTAATTCTTTTGACATAGTGAAAGGTTTATCAGTGGTAATATTAGGAAAAATTTTTGTAGGAGGGTTGAGAGATTTTGGAAAATCTAACTCATGGCATGTTAATAAATGCATTATTTTCTATGCCAAATTTAAATTATCTACCTCATCCCATAAAGGAATTTTTAATTTGAGAGCAACATCAGGTGAAAACCTTTTAAATGACTTTGTTTGACCAACTGCAACCAAGCTGAGATTGAGAGTGAAAACCAAAGAGATGGAAATGCAAAGTGTTCATTTAAAAAAAAAATTCAGTTCATTTCTATACCTGCCTTCCTTCTCCTTAATTTTGAAGGTAGGAACCCTCTAAGGAGAACGATTAAATATGAATAAGAATGTAGAAAGGTAAAGTTAAATACAAAATAGTTCTGAAAGTTCTACTTGAAAAATGTCAGTCTCTTTCAACATCTCTATTTATGAGCCTGGGATGCTGTTGAACTGGAGGTCCTCACTCCCGTATGCAAGGAGGGTTTGCTGGAGGTGGATTTTTCCTTCCCTTAAAAGGGAGTGGAACTCCCATCTGCTCTCGGCTGAAGTGCACAAGTTTCCCAACTCCTGCTTCTGAGGAGTGAGGAGAAACACAAATTTGCCCTGAGATAAGTTCTCACCTCTTCAGAGCAGTGAATAATTGATGAAAGCCCCGTTCTCAACTCGCAATGGGAGCGCAATTGTTGGAAGGGAAGGAACTCCTGGTGATGCCTGAAAAGGCATCCTAGACACAGAGAGTAGACAGAATAAGGGAATAAAGGTCGGTATTTATTTGAAGGGCCTTCAGAGGTACCCCTGGGGAGCCAAAGGCTATTGCCAAGGTGGACCCCAAGATGGACAACAGGTCATGTGTCCCTGTTTTCCCCACGGATGAGCAGAGAAACGACACAAAGTCCAGGCTCAGGGATAGATGGAAGCGCTTTAATGAATTCTCAGAAGGCTTTTATATGTTCGTTCACAATGTGTATTAAGTGGCATAAGGTAATTGGTTTTTTGCCATCCACCCCTTAAGGGGATTGGTCAAGTTCTAAGACACCCATCTCTGAATGTTTTTCTAGTTAGAGCCATAATAATTCTGCAAAACAACTTGCAGCTGCAAGAAGTTTACAAACCTGTAACATTGCTTTGAGTTACTCACATGGGAAAGACAGAGCTCTCACAAAATGCTGCAGAGAGCTGAAGAAATTCTCTGCTGGAGTTTTTTCAGCATCCATAGTCACGAGTTCTTCACACTTTTATAGGTTTTGTTCATTTGCATATCAGGGTTAATTCTCCAATTAAAGCTTCAGTTTAATGATGTAATTTCCTCAAGCTTGCCCCCCCTTCAGAGTCTTTAGTTTACATATTTTGGGCCTAGGACGGTCTGGGTGTCCTTGGAGAGCAGGTCTGGAGAGGCTTTGTTATGTTTACCTAGCACGGGAGAGCAGAAATTAACAGGCTACAAGTTACACACTACGCAGTACAGGATTTGAAAAATATAAAAGTTAAAACCTAAGGCATCCCTGGGTTTGAGGCACTGGTCACAGAATGCAGAAAGAGAAATAAATTAATGTAAATTGTGGGAGTGCCCCTGTACAGACTGGGGTATCCTGTAGGGGAAGGAGCTCCAGCCCATGCATGGATCAGATCCGCGCTGAAGGACAGTCCTGCCCTGGTGGAAGGCACCAGACAGAGGTGAAGATCCAGCTTAGGGACAGCCAAGTGCTGCAGAGATGTCTTTGGCACGAGGGAGAATTCTCCAGTCACCCTTTGCAACTCAGCTGTGAACAATCCCTTGAATGACTAAGCACTCCCTACACTGCAGATTCCTCGTGGAACCAGGGAATGTTCAAGTCAGAATGAACCCTGGAACACACCTTGGGGCCCTGCCATTGTCCTCTTGCTGCTGTTTGACTTGGAAATTGCAACTCTCCCTCCCAGGTTCATCTTACTCCTTTGTTCACTGAAGGTAACTCAGCCCTACTGGAGTAAAGATGTTGTTTATCTGCGAGGAGCTGTAAACCCAGTCTGAGAGTGGGAAAATAATATTTCATCCCTCCAAGTGCCAGCATGAGGACCATGGCTCAAGGGAATGCAATTTTTGCAATGAGACACTGCAGGAATTTCCGCTGTTTAGTGGAAGTTTCTCCCTATTGACCAATAATCCCTGGTAGCACATTCTCCTGTGAGCAGTGATCCTTCCCTGGCATCAGCCAGACCATTTGAAACGTGTTGCCTTCCACCATATGGTCCCTCAGCAGAAAAATAAAGGGAAATATTTAAAACATAATGCTTGAAACCCAAGATCTTCCCTCGTTAATTTGGCAGTTTGCAAAACACGGCATTTGTGAGAATCTGGCACCACAATTGTTGGAGCATCTCTGTCAATACAAGAGTGGAAAACAAACTCCCTGGCAGCAGCAGGGACAGCTGTGGGTACCCACTCCCTCCCTCTCTTTCCTACCAGGGAGTGCTTTTTTTAGCCTGAACTGTTGAGTGATTAGAGGGGGGGAAAATGTGAGATTAGAAATGTCTTATAAAAAAAGAAAAGACCTTTAAATGCAGTTCATGCTTCTGCAAAATAATTCTTCACAAACTTGGCAGTTGCTCTTAAAAAAAAAAATTAAAAATCAGCCACCTGCCATCTGGAAATAACTTACAATAATGGGGGGTGTGAGTGACAAAGGAATTAAATGTATTAAAAATAGAATTGTTTCTGCATGAAAAATTATACTGTGGCCACTTCCACCTCCCCAAGGGGCCTGCTCACAGCCTGGACCCTGCAGAGAGAGAGTTTAGTGCCACTTAGTTCTGATTTTGGGCATTTTGGATGTTCACCTGAGCTTCCCAGACCATCACTCCAGTGCTGCAGGTCTTTAAGGGAGACGAAATTAAAAGCAGCACAACTGAAATAAGATCAGGTTGCTTATGGCTGCACCAGCAGTTTCTGTGCATTCGGCTGCTAATTATAATGTTCCTTTTAATGCCGTTTATTTGCATATCTTTGGGTGTGTTATACAGCTCGCAAATCCTTAGCAGGCATTTGGAAACTATTACCCATTATTACTTCCTTAAAATCATAGCACTTAAATCAGGTCACCCAGCTGTTTAGCATCTGATAACAAGATTAGAGGGATTGATTGTACTCTCCATAAGACTGCAAATACCTATTAATCTAGGAGCATTTGGAAGTTCATCAAAATGATATTTTTCTTCTGAGAACGTTATAAACAGTTGAAAATACATTTGTAATTTGCAATGGGTATTTCAGGCTCTAAGGTACATTATTCTTTCTGAATACTAATCTTTTTAGGTCTTGCTGTAATTATTAGAACTTCACAGAGCAGATAGTTAATACTCCAAGTTTCTGCTATTTAGTATGGTGGAGCTGTCCCCGTTTTCATTAATTCCATCAATCAAACTTAACTCTCCTCCACCTCTAAGAAGTAATTATAATTATTTTTATGACCATATATATGCTAATGAAAGAACCATTTCATGACATTTTAATTAATTCTCAAAATGCTTATGGACTCAACGCTGACATTGTCCTGGAATGAGTGGTGCAAAGAAAAAAGTCAAACTTTAAAGTTATGGCTGATTGGAATAAAGCAGGAAATATTGGCAAACACAATTGGAGCCATCTTGGTAACTCATTTACTTTCTAATTCTCTTTTGTGTAATTATAAATAGAAATGCTTTCCTTTCAACGTAGTGGAAATCTACATTTTTTAAAACCGTGACACATGGGTACTTTAAAAATTTTTACTTTTTTACATTTTCCCGTTCCTTGACCTTTTCTTTGTTTTTTAAATCTGTTGGTCGCTCCAGCTCCCATCCCCTTCCTTCACTGTAAGAAAACAAGTGAGGAAACTCTGCAAATGACGAAACACTTTTATGAAAATGGCAACAAAATAGTAAATGGAAACAGCTCTGACTTCCAGAGGTGTTTTAAGCCACATCAATGCCCAGAGCAGAACTTGCTGAAGTCAATAAAATGTGTTTGAAAACCAATCGGATATTTTTAATAACAAAAGGAGTGGGAAGCTCCCAAATTTTTGATTTGGCTTTGAATTTCTTTGTTTCAGTTCTGAATCTCAGCCACAAGCAAATAATAAAATAAATGTGGGTTGATATTTTAGAATCATAAGTGACGCTCTGGTGACAGGGGAGTCATTTGTGATGGTGTTGCACAGGTGATTTATTGAGGAATTGGGTTTTGGGGAGCTGCAGAGAGGCAGTAGGGGAAGGCGCACTGTGGTGTTTGATGGTCTGTGGCCAGGTGGAAATGCCCAAACAGAAAGAAGTGTCCCTGCCCATGGTGGGGATGTTGGAATTGGTGATCTCTGGTCCATTCAACCCAAACCATTCTGAGAGTTATAAAATTAGACAAAAATCTGCCTTTCAATCCCCTTTTGATTGACCTCCCAAGGGAACTGACCCTGCCCCAGCCTGGGAAGTGCCTCCAAATCTCTCTGTCCCCCTTCAGCCACTCCAGGTGATGCCCACGGGATGCTGATTGAGCCAGTCCTTGCCTCAGGTTAGATTTAAACTCTTCAGATCCTTTTCTTTTCCCACCTAGGCCTGACCTCTCATTTTCTGCTCTGAATTCCTGCAGCCTCCTCTGACACATCAGTGAGGCAGCAGAGAAATCTCTGCCCGAAGCCCTGGGAAGCTTCAGCGTCCAGGGATTTGACAAATATTTGCTTTATAAGGGCAAACAAGGGTGAACATTAAAGATGTGAAATGTGTGCCAGCACTGGCCCAGGCAGCTTTCCAGTGAGGAATCCTGCAGAACCAACAGTGTCATTTCTTTTTCCACTCATCGTTAGCAGTGCCTTTGTCAGCACACGTTGTGTTCATCGGCCCTTTGCTGTCAGAACGGCGTTAAGGGCAAGTGCTCTGAGTTCAGCCAATCCTGGGGCACTGCAGTTCTTGTTCTTATGCAGGAAAACCTTAAAAATAGTGTAAATTGTTAGAGTTTGGAGGAGGGCAGGAAAAATCCAGGTGTTTATTCCTGCAGGGCAGCTAACAGGGGTCGGATTCTGGCCTGCCACATCTGGTGGAACACAAAACTTGTGTCTGTGCTGGGGATGGGTCCCAAACATGCCAAATCTCCTCCCTTCCTGTGCAGTTCAAACTTTTCCTCATCACCCCTCTCAGCACTGAGGGTCCTTCCTGCAGAAGCCAAATTTTGCCATTCCAGCCTCTGGGATCCAGCACCTGCCAGGCCAAAGGAGATGCAGCAGCTGCTGTATCAGATGAAACATCTTCATAATCCCCAGCAGGAGCAGATCTGATGGGCCGGTCTGCTTTGCTCAGGCGTGTGAGATGAGGTTTCCATGAGCTGGTTTTGGTGTCCAAGTGGAAGAGCTGCAGGCTGGAGCACACCCTGGTTGTTTATTTTCCTTCCATTCTGTTTAAATTTATTCCTAATTTCTCCCCCTTCACACAATTTTGGACTGAAAGCAGCCCTGGACCTTTTTCCATGGGCTGTTTCCTGGGTCAGTGAAAGGATATGAGCATCCCTCACTTGCCTGGAGGTTGAAATGAGTTCCATAGTCCTGGATCTTGATCTTAGGTGTGTTTTTTTTGTCAATAATTATTTCTAACCTAATAAAATTCCTGTAGGGAGAGTTAGTTCAGAAAGTGTTAAGTTAATGCCTGGATATAGACTGTTATACCATGTTCCAGATCTTTCTCTAAGATATTCAGGATATGTTTTGTCAGCCAAATTCTGAAAAAAAAGTGAAATAAAATGAATGAAAATGTATTGGTGGAAGTTTATAGATGCCATGCACCAGAACTTGCTTTTTGGGGTATTTTTATTTGCTTTTTTCCTATTTTTTTTCAATTTTTTTTTATTTTTGGAGTGTGTTTTTTGGTTGGTTGTGTTGTGGTTTTGGAGGTTTTTGGTTTGTTTTTGGTTATTTATGTAGGGTTTTTTCTGTTTTGTTTTGGTTTTTATTATTATTATTATTTTTAAATTTTATTTCATGAAAGTATTGGGTCACTACTGAGCTATATTTAATTTCTGTGCTTTTCACACACTTCCCAAATTCTCTCAAATTCTCTTTAAAAGCAGTTGGGAAACTCAGTTGGAAAGCCATGGGGGATGAGGCAGATCTGTTAAAGCAGCAGCAGATATAATTTTATTTTATTTTTGAAGTATGGGGCTTTGGGAAGAATTGTGAATTTTTAAATCAGACTGTAGGAAGAGTGCCTGGTGGAGTTGTGTGTAAACTTCCCCAGAGGACCTGGATTAAAGAGCTCAAATGGCCCTGTAGGACAAATTTCCTTGGACCCTGCTGCTTAAACCACCCCAAACTCCAGCAGAAGGAGTTCATGGTTGTCTGGATCATCCAGGAATTTCCCTTGGTGGCACCACAAAGAGGAGCAGTGTCAGCAGGGTGGTGCAGCCATGCTAAACTCAAATTCCACTGTGATAATAATAATAATAATAATAATAATAATAATAATAATAACAGTAATAATAATTCCATACTGGTTTGTACAGTGGCTGCTTTTTACTTTCTGTACTAAAACTTCTTTATTTTCTAAGGACAATTAATTCCGTGCAGTTCAGTATTTTTCTTTTTGCATCACAGTAGGGATAAACATTCCTCTAGCTCTCAAGAGCTGCTGTTTTTATTAAAAGAACCAGAAAAAAAAAAAACCTTGCTGCTTTTATCGACTGATACTTGGTGGGGTTTTTTATGAAGGCAGTAGGGAAAAATATCAACAGCAGTTTTTCAGGTGAACATTTTGCCTGGGACTGCCTTTCATGGCATGGTTTGTGTTTGAGCAGAGGACAAATTTCCAGTTTTTGATCCAGAGTTGTGTCAAACCAAACCAGAGCCCTGTGGTTCTGGCAGTGCAGACCCTGAAAACTCACCTCAGTTAAGAAAGAACTTCTCATATACAATGTTTCTGTATAAAAAACCTCACCAAAAAAACCCCAAAACCACTTGTTCCTTTTTTAATAATCGTGATATAAAGCATGCTATATTTTAAATGCATTAAATTCTGAAAAATCTGTGATACTAAAAACGCAAATAAAAGTTTTAATGCAAGGAAATAAATTATAGGAACTTCTGCTACCTGAAAATCAAATTGCAGATAGATGTGATTGAGACTTTGGAAAATAGGAGAGTCATGGGCAGGTAGATGATATTTAATGGCTCATGGAGGCTCATGGAAACTCAGTTTACACCTCAAAGAATTATGTAAATATCTGTTAAACCTGTCACTGCTGGGCCTGAAACACAGGGGATACAGAGCACCCCAAGCAGTGCCTGTAAAACCAGTTTTAAATCCTCTTAGGAAATACAAAGGTTAAGCAGGTCCAATAAATACCATCAAGGTGATAGTGAAGTGATTGGTGCCAGAACTGCAGGGATGTGTGCGTGGGATTGTAATGAAATTCCTGAGCATCTCAATGCATGTGGCTCTTGTTGGACCCAGGGAGCTGCAGAAAACTGCTCAGGCTCAGAAAACAATTAGAAAAACCGAAAACTGCGTGTTTGAATCAGTCAATGTGTCACTAAATTGGTATTTTTCTGTCATATTTGGATTCCCCAGGCTGTCAAATGGTGGAATTCTTGCTCTAGAAAGTGGCTCAGAGCTTGATTTCTTTGAACCAGCCCTTGCAGTGTGCTCTGTTGGAGATGGGGTTTGAAACTCGAGTTCAAAGTTCTGGTGGAAGAACTTTTATGTGTTTGTATCTTTCCATCCCTTCCCCTTCTCCACCCATCCCGTCCCATGGCTTCACAACACCAGTCCCATGCCAAGAGAGCTAAATTTTAGGGCAGAACAAAGTTATTCTTAATTTCATCCCTGTGACCTGCTCCTGCATTCCCAACGTGTGAAGCAAATTTATGCTTGGATTTGTGCCAGACCTCACTGCTGAAATGTTTTTCTTTCTTCTTCTTGCCTTCCCCAGCTCCCTGTAATATTGTGGGGGAAAAAAACCTTATTTTTCTTTGTGATATTTTCTAGATAATATTTCCTAGATAAATATTTTCTATTTTCTCTTCTATTGTTTTCTTCTTTTTAATAAAGCAAAAACCGTCACTGAAACTATTTCCAGAGGAAGGGACTGTTTATATTCAGAAGAAAAGCTTTTTAAAAATAGCTTTTCTTGGCTGCTTATAAATCTTTATCATCACTAAACTCCGGTAATCAAATAAGAACAGTTAAAACATCTCAAAAAAGGAAAAAAAATGGCTCTCCAGCAACCTCAGTAGCTTTAATGATCTGGTAAAAGACCAAACAAATAGATGTAATTATCATAAAAAAGCTATTACATAGCTCATCTCATTTGAATTGTTTATGGGATAAAAATTAAAGTGCTCAAAGCCATCAGAGGTTTCCTTTGCTTTCAGACACTGTCCCTTCCTACTGAGCTCAGTGAAGCCATTAAGGCTCTTACCCTGAGCAGGCCTTGGATAATGAAATCCATCCTGTTCTCTTAGCAGAGATAAAAAAAGTCTCAGTTTAGTGATTTATTGTCTGGGTTTCTGTATCTGCTGACCTCACCCGAGCGCTCGTGTCCATCTGGGTCTCCAGATATTCCTCACGGGCACCCAAATCTCCTGAGTCTCTGGTGAGAAGGTAGTTTGAAATTTATATAGGAATAATATAATCTCAATTTCCTGTTTTCAATGAAACAAAATAGTCCTGGGTGAAAACACCCTGAATTATGGATTAATTTGTTTCAGTTTAAGGCTCTGTGTCTTGGACAGGGCTTTGCATTGGAACCTGTGCTGTCTCTTGGTGTGCAGTTAAAGCTTTCCCCCTAAATTTGCCCTCTAAGTGCTTCTATTCTTCCCATAAGGAGCAAAATACCTCTTAAAATATCTATTTTTCCTCTAATATGCACAAAGATTAACTAATTTCCCTTTTCCCAGTACTGACACGCAACAAACTGTGTTCACAGGCAACTTTCAATGAGTAGATATTTATTATTTATTATTTTTCATGATTTCGCCAAATGTTTCAAGGTTTGTTCCTCTTGTTTGTGCTCTGAATGGGTTTTGATTTTTGGTTTTGTTTTTATTTTTTATTTTTTTTGAATATAAACCTGTAAAGCCAAGAGCTGTGTACTCAGTCTTTATTCCTGCTGCGCGTTGCTGCCCCAGACAGAGGCTGTCACCCAGCTTTAAGGACAGGTTTCTTTCTGCCACAGTGACTGATTTGCCCCATAAATCAGCCCCCACATAAAACTCACAAGGAACAAGTGGTAGGTCAGGAAGCAATGAACTGATGGTGAGAATTTTATTCCTTGCTTGGATTTCTCCCTCTCTAATTCCAGTTTTAACCATTTTTATCCCTCCCTCTAAAGGCTGCACTTCGTTTTAACCTCTAAGTGAGCTTGGGCTGGGCGTGAACAAACCTAAGGAAAAAATGGGGAGCAAAATCCAGGCAATCCTAGGAAAACCTGGTGCTTTTTATTGCCTCTGGGTGGAACCCTGGTATAAATAAAAGTACTTTGTGTATCCTGGCTGCAACCTTTATGCAGAATTTATTGTGAAGAAAGCCCTAGGTGGATACATGAACAAAGTAACGTTTGCTGCTACTAAATTTAGGGGGGGGAAAAAATATCAGTAATTGCTGCATTGCATAAGTGAATTAAAGAGTACCCAAGAAAAAATAAGAAGTGCTCCTGTAAGTATCAATATATGGCATTATGTTGATTTAATACACACAAACGAGACACAGTAAATATAATACAAAGGTTTTTAACACAAATAGGTGGGGCTCAGTAACCAGGGATCAAAAAACGTGCCCGAGAACGCTGACATCTGTTCAAAGGTGTTGTAGATGGCTACAGTTGTGAGGTACCTGTAACTTCTCTACAATTTTGTAGGAAACACAGATTTTTGGAGAATTGGTGGACAGAAACCTTAATTTTGAAAGTCATATCCACTACTAGTTATAAGACGAGGAAGAAATTGTTGTTTGCCGGAAGAAAATGGAAATTGATTTTGATATTCTGCTGAAAAGCCACCTTAGCACCTTGGTGGGGTTAAATATTCCTGTTTCTTAGTGAAGTATTTGTTATGAACGGCTTTGAAATTTGCTGTATTTTGGTAGGCTGAGTATCTAAAATGCTGTAAAACCAAGGACTGGGCTGGAGAGATGCATTGCCAGATTTCCATTTCCATACCCAGATTTCTGCTGCTGCTGCTGATTCGGGGTTGGTGGGGTCTTTTCATCTGTCCCTGTCCTTTGTATCTCCCCTGTCCTGGGAACCATTCCACCCTTTGCTCCTAATTAATTCTCTGAAGAGCAGCAGGATGATGGAAGTGTCTCTGGGGGAGGAGGCAGCTCTGTGGAGGAAGGAGGTGCTGGATTATTACCAGCAAAAGACCTGCAGGGAGAACTCCTGTTCGAGGGTGATCGGTGCCATTACGAACAGACATTGCAGGAGAAATCAATCTAAAAAAAAAGCCTTTAAATCTTGCAAGGATGTCACCAACTCTCAGGGACACACAGGTGCATTTTCCTCTTTCCATTCTTGCCAAAAGACCCCTGGGGAGCAGGTTTCCATTTGCACCAGGCATGGTACAAGCGGATGATTTCCCCAGCGAAGAATCTGCGATACGAACAGACAAGATAACGTCTGACGGCTTCCAGATCTCAAGTGGCAGAAGATATTCTTGCCGTGGGCTGAGGGGTTGCAGTTTGTCAGGTTCTTCAGGGGAATGAGCAGGGTTTGGCTGGAGAGAAGGAAAAAGGTGAGAAAGGGCCCAGGGAGAGTGGCAGGGGGAGAGAAGAGGGAGACAAGGCATCGGATGAGGCGAGGATGTTCTTTCTCACCTCTGATAGGGCGGCTTTGAAAATGAGTATGAGCAGAAATAGGGAAAGGCGAGAGATTTCCATGTAAGCTCTTCCCATCCCAGTGATGGCAACCTGGGTGGGCAGCAGCAGCCACAGCTGCCTGCAAGAAGAGGAGGTAGATTTTGTTGGAATGTAGTGAAAGCAGAAGAGAACGAAGCAGCAACAATGGAAAATCAAAGTTTTTCTCTCTTTGATCTTTGTGAATCTCCCCACAGCCATATTTTATCATCATATCCTTGTCTCCCCTGCTAATTTCGCTGCCTTGGCAAGCACAGTATAAGATCTTTTTTCTTTATTTGTTTTAAAGAATTTCAGCTGTAAGACCAATGCTACTTTGAGTTCAAACTTGAGGTGACTGTGATTGTTTTGGCTCTCAGGGTGGGGAGATGAAAGTTGCTGAGACGACAAAATGCTTCAGGTTGAGATGGGAAGTGTCTGCCGTGGCAGCTTTCCAGCCCCTCCCGAGTGATTATGGCTCTGTTGCCTGATTAAGTGCAGGAAGGAGATTTGAACTTTAATTTTCCTCCTGTGATTCACTCCAGTAACACCATGTGCTGTATTATGTAGGATACGTTTGCACACGTATCCTGTAAACACATGGGACAGGCACTCTTGAACAGGGAAACGGTGGAAAAGGATAAATGAAGAAACAGACACAGGAAATGAGGAATTTGAATCATGTTTGGTGCTAGGAGGAGTTGCATGGCACAGCCATGAAGTACAAGGGCACTGAAGATCTCTTAAATGAAGACATCCTAGACAAATCTTAAAAAAATGTTTCATTTAATTTTTTCTCCTTTAAATGAAGAAACCTAAAGTCCTCACTTCAATAAAAATGCTTCACCCTGTGGTCTGAAATAATTTGCTCTCTTAGTGCTCTTCACAGTGTAAAATAATTTCTTGGGGCTCCAGTTGGAATCCAGTGGTGCACTAGTTCTGTATGAAATGAGAATTCTGTGTTAGGTGAAATTTATGTGCATTTGTGTTTATATTTGAGTTTGTTCCTGGCTTGTGTCAGATATCCCTGAAGTACCAGGTCAGCAAACTTGTAATTGCCTCACAGGAACAAGGAATTGGGTTATAACAAACATCGTCCTTTGCATAGCAGTGAAGAAATAAGAAAAAAATAAAGAATGGATTTGAGCGGTTTGAACTGGTGTAAATATCAAATCAAATTCCTTTAAAATGTGAACGGTGCTCCTTGATTTTGGGGAAACATCCTGGAAGCTAAAAGTACTGAAGTTGGCTCTTGGGTGAGTTATCCTCACGTGCTCAGCTGAGCACCTGGTTGATAACTTTTCTTATCGGTGAAAACACCATTGTCCTGCAGTTCAGGGAGTTTTGGAGTCGTTTCCTAGGGGTTGGTATTCCATCTTTTCACCCCAGAGCTGTTCCCAGTTTGCATAACATCTGACAGCAACTTTCTTATCTTTGAGATGACAGCAACTTTCTTATCTTTGAGACGTGGAGACGAGAGTTGGTGATCATGGAAGACAAATATAGGCAGTACTGATTACTGAAAATGATTGATAAACAGGGCGGGGAATGGGGACAAACGTGGGACACAAAACGGCAGAAACAAATGTTCAGATTTAGAGTTCTGTCCTCAAAAAGTCCCCGCCTGTCAAATAGGCGGAAATAAATCACGAGAGTGTTGGCATTTGGCATTTCCCAGCGACAGCGGTGACATTCGTGAGATGTATGCTGGGAAGTCACTGCCCACAGCAGGTTTGTCCAGCGTGTGCAGCTCTCCAGGAACGGGAACTGAACTCAAATGTGTTCTGGAGGCTGCAGAACAGGAATTTTCTGCTTCCCGGGGCAGGCTGGAGCCTTGGCTGGTCACAGCCTGGGGCACAGGGTCCTGGTTTGTCACCCACACGGTCCGAGTGCCACCGGTGTCACGTGGGAACAGCCAGACAAAGCAGTGTGAGGGAGCTGAGCTTTTATCTCAGAACTTCAATGGTTTAAAGTTAACAATTGACCAGGATCTGCCTCTCTTGACACCAGTGACCAATTTCCCATGGATTCTCACAGAGCTGTGTTTCATCCACACGCTCCTGGTACCTTTTCCTTCTGTGCTTCAGCTGAGTTTTAGAAAATGGATCAATATTTCAGTTTTCTGCTTAAAGCTTTTCTTTTCCTAGTTCTCATAACACCAACAAGAAGAGAAGCTGGCTCCTGGTGGCCTCGCGCCCCGCCTCATCAGGTTAATCATTTTTATTCCTAATTTGTTATATGTTTTAGTCTACACCTGGCTGCCATTTTTTGTGCGTGCAGACTAAAAGCTTTGTTTATTTGAATCAGAGAGTCCCTAAAATTGGAGAAGACCTCTGAGATCAAAAAGTCCACCCACTGATCCAGCCCTGCAGGTCCACCACGAAACTCTGTTCCTAAGCACCACATCTACATGGGGTTCCTTCATTAAGGCCTTTGAATTCGAAAATAACTAATGAGGCAAAATAATATAATCCCTTATTAGAGGTGTTCTTTTCCTCTTCTTATTTTATGGAAGGAAAATAACTAAAAGGTCAGAAAAATTTTGCATGTCCTAAGCTGATGTTGGATGGTTTATTTTTTGAGTTACAATATTTAAATGCCGAGCGTCCACAGGAGATATAAATTATTCATTATAATTAGAAAAATGTAATTTATAAAAAAAATCATTTATTGGTGACTAAGCAGCAGATTCAGTGAGAATGTTTCTTCTTTTGTACAATAGCTGTGTACTTTGAGATAATGTTCTAATTAACCTAATTGCAGCTATTGTATTGAACTGTAGGTTGAGATCCAAAGTGTCATGGCAACATGGAGAAAAGCTCTGCAAGCCTCTGCTTTCTCAGTAGAGTCTCAAAAATAGCTCTTTATTCTAGGAAATAAGGAGGTAAATCTTCTTAACAAGATAAAGCTTGAACCAAGAAAGAATTTTCCCCTTTGCACTTGATGGTAAAGCATAAATTAAGGATTTCTGCTTCAATTTAATTAGCATAAGCCATCATAATAATGTGCCCCATAAGTGTTTGCTTTTCCTGTCTCGAGCAAACCTCCTGTGCTCAAGAGATTTACTGTAAATCATTGAATATTAATTTCTTGGATTTTATTGAAGAACATTTTACACAGTCGGCTTAGGAGAGAGAACAATCATTTTCTTTCCTTTGCAGGAAAGATCTTATTTAACACAGTGATATTAACTAAAAGGGACTCCATGAAATGCTGCTCCAGTTTTATGATCTTGCTAAACTCCGGAGACTTCTAGGAGTGGGAATTTCAGAAAATAGGAAGAGGATGTTTTAGCTGTGTCTGACTCAAATGCCTGATGTTATTAAGTCTCTCTGTTCCCCACAACTCATGTGATCTTTCATTTCATTAACACTTGTAATGCTAATTAGCACACTGCTTCTCAGTTTAATTCATAGAAATATATGATTCCATACCGGCTGAGTAATGATTGCACAAGTGCCATAAATTCAGAAGGGAGCTTGGTATGAGTAAAGATCACAGTTTGGGGCTAATAAATTTTATAAGTTTAAAACATAATGGATTAGAGTCTATTTGCACTCTGGTGCTCTGGTAATATCATCAAAGCAAAGGTTTTTACTGCATGTGCTATTTCCCCTAAATTAAAAGCCTTGCTTAATATCTACAGCTCATCCTCCACATCTGGGGTTTTGTTTGGGTTTTTGAGGGCCTTTTTTTTGTTTGTTTGGGTTTTTATTTGTTCATTTGTTTGTTTGTTTTCTCCCTGAGGATCAAAGTTCATCTGTACTGGACTCCATTTCCTCTGGCTCCTCGTGTCAGTGCTTTCTGGAGAGCTCAGAATAACTCCCAGCAAATTAAAATTTCATGAACTTCTCTGTAGCCTGTCGTTAACTGATTTGGGAAACAAATATTTACGAGGTCCATTTGGTTCCCATACGTTTGCCTGGGAAATTGGGCAGCTGGGAGAGACCTTTTGCCAGGACCACTTGTGTTGTCCAGGACCTTCTGCTCCCCACCACAGCCCTGGTGGGACACTGGGGCTTGACCTTAACTGATTACTGGAATTTTCTGCTTCCAAGCATCCCCTTCCCACGTATTCCACTTCCCAGTGTAGCTAACATTCTTCTTTTCACACAGAAAAGCCTCCAGGAAAATACGTCCTTAACCCTGGAGTTTGCCTTGGGTGGCTGGAAAACACAGACCTGAAAAAGAAATGTGAAAATCGGGATTTTTTTTCTTCTCTCCTCTAAATCCCAGCCCAAATAGCAACTTAGGAGGATGTAGAACACATATTGGCTCCCTAGGAAACACAAAGTGATAATAATAAAAGGGATTTTTTCCTGGAATTCTGGAAATATCCTTAGTTCCATAAGTAGGAGGAGGTGATGCCTCTCATTGTGGTAGATTTGGTAAAATAAAGGCCAAATATTTATCTGGGTGTCACAACAGCTGCTCACAAATATTTGCCAAGCTCCTGGTGATGGCATTTCACACCCAGCTGTTGGATTTGTGGAAACAACAACCTGCACAAATGAGTCGGGAGACTTGAATTTCCGTCTCTGCCATTGTGGAGCACAAATGTAACTTCTCCAAGGAATTTTGTGGTCACAAACTTTTCTATTTGCCAAGCAAAGCTGGTCAGGAGGCAAATGCAGCTGAAATACGAGTGCAGAAGTGGTGACCAAAGCAGCACTGTCTGCTCCACTGCACTTAATTTCCTTTGTGAGACTTCAGGCACTTAAAGTAAATCCCAAACTGAGAAGTGGCTGCTTCTCCCCGGCTGTTGGAAAAGCTGGAACACTGGTTCTGGCTTTTATGAGCTGCAATATAAATCTCAACGAGTCCTCCATGAATAAAATGAATTGCAGTCTCCAAAGTTCTCTCTTTTCGCTTTAAATTGAACTGGTACTTATTTCTAAACTTGTTTTTTTTCTCTCCCTCCTGTGCCTAAGTGAAAATGTTTTCTCTAAATAGTTTTAAGTGCTTAAAAGAATATGTAATTTTATACTTCCTAAGCCCCTTTCTGTCAGAACATAAGAGGTCCACAGAGATTAAGGATTCAATTTAAAAGTAATCAAATACTCATTTTTCCTATGAATATTTAGACCAGTGACTTGCCAGAACTCACACCTGAATCTGTCACATTCTGGGGGGTTTTTTCCCCATCATTTTTCCCCACCTCTGCTCATTCACAGGATGTTCTTTTCAAGCTCTGACTGCCCAGCATAACCCAGAAACACACGAGCAGAACCAAAGGCCTCCAAGAGCAGCAGGAAAACCCATCCCAGCCCTGAACTTCTGCCTCAAAGGCAAACGTGAATCCGGAGAGTCTCAGGAGCAGCATTTTCTGTCTGGAAAAGGCTCTGGAGGCTCCAAACCGAGCTGTATTGCAGAGTTGATGCTGCAGTTTGTCACCTCCGAGGCCCCTCAGCCACATTCAGCTCGTTCTGCTTTGCAGCTGGAGCCTTTCCTTTGTTTCTCCCCGGGACATTTTATAAGTAACAACAAACCGCAAAACGTAAGCGGGCGACATTTGAAATGTATTTCTTTAATGCAACCAAAACTTGTCTTTTTTTTTTAAATCCTCACCTTTTTTTTTGCCAGTGGGGGTTACCAGTTCCTCAGTTCCTCTGGTGTGCTGAGGTGTTGCATCGTCTGCAGCTGCCAGGAGCTCTTTTCTCCCTAATAAATGTCAGGGGCTGTTTTGCTAATTCTTCTCCTGCACCTCAGCCCTCCTCATTTGTTGTCCCAACGACAATGACATCTCTCCCAGAGACACTTCCCCCCGAGCTGGCACCTTATTTATTTCTTCCTCTGTCTTGCCTTGAGGAACATGATAAACGTGAAGACAGTGCAGAAGGTTTCTCACTTTTGTTTCAATTTCCTTAAGCTGCCTGGTAGAGCTGTCTCGAGTTTTGTCTGGCCAAAGCAGATGTAAATCTCTCTATTATTATTTTTTTAAAATAAAATTATTTTTTTAAATATGCATGTAATATTACAATGATTGGAGAAAATGACTGTATTTTATTTTATTTTATTTTATTTTATTTTATTATTTAATTTTATTTTATTTTTTATCTTATCTTATTTTTATCTTATTTTATTTTTTTTTGTTTTTATTTTATTTTATTTTATTTTATTTTATTTTATTTTTTTTTATTTTATTTTATTCTATTTATTTTATTTATTTTATTTTATTTTATTTTATATAATATTTTATTTTATTTTATATAATATTTTATTTTATTTTATTTTATTTTATATAATATAATATTTTATTTTATTTTATTTTATTTTATTTTATTTTATTTTATTTTATTTTATATGATTCTTTCAGACCTTCCTGTTTGACCTCTAAACAGCACAACCAACACTTTTGGCTCAACACTGCAGAACCAAACCTGATCATTCACAAAAATACCTGGTGGTAACTTAGAGAATTCAAGGAATGAAATACCTTTAAGACCCCCAAACAAATTAACATCCAACAAATGCTGCTGCTGAGACTGCAAACCTTTAAATTCCCCTCCCCCCAAAACCTTTTCAGCTTCTTGGAGAGTTTTGCAGAGATATTTTTGTTAGATTTTCCCACCAAATTTATATTAAGGTGAACATTTCTTCTCTTTCTAGCTCTCACCCTGCAATAATTCCTACTGCTCTGAGAATTTCTGCTGCTGCTCTTTTTAATCTTTTCTGTTGCTCAGTTCTCTCTCAGAGGAAACGTTCTCTGCCCTGTTGCTCTCCTGATCACTCACCTCTCTTTAAATAAACATTTCCTTCCCACTTCCTCTTGCATTGGCGGCTGCGATGGTTATTGGGAGAGTAATGCTCTCAGAGCAAGAAAATAAAAATGAATTCAGGCTCAAGTTTCTTCAAAGGTCGGGAAGGATCCAAGGAAAGCTGATGGGAGCCAGGGGTGTAATTTACCTGTCTTGAAAATCCTGGCCACAGGCAATATTATTATTATTATTATTATTAAGGAACCTGAGTCAGATCCTTTCCACCACCCAGGAAGATTTCTTTTTCCAACCCAAAGACCACAATAAAAAAAGCAACCAGGAAAAGAAAAATGCCCAGAAATATCTCAGATCTCATCTTGGCATATATGAGTCAGACAACAAAAGCTCTGAAAATATAACAATTTTTTACCTGATGAGCAATAATTCAGGTTAATGGAACATCAAAAAAAAAGAAGGAGATATGGACTTCATAATGTTGGAATAGATGACACTTTTAAAAGAAATAAAATTCATCCAGCACAAGGAAAAGTTATGAGTACAATTAGGAGGAGACAGCAGCTGGAAAAGCAAAGAGAAAATGGTTAAAGGAAAAGCTGAGAAAGCATGAAAATAAATATCCAGCTGTGTTCTACACAAATGTGCAAAGATTTATGGTGTGTCCTTACCTCCTCCATTAGTACCAGAAATATTGCCAAGTCTTCAGAAAGGAAAACCTTCAATTAAAATGTTAGCTTTAAAAAAGGTGTTGGTTTGCACATGCAATGAAATCACTTTGCAGTATTTTTACCAACAGGTATTTTGTCATAAGATGTTTAATATTTAATGATTTTTTCAAGGGCTGCTTGCTGCTGTTTCACTCAACCAAAGATCAGGCTGGGCAATGAAGTATTTCTTTAAATCCTTGGTGTTTGCAATGTGGAAATGGCCTCAAGTTGTGCCAGGGGAGGTTTAGATTAAATATTAGGAAAAATTTCTTCATAGGAACGATTGTAAAACACTGGAACAGGGTGCCCAGGGAAGCTCTGGAGTTACAGCCCTGGATTTGTTTGGAAATGTGTGGATGTGGCACTTGAGGCCTTGGTTTAGTGGGGAACATAGCGCTGGTGGTTGATGGTCGGACTTGGTCTTAAAGGTCTTTTCCAGCCTTAATGACTCCATGGTTGGGTTTGAGGGTGCTGGTGAGGACTGGCAGCAGTGCCAGGGACTTTCTCTGAGAGTTTCTGTGAAGTTTTTGTGTGGATCCATCAGGTGAAAGAGGGGTTTGATCTGTCTGGTATCAGCTTTGCTGCGCCTCTGAATTTGCCTCGCAGCCTCCAGGGCTCTCAGGATGCCTTGAAGCTGCACAGTATCCAAACTTCCCCAGTGCTTCCCCTGCAGCATTAGTTCAGGTTTCTCACAAAGGTGCTGAGCAGGTGCTTTTTTCCTCCCATAAAATAAACAGTGTGTCATGAAAATGTATTTTCACACGGCATGGAAAAACAGCCTGATGTTGTAAAGCGCTACTGCAAGGGCTGGGGAGGCACTACAAAGTCTCTGTCCCTGGTGGAAGCGTGAGGAAAATCAAACTGCTGAGTGTTACAGATCAGCTTTAGAGAGGGAATTCATGCTTCTGCTTACAGATGAAGTTGTCCTAAACACAGATCCAAGATTCAAAGCCTATTCCCCAGTGAGGCATCCTGCCCACACCTGCTGTCTTAAGGATTAAATGGAGTTGTGGCTTAGGGAAAAAAACCAAATAGGATTTTTCCATTTGCTTGAAAAACCTCTCCGTTGTGGCTGTGGAAAAATATCCATTTATAATTACAATGGCGCTGCATTGCTTACATACAGCTGGGTTTATATTTCTTACTCAAGGAAGCACAACCTGTTTCAGTTCTAAGCAAGACTCCAACTGATTGCATTTATCCAGCAAAAAATTCAAAGGGAAAATCAGCATTTTCATCCTTCTCCCCAGAACAGTACCTGAGTCTGCCTGTCCAGCCCAGAAAAAAGGTTTCAAAGTAAAAGGCCCTTCAAGGACATCCAGAAATGAACTTCGTGTCATTAAAGTGTTTGTGTGGTTTTCCAGCTGATTCACAGACACTGTAATTCAAAGGCAGTCGTTCCATGAAGGTTCAGCAGCAAAAGATTTCCTCCTCCAGGACTCTGCAAGGTTTTGTTCTGGTACATTCTAAAAAAGACTTTGTGGAAATCTGAGCTTTTCCTTAAAGAAACCAAAAAAAATCCAACTGCAAGACACACACAGAGACACAAAAAACCCAAACACACTTTTAGCAATAAGAAAAAAAAATGTTCTTTGTATTTATACATTATAAAAGGTCAGCTGCCTCTGTTCAGCAAGGTAATTCAATCAGATTTTTGGATTTTGCATCTATTTTACTTATCTATCCATTTAGCAATATTTAGAAATAACATCTATTTTGGGGAAAAAGAAAAAGAGCCTCAAAATTGGGCTGATCTTTAAGTACTTCAGCAGAGAGGCCAAGGACATTGTTAGAGCACTGTTTGAAATGTGCTCTTACCCACATTAACTTTCCCCAAAACAGCATTTTGGCGGTAAATTTCAAGAAATTTCTGCAGTTTGCCAGCAGTGGGGGAATTACCCCATCCCTCAGATCCATGAGGAAGGTTTGCCCTGTGTCAGCCTGCAAGTTTTGAGTGCAGTTCTGTCACATTTGCAAAATAAATTCAACACAAACTTCAACACCTTTGGAGGGAAGGAGAGAGGTTTTCCTGCCTTTTAAACAGCTGGGGAAGGTGAGAGCCAGCCTGTCCATAGGAACACAAAGTGCTGAAATACACAATTAGGAGAGGTGTCTAAGATTTTAAGTGAACAGTGCCACGCTGTCAGCAGCAGCTCCAGTGCACTCCTGCGGTGACATTCGCTATAAACCACCTCAAAATGAAAAATAGGGGTGAGCTGACGTGTGGAGTGTCTGAGGTCTCTGTGCTGCTGCTGGATATTCCTTCAGAAGGAAAGCAACTGACAGGAGCAGAAACCACAGAGGTGATTACCCTGTAATTAAATGGAAGTAATAAAGGATCGAGGTAACAAAACATGGGGCAGGACCCGTGGAAATAGGAACAAGAGTCGGCTCAGGGATTCTGCAGGAGGAGTTCAGGTGTGATAACTGCAGTGGCTGCTTGTCTCTGGTGCCAGGTTTGTGTTTTCTGGCAGACAAAGCAGCCCGTTCCTGTTACCCCCACGTTTCCTCCCTCACTGTGTCAGTCACACTGAGGTTTAGAGATCCCTAGGAATTGTGAGGGACCTTGGCAGTGCTTCTCCTAAAACAACCCCTCTCCCTCCCCACAGCAGCTTCACCTCCAGCAGGACTTTCTCTAGGATCAGCCACACCTTTTCTCCCAGCTGTCAGTGATGCCTTAGGTTTTAACTTTTATATTTTTTTAAACTCTGTACTGCTTAGTGTGCAACTTTGAAGCTTCTTGTAGCCTGTTACTTTCTGCTCTCTCGTGCCTGTTAGACACAACAAAGCCTCTCCGGACTGCTCTGCAAGGACACCTGGACCATCCTGAGCCCAAGGGGTGTAAACCAAGGAGTCTCTGAAAGGGGGGTAGCTAAGGGGAATTACATCATTAAACTGGGGCTTTAATTGGAGAATTGACCCTGATATGCAAATGAACCAAACCTATAAAGGTGTGAAGAACTCGTGACCTGTCGTCCATCTTGGGGTCCATCTTGGCAGTGGCCTCTGGCTCCCCAGGGTGTACCTTGAAGGCCCTTCAAATAAATACCTACTTTTGTTCCTTTACTCTGTCTGGTCTCTGTGTCTAGGAGGCCTGATAAGGCATCATCAGACTCCAGCCTAATTTTCAGTTCAGTAGATCCCACATTATTTTAGGAGAGCTCTCTCTGCTCTATTTTAGTGCAGCCAGCACAGCCAACCAAGTGCTGCCTTCCCAGCCCGGGATCCCAGGATTAAAAATATTTCTTCTGTCCCACACTCCTCATCTTGCATGAATTTAATTTCAAACAAATCTGAACAGAGGTAGAAAAAGAAATGATGATGGAACCCATCTGCTTCAAATGCTTCAAGGTTTGAACATGAGGTGTTGAATGTTTCCTCCTGTTTATTAAGAGATAATAGCAAATGGAATTTGTTAAATAACTTCAAATAACATTCTTAGTAAAAACAAATTAGCATTTTTTTCATCAAGAACAATTTCTATTATTTACCAACTCATAGAGTTAATTTTAATAAGCTGAAAGCAAGTAATACTAATAGTAAATAGTTCCCCCTAAATTCTGCATGGAATGCAGCAGACCTTTACTAATTCACATTTTGTTAATCCTCACTCTTTATAACACACAAGAGCCTCTCCCTTCACCTCCTGCCTCTTTGAAAAGATTTAATATCATGTTTCAGTGACTTCTCAGACTGCTGGAATCACATTATTTATACAGCATAAATAATTAAACGAGACTCTCTTTTTAAAATTAAATGAGCCATGATTTCTGAACTGGTTACCTTCGTTAGGAATAGTGCCAGGAGCTGATCACCTCTTATAGGCAATTCAATGTTCACTGACCTCTGGCTCTGAGGCCTCAGAATTAGGAAGGTCACCACAGACTGAGTGGGATGAATATGGACTGAAGGGTTCCTATGATTTTTCTTCCCTCTCCCCATTTTCTTGGAAGCCAAAGTCATTTTTTTTGGTGAATATGTGTCCAGGCGGTTCTGCTGCTCAGCAGTCATTCCCATGTCACACACACTGGGGCTGTTCTCACCCAGTGCTCCTTGTGGAAACCTCAAATTTATCACTATCAGATTTATAAATATCAATTTGTCACTTTTCTCCTTGCTCCTACTTCCCATTGCCAGTCCATCACTGAGCAGAGCCCACAGCCAAGGCTGATGTGGGACTATTTCCAATGGTTCCCTGTGATTGCTGCCCTTTTAGGTAATTTACTAAAATTTTGTTTTTAATTTGTCACGAATGCCATTTCCATGCATATTTAAAAATACAAAAAAATAAGCCTGCCCTCTAACCAAGTCCTCTCCCTGTGGCAGCACACGGGCAGGGAGGGTGTTGAATTAGGCAGGGCAAGTTGGAAAATTTAAATGCATGGCTTGTTTTAAACCTCACAGAGTAATATTTGTTTCGAGTTACCTGAATAAATCTCTGCTTAATCCCCTGGTGATGACAGTCAGAATTTCTCAACTCTAAGCTTTCTGTGTTAACACCCAGAAATCCTGATTAGCCACACAGACACTTGGAGGGGCAGATCCAAACCATAGGCAGGCTTGGGAAAGCTGTTTGTAGGGAACAGAGCTACAGCAATAAACCATGCTGCCTTCAGCCACTTGGGCTGGGGGTCTGGGACTGAAAAACACCCCTAAAATAAAAATATCTGTCCTAAAGGTGGTTAATGTCTCACAGCCAATTCACCAGCAGCCAGGACTGGGCATTATTGAATATTGAAGGTGTGAATACGCTTCAGTTGTGCAGATAAAACTCCAAATTAATTCAGGTTGGATTACACGCATGTAATTACAATGGCTTGGCCTCTCCGTGCATGTGTTAGCTGCAAACAAATGAGATTTGTTTGATGTTTCACACTGCACCACGGATAAAAGGTCTGTAGCAAATAGCAAACCTATTGCTTTGATCCCGTGTTGAAACATAGGAATGTAGATTAAGGTCTAAATCCAATTCTCAGGCTCGAGGAAACTTTTCTGATCATAGCACGGGCTGAAGGAAGGGTTTATGTCTTGGGGTTTTTAATTAATAAAGAAAAAGGAGAGAGAAGAATCTGTTTTTTCTTGTCTTCAGTAATTACTTTCTTGCATCGTGGTCAGCAGTGCAGATTCAGAGATAAAAACAACCTCACAAACCTCAAACACAGGGGCTGCTACATTTAGAGAGAAAGAAAATCTCCCTTCTCCTGTTCTCTGTTACACAGGGTGGACTGCATTTAATCAGCCAAACACATTCCAAATTCAACAGAACAAAAATCCAGAGCGAGGCTTTTTTAACCATTTGGATGGAATTTCTGATGGTCACAGCAATAGCTGTCCCAGAAGGTTAAGAAATAAATTTCCATGAGCAAAAACTTTCTGATCTGTAGGAATGAGAGCCCCACTGTGCAGAGTTTTGGCGAACAACATAAACGATGTAGAAAAGAAAATATATAAGTGCTTCTATGAGGACATTACAGCATTTTAGGATCTTCACTACACCACATTTTCATTTCCCAGAGAACTCCCGTGTCCCAACAGGTCCATTCTCCAAAGGAAAGGACCTAGTGGGAATAAGCACAATACCAATTTCTCTGAAATAAAAATCCTGCATGCACCTTATGCAAAGGCCACTTTAAGACTGAGTTCATAAAGAGCAGGAATATTTGTTTGATCCTCTCCAGGAATATTTTATAGCAGCAAAGGATCTACATTTCCTTTAGAAGTTACCCAGTCATTCCCTCACTCATTTATAACTGTATTTTTTTCAATCACTTGGTCACCGAAACCACAGAAATGTTTTCTCTTTGCAGTGCCATGCCACCCCTTGTTTATTCCTCCTGATAATTTATTTTGAAGTAAACCTGCAGATCTCTAATTAAAAAAGTCAAAACGCCGGATTAATTACAAACCAAGAGTATTTTGAAAGCAGGACAGAAAATAAACAACTGTAAAGTGAACAGATGGGATTACAAACTGAATTGCCATCATTAGCATTGGGAGCCCAATAATTAGTTATTAGAATAACAATGCATGTCTAATATTAATATGAGATAACACAAATGCTGTTATAGGGACAGAAGAAGGAAGTAAAATTGGAAGGGTCTAGTGAGGATAATTGGAGCTGGACTTTCTGCTAATATTTAGGTTTGACTTGTGGAGATAAATTCTGATTTTTGTGGACAGAATCCTGATTTCCCAGGTTTTAAAGCAGAAAATGCCCTACGAATCGTTTGTTGAAGACTTCTGATGACCCTGTACAATTTCAGAGATCTAAAGTTTTCTGTCTAACAACACATGACTTTCTGGTTTATTTGATGAGTCTAAACCTGGGTTTATGGGGGGATTTGAGGTCTAAGAACTAACAGCAGATATAAAGCAGGAGATGTTTAGAAATACGAGTATGTTGAAGACTGGCATAACTGGCTGTGAAATAGACTGTGAGCAAGGGAAATGGCCTTTAAATGTTGAACAGGGCATTGATCTCCTGAATTTCCAATAAGTATGGTGCAGATGAGGGTGTTTAAATGATAAATAAATCTGTACGTGGGGTAAAACAGGGTTTTTCCACAGTTCTAATAAATGGCAGTTTATATGAGTTGATTGTGATGGGTTGCTTTACAAAGCAAAAACCAACCCTAAACCATGAACATTGAGATAATTTAACAGAAAACTGGAGTCAGTGTTATTTTATTCTGTTAACTTTAAGCAGTTTTACTTGGATTGGAGAACGAGGAAATCTTAATGAAACAATTGTACAGTTACTTCCACTTAATGGCTGTTTTACAGTCAAACATACATTAAGAAGAAAAATGTTAATTGCTGATGTGCTGAAAATACTGTATGGGCAACACTTAATTACGAAAAGATATCATTTTGAATGACTGCTATTTCCCTGTCTTCCCCAAATGAACCCACTGACAGAATAATCCAGAGTGTAAGCAAAACTGAAGTTCAAAGATCTAATTTCTAATTCAGGGAAGCATTAAACATATGCTTAACTTTGACCAAATGTGTAAAGCCATTAACTCCAGGCCCATAAAGAAGTGCTTAAAGTTAAATGGGTACTTAGGTTATTATTCACACAGGGTTGCCTTCTTGAATCTTACTCCCCTACCAGTATTAGCACTCTCTTTAGCAGCTGGTCCCATTAATTACCCCCCAAAAAAATCCCAAAAACCTGTTACTGACCATTAAAATGCAACACCACCTGATTTGCATATTTGTATATGGGTTTCCTATTATATTCTATTTATACCTTTTTTTTTGCCTGTATAAAACACGAGCAGAGGAAAGCAGGGCTTAGTTTATCTTTTTGCTGGGCCTGATTGTTCAAAGCAGGCAGGCAGCTGAATATTTGTGTCTGTAGTTAATTGTGGATGCAAATGAGATGCTGCCTTTGAAAATCGTGACTTGTGCTTTTGGAGTCTCCAAGAAAGAAGTTTGGGCAGAAATCTAAAATAACCAAATCCAGAGTAAAATTTCTTAATTTTTTTTTTTTTTTGTAGAGTAAAAATGAAGGAAAACCAGACTTAAAAGAATAATTTTCAGCCCTAAAAACTTCTCTACTGACCTGGATTGAGGAGAACACTTGTAAAACTAAATTTCATAGAGAAAAGACGTAGAACAACCCTCGTGGTTGTTAATAAATGGGCTTCTAACCTAAACCAGTCATGAAAGAACAGAGCAGAAAACACACTTGCTATTTTCACTCCTTCTTTACTGATTAAAGGCGGTGATGGTTTATTTCAGTTAAGTATTTGCTCTCTAAAAGTCTCAAAATCAGACCCCGGATCTTGTGTTTTGCCATATTTTGGGTTCTCCTACACCACAGACCAAAATCTTCCCTTTGACTTTGCCTTGTGTCACCCAAACCCAGAATCAATTCCAGCTTATCCGTAGCAGACAAACCTGGTCTTGTGGGGGGAACTGAAAAATCGAGATAAAGTGTAACAATTTTAGCAAGTTTTGAGACATGGAGCTATTTTAGTCAAGTCCACTCCACTGGCATTAAATTGTTCTTCAGTGCTGAGGAATTTTGGTTAAATATTCCCCACAGGGATATTAGTTATGGGCTGCCCTCCTGGTTTTTAAATCCAAATAATTCTACAGCCACAGGATTCCCTAAGACCAAAGCCTCCTCTGTGAAAAGCTGTGCCCTCTCTCCTTGAGAAAACAAGGATACTGCCTGGATTTCACGGATTTCATGTTCTCTGTACTGGTTACAGTTATTGCTTCAGTCTGTTCTTGGAGAACAGGAAAACAAAAGATGGAAAGAAGGAGCTTAAATGTAAAATTTGGTGTTGAGTTTTGCATTCCCTACACTCCCTTCCTGGGATTTATCACTAATTACCTAACTATAGAACCACAAATCCTCCAAACCCACATTAAAAGCCAGTGGAGATGAGATTGCCCTGATTTTTTCCCTCTGTCTGCCTTGCTCAGCTTTAGTTGACCTCTGGCCAGGCCTCCCCCCCTCCTTTTCCATGTGTAGGGTGAGAAAATTCCCAGCAAGGACTGAGCCCCCTCATCCTTGGTCACACCCTGTGCACTAATCTAACCTGAGGATTACCAAAATCTATTAAACTATTCTATTTTAGAGGATGAAATTCCTCTAAAACAAGGTTTTTGTGAAGGAAAAAGTCCCCCCACCTCTCCACAAATCTTCGACAAATTGGGCAAGTTCTCAGATCAAACTCAAATCAAACATCACGTGATGGCAGGCAAATAAGTTCCCCTGGCCTTTGCCTTTCTAAACTCCTACGAAACCTGTAGTCAAGGCTGAAACCTGATTTAATAGGCAACTTTTTTTTTACAAGACTAAATATTTGCTTGAAGTCCAGGAAAATCTGCATATTGAGCCTGGGATAATCCTCTTGGACGCCTGGCAAACTCGCTCAAATTCGAGTCTCTTACCCGTTTTGGAAGGGACTTCTGGAAAGATTAGAAAAAAGCACATTTTGCCTCAAAGAAATCTTGGTATGGATGGTCTCGTTATCTGGAAATATACCTTGCACTTGAACCCTCCTGTGAAGTGGTTGGTACTATTTATTTTCACTGAAGTCTTTATTAGAGCCAGCATTTAAAGTTTTAACAGAATTGACTTTAACTGGAATTTATTGGCCATACTTCCCCTACAAGAACACTTTTTAATTTAAAAGAACATGTTTCTTACAGCGAGGTTTCAGCCCAACTGCTTTTTTTACTTAGTGAAAACCCTTTGAAATGCTGTTGTACTTCTTATTTAAGAAGTTATTCATGTGAGGAATGACAGCAGGTCTAAGTCCATAATCCTAAATAAAAGGTTAACTTTTGCAACAAATTATAAAGTGCTTGTTTGTCTGGTTTTACTTTTCCAAAGCAATACCCAGAGATCTATTTACTTTGAATATGCTCTGCTCCCCAAGAGATGACTTTTCCTTCATTGGAAGTTTTATTTAAATGAGAGTGAGACGTGAATATTTGAGAGACTTCACATATTTCTGAGACATTTCTCTTGCAGGTTGTAGATGATTCACTGCAAAGAAATCTTTTGATGCCTTGCCAGAATACAAAATGCCAGGTCCTTGTGTGGTGCCAACGAAAGGAGCTCCACTTCCTTCAGCTCACATTTGGAGCAGCAGTTGGGCTTAAGTTTGCTTTTGTAGATATCGCTCACCCAACTGTCTTCGTTTGGAGCAGGCTTTGCTCAAAGAACACAAACAGCAGCTGAAAGACCCGACACCGGGCAGGGAAAGCTCTGGAATGACAGAAGTGTGGGTAGGAAAAGAGGCTGAGGATGTTTGAGCTGAGTGCATGAGTGAGCTCTTTATATAAACAGACCATAATATGAATACTTCAGACAGAGCCTTAGATCACAAACTGCTTTACTTCAGTGAAGTTTGCTTTTAAATGCTGTTTTTGGGAGATAGACTATTTTCCTGGCATGCATTGTAACCCTTTTGTAATACAGAATTTATGTGATCCAGGTGCTAAAATCATGATTTAAGTATTATTGCATTTATTATTAATGTACACTGTCACTTGCTGCCTGACAACATAACGTTAACTCATGAATAAAGAATCCTGCCAAGATACCACCACAATGATAAATAATTCCTAGGTGATAAGAGCTGAACAATTAGTACCAAATAATAACATCATTAAGCATGGATTCTGGCCCTTACAGACAGCATTAAATTAAATATTTCCCAGCTAAAGCATAAGGCACACAAGTATTCCAATTGCAGAGGAAAAGGAAGCTGTGAATCCCTTCGAATCTCCACAGCAAAGGGTTCCCAATGCTTTTAATAAACAAATGGTTTTTACCTGGAGGAACTGAAGATTAAATCTGATCTAGAACTGGGAAATAAATAACACAAGCATCTCATGACTGCTCAGATGATAAGGACTTAGCTGCTGTCTGGGAAGGATTAATAGCAGGGAGTGATTTTGGTGATGAGAATTGAAGATTATATATTCAAACCAGAAAAGTGGAATTTAGCGTTCCCTTTTTTCCCCGTCCTGCATTTGTGACAAAGCTTCAGCCAGTACAATGGGGTGTATCTGGATTTTCCCATTAATCTGGAGGGAAGAGGTGCTCAGATGTATCTGGGTATGGATGTGTCTCCCACCCACCTCTTCGATGTCTTCTCTTCAGCAGGAAGAAGGACGTAGAGTATTCAGCTTTAACAGCCTGGATTTCTTCAGAAAAGATCCTGTCGAGATTAAGTTCCTGCAGCTCAGTGTTTATCTACATATTTTCCTACTGAGCTGGGTTTTTTTCCCCTCTGTGACTTTTGGCTAGCAGTAATTGCTGAATTTTCTCATCAGACATGTGTGTGTCCCTCTAAAAGGAAACAAGTGCCTCTCTGCAGGACACCACCACCACTGCCAGGCTCATCTGCAACCTGGAATGCTTCGATTCCCTTCTTTGTCTCTGGGTATCTTGGTTTGCAGCCTGAATTTTCTTTTCAAATCACTTCTCAGACACAGAAGACAAAATCCTCTTGTAGTAGATGGCAACGGATCCCTTGAATTTTTCCACTGTGAGAACAAATAACCAAATTAGAGTTTTCCTAGGACAATAATTCAAGCTGGGAAGTGAGTCATATTCATCCCAGTGCTGGAAAAAGCCATGTTTATTTAAGTTACTTTGGTAGATGTAGGTACAGACTTGCAGGTTAATGTTCAAAGAACAGAACAAAGCTCATTTCTCCAGCTTCCCTTTTGAAAATTACCCCTTTCCTGTGAGTGATGAGCAGTGAGAACTCGATTGTCAGGAATGCACCAGAGAATAACTTTTAGTAATTCTCAGTTATTTTTATACCTCTTGATTTCTCTAAATAAAGGATAAAAACTGGCTTTTCATGCACTGGTGTTTCTATGTTTAAAGCTGGAAAGGGTAAAAGGGAAAGAAAGAAAACACTACCACGGCAGCGAGCTGTGGGCAGCGTCACTCCCAATTAAATGGACGTTGTCGTGGAGAGATTAATTTAGGAGATATTCCACGATTTTTGCCAAGCTTGCTCTTGCCATTGGCTTGTCTGTAGCCCAGGACCTCACCCTCCAAGTTCTTCAGAGAGACTCAAGCAACCAGAACTGCTTAAAACAAAACCCAGCATCTTTTGAGCTGCTTTCCCTGCCTGAATCCTAATACCAGAATTAGCTCATGATAGGCTTTAATCATTTATGCTTACAGGCATCTAAAATTAGGTAATGTGTACCTGGAGATAAATTTGGCTGTGTGCTGCACGGTGCTGCAAGAACTGCAAAATGAGGAATAATTGAGGATAAAATCCTCAGCAGTGAAACCCCCAGCAGTTCTGTGGGTGCACGGGGTGTAGTAAAGATGAATTTACAGCGGGGGAAGTCAGGGGCCACGTGAATTTCGTAGTAAATAATGGTGGATGCTGAAGTGCTGGGTGTGGTTTATGAATATGCAAATGAGCATTAGCATTCGGTACGCAGGGAGGGTCTGTGTGGTGCAGGAAGGGCTGATTCAGGGCCAGGGCTGTGAATATGCAGCAGCTGAACTTTACTCCTTTACTCGGGTTTGTGGCTCAGCATTTTAATTTTTTTTTAATTTTTTTTTTAATTTTATTTTTATTTTTATTTCTATTTCTATTTCTATTTCTATTTCTATTTCTATTTCTATTTCTATTTCTATTTCTATTTCTATTTCTATTATTTCTATTTCTTTCTATTTTTATTTCTATTTTTACATTTTCCGTGGAGAAAAAGCAGCCGGCCACAGGATCAGCAGTCACCCTCAGAGCCTCCTGTCCTGGATTTCCTAGCAGGGTACAGATGGGTCTTTTCCCTGCTGATGCCACCAGTGAGGGAGATTTTGGTGCATCCCATGCGTGGCACGCTCTGCTCCGTGTTCCTGAGCACCTGCAGCTCTTCCCTGGGCCAGAATTTACTGCCTGGCAGCATTTTATTTATTTTATTCCTTCTGCTCTCCCACCTGAACTCATCTTCCCTGCGTCCCACACCAAAACAGGAGGGACCTGAAAGACCTGGTGGATCCAATAAAAATGAAACTGAGATAACTGAAGGACTCAATTCATTTAAAACTTTTAAACTTAAGTGTGTGAACCTTTGTTTAATCATTTAAGCTCAATCTTCCCATTTCCAAGCCTATTTCAAGGGAAATGAAACTTTCAGCATTCCTAACAATTTTGCCAATCTGGAGGCAGATACGGATTGCTTAATATCCTTATATTGTAAAAACCTTCCATTTCAATATAAACCTGGCTCAGACTTCATTCCAGGCATTGATTCAGTCAGCATGAATTTAAAAAAATGAATAAACAAATTGTTATCTTTAGCGAATACTATAAAAATAAGGAATAAAATAAGTAATTCTATGTTTTACATTAATTAATGTGTCACTATGTCTTCAATTTACCTAAAATAATCAGGATTTAGGAGATATTGATATTGTTTTGATTTAGCTTTTGTATTTGCTTCTTTTTTACCGAGATTTCCTTATTTTAACAAGTGCCTCAACACAGAAAAAAAGGCTGTTGGTCATCAAACAGAAAAAAAAATCCTAGGAACCTTGATTTCCTTGAATAAATTACGGTTATGTGTAACATTTACATATTTTTATTATTGAAATTACCTCCAAAAATGCCTATTGCAGATCCCAACAATTAGAAATGATTATGCAGTTTAAATTTCAGCATTTCTTTCTCCCTTTATCTTTTCTTTCCTCAGTGAATCCTCACTCCCCAGATAAGTAGCTCATGGCTGCTGCTGGGTTTTTTTTTCTGTGAGGTATTACAGGTGATGAGTCAGAATTATCTGTTAAAATTAATTCTATTAGGAATGCATCCATTGGTTCGTTCTAAAGCAGCAATTTTTCACGTTTGAGTATAACACACTGATAAATCTCCCAGCTCTGACAAAACAGCTTCCCGGGATTTATTCCTCCATGTTCCAACAGACCAATTTATATTTCCTACACATTCTGGGGTTCAGAGGAATGTGCTGGGGCTGATGTGGGATGGCAGACACTGAAGTCTTGCAGCATAATTAAGAGATAATAGTGCTATCTGCCTGTTTTATGAGGCACTAACACAGTCCTGAGTGAATAAACCACAGAATAAACTCACTCCAGCGAGGGAACTGGAGCCCTGCCAGGAGCCTTGCTCCAACAGCACCGTTACATCAGCCTGCTAGCAGTGTTTAATTAAACAGAAATTGGGTGTGCATTGCTGCAAGTGGGATGGAAAATAACCCCGTGGCTCGAGGGTGGGGAGGTGCCGGCAGAGATGTCGGTGGGGTCACCCCATTCAAGGCGCCCGCCTGGGAGTGAGCTCTGCTCCGCACCTGCCTGGGAATCTGAGGGGATTTTTGAGGCGCAAAAGACACAGAAATGAGAAAATCCACAGATAGTGTCAGAGCAGGGGGATGCTGACGTTATCCTCAGCGCTGCTGTCGCTTCTCAGTCTTAAGCAGAAGATTAAGGCAGAAAAACCCCCGACTAAATGAGTTGTGAAGCAAGAAGCTGATATTGAGGCGCCTGGTCCAGCGTGATGGCTCTGATCATTATCACACTCTTCCCCAGAAAGGACAGATGGAAAGCACATGGAGACATGTGCTGCCCACACCCTGGAAATAGTTGGGAAGTTATCCATGAAGGCCAGACCTGGGTGAGCAGCAGCGTGGTTCCTGAGACAGATCTCCGTGACATTCAGTCTTGACAGCTCTGCCCAGATTTCCGGATAAAGGTGCTCATTTAATCTAAATATTTGAATGCAGGTGCCTACTTCCACCAGCAACTGGATGGAGGCCACTAATTTTGTTTGTTTAAGTGACCAAACAGGTGTCAAACTGTCACAATTTTGGTCAAAATCCAGCTTTTGAACGATGATTCAAAGAGGAAAGTCTGGGGGAGTGTGGTGATTGATCCCTGCTGTACCTCACCTCCATGGGAAGTGCTCAGGGAACACAGGAGGCAGAATAGAGCAAGCAGAGGGCACCTATTTCTTTGGAAGATTAAATAAACTGATAGAAATGCTGCTCCTGCCACAGCCACCAGCTCAGACGTCCACTGTCAGTGCAAGGCAGAGGTACAAAAAGTCCCTGCATCACATCAACCAAAAACGCTGCAGAAATTAAGATTGTGGCATCAAACAAAACCAATAACACACAGTAAAATAATGTGGGCCAGTGAAATTGAAATAAGAATGAAAAAAGAATGAAACAGGAATAAACTTACACTTACTCTTTGTTCCTGTAACTACTCCAGAAGCCCAGGCTATGCGTTCCGCTGGGAAGCTCCAAAGCTGTGAAGCTTTTGCATGGGGAGCACAGAATTAGCAATCAACAAAACTGATTAACACAATTAGTTGAAGCATTTTAGGATAAAACCCAGTATTTTTTGAATGAAAACTTAATGTGAGACTACTCTTTTGAGACGTCAATTAAAAAACAGAAGGATTTCCTAACTAGTCCTATTCAATACTTTTCTCACTGGACTCAAGCCAACTTAATAGAGAAATGTCCTCACCATCATTTGAATTTCTACGTGCACTATTCACTTTTCAGCAAATCTGGCCTGATTTTGGCACTCAGGAAGGTCTAATTTTATTCAAGAGTATAAAATTAAGATGAAGATTTGTTCAAGGTAGAGTGAAACTGAAAATAATGACAGGTTTCTCCGTAAAGAACATTTTGCTCAACAGGTGAGCAGTGCCAGGAAGGAGGTGGGTATTGCTGTTCTGGCAGTCTCTGAGCTGCTCATAACTCTGATTTTTATGCCTGGATTTTATCCCTGGCCCACACTGTGACACAACAACACCCTGTGGCTGAGCACTATCCCATATTCCCAAAACACCCAGAGGGAAAAAAAAACTTCCGCACAAAAACATGTGGCCAAAAGCAGTTGCAGAGAGGGATCTGCATTATCAATGGCTGTCTTCTTTAATTCCTCAGGCTTATTTTCAAGCAGAATATTTGCATTAAATTGAATTTATGTAGCAGATGATAGGAATGTGATATTAATGGCGGCTGGATAAGGAATATATTGAAACATCAAACAATAGCTAATTCTTAACAAAACGTGCTTTTGTTAAGGTGTGCTGCAGATAGATCGATAGGTCCAGCTGGGAATCCCCTCATTTCTGTAGGACAGAATATCCTGGTGGCTGATGCCAGGCTGCTTCAGCAACCGACTCAGAGGAATGTGTAACACAGACCAATTTCCTAATTCCCACCGTTTTCAACTTGTGGTTCCATCACCCTCTTGGCACAGCGAATAAACTGATCTAATGAAAGGGCAGAAGAACAGTTGCTCTGTTTTATAAAATGATTATGTGGTTTCTCAATAGGGAAAATGAAAGATCAATGGCAACAATTATTTTATTTTTAAGTTTTTTGCTGGTTTTTTTTCCTATAAAGGAACTAAACCATCGACCAGTGAAATGGAACCTCTTGCTGGCAGTATTTCCTATGCCTTGCCCTCTAAATATTTTAAGACAGAACTGTGAAAATCCAAGTAAATATAACCACCCTCTTCTTTCAGTCCATAGTTCTTCCCATTTCCAAATTTAGGTTCAGCTTTCTCTTCTGCCCTTGAGGAGCTGGGCCGTTCCCTCCCGGCCTTTTGAGTTGAGCTAATCAGTACTTTTTGTCCATGTTTTTTTTGTCCGATTTTCTGCATTTTCTCCTCTGCTTAATTGGAACCAAAATAGTTTGGGCGGCTGAGCTGAATGGAGGCAATTTTTGTCCATTCAGCACAATCCTGCTGCCGTCCTTCCACACCAAACGAGAGATGTTAGAGTTCAACCCTCCTCCGGTTTTCTCTCTCTCGGCCAAGAAAATCTTTTTCATTTTGTAGCTTCTCAAAAGATTTTTGCTTAGCTGCTGTTTCGAGGTGATATTTGCAATCTAGGAGCTGACGGAACAAGCAAAGATGTAAATATCGCCCTGCTAGTAAGCGCTGATTCATTGAAATGGAAATGATTTGTGCAAGAGCATCATGTCTTGGCCATTATTTGTGTCAGAAACAAGGAGCAAAAGTAATTTAAAAGCAGGTGCTCTGCACTGCTTTGTTTCACAATGTCTTTTTCTCATTAAACTTATTTATATTCCAAGTAACCTTTCTGGTGAACAGAATGTAAGAGCGCAATACAAGAGATAACGCACACACAACTTTAACCTTATCAGCTTCACAGAACCAAAATAGTTCTCTCCATGGAAGGGGATGGGGTGGGGGTCGATATTCCCTCTTTTTAGCCTTTTTAGGAAAAAAAACCCCAAAATTAAAATCACTTTGCTATCTCAGGTCTGAAACTAAAAATGCTTAACAAGCTCCAAAATAATGCCCCAAAACTGTTTTCCTCCCAGGCTGAGCTTTCACACCTGAGCAGCCACAGGATGTAAATAATTCTCCAGTGTCTTGTATCGTTGAATCAATTTTGAATTGGCCATCCCTCAAAGATTTGTATCATTGAATCCATTCTGAATTGATTATTTCTCAATTTTTTGTATCATTGAATCAGTTTTGAATTGACCATCCCTCGATGATTTGTGTCATTGAATCAGTTTTGAATGGATCATCCCTTGATGATTTGTGTCATTGAATCAATTCTGAATTGGTTATTTCTCAATGATTTGTGTCATTGAATCAGTTTTGAATTGATTACTTGACGATTTGGGTCATTGAATCAATTCTGAATTGATTATTTCTCAATTATTTGTATCATTGAATCAGTTTTGAATTGACCATCCCTCAATGATTTGTGTCATTGAATCAGTTTTGAATTGATCATCCCTCAATGATTTGTGTCATTGAATCAGTTTTGAATGGATGACCCCTCAATGATCTGTGTCACTGAATTGATTTTGTATCAATCAGATCAATAATTGGATTCCTCAGTGGGAGCTGCAGGATGCAGCCGCTGCATCCCAGCTGCACCAGGGCTCCTGTGCATCCTCACTCCCGGTATCCCCGTAAGGCCTGAACATTTTGGGATTTACCAACTCCTTTGTGTGTTCCTGGCATTTCCCCACGAGCAAACCTGGCTGAACTTGTACAGAAACCGGTGCAGAATGGAGAAACAAGATTGATTTTTCCTGTACTAGACCTGGTAACAAAACCACACAACACAACGCTGTGTGGAAGCGAAGATGTTGAACAGAAGCCAGGGGAGCATGTGAATAAATTGAACTTCCAGCTATTAAGACACAGCACAGAAATTTCAAGAGGCGAATGAGGCAACTCATGGCTGTAAACAAAAGCTCCACTTCACGGGGGACACTCAGCCAGGGCTGAGCTCTGCTGGAGCTGGGCAGATTTCTGTTGGTGTCAAGGGGAGTTTGGACCAAAATAAGAATATCTGAAGAGGTGGAGGTGGGAGACTGGGACAAGGACTTAAAGTTGCTGTCACAGGACTGTCATTTGTAACTTATAGCACCCTTCCAGCCCCCAAAGTAGTTCCAAGGGAGCTGGAGAGGGACTTGGGACAAGGGCTGGAGGGACAGGACACAGGGAATGGCTTCTCACTGCCAGAGGGCAGGGATGGATGGGATATTGGGAAGGAATTGTTCCCTGGGAGGGTGGGGAGGCCCTGGCACAGGGTGCCCAGAGAAGCTGTGGCTGCCCCTGGATCCCTGGCAGTGTCCAAGGCCAGGCTGGACATGGGGCTTGGAGCAGCCTGGGACAGTGGAAGGTGTCCCTTGCCCATGGCAGGGGTGGCCCTGGATGGCTTTAAGGTCCCTTCCAACCCAAACCATGCCATGGTTCTACGAATTGCTGAAGAAATTCAGGCTGGAATGAGCATTTTCAGCTCAAATGAGTCAAAAATTAATTCAGCTGCATTTTGGTGACTTGACCACAATTTTGCGTACTGCTAAAATTATTTCAATGTATTACAAGAAATTATAGTGGTTTTTACAATTTCGGAGTTTCAGTACCTTTATACTGCAGGTGTCAAAACCAGTTGCACAATTCCTTTTATTTCAGAGCAAATACACTTTAAAACGTAATTATTCATCCAGACTCTTGGTTTTCAATAAGAAAAAAATATATATATGTACCCTTAAAATGCAGCAATAAAATAAATTGAAAGTACTTCTTGTCTGGCAGATTTCAAAGTGAAGTTGAGAAGTAATAGCAGTTGTTCTCTTTTCCAAAAATATTCATAGAAGCTGCATTTTTAATTCCCAGAGCATCTCTCTGATGCTGCTGTAGCTCTGGAGATGCACGAACAGGAATATCTAAGCAGGAGAGGTGTGTGAGGAGGATTGGGAGAGGTGGATGGGGGGGATTAAACCTGAGTGTCCCTGGCGTTACCACACGAGCTGCTCACAGGGATGGACAGGGCAGGGGGCACATCCTGAAGTGACAGAGGGCACTCCTGGTGTGGCAGCATCCTCCGTGAGCAGAAGAGCTTCGAAAGTGAAAATCTGGGGAGTGGAGTCACCCTGCAAAATCAGCTCTGCTTCAAAAAACCCGTGCTGGGAGCACGTTCTGTGTCCGAGGAACCCCCAGCACGGAAAAGAGGGGAAACTCCGGTTCCTCTGCAGCTGCTGCTGTGCACGAGTCCTCTCTGAGCTCCTCTGACAGGTCACCCTGGCCTGGGCGTTGGCTGAGGTTAATTGGGATGGAGCTGGCACCCCCACACCCTCACCAGAGCTCTGCCAGCGCATCTCTGAGAGCAGGGAGAGAGCTCTGCCTCCCTCTGCCTCTTCCCCAGGGACCAAACAGGCAGATATGTTTAACTACCTGCCTGGAACTGAGTTAAAAACGGTCTGAAAATGAGTATTATTAATGATCACTGCTGCAGCAGAAGCACAAACTTCAGCAGATTCAGGGAAACCTGTGAAGAGCAGCAGGGCTAATCTTATTTCCTATTCCTTTTCTGTTAGCGGAGGCTGGGGAAAGCTCTGCTCCAGGTGCTGATTTGGTCCGAGTCTCTCAGGTCTCTTTGTTGTGAGTGTGATCTCTTTAGAGCATGGAGGATAAGATTCAGCAGGAGATGAAAACACATGTTCCAGCAAGCTGCAGCTCTACCCTTTGGCCATTCTGCTCCTCTGCCCTTCGCCCCACACAACAAAGCCAAGGAAGATCTTAAAAACTGGGGAAAAAAATACAACAAAAAAGAGCTGATTTTGTTTACATTAAAATTCATGAACACATGGTTTGGCCTTTAATCTCCAAAAGTCACAAAATTTGCTCGAAAGGACAGTTCCTCACAAACAGACCATGCCGGTTTAGAAAATTCAGCAGCTACAAAGACAAGAATGACCTTTTTTGGAGCAAGTAAGAGACACAGGGGAGTTCTGTTTGTCCAGCTCTTCCCTTTCTTTTCTCTCCTCATCTCCTCAGCCTCTTTTCCTTTCTCTCCCCAAAACTATAAACCAGTTTTTCTGAAAAAAAATTGTCAAGAACGTGTGTGGCAATGATGCTGGTGACATTTTCACGTTCATCTTTTGTGCATTACTGCTATCACACAGAATATTCTCAGCTTTGTCTGCAGCCTCATTTATTTCCTAATTTGTCTTTGAGAATGGAAAAAACCTACAAATATTAAAGCTAGAATAAAAAAAAAATATAGAAAACTGGGCTCTAAAGATGTTATATTTTTCTTGAGGGGCTGGTAAATGGACAAGATGAAATGTCAGATGAATAATTCCATAGTTCAAGGGACAGCAAATTATTCGCAGGGGTTAGGAAGCAATGTCAGGTTCTTTCTTAAACACAGATTTACTGGGAGTACAGGAAGCATTTTCCCGTGTTTGGGGAGCAAGGACAGGGGGATGATGAGATAGAACTTCCCATGGATCCAGGACACGCCATGGAAGCCTGGTTTTAATGGAAAATAACACAGCACCATTCCCACATCCACAATTTCATAACCCCACGGTTTTGGTGCTACAGAAGGAGAGGCTCTGTTGCATCCAGGAGCAGGTGGCCAACACCTCCCAAAACAGCAGCACCCCAGTGCTGGATTTCACATCCCAAACAACTGGCTGGCTGTTGGCAAATGGATGCACTGATGTGATCCCACCCCTGCATCCTCAGGACGCTTTCAGTGCAGGGCCAAGGCCTTTTATTCTCATCGTGGCACCCTGGCATTTTGGCTGCCAGACCTAGTGGGGAATGACTGGCAGCCTTAATGATAAAACAATATTCCAAGCTGAGCCCGTGCCTTGCAATAACCGAGCACCGCTCCTGGGATAGCTCTGGGAATCTTCAGTGTGAGCAAAAAGAGTCCTGCAGTTTTCTCATTTAATTAAATTTAAATCTGTGGGGACTGGCAGTGCGTGGCTTGGGCTTATGATTTTTTTTTTTTTGAGTCATTCTTTGCAGCTTAATGTCATTGTGAAGTAGTTTTTAATCAACAGACGGTCTCAACTGGAAGTGGAGCTGACACCTCGTTACCTTTAGAGGAGGATTTTTATTAATTGCAGCACTAAGTAGAGGGGAAATATCCGGGATGACAGGTAGCAAAAACCACCAGGAGGTAGCACAGGGTTCAAAAGCACTTCAGCATTTCCTCTTATGGGTTGCACTTGTGGTTGTCTGGAATTTTTTACGGGAAGGGCTCACTTTCGTCTGGTTTTATTGTTGCAACACAAATTATTATGGGGTATATTCTCCATGAGGCTGAAACTTGGGAGTATTTTAGAAACATCTGCTTTCTAAAATACCTCAGACATTTGTGAGTCGAAGGGAAACTGCTTTCAGTGCTGTTTTATGGAGAAACGCTATTTCTATGTATTGGAACGAGTTGTAAACAGAGATAAAGATACAGATATAAACACAGAGATAAAAAAAATACCTGCACTGCATGAGTCAATATTTCCTAAAAGCAATTTCTGCTGAACTACTCCTGAACAGCTGTGCTGAACTGTCCCTGACCAGGAGCTGTGCAGCACCGCAGCCCAGGGAATGGAATTATTCGTGTTGCATTAACACAATATCAGTCAGCAACGGTGCTAATTGCTGCATCCAGGACCTTTCAAGTTCAGCATTTCTGAGCATTACACGGGATCCTTTAATGCAGCACAGCTCTTCTTAAAGCAGGGAAACCCTCACAAAATAGCTCCCAAATACAAATTTGGCTCTGTAACTTTTCAACCCCCAGCATGCACAGAGAGGCCTGTTGGAAATCCAGACAAGGTGACAGAACACTTGAGAGTTTATTGCCACTCCTGTGCTCCCCTCTCTGTGCTGTCCTCTCTGTGCTGTCTCCTCTCTCATATCTTATTTACTAATTACTCACGGTCATAGAGTCACAGAATGGTTTGGGATGGAAGGGATGTCAAGGATCATCCACCCCCTGCCATGGGCAGGGACACCTCCCACTGTCCCAGGCTGCTCCAAGCCCCATCCAGCCTGGCCTTGGGCACTGCCAGGGATCCAGGGGCAGCCACAGCTTCTCTGGGCACCCTGTGCCAGGGCCTCCCCACCCTCCCAGGGAACAATTCCTTCCCAAAATCCCATCCATCCCTGCCCTCTGGCAGTGTTAACCCATCCCCCCTTTTCCTGTCACTCCATGCCCTTGTCCCAAGTCCCTAAACAGATTTTGCCAACCAGGCCCACTGCAATAAGAGGCAAAAAGAAAACAAGGGGCTCTTCCCGGCCCTCCTGCTCCTCTGAAAAGCGTGGAAATTTCTGATGGTAACAAAAGGACTGGTGAACCTGGGGGGCATCAAGAACCACAACAGTGATCAGGAGCAAAGAGCAACAAAAGCTGAGAAGAGCAGGAGAAGTGGGAATTTGGGGCTGGCAAAAGGAGGTGCAGACAGAAAGGAGAGAGAGAGAAGGGAGGGAGCCACACTGCGCTCTGCAGGGATACAACTGCAAACAAAGATACCTTCAAAAGAAACAGGGAAAATATCTGTGGAGACAAATATCTGTAAAACAAACCTTCCCAAATCTACAGAAAAGGCTAATCAGAGGCAACTGGAGAAGTAACAGATTTTACCCCCTGCAACACCTACAAGAACCAGGCAACTCCTTCCCGAGTTTTAGTGTTTGTTTAGCAAACAGCTCTGATCTGGCTGCCAATCCACATCACCCCTCACGGCAGCTTCCCAGACGAGCTAGCAGCTTCCCACTTAGGCTTCCTGATGCTAAATTGTCAGCAAAACAACCTCCTTCCCTCTTCCCAGCCTCCTGTCAAGGCACACTTTGTTCTTCCCTGTTCCTCCTGCAAGGCCAGGAGCCACAGCATAAATGGGAAGCAGGGATCTGCTTATAAACAAGATAAAGGGAGGGATTAAATTTTTTTTCCCCATATCCTGGTGCTTCTTTAAGTTGTAAAGGAGAGATTGGACTCCCTCATTCCACACCCGTGTTGTGCTCAGAGCCTTTTCCAGTGCAGGCCTCGTGGCTGCTCATCAGGAGATTTTGCTGAGAGACAGAAACAATTTGTTGTTCCTTGTGTGTCCAACCACCCCAAGCTGGCTGTGTTTGGGCAGCTCTGCTAAGGAGCCCCAGGTCAGGAAATTGTTCTCTGTGTGTGGGAAGAAGAACATGGATTTTTTGTTGACAAAAAAAACTCTCAAAGTTGTTTCTTTTTTTTGCTGGAGGGACAATCCCAAACTTGTGCTGTGGATGATTAAACAGATGTGCCACAGCCAGGGCACCTCAAGGGCAGCACCCAGAATTAGCTCAAGTCATAAAAGGATTTTTTTTCCCTCATCTTCTTAGGAATAACCACCTGGTTTAAAAAAAAAATCTGCAATCAATGGCAATTAATACACTAAAAATCAAGGGTTAGAGTCAATATTTAATGACTGTGTTACAGAGCAGTGAGAACTGGATCAATCGAAGGCGGCAGGATACAGTGGGAAAAACAGAACCTTCTATTGCAATGAAAGGTGGTGTCTAAGAGCACAAACCCCTGTGATGCAATTTAAAATCCTGTGAGTGACTTCCCAGGCTGAGGAATGCCTGAGTTGAGTGGTTTTGTGCGGGATGCTGCTGCTCTTTCCATCCACATTTTCTATTTCTGGCATAATACATGAATCAATGTCACAACAGAAAGGGAAAATGATGCACACTTAGAGCAAAACATGAAATTACCTCTTTATGGCCTATCTGCTTCTTAGATGTTATTTAGAAAGCACAAAATAAAAGAGCAGAGCTGTTTTGGAGCTGCCTACTGTGCAGGAATGGAGGAGACAGATTTCACAGAGATGGGACCTCTGCACTCACATTTTGGGAACAACCACGTCTGACCATCACCTGTGTGCCTGCTGCTGTCAGGGAAATGCAGAATTCCTCTTCCTTGGACAACAGAGGACAAATCTGCTTCAGGATTTGCTTCCCACTCTGCAGAGGGAGCAGCTGAAGCCTGGACAGAGGGACAACTCTGACTTTGCTGTGGTTTCCTGGGACACCTCACAAGGAAGAACTTGGAAACCAGCACTTGATAGCTTGAATGTGAGCTTTAATAAATGGTCTGAATCTCCGGGAATTCTTATTGTGATAGGGACAAATAGATAAGAACCGTGATTTTATGAATAGAAATTCCTATGTTTGTAATATTCATCTAATCTCTGGTGGAAGTTTTAGCTGAATAAAAAGTATAAATAAATAAAAATTCCTGTTCACAAGGAGCTTTGCAAAAAATGCCTGTCTTGTGCTGAGTGTGGGTTAATAGAACATTTCCTGGCCAGGCTTTTTTACTGCAAGTGGAACCTTCTCTGCTTTCTGTCCATTTCATCCACCCAAAGCAGCCAAGATGAGATAACAGCACGGATTTGACACCTGATCATCACAGAGATATGAGGGCATTTATCTGGGGGAAGCCCCACCAAAGATAAAGGATTGCTGCAGTATTCTCCAACCTGCTGCTATCATCTCATGGATGAGTGGAAAATGCAGTTTGTTCCGTGTGAACACTTTTTTCTACCATGCACCCAATATCGAGGGGAAATTGTTCCACAACTCCAAAAAACCAGCACCAAAACCTGCTGCATTTATGAAAGATTTTGGACCAAATTTACCACAAAGAAAGCCTCGTTTACCAATGTTTGCAGTTCTACTCTGACTCATTTGGAAAGACTAAGAAACTGAGCATGCTGCCCATAATTCACTTTTTTTTGATGGCATTAGAAATAAATGGGCTCTGCAAAGAGTTTTAGGCCTCAGCAAAATACAGCATTGTCAGCCCAAGGAAAGTTATTTTGTAAAACACATAATGAGATTTTTAAATATAGACAAAAATTGCTTGATGAGATCTGTTTCCTTCCCTACTGTAAGAAATACAATTTTTTTAAAGGTGGTGTGTTTAGAGCCTGACTCGTGGGTATCTCACCCCCTCAACCTCTCTCCCCTATGTGCCCTTATCTTTCGTGAGGATGATAAAAGCTGCCCCTGCCACAGCTCCATCCTCTTTAAGCCCAGCCTTGAGGTTTAATACATTGTAGGCCTAGTTCATAAAAAGGGTTTTAGCTCTCTCTCTCCTAAAAGAGAGTCCAAGAGATAATCCAATTATCAACAGTATATGGCTGTGTATTTATATCTGAAGGCTTCCAGTTTTGTTGGAAATAATTTTGTAATGGTGTTAATATCAGGGACAACCAAGTTTCCTATGAAGAAGAATAGGATTTTAAAAAAATAGGATTAAAAACTCAAAAAAAAGGAGATTTTGCTGTCTCTTCTGATGTAAACAGGTTGATAGAAATGTCTTTCAGTTTTACTTCTTCAAGCAGAAAGCAGCAATGAAGAAAACTGCTACTTTTCCTATTACAACAAATTCGAGGTTTCAAGACATCAGTTTGAAATAAATGAATAAAAAAATCTCACACCTAAGCACTAAACCCAAATAAGAACGTGCTCTGCTATTTTCAAAACTGTTCTCGTTATAATTCAATGCCAATTAAACCTCACTATGTGTGTTAATTTCAGAAACAAGGAAAAGTTATTGGTTCCTGTACACATTCCTCCTGCTAGAAGTTAATTTGCAGTTATTGTGAGTTTCAGAGCAGTTTGGAGGGAGGGTGCAGAGGCAGCTCTGTACATCTCTGTAAATTCCCTTTTTTCTGAGCTCAGCATCTGTTGCTAAGCTCTAAACACACAACACATTTTCAGGTAACGTTTGCTCATCCATGGCAAGGCTTAATTTGTTTCCACGTTCCAGAATCTCTCCTGTTATTTAAAATACCGGGTGACTGCATTGCTAATCTTGCAGTTGACAAGTGGCCTTCCTCCTTTTAGGGAATGCAAAATTCTTCCTGCAAAGAGCCCTAATCCCACCCAAACTTCTCAAAGGTGGGACTTGTGCTGCTCCTTCTGGAAAGAAAGAAAAGAAAGAAAGAAAGAGAGAAGGAGAAGGAAGGAAGGAAGGAAGGAAGGAAGGAAGGAAGGAAGGAAGGAAGGAAGGAAGGAAGGAAGGAAGGAAGGAAGGAAGGAAGGAAGGAAGGAAGAAAGAAAGAAAGAAAGAAAGAAAGAAAGAAAGAAAGAAAGAAAGAAAGAAAGAAAGAAAGAAAGAAAGAAAGAAAGAAAGAAAGAAAGAAAGAAAGAAAGAAAGAAAGAAAGAAAAAAGGAAAGAAGGAAAGAAGGAAAGAAAGAAAAGGAGACCTAAAATAAACAAGTAAATAAAGCCATAGGTCTTTACAATCTGATCATTAGCACTTAATAGCCTTAAAATGTATTTCCCTTCAGGTGGAACGTTAAAAGTCTCTCCTGTAATGGATAACAAAGGAAGTGTAATGGAAGTGCAAGCAAGGAAGGGGTTTCCAGAGCCGGTCGGTATCTGCAGCAGAGATCTCCTCGATTCAGTGGCTAATTGCTAATTCAGTGGCTAATTGCTAATTCGGTGGCTAATTGCTCAGCATCCCATTCTGTCCCTGCCCGCCACACCAGGCAGTCACTTCAGGTGGGGCCCCTTGATGGCACAGCTCCCTTCTTCCCCTGGGATTATTCCAGGTGCCAGCTGGAGCATCGAGCAGAGAGGAGCATCCTCCCACCACCTGCAGAGCGTTCAGCTGCTTCCCCAGCAGTGCCGGGACCTTTCCCAGCCCCACAACCCCAAACCCGCAAGGCAAATAAGTCACCTGTAGTCACCTGTTGTCACCTGTAGCCACCTGCCTGTCGCTGTTCTCCCCACGGACGAGCAGAGAAACAACACAAAGTCCAGGCTCAGGGATGAATGGAAGCGCTTTAATGAACTCTCAGAAGGCTTTTATATGTTAGTTCACAAAAGTGTGTTAAATGGCATAAGGTAATTGGTTTTTGCCATCCACCCCTTAAGAGGATTGATCAAGTTCTAAGACACCCATCTCTGAGTGTTTTTCTAGTTAGAACCATAACAATCCTGCAAAACAACCTGCAGCTGCAAGAAGTTTACAAAACTGTGACATTGTTTTGAGTTACTTGCATGGGAAAGACAGAGCTCTCACAAAATGCTGCAGAGAGCTGAAGAAATTCTCTGCTGGAGCTTTTTCAGCATCCATAACACATCCACGAGGCAAAGCCACCCTCGGTCCCTCCTGGGTGGCACCTGGAGGGAGCAGCACCTCCGTGGCACTGCCCCTGCTCCGCTGCTGCTCTCCCATGGAAGTTTGATAAGCGCTGTTGTCTCACTGTGCATGGAACGTCGTGCTCCTGTGAAGAATCACAGCGCGACACCCAGGTTCAGGCTGGCCAGCCAATTTATTTTATGAATTAGCCCTGCTGAAACAATGCAAAACTTCGGGATGGCTCTGAGAGCTTTGGGGCTGTTTCAAGGAGGATTTCCCACAACGTTTTCAAGATCTGTGCTCTGCCTCCCAAACATTAAAACACATTTAAAAGGAGCACGCACTACAAGCGTTGCAGGTACAGCAAGGCAGAAAAACCTTCCCGACTCGCTGAGCCTCAGTGTGTTTAGATAAATCTGGGAGTCTCTGTATAGCAATTTATGCTCCACCAGCCACTGCACAGAAACAGCTTTTGTACCCAATTTAAAAACATGAATGCTCCGTCCTTACCCTAGAGCTTAAAGACAATTTACAGAAGTAGGGCACGATGAAGTATTGCCACAATAAACTGTTGTTTTACTTCCCTTTTACAGCAAAAATTAGGGGAACACTGCAACAGTTGTCAAGCCTTAAAATATGTTTGCAATAAAATAGAGGCCATTGGCTTTCTTTAATTTCAATGGGTTTCTTCATTATTCAAAAGCCTCTTTAAATCTTTCATAGATTCAAATCTGGTTTTTTAAGAAGAAATACATAATCCTTCAGTAATTAATCTAAGTGTCTGGCTGCTAAAAAATTGGGCATTGGTGGTCCTTCTGTATTTTTCTCATGGAGGGAGAAAGCATTTTAATCCTTCAGAACTTGCTTATTGGTTCCTCTCTGTTGGCAGGAGTTTGAATATATTAGAAAATGTTTTTCTGGTGATACCCTTCTAGAACAAATGAAGGATCACCTTATAACCGGTCACTAGGAGTTAATTTGAAGTTCATCCTGGTGGCTGGAGATTTACTTGGATATGAAAGAAAGTTCATAGAAAGTTGTTGTTTATTTAATCGTATAAAAGTTCCTTAGTAAAGAGTGAGGATACAGTGAGTTAATACAGACAAGCACAATTATTTTCATATTTTCATGTTTTCAGTGAATGAAAGGAATTAACTAAATGTTAAATAATATCTAAATACAACACAGAGTAGCTCTAAAATAGCCAGGCTGGGCTATCTAAATTAACAAAAAACAGCACTTCACTGCATGATTAGTCCCTCTGAAAGCTACAGAAATAGAGGATTAATGTCCAGCAATGTGAGGGTCAAAATTCAAATCCTTGCACCCTTTGAGGCAGAGCCCTCTGAATTTCAGAAGCCTGGGTTTGGTGGTTTGGTTGCACCCAGACACCAGGTGATGGCTGGAGGTGCAGAGAGATTTCTCTCACTGGCATAAAAATCAGTGAGTGGAATTACAGCTTCATCTGCTTCTTTTTGTAAGATAAGGAATGCACAGAAGGTGTTTTCTAACTGTGTAAATTCAAATAATGGAGAGAATTGGGAGACTGAGAGTGGATTTATCAGAAGCCCCTGGTTCAGCTCAGCCCAGCCACTGCAGAGTGAAGGAGAGTGATGTCTCTTCATGGTCTGCAAGCCCTGAGCTGGGTGGGCTCTGGGCAAACAGGCACTTGGAGTCTACCTTTGACAAGCACAATTTCAAAGTGATCCAGACATGGAAGAGCTGTTGATGTCTTTGTGTGAAGAATTGGCTTTAAACAGAGGGAGCGAGGGGGGAAAAAAGGAAAAGAAGATAAAATCAGAAAAAATCTCAGTATGGGAGCTGGCAGGTATTTGGATTTTAGTACATTATTTGACACTGCCTCATGAAATCTTAGTTGAAAAATTAATTCAAGTCAGCTTGGTTGCAGACAGTGGTGTGTGGGTTGAATATTGGCTAAAGAACAAATGAAAAAAATGCTGATAAACAGCTGGTAACAAGATGGGTGGGAATGTCCAGTGGGGTAACACACACTGGTTGTTAGTCTGAGTTTACTTTATATCTTCATTCATGGCTTAGAAAAAAGACATAATCGAGATCTTAATTAAATACACAGATTATGCTCGTCCTAGAAGGTTTGAAATGTCAATAAGGAGAGTGAGATAAAAAAAGATTGATAGGAAATATGGATAAAACGTGGCCAAAACAGATTCATCAAGGGAATAAAATTGTTTTACTGCAAACACAAAACCAGCATAAGCCAGAGCAACTCAAAAAATGAACAGTGGTTTATCTTTTAGGGAATGGAACAGTGGCAATGGATAAGAGAGCTGGAGGATGCTACAGGAATTACAAAAAGGAAAATGCAAGTTCAGGATGGATCCAGTGCCCTTTGCATCCAATGGAAGTTCAGCCATGGACTTCAAAGGATTTTGGGCATGGCTGGCAGTCCCAAAGCAGGGATTATCTGCAACCTTGTTCTGGCCACTGTGTGCAACTCTCAGAGATGCTCTCCCAGCAAGATGTGAAATTGGCAGCAAATCAGAGAGGAGACAGAATGAAAAATGAACGGGTTTTGTGAGAACTGAAGTGGGAAGAAAAATGAAGAGAATTAAGTGGTTATAATTTGGCCAAATACAGAATAAGCAGGAACACAACAACAGCTTTCAAATGTCTGAGGACATAAGCCTGTATAAAGGACAATAATTATTCACTCTGTTGCATGGCAGAACGATTTTAACAGGTGAAGGGAATATATTATGAGGGAAGAAAGACATCTGATGTAAATACCAGGAAATGCTGCATGTTAAACTGTTGAGTGATAGAGGAGGTGGAAGTCCCGTGGTCTGGGATTTCTGAAACTCTGACTGAATGCCAGCTATTGAAATGCAGAGAGGAACCTTTTCAATTCCCCAGGACACCAGGAAATTCATCTGCCTCGGAAAGATTAGGATCTTCTCCCGGCCTCTTCCTGTGCAAACTCCATATGTTTGAAAGCCCACACCAGGAGATGCAGAAATATCAGAGGATAAATCGTTCTTAATAGCGAATAAACACTCCTCAGATCTTCTGATTGTGCCGTCTCCCCTCTGCTCCCACCCCTGTCTGGCTGAGAACACAGCCTTGTCTCAAATGTGGGACCCAAACCAATGTCTTTGGCCTACTCAGGCAAAAAAAAGCTTTACTGGGGATATTTGTAGCAGTAACCCAAAGATTTATTAGGAGAGGACATTTTTTACCTTAATTTGTCCCGGACTACTCTTTTTTTCTGCTAGAAATGCTGTCTAGAGGTGGTGTAAGGCTTCTTTGCTGGGGTTTTTCTTCTCTGGCTTCATTTTTTCCTTAGGTCTTTAGATCCTAAAATTACGGACAACACTAAAGACCATTAGTAAACTTGCTTATTTGCATGTGCCCACTCATTCACATAGCAAAGAGTTTGACTAAAAATACGAATCAAAGAGAAAAATATAAAAATCTGACTTTTATTCCATCACACAGTCCATGATAGGGGAGGGAGCTATTTCTATCCAGCAATTCCTGCCTCTTTCCACCCCCTGCATTTTGGTTCCCAGCTCTCCACCAAACGTAGGAAGCAAAGACAAATTTCAGATGGGAAATAAGGAAGGCTTTTTTTTTTTTTCCCTTTCAGTGTGCAAAAGGCAATTTTAAATAGAGCTAAATATTTGTAAACATGGGAAATGCCAGATCTCTCTTGGTGTAAACGATCCCAAGTTTATTCATTCTGATTTCAGCATGGCTGTTTACACTGGTGGAGGATCCATACCCCAGGACATTGCAGTGTGTGTTAAATTACAGGACTTCACTCACTTTAGTACCAGTTTTAATGATCAATACTGAGCTTAGGCAACGTTAAATCAGTTTTTAGACCTTAGACACTGCTACAGTCTATGGTAGAGCACATTGAAAAATACTTTTTGGGCATTTCTGTCTTGATTTGATGCTAATGCACAGTGAATTGTGGATTAAGGAGAGGCTAGGGAAGGTTTTCCATGTCTGAGTGTAAATCAATGTACTTTACTATAGCAAAACACGTTTTGTACGTCTGCAATGCCATAAATTTATGCCTGGAAAATCAACATGTCCTGCACTGCAGAAATGAGAGATGAGAAGCTGAATATTCAGTGTCAGTACAGTGCTGCAGGGAAGGCAAGGACACAACACCTGAAGGCAAAAGCAGGACAGGAAGGAGCAAAAGCAGGGAAGAGGTGACACCTGTCCACGGAGCATTGCTGAGAGCTTCACTGGAACAATCTGCTCAATTCTGCAGCCTAATTTCCAGGCTGACACTGAAAATAGGAAATATTCTGAAAAAGGAAGGCGGGATGCCTGGAGAAGATGTTTTGTGGAGAGAAATTATGAAGCTGAGTGAATTTGGTTTATATGTGTGCGGTTTAGGAGATGACTGTCTTGAAGTCAGGGAAGCACTGATGTGAGAAATCACGTAATAATAAGTGATTAAAAGCAGTAACTCTTCTGATCCTTACACAAACTCTGAGAGCAGCACTGGCATCGATGGAGCCCCACGGTTCTGGGAATCAGAGTTCATCATGGGGGTGCTGTGCTGGTGGCTTATCCTCAATAAATTCCATCCCCGCTCTGATTTGCACTTGCCTGAAAAGACATTCAGGATCAGCCCCAATTCAGACTCAAGTTAAATTCAGTCTTGGGTATATGCACAAATTATAAATACCTGGAAAGAAACTGATTAAGGATTAGGGCTGGTTAAGTAAAGAATTAACTCAAAATTAAAGGGAAAACAATACATAAACCATAGACTGTAAAATGCCCTGACATTCTTGAGAACCAAGATTCTGTATTTCTGCACACTTGTATTATGAACTTAAAAGCATGAATGTGTTTTATTCCTTGCCAGGTTTGTTCCTCTGCTTGGAAAACATTTATTCTGCTTCTTGTTTACACTGAATTTAGAATTAATGTGGCTGTTCTGGTTGAGCAAAAACAACCTTGACTTGTATTAGGCATCATTTTATCATGCCAAGATTTCTTGTGTAAAAACATAACAAGAGCAGAGTTCTCAGAATTAAGCTGGTTAATTATTACTATATAAACAGGTCAAGGATCAAGAGAGACAGTAAATTCTTGTGAAGTGTGTGTAGATTGTATTTCCAAATTACCATACTGAAAGCCAGAGCTGTGTTAATGTGCACAGAAAAAGTCTGATATCCAGAGGTGAAATATCGTGGTCTCAGGGAACATTTTTCACACACTAATAATCAAAATTAAAATGCCAGTAGTTACTTATATAAAATAATGCACTGTTGGCATTAGCGAAATATTTCTTAGGTGCAATAATATTCACTGAAAAATTACATAATCCAAGCCACATTTTCTTAGATACTGTAGAAAAAAACAGAAACTCCAACTGAGAGACTCCAGTCCGGTTTCCTGATGAGTTTTTCGACCTAAAACCCATTTCCCTGGTCCAGCTTTCCTCCCAGGGCCTGCTCAGACACTGCTCTCCTCACCTTCCCCCAGGATTTCCACAGGGGAGGCTTCTTTAGGGTGCCTTTATCTCTTTGCAACATCACCCCACTAAAAACTGAACGTGCAGCTGTAATTTTACATTTTAAACAGACACCTTTAATTAAAACGTCCTGCCTGGGTGTTTTACACCTGAGCAGGGTGCTGTGAGCAGAGTATGGGGTATGTGGGGCACAGCAGAGGCTGAGCAGAGAAACCCTGGCTCAGATGCAACAGGGGAAAGACTTTTCTGCTGGAACTGGGTGGGGTGGGAGGTCCCCGAACAACACGTGGCAGTGAGGGTCTGGCAGCACAGATTTCAGCCTGGAAAACCAGCTGGTGGCAACTGGGAAACGCACCGAGGTCCCAGCACCCCCTCATGGTCTGTCTCCCACGCCATTGTCAGCACAGCTCCTGCTGTTACCATAGCCGGGTGTCACCAGTTAATCATTAGCAATCACCTAACGAGCTAATTACGGTGCTGGAGTGGCTCTGCCCTCTGCTGCTGCTGCTGCTGCTGCTGCCAACACCCATCTGTGGTTTACCACTGAACAAATCACAAAATCCCAGAAGGGTTTGGGTGGGAAGGGACCTTAAATTCTCTCTCTTTCCACTCCCTGCCATGGCAGGGACATCTTCCACTGTCCCAGGCTGCTCCAAGCCCCATCCAGCCTGGCCTTGGACACTTCCTGAGTGTCACCTCTCTCTTCAGCTTTGGCCATGGGCAGCTTTGAACCTTTTAATACATTTAATGTTTCATTTCACGGACTCAAGAGCATAATAACAGCACGCTCCTTAGGCTGGGAATGGTCACGTAAGCAGCTGCAGCCAGCCAAAGGTTATGTCCTGCTGAACTCCCTTGGGTTGCTCTAGGCGGCCAAAATTCAGGACTAAATAAACGGCTCAGACTCCAGATTTGTAATGCAGATGGTAAATACCCACAGCACTGAGAATACAGTCGAGTGACAGCACTGCAGATCTGCTGAGAGCTGAGCAGCGGAGTTTCTTCAACTGGAATTATTTTTCAGACATTTTCTTTCTGGAGGTTTTATATTCAATTATTTTACTCACAGAAAACACTATTTAAAAAACCCCCAAAACAACTATTTTCTTTTTTTTTCTTTTTAGTGAGAAAATGGGGAGTAGAAAATAAAGTAGCTCAATGCTCCAGCAGCTCCCTGAGCAGAACCAGCCCTTTCTCACTGAGCTGATGTCCCATACTTGGACAGCCAAGCAACACCAGACATGAAAACTGAATAACTGAGTTATCCTAGATGTTAATGCTTCCTTATCACTAATAAAAGCAATGTAGAACCTAAATTCCCTTCAACTGACACGTCAACCCTGTGAATTAAAACTCCAAACAGTTTTATAACAATTAAATCAATACGTATGTACTTTGTTGGGACCTTGGAAAGGGTTTCAAAACTGATAAAGAACTCTGGTCCTGTCAGTAACAATAAAAAATCTGCAATAACAGGGAAAGGTCTCAGCAAAGTGGGAAAAGCACAGATGTGTAAACACAGCTGAGCAGAAATGTGTGTGTGGCTCATTCACTTGTTTGCCAAAGTGTCATTACTTCAGTATGTTATTTACAGATAAAAAATAGCACATCCTTGCAGTCACGTGGTGCTGCTGGCTCCTTAGCCCCCTGCTTATCGGACAGGGTAACCAGCAATTCCGGGCATAAACCGTTTGGCCACTTTGGTAGTCGGCTCTTGGGCCAGGAAAACTCTTTTATCCAAAGAAAGAAGCAGCCAGGTGGGAAAATCAGCTCTCAAGGTTGGTCTTTTTCTGCTTCCTTTTCAGGTCCGAGAGTGCTGGAAGTGGGAGAGGTGGAATTGCTGATGCCATCAGACAGGCACGTTACAGTAAATAAACAAAGCCCCGCTGTCCCCCTGCTAAATTTTTGGGTTAATTTGATGCCACGGCCACGGCTCTGACATTTCAGCGGGCACAGGATGAGGGCAGCGCAGCTGGGGGGCTCCGGTGCCTCCGTGGTGTCCGTCAGTCCTGAACTCTGGACTGTCCCCTCGTTGGTCCCACAGGGATCGTGGCTGGCACCGGACCAGAGCAGCTGGAGGGTGTTCAGAGCTGCAGCCAGCCACGGGAATCCGGGAAAGTCATGGAATTGCACCCAGAGCCTGGAGCATGTGCTGGACAGGCCTGGCCCCGCGTTTGGGCTGTGCATAGGGCAGGGATTAAAGGTGCCAAGCAGGAAACTGGGAGTTCCTCCTCTGTGGGAACCCCAAAGGACAATTAGCAGATTGCTGATGGGGAAAAGTGTCGTGGTGTGTTGGGGTGCACGATGTGCTGGAAGAGAGATCAGCCCTGAGGGCCGGAGAGAGCCTCTTTCCCGGACCCAGAGGTGACCCTGGGAGTGCATCCAGGTCACTGGGGATGGGCTGAGAGAGGATTGTGGATTTGTGGACAGTGTTGGGCCTATGAGATGTGATAATTGTAGTTTGTGACCTTATAGGGCATTGTTTACCTGTTACCATAATAGGCAATGTCTGTGCACTGCCCCAGGTGATTGGGGGACCCTGAGGTGAACATCTTTCCTGTTTATATGATGTGATATCCTGTTGGGTGCTGGTGTTTAGGGAATATTCACTGCGCAATAAAGGCTTTGCACTTTCCATCTTGTGTGTGAAGTTCATGCCCTTGCATGGTAACTGCAGTGGTGTTGGCCCTTTCTATATGCAAAATAAGGAAAGGAATCCTGGAAAGGTTTGGGTTGGAAAGGACCCTGAAGATCATCTCTGCCGTGGGCACAGGTGACACCCCCTGGGTCAGGTTGCTCAGGGAATGCTCTGGAGAGTGGATAAGAACTTAAATATAGTGCAATACTTTACAGTTCTCTTTTAATACTGAGAAATCTCACCTCAGACAGACACAGAAAGGACATGTAAACATTAGGGGACACTGAGAGACTCTACAAAATGTACAGGCCAGGGAGTGGTTTGCACCCAGCTTATGTGGGGTCACTGCTGTGCAAAGGGGACTGGAGTAGGAACAGGCAGGGCTGCAGGGGAGGAAAAGACATCATCTAAATCTGTTGTTGTCAAAAACCCCAATGTCAGCCTTAAAACTGTGCAGGAATGTTGGAGGGACAATTAGCATGAGGTGGTGTAAACTTAACGAGATGATGGAACTGCACATATTCTCTTTAAAGTGTTAGCAGGACATTGAGGTGGAATTGAAATATTTTAAATGTCAGCTGCTTTATCCCTCTGGGAGTTTCCCAATCACCAAAAATCCAGCCACAATCAATGCACTCACACCTGTGCTGCAGTCTGCAGCTCCTTCTCTCTGCTTCTCCCACTCTCAGGTGTCTGTGCAAGGTGTTACAAACACCAGAAACAGAGCTCACCCTTCTGAGCTCACCTGCTGCTTCTCCAGGGTGCAGAGTGGTGGCCAGAGGGCTGATTCTCCAAAAGTGTTTTCCTTCGTGTTGCAGTCGTGCCACGAGATCAGCAAAGCTCGGGTGCTGAGATTTGCCATCACTCCACGGTGCTTTTCCAACCTGCTCGCTGCTTCTGCTGGGGAGGCTCCGAGATGGCGGGGCTGGGGGAGCTCCTCGGAGGCTCTTTGCAGATAATCCTTGGTCACAGCTCAGAAAGGCCCTGCTGATACCCCAGAGCTTTCTTTCACAGTTTAAAATTCCAGTTATTAATGTAACCAGCCTGATAGCCCAGAGGAGCGGCTCTCCCTTCTTCTCCAGCTTCCTCAGGGCACAGAAACTGTGCTCAGCTTTTCTCCTTTCCCTTTTCTCCCACAGTGACCCCAAGGCCACCTGCAGCTGCCAGGGCTGGCACAATTAAGTTAATCATTACCTGCTGCAGCTGTGGGGTCGATGCTGCAGGTAACTCAGCTGGTTAACACCTGTGATCCTGCAGTGCTGATTCCTTAAATCTTTGCATTCTTCCTCCTGGGATTAGTCCCATTTTGTGGGTTTGTGCTCAGGTCTTTGGGTCCTGGAGAAGCCAGGCTGCTCCAGAGCTCCTCATCTTCTCAATCTTTGCATAAACACTTTTCCATGAGCAGCACTCTTGTTTTACTGAGAAATAGCAGCAAATCATCGCATTTCTAAGAATTCTGAAAAATAAAGTTCCCAGGCTTTCCCAGCTGTAAGAGCCTCAGAAAGGCTTCTCTTCCCTTTCCTACACTTGGTTTCCCCTGGCAGAAGTATGGCTGTTACACAGCAATTTTCTTTCCATGTTTTTAAAGTGAGTGATTTTAATTTGGATGCATTCTCCCCTGCAAATCCTTTCAGTCAATATGGAATTACATAAAGCAGCTTTTTGAAGAGAAATTATATCTGGAGAAGCTTCCACTGAGTGTGTGTGTATTTTACACAAATTGTTTCTTTTTCTATGTCTTGGTGGCACTATCATTTTTAATGACCTGTGCTCTACCAGCCTGACCTCAAAGAGATAAAATGAAACTAATGATGTAATATTTTTGATCCTTCCTCATCAAGAGTGATGCTTTCAAATGGAGACAGGGTGGGCAAAGTTTACTTGGATGATGGGAGGAAAGTAACTTTTTTTTATCCCCAAAAATCTGAAAATAGGTTGGAATGGCTTGGAAATGTGTTTTCTTCATGTAAGTTTAACATAAAGAAAGGGAAGAAATTGTAAAATTTAGAACAAAAAGAATTTTGTGTATATTTATCTGGAAAGGGGAGTAAAGTTCCTAATCATGAGTGACTGTCAAATGCTCTTCCATAACAGATCATCAAAACTTCCCAACTGTTAGTCTTGAACAGAAGGTGAATTCTTTGCATGTGCTACACAAAACCTGAAACAAAATACAATTTTTGACTTCGGTTCTGCATTATTCTCAAAAGGGCGAAAGTACTGTGTAAGCTGGGAAAGCTCCCAAGCGCATTTTTAGAAAAATGAGGTGTTTTAGGTGTCCTCCACCAGGCAGCATTATTTATAATGCAAAGGAAAATATTCCAGAGTCCCACATATCAATGCAGGCTGGCTCAGGGCAGCTGATTTTCTGGGATCGTGGCTGCATCAACTGACAATGGAAATTAAACGTTCAGCTTTGCTTTCTGCCAGTTGTGATGCCTGTGAAACAACACCTCCGAGGGAACTTTTTGGCTGGACTGACCAATTAATTTAATCAATTTATGTTCTGAATCATGAGCATTCATCGTATTCAGGATTTTTATCTTGCTTTATATGCCCAGAATGTTCGGGTCAGGTTTCTCTGACCACTGTGCCCACAGCAGCCTGGCAGCTTTTGGGACACTGCACAGCTGAAAGGCTTTTCCTGGTCAAAAAGGAGCAGAGCCTTGTGCAAAACCACTTTTACACTTTTCAGAGCTCTCGCTGCCCTGAAGACATTCCTGTCTTCTCCTCCGGAATGTTTTCCATGTTTTCTGTCTCGTGACTAATTTAAAATCAAGAGGAAGTGCAATTACGCCAAACTTTTATTTGGAGTTTATTACTTTTTGCCACGAAGCACATTAACCATTTTGGGGTGGTTTTGAACAATAAGCAGACACTTTTACTGCGTTGTTTAATTTTTTTTTGAACAGTCAAACATCCACCTCTGAATCCATTAATGTCTCTATTGGTAGACTCATAAATCTTCATCTGGATGAAAGTTCCTCTACTGTTTTTTCCACTTGGCTCCATTTGCTGGCTTATTTCCATGCTGAACATCTGCACACATGGGTGGTATCACTCAAACCTTCAAGACAAAGTTTACTTTGGATTTAAAGAGTCTTTTTGATGCTGATGCCATTCACTCAGACACAACAGCAACATTTTCCACAGCAGCAGCATGGTTCCCAATTTTTTTTTTTAATATATATACAAGGGAAAAATATGTTTTATCTACCTTGCAGAGCTTCAGACTCGCAGGATGTTCAAAAGAAGAAAAAGTCTTTGTTCTGATTTATGAGAAATCACAAGTGATGCAGATGCCCCCCCTGGGATATCTCTAATGAAGTGGAACCACATGGAGACTGAGCTCCCTCCTTCTGTGCCCTGATGGTCTTGCAGTAATCACGCAAGGGCATGGACTTCACACACAAGATGGAAAGTGCAGAGCGTTTACTGCGCAGTGAATATTCCCTAAATACCAGCACCTAACATGATACCACATCACAGAAACAGGAAGGATGTTCACCTCAGTGTCCCCCAATCACCTGGGGTAGTGCACAGTTATTGCCTATTATGGTAACAGGTAAACAATGCCCTGTAAGGTCACAAACTACAATTATCACATCTCATAGGTCCAGCACTGTCCAGAAACCCACAATCCTCTCTCAGCCCATCCCTGGTGACCTGGATGCACTCCCAGGGTCACCTCTGGGTCTAAGAAAGCGGCTCTCTCTCTGGCCCTCAGGGCTGATCTCTCTTCCAGCCCATAGTGCACCCCAACAGGTCTGGTGGGTGCTGTTACAATCTGAGGCACAGCAGCTCAGGAGCCTGAGCTGAAGCAAACACGAGGATTTATGGCAGTAGGGAAGTGCAGGATATTTGCTGAGTTAGCCAGGACTTCTTGCATTATGCCAGGGATTTAAAGAGACAAAAAACCCCGTCTCAGAAGCAAATCTCAGGGCACTCCACATTAACCTCTCTGTATGGCAAGAATTAGATCTTTTTTCTTCTCCCTTGTTTTCCCTATCTCACAAATGCGTTTTAATCCATGGCAGAAATTTACCTTTTTACCCTGCAGTTTTCAAATTTCCCTAACAGGCTTTGGGCGTGGACTGGGTCAAAAACCTTCTAAAACCACCACTGGATGATCTCTTTAGGTTTGCTTTTATTCTGTGGACCTTTCTGATATCACTCAACAGATCCATGGGGCAAGATTTTAAACCATTCCAAAGGGAGGGTGAGGATTTCCCTCTCTTTCCCCACCTTGTCCATATTCTGGAGTTTAATATTCACATTTATCAGCCCATCTGAGACTCAGAATTCGACACAGCAGGAGCTGCTTGTCGATAATTTAGACAGGAGGAAATCTGAGAACATCCAACACATAATTACCCTCTTTCTTAAAGGACAGGTTCACATCTCGGTGAAATAGATGGACAGGAGCAGGCTCTGAAGCGCTGCTGTGATTTCCAGTAGCTAAAAATCTCCTTGTATCCATCAGGAGACTATTTTGGGAGAGAAAACCACTGTGCAGCACAAAATCTGCCACTGAAGTGTGCTCCACAAGCCAGGACAGCCCCAGCTCCCACCTGGGGGCTGAATAACCTGAGCTGTGTTCCCTGTGTTCTAACAACTCCTGGTCTGGTGTATTCCCACTGAGGTGCATGGAAGAAAAGGATTCTTCCCCCTTCTTCTTTTCAAGCTGAGCTAAAAGCTTTTTTCCTTGGAGTGCTTTGAGGGAAGGTAGGAGACAGCGTGTGTGGCATCATTTGAGAGTTGAGGAGGAGAGCACACAACGTGGAGAAGCCACTCAGCACCAGGGAAAATGTTCAAGGGTAGTTGGGGAAGAACCCTGAAATCTTTGGGAATAGTAAGAGGAGAATAAACAATCAGATGCTTAGTGATGTAAATTCAACTCAATCATCCCCAAATGTGACTCTGAGTGATCTGATCTAAATCTAAAGATTTGGGGCCCTGGTTTGGGTTTGTGTGGTGGGATGGCCTCGTCTCTCATGCCACAAACCCATAAAACGGGTTTTATCCAATTACCTGCTTTTCTGAGGGAAAGGATCAGGACCCAGCCTTGAATCTTTGCCAGATTTGCTTTTTCCTTTATCACATGGGAGGCTGGCAGGTGGTGGGTTCAAAAGCAAACCGAAAGGAACAGTTTTTCACAGCTCATGGAGTTTTTCACTAATGCAATGGATCTGGCGCCAGATGTTCCGGACGCCGAATGTTTACAAGGCTGCAAAGAGTGCTCGGGTGAATTCAAGGAAGAAAAACCTCTGGGTGGCAACAGGAGGCAAAAACATCACCTCATACTGGGTGGGATGCAGGTTTTTGTTGGCTGGAAAGTTTTACTTGTATGATCCTATGCTTGGCCTGCTCTTCTACTTTACTTCTGCAAACTTCCCCGGCATTTGGAGAGAGTCCAGAGGAGGCACCAGGATGATCAGAGGGATGGAGCAGCTCTGCTGAGAGAGCTGGGATTGTCCAGCCTGGAGAAGAGAAGGCTCTGGGGAGGATTTATGTGGCCTTTCAGTATCTGAAGGAGGGCCTAAAATAAGGGTGGAGAAGGAATTTTTGTAAGGACATGGAGTGACAGGACAAGGGGGAATGGCTTTAAACCAAGAGAGGGGAGGTTTAGATGGGATATTGGGAAGGAATTGTTCCCTGGGAGGGTGGGGAGGGCCTGGCACAGGGTGCCCAGAGAAGCTGTGGCTGCCCCTGGATCCCTGGCAGTGTCCAAGGCCAGGCTGGACATTGGGGCTTGGAGCAGCCTGGGACAGTGGAAGGTGTCCCTGCCCATGGCAGGAGTGGCACTGGATGGGCTTTAAGGTCCCTTCCAACCCAAACCATCCTGGGATTCCGTGATTCTATGATTTGTTGGTTTACCTTTGCTCAGGCTCTGCATGGCCATCCTGGAACATTCTTTATTTAATAAAAACTGTTATTACTCCTCCGCAATTAACACATCTCTTTAGTCAGACGTTGTGGGAAAGTAATTTTGGGTCACTCCACTGTCTGAGGTGCTCGGTCCTGTAGAAACAAATCAGCTCAGTTTAGCTGTGATTTCCCTAGAAAATGTGCAATTGGAAACCTGAAAAGATTGAATTTGTTTAGACGTTTGCAAGAAAAATAAATAGACTGGGTATAAACTATCAAAAAACCCACCAATTTTTGGGTGAGCTGTGCAGTGTTTACATCCTAAGGCTGTGCTGATGGCTGATTTGTTTTTAATTATTTTATCTTTATTATTTTATTTTCATTTTTGGAATACATTTAATTTACCGTTTAATTTTATTCTTTCTTCCTACCTGAATTTCACGGCCAGCAAACACTGCTGGCGGCTTTCGAAGTGAGCCCGAATCCAGGGAAAAATACTGAGCTGTAGAACCACAAGCTAAAAATGAGTGTGAGGGAACTGGTTTTCCAGGATTTCAGGGTCTTCCCAGACAATCTGCAGCCAGGAGCTGAGCACAGCTCTGTGGCGATGTGCATTGCTTAAGGGCAACAGCACAGCCTGGTGGTTTATGGTTATTCCGATGCATCAGGATCTGCTCAGGAATTTCCCTTCCCCAGAACCCGGCTCGTTGCCTGCACAGAACCGAAGCCCGTGTGCATTAATTCGTTTGTAAGATTCCATTTTACCCGAGGTTTTCAGAATAAACAGAAAAGAGCAGGCTGCAAGGGCATAGGCAAAAGAGATAAAGTAACAGATCCTTCCCAACATCCTTGATTCTGAAACCTCAAGGTGCTGGATATGTCTGAATTTTGCTTTCGAGATAATAACTAGAGGGATATAACTGAGGAAAAAAAATCTTGCAATATGTACTATGCAAAATTCTGAAAAGAAAAAAAGGACAAAAAGAAAGTGTGAGCAGAAAAAAAATGGAATTTTGCCTTGCTTTTTCTATTATGCCAAAGCCAAGCAAAGTATATAATGCATTTACATAGACTGAATATTCAGACACCAATAATAATATTTATTCTCTTTCTTGTGTGTCTTCAGGGTAAGTGACGGTGGTCAGAGTGTAACTTCTGAGGTGGCAGTGAAATGAAGCGGGCGGCAAATGTGCTCAGACTGAATTTTCAAATCAAATTAATTACATTTTCTGTTTTGCTTGGTGTGAAGCACAGGCTGTGTGATTGCCAGCAAGGCAGATGTGAGTGCTGAACACACTATCTTGTGAACTCCATACTCGGTTCATTTTCTGGTCACACAGGATGGGACAACAGCCACTGACTGTGACTAGAGAGCGTTTCCAGTGCAGTGCTGGCGCTGCTCCTGACACTGGGGAAGGCTATTTCATGGAATAATAGAATTATAAAAAGGTTTGGGTTTGAAGGCACCTTTAATTTCATCCAGTGCCACCCCCTGCCATGGGCAGGTACACCTTCCACCATCCCAGGTTGCTCCAAACTCCATCCAGCCTGGCCTTGGACGCTTCCAGGGGCTGGGAGTCCACAGCCTGTGTGTGTGATTCACCTAAACCACAGACTGCTCAATCCTGCTTAACTTGATACCAAGAACCTTTGATTTCACCTGTGTGGCTTTGGAGCGCGAGCAAAGGGATTTTCAAAGGCTCCTCTCAAGGCACTGAAGGACTCCAGTGCTTTGGGGCAAAATGCTCCTTATTTTTATGCAGTGACTATTCCTGTAGGATTGTCTCCACACGGGAATGCTGAGGTGTGTCGTTGCTTCCTCTTTGTCCTCAGCCCAGTCCATAGCTGAGGAATGACTCACAGTCATTCCCAAGAAAGCCCTGGAGTCCATGTGGAGGTGTGACCCATGCACTTAAAGTGACTCTTAAGCTTTCTCTTAAGTTTCAGTTATGCTCTTTTGATCCAGTGTGTATGAATTCTGCTGAAATTCGTGAAAATACTCATTATTCTGCTTTGGTTTATTAGAGAGGAAACACATTGTTACATAAACAGGACAAAATACTCTGAGGATCAGTGAGGATATTTCTGAAAAATTGTACAGAGAGCTTTGGGAAAGTGTAGAATGGGAGAAAAGGAAAAAGAAAAAAAGGAAGAATTGTTTTCTTTTCCTTGAGTGCTGAATTAGAGGACAAAATGATCAAAGACCAACTGCTGCGGTTCAGAACCTTTCCCTGCATCCCACTGAAGCACAGGGAGGCGATGCAGTTCCCGAATCCCTCTGGAGCAGGCATGGGAAGGGTGTCGAGCTGTGCCACACTAACCGGGGACAGAAACCAAAGCCCTGAATGAAAGCTGTGCCAGCTTCCCTCACATCCTGCTTCAGGCTGGAGAAACCAGAGTGTTTTTCAGCTCTCTAAAAACCTTTGGTGAGCACAGGGATGTCAGGTCTCCCTGCCTGACGTGCTTTGATCACTCTGTAATTATCACCCATCAGTTCAGACACTGATTTGTGCTTTGCCCAGGAGCAGCAGGCAGTGCTGATGCCGGGGTGGAGAAGCTCAGATCAGCTGGGTTGAGCTGACATCTCCCCCTGCCCCTCCTGCCGTGGGTGCTGGGTGATGTCTGGGGCAGCACTGACAGGGTTAATTCTCTATTCTGCTTCCCTTGCTGTTTACCAAAGTTATTCCATATTTTCATGTCAGCAGGGAGGATTTGTCAGCAATAATTTAATGCACTGCTGGGGACATCTTCCTGTCATGGAATCTTAAAGGTTGGAAAAGCCCTCCAAGATCCTTGAGTCCAACCATTCCCCCAGCACTGCCAAGGCCAGCACTAAACCATGTCCCAGGGGCCTCTTCCACACATTTTTTAACATTTCCAGGCATGGTTCCACTGCCTTTCACCCTTCCAGTGAGGAAATCTTCCCTGTTATCCAATCAAACCTGCCCTGGGGCCACTTGAGGCCTTTCCTCTGCTCCTGGCACTTCTCACCTGGGAGAAGACACCCACCTGGGTGTGAGCCCCTCTCAGGGATTTGTAGAGAGCAAAACCTCAACAAATGGGTGTCAAACACCCACTGAGACAATAATCCCAGTTTTCATGCTGGGAAAAAGAAAATTCACCTTTTTTCCATGCTAAATTGAGGGATCATGGAGAGGGTCTGCCCTGTGTTTGGCCCCAAAGTGAAAGCTGCACCGGCACTTGCAGTACACACAGATGGTGAATCATCCTTTACCCAGAGGAGTACAAATTCTGTAGTACAAATTCACTGTGTTCCCATATTTGTCCACCAAATTGTGTTCCCGTTGCTGTAAATTTTGTATTAAATTATTTAGGTCAGCTTAAATTTGGAAAGCAACAAAACGAGCACCATTTTTTGCCTCATTTACATGTCTGTGGTTGTTGTAACACAGTTTGCTTCCTAAATTAAAGTGATGCAAGCAGTCTGCCAGGGAAATGAGTGGCAATATTTTTGGTTATGTTTTTGAAAAGCTGGTTGTAACTCTCAGTCATTGACCCAAGAATAGGTGGAGAATGAAAATTCAGATTTCTTTCAGCATGCACTGGATCTGTGGATGCTCTGGTTTGAAGTTTCATAGTTTTCCTGTGAATTAAGAGCATTTTGAGTCTTTGCTTCATGGTTTAAGCGTATCAATATCTGTGATCCTGTGATTAAGGCCTGCCTAAGGGCAGGATCCAGGGGATCACATTAAAAGCCATTAATAGCTGCATCCTGTGCTCTGACATGATGGATCCAGCAGCTGCCCCGTGCAGAAACTCTCCAGGCATCGTGTCAAAGGGACACAATGCTAATAACTGCGTTAGGATGGGTTTATTGCACCCTGATGGAGCCAGAGCCCTTCCTGTGCCTTCGGAAAGACTCGTCCTCAGGGCCTGCCCTCATCCTACTTCTTGTTTTCATTGCTGGTGAGATTCCAGCTCCTGCCAAAAACTCCAGACCCCATTTCTGGCTGGCTCTGTCCCAGGCAAACACCCCTCTGTCCCTCAGTGCTTCCCATAAACATTTCCACACAGCTCTCTCAGCTCCTATTGCCTGACATTCCTGTGGGGATACCCTGGATGTGCTGACAAACGTTGCTTTGTGGGTTGCCCTGGGTGGGTCCCATCTTTCTGCTCCCACCAGATGTCACTTATCATAAATGGAAAGGTTTTTTCCACTGAGGCTGCTCATAGCTGGTCTTCTTTGCATGAATCCAGCCATGCAGTAACCCAGTACAGCTTCCCAAGCAAAAGGTTCAGGTGGTGGAAGCACTGCAGGCCTTCTGCTTTCTTTTCATTTATTTATATATTTTTTTATTTGTATTTTTTCTCCCACTGTGGAGAACCTCTGTGCTGATCCCAGAGACTGAATTCCCATTGCCCATGCACCAGCACAAACTAAATTCCCCCTCCCCAGGCACCCATCACGGCAACACCTGGCTCGGCAGTAGCTGAAAATCACTTGTGTGGTGCCACACTGGGATCACCTAAGCCCAGAAGGACAATGATTTGGGAAGCATGGAAAGAGCTGGATCCATTCACTTACCTTCCCTTGGGTCAAACATCTTGTTTCCTGCCTGTTCTGGTATAATTATCCCAGCAACATTTGATAAATTTTACTCGTCGCCCATCTTCCCTGGAACAGCTTCCAGGTTTCTCTATAAAACACTCAGATTCAGGCCCTTTTCCTATTTCATGCACCAATACTTAATTTTTGAACAGGTTTTTATTGATTGCTTTTCCTGTGTTAATTTTTTTTTTTTTTTGCTGTTTTACGGCTGCTGTTAACATTTACTGGAGGGATTATTTGACACTCTGCATGTAAGGATATCACTGCAGATTTTCTGGCAACATGAATAGGGACTAAAATTTGGAATGGGGGGATGTGGAATAAAAGGTGGAGGAGGAGGAGAGGAAAAGCAGCATAGGAGGGTGAGCAAATTGCTTTTCCCTTTTCAATGGTTAAATCCTAACCACTGGTAAATGCCCTTTCAGTGGGGAGGGCAGCTCATTTGTGGTACAGGTACAAATGGGCTCAATCAGAAAGGCAACCCCACAGGCACTTCCATTTCTTCGTGTGACATTCAAAACCTCCAATGTTTTCAGCAGCTGGTGATGGGATTTACTCTTTTTTCTTTTTTCTTTTGCGTGAACGTGAAAATTAAAATCACTCGAATGCTTTCACTGAGCGAGTCCTCGCCATCATGCTTTGTTCCTCCAGGGGCACTGGGAAATAGACTGACAGTCCTTGCCAACCTTAATGATGCTGTGATTCTGTTTTATGGAAGCTGTGTTCCCTTGGGAGAGGCGAGGGAAGGCAATCCATGTGCAACTCAGCAGCACCCACCCACCCACCTGTGGGCTCTCTCCAGCGTGAGGGAATTGTTACTTTGGCAAAAATGGGGTTTGTGCCATGAGGTTCCATCTGTGCCTCCTGAATCCATTTCCAGACCGAATCCTCACTACAACCTTCATTGAGATGGATTATTGTGCACACAAGATTCACAGCTGTGCTGGTGGCTCCAACCAGAAGCACTGGCAGTTCCTGGGTGGGCTGATCCCAAGTGGTTTTCCTTCCCCAGAGGTTGGCTGCCAGCTCAGGAGCCCAGGAATATTCTGCATAACATCTTTTGGTTGCTGCCTGTGGTGACTCCTAGAAAATGCAGCCTCTGAATCCCAAGGGCTGACTTCTGTTTACTGTGGAAAATGGATGGAAATGCTGCTTTTATTCAAGATTACCATCAGCAGGTCCTTAGTTTTTAGTGATATATTGAGAGAAAATGTATAAAACTGCAGCTATAAAAGTGGGGTATTTAAAATAAACCAAAAAGGATGGCGGTGTCCTGAAATTCTGGGTGTCTGAATGCAATCCAGTCTTTCTTATGATCTTGGGCGCATCTTTCAGTTTCCCAGGCTCCTTGGTCTGACAACTTAAACAGAAAGTCTTTCAGGCCCTGGACTCTCTTCATGCATTTTGTACTGAACCTGCAGAAGGGAGAAAATGAGCAGAGAATCAGAACATTCCTGCAGCCACTAAAACTCCTTTCCCCAGCCGAGGTCCGCGAGCTCTGCCAGGCTCTCCAGCACTGCACTGAAGTTTTCCTTTCCTGTTTTAACCTCTTGCAACTCCTGCTAAGGGAAAATACACCTAAGGACCATTTCTGGAGTTAAAATGCTCCGACATGATAGAGGGCAAGGGGTTGGAAAGGTTGGTGTTTTAGGCTTGTATGGTTTCTGTCGTGCAAACAAAAGTGGGAGAAAGGAATGAGGAGTTTATAGGGTGCATGAACCATCAGGGATCTGCACAGGGCAGGATGATCACAAGCAGAATGTACTGTTATTAAACTAATGAAAGAGAATTCCAACTCCTCTATAATAAAATATTTCCTAATAGTTCTGCATGGATAAGGTTTGGAATCAACATGGCCTCATAATTTTTACTTGCACCCTCAAAATCCATACTGAGCCTCATATTTTGCGCATCATCTTACCTTTCACATAACATCTTGTACTTAATACATAAACACACAGCAAGACCTGAGGGAGTCTCCTGTATTTTAGCAGGAAGCCACCTGTTCTGACAAGGCTGTTGCTCAAGCAGATGGCCCCGTGATGGGTTATCCGCTCCTCACCCATCGCGGCGTCTTCCCGAAGAACTTGCACAGATGTTCATAATGAGATTTTCGCGCTCACACAACACTTGCACATGCACAGGACGAAGGGGCCTTCTGTCGAAAAGTCACCCAGCCCGAGAAGTTTCTCTGCTGGGAAGGAGCTTTCCCGAGCCCATTTCCCAATGGGATCTGGGCATGACCCTTTGGAAGAGGTCGGCGTGTGGTGCCCCAGTGGTAACAAAATAAGCGCAACCTCTTCCAGGGTCACCTGTTATACACAAAGTTATATTTTTTTCATGAAGCAAAAAAGCCAAAGAGATCAAATCGGCTGGGAATTAGAGAACATAAAGGAAAAATGGCTCTGGAATATTTTTTAGTTTTGCCATGATGCAGTGGTAATAAGGAATAACAAGGAAAATGTGTCCTGGTGTTGACCAACACATCACAGAATCATTTAGGCTGGAAAAGCCCTTTAACATCATTGAGTCCAACCACTAACTCAGCATTGCCAAGCCACCACTAAACCATCCCTAAATGCCACATCCACGTTTTTTTTAAATCCCTCCATCCCCACTGTTTTCCTCCTGCTGGAGCACAGCATTTGGGAAGGTGCAGCCCAGCTGCACAGGGGCTGCAGTGACCTCTCAAACCTCCTCTCCACAAACCTCAAGCCTACAACAGGGCACCAGTGACCCTGAGGTTTTGTCTCATGACAAACACCCAGTTATTCCCACTGAAATCCATGGTTGTGACATATTCAGGGGCCGTGACCCTTTAATGGGATCGCGGACTGGGACGCACGGAACTTGTTCCCTCTGTAACCTCCCACCCGCAGGTCCCAGCAGGTCCTGAGGTCAGGCTCAATTTTTCAACTCCTATTTTCACTGTGCTGGATGAAATTGGAGTCTGAAAACTGCACTGGCTCAGGCTGAACCTTTGAACATCCTTATGGCATTTTCATCAGAGACATCGTCTCTTTTGGAGGTGCAGAAACTCGAAGGCAGAGGATCATAGTAGACAAACCCTAAAATAGTGAGAACTGGGAGGACTGGGAAGAATTCCCAGTTTTCAGATACAAATTCTACTTAAGAGATTCAAATGAGCTCATTGACCCACAAAACTTCTTAGTTATTTGCAGAGTTTGGGTATGGGCGGACATAAAACAGTGAATTTCATGCTGCAGTTGTTAGGTAAACATGGGAATTCAAATATCTTTATTTTAAACACTTAGAGCTTTACTACCCACAGGAAAGAAACAGGAAGAAGAAATGGAAAAAATTATACAGTCAATGAATTAATTGTCTGCAGAAATCTGTGAAACCTAACTTATAATTTAATTAGTTTTTTTTTCACAAGCTAAACACCAGGCTGTAATAATGGCGTGCAAGTCATATTGAATACGCATTAATCATTTTTTATTTTCTTCATTGAACTTGATCCCTATATGAGGCAAAATTCAGAATTATGTAATACGATAAGGAATGTGAACACTCAAAAGAAATTAATAATAATAATAATAATAATAATAATAATAATAATAATAATAATAACACCTTTCTGTTTTCATTGGCTGTATTTTCTCAGTGGCTCTGATTTCTCCGAGACATTTACACAAGTACAGACCATAACTGTGCTAATAAAGAGGAAATTATACCGATCTATAATTAGAGTAATAAGGAGAAAGGTACAGCAGATCATAATTGAACCAATAAGGGGAAAATATAATCATGTTTAATGGCTTACACGAGTGTTAGAGTCTTCTGTGTACTTAATAAATTGGTATCCATTTTCATGGTGTGCATCTGAGACACCTTTCCTGATATTATCAAATTACCCTTCAGATCTATTGCTGGAAACTTCTGCTGGTCCTAGAAGCCCCCCTGGGGTGAGGCGTCTTGGAATAAATAGAATAAGAGCAGAATTTTGGTTGGGTTTGACCGTCATCTACAATAACCTTCAGCTCTGTCCAGGTTTATTTGGGGTGTCCCTGATTTAAATCCATGGATAAACAGGTGGGGAGTGTTGTAACGAGGCTGAGATTTGGAAAAAGAAATACAGAAATGGTTGTGAGGTGTAACCCTTCGGGGTCACTGTGTTTGGGCATCAAAAGATGCTCTGCAAGCAGGATATGCTCGAAGGACGAGGCAATGATTTATTTCCTAATAGTCACAGTAGAATAACGTGGCTGCAAGCCCCAGAGCTGAGCATCAGTAATTCCTTGCTGCTGCTGCTGAGCTCTCACGTTCTGTGGGGTTTTTTTACCTGAAAATTTCACAGCTTGCAGCTTTGATGTGTTTCCCCGCGAGTCCTTGAGCTGCTAACTGACCCCTTCTCAGCAATCTTCCCCCTGTCTGCAGTTTGACCTTTCGGAGCTTGTACAGCTCGAGTTTACTTGTTTCCCTCACAGCTTTTTCTCACGACGTGGTGGTTTGCTCAGAGGTTCCAGCCAAGGTCACGCAGATGCTCAGCATGAAAATCCAGCCAGGGATCAGAGCCAGAGCTGAGCCCTCCCAGGGGAGTTTACCAAGGCTGAAGTTTAAAACAGCCTCCCCACATCTTCACAGAAATGACATCAAATATAGTTTAGCTACGATTTGCCTTTTGATTTCCCTCCCAGCCATTCAAAAAATAAGGAAGTTTCCTACTTTTACATTCTATGAGCATATAAATATTTCCTCAGACATGCCCACGCCTGGTGAGTGGCATCCTTTACTTTGAGGCGACACCTGCAAAGATTTTCAGCCCAGTTATGCTGGCAGGAGCCCAGGTGCTCTTTTTGAGCTGTAAATGGCTTGGAAGGGCAGGACCAAATCTGGTGAATGGGACTCTTTATGTGCAGGCTCAGAGAACACCTTGGGAGGGAGGCTCGTGTTTTCCACTAGAAACATCTGAGATATGTATTTTTCCAAACATTTTTCTCTCTCAAAGTTTTCTCAGCTCTATTAAGTCCTGAAGATGAATGGAAAGAGAGAATTTACGAGAGCACAGAGTGACAGGACAAGGGGAGATGGCATCAAATTGAGAGGCAGGAGGTTTAGATGGGATATTGGGAAGGAATTCCTTCCTGGGAGGATGGGCAGGCCCTGGCACAGGGTGCCCAGAGAAGCTGTGGCTGCCCCTGGATCCCTGGCAGTGTCCAAGGCCAGGCTGGACATTGGGGCTTGGAGCAGCCTGGGACAGTGGAAGGTGTCCCTGCCATGGCAGGGGTGGGATGAGATGGGCTTTAAGGTCCCTTCCAACTCAAACCATCCTGGGACTCCATGATTCTATGATAACATGGAATCTGTGTGGCTTAGGATGTTGATAATACTTAGGTACCATCCTGAAGGGCAGTTAACAATGAACTAAATCCTAACAAAATATTCTATGCTTATAGTACATATTTTTATGTATTTCCATAAATATTTATATATTTGTATATGATACCTGCTGTTCTCTAAGCTTCTTAGACTACTAAACACCAGCCATCCCTAGAGCTGAACTTGGCTTTCATTTCTTAAGGCTCTTGGACATTTCTTTGATCAAAGTCCCTATGTCAATGTGACAATAAGTTCACATGTACACATGAAGTAGCGAAAAGACACTTTTCTATTTAGTGGTGATTTTTAAGAACATTGCCCTAAATTAAAAAAATGACATAACCTCATAAAACCTCCTTAGATAGATGGATAGAATTATTTTTAAAAAAGCAAAAAAGTAAACACAACAGTAGAAATATATAAACGTATGTAGGTGTACAGCACTTATATATATCCATATATATGCACACATATATATATATATTCATATATATATATATAATATTTCACCCACTGGTTTGCACCTCCTTTTCTTCCACTGCCCCAAAGGATCACTGAGAAAATGACCACTCTCCACACAATCACTGAGGGCATTAAATGTATTTCATCTCCAATTTTCGCACAGGTATTTTTAGCAGGCTAAGTAATAACTAAAAGAAGTGTTTCCTCTCACAACACACAGTTGTGAAACTTTAATTTATATGTTAATTTTTTTAATTAAGGGGGGAAAATTATAGAAATGGGACTTAGTTTTCTTTAAAAGTACAGCAAAATAGTCTAACGTTAGGCTGAAGGATAAGAGTGGAGAGGTCTGAAGGTGTAACCACTTTCCCCTGAAGACATCCAGATAACCCCAAGGCTGAACTCGCAGGTTCCTGGTGCCTTGGAAACAGCCTGAGACAGAGGATTCGCTCATCCCATGCTCACCTTGTCAGAAAGGCTCCACATTTTGCATTTAGTAAAGCAGTGCCTCGGAGCAGGAGGCTGCTCTGGGTGCCTTAGGCTCTGTGAAGGGGAGCAGGAGGGGAAGGCACAGCCCTGGCAGCAAATGAAGGAAAAAACGGACAATGTTTGAAAACAGATGAAGCCAGAAGCAGCATTTTTAGTGTTTGAGTCTCCTGCTGCTTCTCCTCTGCTCAAGGCAGAGGTTTGAGAACACAAGCGTCATCATAAGCATCTGAAATTTGCTTTAAAGTGGCCTCTAACAAGATTTGGGGTTTGTGATTCATCCCTCTGATGTCACAGAAATGAAGGAAGTGTGTGTCACCTGGCCACGTCCCCAAACGGGGTGAGGAGGCAGCAGAGAAAGGCAGCAAATGCTGAAACACTGAGAACTGCCTCAGTTTGAATAGCACCATTTAGTGCTTCCTGCACTTGAAAGGTTTTGATCAGCAAGAGTTGTCACCAGAAATAATTCTGAATGAACCCTATTTTATTATTAAGTATTTCTGTTACGCTGCTGAGTTAACAATCTTGGCTAAGGATTCCGAAATCCCGCTGGATTGGGCAGTTCTGTGCTGAAAGTTTAGGGATTTATCACAGAATCTGGGAATCCTTGAAAGGCCTGGGTTGAAGGGATCTTAAAAATCAGCCAGTTCCACCCCTGCCATGGTGGTTTAGGTTTAGGGGGGGACATGTTCTCTCCAGTGAATATATCCATGCAAAATACCAGTGGAGTGTCTGATCCTAAAGGACGCTGTAAAATTACCAGGAGGAATGAAATGACCCTGCTTTCTTGAACTTTCCTCTGTTAAAACACTAATTCCCATGCTGGCTTTAAAAACTCCACTTGTAATCTCCATATTAAGGTCTATAAACTTCATCCTTAACTTTTTATTTCGGCTTTATTCCTGCTCTACGCATTGCCAAATATTGCTTTTGTGTAATTGAAACAGAGCTGTAGTTTGATTATTAAACAGGCAAAGTAATTGTGTTCGGCTCTAAAGGGGGAAGCAAATGGGGACAGCAGGAAAAAATTTAAATTGTGGAAAAACTGCTTTTTTTTCAGGGCAGAGCTAGAGAGAAGATGCTGCTGGGGGAGCAGCAGTCCCAGCACCAAGGGGTGGCCTCCTGGTTCCACAGGGTGGCTCGGGGAAGGGGGTTTGACAGGAAAGTTTGTGAAAGTGGTGTGTGGAATTTTTTCCTTTTTCCACCCCTCTGCTTTCATCTGCACCTTGCAGAATATTTGCATTTTAATGTTGTGTTGTAGGACACGTCCCCAGCCATGCTGCAGCCCTGAGCAGTGGTTCAGGCTGGCTCTGCACCTGCAGCCTGGAGGAATTCTGGTGGGAGCAATGCTCAGGAGGCTCAGGAAGAAGGAGGATGTCAGGTGTGCTCAGCAGCACGGGTGATTTCCTGTTTGAAGCCTAAGAAAAGAGAGCAGCCAGCGTGTGACAGCACACGGGTCCCATTTTTAACCCTGCCATCAGAAGGGGACAACGCAGATCTGCGCCGTGGCCTGGGTGGGCAGGAGCCAAGTGATGCAGCTGGTGCTTGCCAGCTGGTGACATGTCCAGGCAGGGCACATTCCTGTTTTATCTGCCACAGTTGCTAAAACCAAAAATAAATACTTATTTACAGTGAAAATGTGAGGTTTGAGTACAGCAAAAAACAAAAAAAAAAAAAATACAGGTGAGAGAGTGCTCTAAGCAAGATGAAAGAGAGGCTTGATTTCTTACATCTGCATTTCTATTTATTCTTATAAAACAGACGCCCCACGCAAGGAACAATCCCTCGTGTTCCCCCAGCCCTGGGCCTGGATTTGCCCAGCCTGGGTTTGTCCCTGGAGCTTTTCCACGGCCATGCTGCTGCTCTGGGAGCAGATGTGGGATGGGAGGCAGAGGCTGCCTGCAGCTCGAGTGGCTGCTGCCAACTCTCGCGAGCTCCATGTCAGAAAGAGTTGATTATAATGTCAGCACTGGCCAATTTACGGGCTTAAAGCAGCAGCTGCACTGCTGCATCTCCCCCGAGGGATCCCGACATCCCGACTCCTAAAAACTTTGTACTTCTTGTAATAGGAGTGGGGTAAGTGGTTCTCTGTTTGCGCGTCTCTGTGCCTGCCGCGATAATTTACAGTTTGGCTTGATTTGCGCGGGGATTGGGGTCTCCGAAAACGCTCTGCTCTGCCCATTTGTTGCTCTCCGGGGGAAGCTGCCTCTGCTCTGCAAATGGAACGAGTGAGCAGCGTGTGTAGCAGACCTTGGCATTATTCAAGGGATCCTGGGCTGAGTAAATTAAGCTGAGCGAGAAATCACTTATTAATTCAACCATCTTTCCTATTTAAATAGCGATTATGGAGTCCGGTGTATAGATTTTTTGGCTGGGTAAAGATTTGCAAGGGGGAGGAAATAGGCAGTGAAATAAATAGCGTTCCCTCGCTGAATAAGAATGCAAAAGTGGAGTCTGTTTGACTTTTGCTGGGGGAAACTACCACAGCAGCAGCTTTCTAAAAGATGCAAATTCATTGCACGGTATAACTCTGCTGGGTTGGGGCTGATGAGCTAAAGCAATCTTCTGACCCTTTTGCTCTCATTCTAATAATCAGGTAATGTTTGTTTTGCTCGGTGTGCTTCACGTTGCTGAGCTTGGTTTAAAGCAGCATTAAAATCCTTGTTTAATATAATATTTGCCAGGCATTCAAGGTGTAATATTAATCCCCTGTCACTTGCTACTTTTTTTAATATTAGCAGAGTGACCTGAGAGTAGATGAGTCCTCTCATTCAGCAGCACAAAACTTCTGTGGTTTTCAAGCTTGATCCAACTTTTTCTTTGAAATGCCAGAGCTAATTTAAAAGGTATAGAACTGAATTTTTTGTTATTTTTTCTCACTAATATTATTGTCTAAAACTTCTACCTCTATGTTTTGCAATGTTACATTGTTTTCCTCCCATCCCTTTTTAATTAACAGGAAAGAGCAGGGGGAGAATTAATTTTAATTACTATTTAGATAGATTAATATTGAAGAACTTTAAAGTCTCTTGCTTTTCTTAGCGTCATTTTCTCTTCATAATGACAATATTTGACATATCTTATTATTTCCAGCTTGTTGTGGTTTGGTCATGATCTTTCTTCACAAATTCAGTGAAGTGACAGTGTCACAACAACAGACTTAGAGAAATAGTTTCTCCCATCTCACAGTAGTGAAACCCAACCGGATCCCTCCTCCATCCCTCCTCTGTTGTCATCCTTCTCCCAGGTCAGGTGGCTGTTCAGGATTTTGGGTTTGGTTTTGCAGAGAGGCTGAGAGAAGCCCTGGGGTGTTCAACTCTGACGAACTTTTAAGTGCAGATTTACAGAAACCAAATTTCTCTTCTCACCTCTCCTTCCATGGCCTCTTTTAAATCTTCTCGAGAAAGTTTTACAATGAAATGTTCTCAGTTAAAAAAATAATCCCAAGTCTGTGCTGGTTTAGCAGGCTGAAAATATTCAGCAAACTGGGTAAGTTGTGCCCAATTCTCTCAAAGATGGTGGAATCTAGGCTTTGAGTGTTTTAGCAAACTGGGGTAACTGCAAATACAGGCTCTTGTATTGGTCTCTGTGGAGATTTGGGTTGAACATCAGAAAAGGTTCTTCCCCCAGAGGGTGCTGGGCACTGCCCAGGCTCCCCAGGGAATGGGCACGGCCCCGAGGCTGCCAGAGCTCCAGGAGTGTTTGGACAGCGCTGCCAGGGATGCCCAGGGTGGGATTGTTGGGGTGTCTGTGCAGGGACAGGGGTTGGACTGGATGACCCCTGTGGATCCCTTCCCACTCAGGATATTCCGTTTTCCTATGCCTGGCACACAGGGAGGGGGAGACAAAAGCCACTGAATGCTGTGAGTGAGCCTCCTGCCTGTGCTGACCCAAACTCTTTGGGAGCTGCTGGACCCCATGAGCTGACAACTCACATCTCTAATATTTAACAAAAAAGGGGGGCAGTTGCCGGGTTCTGCCAGTCGAGCTGAAGACTGGGTGGAGTGTGAGACCAACTCTCAAGTCTATCGCCCCCATTCACCACCTCATCTATTTTATTTTAACAAAACAACCAGAGCGTAAATGTTTGTGTTTTCTAAAACGTATCTATTTTCTGTCTAGATGAATGCTAAAAATGTTGACCCTGAGGATTCCCCCCTGCTCCTTTGATGCTGTCTCAAAGTTAGGAACCCCTTTGCACAAAACCTTCCCGTTCCCCCCTCCGCTGCATTTTCTTTCCAAGAACAGGCAAACGAGCAGGAGGAGCTCAAATTAGGCCACAGCTGTATTTTCCAGAGAAATTATCCTCGTTCCTTTTAAGGACATGAGTGCTCCTCATTAACAAAGAGTGGCCTGTTTAAAGGGACAGGACAGAGCACGCTATGTGTGACAGGGCAACAAGTAAAAAAAAAATAGAAAGGAGCTTTGTTGAGCATTTTCAGATACGTAAACCACAGAAATGGATTTATGCAAATAGGATTTTCCTGAATTTTTAGATTCGAGGGGAGGGTGCTGAGGTTTTGTTTGGAAAGGTTGGGGTAAATAAGATTATCAGTGTGCTTAAATGTGATATATAATCAACATCTATATCCTTAGCTTTAAGGTAATACTGATTATCACTTGGAAAAGCTCTCAGGAAGGAAAGACCAAACCATACCCAAATTATTAGGCACCATTGTCATATATTCAAGAATCCTTGAGGTTTTAGCATTTTGATATTCATTCTAAATATGACATTCGTGCTTCATATGACTCTGCTGGTTGTAAACTTGGTTAAGGTGCTGGAAAAACAAGATCTTCAAAGAAATGATTCATTTAGGTTTCGGTTGGTGGGTAGATCATCTGCAGTGGTCAGAGCCTGCTTGTATGACTTCACCTCTCCTGGCTTATCTTCCTCAGTTCTGTAGTTTTTAGCAAGAGAATTTTTCTGAAGTATTGGCCAAATGCGAAACAAATAGACAGAGCCTTTGCAACACAAATAACCAACAAGAACCTACAGTTAAAAACTTCAGTGCTGTGTGCAGCAGCACCTTCTCATTTTCAGTGCCCCTGGGATGACCTACACCCTTATTTAACAAACCATTGTGGTACTGATATATTGCAACACTAATTCTGGATTTACTTTTTGTCCTGTGTTTCAGGCAGCATGATTTGGACAAGTGGTTTAAGTCTCTCTACCAGATTTCTGATGGGATTACTTCTCCTGTCCGTGTTGGTCAGGAAGGTGGTGCCTGAGGAGAACATCATTGAAACCAAGAAGGGCAAAGTCAGAGGGACCAGCCTGCAGGTGCTGGGGGGAACCGTGACAGCTTTCCTTGGGATCCCTTACGGACAGCCCCCCATCGGGAGGCTGCGGTTCCAGAAGCCAGAACCTTGGGAGAAGTGGGCAGATGTTTGGGATGCCACCAAACATGCAAACTCCTGTTACCAGCCCATAGACACAACTTACCCAGGGTTTGCTGGGTCAGAGATGTGGAACCCAAAAACCAACCTGAGTGAGGACTGCTTATACCTGAATGTGTGGATTCCTTCTCCCAAGCCCAAGAATGCCACTGTCATGGTGTGGATTTATGGTGGTGGCTTCGAGTCTGGGTCCACTTCCCTGCCTGTCTACGACGGGAAGTTTCTGGCCAGGGTGGAAAGAGTGGTTGTGGTTTCCATGAACTACAGGATTGGTGCATTGGGATTTCTGTCCTTGCCAGGAAACCAGAAAGCTCCTGGAAATGCAGGTTTATTTGATCAAAGGTTGGCACTTCAGTGGGTCCAGGACAACATAGCAGCCTTCGGAGGCAATCCCAAAAGCGTGACTCTGTTTGGAGAGAGCGCTGGCTCGGCCTCTGTCGCCTACCACCTCCTTTCTCCTAAAAGCCACCCTTTATTCACCAGGGCCATCCTGCAGAGTGGGTCTGCAAACGCCCCCTGGGCTGCAATCACAGCTTCTGAGGCCAGGAACAGAACAGTGGCTTTGGCCAAACAGCTCCAGTGTCCCACCAGCAACGAGTCCGAGCTCATTCTCTGCCTCCAAGACAAGGACCCAAAGGAAATACTGGAAAATGAAATTTTTGTGGTTCCACATGGCTCTCTTTTACAAGTATATTTCTGCCCAAGCGTGGATGGTGATTTTCTGGCAGACATGCCAGAAGTGTTGGTCGAGAATGGTCTTTTCAAACAGACCCAGATCTTGGTGGGTGTTAATAAAGATGAAGGGTTATCATTTCTGGCATATGGAGTCCCTGGCCTCGAAAAGGACAGCGATGGCTTGATCAACAAAACCCAGTTTGAAGCAGCTCTAACTCTGGCCTTCCCAGGAGTGAGCAAACTCGCAATAGAATCGATCATCTTTCACTACACAGACTGGGAAAACGTGGACAAGCCGGAGCACTACCGGGATGCCATCGATGACGTGATCGGGGACTACAACATCGTCTGTCCCGTGATGGAATTCGCCACCAGCTTCGCCCAGCTGGGGCACCACGTGTTCTTCTATTTCTTTGAGCATCGCTCCTCCAAGCTGCCCTGGCCGGAGTGGATGGGGGTCATGCACGGCTACGAGATCGAGTTTGTGTTCGGGCTGCCCCTGGAGAGGAGAGTGAATTACACCAAAGCTGAGGAACTCCTGAGCCGCTCCATGATGAGATACTGGGCAACTTTTGCCAAAACTGGGTAAGTTTGCTCTGGAAGTTTGGTTGGTTGGACATTTGTTGTTTCACCAGGGGAAAAAGCTTGGCTGTTTCAGTGCTGCTTTGGAGCCTGACTGGAATGATGGGAACAGATTAATTGTTCAGTTATCCAGAATTCCTGTTTTAGTTCTGACAAAAGCACTGTTTTAATAAAATAAACTGTTGACATTTTGCTGCCTGTATTGGACAAGCTTAAGGAAACAATGTTTATCCACCCATAAAAGCAAATGCAAAACATTTCTTTGCCATGGCAGCGGTTGTTGCAAAGGCAGGTAATGGCTTCAAGTGTTAGAAACAAAATATTTCAAATGCTAGAAAAGACTTCCAGCAGTAGAAGTGACGGCAAAAAGCCCAATTCCCTTGAGGATGTAATTTGCTCAGAACATTCAGGTGTTTAACAGGGAGGTGTGTTATGTCCACATGATGAAGAGATTGGGATTTCAGAAAGCCTCTCCTCCCCTATGTGCTGTGAGTGCGAGCCCGTGACAAATCACTCTCCAGTTCCAGTCCGCTCATCTTGAGGTGAAATATGGCCCAGCCTGCACAAGGAGCGAATAAGAATATTTCATGTGGGTGTTTGGAATGGATTAAATCCAACCCCTCTCCAGCTGGAGTCCAGGAGAAGTGGGGCAGCCCTTGCTCCTCTCGGCAGGGCTGGGGGCTCTCCTTGCGATGCTCAGTTTGAAATGAAAACGTTTCAGAGCAGTAACAAAAACAGCCCCCACCACAGTCCTGTGGGACCAGTCCCAAGCGTGGTGGGAAAGGGAGGTATCTTTATCCAGAAGTTTGGTTTGTGGTCTCTCCTGAGAAAATTATATACACAAAAGTCTGTGCCTCTGAGAACACACAACCTAACGGTCAATTCACACTCTAAAAACGTTTCTTTAACTTAAATGTTAAAATCCTGCATTAATTCTGTTCCTAAGGTGGACCTTTTCTTTGAGTTGTCAAGGATATATAGATTTGTAAAGTCTGAAATCAACATTGGAACAGGATCTAATTAATTTTTTTAATAGATTAGAAACCAGAGGAGACCACTGTGCTCATTTAGTCCACCCAACCTTGTACATAACACAAAACACAGGTAGGACTGAAATGTTTCTACTGATTAAAAATGTTTCCACTGATTAAAAATCCAGAGCAAACATGGTTAGGTTGTTTAAAGCTTAATTCCACTGAAATGGTTACAATTATAAAAGTGCTGTTTCTAGACTGAATTTGCCTATTCTACCTCTACATTTTCCAGGCATTATATTTTGTTTGACAATTTGAAAGATTTATTTTACGATTTTTGTTCCATATAAAGAGTGATTATCAAGGATCTACTAAATTAATCCTTCATCCTTTTTTTTTTTTTAATTGTTTGCTAAACAAGCCAGGTCATACCCTTGAGACTTTCACTAACACGTTGTTTCTCAAATAACAACTCTCCACCTTTAAACCTGTGATTCGTCCACACCTTGTTGGAACTTTCCCTGCCAGAATTAAACACTGTCATCCCCACGGAGTTCTAATTCCAGGTGTCATCTCTTCCTTCCTGCTCAAGCTGATATTCCCTGTTTATCCATCCAAGGAAAGCGCTGTTTGTGCATTGTGGTGTTATCCAGGGAGCTGCCAGGTGCCAAGGGCTCCACCATCCACCCCAAATCCATGTTCCTCCCCTGCTTGGGTTCTCTCCAGCTCCAGGACACCCCAAACTTGGTGGCTGCCAACCCCCAGCCCTGTGTTGTCCCTTCACCTCAGCCTCCACAGCGAACTCACAGTTTATTTTTATGTGCATCCTTTTTTTAACAGATTTACTTATCAATAGGTTTGATTGGTTGATTGATTGATTGATTGATTTGTAGGAGGATTAATTACCTTAACAACTCCCATCCCCTTTATATGCTGGAGCTTGTAACGTTTCTCTTACCAGAAGAGATGAGCATATTAAAACTCAGAAAATAACTGCACCAAAAGCTTTACTCATCACTGAATAATGCTTTAATGCAGGTCTAATTATTGTAAAATTTAATCTAAAATGTAATCCACGAGCTCTTCCTGCCTCCCTCTCTGCTCAGAGCCTGAGCACAGCCCTCCATGTGAGTTTAGTGGGGAAGGCTGTGGTGCGGAGCAAAGCTTTCAGAGGGGTGCAAACGCTGGAATTGAGCTGTGAGGTTGATCTATCAAGGCCAAAAATGCATCTGATAGATTCCCAGGATGAAGTCTGAGGCTGGGAAAGGCTTGGGAACACTTCCTGCATCGTGAAGATGTGCTGTGACACCAATTCTTTGGGGCTGGTGTCATCAGGGCCTTGGTGGAGAGCAAATCGAGTGAAAGTTCCTTATTCCATCCTGCAGCTTCCCATCCTGCCCTAGAGGAGCTTGCAGCCAGCATCTTCCACCAGAGACAGCACACCCTGCCATTAAACAGAACTGTTTCTTAGTGGAAAAAGGGAAATTCAGGTCTATATCTGATTTTGCAGGGTGATATTTACATTTCTTTGAACTACTGGTTTCCACTGGATTGTGTATAGATTTAATTTTCACGTATATAACTTTTATGTATATATTTAGATAAATCTCAATAACCTGCTCTGCAAAACACTGTTCCTGTCACTGCAGCTCCTAAAATTAGACAACATAAGGTACATTCAGCTTTAAGTTTGTGGAAGACAGTCCTGTCACCTACTCTGATCATCATTCACACTATAATTAGATTACCCCACAGATTGAATTGCAAGTGGTTTCCACAGCAAACAGCAAATAATCTCTCCCTCTGCTTCCACCACGAGGATCCCAGCCATCACTATTGGGAAAAAACAGTACAATCCTGCAATTTGTGTGTTAGTAAAAGATCAGATCAGGATTAACCCTCTGTGTGACCCTTTACTCGTTATCCAGAACACGGACACCTAAAGCTCTGTATCCCACTGTTCAGAGTGTGCAAGGAGTGGGGAAGTCATAAAAATTCCTGATAATTCCAAGATTGATAGGCGATCCTTTTTTTTGCTGGCACATTTGCGCACGGCAAACATTTATAAGGAACTGGGGAAGCCCTGTTTTGATATAATGTTTATAGGAAACTCTGGCATGATCAAAGGGCAAAACTCTGAGGGGAAAATTATCACTGATGTCTGCAGCGGAGGGAGAGAAAATCAAGCAAAAATGAGGAATATTGTACAGCACATTTTTTAGTGAGGGTGTTTGACCTAATATTCTAATGTGCTGGAGTACAAAAGCACAAGGGAGGGGAGAGCAGCCTGCAGAGGAAAGGAGATGAAGGAGAGTCAACAAAACTGGAAGAAATCGTGGTTTTCCTGGTGTTTTCTGGCTGGGAGGGACTGAGAGGTGCCAGAGCTGCTTCTCATGAGGGGCCTTCAAGCCCAAACTTTGACCTTAGTGAACCCTGGGTTTTATTCTCAGGTGAGGAGTAAAAATGCTGTTAGGGAAAGTTAAAAATGTGCACTTAGGAGCATTTTCTGTTTCTGTCAAGGTTTAACCCCAGCCAGCAGCTAAACCCCACAAAACTGCTGCCCTCTCCCCCCTCTCTGGGGTGGGAGAGAGAATCAGAAGGGTCAGAGCAAGAAAACTTGCGAGAAATCCCTAATGTCGGGTAAGAACGAAAGAAAAGATGCCAGGGGCAGAAAGTGACTCCTTCAAAGGGTCCCAAGAAGGTGAAATCCTTGATTTCTGCATTTCTCAGTAACTAAAAGGACACTGTCAGCCAGCCCAGGGGTTTCCCAGTCCACTTCTACCCCCAGCAGTGCTGGATGCAATTTTCCAGATCTCTGGACACTTCTTATTTCACATCCTGGCTAAAAATAAATATCAGTGATTACTGACCATTTTTCCTGGAAAATTACAGGCGTAAAGAATTTCTATTTTTGAATTTAAGCAGGGAATGGATATGTAGGGGATTCAGTAGGAGACAGGAACAGACATTTCTCCTGTGAGCCTTGGAGCTGGTGCTGGACTCCAATATCTCTCTTCTGGATCCCAGGGAATAGTGTCATTTTCTGGAATCTGCCACGTATTTACACAGTCTGTGAAGATCCTGCTCAAAAAGTCTTTCTCATGACTGAATTTGGGTATCAAGTAAGTTTGACCAAGTGTCCCAGCCATTCCTAGTGCTATTAAGGTATTCCATAAAATCTATTTTTCATACATTTGAGCCTTGAAAGAGCAACATTTTCATCATACCCTGAAAAATCCCTCTTTATCAGCAAGGGAAGAAAGAGACTTATTACTCCTGCTGTCTGAATAAATCAAGCCTAAAGGAAGTATTTGGGTTACAAGAAAGAACAGATTCCAAAATCGAAGTTCTTGATTTACACTTGGAGGTTAAATTCCTCCCTTCACCTTGGCCTGGGGTCTCCTCAGCTTATTCCTGCATTTAAGAGTATTGGCAGTTGAATATCAATTCATAGCCTCAAAATCATTGGATAGAACACCAGCCGTCATCACAGTTAGACAAAGAGAGATGGGCAGATTGGATCCAGCAGGAAACCATAGTGTGGGGTCATATGAAAAGTGCTGGAGCTGGCCCAGCATGATTATGTTTGTGTGGAAATAACCTTTATTTTAACAACATTGTTAACTTTCAGTGGCCTTCTCCTGAATTCCTTCCAGCACACTTGCTTTTAAGCTACACACACGGTGAAAGAGTTTAAATTTCTCTGTTTAAACATCTTTAAAGTTCATTTTTCTGCCGCACTTTTGTTATTCTTCAGAAAGCTTTTGAAAGCAGGCAGGTGACGCTAGCAGGTCCTCCCAACCCCAAGCAGCAGGATGCTCTGCCAGCTCTGGGAAGGGGAAATTTTATTTATCCTGAAAAATGAGATGGGATCCCAAACCAGTGGGTGCCTTTTCCATTCCTTTATCCAGTAGATTTGGTAACTCTTTAGTCATGAGAGATGCAAAGTGACAAGAGCCAGACAAATCAGATGAGCTGAAAACTCAAGCAAGAATATAACGGAGCTCACAAAGGTAATATTTTTTAAGGCTTTGTGAAAAATGTTTCGGATAAAAAGGAACGGGCAAAACTTGTCTCCCTGCCAGTTTTACAACTGCTGAAACAAATCTTTGCAGCTTTTTCTATAAAGTGAAGCCTTTGAAATATTTCCTCCAATGTTTTAGGGGAATTTGTGAGGCTTTGATTGTCCCACTAAAGCTGTGAAGCACTTTGTCTGGCTATTATTGCCTTTCCCTGATGCTCCACTGGTAGACACATAATAAATTTCAGTGCTTTTGTTACCAACTTCTCACACCCTCTTTATAGAGAGTAGTTTCAGAGCAGTGAGAACAAAACCAACAGCCTCATATAGAGTCCAGGCAGCACTTGAACTGGGGACCTATATACTCTGGCTGTGGGAAGGACTGAATATACCGGGAAAAAATAAAAATAAAAAACTCCAAGCACTTTTAATTTCCTTATACTTCAAGAAGTTGGAAGTTTTATGTCCCACCAAGCCATTTCAAGGGAAGAAATTTACTGTGGGCTGTATTTCTTCCGGAGATTCACTCGTGTTCACAGGGATAGAGGAAAGTTTTTGGGTTGCAGCCATTCTGATCCTCACAAGGTCTTCAAACACTCCAAAGGCAGAGCTTGAGGGGACCAAGAGGAGCCTTTCCCTGAGGCTGCTGCTCCTGAGATCTCACACTCATCCAGAAAAATGAATTTTTCATCTTAAGTGGTTTTTCCTGATCAGGTCAAGAATCCAGAAGAAAAGATTTCTGGATTAAAAAAAGGAATATGGACAAAGCAAGAGAGAGGTTCCCAAAATTACAAAAATGTGTATGGAAAGTATTTCTTCCCCATGTTAGGGAAAATCAAGGCTTTCATTTTGACCCAAAAGGACACATTTGTTCTTACATTCACTGTCTTTCCTGTGAGTAATTTCTGAGCCATGAAAAAAATTGCAGAAATTATAGTCTTGAACAAAAAGGGAAAAAAAAAGTTTAATTTTTAAGAAAATTTCCTCGTATTTTTCCACCTTCGGTTTTGGGTTCTTAAAAGTGACTCATCATCTTTACCAGAGTTTACATCCATTGTTATACTCAGAAACAGTAATGGAAACACCTTTTTAGCAAACTATTAGGAAACAGTGGGTCATGGAAAATATCCGTAACCAGAGACTCACCTTGGCAGGCATCTCTCTCTCTCTCTGGCTTGCAAGCTGTCATTGAATTTCAAAACTGAAAACAGGAGTATTTGATTCAGGTGTCTTTTGAAAATAAGTCTGGGATACAAATTGCTGAGATTGGTTTAATTTTATTACAAATATTGCAAATTACAAGAAGCTGTCTCGTTCCTTTCCATCTGTGCAGCAAACGCAATTCTGTCCATACGGATTTTCCTCCCTCCAACAGATGAGTCAAACAGGAGATGAGAACATCTATCAAGGAAATATTGTCCAAATATTGTAGGAGTCATTGAGTGAGAATAAAACTAAAACCTAGAGCTAAAATGCAGAGGTTTGCCTGGAAGAGAACACCAAGAATGCTTTATGGAGCAGGGAAAGCTCAAATTCAATTGTCAAAGTCTGCGGGATCAAAACCATCAGTGGTGATTCACAGGCCTGGGGCTGAGCAAGGTGAACTCCTGAGCCCTGGAAGAGAGGGAGATCTGAGGGGCTGGAGGGTGTCTGGAGAAAGGAATGGAGCTGGGAAGGGGCTGGAGCACCAGGAATGGCTGAGGGAGCTGGGAAAGGGGCTCAGCCTGGAGCAAAGGAGGCTCAGGGGGGACCTTGTGGCTCTGCACAACTCCCTGACAGGAGGGGGCAGCCGGGGGGGTCGGGCTCTGCTCCCAGGGAACAGGGACAGGAGGAGAGGGAACGGCCTCAGGCTGGGCCAGGGGAGGGCAGGGTGGATATTAGGAAAAATTCCTCATGGAAAGGATTGTCCTGTCCTGGTAAAACCTGCTCAGGACCATGGTGGAATCCCTGTCCCTTGAGGGATTGAAAATCCATGTGGATGTGGCACCTGGGGACATGGGACAGTGGTGGCCTTGGCAGTGCTGGGTCAGCAGTTGGACTTAAACATCCTGGAGGTCCTTTCCAACCTAATTGATTCAGTGATTCTATGGATGCAGATCTTGGATAAGGCCTCATAACTGAGATAGGTTGAACAGCCTGTACTGGACAGCGTTCCCTGCTGTCCCAAGGGCCTGGCAGAGTCTACCCAGACACATTCTGGGGACAGGAGAGGGATGAAGAGAAAGAAGAGTTTCAAGAGTGAAATAAACCCATGGTGTGATTGCCACCTCAAATCTGGGAGTGGGAATAACAAGCCTGGGTGGAAATAATTTAGTGTTTGCTGGGAAGTAAAGAAAGTGGGAAAGCAAGAGAGAGAAATGCAACTGGTACAAGACGTCAGGTGACCGAGAAATGCACAAAGAAGACAGAACAAAAAAGAGATTGAAATGTGAAATCAGAAAATGTCTGAAAGACTTTCAAATCATTTTGGGGGGGGAACAAGCCTGTGAACAGAGAGATGAAGGAAGGGCACACGTGAACTTACGGGGTAAGTCTAAGGTAGATTCACATATAAAGCCAGCCACTTCAGAGAGTGTTTTACAGGCACGTAAACACATGGTTTCCAAAGGCACTGTGAAATTCTAATTAATTTTCACCCACAGTTAATCTCCTTTTTAAGGGCCACTCTTCTTCCATGCTGCTTTTCTGCAGCTTAGCCCTTGTTCCATCATCAGAAGGCAGAAATGGAAGTCTGAAAGGTCTGCAAACCCCATTTTTCCAGGTGGTTCTGGAACACTAATCTGAAGTGATGCTGAGAAGTTTCACGGGAGGAATGGAAACCTTTCAGTGCACATTTTAATTTACTCCCCAACGCCAGAGATTGGCTGTTCCAGGGAAGTGGCAAAGGGGAGAGGAGAGGAAATGAGGAGCAGCAGAGGTTACCTAACACCACATTTTTTAAGGGAGCTCAATATGGTGTTTAATTCTGTTTTCAATCAGCTGCAGGAGAAGGCAGTGGTGGGGAAATGTAGTCAGAAATTCGATGTTGGGATTTGGGAGAGTCTGTCCCCAAAAATCTGAAGCCGTGTTGGCAGAAATTGGGTATTTCATGCTCACAGTCGGTGATGTTACACAATTCTATAAGAATACAAAATTAAAAGCTGCCATTGTCTGCTTTCCCAGACACCTCTGGCCACCATCTGTGTCCTCTACCTTTCCTTGCAGGAACATAAGAGAACTTCTTCATTTCATAACGTACAAACCCTAAAGAGCGTTACCTCAAATTTACACCTGAGAGATCCTTTTCCTGCTGGAGCAGCTGTTCAAATACTGTGGTTTCTTAATTCTAACAAAGTTTTTTGCTTTAATGAAGTTTTAAATATCTGCCTCTCATGCATCTTATTCACGGTACAACCTCCAAGTGAATTTTCTGTACAGCTGGAAATGCTCAGAGGTTTCACAGTTGTTTTTTCCCTAGTTGCATAGTCTGCATACCATAATTTCCACAAAACACCCCTCAATTTTGAAAGGGAAGAACTTTAAACAAGTTCCTTCTCTCTTTTCATATTGTTTCTGCTTAAGAGCACCCCTTCCATGGCTCCCAGTCCACGTGTTGGTGTTTGGAGATCTCCCTCTTGCTGCCATTCAAAGCAGACTCAGAAGATGTTACAAGAATGGGACATAATTTGAATTTGTTTACCAAAGGAGGTGTCACATGTAACTTCCACTTGTAAATGCCAAGCCTACAATGAATTTATACCATAAGAAAATATTAGATTATCATTGTTATTATTATTAATTAATATTAATATTAGTATTGTTAATATTTTTAAACAGTTTTTGGGGTGTTGAGAGCACTCTGTCTTCTTGTCTATATTTCCCAGCATGAAGCTGCAGTGGTTTTGTTTCTGATGAAGCACTAATACAAATTCCCCCTCCTGAAAGCTACCCGATAGTTTCATTTTTAGGACTGCTCAATTTGGCCTAGATTACATGGTCGTGAAAGTTTGTGACTCATGCACTTCCTCCCACTCACAGAAATAAAGCAGTAGAAGAAAATATAAAGAAAAATGCCACTGTGATGAAATCCATCAGGACACAACGAATCCAGAGGATTCTGGTTGGTGCAGGGCTCTGTGGAGCATCCGTCCCGAAAATAAATCGTGATTAGGGCAATTTCCATTGAAAACAGACTTCAAAAATCATATCCTGGTGTAGTATCAACTACACACTCTCAATTGCAAATTTAGTCTCTAGAGATAAGAAAAGCATTGAACACATTTATCCGACAATTTCTGAGTGCCTGGGATGAACTTTATTAATGGGAGGGAAAGGAAGGAAGGGAGCCAGCAATAATATCTGTGAGCACAGTATTTACTCTTTCTCAGAACCAGCTGGGCTGAAAAATTTTACCAAAGACACTGGGAATTTAAAACCCAGTATTAATGGCTTTATGGCTATAAAAACATTTTTCTCTCTCTTCACGCCCTCTTTATTGTTTCTGATGAAGCCCTGGTTTGTTCCAGGGAGCAATTCTGGTTCAGATATTGTGTAGGTTTGTGTTTTTCCAGGTCATGAAGAGGAAGAGAGGTTTCAGAGGAGATAAAACAGCCTCAGAGAATGACTAAAAGGGCAAGTGCCAGGTGCCTTCCTACTTACTTATTCTTTTACTTACCTGTTATGGAAGGTACTTCCTCCTGCAAGGTCTTGGTGGGGTTCAGGACCTTCTTCCACTTCCAAATATCCCTCTTCAACCTCTAAAAGATAAGACCAAAAACTATAGTTCCATTTGATTTCTTGCTGCTGCCAAGAGTGTTAAGAAATAACAGCTTTGAAAAGTGGCCCTTGAAAGTGGAAATTGATACCACACAGAAGGGCAGAAGGGTCTTATGAAATACTTTACAGGGACATCAAGACAGAAAGGCAAAACTGCTCCTCCAGCATGAAGAAGGACTAAGGTGCAGTGTTGCCTCTCTCATGTCCATCCAAAAATGATGTAAATATGAAATGTGAATTTCACCACCAGGACCTGAGTCCTGGAGAAGGTGTGAAATCATCACTGTGGCTCTCACACAGAACAGTGGGAGAGTTCCAGACCTCACATGATAAAATCCCGTCTCATCCATGCTCTGTGTGGAGTTTGGGGTTCCTGAAACAGCCCCAAACTTGTCTAGAACATTTCAGAGTGAAGGAGACCCATGTGCAGCATGGCCCAGGGGGTCAGAAATGCAGGCAGGGGTTGAAGGGCTCGTTAGCTCTGGTTCAAGCTCGTTATTTCTCCTGACACCAGAGCAGACTCCCATCCAGGAGCCAGGGGTTGGAAGCACCCATCTCCTAAATGCACGGCAAACAGCTCAGGCACAACATCCTGCATCTAAATGTCTCAAATACTTCATTATTTATGACCCTTATCTTGAGGCCTACCTTATATGCAGCAGGAATTCATGACCTGCACGAGCAAGAATTGTTTCAGCTCGATGGGTGCCCCGTGAGGCTCTTTGGAGCAGAACACAAGACAAAAACCATAACAAATAGCACAAAATAACACAAATAACACCCCAAAAAAAAGGAGTAACAGCCTGTTGCTTCATTTCCTGAAACTGATATTGGTCATAATGGCACGTACCACGATAATTTATAGTTTAAGGCATTTAAACAGGCAGCTGCTGTCAGCAGGCTGGAATCTGGAAGGAATATCCTGAGTTTTATTTAGCCTGTGAAGGTGTAAGAAAGCCTAGCTGCAAAGGTTCTTCTCCAGTTTCTGTCAGTTAAGGACTTTGCCAGCTGGATCCTGCCGCCTTCTTCAGGGATCAGCAGAAGGAATAATATTTACCCAGGCTAGAACTTGCAAAGCAGTTTCCCTTCGCTCTGGCTCAGGGACACTTTGTAGTCACTGGATTATGGACTCGTGTGTGTGATCTGGGAGGGAGAACCGAGCACAGCAGGGCATAATGAACTTCCCACAACCGGCTGATTAAAAAGGGAGTTTGGAGGATTCAAGTCTGCACATCCCTCAGACTCGTAGTGCTCATCAGAGGAGCCCTTTCATTCCTTACTGTGGGAACCTCAGTAAGGCTCAAACGCCACAAAATCAGGATTTTTGCTCCTTATTAAGGAGAATTATATGAGAAATTTTTTGTTTCAATGCTATGAGAATTTAAATCAATTCTATGAGAAATATGTAATTACTTACATTTTCAGAAACCAGTCGCTATTTCCTCACAATAATTAAATTCTAATAAATAAAATGGTTTTAAATATGATTTTCTTTTCCCAAGTTCCCAAGTTCTTCATAGTGCCCCAGGTACCGATACTTTGGGAAGAGCAAAACTCCAAGGAAGTTTATGAAACTGAAAATCATGGATGCTTTCCAATCACCCAGTATTCCACATGCTGCCAATCCCCCTGCCTGAGCTGTTATCTTTCAGTATGATAGTTTTTAAAGCTTGGCTAATAATAATAATAATAATAATAATAATAATAATAATTTTTAAATTTCAGCTATAGGTTTGATAGCTGCTGTCTGTCCCATTATTCTAGGAGGATAAAGAATATAACTTCCCCATGCTTGTTATTCCAGATAGGCCAACTCATAACTCTGAATAATGGACAGAAGAGTGCCCCTCCCATTTTTGCCTTTGCAATTTCTCATAGCAAACAGCATCAGAGTGCACAACTTAGTGTAAAATACTTTGGCATAATGTAAGGATTTTACCCATCCAGTCACTTCTGTAGGTGGTAGAAGAGTAGCTGACTTGGGAAAACATCCTGGGTAACTGCCTGAATTTAAAAAAAAAACCTAAGGATAAGTTCATTGTACTGGATCACAGAAATATTGACCCAATTGATGGTGATATTGCATCAGGTTCAATCTACACATTCATGCAGAGAATTTCTGATTTGTTGGGGCTTCAGTCTCTGAATGAAAATTTTGTGCATTAGTTAGAGCTTCAGGGGATATTTTATAGTTACCTTTTTTTTTTACCAATGTTACAGACATTTCTTCACCCTTTCCCTTGCTAACTTTCCAACTTTCCAGAGCAGGTTCATTTTCTTTGTTCCAAGAGCTGGGACTGCTCCTCAGTTTAAGGGCTTTGGGTTTTCAACCTTATGGACCTCTCTGGTGCCTACTTAGCAGTGAGTCATCTGAAACGAATGGCCTGGTGTGAAAAACTGGGATTGAGCCAAATTGTCTGAGGGTTTGAGAAGACTCAACCAGGAGCCAACAGTAAAATCTGCTTTTCTTTTTAATGGCACTGGGCTGGGAAGTGTCTGTTAATATCCCAGTGGTGCCATCCACGCAAAGCCTTACACAACCTTTGGCTGTCCCTACCCAATCATCCCCCTGGGGACCACACCACCGCCCCAAACTGAGATTAACCTGGCAGCCAGTGTGCTGCAACGGGAGAATGAGCACAGGTATAAATATCACACGTCCTGGCCTTTAGAAATCATGTGAGACATCTGGCTGTGTTGGCCTGACTAATGCCACAAACACTTCCCGTCCCTCCGGGCTGGGGCAGCACAGGGGGACCTGGTGCTCCTCATCAGCATTCCTGCTAATTAGGAGTGTCCTCCTAGCCAGGTGGGAAAACAACAAAATGTTTTCTTCCAGAATGTGGGGGAGGAAAAAAAAAAGAAAAAGATCATCTGTGTGGTTTAGACCTTAAAATCATCCAACCGTCAGACACGTGCAGAACCACCCCTTACTCCCAGAGCTACCCTTGGGGCAAAACTTCTACACTGTGCTTCTTATTTGATGCTGAGCTGACTGTTCCATGGTTCTCCGAGGTTTTGCACTGCAGCTGCAGGAAATCTGCAGGAGTTGGGGTTATTTTTGCTGTTGCATTCCCTCCAAGGCCATTCCCGCTCCCGGTTATCTTGTGCCCATGGTAGCACTCCATGAAATGCCATCCCATGGGAACCAGCTGATTGCCAGTGCTGCCCAACAGCCACCAGGAATCACCAAAGCCAGTAAAAAGGGTTCACATTCCCTCTCTACTGCCTTTAAACCAGCTTTTAAAAGAAAAGGGGCCAAACTGGAAATGAGCATCAGCAGTTCCAACCATCATGAAGCCAAGGCAGTCACACTGGGAGGGACAGGTCTCCACTGGATTTCAATTCTTCCAGCACAGGGGAAGCACAGGGTGCAGCAGAATTATCATTAATTTTCATTCATCTTAGTGGGCACTGAGATGTGGGATTGTTTTTCTTGTCCTCTGGAGAAACACACAACAAAAGTCACAAACAGAGCAGCTAAATAGGAACATGGAGAAAGCTTGGGACAGTCTATGCTGGAGTGTGGGACAGTGATTTTACAAAGAGAAATCCTAAAGCAGCCTAAAAATGTTTTCAGGAGACTTAGCAGAGAATATTTTCCATTCTGACCTTCTTCAAAATACAAATTAAAAGTACAAAAGAATGTGGTAAATGATGGAATTCACTCCATGAGTTTTCACTCTGCTGTTCAGAGCTCACTCACAAAAATAAAGGGAATATTTTCCAGGTACTTTATATCCCGAATGTTTACCAAAACCAGTCAGATGATGAATTACATTTTTTTGTGTATGATAAACCATTTGTAAAGGTAATGCTGTGTGAATATTAATAAAAATGCAGTGAGCTGGTGTTGTATCTCAGGCTATATTGATCACATTAATGAGAATGGTAATGTATGTATGTTTATTATGATTAACAGAACTCTCTTCATGTTGCATTTTCCGTTTGAATGAAATTGACTTTTTCTAAAGTTGCTGAAGATGAATATTAAACACAGAGAAATGATTGGTGAATAAGCTCTTCGAAAACCCTCTTCATGCCTCTATCAAATCTAATACACTTGCTATAAATGAATCTTGAAAATGGAAAGTTATTGGCAATTGTGGATGGAAAACCCCAAAAGGGGAAGAACCTGATTTAAGTAACAACAAGAGCAACCAAGAAACTTCCACTTAAAGTCATATCTTAACAAACTAATTCACTATAAATGAGCTGCTGTGCCACTACCAGAGTAGAGAGAACCCAGCCCGTAATTTAAGGGCATACGCAAAGAAAAAACGAATCCAGCCTGTAATTTCAGGGCATATGCAAAGAAAAAACGTAGCTGGAGGAATGAGACAAATTCTGTCTACACCAACGTTTAAACACAGGTGGTTTGAGTTTGTTTTTTTGTTTTGTTTTGTTTTGTTTTTCTCTCTTGCATTTCTTTTCTGGGAGCAATTCAAAGAACTGTATTTCTTCATTGCCTTAAGAGTTGCTCCTGCAAACAGTAAAAAGGGATAGAAAAGGAACCAGATTCTTTCTAAGATATTCAGTGAAGCTCCAGTGTTCTAAGATATTCAGTGAAGCTCATATTCCTGGTCCAGCTGAAGATGTCCCTGCTCATTGCAGGGAGTTGCATCTTCCAAGGTCCCTTCCAAGCCATACCATTTGATGACTTTGTTCAAACAAAATTAAGGTCTTCCCTCAATAAAGCTTGTCCAAGAAAGGTGTTTTGAAGAGATAAAACCACAAAATAGAGGCCTGGGCTGAAGGTGCACAGCCCAAAGCCTTTCAGGACACACCATCAGGCCCCAGTGCCAGCACCGAAGTGGCAAAACTGGAATTACTGAAGCAGAGGTGATTAAGCAGTACCAGAAGATGAAAGAGCAGAGGTTTGGGGAATTGATAAAAGATGACAGAATGGAGGTTTCCATGCAAACTGAACTTTTTTTTCCGGTACAAACAAGTTTCTGTAATCGGTCAGCAAAGATTGTCCATCCAAACCTAAATGGGCAGAGACAAGTTTGTGCAGGGTATTGGATTCCTGTCTGCTCACTGAAGGTATTCCCACCATACTTCCACTGTTCTGTATGAATATTATTCAACTTTGAATTTGGTGCAAAGAACAGGGAATTTTACAGCCTATTCTAGGCACTGCAATTCTCATCGTGAAGTTATTAGCAAGAAGGAATGAACAGTAATTGTGAGGGAAAAACAAGGTTATAATCATAACTTGTTCCAAATTATACTCCTGTGATCTCCCTTTTGCTCCGACCGGGAGCTGCTTTTTAACTTGGGAAATTTTCAATAATGGAGCTAAGAAGGAAATTACTGGGCATTTCTTTGAGCAGTAAACTTCCTAGAAATGCAGAGATTGTCGTAATCAGCAGGTTCATGGGCTCCAAAGTGCTGTGTTCACCTGACAGTTCTTTCAATCATTTTTTAGTAAAATACATCTGTAGCCATCGAGGCATTGTGTAATCCCCCCACACACCTGTAAATTATAATGTGGGATGTCATGATTTATTTCATAGCATAAAAGCTGTTAAATGAATACTGACAGCACCATTAGCGTCCTGATCTTGAACTGAAGTGCAAGTCAGCTCTGCTTAAGTCATCATTCTCAGGAGCCACAAATAAATGTGCACTTTAAAAAGGTGCCGTGGGTTAATCAGAGCTGAATTAGTCAAGAAAAATCCGTGAGGAAGGGAGCAGTTCAGAAAATGACAGCCTGAAACTCTTATTCCAACAGTGGTTCTTGCAGCAGCCAATGCCAAAGACCCCAGAATGCAAAAACATGGGCTGAAAACTTGATTAATTCAGAATTAACTGAGAGGTATTGATATTGCTTCAGCATCTTGTGCTCTGAGTGCTCCCACCCACACCTCATGCCTTGTTCCCACTTTTGGGAAGCAGAACCCAAATGGGCTCCACTCCCTGGACTCCTCTTTGCCTTCTGCCTTCTGAGAAGTGTCCTGGTGAAAAGTAGAGAGAACCAAATTAACTCAGCTCAGAGTTAATTTATCCCACCAAGAATCATCAATTACTGCTGCTCTGCCTTAAATCCCAGATTCCTTGATATCAGCTTCTAGGAAAGAAAATGGCTCCTGTGATTGCACTGGAATAAAATATTTCATTTCTATTCTTAACCTCTTCTGACTTAATGGTGATCTTTGACTGTTTGAAACACAAATCTGCTTCTATTCCTGTAAATCATAGTCTGTTTTGTTTGTTACCTAATGTATTGCTGCCCATTTTGTTGTTCTTCTACACATTTAAACCATTTTTTCCCCCTCATACAGATACTGTCATTTTTGGAGGTGAAAAGCTGTATGCCTGTCCTTAGAGCCTTATGAATTCTGTTGTATTATAAATATTTATCCCAACTCTTGTAGTACCAGCAGCTGTGCTCCTTTCACATGCAGAGCTGGTTTTTTAAGGGGTCAAGCACTCTGTACCTCTTCCCAGTTTCCACAAGATTTCAGATTGTTCCTGTTTGGCCCTCCACTAACAGGACTCAACACGCCTCAAGAATGGCAGTTCCTTCTTAATGAGGAATAATTGTTCTCTGTCCCGATACAGATCTTATCCAAGTTTAGACATTATTTCTCCCTTTACTTGTGTGTTTATCCCAGTCATTTATCCCAATTTATTTGTCCGTCTAAAGGGATCAAAAGCATTTGAACTAAAACACAACCCACTCAACCTCTCAGACAGGCAGGCTGGTTTGTTCTTAAGTCATCCCTAATAATTCACAGCTTCTCTGAGAATCTCCAGATTCGGAAAGTTGTTTGAATAGGATTATTTATTAAGTTTTTCCCTTTGATGAACCCAGAACACTTCAAAAGGGGATTTCTTTTTTCTTCAGATGAGGGTAAATGAAATTTATCTGCCTTTTTTCCCCTGTTACTTACAAAAGGATACATCAGTCATTCCAAACTAACACACTTAAGCTGAACAACTGTTAAATAAACCCAAATCATCCTTTATTGTGTGCTGATTTCTCATTCGAATTGAAGTGTTTCTTTTCTCATTTAGAGCTCCAAATGGGACCCTGACTAATGGAATAAAATGGCCAGTCTTCATTAGCACTGACCAAAAATATTTGACACTGAACACCAACGCTTCCGAGGTACTGACAAAATTACGAGCTCAGCAGTGTCGATTCTGGAAATACTTTTTCCCCAAAGTCGTGGAAATGACAGGTAACAATTCTTCTCTTTAATATAAGATGCTTTAATATAAAACTTTGGTGCAAGGATCATTTGCTGGACGTTAATGTGATACTTGAGTTCAGATCTTTACGTTCCTGTTTGTGACTGAGATGTTCAGTTGGACAAAACTGAATTGGTGTTGGAGAAAACTGTCCGTGGGGTGGTGAGGGTGGACCCCAGAACGTGCCCTGTGCTTCTGACTGTGGGGACACCCCCCTGTTCTGTACAAGGACAAAACCTGGGCACACACCAAGGGCCAGGACTTTGTGATACGGATTTTCTCTCTCCCAAAATGCAGATAAAGCCACAATGTGAGACACTGGGTGCTGAAACCTCTGTTCTTTGGTACCCCCTGCAAGAGTCTTGGTGCCACGAGGCTCTGGGTTCCTGGGTGCTGGAGAGAGCAGGAAAATCAGTGCTAAAGGAGCGCTTGCACTGGGAATTCTGGAGGCTTTAGACGTTCTGTATAAACTGCGGGACCTTATGGGATGTTATATTTGGATTATATTTTCTATTATTTATGGGATTCTATTTTATGCAACTAATCCCCTGAGGATATGAAGTGCACTGCCACTGCCAAGAGGGGACTGTGGTTTCCAGCTCACGTGAGAGCCCTGTGTTTTATTTCTGGAGTGTCCCTGATGACAACCCAGAGGCTGCAGGGTTTACCTATAGAAAACCAAACAGATTTGTGCCATGTGTACAATGGATTTATGAGATTTCACTGCCAAGAAAAGTATAATTGTTTGGAACTTTAAGGTCAGTTGAACACAGAAGACCCACATTTTTTGAAGACCGATGGCACTGTTTTCCCAAAGCCCAGCAACAGATGAAGCCTCTGTGCTTTGGATTTCAAAGGGAATTGATTTTATAAAGTGATTTTGCAGCTCTGGAATCACATTCTGCAGCTTGACTGGGGGAGAGTCTCGTTTCAAAAACGAGATACACTTTTAAGATGTTAATTAGTAATTTAAAATCTTTCTCTAAGACTCAGTTTGAATGCTCGTCTTAAAAACCACGTAAGCCTTAAAAATATGTAAACTGTCATGGTGCACAGATGATTCCTTCTGAAATAATTTATTCCTTCCTCATTTGAGTCTGTGACTGTATTATGGCTCAACTTTTATCCCCTCTCAATTCAACAGATGTTTTTCAATTAAATCAAGAGATGCGAAATCAGTAGGTAAAATGAATAATTTATGAAGCCTACTCTGTGATTTTAAAATCACAGCTTTCCCAATTACGGATGGATTTCAGGGAGGTTTCAAAGATTCTGACAAGTTTGTGCTGAGCCAGGAGAACTGACTTCTTTTACATATTCCTTTAACCTGGCTGGGAAACCCTAGGGAAAAATGTGGATCCTACAAATGGGCTGAGCTTAACTAAGTCCACGTGGAGCAGGAGGGAGCAGATCACCGGAGTTCAACACGTCTTGGAGGAGAGCAGAGCTGCTCTGCCTGGTCCTGTGGGGTGAGGGATGATGAAGCAACACTCAGGATCTGCCAGCAGACATAAATGCATCACTGTGCCACACTCAGTAATTCACAACATAAATTTACATAATTTAATTAAAAGAAATTCGTGAGCTTATTCTTAGCAAAAAGAGAAGAATCATCGTGTCTGGATCCCAATATAGAACTGAGGCAAGAATGTTGTCAACAAGTGGCACTGCCTTGTCATGTATCATCTGTCAGTCCCTGAAACACTGCAAATATAAAAGCAGAGTATTTCCATTATGTTCCCTGTACAATATTATACAATTCTGACAGAAAACCCTTTAAAATCCTGAGTACAAACGTGATGTAATAGCTTACATTGCAATAATTCTCTTCACTGAAATATTGTTTTGCACTTCCTCTCTCCTTTTATGCCCAAAGGACAGTGCACACCATTAACACAGAGATTTCTTCATGTTCTGAGGGCCTCTCATTTCTGTGACTCCTTTCATTGAGATATTCTTAGAAAAAGAACGTTGCCTTAACGTGAGGTGATATAAGATGACAGGGAGCAAGTAAGGAATTTTTATGTTCTCATTATTACAAGTTCAAGAAGGATTCAGATAGGCAAAGTAGAATTCTATCAGGTAGAACCCAAAGAGGATAATCAAAACAACTTATTTTGCAGAAATCATGGTTTTTCAGCCTCAAGTGATCAGGATTTGCCATGGAGGTGCTTGGTAACCCCTTGCTCAATTCCTGACCCACTCCTAGCCCAAGCCTTGCCACCCACTGAGGGATTTTAAAGCCTTTAAAGGCCAGCTCCAAATGTGTCCCGGATCTGAACCAGCCTGTTCCCATCACAGGCTGGGTAAGACAAGTTCCTTGAGGCAGTTAAATATATGAGAAATATATATTTTTATTGTTAGATAATTCACATTTTTCTCAAGCAATCCTATCAGATATTTTTTTAAAAATTCTTATGGTTGTGGGGTGGGAAAATAATAAGGAAAAAAAAAGGCTCTCACAGTAACACGAGTAACAGCCATATGTAAAATATGGCCCTGGTATCTCTAGACTATTTTGTATGATTTTGGAAGATTTCTCAGTGTCTTCTCCTCAAGTTTCAATACACAAATCCATAATTGAAGACGTGAGTCAGAACCTGCAGTTCTGTGTCCAGCTTGATAAAAATCACTGGACAAGTAAATTGGATGTAGACATGGGCTCTCAATTCCAACCAGACACGATTCCTACCCAGATTTTAACCCAATTTCCAAGGCCCTGAGCACACCCTGCACCCTGCTCACCCCAAGACAGGCTGGGAGCACTCAGCATTTTCGATTTCATTTTGAAACCAGAAGGGTTTCTGCTGGCTGCTGCTGAAAGAATCACACAGGAGGGACAGTAAACAGTAAGTGACTTTTAAGTAGCTTTTAGAGCAATCATATGTTGATTATAAAAGCATCAATGTTAGGCTTTACCTCCTCAACACAACCTTTAATGCATCTAAAGCCTTTCCTATTTATATGTGCCCGTTTCCTCTTGATTGCAGAACGCTGCAGGCAGCCAAACTTTCCATTTGCACTTCCATTCCTATTTTAGTGTGCCTAACACATATTTTCCTATTTTATTTGATATTACTTTCTATGAAAAAATCAAACTAGGTAATACAAATACATTACTTTTTAAAACCACCCTAAAAAGATTTTTTTATGTGGAGGCAGAGAAAAGTTCAACCTCTTGGCCAATGAATAACAAAAATTGTTGTATTTGCTGTGATCCTTCAACCAGTGTCTTGATTCTAGAGAGATAAATACTCAGGGTGGTAAGAATTTTAAAAATTTGACTAAATAGAAAATTCACCATCAGAATTGAATTAAACTTCCACAGAGCTGGATCTGTGAAGAAATGTGAATTAATCACAAGTAACCTCACCAGTACTACTACACCTACCAACAAAGACTCCACTCATTGCACCTATGAGCAATAAGTTTCTGTACCTAAACAATCTGATTCCTTCCCAACATTTCCAACGTATCATTGGAAAGATAACAGCCCTTAGAATAATTCATCTCCCAGAGAGCTCTGCTGGCTTCTGGAAGAACTAAAAAAATAACAGAAAGGAATCTGAAGTCCTTAAAAACACATGTGAAAATGAATATACTGTTGTGGCTAAGAAAGCTTTGATATCCACAGAGTGTGATTAAAGAATATTGAATATAGATATTATTTGTTTCTCCTTTCTGCACCTTTGTGAAGAAACTCTCACCATGAGAATCTACAGCATAAACCTGTGGCATTTATCATATTAATGAACCCAGAAACTTGCAGGTACCTCCAACCATCAGCTGTTGAGGACAGAAAAATTAATTCTAACTTGTCAACCCTTATTAATTAACAGCTATATGGCCTTTATCTCAATCCTAAATGTATTTTTGTGTGTTAACATTAAGATTAGCACTTTATTGGCACATCCAGCAGTTCAAAGGATGGGATGGTGATAAATTTAACTTTGCTGCAACACCATTACAGTAAAGGATAGATGGAACGATAGGAAATTCCAGCTGCTTGCACTGGCGTTGCTGAAGAATCAAAAGAAAACCCCTTTTTTGTTTTGTTTTGTTTTTTGGTCTGTTAAACCTTTCAGAGCACGGATTCATTGCCTGCAGAACCTCCCCTTTTCTCCTTGTCAGCCTCCCTGGGCTTTGCACGGGGCTGATGGGAATTAAGGTAAAGTTTGGGATTGCCCCGATGGCTTATAGAAAATTCCGTGTGTGCACTGTTGGCTGGCTCCAGGCTCTGCAGGCACCCAGGGCTCTCAGCTGTAATTATCGGTCAGCTTGGACTCTCTAATCTTTTTCTTTTCTGCCTCCCAGCTGTCAGCTCATCTAAGTCATGGGTGGTTGCTTCCCAGAGATTGATGATGTTGGTGATAATGGGATGCATTGACTTGTGACTTCAATTTGGATCTTATCACTGGGGGAAAAAAAAGCAAACAAATGGGAATTCGAGTTCTTATTTCAGTGTTTTCCGTCCCCCTTTTGTCTTTTAGATTCATAGTGGTGGCTCCTCTGAATTTTTTGACGTCTTCTTTGTCTAGCTGGCTCACTTCTTCACCATAATCTTTAAGAAGCACTGAAAAGCCCCATAATTCATACTCCAGAACAGTGACTTTTAATTCAAGATGTGTCTATGATAGAGATATTCCAGCATCTAAAGTCTTTGGGCAGACTTCAACCACCTCTACACCTGAATAATTAAAGAAGAGATGTTTTTAGGCTTCCTTTTTAATTCATTAGTGGAGGTTTTGCCTGAATAAATAAAACTGGATACCCAAAATCAAGAACAAAACAAAAAACACGGCTCAGACAATTTTCTCCAAATAATGCTGCTGCTGCTTCATACACTGAATTACCAATCCATTTGACTTAATGTGGAAAATTTGGCTTTGCCTGAGACCCTGACTACATCTTTAAATTAAATATGTGCAAAGGAGAGTTCTTAGAGTCAGGAAAGCAGAATGTTGTACATGTTTTGTCCCCTTAGTTATGAGTTTTATCTGCATAGCTTAGCAGTGAAAATGAGGTTTTATTGTCACCAGCATTTCCAAATCATCTCTGAGTTAACGGCAGTTGTGGCCTGCAGAAAAAAAATTCAAAATATCTGAATTTTCCTTTGATTTCTCTTGTAACCAAGCTTATTCACAACTTTGAGCTGAGGGAGAAGGATGTGGTTAATTTATTGACATTTTTCCCCATATTTGTTCTTTACAGTTTCCCTTTTGACTGCATATAAAAGTACAGGACTTCCCAGAGAAAAAGTACTTTGGTTTTATTTCTGGTCTCACTGGAACCAAGAAGTAAATCTCATTTCAAAGTCTCATTAAATTGCCATCTGGAGTTCCAGACCAAAAAGGTTTGGAAACGTTGAGCTAAACTGCAGATAAGCGACCAAATTACTGGATGCTTCTCCAAGCTAAATCTCGGAATCAGTGAACTCTCTCTCCCGAATATTTTCTCTAGTGATGTGTAAAACATAGAAGTATTTCATTTTCACCTCACCAGTTATACTTGCCGTGCTGGCAGATCATAAAAAAGGGGGAAGGGGTGTATTTATGGAGAGAAAGGGCCGAGGCTGTGCTGCAGCAGGAGAACATAAAGCCAAAGGAGCATAGAGAAACCACTCAGGAACACAATTACCAAGTTTTTCTGGAAGTGAGCTATGCCAGGGTGGGACACCACGAGAGTTAGGGCCAGAATGGATAAAGATCACAGATCATCTGTGGTTTCTGAACTTTATCCTGAAGTCTGCAGCTGATACAAAATTGTGAGCCTCATTGACTGATGTAGCCTGCAGGTGTTCTCCACCTTTTTGGTGGTGTATGGGATGTTCCTGCAAGGCCCCTGCCTTTCTCCATGGTGTTAACCACCTTTTGGGGCTGCAGGAGGGGCTCCCTGTCCATAAAATACTCTGGGAACCCTGCGAAATGCTATATTTTTATGACTCTTCTTATCCTCACCCTCTGCTCCCACGCTCACTACAAATTTGGCAATAAATATTTCCTTGGGACACAGGATTACTTGGAAAACGCTTTAAAGGTGGGGATGAAAAAGAAAAGAGAAGACGGTCTCATGTTGACATAGTGCACGTTTGGCAGAATCCTGCTCCAAACCTGTGCCCTTTATGCTTTAAACTTGGGGATTTATTCCACGGGAGGGTGAAATCCTGGACATCCATTGAAATCCATTAAAGCAATGGCAATTCTTTTGTTGCCTTGAACAAAGCTGTGACTTCACCTTATCTTTGCAAGCATCTCTCCCGTTTTGCATTATTTAGTCTTCAGGGTGTGTAGGTTTCACTGCAGGGTAGATTGAACCAAAGGAATAAAAAACGGGGCTTTAAAATGATGGATTTGGTGGACAGAAGAATTATCCAAAATGTATATTAAATACATATTATTTTTTTAAAAAAAAATCCAGAGTAAATTTATTAACCTGCCAGAATGATATCTTTGCACTCCTTCCTTTCTGATGGAAAGAAAATGCTAATCACTGAATTTTCAGTCCCCCCAGGTTTAAGAAAAGAAGCAAAAGACCATCCCATAATGTATTTGGAGCAGATGACATTGATAATCAAAATTATTTTTCAATTAGCATACAAAGAGATTCAAATTTAGATTAATGTAACCCATTTCATGTTTTACAGGAAATATTGATGAAGCAGAACGAGAGTGGAAAGCAGGATTCCATCGCTGGAACAATTACATGTCAGACTGGAAAAATCAATTTAATGATTACACCAGCAAGAAGGAGCTGTGCAGTCTCTAATTAATATGTTTACTCTTTCCAGTTTGTCCCTAGAACTGTTCATCAGGCAAATATCCAGGTAGCTTCCCAACATGCCGAGCATTAAATATGTTATGCAGATTAAAAGGAAATGTTACAGATACAATTTTGATTCCAGATCTTTCATTTATATTTCACTTCCTCTCCCAATAAAAAAACATAAGGCACCCACACCCTTTGAAGCTTCCCTGGGTTAAGTAGGACCACAGGGATTAAAGGGTGGAGGTTAATGATGTACATGTTTTTATAAACACTGATGCTGAAATTCACCCTTCAAAGAAACAATGCAAACTGTTGGAGGAAACTGGAATTTTTTAAAACAGAAATAGCAGTTTTACAGCATTGCCATGCAGAACACAATCAGATTTCATCTTTAACTGCAACGCCACCGCACTCAAACCTTGTTTCAGACATAATTTCATCGACATAAACATAAAGATACAATAACTTTGCTGGACACACCAGGCAATATTTGCTTGTTAGACCAAAAAGTTTTAAGGCTGCCATAAAAGTGTGAATCACTGCTTCTTTCTGGCCAAATCTGTAGGACAGGATTTGAGCTTTGCATTGAAAGCCTAAACCAAGTGCTACAGCGAAACAAGCTGGAAAACCCGATGCCTTTTCCACAATCCTAATTTTTCAGGGAGTAGAGAATTGTAGTTTCACAAATAAGGAATTCACAGCTTTCCAGCTCAGGCACCCTGGGAAATGTCCCTCCTATGGAGACAAGCTCCAATTATGATTTCTTTTTGCCCACTGAGTTGCCTCCCAGTTGAGGGACACCCCACATTTACTGGAACACGAGGGGCAGGTTTTTACACCTGCGGAAGAGCCTCAGTCTCTGTGTCAGCAGCTTCTCAGCCCCAAAAACTGCCAGGAGAGTGGGCCCTGGCCAGAAATCTCCTGGGGGCAAGGCTGGGAAGGGGATCCCTGCAGAGGGACGTTGTGACCTTGGTGGGAAGGACCCAAAGGACTCTGCCATGGCCAGGTGAGCTCCCTGCCCTGTGAGCTGGCATCTCCCACACTCCTTTCCACCTGCTTGAGCTGAACCTATTAAAAGCTCCTAAAGAAACCCAGGATAATTCTTCCTACTTCCTTGCTTCTGGATGGGGCTGGAATTTTTCTGCCTGAATACCACCTTAATTGGTTGCTTTTCACTGGCCCAACTGGGAAGAATAAATGCCAAGAATTTGATGAATGTAAGTAGTGTGTAAGAGCAACAAGCCATCTCATAAATAAATTATCCTGAATCTTTCTGTAAATGCAAGAGCATTTCAGTGCATCTATTTTCTGTGCTAGTGATTGCAAAATGCCTCCTTGGACTGAGCTGAAGAACTCCAGATAATGAACTGAGAATGTTCTCTTCCTGGCAATCAGTTTGACCACACAGGATCCCTGCTCTGAAAGGATTTATTTGTACAGGAAGGCCAAATTCTGCAAGAGAAGATGGCTTATCATCTCTGGTTATTTCTAAGAGAGCACAGTTATTTCCCCCACTACATTATGGAAAACCACCTTTTAGCACAGGATTTTCAAAGGCTGCAGTCAAACCTGCACAGGGAAAAAAAATCTGATCATTTTTGAACACGCTGATCAAAACTTGAAAGTATCTGTGATCCAAAAGCCCTCTTTATGTAGCATTACATGTTTATACCACAGGTAATTAACTCACTACATACTCATTACATTATCAACTATTCTCCATGCTAACGATGGGATGCTGAAACAACACAGAAGGATGAACTTTCTGCCCATCCCTGAGCAGTTCTGCCCCCATTTCATTTCTGTGCTGTTCTTCACGGGTGTGTTGGGTGCTGCTCTGCCGCAGTGAGCCTTGACAGCACCACCAAAGCAGCATTTGTTTCTTTAGCCATCCTCTTCCCAGCAATATTTCCCTACCCATCTGCCTGATCAGCCTATTCAACGGGGGAAAATACCTCAGCCAATTAAAATGTAAAATAACCTTTGGAAAGGAGAGGTGGTGAAGGAGTTTATAAAATGTTTGGCTGTGAAGGTGGTCTTTGTTTGAGTAAAACAAAGGTTAAACCGCTTTTTGAAGAGTGGTTTTACTGATTTTCTTGATGTGGCTTGCTAGCTTTGTATTTAGTCACCTGCTGGGAAATAATATCTCCATTTATCATTCAAATGAAATCAATAAATCATGTAGTCATTCATGGCTCATGTCTGCAAAACAAAAAGGAAAGCCTAAAGTACTTGGGTGTAAATGGTTACAATAATGGAGAGTGAAAAAAAGCCTGTGATTGCTGAAAATGATGATTATATATTAGAGGGATATCTCACCCAGACCTTCCTGAAGGTGGAATGTTGTTAATTGATGTTTTGTTTTTGCTCCTGAGAGCCAAGAAACACAGGTTTCTCTGTGAAACCTGAGAAAATGTGCTGATTCCCTCTTACCATTCTTGATACCCAAAGCAAGAATTCTGAATTTAGTCACAGAGTTCATGAAGGATTAGAACAAAATGATCTGCAGTGCCAACAAAAATGTTGGCATTAAACCAGTTGTCATTGGGTTTATCATCTCCCAGGTTTAATGACAGATATTTCACATTTATTTTAGATATTGGCATAGGAGGACTGAAGTCAGATATTTCCCAGCAATTAAACTCACCATTTTTTTTGCATTTTAAATGTTCTGCCTGAAGAAATTTCTGTTAGATAAGCTTTCAGTAAAGTTAAGCATTATTTGTGTGAAGTCCAATATGTTCTCCTGCTGGAGTATCAGACTCAGGAGGAGTTGAGATGTTCTTGGTACCTGATCCAGGGCTGGTCTGCAAAGATGGCCCAACCAATGTTGAAGATTTCTGGCTTCCAACAGCAGCCAAAATTGTCTCTGTTATGACTTAGACCCTCCCAGAATTTCCAGGCTTGCTCCCAGCTGCAGATTTTACCCTCATAACTTGTGCCCCCCTCGTAGATTTTTACCGCTCTTAGCTTGGATTTTTGGAATGGGTGCTCAGGCCTTGCCGTCCCAAGCCTTGGCCATCACTCCAGTGTTATCACACTGAAAAAGGCAAATTTCTGAAGTGGAAGCCTGGGTTTTGGCCTTCTTTGGTCACTGGAAGCTCAGGCTATTTATACAGCAGGGATTTCTGCTCTATAAACACATGGATATACGTACCCAGTAAAATCTTCATGGAGAGACAGCCCATCCCCACCAGCCCAGAGCTGGAAAGGTGTCTTTTCAACAGAAGGTATCTAAGTGGTTCTTAAAACAGAATGATTATTATCTGAATTAGAGTTTTGGAGAGACAATTAGTTTATAAAATAGAATAGGCCCTTCTGATGTCCCTGTCCCAACTCATCACCGAGAGGTTTGGCTTCTACCACACGCAGATTCCACTCAGAGTAATCTGAACGTAACACGGACGGAGGAGGGATTTAAATTTGTCTCTGTCAACATCATAACTTCGTCTTCTGGGGCTTGATTATGTTTTATCATTTCTCCTGGCTCAGCACCGGTTCTGCACCATCAGCAGAGCTATTTAGAGGGACATGACAAACCGTGCTTGAGTTACACCTGCAGCGTGTCCAGAGAGGGAGGAGCAGCCTGGGCTGTCACTGCCCCCTGACACTGTCACTGTCCTCCTCAGCTGCAGGGGGGAAAATTTCACACCCCCCTGAAAAACAGAGAGAGGAAAATAAATAAGGAGGGGGAAAAAAAAAAAAAAAAGAAGAAAGGAAAAATAAAAATTAGAAAACTGAACAAGAACCACAGCAAACCAACCAACCAAAAAGCCCCCCCAAAAAAACCAACAAAATGGACAAAAACACCCCCCCTAAAAAAAAGACAACATCAAGGAGGGGAATTAAAAAAAAGAAAAACAAACAAAAAAAAGCAAGAAACAAACAAGGAGGAAAGAAAAAATATATGCACAAAAAAAACCAAAAGAGAGAAGGAAGGAAGGGAGGAAGGGAGGAAGGGAGGAAGGGAGGAAGGGAGGAAGGGAGGAAGGGAGGAAGGAAGGAAGGAAGGAAGGAAGGAAGGAAGGAAGGAAGGAAGGAAGGAAGGACCGATGGGGGGGAAAAGTGAGGGAGTGGTAAAAAATAAAGTGCAAAAAACCCCAAACAAACAAGAGTGGAAGGCATTAAAAAAAGACCCCACACAAGCACATCTGCCCCAGAATGATCAACAATGGAAGGGTTTAACACCATCCACAGAGGCATTAAATATCCCAAGGTCTCAGTTCCAGTAACTCCAGCCAAAAATTCCTCCCCCTGAACTGCCAAATAAGTTTAGGAATTTGACAGTGATTCAGAGCACGGGGTGAGGAATGAGACGGGCAGGTTTGGCTCAGGCTTGGGGGCTGCTCTGGAAGGTGCTGCTGCCAGCTGACTCCTTTCTCCCTGTCTTTTCTCTTCCAGCCCCTGGAATCCTGGGCATTTTCCAAAGCCCCAGTGCCCTTGGCCAGGCAGAGCCTAAACCCAGCACCTGTGTAACAGATCTGTGCAGCTGGAGGTGTTTGCCATGCCTGCTCCATCTGTTCTACATGCCACAGGTGTGCTGATTTACTCCGGGTGGATTGGGAGCAAGAATCCATCAGGAAAAAAAGAGTTCCTGGCTGAATTACAAGTATTTCTCTCTTTCTCCATGCTCTGTTTTTATTTATCCTCATCTACAGCTCTAGGTGGGTTTTCCATTGCTGCTGGATGAGCAGAAAGAAACTCAAAATTTCTAGTAAAATATTCAATTTCAGGCTGGATACTGCAGCTTTGGGATCTACAACAGGAGTTTGGCCACTGTGTGTGCAGGGCTGATATCTAACAACCGTGACCCTGTGAGACGGGAGACCTCATGGTGTGTCTCTCAGGGAACGTGCATCCATGCACACAGATACCCACAGAGATATAGGTGCAGCAGCAGCTGCCTCCCAACCTTTGTCAGCAGCATGGAGATGGAATTTTATCTGCTGCTCTTTGAAAACACAGCCCCAGTGCCTTGGTTTTAGCTGCGGAGTAAAACGCTCACAGAATGTTCTGATGTAAATGAACACCTCAGCCAAATGAGCTATCCACCGTTAAAAGTTCCAAAGCTTTTCCCTCGGATTTGGGTTGTTTTAGGCCCAAGTTTTATGAACAAACATAATTAGCCCTTTTGAAATGCTTGGTGAGGCAAGATAATTCCTGCCTGACCCCTGCTGAAACGCTGCAGCGTGAGCGCCGATGATCCTGGTCCAGCACGGGAACCTTGCAGCACTCTGTGGATAAACCAGATTAGCTGCACTCATCAAAACTTTAACTCATGGACTTAATGGCTGCAAAGCACTGACGTGAATCCACAATTAGTGCAGGTGCAAAGTTTTGAGAGGCTTTTAATTGGATTGCAGGTGAGATTAACTGAGGCTTCCAGGCGTGCTGTAAGCAGCGCGGGGCTACAGAGGGTTTAGCCACGTGAAGGTTTTGGGTGGTTTGGGGAGAAGCAGGAGCAAAAACGAAGTTTAATTCCTGCACAGGGTCTGCTACACAAAAGTGAACAATGAAAATTTTCCCTCCCTGACAGCTTGAGGACACTTCCAGAGGCTGTGGGCTCTGTCTTTTGGGGTTTACTGAATTTGGTCACTACCTGTATCACTTTTTTAAAAACCCTGGCATTCCTTTCAAGGATCTGGAGCTATGCAGGAAATTATCATTGTCCTAAATCATTGTTGTATTGCAAATTATCCATCTATTCCTTCCAAATCCGTGTATTTGCCCAGAAAAGAGCACCAGCTCCTGATCTTTCCAACTCTGTTCCACTTTAATATATGCCCTGGTTGCAGGAGTTGATGTTTTATCCACTGTTAATAGAACCACGTGTGAAAGGCGTAAGTGATCCACAGCCAGGGAGTGCTGGGGTTAATTTCTTTAATTTATGAAGTATTTATAAGTCCTCAGTTAGAGTGAGAAGTGGTAGAAGTGTGAAGGCAGAGAGGAGCTCTCACCGCACCTCTCAATCTCCCAGGTGAAATTCCTCCTTGCAGGATGTTCAATCACCTCATCAGCCTCTCTCCAGCACCGCCTGTGCAGCACCATTTCTTACAAAATAGTCACATTTCAACTGCATTTTAACACTGATCTGATTTTATCATCTCACATGTGAGAAAATTAAGGTTTTAACCCAGAAAAGGCAACAAAAGATGTGACTTATCATTTATCAAGAATTGTTTAGGAAGTAATTCAAAGGATCTTATTCAGGACTGTGAGAACCAGCTCGAATTACACATCCAAAGTGACACTTCTGAAATATTAAACTTTTCTCACTCGCTAATTGCAGAGATATAAATTTTATAGGTACTGCTAGCAGAAGTTACATCAGTCGTTAAATAACCCTAACCATGCCTCATTTTTCATGACCTAAAGCAAATATATTTAAATTATTTTATTTTTTAATTAAGAGTAATAACTGCAGAAAAAAAAAAGCTTCTTTTTTATCTTTCAGCATATTTTTTATCTCGACCTTCATCCCATTTCATGTCTCATTTTCCGTGCTACAGAGATGAGCACAGTTAGAATTTTCCCCATCTCTGCTCTTAAAAAGAGCTTGGCCCCAGAGTGGGGTAGAATTCTGGTTGCAAAAATGATTATTACAAACCAAAATCACAATTTTGTACACAAATACTCACCATTGCCTCCATTCCATAAAGCTTGTATATCCATCTATCTCTGGGAATGACACAGCTCACTTTTGGATCATTGGGTGACTTTCAGTTAATTAAAATTTTGCCATTGCCTTCAGCAGAAGCACAAGAGCTCCTCTGAGTGACATTTTCAATCTTCCCTATCACTTAAGAATCTAGGAGGTATTTACTATTTAAGAATAAAAATTCCACACCTCAGAACCTACATTTTTTCCACAGATTTCTCTTAATGATGAGCTAAATGGGAGAGTAAAGGTGTGAACAAATCGTATTTGTCTGCTCCTCTTTGCAGAAGAAAATCCACTAGGTGCTAACTACAAATGCCATTTCCTTTACATATTCCATGTTGCTGTAATTTGTGAGTAAATGGACTCCTAAAAACGGAAGCAGAAATTAAAATTGTCCTCTGCCAATCTCTTGAAAAACTGGCGGTGTCTTCAGCCCACCTGAGGGTCCTCTGCTCCCTCACCAAGGCTCTCGGCAGATTTGTGTCACTGTCCCACAAATCTGATCCACTGTGGCATTTCCCATCCTTACCCACACTCAGAGTAGGTATTATTTCAAATATTATAGACCAGCATATCCAAAAATTCCTTGCTAGAGAGGGGTCTTGACAAAGAACCTCTCCAGGAGCTCCCGAGCCTGGGACTTGTTAGTCCGGACTGCAAAGAGGGATCTCAGACAAAACTGCAGGAAAGGGAATAAAACTCAGAGCGGTGGAGGCTTTAGCCCAGGATTTCCCCCACTGCAGAATAAACTCTGCAATTTCTGTTGATTCAAGAACAAAATGCCAAAATCCCTGAAAATCCCACTCTGTGTTATTTTTCCACTTAAAGGAAGATCTCCTGGCCGTGGGTCCAACCCCTGCAGCCTGAATTCCTTTTCTTTCCCACTGGCACCGGTTACAAGCTCCTAAAAACCAGGTTGCAGTCAGAGCTCTCCAGTGAATTCATGGCATTTGACACTCATAACTCCACTTTTACAAAAACAGATTAGTGCATTAAAAACCTCTTTAGTAACGGCTCTATCAAAGCAGACATTGCCCAAAGCAAGACAATTATTGGTCAATAATTCCTCTTTAGCTGTCTCTATTACCACCACTTTATTTCAACACTTGCCTTCTTACCCTTTGATCTGCTAATTATCTTTTTATCCTCTGATCCTCTCTACAACTCCCTGGCAATTTGATCCATTAATTACAGTGCCCGTATTCCCCATTTTCCACGGAATGCGCAATTTTTGTGACCTCCTTCACCTTCCTTTGTACAAACACTTGCCATCTTTCTCCAGAGTATAGCTCCTTCTGTAAATATATAGATAATGGTCCAAAAATGCTGTAATTAAAAGTATTTTTACATTTTCCTTGCAATCCTTTGGGCTTCATGAAAAATGTCTTAATAGTTTGTCATTGAATTAAACTTTGATGGAAATGGGCAGTCTGGTAAACTCTTTTGACTCCATCTTTAATACCATAAACACTTAGATTTTTTTTTCCAATATTAATAAACATTGATTGTATTTCCATCCTGAACACTCTATTAAAAACACAGTTTCTGCTATATTTTGTGTAAATATTATAAAAATACTTTCTGATATAAAGCTTTTGTCACTCTATGAGCACATGACCCACGAATTACAGAATATTCTGCATTGCCGATTTCCCACTCCCTTCTAAGCCAGACTCAGACTTTCAGTGCGACCTAAATATGTTCTAGAGAGGAAGAATTTTAGGAAGACAAACTCGAGCTTTTTACTTGCACAATCCAGAAATGATGGTGCTGTGGAAGGGGGGCATTTTTGGGACTGGGGAGCAAAAGTTTGGCAGCTGGAACAGAACCTCGGTGTTTGAAAGCTGGATTTAATGAACTTATTGTGACTGGGATATCCCATAAGAATTCCAAACAGTCTCTTATTCTACCAGGAAGTCTCTGACACTGTCGGGTTTCTTCAGAGCTGGTGCAAAAGAAGGACACGCTCGTTTAAACCTCCTGTGTCTCAGCTGGTGCTGTGGGAATTCTTCTGTTAATATTTACCTTTTTAACCTCAGATTTAGTTCAGAACTGAGGGCTGGGTAAATCCCCATCAATAAAACACAGCAGAACACAGGCATTGCAGTTAATTTTATTCGGTTTTTCTGTGCAAATGCTCCCTTAGTCCTTGGCCAAAGTTACCAGATGCTTAAAGTAATGGCTTTGTGCTGTGTCCACTCAAATGAGCTCCACAACTTCTCATTCCGGAGAAACCTGTGCAGGGTTGCCAAAGAAGGATCATTAATGGAACATTTTTCTTTTTGACAGCTTTTCTGCTTGGAAAATGATTGATTGGGCACTTCTTGTATTAATAATCTTTGCTGTTTTTAATATAGAGAATCCATTTTAATATCGACATTGTAAAAAACAAGAATTTCTCGTTTCTGTGCATCCAATTCTTTTCAATCAGATTATTCTCATAAATATGAGGATTGCAAAAGCAAAATGTGTCTTGCAAAGCAGAGGTGTCTTCTATAATCCAAAGGAAAATCTGCTAAAGAATAAAATTCTTCTTGCGCAATTTCAAACCAAAATTGTGCTTATTGAATATAGTCCTGTCTAATCATATTGACTTATTCCTCCTTTTCTCCCTTTCAGCCCTAGCTGGTAGCATATAATTTGCCATTTTTCACATTAGTTCTTAAATAGCTCACACTTCCTTGCATCACAAGGCACTTAACAGCTTCTCAGTAATCTGATTGTTCAATTGTCTGAAGATTTCTCGACACAGAAAAGCGAAGTACAGGATCAGCCTGAAATACTTTAAAATACAGGAGGCCATTTCAGCGTAACTGAAGCAAGTAATGGAGAATTTGTAAAATAAAACACAACGAAATGAATTGTGGTTGGCAATAAATACGTGCGCTGCTCCGCGGGTGTTTCTGCTTGAGTTATGGAACTTCTCAGGTGCTGTTTGGGAATCAGGATTGGTCTGCTTGGCTTCACTTTACAGCCCCCCAGCCAGGTATCTCAGCTGCTTCTGGGACCTGGAGTGATCCAAAGCCACAGGAGAAGCTCAGTCCTGATTGATGGCAGGTCTCAGACCTGCCAGACACGACCACAGAGGTGCAGAGCTGCTGATGCCGCAGTTTTCCTTCTCTTCCACCTCCTTTATGGAGGAAAACTTTTTGCTGCTTCCTTCAGCGGTCCCGTCAAATATTCCAGCCTGAGATGCACCATCTCCCACAGCCACCTCAAACACCTCCTGAACTCCAGACCCGCTTTTGTGACTAACCTGGCATGTGCAATAGGAAAAGAAAAAACTCCTTTATCAAGAAAATCTTCAGAGAGAAGAACGATTCCCTCTAATCAAGCAGCCTTTCTTTTGTGTGTGTGTGTATAATAGTCAATATTTAGATTATTATCCAGCAAGCTACACAATATGAACACATACAATTTTTTCAACAGTAGAACCCAGAGTTCACCTGATTGTGACTCCTTTTAATCTCCAGTTTGAATCCAAATTCACATAAGAAAAACACTTACATAATGTTCCTTTGCCATTAATTAATCTCTCTCACTAATCACTAAGTAATCTCTCTATTTTCCTTTTGAATCCCCGTAGCAAATTACATCAGGTAGGCCTCAGTTACTCAGGTGGTTTTTTACCCTTTCCTTTCTCTTTCTTGCTTTTCCTCTCCACATTGCCTGGACTGTCATTCAGTGTTATGGAATTCTGAAAAATCAATTCTTCTCCACTGTTTTGCTTTATGTTGAAAAAAAGACATGGTGATTTTCCGTAGGGGTTGCCAGCCAGGGTGTTCCCATACACAGAATTCAGCTGCAATTAATTTCTTCATTCTTTCTTCATTCTGCCTTTCCTGCCACTCCAAGTAGTTTAAAACTATTAAAGCTTCAGCCTAGAAGAGCTTTCCCTTTCCCCAGCTCTTGCATTTTCCCTTAAGCTCTCAACAGCAATTAAACCCCAAGATTTAAGAAAACTTTATGGCTTTATCTTCAGTCATCTTTTGATTGAAGATAAAGCATATCTAAGATTTTTTTTGCTGCCAACCCCTTCAATATTTTGCACTAAAAACCTCGTCTAAAGGTGATGGAAGTCTGAAAGCCTTTCAGTCGGGGTTTGTGGGCTTTAAAGTGAACCCTAATTTACCAGCTGAGCCAGCCCCAAACCTTTCAGCAGCGGATCCATGGGTCGTGCTTGCACTCAGGCACACACAGACTCCAGAACAATTAAGCATTTATTTATAAGTGAAGCTGAATGTATGAGTAAGCCACCCATGCTCAGGGATTACAATGCTTCGTTGACCATAACCTTCCCCAGGAAGATTTAGAAAGGAGTGAGGTGCCAGCTTCACTTTTTGCAGCAGTTGCCTCTCCTATTTCTGCTGGGAGAGGCACAGGCTTTAAGCCTGGTTTATCACTGAAATGTTTACCTACCTTTCCTCTCCTCTCTCCTCCCTGTGCTATTTAAGCAAGAAGTTTTATTTGAACAAGAGCTCTTTAACCTCGTCATAGTGAGGGTTTTTTTTCCTCATTTCAAAGTTGTGATTAATTAATACAAACCCCAGCGATCCTGCTGCCCCTGCCTGGAGAGGAGCTGACAGTTTGCCTTTTGATGAGGAGGCAGCAGTCTCCAAACAGAGCTGGGGCTGCTCAGCCTGGAGAAGGGAAGGCTGAGGTGTGATGCTATTAATGTTTGTAAATCACTGAAGGGAGGGTGCAAAGGTGACGGAGCCAGGCTCGTTCCAGGGGTGCTCCAGGACAGGAGGAGAGCAAAACCTGAAACACGGGAACATCAGGAAATGCACACTTACTGTGGGATTGGGAACACACATTTGCTGTGAGGGTGACCAAACACACATTTACTGTGAGGGTGACCAAACACACATTTACTGTGGGATTGGGAGCACACATTTGCTGTGAGGGTGACCAAACACACATTCACTCTGGGATTGGGAACACACATTTGGTGTGAGGGTGACCAAACACACATTTGCTGTGAGGGTGACCAAACACACATTTGCTGTGAGGGTGGGAACAGCCATTTACTGTGAGGGTGACCAAACATACATTCACTGTGAGGTTGGGAACAGCCATTTACTGTGAGGGTGACCAAACACACATTTACTGTGAGGGTGGGAACAGCCATTTACTGTGAGGGTGACCAAACACACATCTACTGTGAGGGTGGCCAAACCCTGGAACCAGCTGCCCAGGGAGGTTGCGGAGCCGCCGTTCTTGAAATTATTCAAAAGCTGTTTGGACATAGTCATAGAATTATGGAATATTTTGTGTTGGAAGGGACCCTAAAGGTCATCTCTCCAACCCCACTGCCATGGGCAGGGGTGTCACTCACTCGACCCAGTTTCCTAAAGTCCCATCCAAGCTGACCTTGGCAACGGACTCTGGGTGGTTCTGCTTGAGCAGAAAGGTTGGACCAAGTGATCTCTGGAGTTTCCTTCCAACCTGAACCATCCTGAGATTCCGTGAACATGTCCATTAGCCCAGAGCCTCAACGTGAAGCACATCAGACCTGAAATATGAGGATGTCAAGTGACTCTGAGGCCACACTGGAATGAAAATGTGCTGCCAAGAATGGTAAAAAAGAGGCAGAAGCCATTTTAGATTGGGTTCTCCACATCCAATGAGGTTCCTAAACTGCGTAGCACCCCAAATACCATAATATTTAGATCAATTTTTTTGATGTCTTTGCTCACTTATGAAGCCTCTTGGCTCATTCTTCTTTGCTCTCCTATTCCTGTAATAAAAAATAAACGTTTCTCTGCCTGGCCAATTTTTTTGAACTGAAAAATAAACCTGTAACTTGGGGCATGCTTGGAAGTGTTTACAGATGCTCAGTAACCCCGTGAAGACTCTCCTGTCCTTTTGAATTTAATGGAAGCTGACACGGAATTCAATGAAGTGCGAATTTCCCTCTCGATTTCGGGAGCTCTTTCCCTGGATTTGTTACGCCTGTGGTTCCACACGGTACCTGTAAATGGTGTTATAATACAGCCACCAGGCTCAGCCAGGGTATTCCAGCTGAGTTAGAGACCAAAGTCTTTTGCCATGAGCTGCCTCCAGTCCTCCTCTGGGGTGGATAATCTGGATTTAGCACTCCTGAGATTGTCTTTTATTACTAAATGGTTTCATTTACTTTTGAGGGGTTTCTTATTATTAGAAAGGGTGAATCCTCTGCTTTTAAGGACATATCAAGTGCTGCGTGCCCCATCCCTGGAAGTGTCCAAGGCCAGGCTGGAAGGGGCTTGGAACAACCAGAATAGTGGAAGATGTCCCTGCCCATGGCAGGGGTGGAACGAGATGAGCTTTACACTCAACCCAACCCTTCCAACCCAAACCATTCTGTGATATCAATAATGTGCTATAAGATGCTGCAGAAGGGTCTCACAAACCAGAGAGGCCTCAGCAGTTGCATCCTCCTCCTGAGGACTCGTGTCAGGAGTGCTGGATGGTAACAAACCCCGTGGTGGGACAATCTGAACTTCTCCCCATCTCACAAACAGGGATGTGTGACACTGCCAAGCCCAGTGTGCCATGGAGATCACCTGCTGGGCTATGGCTTCAAAATGTGGATTTTTATTTATTCATTTATTAATTGTTTATCTTGTGTGCGTGAGTAAATTGCCATTGGCAGGGTTACTGCAATCCTGGACCGTGTGTGGGACAGAATATTTGGCCTTCAAGTTCCTCTTGCAGACCTGGCAGGGGAAGGTTTAGCTTGTTATCCCTCTAATCCTGCTTCAAGCAGGTGCCTGGGAGGAAATGGAGTCAGATATCTGATTTCTGTCCCCGCTGTGCTCCGAGGAGTGATGAGAGAGTTATCCTGGGACGGGGGCGAGCGGGAAATGGGAGGGAATGGCAGAAATGCCATGCCTGGGTCACGTACCACAGGGAGCTGCTGTGGCAGAAACAGCTCCTCCCCAGGCTGGCACAGTGACAGACCTGTCCCTTGGCCAGCAAGTGAGCTGAGGGCTCAGAGAGAGGCAGAGGAGCCGTGCTGGCAGAGAGCAGAAGCTCAGCTCTGCTCCAGGGTGTGGAGAGAGGGGAGCGAATGTGAGAGCTGATGCCTCTGCCAGGGGAACTGCGTGGCCTTTGCTAAACTCTTTTCCTGGTTTTAGTTTCAACAAACATCTGAGCAGCAAAGCCCTCTTAAAATCGACTGACTTATGCTGGTGCTGCCCATAGAAAGGCTGGACTTGAGCTGAAGCCCTTGGCTGCACAAAGTTCTGAGCCAGTATTTTAACTGGGCTGTGCAATTCGCCGCTGAATAATCTGAGGCACCTCCTCGTGCCTTCAGCTCCGAACAGTCCTGCCCGTATCAGGAATGCTGTGCTCATCCTACGCCTCACTACATCTTGGTATGAAATTATAATGCCGCTCTCCTAACCTTGCTGGAGGGAGAGTTCCGAGCTGAGGCAGGAGAGCTGGCCTCCCATACTGATGAGCAGAGATCTTAAAGGAGATATCTCTGGGTCTCCACCTCGGTGCAGACAGCTGCAGTGGATTTCTCTTGGTTATCTTAAGAGAGCTGGAGTTCATAGCTTTAAATATCACCAGCCCTAAAATCTGCTCAGAATATTAGAAACATAGTTCTTGGGGGTTTTATCTTATATGGCATTTCTCACGTTGCCTAATCGTGTTGTTTGCACATTTCAGCCCCAAAATGATATAAAATTATGGGCTTTCGAGCAGTCTCTGGGAAATATTTCCGCTCCTTGTTTGCTTCTGATAAAAATTTGCCAAAAAACCCTTCAGCCCCACCAGTCAAAATGCATTAAAATATAAAATTCAAGAATCAGGGCTTTTGAAAAGCCTAATCTGGCCTGAGCTGTTCGAGACAGAACTTCCCCAGTGCACTAAACAGTGGGAACATTCCCTGTGAGCCTGATAAAACCTGCTGACGTCTGCAGGGAGCTGTGCTGCTGGAGGAATATTGTAGCTACTCCATCACTGCTCGTGTTGCATATACAGTGCTGGAGCCAGCTTGGAAATGTTCAGGCAAGTTATTCCCAGTCTCCTTGACAATAACCACTTGTCTCATGTAAAATATCTGCTCCTACAGGCGCAGCAGTTCCTTTTCCTAGGCTGGGATATTCAGGATGTCTCGTTGCCTGAGTGATTTCCAAACATGTGCAAGTGGAGGGAGGAGGAAAATCTATGGGAAGCTGTAAAAACATTGCGTGCAGTCCCTGAAGTGGCCGAAATAATTCTGTGAAAATTATTCCCTCTTTCTTCGTGCAGTCCCAACCTTTCTATTTCAGTACCAAAAAAAAAGTATATTTGGAAAGCAGACTGGCATAATTACAGCACAGAGAAACTTGTGAGAAATGGCAAAATAGCATTAAAAAAAAGCCGCTGGGAATAACAAGCAAAGGCAAAAAAAAAAAAGGAAAATAATATTATTTGTACCAAGTTTGAGTGTAACAGATGCAGAAAGGAGAACTCTGCTGAGTAAATTCAGACTTGTCCTGCTGGCCTGTGCTGTGCATTAGGCAGAGTTTAGTGGGGACACTCACACTGTGATCCATGGAAATTGGCTCTGTAAATGCTCTCTGGGTGTGCGAAACTTAGGGAAGAGCTTAGATTTTGCTCAGAAGTTGGTTGAAGTAATCTGGGTTATTTTCAGGGCTGAGCACCATGACAGTGTCAGGTTTGGACTTTGCAGAGGTGTCGGAAAGGTGCTCCCCAGAGCAGATCAGCAAATGGGCTTGAAAATCCTTGGAGTTTGTACAGCTCCAGCTCTCATTCCATGTTTCCCTCACTTAAGCAATAGGAAACACCAGAGAAGAGGAGAAGAAATATTTTCCAATGCTGGTAACGTGTGTACCTGGGTAATTCCCATCCCATTTTCCAAGGATCTGCCTTGGCATGGAGCTGAGGAGCCGCTCTCCTCTCCATCACCACTGATCCAGTAACTTGAGCAGTTGCAAGTTTTCTTAAAGTCCTTTCAAGTGGAGCTCAGTTCTCCTCACACCTCATTTCTGGAGTGGTTCCTGCTCCCTCCACGTGCCACTGGGAAGCAGCTGCAGCATTCCTGCTCCTCTCCTGGGGATTCCCTCAGTGCCCTCCCTCCATCCCAGGGCGTTTGTCAAGGGACACTGAGACACAGGAATGGCACGTCTGGAGCTGCAGCAGGAAATCTGGGCGTGCTGAGGCTCCCGTTTGATCTGTCACACCATCCCCACCGACAGCACCCTGCTCTGACCCAGAGGGAGGAGCGGAAGGAATAAAAATCCCATTTATCCTTCCTGCAGGGAGGAATGCTGTGCACACAGCTGGAACACAGCAGGTTCAGCCCCAGCCTCCTGAATTTCAACATCAGAGAGAGCAGGGAGCTGAACGAGTTCATTATTGGAGATGTTGTAAGCTGGGCTTTGCAATTAATTTTCCCTTTTTCTCACACAAACCCTGGCTTATTTGACCTGTGTTACACTGCACTTTCTCTGACAGAAACACCACAGATAAGCCTCTCATCAGCAGTGGCTTTGGTTATCTGGGTCTGTTTGGGAACAGAAATGTGCTATCAGGATCTATGAAAAAAGGTCTGCTTAATGTCAGGTTCTCTGCCAAATTATGGCATGAGAAAAGGAGAACGTTTCTGATATGATTTTCTTTTCTTGAATAAACTAAAGCAGGAGAGATAAAAAGCTGTTTCATGAAGATAAATGCAGAAATAAAATTTTGCTGGCCATGAAGATCACAGAATAACAGAGTCATTAAGGGTGGAAAAGCCCTCCAAGATCATGGAGTTCAAGCTGTGCCCAATCCCCACCTTGTCCCCAGCCCAGAGCACTGAGTGCCACCTCCAGCCCTTCCTTGGACACCTCCAGGGATGGGCACTCCAAACCTCTCTGGGCAGCCCCTGCCAAGGCCTGAGCACCCTTTCCATGGAGAAATTCCTGCTGATGTCCAACCTGCCCCTCCCCTGGCCCAGCCTGAGGCCGTTCCCTCTCCTCCTGTCCCTGTTCCCTGGGAGCAGAGCCCGACCCCCCCCGGCTGCCCCCTCCTGTCAGGGAGTTGTGCAGAGCCACAAGGTACCCCCTGAGCCTCCTTTGCTCCAGGCTGAGCCCCTTTCCCAGCTGCTCCTGGTGCTCCCCATAGGACCATGAAAGGTCTGGGCACAAGACATGATGACTCTTTTGGACTCGTGCTCCGTGCAGGGTTGGTTTTGAGAGGGTGGATATTGACCAAGCTGCAGAGAAGGGGGAGCAGAACAAGGAGGGCTTTGCCTGTCAGATGTGCATCAAATTGGACTTTCGGTAACATTTTCCGGATGGGCAGAATCTTCGTGGTTCACAAATTATCCCTGTGTTTCCTGGGCCCAGTTCCCCCGACAAATTCCTGTTTCCAGGCATCCTGAGATCTGTTCCTGTCTCCCCTTCACGCATTTCAATTTCTATAAGATTTTTACATTACATATGAGATAACTGTAATCTGTGAAGGGATAGCGAGATCAAGAGAAGAACGAGATTATTCTCTTTGCTTGTCAAAACAAACAGAAATAGCATTTCTTCTTCTCTGCAATGGGTGATAGAAACAGAAACACAGCAAATACATTCATTTTTCTGCCTCTTGAAGCTGGATGTGGTTCTTATGAAAAGTTCTCGGTGACTTCTAGCTGGTAGAAGAGTTTGGTCTAAAATATATTAGAGTCACTTGTAGCCATTAAAGGGAAAAAAAGAAAAAGCAGTAGCAGCAATAAAAATGCTGACAATAGCACAGTGTCTTAGTCCACGGAGATTTGGCAATAATCAATACATGATGCCCTCTCTAAAAATACTTTGGCTTTTGGCAGCTTTAAAAGTTTTCCTCCCCATAGGTGGAGATCAGACAAGTCGAAAAACTCAGGGAAACTTTGAGAAATTACTGAAAGAGCAATAAATATTTAAATCTCGGAAATTCACTGAGCACCTCCAGCTGGGCAGGAGCAGACAATATCCCCGATCTGCAGCAGCATGGAAAATCAATAGCAGAGAGGCCATGGCTGTTCCTCCTGCAAATGTAATACTGGTTGCTTTCTCTTCAGGCAAAAAGCAAAGTTTATTGCAAGTGCTGTGGGCCTCCCTTTGTCTCAAGTGTGTGAATAAGGAGTGTCTCCACTGAACCCGAGAAAATCATCCCAGTTAGTGGGAAACCAGCTCCTGTTTTTGCAGCAGTGAGGTGTCTCCACTGTGTGTGTTCAACTCCAGCAGCTCCATTGAAGCACAACACGGTGCAGTAATCACGCGAGGGCACGGCTCCGCACACAAGATGGAAAGTGCAAAGCCTTTATTGTGCAGTGAATATTCCCTAAACACCAGCACCCAACAGGATATCACATCATAGAAACAGGAAAGATGTTCACCTCAGTGTCCCCCAATCACCTGGGGTAGTGCACAGACATTGCCTATTATGGTAACAGGTAAACAATACCCTGTAAGGTCACAAACTACAATTATCACATCTCATAGGCCCAGCACTGTCCAGAACCCCACAATCCTCTCTCAGCCCATCCCCGGTGACCTGGATGCACTCCCAGGGTCACCTCTGGGTCCAGGAAAGAGGCTCTCTCTCTGGCCCTCAGGGCTGATCTCTCTTCCAGCACATAGTGCACCCCAACACACGGCATCAGTTTTGTCCTTCCCGTTGGGTACAAAGGGTCAGAGAGCACCATCAGAGATGTCTAAAGTCCTCTGTTAAGAAAAACTAGCAAGAGAAATCAAACACTTGGGTTATTTCCTTACCATAATTTAATCGTTGTTTACAAAGCAGGGTTGTTAGAAGTATTCAGAATAATTTATCAAAACCACTTCTCTTCATCCTGTTGAAGCTCAATATAATCTTCACTTTTGGAGCACCAGAATATTTTCCCCACAGTATTTTTCCTATGGTTCTTCGCTTCAGACTTGAACTATCACAACAAGAATCATCATAAGACTCTCAGTCCATCTGAAACCAAATCCTGTGCCAGACATTGAAGTCCAAGTCTGAATCCTTGACAACTTGGGGCTCATATTCTCCAGAATTATTATCCCCAAGATACCACAGCCATTCACGCCTGTGTTTGATTAGCTATAATTAACTTTGCCATGTTAACCAGCTCATACAAAGCACATCGTTTAGCTCATGGATCATCCAACCTTTGGGATCTCTCTTCCTTTAAAAAAACACAATATTTTTAGGAATTCCCCTGTACCCCAAAGAGCTCCTGTGTAGATGTGAAGAGAAAAATTATTTTGCAGGGCAGTTGCAAAGTGTTTATGGGAACGTTTTGCTGCACAGCCTCAACAGGGCTCCAGGAATTGCCCAAAAATAGAGTTTGGCGACCAGAAGTGAAAAGATGGCTTTGTGTCTTCCTGTGTTTAAGAAACAAATATCATGTTTATGTGAATTACGAGGACGAAAAAACATTATCCAAGAGTAGGAAATTTAGACAAATATTTCTTGGTGTGGTATTGGATTTTAGATTCCAAAAGGATAACTGTAGGAAGGACGTGATTGTTTGTTCCTATCAAATGTGTCAATCTTTTTCATGGTAAGGTGGAACAGCAAAAGTTTTTAATATTCAGCAAATCTCTTGGTGGCTGTAGAGCATTCATGACTAATCAAAAGTTCCTTAATGAAGCATTTGCGTGAAGCCCTTTAGTGCATGGTTAGTCACAAAAATACAAAATATGAGGGGTGTGTTGGCAATAACTGGGATCTGTGTGATGGAAATGGTTCCACTGTGGGCCAGGCACCAGCACTGCCTCTTCAGATCCTGTTGTTTTACATTTACAGCCAGTGTTTGTTTCCATCAGATAAATGTAAGTAACACAATCACGAGGCAGTGAAGGCAGCAGCTTGGAATTTTCCGTATTTTTTTTTATTACAACGCTTTTTTACCCTTTTTTGCTGTCTCAGAGAATCAGCTTGGGAATTGCGACTGTGAGGAATTTTCTCCTCTCCCTGACTAATGGCACTTGTGGTTTATAAAGATCTGAAAAGCTTTTATTAATGAAATATCTTTTATTGCACAGCTTTTATTCATTTTTCATGCACACATAAAAGACAGCAAAGAGGGAAAAAAGCCACCAAAACCTACAAGCACACAGCAATAACCAGGAAAGCCTTACAAAAAGATTGTTGAGGTAATAGAGATAACATTTTTAGACTGCAAGGATGGAAGGTGGAGAAACATAGATCCTTTGGGAAAGCAAAGATCCCTTTAAACCTTTTCCCGCACTTCCTGTAGCTCAATGAACTTTGGGTTGTAACATTATTTAGCTCTAACATAACTTACCCTGGCAGAAACACCAGCTCTGCTGTCTCAGGGGCCATATAATTCCTGGGATACTACATCCAATAAATATTTTGGGCCAGGTGTAGCTGTACCAAGCACAGAAGAGGAACCATATGGATGCTCTGCAATCACCTCTGCATGGCTGAGGCACAAGAAAACAGGGCCTTGTTCATGCCTTGATTAATTATTCCCTGTTAATAAAGGTGACCTGACAACACTTGGAATTTATACAAATCTTGAAGGATTCTGGTAAAGAACACATCAAAAAATCATGGTGTGTTTTGGGTTGGAAGAGATCTTAAAAAATCATCTTGTTCCAACCTCCTGACGTGGGCTGGGAATGTGGCTGAGTTTCCCTTTCAAACTTGCGAGGATTCTTCCCCATGGCTCAATCCCAGCGCATTTAGGAGAAATTTTGGACTGCATCCTACCTGCAGCCCACCTCTCCTAAACAGCTTGGGAGATTTACAGCTGTACTGGGTACCTTAAGTGCCTGCAGCTCATTTGGGGAAGCAAATGAGCAGGGCAAGCAATGGATTACTCCCTTGGGGATTGTGTGTTCCTGCTCAGGTAAGTTCATTTAAAGGAAAATTAATTGGCCTGCAGTTATGCAAAGTAAAGTGAGCAGGAACAGGGTTTATGAGGCCAAAAACACCGAGTGGCAATGGCTGTGTGTAGACATTTCCCAAAAACTTCTACGATCAGGTGTTTTATTGCAAGCTAAAGTACAGGAGATACCATAATTGCTACTTTTAAAAGAGATATGGGAAACACTTTGCCACCACTTTGTCAGAAATGTGAGCTATAAAACTCTGCAGCTCCATGGTTTCCATGGGCACCATCTTTGCAGGGATGTTCTCGGGCTCTGGGATGCAGGAGAGGGACAAGCTGCCTGTGGTAATTAATTCCCCATCTCCAAACACCTGTGATGGGGCAGGGACATCATCTGTGGGGTTCCTCTGTTGGGAAAGGGACAAAGGGATGTTGCCAGGTGGGAGGGAAAGGGACAAAGGGGTGTTGCCAGTGGGTCACGGGGCCCATGGTCTTTGGAGGAGCTGAAATTTGGGATCTGCATATGGCCTGGAGGTTGAGCATCCCCTGCAGGTCCCTTGGAAAGCACCCCTAGCCTGGATAATCTCCATCCAAGCCTCTTTTGATGTATGCACGTATAAAATCTGTGAGTTTTTATGTTTCATTGCATTCAACTCAGTGTTTTGGTCATTTCTTGCATCTTTATTGGGTAAAAAGTAACCCCTGCCCTCGAGATGCTGTAAAATCTTGCAGTTGTCCACTTGCCAACCTTGTTTTCCTTCTGCTCCTCAATTTGCCCGCAGGTGTGCACCTATGGTTCTGATCCAGTATTCCTGAGGTTTTAAAAAATATCTAACAAATCACAAAGGATTCCATAAATACACCCCTTTCATCCCACGTCCTTTTGAAAAAGTGATGGGAATGATGAGTGGGGAAAAGAAGGCTCTGCAACCAACCCAGAGCAAGAGGAAATAAATGAGGGCATAATCTCCTCCTGAATTTGAAAGTTCAACAAGAGGAGCTGGTGCAAGAAATAGAAAAGAACCAGAAGGAGTAGAAGTAGGTCTCATTTAAAAGTACATTCCAGTCAAAAATACCTCCCAAGTTTCATGTCAGCCTTGTAGTTTTCCTCTAAAAAAAGAAATCAAGCAAGCAATAGTTATTTAATAACAAAGAGTGACCTATTTTGGAAGGAAAATTAATATGGAAGTGTTCTTCTGAGAATAGAAACAGTTTTTGTGAAGTTTTCTCCACTGCTTTATGGACCAACTCTATGATGAATGTTCAATAATTCTCATTTTGACTCGCTTTTTGTATCTCAGAATCCAAACTGCATTTCTGGTATTTGGGCTGAAACCCACTTGATTATGTACTAAGCATTAAAGTCCTGTGAAAAGCACCTCCATAAAACATATATTATCTTTGGAATGAATTTCTGCACACATTTCCCTTTCAGAATTTCAGAACTTTAGGAATGTTTGGATTTAATAAAAGTGGTGCAGCTCCAATGGAGTTGATCGGGCAGACTGAGGAGAGCTCCTGATTTAGCACACCCAGATTTTGAGTGGTGACATCAGAGAGAGTCTGTCCGGTGAAAAACAACAACAAAAAAATTAATAATGATTGACTTCTCAAAAAGGATGGTCTTGTGGAATCTCCTAAGAGATTAATGACTGATTGGCTTTGTCAGATAATTAGCTGCTATACCAAATTATTTGTAAGCTTTGCAGGAGAGACGCCAGCACCAAATGTTATTCTCATCCATTGCTGGAGGTCGGCTGTTTTCCAAAATAGAAGTGCAATTAATCATTATTAGCATAAAGAAGCTGCTGATATTGTTCATTAATAATTTGATTTTAATGTTAATAAAACAATCACTGCAACGTTGATCTGTTGAGTGCAGTGTGGGGGATATTTTGTGCCTTGCATGAGCAATGGATGTGATTTACCAATCTGTGTGCACAGCAAAGTGCTTGAGGATAAAACCAACACGGTTAGAGAATGGAAAATGTTTTCCTGAGGTGAAATTTCCAACCTTTCCTTTACCTTCTTTCAGAAAACAAAAAACAGACAAAGATTCAGCCTTTTTTGGTGCTAAAGGATGGTTAGCAACAAGAAAAAGTGCAGCTGTGTGGTGTCTTTACTGTCCAATAATGCAGTGTTTCTCGTAATAACTTTAAAAATGTACCTAGGACTGTTTATAAGGAAGATCCTGAATAAAATCACTGTTTGGGTTTGTTTGCCTTTATCTCTGCCTTTTTCTAGCAGTTGTATCCTTCTTCCTGATTAGCCTGAGTACACAAACACATCTTGTCCCTGGACAATCTCTCTTTTTATCGCCGAGCAGGTTTCCTGAACACCGGTAATTTAAAAATTGTTTCCATGCACATTTGTCTTAATAAAACATTGCTCACACACCTCCAGCCCCAGCCCTAAAGAAATGAGTGCTGAGGCAAAGCGAGCCTGTGTGACTCCAGCACCTCACAGAACATTTGCCACCCATTTAACACCGTTTGCAGGGGTCTCCGTTCCGTGGCACAGCCCTGGCTCATCGTTACCACCTGTGGGATTTAATGATGGCAAATGGTGGTGAAGCTTTGCTTTAAACACGGGTCCTCCATCAAATGCACACATTCAAGGGGAGACACAGATGGGGCTGGAACTGTAGAAGGAGGAAAGGCCTTAAGGTGGAAACAGCAGACACTGAACATTAATTGAGGTAGTTCTAAGTTTTGCTAAGTAGTTCTTTAAAATCTCATATTTAAAATTGTTCCTTTCCCTTTTTCTCCTCAGTCGTGCTTATTTCAGATAAGCATGGAATGGTTTGGGTGGGAAGGGATCTTAAAGTTCATCCAGTTCCTCCTCCTTCCACTATCCCAGCCTGGCCTTGGGCACTGCCAGGGACCCAGGGGCAGCCACAGCTGCTCTGGGCACCCTGTGCCAGGGCCTCCCCACCCTCACAGGGAAGAATTTCTTCCTCATATTCAACCTAAACCTACTCTCTTTCAGTTTGATGCCATTCTCCCTTGTCCTGTCACTCCATGCTCTCATAAATTGTCTCTCTGAACGACCCTGTAAGAAAGATAATATAGATAAAGTGCACATCCTAAAAACCCAGAGCAAGAAAAAAAATTTAAAAAGTGGGTGGGCTTTGTTTTAGCAGTTTGTCCCTTGATAATAAGGGTGAGAAATAGGATTTGCCAGATGAGCTGTTGTAGGCTCACATTTGATTGCTGTGCTGCACGTGACGTGGAAAGATTGGATCATTTTTTAGTAATCAGGTTTGTCAGAATTGTGTGGGAGGACCTGCAGTCTCCAGCCCAATGTTGGTGAGTGCCAGAGATGCCAAAGGGCTCTGGCTTCTCATCTATTACACTCAGAGACAACATTTGGGTTCAAAATAATTTCTGTGCTTCGTGCATAATCTCCTGACATGGAGAGGATTGGAAGTTCCAAAAGCCTCCATTCTCTTGCATTGTTCAGCCAAAAGATTCCTTAAAGCAGAGTGGAGCCAGTGGATAAAAACACCATGACAAATCCATCAATATTCTCCAAAGTTTTATAACACTCTTCTAAAATAGAAAATTAAAAAAAAAAAAAAGAAAATTAATTAGCTGATGGGCCAGATGAGGAATACCACATAAATATGTCTGTTTAAATCTCAGTGCTTGGACAGCAGTGGTTTCTGCTGCAAAATACAATCATATGTCACTCCATGACATTTTGAGGAGTGTGGGATGGAAAGCAGCCTCTGTGCTTGTGCTAGATTTTATTTCATGTGGGCCCATTTCTGAGGGTGCTGACTGTGGATTAAGCAGTGTTGACAGATAAATACTGATGTTTTATTTTCCTGGAGATTAGAGAGCGGTATGCTCCAAAGCCTGGTGGAGTAGATTACTTAATAGACTATTACTTCTTGTGGATTTTGATTATTATTTGAATTTTCCAGAGTCATCATTTGCGTCTGCTGTTCTCACCCTTCTGTCAACTCTGGCAAAAACTGATAGCCAGGTGATTTGTCTGAATAAAATAAGTTTTCCACTTCTTAGGGTATCATTTCACTCCAGCCTCATGCTTATGAAAAGCTGAGGAGTTCGGGTCATGGTTTTTGGCCATGGAAGCTGTTCTGGCCTTTTTCAAGGACATGTAGTGAAGAGGGACTATTTACAAGAGCACATTGTGCTTTTTTATAGAACAGTTTGGGTTGGAAGGGACCTTCACACACCTCAAGTCCAACCCCCCTGCAAGGAACACCTTCAACTACAGCAGGTTGCTCAGTAGCATCATCATCACCTTCTATTTGTGTTTTCCCGTTCTGGCCCCACCCAAAAAGAGGAAAAACCATGCCAAAACACTGTGATAAAAGCATTTCCTGTGTTGTCTTTGGTGGAAACGTTCACATTCTGAAGAAATCCTCCAGCCGCGATCCAGCTTTCAGCCAAATTGATAAACATTGGAAATGTTTTTGTCTGGTTAAGGAAGCACTGATATAAATTTTGATAAGGAAAAAAAGCTCTAAATCTGTGCTTGCATCTTCATTGTCATCACAGAACCAATTTTCCTTCCAAGTCTGGGGGAACCAAGGCTGTGCAGCCACCTCGGTGTAACAGGCCCAGGATCTCACAGGTGGCTGTGGAGGTGTTTTGTTATTTTACTTTCTCTGAGCCCAGTTAAATTGATGGTTTGTGACGGTATTGTCCCTTCCATCCAAGACTTAGCATTCAAGGACTGTGCTAAAGGACTTGCCTCCAAACCAGAGAGTTATAGAGAGCCAAAAAAATGGTAAATACAATAGCAGATGGTTTATATCAGCTTGACAGCATCGTTTTTGGCCAGCACCCAAAGCTACAAACTTCTGAGTTGGAAGTTTGAGCTGTTGTTTGAAGTTGGGAGCGGAGGCTCGGGAACACTCCAAAGCTGATCTACACGTACGTGGCTCTCCATGAGGTCAGAACAGTGCTCCAGGCAGGTCAGGGCCAAAAAAAAGGTGAAAAACGACCCAAGAAAGCAAAATCTGGTCACCCAAAGTGATGGGAATGATTTTAAAAATTAAATAATGGTGTGCAAAAGAAAAAGAGTGGGCTGATCATGCAGAAATTCCAAGAGAAACTTTATTTATGCACATCTTTTGAGGAAGGATGGTGAGAGACTCCAGCTCTAATCACACTTTTGCCGAGATGATTTTCACTCTCTCCCAAAAGATTAAAATACTTTAGACACGCAACAAGTGTGAGTGGTTTGGGTTAGAAGTTTTTACGAGCACAGCCGTGAGCGCGTTAGACCGTTATAATTTATTGATGACCTGTCTGATGGAGATCTGAAATTCTGACATTTCAGCTCACCACAAACATAAAAACTAAACCCAGAATGCTCAAAAAGAACATAGGTCAAGGAAAAGCAACCCCCTTTTCCAGCTGTCTGTAGGGGCAGGTCTTGTAAAGGCATTAAAAGGTTCTGAATCAGGCCCATGGCAGCAATTCAAATTTACTGGTACTCGTTACTGCAGCGGTGACAAACACAGCCTGGGTTTACTGGCTGGCAGCATTTGTCATGCACAGACTGAAAAATGTCCCTGAAATTCCTCGGTTGCCACAGGAGCACCGTCTATCCCTTCCCTTCAGAAAGACGAGGCCATTAGAAACTAATGGGGCCTTCAGGAATTGGAGATTCCCCCCCATCCCCAATGTGTTCCTTCATCCCCCCAAAGGGGTTGTTCTCTGTTCTGCAAATCCGTAATGTCCTTGTAAATGACATTTTGCTGCACAGCTGGAGCAAGCTACCTCAAGGAAAAATGAAGACAGAAAACAGGATTTAACTTCCTTTTCCTCGTGCGAGTCCATCAGAGCAGTCAGTCACAGATGGATGGTCCAGCAGACAGCCTGGGATGTGAGGATCCATCAAGTTCACCACACAGGAGGAACTTTGAAGGTACCTTTTAATTGTCCTTCCGTGAGCTCCACCATGCAGCCATGGTCTGGACAATGTTCATTTGATTTAAATTACATGGGATTAAGAGTCCTGTGGGGTGTGGGCAAAAGACAAAGAGATTTGGTGCTACCCACAAAATTTCCTATTTGATTTAGGAACTGGTGGATTTTAGTCATGGAGGCTTGGGGTGGTACTCATCTCTAAGCGAACCTTTGGCCTTTTTTTTGACTGTTAGATAAAACAAATACTGAATTTGGAATATGGGCAGTCTCTAAGGATCCCTTGGTATCTTGGTGCCCAAAAGGAAGATTCAGTTTTGAGATCCTTGTGCGGCATACAGCTACTCACATCCTCTGGAGAGAAGGGAATTTCCTCTCCTGCCAGGTTTGATCTTTATCCTTGGATAGTGCACGGCTCCAGAGGGGGATTATCTTTCACCTAAATTCTCCTCCAGAACAGTTTTATCAGGATAGATGGTAAAACCATACAGAAAAAAGTCAGGGTCAAGGGAAATATATAAAGGAAGGCAATTGCCAGTTTCGAATTCATGGGAAAAGTGGTTTTTCCATTGGAGAATTAGGAGTTTGTCTTCAGTTCTGAGACCCTCTGCTGCTGAGTTACCTCAAACGAGCCTCATCACTAATATTGCACTGCAAATGAGGTCTGTGCTGAAGCCTCACTGAAGATGGAGGGACCAAAACATGCCTGAACTGTAATTCCGAAGAAATATCTCTGCTTAATCCTTAAATCTCAGTGTTTAGGTCTGATTAGAAAAAATCAATTTTCAATTGTTGCGAAAATTCCAAATTTCAAAATTCTCTATTCCAAAAATCCTTCCTGCTGCTCTTTAGATTTCATCTATTTCACCTAATTTCACCTACTTTTAATTTTTTGGAAGTGCCTTAGGACATAAATAAATAACAAGGCACTTGGGATTTTAAAATTTTCCTATCATCCGTTCCAGGTATTGTTTTGCTCCCATTTCCTCCCTGCAGCATTTGAGGACTTGTATAAAACACAGCAAACACAATTCTATTCTTTTTCTTCTTTTTTTATTTTTCTTAAGAGATCAGTGAGCCAGGGAGTTTCTAACAAACATCTGCTTATATTTATCATATATCCAACTCACCAGGAGCTGAGCAGCGTTTCATCCTGCCAGGTTTGGAGCAGCACGTGCTCCAGGCTGCAGTGAAATCCTTTGTTTTCCCAGGGAAGCAAAGTGGAATTAAAGTTCCTAACTGGGCCCAATATCAGCTTTGAGCAAGGTAATCTCCAAACCTTCCTCTGAAGTCCATTCTAGAGCATGATTTGTACTTTACCCCTCTCTGGTGAGCGGTGAGGCTCCAAACTCTGAGCTAATACCAATTAAGAGGCATGGTCATCTGGGGAGCAAAGAATTGAAAATAAATTGAGCTTTCCCAAGCAACAATTTTGTCTTGAGTGAACCAGAAGAAACCAAACTTGTCCCCCGCTGCTCAGTAAGAGACCCCCTAAAATTCAGAGACATAAACCAGCAAAATTAACATTTACAGGTCCACAGCATCAATGTAACATTATTGTTTTGAATTTCAAATGTAAATAAAGAACAAATGAGCTCTGACTGTTTGAAATAGGAATGTGTCTGGAATTGTTGCCGTTGCCGGGGTTTATTGACCTGTGCTCTGGAGCTGGAGTGGGAAATGACAATTAAGGTTGTTAGAATAAGTTCTACACTGCAGGATTTGGGGATTCATTGTATTTCAATTAATTCCAGCTCTGTAAAATCCTCTTTTCTTGTTTGCTTTACCCTTTTCTTTCTATTTTTATTTTTATAGTGAGCCAGCAATTAATTTTTTAATCAAGATTCAGATAGAGTGTCATTACTGCTTCAGGTCTAATAATGAGCATTCTGTGAGTCCCAGGGAAAGTGGGTGTTTGCTTGGCTTTTTGTTCTTTCCCATTCACAGTTGCCAGGTTAACATTGTGTTTGTAGATTTGCATTTGGACCATAATAGTGCACAATCTTGAAGTTAAAAAGCCAGAATAGTTTGAATTCCAGTAATCCTCAACAGCCCCCAAACACAATAGGCTTTTTCCTTCTACTTTAACTAATTATCTCTGTGCAGCACTCCAGGTGAATTTCAACACAAGCACTCTAATAATGTAATTAAAAATGTATAAAGGAATTAAAAATGAATTAAAAGGATATCCTGCAAAAACTTTCAAGTCTGGACTAAATTAAATGACGAGGCTTAAGCCCCTCTGTTTTAAAGGACCTGCAGTTGGTAGATTAAGAATGCTGGGGTACCACCAGGACCTCATGCAAAATAACATAAACTTCAAATTGAGCAGAAAAAAAAGGAATCTTCAGACCTCATGGGTCTCATTCCTTTAAAGGCCACCCGTACCTTGCAAATAGAAATGTTGTGCCAAAAACTTCTTGCCACCAGCAGCGATATCCCCTGGTTAACAACATTCGAAGGTGGCAAGAGAGAAGCTGAGCTCCTGGTCTATGCAAGGTGTCCCTGCCCGTGGCAGGGGGTGGAAGGAGATGAGTTTTTAAGGTCCCTTCCAACCCAAACCATTCCATGATTCCATTATTCTCTGACATCCTGTGTGTGAGTCCTGGGGCTGGACAGGATTCGGCTGCTGTTTTGCCCCGCTTTTGGGGGGATTTTGGGTAGCTGGGACCTGCTGGCTCTGGCTCTCTCTCATGCAGCCAGGAGGAGGCAGAGCTCCATGAAGGGCAGCACCCAGCAAATCCAGCCCTGGCCATCCCTCCCATCATTTCCAGCTCTCCTCCACACGAGCTCCAGCCCAGGCACGCCCCAAGCTTGCACAAAGCATCAACCACAGAATCATCGAATCATTAAGGTTGGAAAAGGCCTCCAAGATCATCAAGTCCAACCTTTGCCTGAATCCCCCCTGCCCACTAAACCATATCACCAAAAAACTCAATGGGCCATTCACTCTGGAGACGGATTTGATGACCCTGGTGGGTCCCTTTCAACTCAGAATGTTCTGTGATCTGTGACTGACGCGTCCTTTAACGCTTGCAGGGATGGTGACTCCACCTCTGCCCTGGGGAGACTCCTCCAAAGCTTAACCAGTCCTCCAGTGAAGAAATGAAGCTTGAGATCATCCTGCCATCTGCACAGACTTCCAGGCAATTTTCAGGAGCAGAGGCAACCCTGGCTCATCCTGTGTCCTGGGGATGGCTTTGGGAAGTGCAGGCAGAGCATCCCAGACTCTGCACATCCATGGATGGAGGCACGGAGGTCACTCGGACCCGGAGGCACCTTTGGTGCCGGGGGAGGCCATCAGGAACGTGGGGCCTGCCCTGCCTTGACACTGATTGCTGAGGACACCTGGCTGCACAGCAAAGGCTCTGCACAGTAAAATAATTAAATCAGGGCAGGTCAGCTAAGCTAAAGTGTCTGTTTTTGTAATCACAACATTATCAAACGTATTCGTCAAGTAAACACAGCGACCAGCTCGCATTAGGGCTGCTTTAATCTGCAGTAAGTCAGACAAGTCTATTTTGGACAAAACCCGAACAAGCTGTCTCTGAGCTGTGCCAGACTTCTGTCTCAGGGCTGTGCACTTCCCTTCAGCACTGTGAGGGACTGGTTTCTGAACTGGGGACAGTAAATGACCTAATGCAGCATCACCACAGGAAACCAAGTGTGCAGGCCCTGGAATGTACCGGGAGACTGGCAATAGTCACAAGCAAACATCTGTAATAAAACATCAAAGTCAAAAGGCACTTGAAGTGATGCGTGCATGGAGAACACCATGGGTAATACTGAGTGATATTTATCACATTGGACATCTCCATTTTTCTGCTACTTCTCCCTTCCTTCAGGTATTTATGGTTCCATCTGTATATTTTGTTTATATTTTTGTTTTCAGGCATTTTTTTTTTTTGCAGCAAGTAATTTACTCCTCCTTTTGAGAATTTTAATACATGAAATATCTCTAGAAAAATCATATTCCTGAAAGTCTGGCACAAGAAACAACCCAAGCATCATGTAAACAGGAGAAACTTAAAATATCCTGAGTCCAGAAACTCCTTCTGAAGCCACCCAGGCTGTTTAAAAATAATGACAGAAATTGTAACACTGTATGGAGATATAAACACATAGAAGTTGAAAGTCTTTCTTTAAGCTGCTTGTTTCAGTTTGTTTGTTTTAGTTTATAAATTAGTGGTTATGAGGATTTTGTGTTTTGAGCTCAGGGTGATATCCAAGGAGGGTTTTCCCAGCTAAAGGCACCGCAAGGAAAATGCTTTCTCCAGGCTCCCATGAAACCGAGGCCAGTCCCTGTCACCTCTGAAAAGTGGGAGCAGAAACCCTGCTAAATCCAGGGCAAGCTCTTTCAAAACAAAAGGGTGTTTTGCCACCCACTCCTTCTTTTTGTCTCCTGGGGTTTTATTCAATGCAGAGTTTCCAACACAAACTGAATGCCAGGATTTTCCAAGGGAGAAAGAAAGCATCGAACAACATGCCAAAATAGGCTTTGGGCAAGAATTTTAAGAGGGAAGTGCTTAAAGCCAACAGAAACTAATGGAGCTGTGGAGGGCAATTAATTAGTCTTGATTGTGTCTGGATCCCAGATTTATTCAGGACCCGGACAGAGTCAGATCCTGATTTCTCTCCTTTTGTTTCTCCTCTCACGTCTGTGTGCCCCGTGCAGGATCAGACAGTCTTACTCCAGAGTCTTCCTCTGCTCCTGGGGTTGGGATGCAGCTGATGGGGTTGGGAACATTGGGATACATTTAATTATAATCTCCTTTGGAGCAAGAGGATTAAACAATATACAGAGATAGCAGCTTTAAAATACTGCAAATCAATGCTCTGTAGTGGAGCGATCCCAACGTGGACTCGCAACTTCCTCTCTCTGACAGCATTCCTGGCCTGGATGTTGGTAACTGGCCCTCCCCACACAGCTTTTCCTGGTTGTCCCTTTGGAGACTCCATGGCTTCTTCTGTACTTCCAATTTGGATCCCTGCATATACAAAATAAAATCAATTTATTAAACAGCAGGTTCCTCACCTTGGAGAATCCACCCCAGCAGCACAAGAGGAGCCATTCCTCATGTTAAGTCCTTCCTGAGGAGAAGAATCCCACAAGTACTCCTAGAACTCTCCCCAGTCTGATAAAATGATCCTGTCTCAGACTCGATTTTGCATTTTAGCCAGGAAAGAGAGCTCCAGATGGGAAAGCATCGCTAAATTGCCGTACTTAGAATAATGACAGGGATAATGAGGCCTCGCCTCACCTGCAGGAGAACGCCCCGCTGCAGAGATGTCAGACAAGCAGCAGGCAGATCTTGGAGCAATTTTAGGTTATCTACACACAGACAGTGACCTTTGAAAGCTTTGCCCATCGGGGAGAAGTTATGGAGCTAAGCAAGCAGGGGAAACACCTGAACCTGGAGAATGGTTTCCTGTGGAAACAGCTCATCCATTACGGGCAAAACAGACCCACCACGCTCCAGAACATAATTGTGAGTGTGATCACAGTTTCCAAAGAAGTTAAAATCAGCCTGCCACACGTTAAAACAAAAGTGTGACACAGATCTCCACCAGGAAAGGATGTGATTGTTCAGGCAGAATTGAACCTGCTTGGAAGATGATCAAACTGGCTGAAGCACAGGGTGGTGGGACAAGGTTTTACATAACCTTCTGGCCAGGCATAAGATCTGGGATAAAACCTGGAAGATCAAAAAGGGGTTGTGCACAGAGGGTTTTCCTACAAATCTGTGAGGGATCCCCCTGGCCTCGCCACCTCTCTTCTGGTTTGGGGGCAGAAATAGCAATTTTTGTCTGTCTTGGTAAGGATTTCTGCCATAAAGCCAAGGACAAATGCTTGTTAGTGGATGAGCTGAAAAGAGGGAAAAGCTCCTGGGAGGGAAATCCCACTGAGTAAGGCTCTGTCTCGCCAAACTTCCTCCACTGACAGCGCAGACATCTGCATTTGAGCTGATCGCTGAAATTAATGACGACTAAGTGCTGCAACTTACAATTCCTTGACCTATTTTAAGTGTCTGGTTTAGGCTGACTGAACTGATCCTGCAAAAATGTTTCTTCCTGTCATCTCCAAAGGTGCTGATAACAGAACATGCTGTGATACAGCACATGCTGGAGCTTTACAGCCTTGTTACAACACTCACCAGCCACAGACAGCTCAAGGTCAGGATTTTCCCAGAATATCTGTAAATTTCTCTAATTTCCTTGGTTTTAATGTACGTGTTCCTCGCTGATGTGCATTTACAGCCTGCATCTGGGTGCTACAGATCATTTTGCTCCCATAAAAGTCTAATCTGCCCAAATATTGTCGTGTTTGTTAAATGCAGGAAAAGGTTTTGAGGAAGCTGTGCAGAATATTTCTGCAGTTAAAAAATAGAGACCTGCTAAAGGATGTAAGGGGTGTAAGAACTAGCAGCGAAATATTTGTGTAAAAGAAGATATTTGGATGTTCTAGAGAGGAGAAAACAAAATAATTCCAAGCATGAAATAGCAGAGAGACACGTGGAGTTATCACAAATATCTCCACAGATATACAGACTGTGGAGATGTGAAAAGCTGAGGTAGAGAGAGACCAGAGAGTGAGCAGAAGTAGAAATGTAAGTGGGATCTCTGTTCTTAGCTGTGATCAAATCTGGGCAACGTGTCTGGGCAAAGGAGCAGCAGGCAAAGAGCTGAGGCTGCAGGAGCTGGCTCAGCCAAACAAGGAGGAAGGAAGGATAAACACAAAAAACAACCAGAGATGGAACAAATCAGACTCAAGTAGAATTTCTAGGACAAAAAAAACCAAACAAACAAACAACCAAATCATTAGAAAATTGTGAATATTTGTAATTTTTCTTTATTTTTTAATGTGCATTTTGAATTTGAGGGTGTAAGTTCTGGATGAGATGTTGAATATGTCCTCTCCTTAGTGGGGTGCTCTGTTTCCCTCTGATGCTGGGTTTTAGATATAAGGAACTGGTGGCAGACATGATCCCAGCATGGAGAACTTCTTCCTTTCTCAGGGACAACTTCTTTCTTTCTCTGGTGAAGCAGCATTTCATGATTTCCTCTCGCTGCTCACAGAGAACTCAGATGAGTCACGATTATGCAAAGATACAGCCCTTGCTGCTCGAAACCTTTATTTGTACACCAGGCATCATTTGAACTTTATTGCTGCCATTTCCTTTCTATCTCTAATACCAGGCCTGCCCACAAACCCCCCAGAATCCTTTAAAACACACAGTTCATTAGTTCTGTTTTGGAAAGCATTGTAAACACCCAAAATACATCTCAGACGGGGATGTCTGGAATTGATAATGAAATTATGGCTCGTTCTGGGGCAGAGGGAACCATAAAACAGATATTAATGTGGAACTCGAGCCCTTGGATGCTGCAATATGAAGAAAACTCTCAGATAAAGTGCCATTAATGGCATTAATGTGTGGCTTCCATTTTAATTTCTCGGCAGAAGATCCTCAGACGCTTCTGTTTATCCCACATTAGGATGTTTTGCAATATTGTTTCTCCCACATTAGGATGTTTTTCCCTCTTTTCAGCTTTGAAAGCCCTGCAGTTTGGATTGGATTACAACCCCAGAAGAGTGGTACCACCCTGGTGGAACACCAGGAATTAATTTCTACCCCTTGCTGCATATTTTTGTAAAGGTTTCTCCACACTTCTGTGTGTTTGATGCATATGCTCCTGGCTCGGGGTACAAGGAAGGTACAGAACTAATTTAGGCCATGCTGAGTGAACAAACCAGGAGGGAATTCACTCATTACCTGAACACGTCATTTCCAAACCGCTGGTGCTCCACCTGTACAAAATGTAGGCTTTGTGCTTTGTCATTTGCAGAATGAGTGTGAGACAAAATTAGCTTTAATTGCACTCGCTGCTAGTGAGGATTTTACTTTCTAATGTTGCTGGAGAAGCAGGAAAAGATTGGTAATGTGGCCAAGGTGAAATTTATTTTTAGATATGTATGAGTTACAGATATAAACTATACACATCTATATATATGTGATTGCACACTTGTGTCTGTTTACATCCCCAGGTATCTGTACTAATGGGTTTTTAGGGCACGAAGTACTTATAATGAAATTTAACAAAGAGATGGAGATAGTGGAGAGCTTAAATTCTTGCCACTTTTGTAAAAGCCAGAAGAGGAGAGGGAGGATTTTAGTGCTGGCAGTGATAATAAAGATAAGTTCACCTTTTATTGGAGACCAGAGAATCCAGATGAGTGCACCTCTGGGGTACTGCTGCAGGCCTTGGGCTGTGCTACAGGAGAATTCCCACTCAGGAATGGTGGGATGGAGAATGTGACCCAGAGTGACACAGATTTACTGAGGAATTTCTATAAATTCAAGTATTAAAGCAACTTTAGATTTCTACACTCTTTCCTGTGTTTGGCTGCTTCCTGCCTTGAAATAACCTTAAGCAAACTGGTTAAATTAATACAATTTCAGTACTAAAATGGTGTCAAAAATCTGGCTGGGGCACTCTGGAGGCTGCTGGCTGCTTTTCCATACACTTTTACAGTGGACTGTGTCTACATTTCAGTGAGACGTGTTTAATGCCCCTTTTCACATCAGCACATTCACATCTACTCACCTGTGGGCTGCCACAGAAAGCGGTGGCTGGTCTCTAGCCATGTTATTTAGTGCTATATTCCCAAACAGTTTTTTCCCAGTAGATCAATGTGTCTTACAACAGTCTCAGACCAGCCCAACTGGACGTGTCTGGCTTTGTGGGATGAGCAGTCCATGAGCCTGGACTCCCATTAACCTCCCAGGAATACCCAAATTTTCCAGCAGAGCCTTGCCAAACTGGGGAAACAATTCTCCCTGTTTGATCCTTTGGTTATTTTCTTGCTCTGTGCATGGAGTAATTAACTGTAAGGTACGGTCCAAAGAAATAAATTTCACCGGGCCTTCTGGAAAATCTCTCATTAGAAAAATGAGTTTGGTTGTCTCAGCTCACATGGCATCGATCAATGCTCTGCTTAGTAAAATAAATACAACTTGGGCAAAGTTGGGATCAATCTCTGCCCAGAAAAGATAAATGAGGCGGCAGCAGGGAGAGCCACTGCGAGCACATTTAAGTAATAAGACCCAGCAGGACCTGCCATTGTTAGGGCAGACGCCCTGAAGTGTCTTAATGTGATTATAATGTGGCTTCCTGAAAGAAACCAATTATAACTATCTTAGATAAAACATTATTATCAATATTCCGCGGGGCGAACCGCAAGCCCAAACAATTAAAATTTTATTTTTCAACTTCTAGGCACAGTTTTGAAAAGCATTTCCAGAGGCACTTTGCGAAAAGCACCTTTTTTCTGGGTGGTGATAGTGAAAAGTAGAGCTGGTCCCTGGGCTTGGCACAGGCACAGAGGTCAACACAACCCAGATTTAATTCCCAAACACATGGTTAAAAATTTATATGCAAATTCTTTTTTGCTCGGTTAGTTGGCTAACAAATTGAATGTTCCTTCCTGATAGCTTAAAAAGAGATTGAATGTATTTTAAAGGATATTTAGAGCTTGTTTTCAAGATGCAAAACCCTTATTTGAATATATTAATTTTGTTTGTGAAGGTGCACTTGTGTTCCCTTCTGTAGTGCCAGTGAGGGGGAAAACGGAGAAAGGCTGTGCATCATTTTCATTTAATGAACACTTATCTCATGCAGAAATCTGATTTATTATATCTGAGGGTACAGCAGGTCCTTCCCTTGCTACAGACATCATTTAACCTCCTCGTTAGCGACTTTGGAGGGGCAAAATGCAACCTCAGCAGGTCTGCAGGTGACACAGCACTGGCAGGAGTGGCTGCCATCCAGCAGGGCCTGGAAATGCTGGAGAAACCAACTGGGACCTCACGAAGTCCATCAAAGGTCCAGTGCTGGTGTCCCCAGTACAAGACGAGGACACACTGGAGCAATTCCAGCGAAGGGCCGCGCAGATGATTCAGGGATTGGAGCAAGAGGCTGAGGGAGCTGGGATGGTCCAGAGGTTCTTCTCAGTGGTGCCCAGGGATGGCCAAGAGCCACCAAGCACAAGGTGAAATGTAAAGTTGTGTTTCAGCCCAAGAGAAGGGGGTCAAGCCCAGGATCAGCTTGCCCATCGAGGTGGTGGAGTCTCCATCCTTGGAGGTTTTCAAAGCCCAGCCCTTGCTCCAGCAGGGATTGGGCTGGATAACCTTCAGAGGTGCCTCCAACATCAGCCCCTCTGGGATTCGGGCAGGTCAAAGAAAATGAACCACCTGAGTGACCTCATTTTCACAGGAGTGACTGGAAAAATATTTTGTGTGAAATGTTCCCCTTGTTTTCCTCACGTCTGATGGCTTTGCACTCGGTATTTGTGATGAAACGGCAGCCTGTGACTTATTGAGCCTCCTGTTTCCACTTGTAGTTTGTGTAGCTTTGCCTTTTTCTCCCTTCAAGGTTAATTTGGCCTATTTAAGATCTTGTCTCTTTTGCAATACTTTTTTTATCTCTGTTGCTGAACAGATCATATATTCTTAAAAGAATAACAAAGCCAGGAATTCAATATCCACAAGTTTATTCTGGTAATTTTGTTTAAACTTTATATTAAAACCTGTCACAGAAGCTTTAAAAATGCGTCTGTGAATCATTTCTCGTTGAATATTTACTCTATGTGTTTATACATTTAAACATCTTTTCATTAAAGAAGCCCAGGATGACTAAACTTGCTGGATCATTTTTTATTAATAAATTTTTTAAGCTCACATTCCACAAAATTGCTGGGAGCCTTAACTCCTCCATCACCACCGACAGGGACCAGCTGAGCATTCATTTTCACAGCCTGAGCAGATAAATTCAATCCACACCTGCTATTTCAGGTATAAATGTCTGCCCAAGGATGTTCTTGAAGTTGGCAGGCTCACAGCAGCAAAATGAAGCTGACATGGGTTCCAAATGACCAATGATTTAAAATTTGGAGGAAATAATAAGACAACTTATTTGCAGAGCCCATGCAGGCTGCTGGTGAGGTTTTTCACAGCAGGTTACTTATCAGCCTAATAGAAATGCTGACATGCACAACCTTAACTCCTGGATCACCCAGGCACGGCTCTAATCCAATTGATTTGTGGTTGTTTCCTTGGATGAAGACATAAAGTGGATGTGCTTTCCAAAATATGCTCAGTTCTTCTTTAGGACAAAGAGGCTGTCCCGGAGGTGCCTGTGATTACATGATTCAAAGGGATCTTTAGGACTTTTTGGTGCCTGGTAAACGACAGTGTGTCATATTTTACCTCAGCTGAACTGCAGCCCTGTGAATAATGACACAATTTTCAGCCGGTAATACCCTGCCCTGACCTCTCAGCAAAAAGGTCTTCCCAAATTTAAGCACTTTTTGAGTTCACAACGCAGTAGCAGCACTTTTTTTTTTAATGAACTGTGTCAGATAATTATGTTGTCTTGCAATTTTCAATTATCAAAATTAACAGGTAACATTTGCAGCAATGGCTGTGTCACGCTGCATTTTCTCCTCAAGTTCTTGTTTTCCAAACTGTAAAAAAGTAGCAAGAGATATTAAATTTCTTCCTTTTTATTCAACTTCATTATGCTGAAAAAAACCAATCTGTCCTATTGCAGAGTGAAAACAGAACAGAAGAGTAAATCCAAGAGTAACTTTATTTGAATATGCAGGGGTTTGTTGTGGCTAAGATTTGTTCATCAGTGTCTGGCTGGGTGGGGCTTGGAGCAACCTGGGATAGTGGAAGGTTCCCTGCCCATGGAAAGGGCTGGAGAAAGGTGATCTTTAAGGTCCCTTCCAACCCAAACTATTCTGGGATTCCATGGATGTGAGCAGAATTTTGGTGATGCTCTGTCAGTCTTAGCTCCGTTCAAGCTCTTGGAGCAACCTGGGGTAGTGGAAGGTTCCCTGCCCATGGAAAAGGTTGGAGCAAGGTGATCTTTAAGGTTCCTTTCCAACCCAAACCATTCTGGGATTCCATGATTTCACGGAGGTCAGTACAATTCTGGTGATGCTCTGTCGCTCTTGGCTTCATTCGAGCTCTGTTTCACCTGGGCTCTGGGTAGGCAGCTCTTTTTATCCTGGAGGAGAAGAGTGATAGCTTTACATTATTCCAATTACCCAGAGAGATTTTGGCTGCAAGACGTGGCCCCACAGACACTTTTTGGTAGATATTGTTCAAATAAAGGCTTTAAAATCAATCTTTTAAGTAGGAGCTCCTCCACTTTTCCTAACCTGAGCTGTCCTAAACAGCAACTGATCCTGCACCACAACCATGGCAGGATTCCCCTTCCCCACCCTGGAAAGGCTGGGATGAGGAATTGTCAGCAAGACCAGAGGGATTTCTTGTGGCAGACTCAGCCCCTCACAAGCTGCTGCTGCTGGTACTGACTTTTGGGCCAAGTCCTACCAGGATCTGTAATTCCAAGATTTGAAAAGCACTGGATGCAGGAATTGGTATGGAAACATGGGCGTGGCAGGAAGGGTCTTGTCAGACTCATGGTGGGTATTTGCTCCCCAGGTATCAAAGTCACGCTCCTGCATTGGGTTAATGCTGTCATTTTGGGTTTCCTGAATTAAATGCACTATTTGAAGCCAAGAGATATTTTATAGGCGGCGTGGCTTTCTATAGCAAAGAGAGATTTTATAGTCGGTGTTACTTTCTGTAGCAAACATTTATGGGAGTCTGAAACTTGATACACAAATATTTGAACATTTTCCCACATCCGTATGGTGAATCACTTATATAAATACATTCTGCAGCCTTAGCAAGTAAGGATCCGTTTCAGTAAATCTCCCTTTTAGAAAATCTCTGCCATTCTCTAATCAGCTTTCTCTTTTTAGTTTCCATCCATATGTACATTGGGAAGTTCAGTCAATAACGAGTTCAGGAATGTAACTCGAAAATTAGTTTCCAAAATAATTTAAAAATATTCTTCATCAAAACCATACCAGAATCATAATCAATTTGTCTTACGGACTTTTTTCATTAAACTGATTTTTATTTGTAAATTACATTCTTGTTTGCTTCCCCTTTGAAAAGGCTTGAAATGAGATGCTTAAGGGCAATCAATAATTTAAAGCCACAAAAAAAATTGTTCCACTCATCATTTTTCTAGGAATAAGGTTATTAATTTCAGTTTTATTTTACTTTATTTCATTTTTGCTAGTGAAGTTTGTTAAAACTGATGGGTCTGGACTGGCTGCAGCTCAGAGATGCTTCTTTTGACAAGATCTGAGGTGAGGAGAGGAATCACATTTCAAGTGTTTGGGGATCAAAGGGAGGGAAGGCAATCACGTAAGCTCCAAATTGGATTGCTCTGGCATATTTTATTTATGTAAACATTGCTCAAGGAATCGAATCACTGGCGTTGAAATACCTGACTCAAAGGGCTACCTTGCGGAAATAACAGCAGATTATAGGGTTGGCAAAGGATGAAACTCTACACCTGCTCATTTGGTGTCAGTGAGGGAAGGAAATGAGTCTGCAAAGCAGTTCTCCAAAGAGAGAAGTCATCAGTCAAAAGAAATGCACCTCTCAATTACCACGATCAGGTATGATTTGCTCTGGGAGAGTGCAGAGGTTTGCTATGATCCCCTTGTCAAAATAACCACAATCTCCCCCGGCCTCTGCGCTCCCAGAGCTCCTGGGTGATGAGGTGAAGGGATCCAGGCTCTGATTTAGAGCTTGTGGAAAAGGCAGCAAACCACAGTGGATCTGACTGAACAGACTGGCAGCTGGGGGCTGGAGGAGGCCGCATTAATTAATTAATGTAACAACTTTACAGCAATGGGACATCTGATGGTGCCAAATCCCTCTGCCACCAGCATGGAATTTCTGGCACCTGCCTCCAGCAGTCTCACCCCAAATAAATGGGAATCATCTCAATCAGCTTAAAAATTACAGACTCGGGTTGTCTCCTTTAATGATAAACTCAAAACCCTGCAAGAAGTTATGCGTTTTCCTGCCCTTGAGGGCAATTTTTCCCACAGCACTGGCTTTTTGGGACCCTGGAGGCACAGGTTACCCCAAAGCAGAGGTTCTCTGTGTTGAGTGATGGGACAGGGTCAGAGAAGCCCTGATCTCATGATCATCTCAGTTCCTACGTTCAATTTTAGGGCTTTTTGTTTCTGTTTGCTGCAGTGATGCTGAGTATCACGGATAACACCTGGTAATAGCAACCATCAGTGCCCTGCTCCAGAGGAACACAAGGAAATAGTCTCATTTTGCTGTTGTAACTCTGCAATAGCACATTTTGTGTTTGCATTGATGGCAGATTTATCTTTCCAGCAGAGACAAAATATCTCTGTGCTAGGTGCAGCCGACACCTTCACTTAACCCATGAATTTCCTTCTTTGATCTCCGATGCTTTTTGGATTAAAGACTGGAAGATTTTTGGGGATGGTCAATTCATGGCTTACATTGTTATCAGAAAGTTGGGTGCAGCCTGGCACAGTTTCAAAAACCCCCCGGGGCAGGGGGGAAGCAGCTCTCAGTGCCCCAGATGTGTGTGCCACAAAACCAGGCTGCCCAGTAATTCCCTGTATCCCTCAGCACGTCACAAATTATTCATTGGTGTCTGTAGGACCCCTTTGCCAGCTAAAGATTTCCTGATCTGTTGCAAGACTGGATGTCCTCAACAGATTTGTTTTTCTTCAGGATGGGCTCTCTGAAAATTTGGGTCTTGCTTAGATAAGATAATTTATCTATTTCCCTCTTTGTTGGTCTTGGCCTGTGGTACAACAAATAGCTGGTGGGGACAGGACAAACAGGTTCCTGCGTGATGGGATTCCTCTTTTTTCGCTTTTTCCCTCTACCCCACAAACAGGAAAAGCACTAAATATGCACTAAAATGTTTCTAGGGGTGGGCTGGGGCAATATTGCAGCATTTAGTCCCTGCCACTGGGGCAGGGGTGGGAGGAAGCCTCTCCCTGTGCAGGGTGACAGCGCCAGGCAGGCGGTGGCAGAGCGGTGTCACAGACTGGGCTCTGCCTCTGACCCCTCCTGGCAGTGCTGTGATCTGCTGAGGAATTTTCCCCCGGAATCTAAGCACCAATTTGTTTGAAAATCCATCACTGTCACCAAGGAATTGCAAAGCAGCAGCAGCCACCATTAGCGCTGACCCTGCAGTATTTTGTTCTTGCTGCTGGTGGAGGCAGATGTCTCACACACAGAGCGCACATCAGCTGGCAAACAAGAGCCTCCAGTTCAGAAATCCTTCCTTAAAATCCCTGCAACAGTTCCCAATTCTTATGTTTGGCTTTGTTGAACAATTTAATGCATTCACAGAGAATGAATGAGCAGCAGGTTGGGCAGTCATTGCCCTCCGCAACAGAAAAATCTGAATTAATTTCTCAAATTAAAAAAAAAAAAGAAGACATGAGATAATAACAGGTTCTTTAGTCTGCTTTGCTTGGTTTACAGATATTTGGGGTGAGGAACTGTATCTCAGGTGTGAATGCAGTGCTTGGACTCCTAGAGAAACTTCCCAATGCGACAGCACAGCCTCTCCCAGGGGACAACAGTGCCAAAGCAGAATCCAACACTACTTTGAATCGATGGTTTGGAGCTTTTCCTGTCATAATCAAAAGCAAGGAGCACAACCATTGTTTTTGTCAACAACAAGGCCCTTTTATTTCTCAAGAGACTTCAGGGCTATTTTTGCAGATTTGAGGTTTTGATAGTTCAATGTTCTGATAAACACCAAGGAGGAGTTTTCCAGAGGAGAGCAGCACCATGCTGGTTCTTCCATGTGTTTCTGTTGACTCCCAAAATCCAACCTGCCTTTCCCACATTCCTGATGGCCATTGATGTCTAAGAAGAACTTCAAAACACCTGCTTAAAATGATATCTGGGAGCTTTGCATGAGAATAAAAGGACACTGATAGGTACCACTGTAAAATGAAATACGCTCATTTTAATGCCTCAAGAACCAGCTGAAGGCCTCACGCTTGTTTTAGGACATTCTTTTATCAATTACCTTTTCACCTTCACACTCAAATTTAACTTAATTTAACCTAAATATTCTAGCTTAACCTCATAAAACTCTTCTGGATGTGTGTAACTTCTCTGCACTTTAAATATCTTTACTGCCAGCAGTAATGCAGCCTCAAGTCTTTAAACTCCACAGGAGTAAATTTGGACAGTCAGCAACATCAATATATTGACTAATAGTTATATTTTAATAACACTGGATACATTAATATTGTCTTTAGTGATAACAGCGTGGCCAAGAATAACATTTTTATTCTTTGCATGAAGCTTGGGAGTGTTTATGTAACACCACTGTCTTTCCTGATCTTTTTTCAAAGCCAAGCTTGCAAAATCCTAATTACAGACCTGGAGAAGGCAGAAGAGAGTTTTTTAATTCCAAGGCAACACCTGCAAAATTAATTGCACGCCCTAAAATATTCTTTGTTTCAACAACATGGATATTTACCATTGATTGTAAGAAATTTATGTAAAACTGAAGGGTGATAATCATATTCAAACAAGTTGTAGTAGTCCGTCCATCCATCCATCCATCCATCCATCCATTTTTTAACTCATTTTCTTCTCTATTCTACATCAGTTACCAGTGGCTAAGGCGAAAAAAAACTTCCCAGGCATTGCCAAGCAATTCAGGAAGGGTGGTCAACACATCTGAAACACATTTACCATCTGCTGACTTTTTTCATGTTAAAAAGATAGCAGAGGAGGCAATTTGGAATGTATTTAATGCTTGAAATTAGGAAAAATATATCAATTTTTTTTTCTTTTGTTTCAATGAGGATTAAAATAAAAGCCTTGAATTGGGAACAAATCTCTGATGTGAACTTTGGGCTGGGATGTTTTAGAGTTCACTCTGAGGGCTGATCCTGAGAGCACAGGTTGGGTGATTCATGTGGACCTGCGAGGGATAAAACAATGAATGTGGGAAAACAGTAATGAAAGCAAAGGTTTGTTTCTGGTCAATCTCCTGCCAGGGGCCTGGGGCTGGAATTAGCAGTGAAATGCAGCCCTGGATCTTGTCCCCAAGCTCCCAGACACACGTCCATGGCACCTGCTCCCTGTTCCTGCCCAAACCCAGGGTGTCTCTGCCCACGCTGAGTAACAAACCCAACCAACCCAAACCCACTCAGTATTTAGTCACCTACAATGACTGGAATGAGGAAAAGTGATGGATTTTCCCAAGTAATGGCACCAAGAGCAGGAGCTCAGTGTGCAGCAATCTGGGACACAAACACCAACTCCAGCTCCAGGACTTTGGGGTGGAAAAAATGCAGAATTCCTTCTTTCACTCTGCTGCTCAGACTTTGGGGTTTGAGGCAAGGAGGGCTGGCAGTTTTGGGACCTTATTTCTTGTGTTAGGTGGCCTCAAGTCCTTCAGCCTCAGGGTTTGAGATCCAACTGGATACTCCCTGTCACTCATTCCCATGCCTTGTCCCCATCTGCATTCACCCACCTCTTTCTTCAGACAGAAGAGAGACTTCCCCATCTCCACAATGCAATATTGCCTTCCTCATTTTGCAAGGTTTTCCCTAAAACCCAGGATTTACAGGACTCTGTAAATTAGCAGGAAGGAGGCAACAGTTTCTGTAAATTTTCTCTGAAGCTGAATTTTTTAAGGAGATTTTTTTTCCCCCATATGTTAAAAAGATTCCAGAAAAGTCTAGCTTAGCCCAAGCAATCTCTAATTAATGTGCAGTGGGTTAACTTCAAGTAATTCCAGGTTTAACAGTGCCCATGAGCAATGCTGAGAAATTACAGTGGGGTTTTTTCCAGTAGAAATGTGAAATAATAGCTGCTCTATAAAACCCCCTCATCTCCACCACTTCCCACCTCATTTGTTTAAAGCCTGGTGGTTTTATGGCTTGTCTGCACCTCTCCTGGAATGGGACTAATAAGAGGAAACGATGTGACTTGTCCACTGCTTTCAGCATAAAAAAATCCCCTCGTGTTCCTGCTACAACCATCCACAACAGGCACACACGCCTTTAAAAAATACAACAGCAAATTAATCAAGAGCAAACACAAGTCTCTTCTGCCTAAGGGGTCTGTGGGAGAGGGTAAATAATCAAAAGGAAGGCTACAGCTGATTTATATTTCTTTATGATGATCAAAGGCAAATGGACTCCAATTCAGCAAGGAATATAAATTCTGTGTGAAAACTCACTTTTTCTGCTGCATATAAAATTGAAAAGCCTTCTCCACTGAGCTATATCTAGTTTAAAATCCATTAGCTAATGCTGCATGCCCCAGGGTTAGAAAAGGAGCAAAAATCCAATGGTGGACTAGACATTGCAGAGAGTTTTTATGCATCCCCCAAGTTTTATGTGTCTTTCTTGCTTCTTAGCTGGAGATGAATAGATTTTGAGAAATCTGACTTGTTAAAATAATTGTGGGTGTCGCAAAGTTTCTTATACATAGCCAGCTAACGAAGCGTTTTCCTCTCTTAAAAATAAATCAGCATCCAAAAAACCTCAAACCCACCAAGCCACCAAGCCTACCCTGAAATGTGTGGTGGCTTTGGTGACTTTTGAGTGCTGGGAGAGAAGAGAGGAGCCCAGAGCCCCCATGGGATCCCAGCTGTGGGGATTTTGGGATGGATCCGTAGGCAGGATGATGTGATCTTATTCATGGATCGTTCACTGGGATGGAGGTTTGGATCCTAGATTAAACAGCCTGGAACAGCCAGCACAGCTCCAGAGAAGCCAAAGAGTTCTGTTTTAGACCTCAGTGATTTTTATGATTTTTAGATTTTGGGGGCAGTAGAAGGATGCTACTAAACCTGATGATTAGAGAAAAATAAAACTGGTGAAATGGAAAGGTGCATCCTCCTCCAGTCCTGGATGGTGGTTGGGTTTAAAACTTTTATGACCAGAAAACAAAGCCAAAATATTCCATAAAAGTTTCTACAACAGTTTCAAAAAGTAAAATTGTCTGTCCAATCTGTCACTATTTTACACTTTCTGTATCTCTTCTCTTCTCTTCTCTTCTCTTCTCTTCTCTTCTCTTCTCTTCTCTTCTCTTCTCTTCTCTTCTCTTCTCTTCTCTTCTCTCCCTTCATTTTTATTCCATTCCATATCCTATTTTTAATTTTCCGTTTCAATTTTCTACTTTCTCTGTTCTTTTCTGCTCTATTTAACCTTTAACCTGGAAACCCCAAAATTTTCTACCCATTTTTTTTCTAGGATCTCAAAGTCTTCTCTCCTTGCCAGCTTTACACCTTTCATTACCCTGCAGCACCTTGCAAGGCAGTGTTCTACTCTAAAATATTTCTGCAGCTTTTCAATAACATCATTTTCAAATGGTACAAAACTATTTGAATGGGGATAGGAATCACAGGAATACTTTTATTTAGCTTTTAAGCTCTTTAGCAACACAATTGCTCCTCTCCAATTTTGTTTCACCACTAATAAAGGGATTATTTTGGTTTAGAAAGAAGAGGGTTGTGAGGTTGTATGAGGCAACCTGGCTGGATGGGATTCAAATCCTGATTGTTTTTGGCTATACACTTAAAACAGTGTATTTGATAATTCATAGTTTAGACAATTCACTGGACAAGAAATTACACTGAATGAGGGCAAGAGACCTTCAAAATTAGGGCTTCATGTTCTAAGATGTGAATGTTTTTAAACATAAAACACTCCCCAACACTGTTATCAGTCCCTCCTTTTCTAGAGGATGACATTATCAGAAGTCACTGCACTGCCCTAATTCTGCTCCCACCAAAATCAAGTGGTTTTTCACTTGGATTGGAGAGAGAACAAGGAAAATTCTGGGTTCTTCTAGAAAATCTCATCTGCAAGGTGTATGGGGGGTTCCAAGAATTTATCAGCGGATCAGAGACTTGATTTGGTTTGAAACCTTCAAGCAAAGCGTCCTCAAGCGAAATCCTTCCAGCGGAAGATTCCCTGCCCATGGCAGAGGTTTGGAATGAGAAGATCTTTGAGGTGCCTTCAAACCCAAACCGTTCCGTGATTCCGTGAAAATTTATGAGCACAAATGCATGACATGTTTAAAATTCCTGTGCAGGAAAAGCATGGAAGCCATCCAGGCTGGACAACCACAGCGTTCAGCTCCAGGGCTCAGTTGCCAGTTGCGCTGTGCATATTTAATCAAGTGCACTATTGTTTCGAGTGCCTCATTTAAATTCCTCAATTAATTAAAAAAAAATCATAAATAACTCTTATAGAATTGTTCTGTCTCTGCCAAGAATAATTAAAACAATTTAGCAGAATGAACCTCCTAATTGTCCGTGTTCAGCATTCCTAATTCACCATAGAGCTGGATGTTCCTACATGGAGCAAGTCACTGATATATCTCCTGTATTTTATATTTTGCTGGGTGAAACTTGGAGCACTTTGCTCACGTCTTCTCTGACCTTTCTGGGATTGTCTCATACACTTTTTCAACAAATTAAAGACTTCGTTTTGCCCAATCTGTGTTTATAACACATCCATTTCTCCGTGAGATATTAATTAGTTCATCATTTCCGTCTTTCATTTTTCATGCTTTAGGAACAAGGAAAATGGGGAGAGTGATTGGATGCGGAAATATACCCTCCTTTAGGTAATGTACCTGAAAGATACAAATATCCCAAAAATGAAATATTCATAATGCTGGTCTCACGAAATGCAAGATATTGTCTAATTTTCAGCAGGAGCCCTGGGATGCAGATCCATGACTGCTTGGGACATGCAAAGGGTGTTGGAGGTGGCACCTGCCAGTGCCTTGCAGGAGCAATATCTGCAGGAATGGTGACCAATATCCAAGGAGAGAATTCCCCATAAGACCGGAGCTACTTTAGCTCCCTTTTAATCTGTGCCTTCTCAAATGGCTCCTGACATGTCTGCAACTGTACCTGTAAATAAAACATGAACTACCTGAGGTCGAGAGGAAAACTATTGATTGCAAGGACTTTGTGTCTGATCTGCATCCTGCTCCTTTCCAACCCCTTCCAAAAACAGCTCAAGCCACAAATCTCAGGAGCTGGAACTGTGGTCAGCAAAGGGAAGACACTCAAAGAGAAAAGTATGGGAGAACTCACCATCCTCTGAGGATTCTGGAGGCATTTCCACCGTGTTCGCCCTACCCAGGGCAAAACTGCCTTCATTGGCAATAATTCTGCTGTTCTAAAATAATCTAAATATAATAATATTAAAAAAAAATCATATAAATCACATTTTAAAGAACACAGGACCTTGTCCCTTTATAAAGTTTTGTTGCTTATAGACAACTATTTATTGAATACCTAAGACTTAATTTGGTTTTTTCATTCCTGACCTATTTTGTCTGCTTTTCATGGGACATCTCGAAATTAGCAGATTTTTTCAGTCCAATCTTTCAACAATGTCCATAGTGCAGAGGGATCCCTTAGCAAAATGATGAGAAAAAACTCAAAATTTTATTTTGTATCTGGATCATAAAATTAGTTTTTCTTAGGTTTCCCTTTTTTAGTGCCCTTTTTTTAATGATGAGCTGGACATTTCTGCCTACAAACCTTTCTGCTTCCTTGAGGTAATTTGGCACCACATATCAGGAAAAAAAATGGGTTCAAGGGCATCATTTAGGAAAAGGTCACTCAATCAAGATTCATCAAGTCCATCTCTCTTCCCTAAGATCTGATCAGCTAAACATCCTTCCTTGTTTATGGAGCTCCTGCTTCCCAAAAATTCCATCATGCCTGAGCAGAATCATCTTCCCGATGATTTTATCTCGATATCTCTTGTCCTAACACAACAAACAGGTTTTATTTTCCTTCTTTTCAAGAGCATAAAAAAAATAGTAATTCAGCATAGTTGTTTTTTTAAACATTTTTTATTTTTTGCCTGCTTTAGGAAACGGTAATGCAGATGATGAATGGGAACACTCAGTGGTAGAAGAGAAATGATTTGCACTTAGTGCTTGAAAAGTGTGAATTGTAGCACTGTATAAACACCAAAAAAATTTAGATGAAATATAAAACACTGAGCCAGTGTTGCTGCTTTAACCTTTGTCAGACATCCCCCATATTTTTTGCTACTCGTGAAGCATTTGCAAACAGGTTTTCTTGTGCACTAAGACCACCTTTGTTTTAAAACTGATACTAAAAATTAATTGGCTTAGGAAAAAAACCTGACCTTATGACTTAAATCCTGTGTGTCGTCTTTTGATGGGAATGTTACAATTTGGAGGAGCTTTAAGCCATTAATTTCTTCAATTCTAAAGTCCATCTTCAAGGTTAAGCAAAACTTTCAGCTTGACCTGATTGATCTGTGCCAGGCTTTGGATGAGGAATAGAGATGTTTAAATGGTTTTAAACTGAAAGAGAGGAGGTATAGATGGGATATTGGGAAAAAATTGTTCCCTGTGAGGATGGGGAGGCCCTGGCACAGGGTGCCCAGAGCAGCTGTGGCTGCCCCTGGATCCCTGGCAGTGCCCAAGGCCAGGCTGGACATTGGGGCTTGGAGCAGCCTGGGACAGTGGAAGGCGTCCCTGCCATGGCAGGGGTGGGACTGGATGGGCTTTCAGGTCCCTTCCACCCAAACCGTTCCATGATTCCATGATTCCATGCGAATACGCTGCACACTCAGCAACGTGGGGATTCCACAAGCCTTTCCCTAGAGAAACTGCGCCCCAAGCAGCACTCACCACGAAGGAACATCAGGCAGATTTGCTGAAGGTGTGTTCCAGTGGGAAACATCTCCAGAGACACAAGGCAGGTCTTTTATCATTGTACCTGGGAGTACAGAGAGATCTCGAGCCTATCTCCTCCTGCAGCAAACACTTCTGGCCCTTAACACAACCCCCCAGGCATTAATCTTTTAATTTATTCCGTGCTAATGTACAACCAGCTCGTCCTCTTCTGTCACTGTGCTGGTTTGGCACCCCAAGACAGTCACCAATCCCTCTGTATATTTTGAGATGCCCTGAAATACATTCTGGTGTTGATTTTTTATTTCTGTAGCTTTTGATAATATCGTTTGTTGCACGTTTGTGAGAAAGAACCACCTGGTCCCACTGGGAAGCATGGATCCCACTGCTCCGTGGATGACAGATCCTGGAGAAACCCTTGGAGAAGATGAAAGCAGCAGTGGCTTCCCATGTATTTCTGGCTACTTCTTGTTCCCAATAAGATGCTGTGACACTGGGGCCAGGGCTCAGGATCTCGCTGATTCTTTCCCGTCATTTCCCCATTCGGCACATTTTTCTCCAAAACCCCAAGGTGGTATTTTCTCGAGGGCTTTAACAGAGTGGATCCACCTGGGGAAATGTTGTAGGGAGAGAATTTAACGGCTTAGCCTTCGAACCAGGCTGCTTTTGTGTTGGGAGGGGGAGACGCAGACGTGCACACAGATACAACTTCACAAAGGGATGTAACCACTAATCGTGACAGAAAACCAGGGATATTTCTAACAAAGCTCTTTCTGGGCCTCAGCTTTACTACCAGCGAGGAGAATTTTTTGTTAGCTGTGTTATGTTAAATTCCCCTAATGCTTAAAATGTATTTTTTCCTTCTTCTTCTACTTCTTTATTTTTTTTTAAATTTTATTTGAAAATGGGCCTCTAATACTTGCAAATTCTTAAACATTTATGGATAAACTCATGATTCTGCAAACACTCGCAGATTTCCCCTGACAGCTTGAATTCCTATATTAAACCTCATCTGGTAACTGCAAGTGTCAAATTATTCCTAGTGTGCTGAATCAGCCCAACTTTGTCATTGCATCCAAGAGAAGTGGAAAATTAAAGTGGATTTCATTGCATCACAGCTTGATACATGAAAAAGCATGTACAAATGAGCAGCACATGCAAAATTATCATTTTAAATTACATTAATTTATGTTCTCTGGAGAGTTTTGTGTGTCGCCAGGCAGGTAGAGACAGTCTTCCTCAGTAACCACTATTATTTATTGATGTATTTTTTTAATATATCAAAAAAATAATACCTGTGGTGGTAGTTCCCAGAATCCAGTTGAATGTTTTCCTAAAATTTCTAATGAGAAATAGTGAAATGTCAGAAAAAGAGTGAAAGATGGAGAAGTTCCTTTCCATGCCACCATGTGTTTATTGGTGATTCCTCTCTCCCATGTTGTTAAAATGCTTTAAAATCTGATGTGAGTGAAAGATACTAATGTACATTTAATTAATTAATTAAAAAACAAAATGCTTTTGGGGAATCATGAAGCTCAAAACAGTGAAATATCAAATATTCCATTATTTGTGCTTCTGACGTGTGTATGCTAATGTTTTATTCCCCGAAGCATTTCATCTCCTCTCCTTATCTCTTTTCCCCAGTCTCTCAGACGAATGTGGGTGAAATAAAACACATTTTAAAGCATTGTGAAGTTTCCACAATAATCTTCCTCTGACCATCCCTTGGGAGCCTTTTTTTGTTGGTGTGTTCAGTGGTAGGGATAGGAAAGGGAAAAAAAACCATTTTTCAATGTTATTTTTGAGCTTCTTTTCCCTCCCCTGCTCCCTGGAGCCAGCTTGTACTTTGCCCTCTCTGTTCTTTCTCACTTGGCCTGAATCTCCTGCCATTCATCTTGGCTTTCACCAGTGCAAGGGGACTGCCCTCTGATTCCAGCAGATTTGCTTCAGATCCACGGAAATGGGGAAAACCTCTGCACCAGAACTCTGGGCTTGATAAGGTTTAGGAATATTATTTATTGTCAGCCCACATTCTTATGATGTAGGACAGATGCTGGTCTCTCGGACCAAGGGTACTCTCGTGATTTTAGGGGGAAAAAAATTCTTCCGTACTCCTTTGTTATCCTTCATTGACTGGTTGTTTGTGTGGAAAATGGTTTGGAGAAGATTCTGATCATTCCATTCCTCTCTTGGTGCCTCTCATAACAATCTCTGCTCGTTCTCTGTTGACCCCACGACTCAGAGAGAACCCGAAGGCCTGAGGGAACCAACCCAGGTCCCTCCAGTTGTTTCTTCATTCCCAACAAGTGCGAAACACCAAACAACGCTAAAACCTTGGTTTTCCTGAGGTGAACTCTTCAGGATGAGCTCCTGCTGGAAAGGAATTGTGCTTTGGCTTCTCCATCAAAACCTCGTGGTCAGCTTTGTCTTGATGATGTGCTTTTACATCCCTACAGCCTCAGCAGTGAGGAAACTTACAGAGAGATCTGCTTCCACCAAGCAATCAAAGCTTTTGAGGCAACTTGTCAGGAAATGATTGCCTCAATTTGCACTCCTCAGAAGCCCTGAGGCAGCTCATTGAGTGCTCTCATTAAGGCCCAAAGAGCACATCAGCATGACACTAAATTAGGCCTTTTGTTTGGGTGTTTGAATGTAGACACGAGGTTCTGCCTGAACGAACCACTCTCCCAAAGCCCAGGTTTCAGCAGCCCTGGGAATGAGGTGGCTCTGGCAATTTGAAGGCAAAATTTCTCAAGAAGAGCTTTTCCAGTCCTGAAAATTCCCAGGACACACCAGCTGAGATTGGAGGGAGGCTTGACTTCCATCCAGAGGAAAAAAAAAAACCCACAACCTTTTTCAAGTATTATGAAAGCAAAAGGACAGTGAAGAGACTGCATTAAGATGTTTTAGAAGACCAATTCATGCTGCTTTATATCTCCCCTCATTCCAGTGCAGACACACAGAGAACGTATTTTACCCATCTGGTTGAGTCTCCTTCCCTTAAATTGGGCTCTTTTTTGCTTGCCTTGCCGGGAAGTTTAGAAGAGGAGACTACATTTGCTTGAAAATGTCATTTAAATATGTAAGAGTTTTATCAGCAGAAAGCCTTCATTATTGGAAAAACACGAATATGAGCCACTAAAGAGACTCAGAGAAAATGCGGGAGGCAGGAGGTGAGGATTACTGTTGCTCTGCTATCAGTGATGCTGAAAGGCTGGGGAGCCTGGAGGAAATTTAAATCGTGTTCTATCTTTGGCAGCAGGCGTGCTGGGTAGGGCTGGAGCAAAGGTGTGCAGCTTAAAAGCTCTGCAAACCGGTGCAGAAATGAAACCACCTTTCCTCCTCGGTGTTTTATGGCTGCTTCTTTCCACTTCATTTTACAGCCTGGCAAGGAAGATAATTCCTTGGATCTTCCCTGTCATCTCATACAAACATTTTGGTTTAGTTTAAACTCATCTTCATGTAACACCACTTACTCCACGTTCTGCCTCAGGGCTTGAGAGGTGTTTCGGTTTTATTGTTCTCCTGTTGTAATCAGAAGCACAAACACCTCTTAGATCATGGCAGGCTGTGTTTGACAGAGATTCACACACCCATGAATTAGTTTGTAGCTTTACACGGAGAAAAGTGAGATTTAGGGCAAAGGACTTCCTGTCCCTTCCCTCTGCAAGACCTCAAACAATTCACTTAAAATCTGCAACTGATTTTCTCTTTATGAAAAAAAAAATCAAACCAATTATGCCTGCAGACTATGAAGGTTCTATATTGCATTATTACCAATATTTAGATGTGGTGTGGCATTAAACTTACAAATGGGATTTTTTTTCATAAAGTATAAATAATTAGCATTGCTTTATTTCAACTACAACATCTGGTAGCTCTATTTGTCTGGGGCTTTTTTGCTGCTTTTTAAGCTGCAGAGTCAGAGGAAAGAGCAATTAAATGATATAATGTGCTTAATTTCATAACCTGGGGTAATTTCATGAAGAGTAAGAAAAAGAAAAATGAAGGTTGAACATCAGGACAGGAGGTAAAGAAGTATCATAAAAAAAATCCCTCAGGGTATCTCATCACTTGGGTGTCTTAAAACTAGCCTGGAAAATTGACTTGAATGTCTATTCTAGGAAAGAACCCTGAGAGTTTGCAGAGGGTGGGCTGGCAAAACCTCATGCTTTGTTTTCCTGTTGTTTGCTGTGCTGTTCCCTGAGACATGACCATGCAAGTTTGAAACATGGAAAATATCTTTCCTTTTCACAATCATCATTTCCACTCCCATCAAGCTGCTGTGAAGACCCCAAGGCATGAGCAAGCTCAAGGGGTGGCCTAGAGCCAGCAGAGAGCAGAGAAATCCTTCCCTGTCTCCATCCTGGGGAGAACACATTTCCCAACACTCTCTTGCTGGAGCCCGCTGACTTCCAGAATAATCAAAATTTGTCTAGAAAATACTTCTAACAAAAAGCTTTGTAATCACATCTCTGTCTTGGTCATAGCAAATGATACAGCAACAGCTGTTTCCTCCCAATTAATTGCATTTAATGGTGCCCAGACTGGGATGCAGAGGCAGCTCCTTCAGATGAAGATGTCAAAACTAATGGAGTGAACTATCGCAAGGTGTGATTAATTCCTTGGCAAATATTTTTCTTTATTAGGCTGCTAATTAGATTACTTTCTGAATTCTCGGTGAATAAAAATATTAATATCTGATATTTATCTACTGCCAGGCACTAATAGCCAGCATGTTAAACCCAGCTCTGGTGGAGCTGTGTTTTATTTGGTTTGTGAGCTCGGAGCTGTGCTGCAGTCGGGGTGGGCTCTGTGCTGATTTCAGCCCTGCACTCTGTAGCAGTCATAACACCTCCTATTAGTGCACCAGGGGGCCAGGGAAATCAGAGCCCTGGTTATGCTGGGTGTGCTCCTACACAGAATTGTAGAGCTCTACAGTAACTGCACTGAAGCCAGATACCAAAAAAAAAAAAAAAAAGAAAATTAGAAAATGTGTGAAAGTCACTGCTTTGCAGAGAAAATAAAACAGGAATCAAAATATACAGAGCTCAGTCGATGTCCTGTGTGCCAGAGCAGCACTCTGGGGGAATTCTAACCCAGCAGTTTACTCAGACCTGTATTTACAATGAGGTTCCTCATACTATTTGCTGCTGGAAAATTGCCTGGGTCCAAATAGGAATATGCAGATAAACCCCAGAGAATCTGTGAGCAACCCTGGACATCAGGATCTCCATGGAGGTGCCCCGAGGGTGAAGGGGGCTGGCAGAGGTGAGGGCTGATTCAGGTTCTTAAACCTGGTTTCAACAGCAGTGCTAATAAAAGTTATTAATTATCAAGGAAAAAGAAATAAAAGTAGGAAAATGAACCAATGGCATTTGCTTTTTTGTTTGTAAAATGATATGGCGAAATTCTTAGATTTTTAGAAGATAAAAAATTCTGCCTTTCCTGTACAACAGGAACTGCTGGGTTCTTTCCTGTACAAGAGGAGCTGCTGCTGTACAACAGTGTTTTGTCACCTGTGTCATAACTTATGTCCATACAATATTTTCCCCAAATCCTTATTCTGATGGTGTCACACCCGAGGAACCTGGGAGCCCACGGACGTGTCAGGAGAAAGTGCACTCTTGTTTTCCAGCTCCTACAGTGAGCACAGCATTGGAGTAATCTGTCCCATTGCTCCCTAATAGATTTTCCCCTGAGTTTGGTGTCCTGTTCCTTACAGCACCTTCTCTTTCCACGTGGGAACAGCCTGAGTTTGGTGTTCCATTCCTTGCAGCACCTTCTCTTTCCATATGGGAACAGCCTGAGTTTGGTGTCCCATTCCTTACAGCACCTTCTCTTTCCATGTGGGAACAGCCTGAGTTTGACATTTGCACTTTAACTCTTTTAAAAGCTCCTGCAGGTATCATTGATGGCTTTTTTTTAAAAAAAAGGCAAGTATTTAGTGAGTGCCAGGAGTTCCACAAAATCTCTTGTTAATGCTGCTGATGGACAAGCCAAAAAGTGTTCAATATCTCCCAAAATCCCTGGGAATGCCCTCATGGAGCAGACACACACCAGAGCCAAACAGAGACTGAGGCAAACAGCAACATTGGAAGACCTGAAGTGCTAAGGGTGTTTTATTTTTAACACTGCCCTATTTGAGTTTATCTGGTAAAATTTTAACCTAAAAAGAGGGCTCACTGAACTGTCAGTGAAGTAAATATTTTGGGTTGCGTAGAAATTTCAGAATTAGTGTCAGCAGCTAAAAACCACTGAATTACAGGTGTTGATATCAGCCTCTGTATATATGATATACATGTCCATTTTTGTGAGACAAATCTACTTTGAATGGAAATTTCTCCTGCCTAAAACTCTCCTGATCACATTGATCTCATTAAAACACCATTTTGGGGCTAATTTGCAGCTTGTGCCGGTCACCACAGCTTCATTTTCTTTTTCTTTATTGATAATCTGATATAGCTGTGAGTTTTCAACACAATTATACCACTTCAACACAATACCCCATTATATTTCATTATTCACATTGCTAAGAACGTTGAAGAGATGATAATTCATTAATAATTATTGCAACAGTACTAATTAATGTAACACCACCAGCTGTACCCAGGCACGCTTATTTTTATCTAGAAAGAAAAGAATCTGGGTAAGAATTTTCCTGTTACAAGGAGCGGGGAGGGAAATGTTTTCACAAAAATTTTTTTCCACGAAGGTTTGCCATGAGTTTGATCTAAAGCAAAGTGCTGGAAGGACAACGAAGAAAGATGAAGGATCCGAGCAAGGTGCAAACCAACCTTGGGGGTGGCACTGGGCCTATGCAAATATACCCTGGGCAAAGAAAGGGCTCCTTAGCTCTGAAAGAGAGAAAAGAGAAAAGATTTACTCATCTCAGCTCAAGCCAAGGCTGGGGTTGTGTGTAGGTTTTCCTAGGTCAGCTGGTGGGGCCTCTGGGATGTGGTAAAGTGCTGCTTTGTGAGAAATTAAAAAGATAGATATAGATATATATAATGTTATTGATTCCCAAAATGTAATGGGACATTTAAAATCAGACTGTGAAGCTGCAACAAGGGCAGAAAATGCAAGCTGAACCTCCCATCACGGCTGGGAGTTAAATGCCATTCCTTAGGAGTTACAAACAAGTGCAAATAATCCACAGCACGTGTCAGTCTGCAATAATTAGGAGGGTGAAAGCTGATGCTGTGGTGCAGGAAGCTGAGGTGGAACTAAAATCAGGTTTCGGTTGTCAGTGGCAGACAATGAAATAGTTCTGAGGACAAGTTAATGATAAACATTTGGGCCAGAACAAGTGGGGTTGATTGATGGCTTCTCCAATAGACCCTGCTCAAAACCTCCAGTAATTTCCGTGTGGTTTAAGGAATTAAGTCTGGCCCTGCTCTTGTATCAAGGTAAAGTGGTATCACTAAATTCCAGTGAAATTTGGAATTCCTCCCTGGAAGACAATTTGAACTGCTATTTTGGTTTTGAATCCAAGCAAAACATTGATAATGGCAACAAAACCAGCCTATAATATTAAAATATAAAGATCCAGGACCCATCTCTTATAGAATATACTCACTTCACCTTTTATTCTCTCATGACATTTGTGCCAGGGGACACAAGGCAGTGCCCACTGCCACGGACCTGCCATCCCGTTATCTCTTACAAAACATGATAACCTTTATTCTGAGATGAAACTCATGAAAATGCACGGTTTAGCATTTTGAAGCATCTTTTTCTGTATCAAATTGTTGTCTGTCTGTGACAATGAAAGAGTTTAGCACTGTGGCACTCTGATTCGGTTAAAAAACCTGCATTTCAGTGTGCTGGACCAGCTGCATTGCTATGAAATGATTTTTTCCTTGCTATTTAAAACAGTTGCTCCTGCTCAGCTCCTGGATTATGTCATAACCTGCTTTGTTGTGCCGTGCTGTACACGGAAGTTTTAACACATTTCATGTCACATTTGCAGCAGGTGACCCCCACAATCATTTGCAGTGGTTCTGGTTTGAAACTTTGGTGACCCGCTGGCGTTTGAGCCCTTGACCATTTCTTTCTGTCCACAACAACCTCATTATGCCTCTCTTCAATCACCCAGAGAGGAAGGTAAAGCAAGGACCACATTTGCTGATAGAGCAGCCTCCTTTCCGTGGGGTTTTGAAATGATTTGATTTTGCCCAAAGCTATACCCTCTTTGCACGTATCCATAATTAATGACAGTCAATTGCTCCTTTTTTTGTTCATGCCAAGGTTATTTTGGACAGCCCTTTGGTTCAGAAAGCTTCAGCAGAGTCCTATAAACACTCTTGGGTCACTGATGACAAGATTGCTGTATAATTCTGATACATTATCTTCCCAGCTGTCCCTTGATGTCTCCACTATAGCCCAAACACTGTCTGCTTCGATTGCCTCTATTTACAAATGGTCTCTGCTGTCCCAGGGTTTAAATACATTCTGCATGTCTGGATTTAATTTCTTCCCCTGAATGAAACTTTTCAATAAAAGCTGCCCTTTGAGTTGCACAAACACCAGCATACCCAAAGTCAAATGAAGTCTGATGTGAGCGTTTCTGGATCATCCATCAGACCCAGCCTGAGCTCGGAGCCCACGGGGTGGGGGATCCCCATCCGTGGGAGATGTCAGGACTTGGCAGAGCCATGGGAAGAAGGGCTCAGAGGCCCTTCCTGCACGAGGTTTGCAGCCATCCTGGAAAAGGGAGAAGGGCACAAACACCCAGGAGGGTTTGGGGTGGTTTGAGAGCCGACCCTCAAGTCCTGAGCAGCACCACTGACCCCACCCCTGCTCCACTGCCCCTGCCCAAGTGCTTTTCCCCAATCCAAGCACGTGATATTTGCTTTAATGTTGCTGCTTGGACTTGGTAAAAATTGGAATGACAGAGCCCATGCCCTTCGTAGGGTGGGGCTGGAAAAATTGTATTAGGAATGAAATAATTTGAGGATAATTTCCACAAAGTGTTTTGTGCTGCCTGGATAAAATAATACCAAAGGGAGCTTATAAGGACAATTTTTCTGTTTTCTAGCAGTGAGGATGGTGAAAAGCTGGCGTAGCTTATGGAAAACATAAATTTTTTTTGTGAAGAAAAGGCTTTCAAATGTGATTAAACAAACATCTACCAATATTGCTTTCAGGACAGGTGACCCTGGCTTGTGTTAGAGAGGACTGAATAGATGTGTCACATCTTTTCTTCCTTTTATTTACTCTTTGACAGTTAATTTTCATTTTTTATAATACCAACTTTGACACTTCAATCAATTCCTGTGGGTTGTATTTTGAACCTTTTCAATAAGATGAAGAGACAAATACACCTGATTTTCCCTGGCCATACCATTAGTTTCTTGAAGTTGACTTGAAGGCTATCAGCTCAAGGGTACCTTCACAATACAAAAAAGTGAAATTTTCTAAATATTTAAGACTTTTAAAATGGAAGTCAACACATATAGCCAGGATTATTAGATTTTCAATGGGAAGAATTAGGAACTTGCTTATGCAACTAAAAAAATAATGTAAGACAACCTCACCTGATGGTTTAAAGAGTAGTTTGGTTGAAATACCTTTGTGAAGAACAGAGGTATTTGCTATGACAGCTGCAAATGTCATTAAAATTTACAGCCTTTGCCTTTTCCTGAGTGACCCATCCCACAGAATCATGGAACCATTAAGGCTGGAAAAGACCTTCCAGACCATCAAGCCCAACCAAGACCCAACACCACTGTGCCCACAAAACCATATCATGAGCTGCCACTTCTACTCATTTTTGAACATTTCCATGATCTGTGTGTGAAGATTTAATGGTCAAATTCTTGCCACTGCTGTCCCACATCACTGCCTGTTGAAATGCTGTTGACATCTCTGTGGTTTCTTAGGGAAATATTGTTGTACAAAGAACTTTGAAATATTTTTTAAAACGTTACCAGTTTGCCAAATGCCCTTGCCCAGTAACTCACAGCTGACGGCTCCATGGATTGCATTTCTGGGTGACTGGTTTAGTGTTTGTTTCCTTGGGCTGAGCTATCCCAGTGCGTGCCTTTTGCATTCCAAATGATATGGAAATAGGAACGCACGAATTCAGAGGAATTCTGAATAGTTTGAGCTTCTCCACCTGCATGTTTCAGTTACTGAGCCTTAGATAATAAAGGAAACAACAGTAAGAATATTTTTTCCTTCTCTAAAGTGCAGTGAAAGGCTTGTCCTGCCCCCAGTTCTCAGGAGGGTGATCCCTGTGAATATCAGGCTGCTGCAGCAGAGGACTGCAGTACCTGGGTGTAAGTGGGGATGGCACGAACCCAGAGATGTTCCAAAGAGCCAGGATGTGCTGGGAATTGCATCTTCAGCGCCTGTCCAACATTCTTTTCCTCTCCTCCAAATAAAAGACTATTTTCCCTTTATGAAATCATGTTCTGCTTCCTCTGATGTCTCTGCTCCTCAGTGCACCCCTACGAAAACAAGAGGATGTGCCCAGTCCTCCACCATCCCTTCCAGCTGAAGGACAATTTGTTCCTCTTCTGTTTCACAGCCCACACACACAAGCTTTTCAGGGATAACAAAATTAAACATATATTTCTTATTTTTATCTCTAGATATGGATAACAAGAGCAAAAACCATGATTTATTTTTTACCTTGCACATGTAGTCATTTCTTTTCTGGTTTGTTGTTCAGACTTGTTCTTAGAAAAAAGTTTTTTCCTATTGCTTTTCCAAAAATACAGAGACAAATCCACTCATGTAGCTAATACAATACTTTGCCAGTTTTATTAAGTTATTTAATCAGAAAAAGGGTGATAAAATTTGTGAAGAAAAAAAATTCCAAGGTAATAATTTTAAAACTTTACTAAATTAAATGTATTCACTTTTTAAAAAATTGAATATTGGACAACCTCAAAGTTTTTAGAAGCCTGGAACAAGTGGAGAATTCCATTTCCTAAGCAAACCTTCAGTTTTACTTTTAGCTCAAAAGGGTTTCAAATGCTTTTGTTAAAGCCAATCCAAAATGATTTCCCTCGATTTTTCAGAACTGGTAGCTAAAAAAAAAAAACAGCTCATACTATTGCGAGGTTATTTGAGGATTTCTTTGTGTTACTCTTGTGCTTCCAGTTTCATTCTCCTGGCTTGAGTAGCAGTTAATTATTTTCTCAAAAATCGAAGTAGACCTTAGCAACATGAAAGCAATAAAGAAATTCAATGGATTGCATTCACTCGACGGGGTAAAAATTTCTGAAGCCTGAAAAGTTCCTGCCCTGGAGAGTGAAAGGCCACTAATAACCCCTTGTCCTTGAGAGGAGCCCTGAAAAGAAAGAGGGAAAAGAACCACTTTGCTGTGAAGTGGGGTTTCATTTCCCAGCTCCTGTAGATTTTGCAGCAGACACATGCAAGAAATAAAGAGTGCTCCCGGACAAGTTAACAAGGTCTTTGCAGAAGAAAGCACACACCCTTCATTTTCGTCCTGATGTGAGGAACCTTTAGTCCTCTTCTTCTTCAAGGGTTTAGGAGTGAGACTTGAAGCCCAATAAAAAAAAAGAGATTCGCTGCTGTGGTTGGGGTTTAAAAGGCAAAGAAAGAGCTGGTGTTGGTTTTATCACCCCCCTGTCAAGGTTTACATCCTTTGCTGCAAATATTGCAATATTTAGCCATAGTCCGGTCATGGGGGAGGACTGGGGTTTTTCCCCATAAATCTAGGGAGCAAAAGTTTGTCTTTGTGAAATTTGCGATTCATTCCTAATGAAGGCCCTGCCTTGCTTGGCACCCAGCCTAGGCTGAGGGCTGGGAAACTGAATGAGCAGAAGTGACATTCTGCATTTCACTAACTTATTACACCCTCCTTGATCTGGTGCCTTTTGTCATCTGGGGTCTCATCTTGAAGCCCTTACTAAGGGAAAATCTTCTCTGACTTCAAAGCTAAGCAAAGCCTTTATGAATAAATCACCTGAGGTTTTGGTGTCATGATCACAGAACCAAACTTCCCAGGCAAGGTGGATCCAGGAGTGTCTTACCAAGCTTTGCTGCTTGGCATCACTAATTCCTGCTCCTGCTTGCTGTGTCTTCCCTAATTCTCGTTATCATTTCACTGCTTGACTTTTCCAGATTTAGTAAACTCACAACAACCAGTTTAATCTCCATATTTAAATACTTAAACCATTTGTCCTATCCAAGATTTTCTTCTTATTATAAAAAAATTATGGTCACATTGGAAGCTAAAGAGAAAATAAATTCATTTAAGGGGTATTTTCCTTCTATTGAAGCAGCATCTTGCTGTTGCTGACATAAATGGGTTTTATTGTCTGAGGTAGGAGGGAGATTCTCGTGGGTGTAATTGAGGGAGCCCAGGCGTTTTTCCCACTCGAAGCAGCTGAGGATGTTGTCCTCAATTTTTAAGCCACGTGAAAAACTATTAGTGCCTGATGGAATAACAAAGAGATAATCAGATGTTGGGTTGGAGACACGGATAGAAAAGTCCAATGAGCGTTTATGAAAGCTTTGCTGAGATTTCTTCAGATGTATTAATAGCAAAAGCAAATCACTTCATTAGAAGCGTTATTGCAGCAACTATCACACACCCTCCTTGAGCTGTTACAGTGCAATTATTTGAAGGTAGAAGCAAAGAGCTGTAAATTAACAAACTTCAATTATTGTTTTTAAACTTCAAGGCTTTCTCCTTTCTTCTCTGAGAAACAAAGCAAATTTTAGAGAAGCTGACAGATCATCTTCCCCACACTCCAAAATCAAAGCTGCTATCATTTGAAATATTTAGGAAATGCAAGTGATACACAGACACTTTTTTAACATTTCTCCCATCAACAGTAACTTACAGATTTCCAGTTTAGCAGATTTCTGTTTCCCCTCAATTAATTCTGGCTTTTCCCAAGAGATTCATCTTTATTCCTTTGAAACTGTAAGTCTGAGGATGGACGTGTGTGTGCCCGGCCTTGAGAAGCAGAGCCCAACATCAAAGTTCAGCCCCTGACCATGCCACAGATTATTTTATGTGAACTAAAACAAACCTTCCCTTGCTCAGCTCTGTATGTGTGAAAGAGGCTGCCGAGAATTTTTCTTCCCCGTGTTTCATCTCTTTCATGCAGTGCCTGAGATTGGCTGTCAGGATATGTCCCATTAAGAAGCAGAGCACCCAGCACAAGAGAGCCTAAATTGCCATTCACTCTTTCCAAAGCAGAAATATGAAGAGATTCAGCATTAGATTAATAAATGTAATGTGTCCCGAAATGAGGGAAATCATCTCCACCGTAAGCATCTTTATTTTCCTTGGGAAACTTTACAGACACATTCAGAGAGGCTGATGAGCAATAGAAGCCGTGCTAAAAGACCAATAAAATACATGAAAGTCAACACAGACAGATGCCAGCAGGTCACCTTAGATGGTTGTGTGTAAATTAAAAAGAAATATGAAACAATTTACAGCTGGCCCTTCTGCAAGACAGTTCTTTGGAAAATTGATTAGTAATCTCACAGGCTACCCTTTTCTTTGCCTTAGTATTTTACAGCTTGCACCATCCATCTGCCACCCAGGCATACAAGATCAGCAGCTACACAAATCAGTAGCTAGATAAGATCGCAGTCTATTTGCTCATTCTTAAAAAGAAATGCAGAAAAATTTGGTAAATTTGGGGTTCTGGAGTGGTGCTGGATTGCAGGACAGACTGCTCAAGGACTGAGGTGCTTCTCAAAGGTACAACACCCTTGCACAGCAATGTCCCAAGGTCTGAGAACTCAATATATTACAAAAATTACTCAGTTCCAGTTGCAAGCAAAGTATAAAATAAACTCTGATAGAGGCAATTTCCACTGTGAAATGTGAGCGAGCGCATGCAAACAGCGACGGAAGCGCAGCCTTCGGTTTGTCTGAAATGAGATTCCTGAGGGCTCAGTCCTGACCTTTCCTGTTTAAACAGATCCTATCCTGACCATATTTATAAATATATTTATGGCATATATATTCATAAGTATGAATATATATGCCATACATGTTTATGTACCCAGAGAATGATCTTCCCGTCTCAGAGACCGATCATCTGGCAGTGTTATCATCCTTCCTCCGAGCCAGAAAAACCCAACCAAGCTGTCAGAGCACAGAAGTTAACATTATAAAAGATTAATACCATTTTTATAACTAATTGCTGACTAAAAACAACATATATCCACTGCCTGGTGTATTTAAACATTCTTGATTCTCGAGTGTGCAGAGTGCTGCACTTCTCACCTTCAGCCCTGTCCTGATCCTCCCAAAAATCTGCAGGAGATGGGGCTGAGCTGTGGCTGCATCTGACACGTTCTCAGCTGAGTCCTAATCTGAGCTTGTGCAGAGCAACCTCCCGCAGCCTTCAATTACCACTGCAGAACTCTGAAATTGGATCAGTGAGGGCTCTCCTGATGAGGAGAACATGAGGTGATTTTTATTGTACACAGCCAGCTCTGGAGTGCCAGGTTAGGCTGGAACCAGCTTTAATACTTATTTTTAATTATAACTTTGCAGCAAGGAGTGGAGATCGATAAAGCAGCCTCTTTTGTCTGAGATCCACAGGAGACAACGACCATCATTCCTCTAGGGAGCATTTCGCTGCAAAAAAAAAAGAGGGAAAAATAGGTGGAAACCTGTGATTCCTCCTCACAAAGAGGATGCGATGCATTTTCTCACTGCCCAGCAAATTTGACTCATTTTTTAGGTAGCACAAGGCCTATCACCAGCTTTTATTTTCTGTCGTGAGCAGAGTGGTTGAAGTAGTGACTTCAGAGCAGCCCCGTCTGCGTTTGCTTGAGGGGTGGCTGCACGTGGGGTTCTACCTGCAGGGGCCATTTGTCACCTCCATTCCATGAAAATCCCTCGGTGCCACGTTCAGGCCGCTGGGGAAACTCATCTGCATTCCAGGTACACTCCCTGAGCTGCCTTCTCTCATCCAACTGGGCATTTTCCACCTCATTGGCAGGGATTTATGGATTCAGCCAGTTCCAGGCTCTGGAGGGAGGTGGGCAGCGGAGTCACCACGTGGAGGGGTGGTGGGAGATGCTCCTGCCCCAGCCCTGCACCCTCTCCCAAGGCACTGAGAATTAAATTGCAGCTACCCAGACGTTATCCATTCTTCCCCAGGGAAGGTGGAGAAAAACCCCTTTATTTGGAAGAGAACCCTTAAATAATTTCCTCATTACAACCTGTGATGCTGCAGATCTGGGAGGTGGTGGGAGAGGTAACCCAGACCCACAGGAGTCACACTGCACACCTAAAACAGGAGCCACTCTTGGAAAATTAGGGCTGGCTGTTTGTTCCTAATTATTAATCCCCTGATTTGTATTTTAAGGAACTGAATTACAGGAATACATGAAGGAAAAACATTTCTTTCGATGTGTTGTGCAGGTGAGCTGTGCTTAAAACAACGAAGAAAACACCAAAATCCTCTCTCCTGCCTTGCCCTCACACCGTGGTGTTTGTCCACTCTCATTAACCCCTATTAATAATTATTAATGTACTGAAAGGACCATGAACCAAGCACTGAATTTTCCCTTAGAGCTCTGCTTAACCTTGTGGGTTTAGACAACTTTTATGAGGTGACATTACCTGACAGTCAGATTTCCTCTCCTTTCTCCTCATGGATTTCAGCTCCCTTTTTGTTGGCTCCTCTTTGGGTGGCCTTTGCAGAGCTTTTGGACTTCATGTCATTTTAAGCATAAGACAGAATTTACCTGAGAAATATTTAATAATAGGCCTAAGTTAAAATTATGAAGCTGTCATAATACTATCTGCAGCTATCAAATTTGAAAAGATCTTTCAGAATGCATTTTAAAAGTTGTCAAATGTTAACAGTGCATCGTAATGTAACTTCTATATTAATTTTTGAAGGATTCCCAGGCATCTTCCTTATTCTTTCCTGCGTGTAAATTGTTCTAAATACAGAACACACTCTTCATTAAAAGAGTAGATTTTATTCTCCCAACTCAATTCCTGAGGTTCACCTTATCAGCATTTTCACTTGCATTTCTGGAGCAGGGAATTTTATGCTCTGAGCACTGTGTGGCCCATAGGGATGAGTGAAAAATCCTAAATAGGCGGGGATTTCTTGGTTTCTGCCAGCAGCTCTGCTTGTTATCAGCCTGGAAGTGACAGCTGTACATCAGGAATTCTTTGTTTCAGAGATTTAACTCCAAACTCTCTTTTGCCTCCCTTAAATGGATTGTTGGAAAATCCATGTTATAAAAACCACATCTGTGATTAGATAATTTCAGGAGTAAGAAGCTCAAAGGAGCAGATTCTTTATCAGTAAACCAGGAAAATTCACAGCAGTGCAGACCTCTCCAGAAAAAACTACTTCAGATTTATTTTGCCATCAATCCCACTAAAAAAAAAAAATTAAAAAATACTAACGTATAATTATAATTTCAAAAAGACCAACTCACACTTAAACCTTCAAATTAGCCTATAATTGGAATAAAAATCTTGATTAAGATTGCTAAAGAGAGACATATTTCCCAAAGAAAATAGAATTACTGTTACAATACCCAAGGTTGGGGGATTTTTCTTTTTTTTATCGTTAGCACCACTCATCACATTTGGAAGTTTTACTTTAGGCCAAGGTGATATTGAAAGATGCAGATCAACAGCAAAAGGAAAAAAAGATATTTGTCTTTTTATTTTTTTCTGGGATAAGCAGAGGGTTGGGGTTTTTTTTCTTTTTTTTCTTTTCCAGACAACAAAATCTACAAAAATTGATCCAAATGGAATTTTCATATTTTAGGTTACACTACATCAGACATTACCTTTTCCAAATGTTAATAAATTAAGGGCTACCTAAAATAAAAGCAGGCAAACAAAACCAAAACCTCTGTTGGATGAGCTTACCTCACAGAAAATGCAATAAACACGTGAAATCTGATATACCACGAGCAAAATCAAGATTCATAATTTATTCATGGCTTCATCAATAGTTCCAAGAGACTCCCAGCACAGACAGATTTGTTATGCCACATTAATATTTTATTGGGTTTTATGGAAGGGGAAAAGAAATGAACGGGGAGGATAAAATGATACAAATAACATTTAAAAGACAAAGGAAGCAGAGGGGGTTGGAATTACTGAGATTGAGGAGAAATGAGAGGGAAATGGTCGAATTGCTGTGGGTGGGGCTGGGTGCCACCACACCAGGGGGTCTCACAGAGCTCACAAAGCTTCATTCTCCTCCTTCAGTGCCTAAGAAACTCACCTGACAAATTTGTATTCAGAGAAGGGGATTGTTTAGGAAAAATGAGTGGTCAGAGGGAAAAGAAATGGTGAATCTGAACTTGGTTAAACTTTTTTTTAAGATAAACCTCGAGTGAGTGCCCAGAGCCGTGAATGAGAGCCCAGGAGAGCGGCTGAGCCCAGGACTTTCCTTCTCCCTGCAGCATTTCAAACCTTATTTTTCCTGAAAAGTGGGACTTGTCCCTCAAATGCAGTCCCATCGAGGACCCTGTGTCACCAAGGCCACGTCTGTCGTGCTCTCAGCACCTTCCAGCTGTGGCAGTTTTAGCTCAGCTGGTGACACTGCAGCAGAATACTCTCAAAACTGAAAGATGTCTTTACTCCTTGAAGAATCACAGCTCCTGCCAGCTTGGAATTAGCTTTTTTTCCTTTTTTTTCCTCCTACTTTTCTTTTTTCTTTTTCTTTTTTGGCAGAGAGCGCAGTTGAGAAATGATGGATTATCATTTCTCATTCGTATCGCACAGTCCATACAATGGCCAAAGGAAATGAGCAGTTTTTCCCGAGTGGCAGAAAGTGCATTGTTAAGGTGAAAAGAAAACCAGGAGATGAAATTAAAGTGATTTGTCCCAGATCCCACAGCTGGAGAGCTGAGCCGAGACCGGAGATGCTTTGTGGCTTTGTGAGATGCTTCACTCCTGGCACTGACTGTGGGTGGACACGAGGAAAATCCTGAGAAATAGAGGCTTCATGGAGTGAAGTTCAGCTTAAACCCTGATTTCCAGAGGCTGGATTTGCTCTGTGGTCACACAAAGAATGGCATCCTGCTTGTACCTGCCATGCTGTGTCCAGCAGGGCCAGGGCAGTGAAATCCCCCTGCACTGGGAACTGCTGGGGTCACACCCCCAGTCCTGGGGTCACTTTGGGCTCCTCACAACAAGAAGGACTTTGAGGGGCTGGAGAGTGTTCAGGGAAGGGTCTGGAGCACCAGGAATGGCTGAGGGAGCTGGGAAAGGGGCTCAGCCTGGAGCAAAGGAGGCTCAGGGGGGACCTTGTGGCTCTGCACAACTCCCTGACAGGAGGGGGCAGCCGGGGGGGTCGGGCTCTGCTCCCAGGGAACAGGGACAGGAGGAGAGGGAAGAGCCTCAGGCTGGGCCAGGGGAGGCTCAGGGTGGACATCAGGGATAAATTATTCATGGAAAGTGTTGTCCAGCCCTGCCCGAGCTGCTCAGGGCACAGGTGCAGTCCCCATCAGGGGATTTAAGGTCCCTTCCATCCCAAACCATCCATGATTCTCTGGATGTGACACACAGCACTCAGTCTCGCTCTGCAGAAAAGGCACCAAGAGAAACAGAGCTCGATTTCCTGGGATTCTCTGGGACACCAGAACCATCCCATATTTTGCTGTACCTCCTGACTGGCTCTAACAGCAGCTCTCCAGCTTCTTCCTCTTCAGGGAGTTCCTGAACAAGTTCTCGGCTGCCCAGCCAAAGCTTTGCAGTTCAATTTCTCCCGGAGCACCAGGACAAAAAAAAAAGAGCAGTCACTTGCTGGAATCATGAGCAGCTAATTTGCTGAGTTTAGTGGCAGGAAGCCTGAAGATAATCAATCCGGTTCTTCTCTACATATATGAATGCAAGGCAGCGTGCTGAGGAGGGCAAATTACACTGCTCAAAACAAGATGAAAAATCTTATCAGGTGAAACTGGGGATAAATCTTCACTGGCAGAACACTTTCCTCAGAGTATCTCCAGGTTCTTGGGAGACTTTCTGAGTGTCTCATATAGTCAGAACCCAGCACAACTGGATAATTACTCTGATTTAAGATGTGTTTATGTTTTTATCTAGAAGGGAGTTACATATGCAGCACAAATTTCTGGAGTGCTGCAGTTATTCCTCCTCAAGTTGAGGAAGTTGAACATAACTAAGTTTATATGGGAGCATTTAACTGTTAAAAAATTCCTAATTCTTTACTGACTCTTTGTTTTTCTCTATGTAAAAACTATTTTTTAACACTCTCTAGTTATTGCTTGCATTTAATGTATTATAAGATAATAAAATAAAGATACAATATAATACAGATTTTGGCCTTCTGTGCAGCTAAGAACTCTCTTTTCTGTTTCATCCAGCCACATCCACACCAGATTGCTCAGATCCATCAGTCAGCAGAGGAAGTTTTCTCTACCCAGCACGTTGCTCAGACACTGAGACAGACAAAACAAATGTGAGCTGAGCTGGGCAATATAAAACTGCCTAAAATCCTTCTGGGGCTGTACAACTCCATAATTCTTCTGAGATTCACTGAGCAGTCATTTCTCTCTTTCTTTCTTTCTTCCTCCTTCTCTGAGGTGGGTTTAACTGGCAGGACCAAAACTCCTTGCCTGGAAGTGAAAAGGAGAAAACTCTACTGTGTGTTTTACAGCTGGGTTGTAGTTGGAGAACTTCACCAGCCCTGCTGTAAAATCCCCTCGTTGGCTTCTGAGCAGTGAAACATGGACAGAAAAACAAAGAAACAGATACAGGAATCACTGCCCTACAGTTGACATTTAGGGCTGTGCTGGGTCTGTCAAGTGAGCAGGGAATTGATTGACAACATCCCTCAAAATGTCAGAGAGTTGTGACTCTCCAAGGTCTGGAAAAGGAGAATTTGGGGCAGTTTGTACCCTCTGGTGTCAATGCCTTGCTGCACCATGAGGTTTCTTCCCAGTTGTGCAGAAACTTGTTGGGAACCCAGAAATATCCCATATTTTGGTCTTTTTATGTGCAGGTTTTATACTGTGCTGTGAACAGTAATTCTTACGAAAGCAAGCAGACAAAGCAACAAGCAAATCCTCTGTAAGGTTCAATTCCCTTGGTCAGGTTTGAGGCACCTACAAAGCAATGGCTTCATTTTTCCCACACTGGGGATTTGTGTTCCAGGTTGGCCCACAAAGCCAGGAGCACCAAAGGGGGAGGTGAGATCCTGAATTCAGGTGCTTGAATTTGGACATTTTGCAATGCCAACACTTGTTATCTTTTTCACTTAAAGGGTCATGTGCGCTTTTAGAAATAAAACCTGAAATAAGCTTTGGTTGCCGAGTTTCAAATGAGCTCTTCTAAATGGAAAAACAAATGACCAGACTGTTCAGCCTCATCTTTTCGAGTGCATGTGTGAGATCACAGCATTAGAGCAGACTCACAGGAAAATATTGTGGCCCACTGAACTCTGTACAGAAAACCAGAAAGGAAAAGGAATGTTATTCCAACTTATTGCACAAACACACCTGTGTGCACCCAAACTGAAGAGTAAAAACCAGTGTACCAATGTCATCCTCTCTAATTAGGGAACTGTGAATAATGCTGGGAATAAAAATAACACCATAAAAGGGTAAGAAAATTGCATCCCCCACCAAAAAAGATGCTTCCTTTGGGGTCACAGTTAGCGTTTGTGGGCTGACAAAGGGATCAGTCTCAATGATGTATTGTTAAGTGACTGTTCCTCTGATCCTGGAATGTCTTCTCCACTCACAGACATATTTCTGGCTTGTTAGGGAGGCAGCATGACAGTACAAAGGGCTGGATGTATGTCTGTGCATTGTAAGCAGAACGTTGAGATGCTCTGAGTCAGGATTTTATAATCAGATGCCAGGCCTAAGTAACTGGTTATGTTCTACATCTTCCCCCAAAATAATAAAAAGAAAAGTCTGAAGCAGCTCTGGATACAGGGAGGCTCTGCAAAGCTCTTTTGAGGTTTTTAAAATGCATGATTGGAAATATCTGCTGGGGTTTTTTTGTCTCGTGTTCCTCAAAATCTGATCAAACGCTGAAGATGATCAAATTTACATGGGGGAAGAAAGCACAAACTTCCGCCATTATCTCCTTTTCTGCTTCCTTATAAACCCAAACTGGAAGGCATCCAATTTCTCCTCGCAACTGCCTCTGGAAATGAAAGAGAGCCTGAATAGAGGAGGAGATGAGCTGCTTTAAATGCTTTTTCATAGTTCTCACTGCTATGAAAGCTTCATTAAAAGCTGCAGCTTGCTTGTTTTCGAACTCTTCCGAAGTAATAAGCATATAATTGTGCTGGAAACTTGGGAGGAGCGTGTCCCTGCAAGCCACTGCAGCAGCCTTTCATTTCAAGGTCCTTTCGCATTTTCTTGGGGATCAGTCATTCCCATCTGAAGGAAATTTAGGAGAAATATTGGGTTTTTTTTAAAGAGGACGTTGACGATTTGCAATGTTGATATGTCGACATCAATTACTTCCTCACGGACTGTTGACTCTGAGGGTGTGTTGTGAGGCATAACAAATATTTTGCCTTTTTTTTTGGTCTTCTTAACCCACATTCAAAATGTGTCAGGCACAGGCTCACTGCTGAGCCCTTTTACATTTATTTTGATTTCTTCAGATGGAGAAACGTGAGGAACGAGGAAGAAAATTTGTGCTGCCAGCATTTTGTACAGTTTATCCTAAAAAATTCAGCTCCAGTGCTGAGATCCACACGTGTTCTCACCGATTCCATGGGATTTCTTCTGATGTCTCCTGTGGAGCTAAACCAACCTTGCTGCAGGTGTTCATAAATGCTCTTTTGAAACAGCTGGAAGGGAACTCGGGAGCATGGACAGATGAATTTCATAACACTGAGGGGGAAAGCAACATTCAAAGCCCTTAAATCACCCTCCACAATGACAATCCTTCAGTGGCAAAAATCCACTTCATGGATTCACCAAATTCAATCCAATATTTGCTCATAAAATTCCAGTTTCAAAGTCCTGGGCCAGGATACAAGAAAACAGAAAACACAGACTTCTGAATTGATTGAGGCTGGATCAGAATCTTTTCTGATTTCCCCACAAATCACAGCCCCAAACGTCCCAGGATGAAACACAGTGTAAACGAAACACAATATTTCCAAGATTTTAGGCAATTCCCACCAAAGATGTAGGGAACATTGTCAGGGTGAACTTAAATTAGCAAAATAAACCTAATGGGAACAGTGACAAAGATATTTAGAAAGTCAGCTGTGCATTCTGTTAAGAGGAATTGACATTTATTTAGAATATACGTTTCTGGGGAATACGTTTCCAAGCCATGCTTCATTGCCTTCTTCCAGTCTGCACATTAATTATCCAAAATAAAGATCACAGCGTTCAAAAAGTCACTTTGACTCTGTTCCATCTTGTTTCCAGTTTATTTCTAGGATCCCAGTGAAAATTCCCTCCTACTTTACAATGAAATGGAATGGATTCATAGATCATAAAACACAAAACTATGACTTTTAAATGTTTTTTTTTTTTCCACAGAATCTTGATGGCAGCATTTTCCAGCTTTCCCCAAGCTAACTCCACACCAGCATCCAGAAAAAAGAAAGTGACTTTATATTTGTTAATTTGCTTTTACCAGTTGTGAAAAATAACTGGGTATTCCACAATAATCGAAGTAAAACTTCGAGTGAGGCCGGAGATAACTCCAGCTCCCACTGAAACAGTGAAAATTTCCTGGCACATAAAATAAATATGGGTAAAAGCAGTGGAAAGTCATTGCTTTACTTTATTTTACTCCTTTTTTTTAATCAGTAAAGATATTGCCATATAAAACCCTATTTTGGAATTTTATTCTCTGATTGAGAAGCTCTTCTGATAGAAAGGAAAGAATATTCCCAGCAAGTCAAACAACTTGCACACCACAGGCTTTACCATAACTCAGAGAAAAACGTCCCCAGAAGGCAAATCTCAGTGGAGAGTTGAGGCTGGAGGGTGATCCTAGAAGGAAATATTGAGCTAATTCCCCTCCCTCCCCATTTTTTTTCCTCACAAATTCCCAATTTCTAAGCAATAAATATCCCATGAGGTGCAACACTTGAGGTTCTAGGAGTAAATCCCAAATTTAGGACCCACTCAATCCATAATCCAGCCATGGAAGCCAACACAGCTGGATGCGGAGCCTGGAAAGGGACTCCTGAGCACAGATGGGGCTCTCTTCCTTTTTAATTTCAAAATCCAGCGAGGAAACGAGGGGAATGTTTGCCTTGTTGTCCTTGTGCCACAATATATGAGTTTTCATCAAAACCCTCAAATATTTCCAGGTAGATTCATCTCCAGACTCTCCCAGAAGCAATTAACACTGCCTGGGTTTGTAAATGCTTCCTGCCCGTGTGCGTTTGTCCTGGGAGCTGAACAAATATTTTTTGCAGGGTTCCTGGTAAAGCTGGGATTGCTTATCCCAGAATCCGGGAGCTGCCTGTGGGCTTAGGGAATGCTGTTTGGAGCCAGGATATTTTGGTGTCAGGCATCACTGAGGTGTGAGGTGGGTAAATCTCTCACTTGACACTAAAAGGGGGAAGAGAGGAGAAGGATGCTCCAACCTTGAGTGGCTGAGATGTTTTTCTTCTTCTTCCTAGAAAAAATCCCACGAAGAACAGAGCCTTGAAGTGTGGCCCATTCAGGGCTGGCCTACGTAGAGGGACAGGCCTGGCTGTTAGAAATAAAACAAACAGCAAAAAACAACAGTGGAATTTTAGGGTTTTAGGGTTTAAGTGGAATTTTAGGGCTTATAAGTGTCCTCAGGAATGTGAAGGTCTTAACCCTTTGATGCTCTCCTAACCCTTCCTGCAGTGACAGTGGCACCCACAGTTTCAATACAAAAAACACTGGAAAAAGGAATTCAAGTCCTTCAAATCCTCCTAAGAAACAAAAATCAATTTAAAATATGGGATCCATTACCACAAGCTTACCAACATTTTTTTTTTTTAATTTTCCGTATGGGCAGCAATTTGCCAGTTGTTTGGGGTTTTTTTTGCCTCTTGCAGCAGAGAAGGATCGGGTGCTGCAGAATGAGCACTTAGACTTTATGCTTAAATATTTATTAGTACAAAAAGTGACGCACCACAATGTTCTGGCTTCGTGTCACACTCGATTCACCCTTGTAGGTACAACCTGTGGGCAGCTGTTACACCTCAGGAACAAATCAGTCAAAGAATTGAGGGGCACTAATGCAAAGCAGCCCCTGCCGGGGCATGCACAGCCTCCTAAAGAGGCTGACTGGCGCATTTTTGCCTTGTGCTCTGCATTTTCGCTCTGTTTCGTGGGCTGAGCAGCTTGCAGCGTAGGAATTCGATGTGGCTGCGTGTCACTTCAGGTGTTGGAGGTGTTTATTTGATTTACGCGTGTTTTTATGTAATGCTGGTGGTTCCGAGGGGCTTTTCCATTCCGTTTGTTGCCTTGCAAAGTTGTATGAATTAGGCAATTATATAAGTTACTATTTTGACCAGAGGGAGAAAGAAACCTGATAGGACAGAGCAGTACAGAAAACCAGGGCTTAAAAGTGTCCTCAGGCATATGAAGGTCTTAACCCTTTAAGTGCTCTCCTAACCCTTCCTGCAGTGACAGTGGCATCTGCAGTTCCAATATAAAGTACACTGGAAAAAGAAATTCAAGTGCTTCAAATCCTCCTTGCTCTCACTTGTCAGTCATGGCTCATTTTCAGGATTATTGAGAGAAAAAAGAAATTATTCTGTCCGGTACATTTTTCCTCACAAAGCTGCTGCATTGTGGGGCTTGTAGGAGAGCTCACTTGACAGTGCAGCAGGCAGAGCCAAAATCTGCCTTTATTAAGAGGAAATCATTGTCTGTAGGCAAAGCAAAGCCATGTGATATCTCCATCAGCGAGGCTTTCATATGCAGCTACTCAAAACCCTGGAATAAATGGAGCTGATTGAGGTGAGCCAGAGGCAATTCAGCCACCAGAGCCAAGCAAGGAGAGGATCAGAGGCTGGAGCTCCCTCGTTAGCAGGGAGCTCCTCCGAGCTCAGATCCAGCTGCCAGCGGGAAATGAGGAGATCCAGAACCACAAGGCACTCTCTGAGCAGTCACAGTGTCCGCAGGTCCGGCTTCCAGATGGAATGTCCCAGCCCCGGGAGCTGGAAACAGTGGAGGGGCAGTCAGACAGTCCTGGGGGCTCTCAGTGAGGGACAGTGTCCCCAGGAGGTGACTGGCAGCTCAGCAGAGCAGACGAGACACTATAAAAATCAAAATGGAGACAGAGAGGGATGCAAGGAAACCAGCTCATCATTATTCTGTTGTGAAATAATCTCTGCTCGAGTTCCAATTAGCCAGGAGAGGATCAAGTTGTCATTTCATTTCAGACCTCTGGGCTGGGGGACAGAGCTGGGCCGACGTTTAAGGAAGATACCTGGCAAAGAATATGAGAAAGGGGAAGAGCATCTCTGTGGCACATGGGCAGGTTGTGCAGATTATCCTCTTCCTGCCTCCCAGCACTGCCATTCAAAGATCGTGGAATCATGGAATATCCTGAGTTGGAAAGGCCTCACCAGGATCATCCAGTCCAGCTCCTGTCCCTGCCCAGACACCCCAACAAACCCACCCTGGGCATCCCTGGCAGCGCTGTCCAAACGCTCCTGGAGCTCTGGCAGCCTCGGGGCCGTGCCCATCCATTCCCTGGGGAGCCTGGGCAGTGCCCAGCACCCTCTGGGGGAAGAACCTTTTCCTAATGAAAGAAAAAAGTACCTCCTCATGGGAATGTGGGTGGGTGAAAATGCTTTGCCAGTGAAATCACTTTTAGAGGTAAAGCCACTGGTGACCCTCACACAGCACATGCTGAATTCCTGATAACTTGTCCATGGGGTTCAGAATTCCAGCACTGGGCCCCCAGGAATGCTCAAAGCCAATCCTAACAACTGAGCTCCAAATTGTTCCTTCTAGCTGCAAACACAGTTCTTGGGGAAGGTCTTTGGATGAATGTAACCTGCAAAGCAGCACTTTATAATATCTGTTGCGGATTATAATGAATTCACTGTCAGGCCTCCTCTCCACTAATCCTTCCGGTCCCAATCCAGTATAATCCAACCTAAGAGCTCCTTTTCTGGACACTTGAAGCCTTTTTAGCTGTGGTTATCTTCACATTACCAGATAATATTGGCTGAGCCCCTCTTTTCTTCCCACATCCAAGATTTTGTCACTAAATGTAGGGAGTTTGAATTCAATGTGTGATTCCCAGTCTCCCTTGTGTGCCCTGTCTGGGACAGTTTCCAAGCTGCAGCGACTCCAGGATTTACCATGTCTGGGGACAAAAGGAATCCACATCCAGAAATCAGGCATTTCTGGGGTCTCTCTGCTGAGGTGCTGACAGTGTGTGCTGGAATTTGTGTGTGGAGCCACATATCCCATCACAGTAAAACAACTAAAACAAAGAATGGACTAAATCAAGCTGGCATTTAAAGAATTTTTTAATGGGAGAGGTCATTGCACACAGACTGGTGGTGATAATAAATTGCAATCCAGGGATGGAAATGTGTGGAAACAACCAGAAAAAACCAGCAAAACCAGGGTTAAAGAAAAGCCATTTTTAATTGCTACAGAAGATGGAGACCAAATGATGTAAATATAAGATGACAGGACAATAAACAGCAGAACGAGAACCATGAAGTAATGAGGCAAAATATCCTGGCCAACATCACTGCAAAACCAGTTTTAGATTGATAACACAGGATATTTTTAGTATCACAGCTATGGGTGGTCATTTGCAACCTATGATTTTTGATTGGATTGATGGGGACACTCTAAAAGAATTGTTGGTATTTTTTATGTGCTTTTAGAGAATTGAAAAAGCAGTTTATGGATTAGTTTGAAATAAAAAACTTATAGCAGACGAGTTCAGCTGCTCATCATCTCCATGCACTCGATTGTGATGCCCACTGCGAATTGTGTTTTATAATTTCATTAATACATCAGAATTGGTTGATTTCCCTTCGTTTTCAGTGCTAATTTTGAGCTTTTATTGGATTATTGGAAAAATCAAAGCACCTGAACCCCACTAAGTATATGAAGTGATTTTATCCTCTATGAAGACTTTAACATTGATTGGAAAAACTACATTTATTCTTCAGCAATAAATGCTTTTAAAAGTATGATAAAAAAGTGTGTCACTGACAGCTGCATTATCTAATCCATATATTGGGTAAAAAACATCTGTGCATGTTTTTCAACGAGAAAAAAAGGGTGGTTTTTTCCCTATTTTCTAATATTTCCATTAAAACTGTGCAGGGGATTGAGAGGAGCTTCATTTGACTGGGATTTAGGTGCTGTAATTTGGAAATGTGCTTTTTTATGGTGAGGGATAAGAGTAAAAGGCAGGTTTGTAGGGGGGAAAGGAGAAGTCTTTGCAAGTTGTCATGCCAGCTGGGGAGAAATCTTTCAAGAAACTTTGCTGTGGTGCTAATGATCTTTTTTGGGGAGCTGAAAGGAATTGGAGGTTATTTGCCCCAAGTGAGAATATTTTAGAATAGTTGCTGGTATAACAATGGGCAGAAAAATAGATTGATCAGGGAACAAGAGATGTAAAATTGGCAGAAATCACCCTGTGGTGACCCAGCTGGGGCAACTGATCCCTTCAGGGAGCTGGAATTCAAGACTTCTGGAGTTGTGCAGCAATTTGTATACCAAAAGCTGTAATTTCCCTCGGACAGTTTCTGACTAAGACCGCTTGATTTTGATTTTCTCTACTAAGACTCTTCAGCCATTGGCCTTTTGTATTAACTTTTCATCAGTGAGGGCTTTTTCCTTAATTAAACCTAATATTTTGAAAAAAAGCAAACCTGTTCCTCCATTTCTCCATGTCAGGATTAGAGTTTTGGCTTTAAAAATCAAGTTTGGTAGCATAAAGACAGTTCAGCAAATATTTCTGAGAAAGTGAATCTGTTAAATAACTCTTTGACCCATTCTGGAGGAAGATCTCCAGTAGCAGAGATCTTCCAAAGAACAGGCTTGGACAAAGTTGTGGTTTTAGCTGGGTTTCTATTAAACAGCCCTTAATTTTCTTTATCCAGCCCTTTTCAGAACACAGGAATTACAGGGCTGGCATGGAGACTTTTAAATCAACACAATCTGAATCTTTGTGGATGCAGCAGGAACTAAGGAAAGGGATCGTATCCAACTAAGAACTTCCTCAGAGGGAGCAAAGGGTCACCAAAGATCTGAGTAATGAGCAGGCAGATGTGATTGAATGGTGCCAGACAGGAATTCCATCAATATTAGAGAGGTGATGCCTGTAGGACACACGAAGTGTGAACAGATGGAGGATGCCTCCGATCATGGTGATGCCTTAGGTTTTAACTTTTATATTTTTTTTAAATTCTGTACTGCTTAGTGTGCAACTTTGAAGCTTCTTGTAGCCTGTTACTTTCTGCTCTCTCACGCCTGTTAGACACAACAAAGCCTCTCCGGACTGCTCTGCAAGGACACCTGGACCATCCTGAGCCCAAGGGGTGTAAACCAAGGAGTCTCTGAAGGGGGGGTAGCTAAGGGGAATTACATCATTAAACTGGGGCTTTAACTGGAGAATTGACCCTGATATGCAAATGAACCAAACCTATAAAAGTGTGAAGAACTCGTGACCTGTCGTCCATCTTGGGGTCCATCTTGGCAGTGGCCTCTGGCTCCCCAGGGTGTACCTTGAAGGCCCTTCAAATAAATACCTACTTTTGTTCCTTTACTCTGTCTGGTCTCTGTGTCTAGGAGGCCTGATAAGGCATCAATGGAAGACCTTGCAATAAAATCATAAAATCATAGGATGGTTTGGGTTGGAAGGGACCTTTCGAGGTCATCCAGTCCCACTCCCTGCCATGGGACATCTTCAACCGGACTGGGCCGCTCCAAGCCCCATCCAACCTGACCTTGAATATTTCCAGGGCTGGGGTATCTACCACCTCTTTGGGCAGCCTGTGACAGAGTTTTACCACCCTCATCTTCCTCAAATCTAATCTGAATCTACAGTCTTTTAATTTAAAATCACCACCTCTTATCTATCACAACAGGCCCTACAAACTTCTTGGGTAGACGCTTAGAGGATGGTAACCACTGTTTAAAAAAATTATAATTAAATTTAAATTCCGTAAGTCCAGACTATGAACTTGCTATTTTTTGACTAATTCTGCTTTCTACCTCTGCAAGATTAACCTCTCTACAAAGTGGAGAGAGGAGCCACGTGACTCTTCGGATGCGGATGATCTATTTATTTATCCCCTTGATGTAGGACCTGGAAAACCAGAGCCTCTGATAAAATTCTCACTCATTTGCAGTGGTGATGGTTAATGGTGGTTAATGTTTTCTCCCCCAGCTGCACACGTGCTGGTCTTGAGAGGCTAGTAAATGATTTTTCAGGAAACTGCAATATTCCTTACAGTTGTCATGCTCATACATAAGGATAAAGCGAGCGGCTAATCCAGCCTTTGCCAATTCAGCTGAGTGGAAGGGGGAAGAGGAGGAGAGGATCAGCAGTAACCCAAACCCAGAAATTAAATAAGAATTGGTCATTCTGGATAAAGCATCCTTTAGGAGAGCTTGGCTGCCTGCACTGAGCTGGGTTTGAAACGAAATCTGACTCTGGTCGAACACAATTATCAGCTGAGAGATGGGAAGATTCAGTGCCCCGGGTGTGTTTGATAACATCCACCAGGTGATGTGGGCACGGCACCAGCAGTGGGTGATCCTAACCTTGTAGAACACACTAATTAGCTCTCCCTTTTCCTGTTGTCTTGGGCCAACAAATTGCTGCCATCACTTTTCGAGACCACAGAAAAATCCCTGCAAACAGAACATCTGCTTTTGATTAAACTCATGCAGAGATATTTCAGCAGATACCCATTAATCAAACTTAACTTTGTTTTACCTCTTTTTTAGTTAGTCAACTGTTACAAAGATCTACTTTTTCTTCTATTTATCAGTGGTTAAAAAGGTACTGGGCTACAGTGTGGTTGGGGAAGGACCTGAAAACATTGAAGATATTATTTTCCCATATATTTCCCTTGCTTGTAAAATTCATTTTGGTTTAATTTTCGAAATGGGTGAGCAGCAATTTGAGATAACACAGCCAGGGCTGAGTGCCTGTAAACCCAGCACTTCCAGAGGTCCATCACTGCCAGCTTTATTAAGCTCAAAGCTGAGGAAAGAATGATTTGCTGCCCGCAGAGTCTATGGCAAAGCTGATTTGGGAGCCTTGGGAAGTGTCATATGAGGGAAGAGCTGAAGGAAAATTTTCTGTCGCCAGCTTCTCCGAGTTTTGGCAGAATTAGCTGAGGAGTCAAAGTCGACAATGCTTTTAATATGAAAGTGGTAGAATGACCTAAAATGTAGGGTCAAAATGTGCTAATTAGGTAACAATTAATGTTGAGTGACCTCTAGTGGTGCTTTCCCACAGTTTATCCTCAAACTGGGATCCCTGGCAGGAGCTGGAGTTCGGGATCTGTATTTAAGAGCCCCCCCCCACCAACAGGATAAACAGTCTGTAAATAATGGGGTTTCTTTTGCTGAGAAAACTTCTGAAAAACTGAAAAAGAAAATCAAAATGGTTTTTTATGTATGGCTTTGTGCTGAAATCCTTTCTTGTCACACCAGGCAGAGCAGCAAACTGGAACCCACCCCTCAGCACAAGTTTTGATATAAAACTATTTTTTATTACCCTGACATTTGAGAAGACTCCAGGTGTCAGAGGGTCAGCTGTGAGTGCTTTGCAGTGATTCCGTTTTCCATACTCCATTTTCCATACTCCATTTTCCATATTCCACATTCCTTATCCCACATGAAGGCAGGACAATAATTTGTTTGCCAAGTGGCCGTCGCACACACCGAGATCTGTGCAAACACCAGTGGCTCTGTTCCTTTCCTGACCTCTCTCTCAGCACTTCCCCACACCTGGGATTCTCTCACTGGCACTTGTGCCATCAGATGTCTCATTCCAAAAACACACCTGATCCACAGGGATGTGCCAAAGGATCACCTGGAGGTGATCTCTTCTGATGAGAAGTGAGAGCAGGTCCCTCACTACTTCTGCAAAAACAATAATCCCCTGAGGTGGTTCCTAAATGGGGCAGAACGAGCCCAAGTGTCTGGGCCAACAGAGTCAAGTCTCACCCTCCAAGTGAGATGCTCACATGGATATTAATTCCTAAAAATCTCAAAGTGGTGCTGGGAGAGGCTGCAGCCAGCCAGGCTGATCCCAAGGCCATCCTTGGCATTCCATGGACATCTGGAGTTTATTCTGGTGAAAAGAAGGCTCAGGGAAGACCTTATTGCTCTCAGCCTAACAGGAGGGTGCAGCCAGGTGGGGGTCAGGCTCTTCTCCTGGGGAACAAGTGACAGGACAAGGGGAAATGGCCTCAAGTTACACCAGGGAAGGTGCAGGTGGATACTAGGAAAAAATTCTTCACTGAAAGAGTGGTTAAGCATTGGAACAGGCTCCCCAGGGAAGTGTTGGAGTCACCATGCCTGGAAGGGTTCAAAAAACAAGTAGATGTGGCACTTCTCACTATTTTTTAGTGGCTGTGATGATATTTGGTCAAGGGTTGGATCTGACGATCTTGGAGGTCTTTTCCAGCCTTAAGGATTCTATGGGATCACCAGGAATGGCCTTACAGCAGCTTGCCCACGGACAAACCTGCTCCCCAAAGAGAGATAAACAGGTATTAAATCACAGGAAGGTCAAAGGATTTGCTCAAGATAACTTTGTGCAGTGATGGGGATGGTGGGAGTGACCCAACGTGGCAGCATCTAAGTACAAGCTTCAGTTAAACGAGGTAAATCTGATTTTTTCAAATGTTCCAGAACACCAGTCAGGTAACAAATTAATCCCCTTAATTTTCCCTAAATTCTTACCTCGGGGTGAATTCTGAAGTAGCATTCCCAAAGTAGAAACTCAGGGTGTTTGTTCTGGATGAGTGAGGGGCAGTAAAACACCTCACGAGGGCCGAGGGCCTCAAGAGCAACACGCGAGGAATCCAAGACTGTAAAGATTTACTGTGCTCACAATCATAGCCCCAGAACCCCACGAAAAGCCTCAGTAAAATACACGAGTTAGTTCTGCTGAGCAGAGCTGCCGGCTTTAAATTTGCACGCGGACACGTAAATCAAACCTCAGACGCCTCCCTCAGAACGCACCAGGCCTCACCACGACGTGGGGCCTGTCCCGTGGGTGTTCACTTTTACGAGTGGTCCTGAATTACTGTGGAAAAAGTCGCTTTTTATTTGCCTTCCTTCGATGCAGCAGCTGCTGATGAAGATTTTCAGTGAACTCTCAGCTGACTGATGTTTGCCTTCACACAAAGATGGGAGTCCAAAGACACAGTTGGGATATATGACATAATTATTTTGCCTAATGGAAAAAACATTCATTTCGATGGCAGTCCTAAATTATTGCTGCCTTAAAGGCAAATGCTTGAGTATATTAAGGATTTGAAAATTGGGTGATTAGTAGAGTAAATCTTGAGTAGGGAGGGCAAGAAAAGCCTGTGTTTAATCCATTACTTAATTCAGCAATGAACAACTTGCAAGAATTTAATCCTTTATTTATTTCTTTTTCATGCATGCATGTCCTGTTCATTTAATGGGCTGAATATATTTGTTTCTTCCTTAATTAAAATTCTTTTAGCTCTTTAATTTCGTGAATAACAGAGATACCCAATAGAACTCTATGAGCAATACAGGAAGTTTTACTAAAAAGTCAAACAATTGATAATTTTAAATACCTTGTGGTGAAAGTATTTCTATAATTAAACCTAGCTCTGTAAGGTAAAAGGTCACAGTGATTTCTTTTTAAAATATGCTTATTAATTCTCAATTATTTCCAAATAGTCTTGTTTGGGTTTAATATCACTATTATTAGCTCACTTGGCCCTAGGAGAAAATTGTGATCCTTTCAAAACACACAAGAGACAGGAAATGTCTCTGTAGCTTTATGGCAATATAAAAGTAATCTGATCTATTGCTGTAGAAACTTGCTGCTCTGAAAAGACTTTTAAAACTATTTTGCTTTCAGTCAATGGCGAACTTTGGTGTGACACGTGTGAGTTTGCACTTAATCCATTTTGTGGTGACCTGCTCCTTTATTGGTGTCTGCTCCAGCGTGGGAGAAAGATGGTTAAACACAGGAGCTGATGGAAACTCCTCAAATGAAATTTCATTTTTCAGAGCAAGGCAAGGCAGCTCTGAGAGCCAAATTTGTCTCTTGTCAAAGGAGAGAAAGTTTCTCTTTGGAGGCACTGACTGCAGGCAGAGAGAGGCATGAGGAACTTAGGAAATGGTTTAACTTAAAAAATCCAGAATCTGAATCTCTTGGTTTCACTTGGGTGATGATTTACGCTTGCAACGGTGTGGCAGCAGAGTCTCAGGTTTGCATTAAGATAAAAATGAGCGCTTTCCAATAAATAAACTTCAGCTTTGGAGCAGCTCCTTCTTAGGTTGTCACCGTCTTCTCATTGTGTTTTGTGGGGTTTGACAGTTATTTTTTATCACATCAAAAAACAGCAGTGAAAAATGGACTTTAAAAAAAAGCTCATAGATTAAAAAAAACATTTATGAGACTTTCCAGATATATGAAAAGAGAGGAAGATTTCAAAACCTTCTTATTATGAACAGTATTTTATGCAACTGCTGTCGAAAATACATCTATGCAGAGGAATTTTTACTTACCAGTAAAAAACACAGTTTAAAGATTTATGCTGCAGTTGCAATGCTCAGTCTTGGGTTTTCCAAAGGCAGCAAGATGGATTCTGAAGTCCTTGTAAAGCCTCTGCAAAACATCATGTGCCTGCCACAAATTCCTGCTTAGAACAATTTAAGTTGCAAATAAGGAACCAGCCCAGAAATTCTGCATTTTTGGCTTGCTGTAAATGACTGTCCTTGTTGTTATGGTAATTCGATGAAAGAGACTCTCAGGAATCAAGTTGTTGTTTGTGTATAATTCCCCAAACTGAGAAAGAAGCTGCTGGGTGTTGGGTGGATGAAGGAACTGCCACTGGTGAAGAGGCTGAGCTCAGTTTAAGCCCATAAAATGTGACAGCATTTAAAAATCAATAATCTTGGTCATACCATGTTCACAGGCTGGGAGGGAGTGAGGATGCTAAAGGCATGGCTTGGATGATCTCAAAGGTTATCACACAGCATTTGTCTCAGAAAATGGGATGCACAAATCCCAGGAAGGGCAGGACCCCTGGAAGTTCTTCTTCATTGTTAAAGCTGTTCAATTACAAAAATCGCGCAAAACTTGGAGCCAGGTTGGGGAGCAGCACGATAATGCCAATGGGAAGAGTGAAAGTTGGATTTACCGAGCCAAAAACTGTGCTGAAGGGAAAGTGGCAAGAATATTTCCACTTGTTAAAGGGATAATTGTGCAGAACACAGGCAGAGACACCGTGGAAAAGAAGTAACAGGGCTTGGAGGAGTGGGACTGATTGTACATGTGGAAGTCAGAGCGGGTGCTGCACTCTGTGTGCCCATTAAAATCCCCAAACCACAGGATTTACCTCTGGAACTGGCAGAGGCAACAGACTTTTCCAAACTGTGCTTGTCCAAAGCCTGGCAGCACCGTAGGAATCGGAATTTTAAAAACACACTAATTCTGACTGAACTCACACATTCGTGCCTATTGAAGCAGGAAAGATTGCCCTGGGGGGAGCCAGTTACCTGCAGGATTTCAAAGACGAATGGATTGAATCCTGCAGAGAATAAATAGTATTTTCTGGTTTTTGGATGACATACTAATACCTGGGAGGAATTCAGACGAGTATTTACAAAACCTTGAGGAAATTCCAACATGTTATAAAGCTATGCTTTAAAGCGAACAAAAATAAGATTGGAGGCATGAGAGTTTTTTTTTTTTTTAATCTCCCTAAAACCAAGTTCCTTGCCCAAGTTTCAGGAATAAAGGCTTTAAAAAGGAAAATAAAAACTATGGAGCATGCATAAGTACCTCGATGTTGCACAACTTCTGTTGTTTTTATCCATGTGAAAGATTTCTTATGGAAGTTCCAAATTATCATTGCTAATTAGGTTGATGCATTTCCTGATAAAAGAAACATAAAATAGATGTGGATGGAGCATTAAAATAAGATTTTTGGAGGCAAAAAACCAAAAAACCTAAGAGCACTATAGCATCCTATAATTTGAGGTCATTCAGGAGAACCTTAAACCACAATTTCCTGAAGGAAAATGGGCTCTTGCTTCATAAGACTACAGGAGCAAAAAAATTCCCAGTTATTTGCCTTTTAGATCATTATCAAAATCTGCAAATACATCTACATTTTTAAAATAAAACTTGCACTCCCATTTAGAAATTAATAAATTCTGGGAGCGTCTCTTGAAAATTACCTTCATGCAGATAGAAAACCATTGGTAAAAAGGAGGGGTGACCAATTTATATACTTTCGGGGGCAGGCATTTTTGGGATCAATCTTCGCATTGCTGTTTTACTGTTGTAAAATTCCTTGTGGACTGTGAAACTCGTGCCCATCACATCCCTTCTTCCAGACACCAACAAATTCAGCTGGAGGCAGAGAAGAAAAGGTGATTTTCCAAGCAGAGGCCTGGGTTTCCGTGTGTTTTTGGAACAGCCACGTCACAGAAGGTATCCAAGCTCCAGCGCTTCACTGAGCAGCGCTACCTGGGCAGGAGATGCTGTTTTCCAGGAGGAGCAGCACCAAGGAGCTTGTGAACCTTGTTACCAGCAGAATGATCCCAGTAGCATTGTGGAGAAATAAAAAAGGACTGAAAGAAGCTGTTCTCGGTGCAGAGTTTGATCAGGGCACCTGAGGCCTCTGGAGCCTGCAGGAGCAGGGGCAGGACGTGTTTCTCCCACTGTCTTTGGATTGTGCCTCTGGTGTGTGGTCACCCGGACTTGCAGCAGTGTTTTTAAGGAGGATTTCCCTGAAAATCTCTCTCAAGGCCTTCCTGCGGGACACAGTGACCCCAGGGGCACTTGGTGTGGTTCTGCCTTGCCCCGTCCAAGTGAGAGTCCCTTTGGTTATGTCCATTCACTCCTCAAACACAGGAGAAATGGGGTCCTGCATATTTGAGTACAAACTTGTGTCCTGTGCTCAGCAACAGGGAGGAAAAGAAAACATCATTGTCCTCAGTTAATTGCTTCTTTGTGACAGGCTACACTTCAAAGGCACTTTAGTCTCAAGTGCATCTCAGCAGAGAAAAACCCATGGTACCGATTTTAACCCCCACTATTTCCAACCACGCAGATGAATGAATTCCACATAATAGAATCTCCACGTGTGGAAGCGGAATGTGAAATTAGTGCGGGGTTTGGTTGGGGTGCGTTTGGGTTGGTTTTTTCTTTTTTTTGTTTGTTTGTTTTGTTTTTTAAAGTACTGTTTTAATGAGGTGTTTAGTTTAGCACATTTGGCTCCTCCAAATTACCTCAAGGGGATTCATATGTTAACGAACTCCACAGCTGTTGTTTGTGAAACCAGCCTAGCACAAGCAGAGCATGTTGTGCAAAGATTTAAATGCTCTGCTGGAGAGGTCACTGTGCTCCTTTGTCTGCTGTCAGTTATTAATAATGAGCCTACTACTTAATTTTAAACACTAAGTTAATTTTTTTTTTCAGCATTGAACACGTTCCAGGTGGTTTGGTTTGGGTTTGAATGCCTGGGTCAACAGAGGGAAGATGCAATCAAAGGATGACCTGATTTTATGCAATTGATGAAACATTTCGGGGTGGGGACGACTGGTGATGAAGTTTCAGGCTTTGGAGGTGGCCTGAAGAGGCTGCATCGAGCAGAGAGAACGTTTGCAATGATAATTGTTTTATAAACATGCCCCGATATGCTTCAAAAGCTTTAATTCTGAATTTCTTAAATTAGGCTGGCTTTGCTCCTGGCAAGCAATAAACTGTTTTCATTTTAGATGTCACTTTACATTTAAGGAAATTAATAACTGGGAAAGAAAAAAAAATCCCATTTGCTAAGTAAGGGCAGAGAATCTGTTTCTTTTATTTCAAGTATCCAATTAAAATCCACAGCTCTCCTTGTTGAACAAACCCTGGATTTTTAAGGGCCAGAGAGGCAGAATTTATATGCTAGAAGAGTAATCCCAGTTCTTACCATCTCATGGGAAGCAGGATGTACTCTGCAGTTCCTGGAGCCCACCTGGCCACATCCCAGCGCTGGAAAATCCAGTGGGCAGCAGGTTGTCCAGAAGACCTGGGCTAGGGACTGCTGCTTCCCAGCCTACTCCCACATAGTACATTCCACGGCATTCTGGCTCATAGATCATTTCATCATTTCAATATTTGGGTTTGATTTCCTCCATGTGCTTTATTACTGAAAATAATGAATGATTTAATAATGAATCATTAACATCAGAGCAGCCTCTGCTGGCTGGTGGAGACAGAGCTCTGATGCACAGAGGATATTTCATACCCACAATACCCACAGGATACTTCATTTGGATGGGCCAGGCTTTATTCCCTCCCTCAAAGGTATCAGCATTTTAGTGCAAGGAATGATATTTTGCCTGGAGTTTAGGCAGAATGTAAAATAGATGTCCAACGGGAGCATTGCCAAATTTGAGCACTCCATATTGGATGAGATCAGGGCTTCTGTCAAACAAATGCAAATGTGGTGTGACTTTCTTGCACACAAAGCAAGAATTTCATCTGAGCCTCCACGACATGGCTCTGAAAACATAATTAAGCTCAGACAGGAGAACAAAACCTTTGCCTTGCTCAAGACAGAGAGGTTACTAATTATTGTAAAGTGGTTTTGTTGGTAAATGAAGTTTTTGGAATGATTTGGCACTGCTGGAAGAGCCCTTCTAAGAAGAGAATAACCCATGTCGGGGGAAAATACAGTAATGCTTTCCCAAAGTCCTTCTGTTGCTGTTTAACAGACGGAAAACTGAGGCACAGTGTCCCTGAGACCCCGTTCTCCCAAGTTATTTAGCTTGGGGACAACGTGGGACCAGTGCAAGTTCCCACTGGTTCAGAGTTGGTTTTTAAGATTATGGGATACTTTCCATCCGATGCCACCTTAGAGGGGTGGTTGGGACGACATTTAATGTCACCTACAGTGGCTGCTCAGCAAATGGTCTTCTGTCCCCAAGGCAGGGGGCTGAACTCAGCCCTTCATTTAACACAGGCCATTGAAAACCAGCCATGCACAGGCTTCTCCCACTTAAGCAGATGAGCCGGATGCAAACGGATAAACTGGATTGCTGATGTTGTATTCACCCTCCCCCGCATGCAAGCCCCATTTCCAAATGTCCATCCAATGGGGATAGATGGAAAGGGGGGAGAATTTTGCATGATTTTTGTTGCTCACTCTGAATAACGGAAGTGCAGCAAATGCAGCATGTGGGCCATTCTTTGGACACCGTGAACATTCAGTTCAAAAATATTTGTACCATAGTGAATAAGAGGCTGTTCCCTTGCTCAGCATGGAATTCGAATGACTGCCAGTCGGGAATGAAGTCACCTTCCCTTTCAGGATCTTTCAGCGAAAAAGGACGAGTTTTCCTGTGGCTCTGGATTTGTCATGTGTGTTCCTGAGGAAATGTTGAGAAACTGAACATTTCAGGAAGGTGGAAGGCTTGGAAGTACATTTACACCCTCTTCTCCTTCGTTCAGCACATCCCAGCCCAAATCTTCTCCAGAGCACAGCTCTTGTCCCCACTGTGACTTTGCTGCCTCCCAGGACATGACAGGCTTTTCCAAAGGGAGCTAGGACTGGGAATGGGTCAGCAGAAACCACAGCATCCCAACACTTCACCTTATTCATTTATGGATTCCCCAAAATATGTATCAAAAGGGATTAGACATTCTGGAGGGGATGGATGGAGGCATGGATGGATGGCAGGTACTTGAATTTCACCAATATTCTTAAAAGTTGAACCCCCTGACTGATATTTAAGTAGCAAAATTAATGTTCCTTTAATAAGTAATTCCAAATTTCGAGATATTTCTCAAATATTCCTAATACCGACAAATAGCAAAAAATCTAACGATGTCTGAAGATGTAGTGGTCCTGTGGAAAGGAACTTTGTCAAGTCTTTTGGAAAGGAACACAAATGTGGTAAAGGTGCAGACTCACCTCCCTCGTGGCCATTTCACAGAGCAGCAACACACACGGACAGCCCCCATTTATATAAACCCCATTTGTATAACCCTTGTTAGACCCCTTTAAGTGCTCCCCAACACATCCCCACTGATGCAGAGCCATTTCTGATAAAAGCCCAGCTCTTTTCCTGTATCAAAATGCACTCATTGTGCAGTAATTCAATGGCATGGCTCTTCCTCTTTATGAGCTCTGAAAATATCTCATTAAGAGTTTCACAAATTGCCACCATAACTTCTGCTGACGCGCTCGTTCGTCCTCGGCTCCGAATAAATCCGGTTGACAACTTTAAAGGAACAAAGCAGGGGATTCCCAGGCTGTGATTCAGCACTCAAACACCTCGGTGTCATCTCGAGCTTGGAGGTTTGACGGAGCCAAGGTGTGAGGTGCCACTTGAGACAAGCTGGGATGGGAGCGTGAGGGAAGTGCGGGGATGTTTTTCCTCCCCTCTCTCGGATCTACGGTTTCAGCACTCTTCACCATCTGGTGGAACACTTCAGAGAAGAAAACAGTTCTGCAATATCTAATTTTGCCATGTTTTTGGAACATCTTTATAATGATCTTTGTGTCATTTAAGTGTGATTACTCGTCCTCCAAGGCTTTTCCTGTTTACACTTAAATAGTACTGAAGCACGGCCAGATACGCTTGAAATGAAATGGTACAAAATACTACATTTTTATCATAAAGGCTTAAAAGCAACATTTACAATTAGGGGACACAGCCTGTACTTTGCATTCTGGTAGGTTTTTTGTTTTGATCTCATTGTAGTAGTAGATAAATAAAATTAATTAAGCAAGCATAATTACCAGTTAAATTTTACAAAATCCCGAAGAAATGGAAGGCCTAATTCAAAGTGGCGGTAATGGTGTAAATAATTAAGTCAAATTGTTTTCATTTTCATGCTGCATATTGTTTCCTTCAGCATGTAATGGTACAAGGCAAAGTGTATGCAGCGCTCGAACTAGACAAATAATAGATAAATTTATTCATAAACACTTTGTGGTTTGTAATTAGAAGTTCACTGCTGCAGTGTCTACAGCACCAGTCTATTTTTTCCTTCAGTTTCTGTAAATATTTGCCTGGGTACATCTTTTGCTTTGAAGAATGTAGAGAGAAGAATACACCACAAAAAGTGTTGCAAAATCATCTTTGCTTCTTGGTTTGAGTGGCATCCAGGGTCCCAGAAGCGTCCAAGGTCTGTGTCCTCAGCATGGCCCAGGTGGTCCTCTGCCTGCAGCAGGCTGAGGGAGGCTGGGAGCTGGGTGTGAGATGAGTTTCCCTTCTCTCACTGCTTGGTGCCCTAAATAGAGCTTTTCCAACCAGGAGATACAAATTACCTGGCAGATCCTGCCAAAAAACCCACTGGACCTCAGGGCTCCAGCAGAGATTGCCTGGACACGGGGCTGGGCACACGCAGTGATTGTGCAGGGTAAACACACGGTGGGAGGAGAATGGGATTGTTTCTCTTCAAGGCTGGTGAACTTTTCCTCAGTGAACCCATTCCAGGGAGAGCTGTGATAATCCAGGATAGACGGAAGCTCAGGAGGTCCTTTGGGGGTCAGCGCTCGCCGTGGCTCAGCTTTGAACACCGGGCAGTGATCCTGAAAGGAGCATTGGGGGAAAGCCCCCCACCAGCAGCTCCTGGGTGAAACCCATTTGTGTAACCACCTCCCAGCTTGTTCTCAGCATAGCACAAATTTATTAAAACAGCAGTTTGGAAAATGCAGGGACACAGAAGGTGAAACCCACTGGATAAATCTGCCATCCAGGACCTCCCCAATGCATTCCCATTGAGTGAAATCAGGGATTGTGTTAGGATTACCTGCACTCCCTAAGGTTTGAAGGATCTTATTCTGCCCCAATGCATCCACCTGGGTACTGTGAGCGTTATTAAGCCATGGAATGAGCGGCAGAAGAGACTGTGGCACTGCTTGGAGCTGGCACATGCCAATACCTCAACCACCTGAGCACAGAGTGCAGCACCAGGCACTGCAAACAAATCCCTGCAAAGCTCTGCACGGGGGTCAAAAAGACTCCTCGCGTCTGCTGATTCTTTCCACGTTCTTCCAGCTGCAGGGAGAGCTGAAAAATACCGTGGAGCTTTCGTTCACCTCTCGCTGCGGTGGAGCAGAGCTTCTGCATAGCACTACTGGCCTCTGCTGCCAGCATGGGAGAGGAGGCAAGGAGAGAGGCTTCCCCCACCTCTGCCTCTCCGGAGGGCCTCCTGATCCCTGAGTATGAGCTGCAGGAAAACCAATCTTTCATCTTTACCTTATTTTCATGCTTACAAATAAAGGTCAAGGCTCCAGTGCTGTAGCTGGCGCCGAACGAGCTTTGAACAACCACCCTGAAATGTGATTGTAATTAGTTTCCTTTCAATCTTGATGTGAACAGTGATCTTAAAATGCCAGGACTGTAGCAGTGCATATGATTAACAAGCACACAGAAAGGCAGTCTATGGAAAAATATGGATAGAAATGAACAAAATGCAAATGTTGCACTGCTTTAAATTTTATTATCCTCCCAGCTCTTCATAAAATACTGTAGACATCATTTGATTATATTTTTAGTCTAGGGAATTAATTTTTAACTAGGGAACTCGTTTCTGTCGTATGATTACTCTTCTCTGCAATGGCCTGTAGGTCTGAACTGAAAAAAATCACAGTTTTAATTGTGCTAATGATGCCCAGAACTCAAATTAATCTCACTTACATGTGTGCCATGCCATGCAATATGTGCTGGAGCTGCAGGCAACGTGTGCATCTCTTCACAGCAGTGATTTCTCCAGGAGCCAGGTGTAAAGCCTGGCCAGGGGTAAGGCTGTGTCCTCGCAGTGTCACCACCTGGGAGACTCCTTGGAGGTGGCTGATTCTGTGCAGCCAGTGGAGGGGAAGGAAGAACAGAGCCAGTGATATTTCCTGGTCACTCCTCTGACTTCACCTCACTTGGCTCAAGGGTAACTCGCAGCAGAGCCTAGGGGAGGGTGCCCAGTTACCTCATCCCACTACCTTGGGCTCTCACTCTCCATACTGAAATCCACTTCAAATGGAGTGCTGAAAATCCAATTGTTTGCTGTCAAAAAGTCTCCATTTTGTGATGAAAGATGTGACTTTTCTTTTTGGATTGATTAGTAAACATGAGGTAAAATGCGGGAGCATGCCAGTGTTAACTTGATACTGCCACAGGCTCTGTGTATCAAATATTTCTGCTTTATTCTGAACATCCTGTTAATGAGAAAAATATTCAAATCAAAGAAATGTGTTTCCTTCGATTCTCTTCAGAGTGTAATTTGGAGCTTCAGAATAGCATGCTCAATTATGTCTGTTTTATTCCTAAATTAGGGGGAAAACAGCGTCAGAAAATTATTAAGTAAACCTCTTAGCAACTGTTAAGCAACATCCAGGATTAATTGTTTAATCACTCTTTTATTATTTTTCATTAGGTAAGAAGTGAATAGCACACTTACTCAAAGGATTTCTTCCACAAAACACTTGGGACATCAAATTCCAAAGTCAGGCAGATTCCAAAGGCATGATGACTGGGGAGATGGGCAGAAACTTTTCCTTAAAAACTGCTGGAGAGGCTGGTGTGAGCAGGAGCAAGAAGCAGCATTTTCTTACATGTTCTGGCACTTCATGGAATGTCTGGCAAAGGCTGAGCAGCAGGGATGTGCCGATGCTGCAGAGCCAGCAGGTGGGGGCTCCGCGATGCTCAGCAGCTCCCCAGGGTGGGCGTGGGCCCTTTGGGTACTGGGTTTGTTTCACCCAGAGCTGGTACTTCCCCTCTGGATAAGGATTTATTCATCCCAGCTCCCCTGGGCTGCTGGGCAAGCCTCCCACCCTTCCATCCCACGCTGCATTTCAGGGAATCTCGCCAAGCCAGGGCTTCCCCTCCCGGGGCTCTGCTGCGCATCCCTGCGGGGCCACTCGCCCACGCCCGGCTCGTGGACACGGCACAGGAGCTGATGATTGCTGAGGCACCATCCCAGCCTTCCCCCCATCTTCAGGAGACTCCCCAAGGCGAGGAGGCTCCTGGGGCTTCCTGGGAAGAGTGAACAGCATCAGCACAAACCCAGCTCACGGAGCGAGCGCGGGCAGGGGGATCACCCAGGGGCGATTGGGGTGCAGGCAAAGCAGGCCTGCTTCCCAAATTTCCCAGGAGCCATGAGGAATTAATTCCTCAAATATAATACACGTAAACAGTATCAGCTAAGATGGCACATACCACAGGAAACATACGGTCAGTGTTGTTCCTTTCTTCTTCTCTTTCGCACAGGTTGAATCATCCATATTTTCTCTGCACAGGCTGCATTTACCACAGGCTGGATATCAGGGAAAGGCTCTTCCCCCAGAGGGTGCTGGGGCACTGCCCAGGCTCCCCAGGGAATGGGCACAGCCTCGAGGCTGCTGGAGCTCCAGGAGCGTTTGGACAATGCTCTTAGGAGTGCACAGGGTGGGATTGTTGGGGTGTCTGTGCAGGGACAGGAGCTGGACTGGATGATCCTTGTGGGTCCCTTCCAGCTCAGGATATTCCATGACCCTGTAACAGCTTTTTTCCCTCAGCATCCTCAGGGCAGAGTGCTGAGACCACCACGCAGGAGGCTGTGCACATTTCAGCTGTGAAATGAGCCCGTGTATTCCCGAGGTGCACCTTCCATCATCAGCATTACTGCTGGCATTTACTGCCTGTCCCATAAAATGCATCTGGGCAAATGTTGTGAACTGCTGATGGAGACTGAACCACAAACGCCTGAACGAGAAGAGTCCTGAAAATTCATTCCACAAAGGGTGGGAGGACAAAGGACCATGGATCCTATTAATTACTGCCATAATATTAACTTTTCTTTTGGCATCTATAGGTTTCTTTTCAGAATCCTGCAAACTATTGGTTTTGTTCCTCATAAGGAGGAGAAGCTTCAAGTCCACGTGTAAATTTGTTCACACTTCAGCAGCCAGATCTTCCTGAACTACCTTCACCAGCACCCCCGAAATCCTCTTTAATACCTGGAATGAGGATCTCTCATCCTAATTTCTGCCAGGACAAATTGTGCCCAAACACACCACGGCTCTGTAGCTGTCCAAGCCCTGCCCCACGGGTTGGAAATCGCCATCTAGGTCAGGACTGATGTTTACAAAAATCCATCTATGGCAAGTTCTGCACCTCAACTGCCTGGCTTATATTTGATTTCTTGTCTCCATAAACATGCACTTATTTCCTAAACCTTTTTTTTAGAACTATTACCATAAAACAGTTCCTGCAAGAGCAATAACAAAGCCTTCATATTTTCAAGTCCGTCAAAAAGACTTTGTCACACTGCAAAATTTAGGTGTCTTCAGAGATAAGCCTCTTGCTCCCTAAATAGTCTCTCTCTAAACATAAATACAGAGTCCAAACACCTTCTTGTGTTCTAGTTCACAATTCCACTCATAGAAAAACTGTTTACAGCAATCCCATCAGCTGTCAGTTGACAGCACTTCTGTACCAAGTATGTGATTAATCCCTCATGTGAAAGTCACGAGTTATGTCAAAATAAATGACAACCAACCAGTCTCACTCCTCACAGCAGGGGAGGAAATGCTGAGAAACAGGAGCTGGGGACGCCAAAACCATCGGCAGGACGAGGACCAGGTACACAACAAGAAACTTTCAGATTTCCACTGGATGCTGTTCCTCGGTGAGTTCACATCCATCTGTCAGCCTCATTTGGGACCACGCTCCCTGATTCGAGCTGATGGCAAGGATCTGAGTCAAACAAGTGAATATTTTAGCTAAATGTTGTCTGTCACATCCTGTTACTCCGTGCTGGGTTCCCCGCCATACGTCCACGATGTGGTGTAACCTAGCATGATGCAGCAGCGATGATTTAATGTGACACGACAGAGCAACATTGCAGCAGCTTTTGGAATAAACACCTGCTTTTAGCAGTTATTTCATCTGCTGGAAGTGGTTTCTTAAAACAGATAACCTGGGTCCTGCTACATTGCACTTTGCTCTTTGTATATCTCTAATATTTTCCACAACACTTTGGTCATTTTCTTTTATTCCACAAGTTCCCTTATAGGGTTTTCATGGTTTTTCTTCTCAAGAGAAGTTAAAAATAAACTTCCAAAAATTGGGAGGAAAGGAACTGCTCTAAACCATGATGGAGACACGTGGGAAAAGTTCTTATTCTGGAAGGAAAACACTGACTCTATTAACAGCAAAGGACACATTTACCCACAGGTAAAAATAATAATAACAGGAACAAAGTTTAGAAGACTTGTTCTTCCTTCAGAAACTTCAGCAGAATGTTCTAAGTGAAAACTGGGTAAAAATCTTCTCTCCTTGGAGAAGTACGGACACAGAAAAGGCAAACATTTAACTGTTGATTTTGTACTTGCAGATGTAGGTTTTATGAATGGGAACTTTTGCAATAAAAAAAAAAAAAAGCCAAGGTTTGGGTGACCCTTTCTAGAATTTTGCTTCATTATCCTTGACCTGACTGACAGAAATATTAGCAGTGGGGAATAAAACTGCTGGTTTAGTTATTTAAAAAATGAAGTAATTTATTCATCTTGAATATATTTTCTCCTTCCAAAAATCCTTCCATCTGTGTGTGAATGTGTGAGAGCTAATTAAATTGGCAGCCATGGCTCTGTACTTCTCATTTGGAGGACCTTCATCTCAAGCTAGAAGAGCTTCATCCTCCAGGACCTCGTTAGAGAAGAGGGAAAGGGAATAAACACAAGTGCAAAGTTCAAAACAGAGATGGATTTCAGAAAAAAAACCCCAGAAATAATTCAATTTGGATCACCCCAGTCTCCTCAAAGGGAATGCGGCTGGTCCCATGAAACCCCAGCGGTGGTTTGTGCACGCTGGAGCTGGCAGAGGGGTTTGGAATGTTCTCTGCGTATCTGGCACTTGTGATGGAAAAGCCACAACTGTCACTGGGTCCCTGTCAGGATTCCACCACCTGTCCTTCCTGCCCCTTGCCCAGGAAAAGATGCCACCTTGAAGTGTGGCAGGCAAGCCTAAGATGAAATTTCAGAGAGGGATCGCAAACCTTGTCCTTTGATAGGACAAATGGAAATGGCTCCAAGTTGTACGAGAGGATGCAGGTTAGATTTTGGGGAAAATTTCTTCATGGAAAGGGTTGTCCAGCCCCGGCACTGGTGGAATAACCACCCCTGGAAGGATTTAAAAGATGTGTAGAAGTGGCACGTGGGGACAGGGTTCAGTGGTGGCCTTGGCAGTGTTGGGGAAATGGCTGGACTTGCTGGGTCTTTGCTAATGTAAAAGGTTCCATGAGTCTGTAATTCCATGATTCCATGAAATGCGGGCTGGGCTTCTGGCCAGCTAGGAGGAGAGGGCCTTGAGCCCTGCAGGGAGGGGGAAACAGGCTGATTACTGTACCAAACGTGTCCTCCCATGGGGACTGTGCTGCTGTGTCACCCTGTGGTGGCCCTGGGGACCCTGGGGCTCCTCCCCGAGCGCAAGCAGCCCCGGCAGGCAGCGGGAGCTCCGTGCTCCTCATCAGAAACAGGAGCTACACTGGGATGCATTTTCTCCAAATGCAAAGCACCTTTTGACCTTCAGTAAAAATTAAACACTTGGAGGGATTGGGCAAAGCAGATTTTAATTTATAATAAATCAAGGCCGTCGTTGCCTCTCTTTATACAAAGGCCCCGAAGAGCTCCGGCGCCATGCGAGCCCTGTGAGCTGGCAATGTATTTTAATGTATTTATTTGATGATGCATTCATTCTTTCATTCATTCATCTATTCAGTCATTCATTCAGACACTTGTTCATTCATCCCTGTCCTTTTGCAGGAAGAGAACATAAGCCAGCAGTGGCATACTTCTTCACTGTCCTGATTTACAGCCACGGCTCTGCGTTGGTATCAATAAATCTCTTTGGCCCTCCTCAATCCAGCATTATCCCTCATTAGTGACTGGGATTTAAAAAAGGGATTAAAAATAATATCAGATTATAGATAGAGGGGGAGAGATGTGTACTGCTTGCAGTGCTTTGATTAAAGTGCTGAGTTGCTGATGGGTTTTTTTCTCTTTTATTTAAGATTTCTCACATTCACAGTTCTCTGGACCTTGCAATTATTTTCACAAACAATCCCTGATGTTTTATTTACTGGCCCAATAATTTTTCTATCAGTGCTGGATAATAAGGTCCCCACTGCCCTCCCAGTGGTTGTTGATGTCGAGGGCAGTTCTGCTGAGCCTGGCTCTCACCTCTACCTTCTTTGCCTCTGGGAGATCTTTTTGAGTTTTCTGGCCCAGAGAAATATTTATTTTAAAATGTTTAAAAATATTTCAAAATAACCTTTGTGGGGCCACCGCAGCTCTGGTTGTGAGACTGTGTGGGTTGTGTCTAGAATTGCTTCCCCATCACTGCTCTTCTCAGCCCAAACATGCACATTTTATCAGCTTCTGAGTATGCCTTAAACATGGGAATATTTTCTCTGAGGAGGACTGAACTGAAGGGGAACTACTCTTCAAGTTGGGATTACTCACCCTCTAATAGCTGCTGGAACAATTTTTCTCCCATATCTCTGAAATAACCTTAATTAATCTTGCCAACAACTTGCAACATAATTGTGTCCCTAAACTGTTAACCTTGAAAAATATTTGACAGTGTATTACCATCTAAGAAACTTGTTAGCATAGGGAATAGAGTAAATCCATAAATATCCTGGTTTCCCTTGAAAGTCCCAGAATAATTCTTTGTTGTCTGTCTTTTCTTTTTTCCCCTTAGTTTTATTTTTGACCTGGTGGCAGGAGACGCAGCAGAGAAAGAGGGCACGACAGAAAGAACAAACCAACAGCAGCCTGGAAGGAAAGGTGGTTACGGATTATGCACAACAGACTGAGTTTCATACAAAGGAGCTGTCCCTCGCATTTCTTTCTCATTTGCATGTCTTCGGGGCACCAGAGGACAGAGACGCTGGATGGCACCAGCTGCCATCTGCAATCGGGTCACAACTGGTCCCTGGTAAACAGAACAGACAAAAAGACAACCCTGCAGTCCACAGAGCGCAGAGCCTGAGCCGGCCCGTCCGCACAGCTGCTGCTCCCTCCGTGAACAGCTCCTGCTCGCAGAGAATTACTAAGTTACACGGGTTGGCACCGCGCTCAAATGTTCACCTGGGCTGAGACACCCAGGGATGGAAGGCACGGGCACTGCCCTGACACCAGCGACCTTATTAAAGCCATGGCAGTCCTGGAGAGCTGGGGAGCTTCAATTAAAGTGATTAACGTTTCTTCTGATGGTTACAAGCTCAGGAGCTCTGTTCTGTTTAACAGTCTGGCACCCACTGTTGGCAACAGTGATGGGCCTCTCCCAGGCCTGTCTGCTGTTCTTACTATGCTGCCATTTGAAATCATCAGGAAAAAAAATAATCAGAAGCTTAAAAAAGCTAAAGCAGACAGGCTGTTTCAGATTATTTCAGTATGTGTGCTCGCTGCACCAGCCCAGTGTTCCTGTTAAAACCATAGTCTGATTTTCCCCCTGAAAATCAGGTTATAAACAAAAGGATTAGATAGAAACAAACCCAGGCAGAGAATTTAGATCTGGGTTCACATATGAGCTGGAAATGATGGAAATGCTTTGGTTTGAGGCCTTCTCTACTGCAATAACAGTTCTTTCTGTATCTACGTATCCTTTATGTATTTTTATATCAGAGATTAACTGTGTAGCTTAGGAGAAAACAGAAAAGGAGACCATTATTTTACAATTCAATTTGGAGGAATCTGAAGGTTGGGATCAGTAGGGAAAGCAAGCACAGCTGCATTTCTTATAAGTTTCCCATTAGAATATCATAATTTCCACACTGCTGCTCCCTCATTTTTGGTGCGTTTGTAGGTATTATTCCCATTTTTGGATCTAGCAGCCCAGAAACTTGAAAAGAGGGAGTCTGGTTTTCACTAAAGGAACACCTTCTCACTTAATTCAGACACTCCTTCAGTTTGTGCTTGCCAATCTTCATATAAAATTTAAAAAAAAAAACGCTGCTAAATGGCATTATAACATGTTTGTGATGTTGTAACATGTATTCCCAAAAAAGAAACACAATGTCTCATATATTCATAAAACTGTACCTAAAAGGTTCCAAGAGAGATTTTGGACAAGGGCCTCGAGGGACAGGACAAGGGGCACTGGTTTCCTATTGACAGAGTGCAGGGTTAAGGGATATTGGGCAGGAATTCCTCCCTGTGAGGGTGGGGAGGCCCTGGAACAGAATTCCCAGAGAAGCTGTGGCTGCCCCTGGATCCCTGGAAGTGTCCAAGGCCAGGCTGGAGCAACCTGGGACAGTGGAAGGTGTCCCTTTTGAGCTGCTGGATTTCCTCCTTGAGGGGGAGATTAGTTTGGCTCACTCCTTTTCACACATTAGAACACTCAAAAAGAGGTTTTTACTCCTCACTAAACACAGTCACCAAAGGGACTAAAATGAAAAAGAAAAAAAACCCCAAAACCTAAAAAAGCTTTCCAGATATTTTTACTTATTCAAATCAGCTCGTTCTAACGAGAGCAATTCCATCAGCAGCACAATACCAATCCTATCAATATATTTACCCCAGGAATATCTTTCTCCCAGGGATCTGTCACTCTGCAATTCCAGCTCCTTCGGGAGGGTTTAGTTTTTTGCACAGAGTTCTGTTTGTCCTACGTGTGCCACAGCTGCCTACTGAAGCACCAGCAAAAGCAAAAGCTTTGGGGAATTCCCAACAATGAAGTTGAAATCGCTTTCCTGGTTAGTATTCAGCCTCACTATAATATTTAGCAGACATTTTCCCTTCGCCCAGTTTTCAATAGGCTGCATTTATCAGCATGGAGTAGCAATCAACATGTATTTGCTCATGTATTTATGAAAGTCAGCTGTGTGCTTCCACATTATTTCAATTCTTCCTTTAAAAACCCTTTGCTTTGTCTTCAGCAGGAAAATTCTGGGTGTATTTGATGTGTGTACAGTTGGTGTGCAACAAATCCATGACTATTAGCACAGGTATTCCATTAATAGCTGGAATGAATTATTTATGAAGCCCCTTATTCCATTCCCACATTTATTTAATGTTGGCATTATAGTATTAGATAAGTTATCTTTAAAATAAAAAGATTGTTATTTGTATCTCTGCGCTTAAAATGACAATTTCCTACTGGGAGATAAATTCTAATACCACTGGATTCTTGAGAAAATCATATATTCTGCAAACCTCTGAAGGTGATCTGAGACAATTAAGCTGTGAATGGACAGCTTGGCTTTTCCAAAAGTGTAAGGAAGGAGCATTTTGGATCCAAATGACCAGAACAACCATGATTTACCCTGAGCGACCAAATCACTGATGTGATTGTTTTGTCCCTTCAGCAATATTTTCCTGAAGTAAAAAATGCAAAAATGCCCTATCCTTGAGAAAAGCCTTGAGAATTTAATTCTGAGAAGTCACAATTTGATTTATTTACTACTGCTTCTCTCAACCAGTTGATTGCAGCTCCAAAGGGTCATGAAAGGCAATTAGAAGACACAAGGCACTTAAAATCTTATTGCCTCCCGAAATAAAATAAAAAGCCCAAATGCTACTCCCCCATTCCACTTATGCCATAATCCCCCAAGGTCACACCCACAACCTTCCCAAACACACCCAGCTGCACCACAGCATCGGGAATTATGGTCACAGATTGCAGGGGAATTTATTTCACTGGAAAGAGAAGGAGGTCTTAAACAAGTACTACATGAAATAAAGGCCCACTTGGCTGGAAAGAGTGAAAAATATTGGAGTAGTCATTTAACGAATGGCAAATTATGCATTAATTTATCTCCCCTCCTTATCTCATTGGCTTGTCTCATCAAATGGTTAAAATACTGCGCTTCCAGACATTTATAACAAGCCACAAATTCTTTTTTTTTTAATACTGTCCAATTCATAAAAGCACTTTGGCACTTGCCTGGACCCCACTGTCTCCAATTTAATGGGCATTAACTGTCCCAGCTGAGTTTCTAGAATAAAATCCATTGATCTGTGTCAGTCAGGATCTTGAAAACTGAAGACCTGAGGTTTAAAATCCCAGTCTGCTCATATGCATTAAAATAAGCTGGAAGTCTTCACTGGACTTGGGCTCAGGCTCTGACAACCCCAGCTCCAGCTAAAATTTCATTTGAGTAACCCTCAAAATAAAACTAAATATTTACCTGGTCAAGATAAAAAATCGAGATGATAATTCTGACATTATTGTTATCATTTTCATTCATCATTATTGTTGTTGTTATTACTATTGTTGATATTCTTATTACATAACCCTTTCCCTCTGTTCAGTGCAATATCCATCCTGCAGCAGCAGCTGGGGATTTCTATTTTACAGATCAAACACCAAATGCAGCAAAATAGAGCTGGTGAGAGCTCAGGAAAATGATTCAGAGCTGAGTGGATTCATTCAGGATGTTTTCCCTGTTTGCAGGCACGTATGGAACACGTGGAGATCCGCTGAGCTGTAATTACAACATCAAGAATGATCGAAAATTCCCTGGGGCAAACACCCCAAGGAGGGGAAGGATCCTTTGGGAGGTAGGTGGGGTACAAGAATGATACATGGGATTAGAGGGGAAATGGGATTGAATATCAAGAAGAATTTTTTCCCGGCAGCAAGATCAGCTAAACTGAGATAGTCCCCAGGGGAAGGAGCAGAAACGGGGCCGGTTGGTGTCTCTGATGTTGGAAACACAGTGTGGAGAATAATTTTACATCTGCACAGAGGTGTGAGGACATCCTAAACCAGCCTCACTGAATCCCTGGCCTTTCCACCTGCCTGGGCTTCTTCGCAATCCCTGATTCCTACACTGTGACACCTCCATTTGCACATGGCAGATCACAGCAGGCGTGCAGACTTAATGAAACACTATCATTAAATTTAAATTAATTTGTCTTTTTCAGCTATAGAAAATTCCCACACACCAAGTGGGGTTAAAACACCAAGAGTATATTTGTTTAATGTTCCTCAAGAAATGCTTCTCCGTAGAGGCCAGAGTCATAATTAAAACTACTTAATCCAATCCCTTGAGATCTTTCCATACATGTTTCATGTCCCCAAAGCAATTAGAAATATAAACTTACTTAAAGTAAATCTGTCAGCAGGAAAACTGGACTGGTTTTCCCACTCAGATCCCAGTGGGACAGGCTGAGTCTGACTCCAACCGTGTCAGCTCCACGGCATCAAGGAAAACAGGGATGAGAAGCAGAGGTTTGGTGTCACAGGGGTGGGAAGCTGCAGGAGGAATCTCCCACTCTGGTGAGCTGTCCAGAGCCTAAGGAACAGCAGAATTAAGTCTGGCCTTTATTAAATCCCCAGTCCTGGCTTTTAATATGACCAGCCTGTGTCCTTGATTCCCGAAATCCAAATTCAGCCCCATCACTTTGTACTTGGCCACAAACCCTGAGACAGCCAAAGCCCTGCACTCCTTCTCCTGCCACTGCTGACAACCTGGATGATATTTCTTAGTGGCTCTAACAAAGCAACACTCTCCAGTTCCCTCGTTTGGGGCTGACTTCATTAGTGACTTCCCAACGCAGCGTTTTTTCGAGTCAATAATTACATTTCCATTTGAACAGCAGGACTGCAAGCCTTGACATTGGGCTGCGTGGACACAAGGCTTCAAAAACCTTGGGATATCTCACCACCTACACCTACCTGTCCAAGGGGAGAAGCAAAATGCTGTTCTTCTTCATGAACCAGGCACCAGCCTCTGGAGAAGCCCTGGGAGATGAAATTTAACTTGGTCATGACCCCACAGAGATTGTTCTTATTATTACATTATTCTCTTCTTGCTTCTCTCTCACCCTTCTGCCTCTCCAGACAGACCAAAGGGTCCCCAGGACAGAAAGAACGTGGAGGTGCAGGGAAGAGCAGCGTGATTTGGCAAGGCCACACTTCTCCTGAGTCAAAGGAGAGCAGGAACAGTGTCAAATTCAGGTGAGATTAAGAAAAACCAAAGGCAGCAGAGACAAAAATTACAGAGTAACAATACGAATTTTGCAAAGGAGGTGCCCTCACCAGAGGCACAGCCAACAGCAGCCTTGAGGTTTTCCTGCTCAAATCAAAACCTCCCACAATCTTCAAGTGAGGCCAAGGATAAAACTTCAGCCCCAGTAAATTACATTACTTCTGTTGTTATTAAATCTTAGGAAGTTTGAAATGCCTGAAGGCCCAATCCACACAGGTGTTGGTTTATAGGTATGAATAATAAATGCTAGATAATGTAAATTATGGAGAGACCACCAGTCCTTCCCAGACAAAGTGAATTACTGAGCTTTGGTACCAGCTCGTATCAGACCTGCTGATGTCAACACTGGCAACGCCTTGTCCTTGCACTGGAGGACGTTCCATGAGAATGGAGCTCCTCAGCTGGTCCAAAAGGATCGAAGGAGAGCTTATGGGGTAAAAAGAAACTTGAGAGAACCTTGAAAAGGGCTGGAGATTTGCTGCAGTGCTGTATCCAAAGGAAAGCAAACACACATGGCTTCGTTACACAGCTCACTGCACCCAGCCAGGGAGATGCAATCCCTATTCCCTGGCCACATTCTCCATCTCATCAGCGCTTTCTGTCCAGGAAAGCCAATAAAATAAGAATGTGTGTTGCCAAGGTGAAGTTTCAAGAGTTACAATTTTAAATTCCCTATTAGGGATAAGGTAAGATTTACGGGTGATATACTGATTTATAAATATGTTTAGACAGTGAGTATTTCTGGCTTTAGGCTGGAACCAGCAAGCTCAGTTTAAAGAAAGATTTTTAAAGGTTTTGTGGTACATAAAATAAATCCAACTTATACTTTCAAAGATCAGTCTGACTGTATAAAAGATGATGACAGTGACAGTGGGAAAAAATGTTGCTTATATCCACAATGCTCCATTATTTTCTCATTAACTTGAGTTTTAAAGGGAATCATATTAGTGCCTCCAGAGGATGAGCCGTATAAACAAGAGCTACAAATTTATCTGTGCATTAAAATGACTGCTATGGTAACAGGTTTGATTGCTTTGGCTGCAGTTTCCAAACCTAAAGGGTGTATTATCCTGAGATAATCTCACCCTTGGGTCCCTCTATATATTAGATCTCCTGCCTCTAATCCTGGGAGACAGAGCCTGGCTAATAATGCTCCCCTTGCCTTTGGTTTGTCACAGCCGAGACCTGCCTCTTCCAACTTCAGATAACACATTGCCTAAGTCATTTTATTTTGATCACTTGGAATCATTAGTTTATGGCTGGAGAAGGTGTAAAGATTTATCTCCTTGGACAGCAGGCAGATTTCCCCAGCAGGAGTGCAGTGCAGCATGGAGCACCGATGGAGCAGGGACAGTGCCATCCTTGGAGGCCAGTGAGGGACAATCAGGGCCTTGGGTACCCCAGGCTGGACTCGATGGCCTTCACAAGGGACATCACAGCAGTTCACAGGCTCAAATTCCCTGGACTGGAAGAGGCACACAAGGATCACCAAATCCAGCCCCTGGCTCTGCACAGCACCACCCCATGAAGCACAACACGTGACCGAGAGCGCTGTCCAAACGATTCTTGAAGCCTGAGCTGCAAACCACCCAACACAATATTCCTTTGGCCACGTCCTGGCATTCCAAGCCTCACTGAGGTCCCTCCCAACCCACCAGAGCACGGGCACAACTTGGGGCTGCGCTGTCTTTCCAACCACCTGTGAGAAACTCAAGTGGGGCTGGTCTTCCATCAAGCTGGGGAGCTGTATTTTTAAATCCTTCGCTTGAAGTCCTATGGATGTAGATTTGCTGGATCCAGGGTGACTTTAGCCTAAATCAGTGATTTCCAGGTCATCACAGCAATGCCATTGAGGATCCCATTGAAATCTGAGCTGCACGTGGTGAGGGATCCTCTGGCTTTGGCTGGTAGGTCTGCGGTGGACCAGTGTTCGGACAAGTGCACGTGGGTGAGGACACAGGATCCAGTTCTTTGCACTGCAGGTGAGGCGGTGCCTGAAAGGCTCAGATCCCCAGAAAACAAAAATCTGGGAAGCTGAAGGCATTGTCCATTCTCCAGCAGCCAAACTTCTCATGGAAGAATCTCACACCTGAAGGAAATCAACCCCTCAGCACATCCCCTCCACGCCTTGAATTGGCCACAGTGGCTTCTCCTGCTTTTTCCCACTCAGCCACAGCTCTCCCCTCCGTGTTTATTGCAACACCATTAGTCCCTATTAGTCATTTTCCTGGATGAGCTGCAGCACTGGGGAGTGATTTACAGGTGATACCTCATTAAAAGAAAACACTGCTGCTTTTCAACCTCTACAACAAATCCTAAGGGTTAGAAAGGCCCCCCGAGGTCTCAGCCAGCTCAAATGGCTTTTACATTCTCCTCCCAGGATAAACTGCTTCTGAGCACGCCTTCACCTGTCACTGCTGCTGAGACACTTCTGAGTGTCATAAACTCCTACATCTTAAAGCCAGCTGTTGAGAGGATCCCTATTATTATCCCTGACGTTGTCAGCGACAATAACAACAGTTAATAAGTGATGATAGGGACATAAATGTCTGGTTCCTGTGTACAGCTTGTCACTTGCAGTCACATCTAACACCGCTGAAGGAGTCTTTGGAGAGAGTGCTGAAAAAAGGATCTCTTCTGGGAGCAGGCTCTGTTAAAAAGGCATCCATGTTTAATTCCACTTAATCTTTTCCAACTTAAATGCGCTCATAAAAAAATCAGCCCGAGCATGTACACGTGTGCATTAAGGATTTCTGAATTTAAAAGGCATGTCCCAGCCTTCAGCAGGGTGAGAACAGAGGCTTGGACACACTGACTTGGGCAGTGCTACCAAAACCTCTCTTGAGGGCCAATTCAGGAGCTTTGACTCTCAATTCAGAGGCAAACAACACAAAAAAGGAGCTAATTCGTGTCCATGTTGCCTCTGCTCTGAACACAAGATCACATTTTTCCAGGACTTTGTTGCATTGTGGTGAATTTGTTCTCCGTTTTGAATAGGTTAAAATTAGGGACTCGCTGATATTTGCCTCAGAAAATTGTTTACAGAGGGGTTTTTTGCACCTCTCATGCTGAAAAAAATTAAAAGTGGGCATGAAAAGGAGTTGCCTGTCACACCTGAGTGAGACACATCCCTGCGCTCTGCCCTACCCCTGTTCCTGGGCTTTGCAGGCCTGTAAACATCTCTTGCAGGAAATCCCCGTCCCTTACACACACCGTGTGTATTTGGCCTCTTACAACATATTAAACAGCCCCTGTAAGAAAATGGATGAATTATTGATTCATAATCCAGGGGAGGACAGGGGGAATGGAGAGAATATTCCATGATGTGGTGCAGCCAGCACAGATTTCAGTGGGATGCCTGGGTGAGCAGCCACGGAGGGAACCCCGTGGTTCGTGGCACTTTGGGTGGATCTCAGGCACTTTCTTGCTCACTGTGGTTATCTCACCCAGGTTTTGAGCCAAAGCTGATACAAAAGCTTCGACAAATTATTTAAGTGAGAAGTTCAGCTCTGCCTTTAAATGGAAACTGAAATTCCTTCCTTGCTGTAAATCCAAGCCAAGGGGAGATCCAGGCTTTCCTGCTTCATTTTGATCTCTTCGTAGGATTCATTGACTGATCAATTTTTTTCCAATAAATTATTCCTTTTGGCTGGGAGGGGAGTCCTTTGTCTTCCACACCACTCTGGATTTTCCCACCTCAGATAATCTCGTTAGAGCTCATTCCTGCATGGCCTGAGGGCTTTGTACATAAATATTGCCTCCAACTGACCACAGGTAGATTATCAAGCAAGGCAAAAAGTCAAGAAAAGCAATAATTCTGTCCACTTGGAAAAAAATGGCAACTGCAAGATGTGGATCTCCCTCTTTTTGTATCTTTTTCTACCTTTTTAGAGCTCCTTTTCTGTGTGTGTGGACGAAGGTCAAAGCCCATTTTGTCCAACAGCGCCGACTTTTGTGCTTTGTTTTGTGTCAACGCCGTGTTATCAGTCCTTTTCCTTTGACTGAAGTGGAACATCAAACTGAAAATCGCTCCTTCATCTCTTACACTGTGAGCCAGGGAGAAAAATCTTTACACTTTTTAGGAAATAATTGGGCAATGCTCTAACAGGACCTCCTGAGAAAATCGTGGTAACAGGCTGCCATGGGCTTTGAGAGCAGAAAGGAGAAAATTGTTTCATGAAAGCCTTTAAACAGTTGTATCTGCAGCCTTCAGGTGGACGGATTTCATGTGGGCAGCGAGGAATAAATCAGGCTCTTACATAATTTTTGCAGTCTGTATTGTTCCTGTCCCAGGCTCTACAGTTCTGCAGATCATTTGGAGCGTTTCAAAACTCGAAGTTATTTTTAGCCCCCAAGAAGTCGCTTCTACGTAAATAGTTGTTGCTAATGTATTATAAACTAGGATTAGCTTAATTAGGGACTTCACAGGAAAGTAATGACTATTTAAGCCCTGAAAACCAGCTAATTATTTTGTATCACATTGTTGCTAACGCTGTCCTCAGTCCTTCTTAAGGTGCCTGTTCAAGAAGATGGATGGCAGACATGCTAATTAACAGATTTCTTGCCATCATGTTACCACTTTTTATAAGATGTTAAAATTCCTCTTTTATGTAACACTTGAGATATATTTATATATATATATATATATATACATTGCTGCTCAGGTTATTTGACAGCCTGATTCAGTGCTTTTTTAAGGTTACATCACCATCAAAGTTGCTGGAAGAGCTGCTCAACATCCAACAGTGATTTCTCCCCTCTCTGCTCTGCTGGAAAAGCCAATATTTTCAGTATTTCTGCCACAAATTGTCATAAATTCCTTCTATTTGTATTACTCCATCACAATCCATTTGAAAGTGTTAAATGAATCCAAATTAATAAGGGGAATTTGAGGATCTAAGCTTCCTAGGGGAAAAACCCCTTCAACAGCATCTGAAGCCCCTCTGGAGCATCCCTTCCCAGCTGTCCTTTTCCTGCCACTCCACCTGTTGGGGCTTATGTTAAATACCAGGAGATAGGGATGGGAAGCCCATAAAATCCACATTTTATAGTGAATGAAGACATTTAATTTATGGCAGCTTTCTTTAACTAGTGTTTGGAACAATACAGAATACCCAGCATTTAATTCTTATCTGTGTTTCCCCTTTTTTCTAGCTGCTAGTTGCCTTTTCTTTAAAATCACCTTTTACTTTTCAATTCCTCTGTTCACACCTTTCATAATTTGTACTTTCTTCACTGTGGCAGCCTCTGCACATCCCATTCCTTCACCAGCTTCCCATGCATTCCCACACATCATCTCCACATTCCAAGATCCCACTGGTGGGTTTGCAATTAATGACTCAATTTATCCTGCCACACCAACTCTCACAAAGTGACGACAACCGGTTCCTGACTGGAGTCCTGATTTCCATAAAAGAGCCCTGGAACTGCAGCAGATGAATTCTCAGCTCTGCTTTTAACTGGCACTCCGGCTCATCCTAAATTTCCCCTGGTGTTAGTCAATGGAAGTCCTGCCTTGGAAAGGGAATAAAATGGATAAATGCAGAGATCCAGAATACAAAGGTATTCATCTCAGTAAATACAAATATCTCTGTTTCAGCCTGAAGGGTGCAAGCCCATGGATCCTGCTGCAGAGCAAGGGGCTGACAGGAAATGATCACAGAGTTATCAAGCATCCAGGCAGTGGCTGCTGTTAGACATTGTCAAATCCAAATTATTGAGCTTCATCAGAGAGCTGCTGCCTTTAAAAGGATCCCTGGGAGCGAAGGCCCTTCTCTGAGGACTGAGAACATTCCAGTTCTGCAGCATCCCTGCTCCGGCTTTTTCTCCATCTGAAATTTCACATGGTGTCACCTGATCTCATCACAGCTTGGTAATGCTGGCTCCAGAAGGAATCTCCCACAGAAAATGGGAGCTCCTACACCTGGAAATGCTGGAAATGCTCATGAATTACAGCCCCAGCCAGCACCGAGCGGCTCCGGCTCTGCGGGAAAGGCTCTGAAGGGACAGAAATTCCATTTTTATTTTCATTTCATACCAGGGGCGTCCTCAGGATTGTCCCAAGCACTTGAAGGAACATTAAAGGGAGGGGGGCGTCACAAAGAAATCTCTTTCTTTCCTTCTCAGAGACACAGCCAGGCAGCAATGACACCTTCTGTGGCAAGTGAGCCCAGGGACAGCCCTTTCTTCATACCCTGAGGTCAATCCTTTAGGTAAATTTACCCCTGAGGTCAATTCTTGCAGGTGAGAGCCCCTGAGCAGCCCTTGGAGAAGTTCTCAGCTGTGTGTGCACGTAGGGAACTCCGCACATGGAGCACACTCCTGTTCTCCTCTGACATTCCCATCACTGGGTGTCACTGTCACTTACTGCTGTCATAACTGGATGGTCCTTAATTTTATGTTCAATATTTTGATCCTCATCAATATCATCTCCAGGGTCCTCCTAAAGCCAGTTCTGCACCCCAGGGAGCCCTGGCAGAGCACCTTGGCTATGGACCCTCCTCAGGTGCTTCCTCTGCTTGATAAAACACTTAATTTTTTTAAGTCTCTTATTGACATTGTGATCCCAAGAGCACAGTGGGAGTTAAATATTTGCTTGTTATAATTGCACATTTCACACGCTGGAAGCAATTTCTGGATTTTATCCCTGGTACCATATTCTGCACCAGAACTGAAACATTGTGATGGAAATTACTTACATTTTAAGTATGTCTGAATTACAGATGATCCAAAAAAAAATCAGTTTAAATGTGGTTTTTGGAGAAAAAAGTAAATGTGGTGCTGTGATCTCTTTTGTAAAATAACTTTTCATGTCACCACCAAAGTTTGTTCGTGGCCTAAAAGTCCCGCATGGTAAAACCATGGCTACAGAATGTGGCCTTTCAAAGAAACATTAGATGAGATGAAAAATATCACATCAGCTTTCAGAAGAGAAATCTGAAAAGAACTTGGAAAAATAAAAGCATTTCCAAGTCAAATATTTGAGATGAAGTGTTACCCATGGGAGCTTTCTTCATAAATACATAAAAGCAGCTTTTGGGGAATGCCCATAATTGCTGCATTACATATTCCTGCACTTGGAAAACTGATGCTTGAGTTTGAAAATAAATCAATTTGGGCTTTTGCAAGAGGGAGAGGAAGAAAATATGTTTGTGTTGGGCTGCAGTAATTACTGGAGTGCAGCAGCAACTTTGGGGCTTTAGTAAGAGAAGGACTTTTGTCCCCGAGCACAACTGCACCCCAAAACCGGGACAAACGGGACACGAGGAAGGCAATTCCATGGGATGTGGATGTGCTGCTGAGCTCCCCCTTGCCCAGGGGTATATTTAGATCTGCAGGGGATGCTCTGAGGGATCACAAGGTGAGCCAGGAGTGGAACTGGAGCTGGATGCTGACCGCGGAGGGGACACGCAGAGAGCACGGCGCAGTCTGATGGGAGGGGAAGGGAAGGAGAACAAAGGCACCACAGGGACAGAGGTCAGGCCCTGAGGCCCTGAGGAGGAGCAGGTGTGGGCCGGGCAGCACGGAGAGAGCAGCTGAATAAAGGACAGGGAGCACAGCACGCCCAGAGCAGGAGTTACTTCAAAGGAAAGCCTCTCCTCTCATCCTGACAAAAGGTTCCGTGTGTGCAGCCCTGCAAAGGGAAGCGCTGCGAGCTGATGGATGGGGCCCGGAGCTGGGCAGGAGGTCACCCCAGCAGCAGCTGCTGCCAGATCCTGACCTGCCCCTGTCCTGCCCCACTCCTCCTCCGAACCTCCCTCCTGCTCCTGGAGCATCCTCAGTGCTGCTCCTCACCCAGCTCACCCAGGCTGCCCTAATTCCACACAGGAATGTCCGGCTGGTGGGAAGGGTTAGGGCTGTGTCAGCCCTGGCACTGCTTCCTATGGATGCTGAAAAAGCTCCAGCAGAGAATTTCTTCAGCTCTCTGCAGCATTTTTGGGAGAGTTCTGTCTTTCCCATGCAAGTAACTCAAAACAATGTTACAGTTTTGTAAACTTCTTGCAGTTGCAGGTTGTTTTGCAGGATTGTTATGGTTCTAACCAGAAAAACACTCAGAGATGGGTGTCTTAGAACTTGACCAATCCCCTTAAGGGGTGGATGGCAAAAACCAATTACCTTATGCCATTTAACACACCTTGTGAACTAACACATAAAAGCCTTCTGAGAGTTCATTAAAGCACTTCCATCTATCCCTGAGCCTGGACTTTGCGTCGTTTCTCTGCTCGTCCGTGGGGAAAACAGCGACCCTTCCCCTCACAAGTTACAGGTGATATTAGTCATACATGGGCAGTGTCGGGGGGGTTGTGAGCTCATCATGGTACCTTGGAAATATCCATTGGATTTATCAAATGGATCCTGACCTGTCCTGTGAAAGGCTCTTGGCGTGCTCAGCCTTTTCCCTGCTAATCCTGCACATCTGAGGCACGGGGCTCCCTTTAAACTGGTTTGCAGACACAATTGATTGATCCTGCTGCTGTTCCTTCTTTGAGTCGCTCAGGCAAATTCCAAACAGAAAAATCCGGTTTCAAATCCAGTGAAATAGTTGTGGGGTTTTTTTAATGGTGTCCTGCCAGACTGTGTAATAATTCTGCCCTCCTCCTTCCAAATCTCCCCAGTTTTGCTCATTCCCTTCCAGGCTGGTGTGGCTAATCCTGGTGCAGATGCCAGGAATCTCTGATCATGTGCAATGTTAAGGTTTCTTATTAAATCTTCCAAATATTACATGCAGGGCCATCCCTTCGTGAGAATTCTGGGAATGTTAAGAAGAAATTTCAAAAGCTACTGAAAACAATAGCTATTGACAACCAGCACAACTCATTGCATATTTGTTTACAGCTTTATACCTATATGTGAACTTTCAAACTCATTTATTGGCTTTAGTGACATGAATAACCAAGGGCATGATTTATAATGATTTGTCATCTGGTATTAGATTATAAAAAATTTAATTAATTTTTCATTAGCCACAGTTAATGATGGGTTTGTTAAGCATCTTGAGGTGAAGCCAAGAGCTATTAGCTGTATTAAGGACCAGTTTCAAGAAAATTACTCCTTTTATAATCCCCAAAATGAGTTACAATGTTATTTTCCCCTTTCAGAAAACTGGTTTAAGCTATATAGATATATTAAAATCTATACAGAAGTCAGACTTTGAGGCAAACTGACCATATAATAACAATTATTGACCAATTTTTCCACCCATTAAAATGAGATCAAACTTCTTGAGGGTACTTAAAAATCAACACATTGGTTTATCATGTAGCAAAGGACTGAACTAGAATGGGTGACTATTTGCAGGAATTCGCTGCCACAGGGCTTCTGTTTATTGTCTCAACTGTTTATCTTATGAAAAGATAAATTAGGGTTGGAAAAATTAATTGAAAATATAATTTGATTGAAAAATTCCTTTGTCCTGCTCTGGGGCCTGTACTGGGTGGGAAGGCTGAGCATGGCAGTGGTTGTTGGGGAAGGATCCATGACTCAGAGAAAAGAACAAGAGATACCTGTGAGTAATCAACGTGGAAAAGTGTGGGGGGAAAAAATGGAAATTGAAATTATTTTCCTAGCAAGCTTTCTTTTGATTTCCAGAAAGAGGGAATACATTAGAAATTAAATGAAAATTTTAAAAATAAGTGTCTAAACATAGAGTGCTGCGAGATGAATAGTCTTAAAGCTTATTTTAAACAGGTGGGAGGACCAGGCCTATGGAAATCACTGGGAAACGTGCACAGAAACTCCAAACCCTGTGGCTTTGAACAGGAGTTCAGAAACCTTAATTTTTGCCTCAACTTTAGCCATCCTTGACCATAATCTACATTTGATAGAAATGTATTTAACTGATGTATGAGGTATCGGGGTATGGCTGTGGCTGCCCCATGCCTGGGAGTGTCCAAGGCCGGGTTGGACGGGGCTGGGAGCAACCTGGGATAGTGGAAGGTGGATGACTGGATGGTGCCTTCCAATCCAAACCATTCTCTGATCCCATTTTACGATTCTGTGATATTTCCTGAGACTGGGAATGGAATTATTTATTTCCTAAGCCAGGGGGCTGCAATTAGACGGGCTTTTTAAGGTGCCTTCCAACCCAAGCCACTCCGGGATTCTGTGACACAAAGCAGATAAGCAGCAATATCTGGATGCTCACTGATCCTCCTGTTTGCCCGCATCTCCCCGTGTGAGGATGACCCCAAGCAGCCCTCTGAGCTCAGCGCAGCTCCCGGCAGCGTGCTCAGCACACAGCGTGTCCCTGCCCCACTCCATCCTGGAGAGGCAGCGTTTCACCGAGAGCAACAACAGGCACTTTAAAAGGATAAAGAGAAGTGCAAGACCCTCTAAATGTCTTGCCCGAGGCAATCTGTTTCCTTTCACAGGATTGTTCAGGAAACAGGGCTGCTCTTAGCGCTTCCCATCGGCGCCGCTCGATCAGGGCACAATTCTCACCCCAGATCCGTGCAGAGAGCCCACAAACTCCGGTGGCTGCTGCAGTCCCATCACAGCCGCGCCTCCTGCATGTCCCAGCCTCTCTGCCCTTCCCATGGGATCATACAGACACCCACCATGAGCTCTGCCAACCCTGCCATGAGCTCTGCCAACCCCACCCTGAGCTCTGCCAACCCCGCCATGAGCTCTGCCAACCCCACCACAACCTCTGCCAACCCCACCCTGAGCTCTGCCAACCCCACCACAACCTCTGCCAACACCACCACAACCTCTGCCAACCCTGCCATGAGCTCTCCCAACCCCGCCATGAGCTCTGCCAACCCCACCCTGAGCTCTGTCAGCCCCCCCACAACCTCTGCCAACCCCACCACGACCTCTTCTCAACGCTCAGTGCGGATCCTACGCCCCTGCAGCACCTGTGTTACCAAATCCCACCCCAAAATTAAGGGCAGGAGCCACCCCTGAGTCCCTGCAGGGGTAGAACGTGAGTTTGCAGAACCCTGGAGCACCAGGCACGGGGTCCCCTCTTGGCAGGGCATCCCTTCCAGACACTCTGCTTAGATTTGCTTCTGAAACAACCACCTTCAAACTATTCTGAAATGATTAAACATATTCCTCCACCTTCCCCTTGATTCTTCAAGCTGATGAAATCCATATATCTGTGTCTGGCCAATACAAACACGTAATCAATGTGAATTATAAGGCACAAAGCATCTGAGTGGAAAGTTTGCTCCTCACAGCTCTTCAGTACACAGGTACCTTGGCACACGGGACTGGAAGGAGCAGAAGTTGAGGTGCACAAATTACCCTGACCCTGGCCTGTCTCACCATCTCTGTGTTCGATGACACAGCCTTAATAACCCTCCTTTACCTCAGGACTTTGCAGGAGTGGAGGTGTTGCTGAAACTCTGCAGGATTAGAGGAAAGTCCTGGTGACCTGTCTTATTAAAATTGTTGGGTTCTACTGCTCCTGTTAGCAACAGTGGGTGTCTGTCCTTTGTTAATCAGCCTTTACTGAATACTACAGTGGAAAGAAAGAAATGGCAGATTTCACAGCTGAGCAGAAATAGGGGAAATGTGATGGAGCCTCCTGGGTCTGTACTGAGCTCTCATGGGCCTGGAAAGGGAATGTAGGACACAGCACCTCTGAAAAAGCAGCAGATCTTCACCTTCCATGTGTCCTCTCCAAATTTCCTTGCACCTCTGCACCCCACAGCTCCCATGGCCCAGCGGGGAGTTTTTCTGGTGCAGACGAGTAAATTCCAACAACTCTGGCTGCTTCAAAGAGAAATTGCTGAAGCTCTGGTGGAAACAGATTCCAGCTGGTTCTAATGAAGTGGTGTTCTGTCCAACAACGCTGGGCAGGAGCTGTGCCCGTGCGTCCATTCAGGGAACAGAAGGATGCTACACGACCGCTCAGGACTGACTGGATTGCACAGATGTCAGACACAAACTAGTACAATGTCCTCAGGGAGGGGGAAATCATTTTATGACCTATAAACCACACAAAAGAGCAAAATCAGAGGCCATTGCAGATGAAGATGGAGAAAATGTGCACTGCTAAACTCCCAGCCCGATGTGCTGTCTGCATATTCCAAACCGGAGGACTAAATTTAGCAGCCCTGCCAAAATGACAGCGCAGAGATTGGAAACATGTCCCCAGTGCTGGGGATGCGTTTGGCACTGTCCCTCTCACACAACCCATCAGCTGGGGACAGGGCCGTGGTGTGCCATGGCCAGCACTTCCCAGAACGTGTCAGGGCACGGAGGGATGGGAGGAAAAACCCCGGCAGCGGCACCAGCACTGCTGTGGGGATTTGTCACGGTGACACCGGCGGTACGGAGAGTCCTACATCGTAATGATTGGTTTACAATAAAAATTACTTCAAATGCTGGATCAGGAGAAGGATGGTTCAGTCCATCAAATCACTGTCAGCTGCAAATTAGGCTGCCCATCCCTAGGCAATGGAGAACATAATTGGCTTTGTCCATGGCTGGGTTTATTTTTATCTGTTCTGTTAAAGTCAGGCTCTTGCTCACTCACGCTGGCACAAACAGAGAGAAAAGGCCTTGGTGCAGAAAGGCTTTTCTGTTCCTTCCACCTGCAATAAATGGGGCAAGTTACTCTTGGATTGCTAAAATTAGCCAAGGATTCTTTGAGGGACTACTTTGTGTCAGAGCCAGGTTACCTGTGTGGGAGAAAGTAGGAACAAAGGGTGTTTTGGTGAGGACAAATGGACTTCCAGGAGCCTTAGACTGAAACCACCTCCCAACCCGAGCAGCCAGGGCTCTAATCCAGTCCTCGGGGTTACACAAGAGAGGCTGGAGGAGGTGGGAACCTTCACTAGTCCTGTCAGGCTCACAGTAACTCCAAAACCTGCGATAACTCCCTGCAGACAGGATGGAAATGCGCACGCCTCCCGCCTCCCTTCCCGGGACTGATCATCCCAACACCGCCAGGCGCTGCTCCCAAATGTGCTAATGTGAGACGAGGTTAGGACTGAAATAACCAGCAGCAGACTTCGCTGGGACTGCATGAGGAACTCAAACCCCTCACTACTCCCAAAGTGCCAGGGATTATGGCTTTTGCTGCCGGGAACACCTGTACCACAGGCTGGGAGCGGAAGGAGTCTCCATCCCCGGCGTGACTGCCAGACAGCCGAGACTTCCCAACTCTCCCTCAGATTCCTAAAGCTGAATATAAACTCCAAATATCCCTCTCTGCTCCACTCCCTGTGCACAAATTGAAGACCATGCCCTTCCCTGGGTGGCAGAGCTTTGTTAACACATTTCCCTGACACTGCAGGGGACAGAGAGACTCCAAAAGGGAGAAAATCCACTGAAAAAATAAATATAGCTGACTAAGTAGGAGGGGGAACAATGTCTGTCATCTTAACCTGTCTGTCATCCTAACCCAGAGAATTCTCTGCTCTACTTACTTGGCTCTGCCTTTATCCCCCTCCAACTTTAGGGCATTTGAGCAGCACCTGGGTACCTGGGAAATCCTCTGCTGTGCTAAAGGCTTGGCTGAGAAATAAAGGAATGCAGGCAGAGGGAAGGTTTCGTTCAACTTCATGTTGCACCAAGTACAAAGGAACTGTCTCTGAGTAACTCACAGGATTGTGTTCATCAGCAAAGGCCAGTAATTCAGAGGGACAGCAAACAGGAGACCTCTGTAAGGTACAAATGGCTGTAAGGAATTAATAATTATTTACTGTCCACCTACTCCTCTGGGTTTGTGTCCCAGTTTTGACCACCCTTGCCTTGCTGAATGTGCACGGATGGCAGAAATTATGGCACAGCCAGGAGCTGCTGCAACCTGAAGTGTGAAGCAAAGGATGAAAAAAAAATGTTTAAGAAGATGCATGAAATAATAATCAAGGCTCATGAAGAGCTAGTGAAAGGTAATGTTGTTATTGTGATTACTGTTGTTGTTGTTTTTGTTCTTGGTGGTAGTGATGATGATGATGAATGTTGTTGTTATCATTATTATTATTAAGTAGGTGAAAACCACACAGAGCAAGAGGTTTGCATCTCATCCCGGGCTGGGAGGCAGCTCTGTCTGTTGCTGGTGCCTCAAATCCTTCTCAAAATAATACAAATAATTCTGGCATACCTAAAACCCCTGCTCTAACCTGAGCAAATCCAGCACCCTGAGGTATGCCAGGCCTGGGAGCTCTGTGGCTCAGGGCTGCTGCAGATGGGCTCAGGGTGGGTTTGCCCTGATAAGGCTCTCACGTGACAGTGCCTTTGGGTTGTCAGCAAAAGTCCTGCAGATTAGTGTCCCCTGAAATCTCCCTAAGCAGCTTTGATGCCCTCAAATGTGCTTGCTGAGGCTCACTGGGAAGGCTGCACGAGACAAAACATTAATTATTAGTGCAAAAATAGAACTTCCTTTTATAATTCCGATTACCGCGCGCTTCTCCACTCGGGATGAGCCGGCGAGAACTTCACTCGTTTTTCTAAAGTCTGGAAAGAAATTCAGAATGTGACCCTGCTCAAAACTGCAAAATGAAAATCAGAAGCAAAAGGCTTGTACCTTTCCCTGTAATTGAATCCAGCTGGCCTCCTTCTACCCTGCCTTGCAGTCATTTACAGATATGCAAATGGAGGGAAAAAATGGTGCTGTTTGCATCTGCATTGCACACCACAAAATCAGACAATGCCTCTGTTCTCACAGGTTTTCAGCAGTTTTGCCATTCTGCTGCTTTTTTTTTGGTCCAGTTCAACAGTAAAATGTGTTTTAGCTATGTATTTAAAATAAAGAAATCATTCTCTGCCTGGGTAATCCTGGTGTCCCTTTGACAACCTGAAAACTTTAACATCTACAGGGTTTTCAGGGTGCAGAAGAGCAAGGAGAGGTGGGAATGGAGCCCTGGCAGGGAGTTCCAGAGGGCCTCATCTCCCTTGTGTATTTAAGCTGGAAAATCGTTCAAGTTTGAGGGACTCTTCCATGGCCTTTACGTAAGGCTGGCCCCAAATGGCTCCATCAGGAATGGATTCTCCCCAAAAACTACTGCTTAAGTGGCAAAATAAAAGATTACATTTCAAGCAGCACAACTTCACAACTTAACAATGCTACCTTTAAAAATTAAATGAGCAAGGAAAACAATTTTGCACTAAATCCCACCTAAAGTCCCTAAGAAGTTGCTGCAGCAAGGAGTCGGTTTAGCAGATGGGGTACAACCCTGAAACCAGTTAGGGGATTATTTGGGGCAAATATCAAACACCAAATGTTGGATCTGCCTCTGCAGCTCCTCTGGAAAAATAATGGAAGTGGCCTGTTAAAATTAGTAACCTTTGGGAGAACTGTATAAGAATTGAGCTGAATTTATTAGGCACTGACATGGGGTTGTAGGCATGAAGAGAGGGAATCACAGGTAGATTCACACTTTGGTCACTGCTTGGAAGCTTTTCTGTGTAAAGTTTTTGTTTCTCCAGTGCCCTGCATGGAGGGAATCCTTGGCACTCCCACAGTGTAAATTATAATTATTATTAATCCTCATGTTAGAATATTTCCACCTTCAAAGTAACCTCTGTGGGAAAGTGCAGAAGCCTGCTGAGTGGTAAAAACAGCTGCTCTAAACCTATTTCCATTGATTTTTTTTTTCCCTAAAAGGGTTAACACAGTAAAACACAATTAGCCTTGAATTATCCTGGATTTGTTGTATATTTAACTTGAAACATTAACATCACCTCGGCTGCACCCTTCGCAGAGGCACCATTTCACTTCAGCCTTTCACTTTACCCCTTGATATCGCTCAGCGAGGAGGGAAGGACAAATCAGACAGCACCAGCTCGAAAATATGCTCAGAATTCAGCAGCCTGATCGCTGCTGACCACCCAGAGGCCAGGTGTGACACATATTTATGGCCTTGATTTTAAACCAATATCCGTTCATTTCATTCATGAGCCCGCTGCATGTTTTATTTTGACAGTTCCACCGTGGTGTTCCTGCAGTCTTCTGGCCATAAACTGCTCACAGCGGGACGTGGAGCTTATTACTCGGTGTGTGGGCACCGAGCACCCCACAAGCTGATGAACTATGGGCAATTTATTCATTGGGTTTTAAGCCCAGTTAAATCAACAGCTAAAGGGGAGCCTCGCTCACACTGCCTGGAACTGCAAACATTTGATGCTGCAAAAGGGGAGAGGAAATTGTTACGGATTTTGCATTCCAGCATTACACTCATGCCCAAGATTTTATCTCTATTCAGGAGCCCCAATGCTCAGAGCTTGCTGTAAATCTGCTTATTTGAGTTTTTTTTCCTCCAGTTCCGGTTGCTGGAAGGTGACTTCCCAAGGAGCTGGTATTTCCCAGCTATCCTGCCAGCCAGAGAGAGATGGATGGTGCAGAAAGAGAGAAAATGAATGGAAAACAAAAACCATAAACACAAGAACCTTCAAAAATTGAAGATGTGCAAAATAATCCAAGAATGCAGGTTTGCAGGCATATGGGTGTTCGTGTATCCATATATCCATGTATTTACTTCCAAGATGATGTTTTCAGCCAATTTCATGAATTCAGGGCCTGGATATAAAATGCCCAGAACATGACTTGGCCGTGTTGATCCAGAAACCTTCAGTTCTTTCACGTGACATTTTTTATGTCATTGTTTCTGTTGGAATCTGGTTCCAAATCTGCTTTTAATTGAATTTTCCTCCTGTGTTTATTGACAATATATTTATTTTAAGGAGTGCAGTATATGGTCACAAACAATTTGTCCCTCAACATGAACAGCCACAAGACTGTGGGGTTGTGACCTCCTTAGCCAGTCTCTGCCATCCTCTCCATCACAAACATCTTTCTAATATTTGATATCAATCTTTCTAGTTCCAAATTAAGGCCAACTTCTTGTTTTCTCTCTGATGTTATTTGTACAGAGAAAAGCATTCCCTTTATTTTTCAACATATTTTTGTATCATTCAGAAGTACTGTCATGTTCCCTCTACTCTTCCATTCAGAACTATCCCAATTTACTCTTGCCTGATGAGTCTGACTTCCTTGACCTCTGATCTTCTTTGTACATCCCCATGTAATGACTCCCTGGATGCAGTGATCAAAAATGGCAGTTCCCAAAGTTCCTGGTGAAAGAAATTTCGTCTTTTGTAAAAAGGTAAAAAACCTCAAAATTTGGAAACCAGCAATTCTCCTCTTCAACAGGATTGTATCAGAGAAGGAAACAGGGAACTGCATGTAAAGTAACCACAGTATTCGATTCTGATGGCAATTTCCAGAAGGATTTCTGGCTGGTGGGAACAAGGGAGAGCAGTGCTCTTCCAGAGGTCACTTAGAGCTGGAGGCTGAGGAAGACACTCAGGTACCTCAGCCCGTTCTGACTCTCACCATCTCATAATTGTAGCATAATAAAAATCCGATGTTAAGTGCCTGCTAACGTGTTAATGCATCATGCACTGGAAACCCAAGTGTTGCAGTATCTGATGTCAGGAGAGACCCACGAGTTCAGGACCCGAATCTCTTTGGCCATTTTTACAGAGGTGCATTAGTCCACGACTTCCATTAGGGATAAGTGAAATGGGAGTGAGTCAGCTCATTGAACTTCCCAGCTGAGCCCATTTCGGTGATGAAAGATCACCTCTCATTCCCAGCTTGGGGCTGCTGTAAAACTTCGGTGGTTGGGAGCAAAACCAAAGGAGGGCAAGGCTTGCAAGAGCAGAGCAGCCATCACTGTCATCATGCCCTCCATGACTGCTGAACTCCCTTTACTAAGAGATTAAATTGACTCTTCATCTCTCTGCCTCTGAACCATCAGGTCTGTCTTCATATCTTAACTGTCCTCAAAGAGGACTCATGGAATCCCAGGATGGTTTGTGTTGGAAGTGATCTTAACGCCCATCCCGTGCCACCTCTGCCATGGGCAGGGACACCTTCCACTGTCCCAGGCTGCTCCAAGCCCCAATGTCCAACCTGGCCTTGGACACTGCCAGGGATCCAGGGGCAGCCACAGCTTCTCTGGGCACCCTGTGCCAGGGCCTGCCCACCCTCCCAGGGAACAATTCCTTCCCAATATCCCATCTAACCCTGCTCTGTGTCAGTGTGAAGCCATTCCCTCTTGCCCTGCCACTCCACCCCCTGTAAATTGTCTCTCTCCATGTTTCCTGTTCGCCCCTTTAGGCCCTGCAAGGCCACAGTGAGGTCACCCCAGAGCTTCTCCTCTCCAGGCTGAACAATCCTAACCCTCCCAGACTTTGCTCCCAGCAGAGCTGCTCCATCCCTGTGATCACCCTGGTGCCTCCTTGGAACCATGCAAGGAGTGGTGGTGCCAGGGATCTTAGGAAAAGGAGGAGAGAGGGAAGTGGAGAAGTAACAGCCGTAAACAGAAAATTCTGGCACCACTGGACTGCGCGGAAGTGACACCATTGACATCACTAAAAGTAGGCTCAAGTCTGATCTGAAAGGCAATTTAGAATATGAGCTTTTCTTTCCAAATGAGCAGTAAGTGCCTTCCTTCACCCAGAACTCGGTGCTTTCTATTACATTTTAAATTGATTGGCTTTATGGCCCAGTCCTGGGGAATTGCCCTAGCATGATCTCGTCTGGCTCGTGTTTCTAATTCTGGCAACTCTAAATCCAGATGCCCTGAAAATCCATGCTGTTGCTTACAGCACATACTGGAGGCTAATCTCCATTTTTGTGTACCCGGGCAAAATACAGGAATTGGGATGTATGGAAGATTAACCCACAAGGTGAAAAGGAAAGAAAGCCAAAGGAGAAATTGCAACAGAAAATGTTCACATGCAGAGTGTGGAGGTGTCAAAATAAACCACAACCATTATTCCACAACAAGAATTCTAACAGTATTTTTGCATTATCTACGATTTTTTTCTAATGGGAGCAATGAAGCTGCCATCTACAGGTGTGTCCTGCCACCGGGGTCTGCAGGCAACGGATGGAGAGATTCAGAAAACACAATTCCAAGCCCATGCTCTTCCTTTGTGTGGTCCATGTTCAGCCTCATTTAGGACATTAAAACCTCCACTTGGGCTCCCAGGTGATAGGAATTCTCTCCACAGAATAAAAAGGGTTAAAAAAGGTGCAGCACGTTGTCATGATGGAGGACAGGAGACTGTGGACAGGTGGAGGTCGGACTCTTCTCCCAGGTACCAGGTGACAGAACAAGAAGAAACAGCTTTTAGCTGTGCCAGGAGAGGTTTAGATCAGATATTATGGAAAATTTCTTCACCAAAAGGGTTGTCAAGCACTGGAAGAGGCTGCTCAGGGAAGTGGTGGCATCACCATTCCTGTAACTGATCAAAAAATGTCGTGATGTCCATTAGGGACATGGTTTAGTGCTGGGTTAATGGTTGGACTCGACGATCTTAGAGATCTTTTCCAAGACAAACAATTCCATGATTCCGGGATGTGGCTGCAGAGCTGCCTCTCTGAAGGATGGGCAGGGCTGGAGGAGCCCTCTCAGTGCTGGAGGGTGCCTCGTAACTCTCACTTGGGTGGGAACACATCACCCTCAGGGCATTACTCTGCCCTGCATCCATGAAATTCCAGCTGCTGCCAGAGGAAGCTGTGCGTGCCCAACCAGGGCTGTGAATCATCCCAGGAAAGGCCGAGGAGAAGGTCGTATATAAGTGGAGTGTGGAGTTTTTCTGACACTGGCTGTAATAAATATCAGCACATTCAGACAAAATTTGTGGGCTTACGTGCCTGAAGGGACAAAAAAGCTACAGCTGAGTGTGGTTCACTAGAAGGAAATATCCAAGGCTGTTGAAACATTAGATAAAAAACTGATCTTGAAATGTCAGGAATCAGTGAGGATAACAACTGTCAATTCTGTCCAATAAAACCTCCCTTTTATTTTGCCTGCTTTTCTCCTTTATTTTTAATAACCACCCATAAAAAATGCTGTACTCACAATTTGCTGGTATTTGCTGTTCTGTTTTAATGCTGTCTATTAGTTCTTCCCTCCTCTCCTTTTCATATTTACACATATCATCAAAATGCTGGGCAAAATTTCTCTGCTGGAAGAAAAAAAATCCCATGAGCTCAAACCAATTATAAAGAACTTGCTACTGAGGGCATGGCTGGGCTCTCTGTGCAGCTCCAGTGTCCCATTGAGCTTCAAGTAGCTGAGGACACTTTTGTGTTACAAATAATCCATGTTAATATAATTTGGTGCATTGTCATTTCTTAACTTCACCAGGAAATTGCACAACTGTCCTGAAAAAAAAAATCAACAGTTGTGCCTTAATAAATAACTGATAATGAGGTGACTGAGAAAAATTGTGGCCAGGAGCATCAGTTTGACAGAAGCTTCTCCAGCCTGAAGGATTCCAGCTGGAAAAGCCCAGTTTAAAAGTCTTACACTTCCTCCATTTCATGTGCACTCACCAGTGCTTATGCAGCTCAAATAATCTGTGCTTGTGCTTTACATATGGCCTGGTAAATGCCAGCAGTGTATGGGAAACAGGACCCAGCCCTCAGCAGAGCAGCCAGAACGGGATGAAGGGACCTCAGCAGCACCTGAGCCTAGGGTTGAGCCCTCCCAGTGCAAACAGGACCCTCCAGCAGTCAGGGAAACCCCTGCAGTGGCTTGAGGGGGACAGGACAACCCCCCAGTCCAATTTGGGATCACTTGAAGTGAGGCTGAGCTGTTGACGCATCAGCAAGAGAGGTTGTGGTCCCTAAAACACCACTGGGACAACGTGACAGAGATTTAACAGAAATAGTCTCCTCCAGAGAAGGACCACAGGTAAATTCCAGCTGATGATTATGTTTCTCTGTCTGTGTCTGATAAATTAATTAAGGAACAGAGAGGGAATAAGAAAAGCGAAGCCTCATAAACTGCTTCACTAACTGCTGCACAGACAAGACTCTCAATTCTGATTTCCCTCGATCAACACTTTCAAAAACACTAAAGTATCTTCTTGAATAATTTCTAATATAGAAACCCAAGAATATTTGAAAAGCTCCCTAAAAATAAAAGGGGGAGGGGAACCTCAATATTGAATATGAAGACACTGTGCAATATAGAAATCTCATGGGGACAAGGAGAGGGGTCATCAGAGCAGGGAAGGAATTTTAAGCTGAGCTTTGAGCCCAGACTAATGGCATGAGCAGACGTCTGCCTCTTGCAGCCTCTGCAGCTGGGAGTGTTTCTGCCCTGAGCCACTCTCTGCGTGCTGGAGAGCTCAGATCTGTGTTCTGCACAGCCCAGCGCCCTGGCCTTCCCTAAATTCCAGGATTTCCATGTTCCACCCAAGGCAGGGAGAGCCATGGGATGTTCCCTCCGAGCCCTGGGCCTTGCCCTGCCCCTGGAGCATCTCTCCCTGGAGCACCTCTCAGCTCTGCCACCGGGTGCGTTTGGGGCTTGTCAGGGATTACGGAGCAGCATATCCCGCTGGTCCCTCCCTGCTCCCCCTGGGCTTCCCACAGGTTCTCCTGCCCCCAGGGCTGGCAGCTGGAAGCCATCCCTGTCCGGGGAGCTGGGGGGAGTGCCCAGGGGGAGCTGGCTTGGCCAGGGTTTTTGGGCAGAAGTGCAGCTGGAGCTGTGTCCAAACCCTCCCGACACTCGGACCCAGCCCCTCCAAACTGTTCCCGGCCTCAACAAAGCACAGCGAGGCGGGAGCAGCTCCCATCTGTGGTAATTACAGCAGAGTTTCCCTCGCCCTTGCACTGTTTACTGCTTTTGCCCTTGCCATGGGTTGCTGAAGGCAGAAACACTATTAAAGCTCGGAATATTTCTTTCTGGGCAGGCAGAGCGAGCTTTGGGAGAAAACTCCCTCTTTTCTCTCCACCATTGCCACTTCTGCTGGGAAGGGAAGGGAAGAGAAGGGGATGGTTCCCACTGCAGGCTGCCTGGAGCACTCAGTGCCTGCTGAGCAGTGACTGCAGCAGGGGGAACGCTCGCCTCCGGTGGAAACAGAACGATTTGAGGATATTTCTGCAAGGTACAATAATTGCCCAAGTATCCTGCTCTAAGTTGGGTCTCTCTCCCTTTTTCTCACAAGGCTGTCACGGGGGAAAGGTGCATTTCAGTGATGACAACTGAGGCTGGTAAGAGGCAGCCGAAGGGCACCTGCCAGCTCCCACCCTGCTGACAGCATCCCCACAGCTCCAGGATGGGCTTTGGCAAGGAAATCGCTCGCTTGCCAATAATAATAATCATCATTAATAACCGAGTGACGTCCTAATCTTGGTTACATCAGCCGTACCCTTCGCTGGAGCTGCTGCCAGTCACACTCACACCGGCCCTGTCCCCAGCAGGGCGTGTGGAGCACAGACAGAAGGGCCGGGAGCTGCTGTGGCTGGAGGGAGACGCAGGGGATGGCCCGCGGTGACTTCTGCCTCCCGGCTGAGGGGACAAGGGGACACGGCCTCGACAAACCCTGGGAGAGCCGCGTCTCTGTGGCGATTTGAGTCTCCTCACCCCTCTGGGAAACTGCGGGGACATAAAGGATGGAGAGGGAGGTGCGGGGCGATCCCCCCTCCTCCTCCTCCTCCCCTGGGCCATCCCGCGGGGCTGCCCCGTGTCACAGCCGGGCGGGGGGCACTGGGGTGTTCGGGGGTCCCGGGGCCGGCCCTGCCTGCGGGGGGGACCCGGCGGGATGTCCGTCCGTCCCCGCAGCGCTCCCCGGTCCGCATTCCAGGGCTACCCCTCCCCAGCCCCACCTCTCCCTCCTCTCTGTCAGCCCCTCTGCACAACCCGACGGCATGAGCCCTGGCAAGGATAACGAGCGATATTCGGTGGCATTTGGGAAGGTTCCAAGGTCAGGGCTCCCCCCTGCGCATCCCGACCCTGCCCCACGGGCTGCATCCATGGGGAAGGGGGGGGGGCGGCCCCCCCAGAACCAGCGGGGTTTGCTCCCTTAGGTCGCTTTCCTGAGTTGCTGCCAAACCCGCTGTGCGAGCTTGTTGCGAGAACAAACTGTTGTGATTCCCCCTTTCGCCCTTTTTCCCCGCCTCCCCCCCATTCCGAACGGGGGGTGTCAGTGCACGGAGCCTGCTGGTACCCCATGTCGCTCCCGCGTCAGAAAATGAATGATGCAGCAATTTAATTAGGAGGGAGCGGTGCGTCCATATTGCACCGGTGGAGGAGAGCTCGGGAGCCGGGGGAAGATGGTGCGTGTCCGCGGGCGCGGAGGCTGCGCCCCTGCCCGCGCAGAGCGGCCCCGGGGCGGCGGGACCCCGCGGGCCCCCCGGGACCTCCCGCCCGCTCCCGCGGCTCTGCCCCTGAACTTTTGGCGACCGAGCCGCGGTTCCAGTTAAGTCTCTCCCGGCCGAGCCACCCTGGGGTGCGGGAGGGGAATTCGGGTTCCGCGCGGAGCGGGGGGTGCGGGATGCCCCGGGAGTTACGCGAAGATCCGCGCGGATGCGTGCGCGGGGATGGGTGGGCGCGGTGTGCGCGCTCGGGGATGTGTGCGCAGGGATGCGCAGGGGTGTGCGCGGGTGCGGACAGCAGGGATGCGCGGGGCTCACCTCCCGCCTGCCCTGCCCGCAGCCCTTCCCTCCCGGCTGCCGGAGCCCCGGGGCAGGCAGAGCCCGCAGCCCCCCGAGCCCCCCGGCTATCTCACCCACCAACTTTCACCCTCGGGCGAACCCGCGCAGCCCTCCCGCTGCGCCCCCCTCCGCGGACCCCCGCGCAGCCCCGTTACCTGCGGCGGCTCCCGGGGCGGGCGGGCAGCGCGCGGTGCTCCGCGGGCGCGGCCCCTCCGCCTCCGCGCACACGCCGGGAGGACGCGGGAGGTGCCGGGTGTCTCCCCGAGGTGTTTGGCGCTGCGGGAAGCTGCGGGCTCCTGGCGAGGCTCGGGGCGGGAGCGGCCCCGGGACGGGCGGGCAGCGGCACCGAGCGGAGGAGGCGCTGGGTGCGGGGGGAGCGGGGCGGCCGGAGCGGGACCCCCGGGCTGCTCCCCGCCGCAGCCCTCGGCTGGCACTCGCAGTCAGAGCAGCTTTGATTTCCTCCAGACTTGGGCTTTTTGTTCCCTTTTTTTTTTCCCTCCTTTTTTTTTTTTTTCTTTTTTTTTTTTTTTTTCAGGAAAGGGGAGGGGGGTGTGCAAATTCTGCCCCATCCCGGCGGCTTTTTCCTCTCTGATTCCTCTCAGGCTTTTTCCTCCCCCATCTGCTCGTTTCCCACTTCCCTTCCTCTCCGCCAACCAGCCCCCACCCTCCCTCTTTAAAAAAAAAAAAAAAAAGAAAGAAAGGAAAAAAAAAAGGCAAGGAAAGAAAAAAAAACTGTGTAGTCAGGGCTTCCCAAATGCGCGCCCCCGACCTGGAGCCGAGCGCGCCCCCTTGGTTTGTTCCCCTTCTTGAAGCTGATTTTCATGACGTGGAGAAGCCTGATCCAGGGCAGGAGCGGCAGCGCACACGCACACACACGCACACACACACACACACACACACATACAGAGCCGCACACGCGGCCCCGCACCCCGCGCACACCCGCGCGCACCCGCGCGCACGCAGCGCACCCGCGCTCCGCCGCCGCGCCCCAGCGCCCGCTCCGCGCTGCCGCTGCCCGGAGAAGGCGGCGGCGGCGGCGGCGCTGGAGCCTGCAGCAGCCCCTCTCCTCCCTCCTCCATTGAGTGTGCCAAACAGCAGCTCTGCATCCTAAAGAAGATCATTGAGGGGCTCATTGCATTCCCAGCACGTTTCAGGCTTGCTTCTTTTTTTTTTTTTTTCTCTTTTTTTTTTTTTTCCTTTTGCCTCAGCTTCAGCAGGAGTAGAGAGAGAGGGAGAGAGAGCCACAGAGAGGGAGAGGCAGAGAGAAACCAGCAATCTTTAAACTCGAGCTTTTTTTTTTTTTCCCCTTCCTTTCTTTTGCCCTTTTTTTTTTTTTTTTTTGGTAACGATGTGCTAAAATCTCTCCTGCAAACCGGTAAGTACAACCTTTCTGGATCCTTTTGTTTCCGCCTAGGGTCAAAGACACCCCCCTCCTCCAAAAAGAAGATATAATAATCCTCCTTATTTATTTTTTTATTTTTATTACAGCCCTTGCAGAAGAGAAAGAACTTAAGTGGCTAATATTTTGCAAAGGAGACAGAGAGATTGATACTGCAATATAGCTCTCATCTCTCTCCCTTCTCCCCAATTAGATGCTGGTTTTAATTGCAGAGGGTATTTCTCTTTTCATGCTTTCAACCATCTCCTCTTTCCCACAGGGGAGGGTTTCATTTGCAAGTTGATCCTAAGGATTTCTGTTCCTCTGGCATTTCTCTCCCCTAAATGCATCCTTCTGCTCTTAAGTTTGCGGATGGGGGGCAATTTTTTCTAGTTCTTACACGAGGAAGGCAAAAAAGGACCTTTTTATTGGGAGATTGAGACTAAAAGCAATGATCGCTCCGAATCATTCTAATGGGCATTTCAGGGATTCAAGGAAGGCTGCATCACCGCCGGTATTATTCCCATCCTTAGCGTTTCCCTGTACCCATACATTTAAAATATCTGGTGAAAGGAAGGGTGAAACCATATGTTGAAGGAGCTGCATCTCATTAGGGCAGTATTATTTTCATCTGATTGGAGAAGAATGGTGTCTTCATTCGGAATCGTGTATAGTAGGATAGAGAATTTATCGGCTGGTAAGTGTCAAGGTATTTTTTTTCTTCCACTTTCAGCTATTTAACCGGGTCTCCTGCTTGGTCCTGGGGGCACAAAATGCCCTAATCCAAGGCAGGCTGAGCGTTTCAATCCTAGGTGCCTCTTCAGCTGTCACTTCCCTTTAGATCTGCTGATCGCATGGGCATGTGCTTTAGAAAGATTAATCATTTCTAAATGCTTTAATCAGCTAAAATGACTAATATGTGGCGTGTATTTACCTGATAATATACCAGTTGCATTAATTCACCGGCGCATTTGCGAGGGGAAGATTTCCTTCCCAATCAGGGTCGTTAACCATTTACTCCGGTAAAGATACTGTGGGGATTTCTGAGGGGAACCGTTCTGCCAGGGACATCAGCAAACCTCGCACATTCCTCGGAACTCGGGTGTGGAATATATCGAGCCGGGAGGGAGGGAGATTCGAGGGTGGAGGTTCAATAACTTTGGGAGTTTGCATGGATGGAGGATGTGGTGCGACACTGGAGATATCTGCCCACTTGGTGTGTGTTCCCCCCCCCGGAGTCAAGGCGGGCTGTGATGGCTCCTGGGCTAAAATTGCACACGGGGATGAGATCCAGGCAGTTCCGAAGCCTGGGAAACGTGGAGAGACGCAACACGTTCAGTGTGCTCGTGGTGCTGTGTGGGGCTGCATGTGCTGTCCTCTTTATAGGTGGCATTTACCACGGGGAGGGGAGGAAGGCAGGCTGCGATCGCGTGATGGAGCCGTCTAACATCTCTGAAGTATAAATCAGGGCAAGGCTCGCCCAGCCGACACCCCTGGAGTTGGTTGGGAACGTCTGCCCAACAATTGCTGAACTTTGCAGGAGCCTGACATGAGTCCAGCAGGTAGGGGCTTAAGGAAAGGAGAGGCGCAGGGCAGAAATACTGAAATCTGCGTTTTTCTTCCCGTTGCAGTTTTGTAAACATCAACAAATTATGAAACCTTCCACGGCAGAGACGCTTCACAAAGGAAGGATGTTGTGGATAATTCTTCTAAGCACAATTGCTCTAGCATGGACTACACCTATTCCCTTGATAGAGGACTCGGAGGAACTGGATGAGCCCTGCTTTGATCCATGTTACTGTGAAGTGAAGGAGAGCCTTTTCCATATACATTGTGACAACAAGGGATTTATAAATATTAGTCAGATAACAGAGTCGTGGTCAAGACCTTTTAAACTTTATCTGCAGAGGAATTCCATGAGGAAATTGTACACCAACAGTTTTCTTCACTTGAACAATGCTGTATCTATTAACCTTGGGAACAATGCACTGCAGGACATTCAGACGGGGGCTTTTAACGGGCTCCGAGTTCTGAAGAGGTTGTATTTGCACGAAAACAAATTGGACATTTTCAGGAACGACACTTTCCTGGGTTTGGAAAGTCTGGAATATCTGCAGGCAGATTACAATGTCATTAAACGGATTGAAAGCGGGGCATTTCGAAACCTAAGTAAATTGAGGGTCCTTATCCTAAATGACAATCTTATCCCCATGCTTCCCACCAATTTATTTAAGTCCGTGTCCTTAACCCACTTGGACTTGCGCGGGAACCGCCTCAAAGTCCTTTCGTACCGCGGGATGTTGGACCACATTGGCAGGAGCCTGATGGAGATCCAGCTGGAGGAGAACCCGTGGAACTGTACGTGCGAGATCGTGCAGCTCAAGAGCTGGCTGGAGCGCATCCCCTACACTGCTCTGGTGGGGGACATCACCTGCGAGACCCCCTTCCACTTCCATGGGAAGGACCTGCGGGAAATCAAGAGAAGCAAGCTCTGCCCCATGCTGTCCGACTCCGAGGTGGAAGCCAGCCTGGGCATCCCTCAGCTGTCCTCCAGCAAGGAGAACGCGTGGCCTACGAAGCCTTCCTCCATGCTGTCCTCCTTCCATTTCACCGCTTCCTCTGTTGAGTACAAAACGTCCAACAAGCAGCCCAAGCCCACCAAGCAGCCCCGGGCGCCCCGGCCTCCCCCGACCCCCCGTGGCCTGTACCCCGGGCCCAACCAACCGCCCGTGGCTGCCTACCAGACCCGGCCCCCCATCCCCATCATCTGCCCCACCGGCTGCTCTTGCAGTTTGCACATCAACGACCTGGGCCTGACGGTCAACTGCAAGGAGCGGGGCTTCCACAACATCTCCGAGCTCCTGCCCAGGCCCTTGAACGCCAAGAAGCTGTACCTGAGCGGGAATTTGATCCAGAAAATCTACCGCTCCGATTTCTGGAATTTTTCCTCCTTGGATCTCTTACACCTGGGGAACAACCGGATCTCCTATGTGCAGGACGGGGCGTTCATCAACCTGCCGAACCTCAAGAGCCTGTACCTGAACGGGAACGACATCGAGCGGCTCACCCCGGGCATGTTCCGGGGCCTGCAGAGTTTGCATTACCTGTACTTCGAGTACAACCTGATCAGGGAAATCCAGCCGGCGGCCTTCAGCCTCATGCCCAACCTGAAGCTCCTCTTCCTCAACGACAACCTGCTCCGCACGCTGCCCACCGACGCCTTCGCCGGCACCTCCCTGGCGCGCCTCAACCTGCGCAACAACCACTTCCTGGCGCTGCCGGTGGCCGGGGTGCTGGAGCACCTGCACGCCATCGTGCAGATCGACCTGAAGCTCAACCCCTGGGACTGCACCTGCGAGCTGGTGCCGCTGAAGCAGTGGCTGGAGGCGCTCAGCTCCGTCAGCGTGGTGGGCGAGGTGCTGTGCGCCAGCCCCGAGCCGCTGGCCCGCCGCGACCTGCGCTCGCTGGAGCTGGCCGCGCTGTGCCCCGCCGCCCTGCGCCCCGCCGCCGCCGCCGCCTCGCCCCCCGCCGCCGCCCCGCCGCCGCCCGCCGCCACCGGCGCGGCCGCCTACGAGCTGCCCCCGGCCGCCGCGGCCGCGGCCGTGCCGCTCTCCGTGCTCATCCTCAGCCTCCTCGTCCTCTTCTTCTCCGCCGTGCTCGTGGCCGCCGGGCTCTTCGCCTTCGTGCTGCGCCGCCGCCGGCGGAAGCTGCCGTTCCGCGGCCCGCGGGCGGAGGCGGCGGACCTGGGCGCGGTGCCGCTGCGCTGCCCGCGGCTCTTCCCCGAGGGCGGCGGCGGCGGCGGCGGGGGCGGCGGCGGCGGGGGGGGCCCCGGGGAGCGGTCCCCGGAGAAGGCGCCCCCGGCGGGCCACGTCTACGACTACATCCCGCACCCGGTGACCCAGATGTGCAACAACCCCATCTACAAGCCGCGGGAGGAGGAGGAGGCGGCGGGCGGCTGTGCCGGCGGCGGCGAGGCGGCCGAGCTGCTGCGGGGCGGCGGCGAGCGCGGCTTCTCCCACCCCGCCGCCCCCGCCGCCGCGCCGGAGCCGGGCAGCAGCTACCGCACCTTGCTGGAGAAGGAGCAGGAGTGGAGCCTGGCCGTGTCCAGCTCGCAGCTCAACACCATCGTGGCCGTGCACCCCCAGCACCCCGCGGGCGGAGGGCTGGCGGCGGGCGCGCTCGGGGCGGCGGCGGCGGGGGGAGCCCCGCGGGACCGCGACCGCCCGCCGCCCTGCGCCGTGGGGTTCGTGGACTGCCTGTACGGCACCGTACCCAAGCTGAAGGAACTGCACGTCCACCCCCCCGGCATGCAATACCCGGACCTGCAGCAGGACGCCAGGCTGAAGGAGACCCTGCTCTTCACGGCCGGCAAGGGCTTCCCGGACCACCAAACCCCCACAAGCGAATACCTCGAGTTAAGGGCCAAACTCCAAACCAAGCCGGATTACCTCGAAGTCCTGGAGAAGACCACGTACCGGTTCTGACCGCCGCCCCGCCGCCCGCCCGGCCCCGCCGCCCGCGAGCAGAGGATACAGCTGTGCGCTCTGCCCCGCCAGATGTGCGCGCTGCTGCGGGGCAGGGCCCTTCTCAGATCAGTTATCGACGAAGTGCCTTCGCAGACTTTTGCCAGCAGATGTTAATCAATCATTATTTTTTATACTGAAACTGAGACTTTGACTGTGCCATGTCTAAAGGTATATTATTATTATATTATTATTATTATTATCGGGGATCTTTGTATTGATCCTGATTAAGTAAATTCTATGTGTGTCTCTTTCTCTCTTTTTTCTTTTCCCTTTTCTTTTATTTTCTTTATTCTTGTTGTTTGTTTTGTTCGTTGGCTCTTTTTTTTGTCTTTTTTTTTTTTCCTTTGGCAGTAAACTTCCTTGATATTTTCCCTTGGAGGGGAGGGGGAGGGAAGATGGCATTTTGTGGCTTGCTTTCTTCTTGCCCACCATGGCACAGATTCTGTACATTTATTTAAAAGAGAAAAAAAATGCAAAGAAGCAAACGAGCGCAGTTTGCTGCATGCCTGGAAACTGCAAGAGGGAAGGGAGGGGAGGGTCTTGCTCGAATGTCTCACTCTTGTCTCTCTCCCTCCCTCGCACGCACACTCACCCTCACCCTCCGCGCACCCCCCGCCAGCCCGGCCCCTCCAGCGGGGTCCGGGGGCCGCGGGGGGAATCCCGGGGGCTGGGGGAAGCCACCCGGAGCCGAGCAGCCCAAAGGATGTCACCACGTGGCGCACACACCTAGGGGATGCTCAGTGACACTTCATCATGACGCCATGGTTTCTTGGAGGACATCCGCACTTTCCTAATAAAAGCGACATGCAAATATACAGAGAAAAAAAAAAAAAGGAAAAAAAAAAAGCTAATGGGCGCCTCTCACTAACAGCTTTGTAGGAAGCACTTTTAATGTTTTCTCTCATGCACCCATACACGCACACGCACACACACACACACACAAAGGTACAACAATGTGCATATATTTATTCTGTAATTTCAAGTGAATATAAATTGTAAAGGTAATGTTTAATCATTGTACAGTGATGCGTCTGGTATAGCTTTCCTAATAAAACGTTTTGAAAAAAAATGCAGATTACATATATATATATATATATATACATCCCCAAATATATATATATATATAGGAATACAAAGCTTGAACCTGAAACTTCAGCTTCCCCCACAGAGATTTCCTTCCCCCCATAACCTTGAACGCTATTTTATTAATAACAGTTCGATGCACTGTGATGTTAACAGAGAAAAAAAAAAAACAAAACCCTGTACAGCGTCTCTTGCCAAGATACCACCCGAGACTGTCACAAATGCGATTTGCGATCTGTATCCCTGCCGCACTGTCCTGGCAGTTAAAAATATCGGGAAAATTGGGAGCGCATCCCGCCGGAGTGCTGGTTCCCGGCCTGCTGCAGGCACCGGGAGGCATCGCAGGGATGTTGCCGGTGCTGGCAGCGGGGTGAGCAGTCCGAGGGCTCACAGCCCGCCGGAGCGGGGATTTAAACCGCATTTCCAGTTTGGAATGGAGGGATGCGGTCTGGGAAAGCATCCCAGCGGCCGCGCGGCCCTTCTCCCCCGCTCCCGCCGCAACCGGAGCGAGACCAAAGACGGTGGGATTTGGATTTCCCTGCCCGGGCAGGTCCCGGTTGGTATCTTGTCGGCGTTGGTGTCTTGTCCCCGGTGTGGTCCCCTTGTCCCCGGTGTGGTCCCCGTGTCCCCGGTGTGCTCCCCGTGTCCCCGCCGCTGTTGTGTCCCCGCGGGTCCGGGCCCGGGCTGGGAGCAGGGCCGCCAGGTGGCGCCACAGCCCCAGCGCTGAGGCCGCGGCTCCGGGCCCGATCCCGGACCCGATCCCGGGATTGATCCCGGACCTGATCCTGGACTCCATCCTGGATTCGATCCCGGACCCAATCCCGGCCTGGATCTTCTCCCGACGCCGCTCCCGGCTCCCGCCCGCCCTGCCCAATGTACCCCCGGGCGCCTTATCCCGGGGCGGGCGGGGCCGCCAAGGGCAGCCCCCGCAGCCGGGCGCCCGCGCGGCCGAGTCGCTGCCATGAGGTCCTTTAGAGAGTGGGGTTTGTCCAGAAATACCCAATGTGTCCATCAATGTCATCTGTCTGAACTGAGGTCAGGGTGGTTTATCCAGGTGAATTGAGGTTATTCCCCCACGGAGATCCAAAGGTGCTGCTCGGAGCGCTCCTGCCCCTGTCCCGCGGGGACCGGGGTCTGTCCCCTCCCGGGGAAGGGCCACATTCCCAAGGTCACCCTCCCGACCACCTGCCCTCTCCCCTTGGGGAACAGCTCGGTTTCACACCGCACAATGTGTTTTAACAGAGATAAACCCATAAATACTTGTTTCCCCCCAATGTCGCTATTTACAGCTCCAGCCAGGATGCTCGTGGTGAGCTTTTTCGGGTCCATCTGTCTTGGGGAGTCATTTCCCGAGCCGTGGTAGCAGCTGTGTGTGTCTGGAGATGGAGGGACAGCTCCGAACGTCTGTAAATCTGGCATCACCCTCCATGCCATCAGTAAAAATGTTACACATTGGAATTTCCTCTGTTCAGTTGAGATTGTGTTTTCTCACTGCTGCCTTCAGCTCTGACCCGTTGGGGTTTGCTCATGTGTTTGTTTTGCTGGGTTTTTAATGGGTAGTGGAAGAGCATGCATGTGCTAAGAGTATTAAACATGCAAGTGCAAAGGCCAGATCCTTCTTATCATAATTGTAATAATTACATTGATAAGCCTACATGCAAGTGATGCGTGGAGCTGTATAAATCAGGTTAAAGTACAACCCCCAGTGAGAGTGGTGCTGTATACATTTGGCAATTGTCCTCAAAGCCCCAAGTGTTCATACTTGTATCCAAATAGAGTAAAGCCGGTTGCAAATAATGTTTATATTTTAATTAAACTGCAGAAAGGCAAGAGAATTTCATCCTGACTATAGGCAGTAATCTCACCCGCGGACGGTGAGCAGATCTATTTATTCAGTGGAAATAAATTTGTTCTATGAGAATGGAATTTTGTATTAAAAGAGATAATTTTTGGCTTATGCTGAGTTATTTTTCTTTCCTTGCGTAGGAAACTTCCTTTCCCATGTGTACTGAGATGATTTGGGGATGATTTGCTCTGGAAGTGTTGACAATGTCTAAGTGTGATGTCTAAAGGGTGTTTTGATGACTTATTTTGCTTTTTCATTGTGTTGAGCTGAGGCTGAGTGGGAGGCAGCATTCCTTTCCACTGCAGGAAACAAAAGTGGTTCCATCATCTCTGACCTGCAGTGGGTGACTCTGCATGCTCCAACCCGGGTTCCTCCTAGTTAATAGGGAGTATTAATGATAATTCTGTTTTTATCAGCAGTAGCATCGGTAGCATTAATGCTACTGGGAAGGAATCAAATAAAGTCAAATGATCTGCAGTTTCACTAGAGCTGTTTGATGGGATGCTATTTGAAATAAATATTTTTTTAGCTCATTTCATTGTTATGCAAGTACCTGCTTTCAGCTTGAGCTGCGGAGTCCTATAGTAAAGCCTTCAGCAAGTGTTTGGTTTATTCCCTCACTGACCATTGAAATTCTTCCTACAGGTGGAAAAGAACAGCAAGGCCAGGTAAGCCCCAGTCCCAGCCAACAACTGCACACAGGGAAATGGAAAAGGATGATCCTGGTGCTCAATTATTGGTGCTTTTTGTATTTCCTGGATGTTGTCATTGATGTTACCATCACGTTGTACCCTGGGTTACAGGATTTGTTTGGAAATGGCTTCATGGAGCTCTTGAGTGTATCAACAGCGATAGAAAGATATTAAATGTTATGGTATGAATAATCTGAATTTTGGAAAGCCTGTTGCCTGCTGCTCTGGTTAGATGGTTATTGGAGAGTGAGAATCTCATTCCTTAGGAGATTCAGAGAACATGAGTTAAGCTGTGGCAGCTCCAGATTTTGTCAGAGACCTTTCCAGACAAAACCACCTTCGAGTGTGGCAACACAGCTGATTTGGTTTTAAGCTAGAAATGTGTGATTTTGTCCAACTTGTGTTCTCTCTGTGAACTTGGAGAGCACCAGGAGAGAGAGGTCTCTCCAAAATGTGAGGCTGCATTTCTGAAGCACTCGGGTGTGCCAGCAGCACTTGATGAGCTCTGTGCTGCTTCCACTTGCTTCGAGTACCCACTTCACGCAAAAAAAAAAGTGATGGTTTGGGTTTAGGTTTAAGAGAAATGCTCATGTGAAGAAAAGTGTGTAGAATTTGGCCTTAAGTGTGGGAGTTCATTGCTCAGGACATTACTCAACCTCAGGGTGTAACTTCTGGCAGCAGTCCAGCCACTCCGGTGTGAACTTGTTCCAGGATTGCCCTTCTTCCAAATGCTTTTACAATGTGGATTTATGGACACTCGGAAATCAGGCTGCATATTCCTGTTTTCTGAGCTTTTCCAAGGCTTGGTTTTCAATGTGTAGCTGAGTTTCTCAGTGAATTTATGTATGTATGTATTTATGTGAGGGTTACACAGTACAACACAGTTGTTCTCAGTGGAAGAAATGCAGATCCACCCAGGATGTAGCTCCCAACAGCTCTTTGTACAAAAATTCCTATTTTTTAATTCCGGTGTGAATGGAAATACATCTTTTTTTTTCAGTTCTTGAAATATTTCTAGTTTGATTGGGCAGTGGAAGAATTGGAATGTGCTTGGAACAAACCCTTGAGTGGGAATGGACTGGAGGCCCAGTTCTGCTCCCTTGGAAGCCAGTGTTGAAACACCACATTATGCTCAGTTTTAGTTAACAGACTTAAATGAAGAGCAAAATCTGATATCAGAAAATTACAACATCTATTAAGTGGATTCAAGTATTTTGAGACAAGTACTCCATGGGACTGTTTCAGAATAAAATGAGTGATGGTACAGAGATAATGGGTTTGCCATCAATTCAGTAATTTTTCTGATTGACCTCAATCACAAATTAACCGAACAATCTTTAAGGCTTTAGATTTTAAAATGAGAACATTTGCATCAAGACAAATTAGCTTAGATCTAATGTCGCTGGTGACCAAGAAGATTATTAATGTAACAATTGCAAAGTATTTGGAAATACATTATTAGTATTATCTTTTTCTTTGAGACCAAGAATATGAAGGTCCCTTCCAACCCAGGCCATCCTGTGATTCTATGATTGACAGGCACTGCCAACTGTGTTTCATATAACTTCTTTGAAATGTCTTTTCCTTGAGCCTTATGGTTTCCCAGTTGTAAAATTCTGTCATTATCTCATTTTTGTTCAGGTTGTTGGGGCAGTTTGGGGGGTTTCTATGAAAGCATTGACTTTGCTGCACATGGAGTTGCCCAGGAGTGCTGGGGTGACACTTGTAGGTTATTTTTGATTCCTGTGGAAGTATTTGGAAACACTTCCTGTAGTGGCATTTCAATTGGTTGATATTGTGGTGGTTTTCGGAATGGATCCTTTTAATGGGAAAATGAGAGGAAAAGGCTCAAAGAGTAGAGCTGTAGGAATTCTCTTTCCGCATTCATGCTGGGTGGTCTCTGTAGGGTGGATGGTGCATCAATCCTGATACTTCTGAATATTAAGGACAATAATCTGAAGTGTGGGGTTATTTTTAGGCATTATTTAGAAGTGTGGACATGCAACACTCAGCTGTTGGATGCCTTAAAAAGAACAGATACTAATGAAGGGCAGAGCACAATATAAAATATTCATGACCAAGTCCTATGTCCTATCCTGAATCTTTAATGTCCATTTACTTTTCCTAACGTCTTTATTTTTCCACTACAATTTTCTAAATCTCTCAAGAATATCCTATGTATTCTATGCATCCTGAAGAGATATTTCAGGTTAGCCAAGGACTGACTCTCTCTGTACTTGGGAATTCCAACAAATGTCACTGCCTGTGGAGGAATATCCTGCCCATGGCATGTGGCGCAGCAATTTGGCTTGTCCTTGGAGCATGGTGCCAGGGAGGGAGGTTCTCTGCAGAGATGAGATTTTGCAGTAGGGCTTGAATGATTCCAAGCAGGAATTCCTGAACTGTGATAAATCACTATTGGAATGGGAAAGACTTCATTTGTGCTGCTGCTTCTGCTGGCACTGCCATCCCTGGGAGGTGCTGGTGGCACCTGGCACCATTCCTGAGGAGGGACTCCTGTAACAGTTACTCTAAAAAAAAAAACACCAACCAACCAAAAAAAAGCTGAAGAGAAGTTTGGGAGTCTTTATCCAACAGGACCCATCTTATCTGAAGTTAATGACTTTCCCCAAATGTTACAGTGGCATTAATATACTGCTTATGGGGCTTTTATGCATTTTTTTTCTTGCTTTCCTCTGCTTTTTCAGAGACAGTAGCTGGTTTACACATTAAAGAATTATAGTAATGTATTTGTTGACCATTTTTTCAGGCTGTACTTGTTTAAAACTAAGTCAGTCACAACAGTAACTGTCCTAAACTGAGTTTACTAGAAAGAGACATAAATGTTTGGTTTTGTACTTGGTCTTTAAGTTATTTTATATGTATAAATATATACATAAAATGTCCATTATCTGAATAACCCTTGAACCAAAGTTTGTCATTGAACTTTGGAGGCTTTGGCTTTGCAAATCAAAGTTAATTAATGGTTGGGGGTTTTCTTTTGTTCTGGGATTGTTTGGTTTGATTTTATCAGGAGTATGACCAGAGAGAGGGAAGAAATGCAGTGTGAAAATTCTCATCAAACTGTGCTTTTAATAGGACTTAAAATTTAATTGTTGTGCTTCTTTTCTTTGGAGAGTGAAGGAGCTCTGCTCCAAAGAGCACAGGAACTGCCACTCAGAGCTGAAATGTGTTCACTCTGCTGTGTCCTGAGAGTGCCCAGCATGGTCTGAGTCGAAGGGGGATGCTAGAAATTCCCATTAGTGAGATTTCAGGGTTGGATGGGACCAGCTAATCTGCTCCACCTGAGAAATCCAGTCCTTGGGGTCCTGCACCACTGGAGGTACTGGCCCAGTGTGCACAGGGAGCACTCAGAAAACTCATGTTTAGTGTTTTGGTGAAAAATGAGCTTTACAAAAGTTGGCCATTGGTAATGGATGCTGGCCAGTTAAATTTGTCCATCTGTTTTAGGGAACACATCCAGGTTTCTCTGGTGCTGTTAAACGGCCATGCAAGGGCAAGACTGATCCGTTGTCCCCAAAGCACTGCTGGAATAGATGTGTAGCTAAATGCATTCTTCTTAATCAGTGAGACATTTCCTGTGGCATCACTTCTGTTATGTTTTCTTGCAGTGACCCAAAAACCTGGCTGCTTTGGAAAGTGGATAGTATTGGCAAGCAAAGAAATATGGCAAGTAAAAGTCTTTTTTAGATCCAGTTGATGTCAGTGTTTTCTTCAAAGAAAGGGCAAGTCACAGCCCTGAGGGGTCCTGAGGAGGAGTAAAGGCACTGATTAAGGCAAAGATTTGTTGTTCAGTCCGTGCTTAATTCTCCCCTTCAGTTTTAAACCAACAAAGAATTGTGGATGGATCTAATTTATATAGAAAATATATATATGTATTCCTCCTGTTAGCAGTGGGCGGCTGTGACTACAGCCAGGGAGGCTGATGGCAAGAATGGCAATTGTTAAGCTGTGACAAGTGGGAATTTTGCCAAGGCTGACAGTGAGAATGGCACCTGAACGTCAAGTGCCTCTCGCTGGCTTAGAGACAGCCAATAACTACATGAAATTCTTGTTGAAAACCCTTGTTTTAGAGCAGGTAACAAATAGAACCCAGACCCTATTTTTCCTGCTTTTGGCCCAAGCACTCAACAGCCTGCAGGTCACCGGCATTCCTAGAATTGCTTTTTCCTGTCTGCATGCACAGATCCTCCTTGGGCTGAGGACACACCCTGACCCCTCTGCTTGTGCCTGGAGTGGAGACCAGCTGAAAACATGGTTCTCTCTGTTGGGTTTTTCTGTAGAGTGGTGTATTGCACCTCAAGACTTCCCTCTGCTCTGCCTGGAGTGCCCTCAGCTTGCTGGCAGCCTCGCCAGGTTGGCCGTGGTGGTGTCACAGGCCTTTGCCAGCCCCTCTGAGCCAACCAGAGTCTGTCCAAGCCTTCAGAGCACAAAGCCCTGATAAGAAGGATCTCTTACAGGTACGCTTCAGGGATAAGGAGGAGATGTTCCTAAAATTAGTTGCTGTCAGCTCCAAGCAGGAGTGAGTGCCTCGTGTGTCGCGGAAATGCTGAGTATGTGCAGAATATACTGTGTGTGTATCTAAGTATGTACCTATAATTACACTATTAAAGTGTAAAATTCAATCTTTGCAAACTTCTGGGAGATTCAGGAACGTGGCTTGCTTTGGACTGTAATTAAAATATGGGCATTTTGGTTAAAAATAGATCCTCTCCGACCTACATTCCCGATGTAGGTCAGTGGAGGCACTTCTCAGACATATTAGCATTTTGGACACTTAATCTTAGCAGCATATTGCATCTCCTAGAATAGGTTAGGAGAGGCAAGGCAGGAGGAATTGCTGCATCTCGAGTCACCCAGAGAGGTTGCCAAGTTTCTCAGGCACCAGAGAGGCAGAATAATGAGGATTATATTTAATTCGGGCTGGAGAGGCAACCGTGGGGTGTTGAGCAGAGGCAGCTCAGATCATCTTGTCTCTGTGGGGGAGGGAGAATTTATAACTCTAGTTCGCTCCAAAGCAAGCTGTGTGTGCATTTGTGTGTGTATATATATTTATATATATGTATATACAAATCTGGATGTGTATATAACACCCTGTGTACATATGTATGTATGTATATGCCTACAGTGTACAATATGTGTATCTATAGAAATGTATACATTTATATGAATTTATATTTCTCTATATAAATAGTCATGCAACTATGGGAAATCACATTTCCACAGCGTGTCCTTTTCTGTAACACCTCCCCCCCACCCCAAAAAAAGCTGCTTCCAGTAATGTCATATTGCACAAATGTCTTAAATTTTCTTTTCTGTTTAGAAAGGAGTGGTGCTTAGTGGCTGAGCACAAGCCTGGAAGGTTTTTACTCTTCCAGAGGACTTCCAGTAAATCATGAGTTGCTCCACAGCTGTTCCACATTTGTGAGATAAAGTGGTGGCCAAAATGACTCAGGGCTGGTTTTATAGGCAAAGGAAGGGGTTGTTGACTGTGCACTGGAAGCTTCTGTCATGCTCTCAGAGTTTTGATGGTGAAATATCTGCACTGATAATTACTCTGGTTGCTGTTAATTTCCCAGCTATTGGCTTGAACAGGGGAAAAAAAGATGAATTTCCTGCTCTAAAGTAAGTTATCTGAAGTCTGATTATGTTGCCTCAGTGATGTATGGATTTCCATTTCGGGTCAGGATGCTGGGCTGTAAATCAAGAATCTGAGCTCAGTGAACATCTAGTTTGGGATGTGTCTTTATGTTCTAATTGATTTTAAATAATTTCAATTCATTATCAGAACAAGCTATACCTTAATTCATGATAAGCTCAAAGAATTTCTCATTCATATCAGGGTGAATTTTGCACTTGACTTTGGTGGGGTTGAATGAGGTCAGAGCGTTTCATTCAGCAGTGGCATAAAAACAATCTTGTAGTTGTGCAACTATTAATTAAAATTGTAATTTTGTAATAAAAGCAGCCTAAAAATGATTGCTAGTTATGTATTCTATGACTATAACACCTTTCTATGGATGTGTTGGGCATTGGTTTTGATTTTGTGTTGCTAATCCTTACTCTGAGTTTGGCCCCGAGCGGAGCCAGAAGCACTCAGCCCCTGGAATAACAGACCATAACACGCTGCATTTGAAAGGAAAAGCTGCAAAGTAATGATCCCTCAGCATTCCTTGAGCTGTGTGCCCGGAGTGGGGGCTGATTGCTGAATTGCCACATGCATTGTGCAAATATTCCAAGAAATGTAGGTCACGGTAGCGTGGGTTTGTCACGGGGATTTCTGGCTCCCTGTGGCAGAGCCTGTGTCCAGTGCTGCAGAAAAACCTCCTTGTGCCTCCACCCTGACCATTCCCAGGCTGTCCTGGTCCTTGCAGCAGGGTGGAAATGTCCTGCTGCCCTTCTGCCATAGTTTGGAAGCTGGGATGTGATTAGGAAAGAAAAAAGGGAGAATGGATTATTCCTTCCTAAGTCCTTCGCTTCCTTTGGGGGAGAAGACAGACAAACAAACATAAAATCGTCATGGAAATCAAAACAAACACCCAGAATATATGACATTGAGTGAAATGTTTCTCCTGAGCTTCTGGATTGTGCTTTGCCTTATTATTTCATCTGGGGGAAATCAGCACTTTAGGGGAAAGTGCTTTCCAATCTCTTTTGCATAAATGTTACAGTGAAACTTCTGTGATGTATAGCTGCCTGTTCAAGAAAATGGGTCATTTCCATACAAATGTCATATTTCTATGCAGAAAATATGCTGAATTCATATGCTATCTTCTAGTTAAAGCAATCCCTTTGCTGGTTTTGTGATTTCAGCATATTTCCCTGACTGGAGACAACCAGAAGAGGAGCAGAAAAAATGATTATTTTTTAATTAACTCATGCAGGCCTAATGTCAGACTAAGCACTTGAGTGGCAGTGTCTCTGGGGCACACACAGGAATATCATCCTCCAATGGCTGATTTGTCTTTTGAGCAAGAAGCATCAGGCTTTGAGCAGAGTGAATCACAAAGCTCAGAGAGCTGCTGCTTTGCTGAGAGTCTGGAGACTTGGAGAAAGAAGTTTTTCTGATGTCACTGTTCAAGAAGATGCCTGGATGTCTGTGTGCTCAGGGGAGCAGCCATTCACACAAGGAACCCACAGGCTGAAGCCAGCAGAGGAGTGATGAGCTCTGCAAATCTCCTCGTACTCTGCAGCAATCTCTTCCTCGCAGGACAAATTTCATTTAAAATGAACCTGCGCTCCCAGCACTGCTGCTCTGAAGAAACAACAAACCCACCTTGCCTCTGGAAAGCTGAATTTGGCCGTGCCACTTTATATTTGGGAAAGGAACAGTGGATTTTAGGATCGGAGTTACAAACCAAGTGGATGCTAGAGATGGACAACCAAAGAAATGCCGTGACCCAAAGCCTGTAGATGCCTGCTGTAAATCCTTGGAGCTCCACTGCTCCCAGCACAGCAGTGCTGCTGTCCCTGTGCTGCTGAGGTGACTCGAGATGTTTGGTACCTGCTGCTGGAGCTTTCTAAACAGCCATTAGAATTTCTTTAAATAATTAAGATGAATCTGCCCAACTTCTCAGCTCATGTGAGCTGGCTTCACCCAACAAAGTTCTTGGGCTGCTTCACTCTGTAGGAGGCATTTTTCTCCCTTTCACCCATGGGAATGCAAAGAAGTCACTGCTGTGGGATGGCTCTTGGTGGCACCAGCGTCCCCAGGCCCCTGGACAGGCTGTTAATTCACAAGAGGTGTTCAGGCTCCTGTTCAACCTCTGCACGAGCTTCTACACCCACTAAAAACACCTACACTAAAAGCTGCTCCTGTACTTGTGTGCTGGAAAAAAAGTCCCTAAGGAAATCTCCCTTTACAAAATCCTGCTTAAACCAAATAAAGATATTTCACAGTAATAATAAGGATAAAGCTCTATATAACACATTTTATTAATAGATAAACAGGTATTGACCACCAAGGCCTTGTCTGGAGTATAAGACACAACTCCCAAATTTTCCTCTGACAAAATATTTTCCTCCTCTTCCCTCTGTAAATCATTTTGGTGCAGACTCATCCAACTTTAATGAGATACACTTTGTTCCCAAAGCAGCAAATGGAAAAGAAAAGTGATCTTAAGAGGTTTGTGTCTCAAGGAGAGCAAAACATTCCCAGGGAGAGGCCTCTCCCACCCACTAATCCTACCTGGAACTGTGGGGCATTGTGTTGTTTCTAAACATCTTAAAATTAATTAGAGTTTAACTGGAATTAAACTTCTGTTCCCACTTTCCTGTCTCCATGGGGAAGACAGTGAAAATTTCTTATCTCATAAAAATATTATGAGTATAGTGTGTGTTATTAAATGTCCAGATCCTCTATTTAATGGAACTTTGCATATATAACAAAAAAGGGGAAAAGTTTGTTATTGGTATTTCTCTTCATAGGAAGGGATTTTAGGAATTAAGTGAAAACTAAACGAACAAGAGATTACATTATTAATATCCAAATAACAATTAACTTATCAAAATACTGCACTATGGTAATAAATCACTGACAAATCTGGATAGAGATGTGTCAGGATTAAGTTCTGAACACTTAAGGCCATGATTAAGTTGCTGAAGACTTTTCATCTTCAAAAATTCTCCATGAGAATCTCCACAGAAAATGTCTGCTTTTAACTGGAAAACAAAATCCTCAGGCTGACTTTTATTATGATTATTTGGTAGCTGAAAAAAATGTGACTCCTTGAATGTTACTTCAAATAAAAACCTTTTCAAAATTGTTTTCATCTTAAAAAAAGACCCCACATTTTTCATCTGAAGAAAACTCCCTTTTGAAGCATAGAGAAGCTTTCTGAAAATAATACTAATTTAGAAGAAAATATGTTTTTAACAAGCCTTTCTACTCATAGAAAGAGCAATTCTATTTTTTTCTCTCTTTTTTTACCAAACTTTTATGTGCTTTGGTTTGTGTCAGTTTTGTCTGTAGGGAAAAAATGGTACCGTGGCAAAAAAAACCCACTCAGGCACATGAAGGTTATCATTTTTTTAATCTAAAAGAATATCTTAGTTCTTACTAATATCTTAAACTTCAGTAATTGACTGTTTCAAGGGGCAAATAAAGGATGGATCCCTGGCAGTGTCCAAGGCCAGGCTGGATGGGGCTGGGAGCACCCTGGGACCGTGGAAGGTGTCCCTGCCCATGGCAGGGGTGGCACTGGATGAGCTTTAAGGTCCCTCCAAGCCAAACCAGTGTGGGATTCTCTGATATTAAGTATAAACAAAGGAATGAAGTATTGAATGGAAGAATAATTAAAGTACTGGTGGCAAAGGGCTTAAAATTAAAAAAACCTGGGTTTCCACTGCCAGAAGTGTGGGTGTAATCAACAGGGACTTGGGAATGCCTAATCCTTTGGAATTAATATCCAATAATTTTCTCACTTCTGGTATTACATTAATCCAAATGCAAACTATGACTGAGTTCATGATCTTTGTTGCTGCCACCTTGTCATTACTAAAAGTAATATTTTTAGCAGATGAACAACTGAGAACAGGAGAATCCAAAGAAAAATTGCAATTACTTTTTATTTTCAGTGGCAGGCAACACTACACCCAAAAGTTGTGCTATGTATAATCAAATTAATGAAGTAACTGTAAAATTGAATGATTAATTATGGAGATGGTGGGGAAAGAGGCCAAATGTGTGTCTTTAGTTGGCACCGTAGCATTCAGCTGTGTATGGGCAGGTCCTTGACTGGTTAACACCAGAAATAAGATGTTTTTTCTGAAGTTTGACCCATTTACACATCCTGGGTTTTTATTCCACAGGAAAATGTCACTGCAATATGAAGAGAATAGTCTCAACAGCCTAATTTATATTTATTTTAGCTTTTGTGCCACAACTCTTGTCCTGAATAACCCAATGGTCCTTGAAGGAGGGCAAACAAACAGGTTTTCATCTGTTTATTTGTGCATGAACCAAAAAATGTGCAGAGAGGCTGAAACTCTGTGTGTGCTTAGGACAGGGCTGGCAGCACGATATTCACGGATAAAGGAATTCTTGCTGGCAATGTCACAGGCTCAGAATGCTCAAATTAGCACCCGGGAAGACAAAGGCTGTGCTGTACACACCTGCAGCTGTGGGTAAACGAGAGAACAACGGGCATTGTTAAGGTGTTAAAGCACTGAATTTCTGTCTTACCTTCGTTGTTGGCTGGCTTGCAGTCCCTGTAATTAATGTGCCTGGAGTGGGTGGATCTCTTTACATTCGCCTGTTTCTTTTCACAGCTTAATCAGAGCAAGAGAAAAACTTAAAACTAAGATTCTCTGTGTTTTCCAAGTTGCCCGGTGCTGTGGTGAGCTGGCTGGAGAGAGCCCAAACAGGGAGATGAATTTCTGGAGATTAATTGATGTTTGGTCCTGAAACTTTCCAGTTGCTTGTGTTTTGGGCTGGTTTCCAATTCTTAACTTTGCAGCACCTTGTAATGAGGAAAGAAAACCCCAGTATTGAGGAAGTCCCAAACTGTGGAGCCATGCAGCTGTTACCCAGTACATTTCCTAGGAAACCTGTGCCAGGGCCTCAGCACCCTCTGAATAAAGAATTTCTTCCTAATATCAGAAAGTGCAAGATCAGCCCTTGAGTTTCTATAGGTTCAGATGAGTTTAATGTAAAGCAGAATTAACCTCCAGTGGTTTGCTGAAATTAAAAAGCAGCATTTTAGTTCTGGTTTAAGAGTGAAAATTGATCACACTCAGCAGCTCAAGAAGGGAAATAAAAAAGCTGTTTCTACAGTGGTTTCAGAAACCTGCAGTGGCTTATACCCCACAGAATCCCATCCACAAGTGCACCCTAACAGAAAAAATCCGGCTGGTTTTTAGTGCTCCTGTTTGGCATTAAGCAGACAGGGAGGATGCTGAGACCAGTCTTGGAATCTGGTGAAAAATTGCCGAGGATGGGGACATTGTGTTCGTATTTAGCAGTGCATGAGATACATCCACATTCCATTGGATCAACTGGCTTGGATTGCCTGGAGCTGCCTTAATGGAATGAAGACCAGCTATTCTTTTATCCAGACAGAGCTCTTAGAATTTATTGCAACAGAAGTATCAAAACACATTTCTTGTAGTGTTTTACCTCAGCAACAAGAAGAGTCTGCAGAGAACCTGTGGGCCCTGTCCTTGATGTGGCTCCTTCCCTTCGTTGCCAGCAGGCTCAGCACCCTCAGCAGAAGCAACCTCAGCCACTGTCATGTTTATTATGGCTCTACGTACTTCACATTAAGTGTTATTTACTGTAACTCTGCCCATAAAGGACTAACAGCATTATTGGGAGCTGTCCTTTGCATGCCTCATGTCAGATGCAGCTGCAGATCACATTTACAACTCCAAACCCGTGCAATGGAGAGTCATAAATTATACAGGAAACAACACGGAGTAATGAGAGACGTGTCAGCTCGAGTTTCTCACTGCGGAGGCAGCAGTGTGGCAGGCAAGATTTATTTACTATTCCAGCCACTGGCTTTTTTGCAGTCAATAGCTCGTCACTTTTAGTCTGCAAATAGGAATAAAGATGTTTTGCAAGAAGGAAAACAAAAGGCAGCAGAGCAGCTTGGCCTCTGGGCTGAGTTACTGGAATTTTGGAGCTCCAAGTCTCGGTCTGCATCAGCCAGTTGGGGAAACTCTGTAGTTTTTGCACGTCTCCCTCTCCTTATCTATTAACACAAAAAAGCACCAATTAGTGTATGGAAAGCATAATGTAAAAGCTGGGCATTAGTCCCATTTTCCCTAAAGGGGACACACTGGTCCCCAGGAGCCAGATCCAGAAATCCCATGGGCCTGAGTGCTGCCAAAGAGCTGGAGAACAGCCGTGGGGAGCAGGGATGGAGAAACCTGAGCAGGGACTGGTGACACCGAGGCCGTGGTGGCTCTGCAGAAATGCTGCGAAATATCCCCCAGTAAAGGTGGTGAGAAAGGGGATGGGGGTTTCTATTCAAACCAACTGGAGTGGGAAATTAAACAGGGAACAATGTTTTGGATCTAATGGTTTTGCCTCTCTTTTGGGGTTTGCATTGTGTTGATCTGCAATGATCAGACATAAAAAAAATCCCTGTTTTCCAGCCTAAAATTAAATCCAGGTGAAAATTATTCCATCCCAACTCAGGTGCAGGTTGTATTTGGGCCAATATTTCTGCACCAGCTTTTCCACCCTTTCCCATCCTATGGGATTTATCTCTGCAGCAGCTGTGTGTGTTTAGTTGTTAAAGAGAAGGGCTGGGCCAGCACAGGCACCTGCAGAGCCAAGGCACGGGGACAAGGCTGGACACGGGGATGTGCTCCACGGCCTGAGGACAAGGCTGGACACTGGGATGTGCTCCACGGCCTGCGGACAAGGCTGGACACTGGGATGTGCCCGATGGCCTGGGGACAAGGCTGGACACTGGGATGTTCTCCATGGCCTGCGGACAAGGCTGGACACACGGATGTGCTCCATGGCCTGGGGACAAGGCTGGACACTGGGATGTTCTCCATGGCCTGCGGACAAGGCTGGACACAGGGATGTGCCCGATGGCCTGGGGACAAGGCTGGACAGTGGGATGTGCTCCACGGCCTGGGGACAAGGCTGGACACGGGGATGTGCTCCACAGCCCAGGGACAAGGCTGGACACTGGGATGTGCTCCACGGCCCGGGGACAAGGCTGGACACGGGGATGTGCTCCACGGCCCGGGGACAAGGCTGGACACGGGGATGTGCTCCATGGCCCGGGGGTGCTGCCACAGAGGATCTGCTTTGCTCCAGCGTGCTGGAAGCTGCTGCTCATCTCGGAGCGAGCAGATTCCATCGCTCTGAGTCAGGGCAGATCCGTGTCTGCAGGGAACACTGATCAAGCTGCATGCAACATGCATGTTTGGAGGCTAAACTTAGTCCTCAGTTACTGGGAATGTCAGCTTGCATCATCAGTAAACTCGGAATGGAATTAGGCCAGAAGGGATTATGGATAATGTGTTTTATTTTGAATATTTTGTTCAGGCAAATCTGAACTGAAAAATCACAAGAATAGCCTTTAACAAGAGGAACACAAAAATAATACATTGCCTCTTTTTGTGTTTATTTGGGAAAAAATAAGCACCTATGGTTGGGAAAGAATTCTTCTGATTGCTTTTCCAGGGCATGGTTCCTCCCATGACTTTGTGTGGGCACATCCCTGTGGACACACAGCCCAGCAAAGCGAGCTGGCTGCTGCATAGAAATTCATGGAAACAGAAAGATCCTTTCAATGAAAGAAGTTTCTTTCCAGCCACTAAAGCAGTTTGCAACACTCAGTAAAAGCACTGAAATGATTTCCTGGTGGACTCCCTCACCATTTTATCATGTTGTGCCAGATTGTGCATGTTGCTGATGAAAAGCAAAAAAGCTCCCAAAAGTTATGTAGGCAAAATATCCTCCAAATTCCTTGCTGTCTTTTAAAGGCTAAAAGTCCAAAAAGTCAGGTTTCAGTTGGGTTTGTCTCTTTTGTAAGAGTACTTCGTGTTATTCAATAGAATTTCCCATCTGCTGGGCTGGAAAATCTCAGTAGAGGAGGTGGATTTGTGTGTGATCAGAAATTCCAATGAGGGTAACTACAGTCAGAGGAAGGGCTGATGCTGCATCCATCATGAAGGTTTTATTTTGGCAGCTAGAACAGAAAATATACTGTGATTCAAGGCATGTACTCAACAGAAAAATGTATAGACGAATACAAAACAGGGAAGAAAAAATAAAATTTTAGCTCATGAAAAATCCCCACATTTGTTAATATTTTATCTGAGTTTAAACAAAAAATTGAGACCACTTGATTGACCTGACTTTGACTTGAAAATCCAGAGTATTAAAGCTTCCAAGGAAATAATATCAAATGTAAAATCGATGGAGTCCTTTGGAGCATTTGGATGCTCTAACTGTGTACAAGTTGTTGGATGTCGCGAGTTGGTGCATTATTAATAAAAGTTGGAGCTTTGCATCTTCCCAGTTCTAATTACTTCTCTAAATATCTCCAGGAAACAGAAGCATAAACTAGCAAGCATTTAGAAACCCTGGGTAAGCATCTTTTGGAGAATGTGCCTATAAAATGAGTCATGCTTCTGTTTACAGTTTGGAATTGGTTTTCAAATCATAAAATAAGCGCAAGGTTACAAAAATGGCCAAATCAAGGCTGTGACTGGGAGGTCACGACTCTGAGTCGAGAGGATCTTGCTGACCTAGGGATGAGAATCTCCGCTAGGATTGATGGATAACTCTTGGTTATCGGTGAAACTCAACAGAAAAATATGTCAAAATCATCTATTTCACAAAAAGAAACCACATAAACTCCAGACCATATCAGCAGCAGTTTTTAAACAAATAAAAGGTCACCCCTTCAAATGCACTCATTTTTATATGTGAACCATGCATAAAAGCCCCAGTAATTTCATTTATATACACAACTATTATTAGATATAAACCATATACACTGCAATCATTTTTGAGATGTCCTCAGGACTTCCAGAGATCTGTGGGTCTTGAACTCTTCTCCAGAATGATCAAAATCTGTTAAAAATATCGTCTGGCTCATCGTAACCGCAGAGACACAAATTCTGCTCGTTGGCCTCTGATGAGATTTGTCATTGTTTCATGAACTCCTTGACTGGGGAATTTGTCTCCCTAAATAAAATCCTGTCTAGGGCTGATCATGTCCTATTTTATTGCCTTCAGAACCACGCTGTGCACTCTTTATTTTCCTTAAAGGAAAATACTTACGTGGTTTTACTCTTTCTTAAATATCATAATAGGAAAGTAAAACCAATTTAATTCCTTTTTAAAACCAATTTCTTTTTAATTCCTTCAACATTTCTCTCCATTGGATTGCATCCCATGCAATATCATTGTGATAGGCTCAATATAAAGTTGATAACAGTAATTCCATTTTAATTTATAGAGATCTTACAGACTTTGCTGAAACACCACCCTAACGAGCTGAGTTGCTTTGATGTTCATTTTCAGGAGATGTGACTTTGATGCAGAGCTCTTAACTGTCAGGAGAAAATTCCCAGTGTACAGGCCTGGTCTATAAACAAGAATTTGTTCCATCAGATGCTCTCTACATTTACAACCTTCTATTGTTGTTTAACATTTTTCCTGGGAAATAAACAGCTGTGGTTAGCCAGAAATAGAAAGGAGTTAGGAGAAAATCTGATCCCCCACTTGAAAATTATCCTGAGGAAATACCCCAAAATCTCCACCTTTTATGCAAGATAAGCATGCCTAGAACGTGCCAGAAAAAAGACCCAGATTTTTGGTTAAAAATTGGTTTTAACACGAATTTAAAACATGGCAGGGATTTAGCCTTGAATTTGGGCACATGGATTTCAATGCACTTGGTGGAAATATCTTGGGTTTAATTATATGTTTAAAAAGCATATTCTGTATTTAAGTACCAACAGTCATTTGCTTGAGAACTCTCTGAATTTTGTGTAAGTGCCACACAAGCACAAAAGTGAATGTAAATGAGGTTCTAAAGCACAAGGAACAGATATTTCATTCAATAAAACCCTCCAGGGGTGGAGAATTTGGGCAAGTACAGAAGGATTGAGACAGGGGTCTGTGTGGGGCTTTTTCACCTGCAGTGATAATTTTTGGGGGACCCCAAAAACACAAAAAGAAGCCCCAAGCCCAAAAGATTTCTACGGTTCCCAGTTTAAAACTGAAGATGTGGATCTGGATGGGGAACTGTAAAATGTAGCGGCAGGCAGTGAAATTCTCCCAAAGCTGCATCTCCAGTGTCTCAGTCAGGGCTGGCTGTGCAGGGAGGACACAGGGAAAGCTCCCGACACGGAACAGTAACTGACTGGTTCTTCCACACTGCAAACATTTCTTCTTCCTTTTAATCAGAAGATGAAATATGTAAGTTTTTTGAAGAGACAGCAAGACCTTAATCCTTTTGGAACTGACAACATTTTTTTTACTAACGTAAGACCCAACTATTTGCCTTTTTATCAATTATTTTATTCCTCCTGGCAGGGGCAAACATCCCTAATAGACACCCAGGAGTTCTGGCCATTTACAGAGTAATCTCCAGCAATGTTCCCAGCTAAACTGCAGGTGATTTTCTGAACACTGACAGTGTACACCTGAAAAATGGAACTGGCTCCTCATTTAGAGCAGGAGCTGACCCAGCAGCCACTTATGAAATCAACAGAAATAACTCTCCCACCCTGGGCTACAGACCGTACTTCTCTGTTTGCATCTGCTGTTTTCCCTTATTTCCAAATGCTTCAAATGCCAGCTGAGGAGCAGACCTGACCTTGCTCCAAGCCTCCAAGCGAGGCTGAGCTCCTCACCTTGCTCCCAGCAGCGATTCCTCCGGCGGAGGAGCTGCGATCCTGTCACAAACCACAGGCACAAGGAAACTCCTCCTTCTCCAGGAGCTGCTGCCGTGCCAGGGCTGAGTGAGGCAGGAGAGGCAGCTCCTGCAGGGTGTGACAGGCACCACCCTTGGGGATGTCCTGGCATATTCCTCGTCAAGGAGCAAAGACACGATTTAAAGGTGTGGGACTGGCCGTGGGAAGGCAAGTGCAGATCTCCAGGATGAAAATCCCATCCCACCCTACGTGGGTGAGAGCGGCTGCTTAAGCCAGGTAATGGAAACTTCCAGAGCAAGGTGAAGGAATGATTTCAGGTATCTCCAAGGCTTTTTTCCATATTATTTGAGTGTTAAACAAAGCATCTGTGGCCACACAGTCCTGGTTAAGTGTGGATGAAAAACAAAACCCCACCAAGAGATTCATCAAACTGAAACTATCACAGAATGGTTTGGGTTGGAAGGGACCTTAAAGCTCATCCAGTGCCACCCCTGCCATGGCAGGGACACCTTCCACTGTCCCAGGGTGCTCCCAGCCCCAATGTCCAGCCTGGCCTTGGACACTGCCAGGGATCCAGGGGCAGCCACAGCTGCTCTGGGCACCCTGTGCCAGGGCCTGCCCACCCTCCCAGGGAGGAATTTCTTCCTAAAACTGTAAGCTGGCCCGAGGAAAACACCACTAAAAGAAAAGCAGCTGAGGTGGGAGTTGCTGAGGAAAAGTTTTGTTGCTGTCTCCTGGATGTCACATGAGAAAAACAGGAGTTTTTTCCCCATGACCCCAATGGTTCTCCACCTCAGCTCTTGGGACTTGGAGGGTAAATGAAATTAATTTAAATGAATCAGGCACGCTCCCTCTCCTCTCTGACTGTGCATTTAACCAGCTTTGACTTTCACTCTTGGGGTAGGATTTATCTTAGAAAACTAGAAAAAAAATTCTCTGTGTTATTCTTCAGACAGGAAAAATTACATGTTAAGAACCAACAGTTCATTGTCTAATAATAACTTGGAATTAATAATAACTTGGAATTACATAATGCTTTCCTCTTTCAGAGCAAGATTTATGTTAATGAAGCTTGTTAGCACTTTTTTTGGAATTTAAATTTAGTTTGGAATGGTCAAAAAGTTGTTCTGGTTCTTTGTCTGTGTGACTTGAAGAGTTGGCCTGGATCAAATTCCTTCTATCCCAGTACCTGGAATGCCATCATCATTTGGAGGTAACTGATGACTTTTGGGAGTGATTGCCCGGGCTGGAGGTGGAAACAGCACCTGAACTTTCCCTGCATTTTCAAACCATCCTTCCCATGGCAGGGGTCAGGCACCTGGTCCCTCTGCTGTGCTTTCTGTCACAAGTAGATCCATTCGTTTGATTTAAGTAGTTTTGGGACAAATTACTGAATATTCAGATGTTTTAAAATGTTTGTAACTTCCCTTGGAGCTGATTTGGTTGTGCATTTCCCCCAGCAGGCAGAGTGTTTAGGGAGGATGTCAGGACAGGCTACAAGTCCTTTTTGTCCCAGGGCCAGGCACAGTGTGGGGTTTGAGCTGAGCAAACCACCAGGAAATTCCATGTGCTGATTTCACCTCGCCCTGAGGAAGCCAATTTTTCACTCGTTCCCTTGACAGCGGATGGGAGAAAGGGAAGAGAAAGCAGCAGCTCCAGAAAAAGAAGAGATCCATCAATGCCACCGTGGCAGGAACAGGTCACTCCAGAGCAGGAGCTGTGCCCGCAGGTGTGACACTACAAACTGGGGCTGCTCCCTGGCGAGGGAAAGCGGCTTTGTGAAAGCTGTCAGACAGCTGGAGCTGCAACACGAGCACCGAGAGATCAAAGTGTGAGAAATATCTGAGCCCTTACCTGGGGCAAATAGGAAATGTGAGGACAAGGCTGAGCTCCCTGTGTGAGAGGCAGGGACGGGGACAGGCAGGAGCTTGGGGACATCTCTCATTCAGGCTGAGGCACAGGAGGAGGTTTCTGGCACGGGGCTGTTTCTGCAGAGGCTCAGCAGCAGCAGAGAGGCCACAGAAAGCTGTGACAGCAGCCCTGGAAATGGAGAAATCAAGAATCCATGGAGCAAGGGCAGCATGGACGAGTGGCAGCACAGGTGACAGGAACCCAGTGAAAGGATATTGGGTTTTTTTAAATGAGAACTGGAGTATGCAAAGAACCGAGGCAGGATCTTGGGTTTTTTCCTCAGTTTCCATGGAAGTCCCAAGCAGGACATGGCCCCCCAGAAAATATCACAGTCACAAAGCAAGTACAGAGCTGATCCTATGTGAGATCTGAGTCTTCATCCCCATAAACCCTGATTAAATCTCCTTTGTGTTTTGGTCATTTTTACCTTAAACCTGGGAGGAGGGACATCTGAGGAGTTCTGCTCAAGGGTTAGGTCTCACTGCCTTAATATCAGTTTCAGTGTCAGTGGAATGAATGAAAATTTGGTCCATGCTTGGTTTTGATAAAGCTGTGAATAGGCTTGTTTAGATGGGGATTTGCTCGTTTTTATTTATTATGATGAATTTCTTTTTTTCAGTTTTAAACTAAAGGGCTTCTCTGATATTTTGGCAGCTCTGCTGAAAACAGATAGCAGTTGAAAGGGGAAAAAACAATATTTAGTCCTACATTTCCTGAAAAATTGCCCTTAAGGAATTTAAGCAGCATTCCAGGAGCATTTAAGAGAAATGTCTCTTCAGATATTAGCGTAATATTTCATTGAGAGCAGTGTCACATGGAGCATAAAAACAACCTTTTTGAGTCATGGCAGGGCTGAAGGAAAGGACTCTGGAATGTTCTCCTCTTTCTAAAGGGATCTTGGTCCATCTGCTCCAGAGGAGTTTATCAGAGGCAGGAGAAGACCTCCACTACGAGGCTACACCAGGAGTAAAGCTGCTCCTTTGGGAATGTGGGAAATCCAGGGAGTTAATCAAAGATTGAGCCATGTTTTTAAGGAAGGATAGATAGGAAGCTCTGTCAGCTGTAGGGATAACCAAGTTCCCACAGAGCTGCTGCTTTGGCAATTTTAGGGGTATTTTTTAGGGTGCTTCTTGCATTCTGTGCACTGTGAGAGTATTTGCTGTCACATTTTGGCCAGGGACAGTAAAAATACCAAGTTTTGGTGGTTTAGTTTGTTTGTTTTAGTTTTTTAAATTAAAAACAATGCTCCTAGGTGCTGTGTTTGGAAAGGGAACCTTGAAATGAGCGTGATCAGGATCTGTAAGGAGCTCTGAGGAATGCCTGTGTAAATCAGAAGCATCTTCAGGGCGTTATTTAACATTTCAGGGTGTTAATCCTTCCTGAGAGCAAGGCAAAGCTTCCTGCTGGGTGCCAGGCACAGCCCAGAGGTCGCAGTGCAGGTTCAGTGACGTGGGAGGGAGCGTGGGAATGGAGGTACCACATGGAGCTCTTGCATATCTAAGCTTCAGAAAACAGTTAATTGAAGGTCACATCTGGTGTCAGAAGAAGACAAAATCCTGTGCTTCGAAAAATAAATATTTCATTTGAAGATTAACTCTGTTGTGAGGAGAAGACAAAACCCAGTGACATATAAAGATTTCATGTTTCAATTATCGCTGCAACTTCTTCCCTGGAAACTCTTTTTCCATGATAATCCTTCACCTTTTCTTCTTATGCATCTGACCTTTATTTTTAAAGTGCCTTTCAATCTGTTCATATAAATATAAAAATTGATAACTCCTTGTTCATTCCTTTGTCATAAATTTGATTGTCTTACAACTGTTTCATAGAACGAATCCCAGAATGGTTTGGGTTGGAAGGGACTTTAAAACTCATCTTTTTCTGCCCCTTCCACTATCCCAGGTTGCTCCAAGCCCCGTCCAGCCTGGCCTTGGACACTTCCAGATATCCAGGGGCAGCCACAGCTTCTCTGGGCACAGGTATTCCCACACTTTCTTAACTAAAAAGAGCCAATTTCTCTGTGTTTAACTCTGTTTTATGAGGTTCAACGCCCTTAACCAAAAGCTAAAAGCAGTGGTAGCTGCCAGTGTGTATTGATCTGGCTGCTGAGATTGGTTTTAATTAGTTTTAATTAGTTTTAATCAGTTTGATTGCTGGTGCACAGTTCAGTGTTGATGGTTCTGGGTTGTTCTCTGAGCCAGCACAGCCCCCTTGGCTCAGCACTCCTTGCTTCACTGTGCCTCGCTGAAAAAAAAATGGAATTTGGGAAAACCATGAGGTTTTACAGCAGTTTAAGGCTGGAATCCATCTAAATATGCTGCCATATTTCAGTTGGGATTTCAGCAGCAGTCAGTGGAGCTCTGGAGGCTTTTCCTTCTCAGGGGCTTGTGCACAGGATCTGATGTCCCACTGCTCAAGTAGGACATTTACCCTGTTACCTCTGTCTTGCCCTTCCCACGTGGCCTGAACATCTTATCAGAGCTCCTTAGAATTTTTGGCAAATTCATTTTTATCAAACCAACAACCTCAGCAGAATATTACTTCTAAAAGAGAAAAAAAATGCAAAAAAAAAGCCCACAGCATCATTTGTTTCTTTTCCTTTTCAGGAGTTTTAGTAACCTGTAAGAAACTCCGTAGTTCATCTCAGGAGAAAATTGTTCTCTGTGTGTAAAGTGCTTTGCAAGGAATAAAATACATCTCTCAGTGCTTGCCCACTGGTGTCTTAATGCTGTCACTGTGCTGGGTGAAACGTCCTGAACTGGAGATTTATTTCACATACTCCTTAAAGAGTGTTTGGTTTAAACCCTGAGATTAAGGGGCACAATTGAAAACCTAAATTATTTATAAATGTGGATCATTTAATGACTTAGGGATGTAATTTAAAGAGCTTTCGAAGCTGTCACCTGTGCTTTCCTTTTGCCAGTGGGGTTTCTCTGGGTCTGGATGGGCAAGAGGAATTTAGAGGGCTGGAGTTCACCCTGATCACCCTCTTCTGCCTGGTGACAGTCACAGGCTGTGTCCTCATTGGATTTTCGCATCGGGACATCCCTGATCGAGGATTGGGATGCTGTGGGAGCAGAAAAACTGTGTGGAAAACCCCCTTATGACCATAAAATCCTGTATTGGTTCCTCAGGAACCACTGCCTTCCAGGGATGTGATACAGAGCACCTGCTTTACTTGTGTGATTCCATCCACACACAGGGGCTGAGGCAAAAAGTGTGGAGCTTGGAGGTGAAAATGGCAGAAAAATAAAAATTATTGCTTGTACAAAGCAAACTCCTCGGTGTTTTAGTAAAACTGCCCATCCAGACCAATATCTGCAGATTTTTTCCTGTTTCTGTCATGAGCAGGAGTTTCCCTGAGCAAAAAGCAGAAGTGCAGATGATGCAAAGAGGCAAATCTAGGGGGGAGTGTGTCCATCTCAGCCCAGGGCACCTCCCTGCACTTCACAGTTCCAAACAAACAATTCCCAAATGCATAAAGTGACTTCCACTGGGACTCTGGATGTAAAATATTTGATGGACTTATACATTGAGTTCTTTCACCCCATTTAGGGTCTAAAAAATAAATAAATAAGCCAAACCCACGAACCCACAGGTGTCCAAGTGCCCTCAGAGAGGGGAAGTGCCAGGATGAAGGTGCTCATTAAATCAGCCAGGAATGATTAGCTGTCACAGGGCTGGGCCACTTGGATTAGCAAGGCTTCGAGTTTAATTAATTAAGGGTTACTTTTTGCTCTTATTAGTATTGTTTTCTTGCCTGGAATCCTCTGTAATGATTGATTTGCAATTATAGAGGGCACAGAAGATGGACTTGGCAGTCAGCAGTGCCTGACTGATTAAACAGGTCCAGGGACGGGGGTAAGACACCTGTGGGCCCATGATGAAACAATTCTCTGGAATATTGTCTCTGGAAAATTTTCCTTAGGCCTTTATTTGGTTTCATAAAAGTACATTGTGGTCTCTAGAGAAAAAAATTACAACGGTGCACCAAACCCCTTAATTGGCCAGGTAATTGGAAAGCCTGAGAGCTTCCATCATTATTTGTCACACTTGAGCCCCCGAAAGAGAGTCAGTCTAATTCTCTGTGTGTTTATTTGTTTGAGGACCTCTTTAGGCATAAAAATTTTAGTGGTGATGTGCAGTGATGAGATGATGATTAATATTGCTATAATGAACAGATATTCATATATAATTATGTATTAATAACTATCTGCAGTTTTATCACCTGAAGTGATAAAAACCCTTAAAATTTGAAGTATAAAGACCCTTAAAATTAATGTCTGTTTGTGTAAAGTTGAGAAAAAGTTGTGCTGCTCTCCCCATGTGAGTATCACGTCTGTTAAATGTCACAAATATCACACAAAAATATGGCAAAAAAAGAGTTTCTACTTAAAACTGCGTCAAGTGAGTGGATAAAATGATATTCCTTTGAAACTGTGTGTGATGTCTATGAGCACCGAGGTATTTTGGCATCCCAAAGTAAGCAATTTTCTCTGCTTCCAGGGAAAGGCTGCGTTCCTGCAGATCCCTGTAAGCTCGGGGTTTAATGAAGCTGAAAATAACCTTCAAATCTGAGGATCAGCCTCATTGCAGTTGCTCCCTGCTTTAAATCTGCTTTAACTCACAATTGCATTCTATTTAGGAATGTTTCATTTTAAAAGTGATGGCTGATGGAAACTCAAGCCACTTCCAAGTCTGATGCCTTTGCCAAGTAGAAATAATCAAAATCTAAGAGGAAAATGAACATTATTAACTACAAAAAGACTGAAATTTAATATTTTGATTGGTTCCATGCGTTGTGGGAGACCCTTTCCCAGGGTATTTGATGTTGCTTAGGAAATACAAAGTGGCTCAACCATTCTTGGCTTCCTTGGGGGTGATTTCATTGTATCACTAAGGAAAACATAACCAAAATACCATTGTCCTGCTCAGCTGAGGGAAAATACCACATTTTAGTGGTGGTGTGGGCACTCACCTGGCTGTGGAAAAGATCCCTGTGGGTGTTTCCCACCATCCATCAGGAGGAGATGCCCAGTGAAGCCTTTTTGGCACCATCAGGGACCACAGGAGGAGTCACACCTGAGACTTTGCTGGCCAAGCAAGTCCAGAGTCTGCTTCTCTGTCACAGCTTTCCCCAGTCCTTCACGTAGAAAAAGAGGAGTGAAATTAAGCTTGGCTTAAATATTTAAAACCCTCATAATCTTTATTTGGAAGAGGAATTGTTTGTCTGTAATGAACGGGAAAGGTAAAAGGTGCAAAATTAAATTAAGAGAAGAAAAGTAATTAATGGAATTGACTTTTGCTGTGTGTTCTGCTAACAGCTGTAAAGAGAAACATTGGTCTGTTCTGTTTGTACAGATATATTCACTCATCTGGACAGATAAATACATCCATCTCTGAATCTATTTTCGACACCAGCTTCCCATTCCTTAAAAGTTCAGCTGTTGCTTTATGCAGAATTTGCCCCTGGAGAGGTGGCAGCCTTCAAATGGAATCTGCACCATGTTAAGGATCACATTATTACTTAAAACTGAGCTCACCTAAGCTGGGTTTACTCCAGAGCTGGCACACAGCCACATTTTCTCTCCTCCTGAGGTGATGCCAGCAAAGGGCTCAAATCAGGTCTCGTTCCTTTTCCCCAGCAGGCAAAAGCTGCCCCTGGTTTGCAAAATCTGATGGAGCAGATTATTTCTGGTTTGCCTCAGCCTGCTCAGACCTCTGGGTGCAATCAATAATTTGGAATTTGTACCTCTTACCTCCAGACACATTTTCTTGTTTTTTTTTTTCCTGAGGGAAGGTTTTACCACTGGGTTGATGTGGGGTGAGGTGAGCACGGTCTGATGGAGCTCCCGGGTGGTTATATATGGAGTGAACATCATCAGGAGCTAAATTGTTAATTAATTAGGCATGAAAGATGCAGGTGGATGCTTCTGCTGGTGAGCCATGGAGATTTATGACTCTTTAAGGTGTCTCTCCTGTATTTGGTGCCTGTCTGTCCCCCCAGAGCTGGCAAGGAGGGCTCACAGAGGAAGGTCCATGCTGGAAGAGCAGGAATAGGATAAAAATTGCTGTGCTCAGCCTCCTCCTCTGGAAAATGGATATTCCTGGCTCTGCTGGTGGCCTCTCCACAGGACCTGAGGCTCCTGTTCTTGTCTAGATCCAGCTGGAGTCAGGAAAATTGTGGTTCTAAATCAGCCCCGTGTGTGACTGCACGGAGCACACACATCCCACACACCCCCCCTCCTGCTCCTCGCGTCTCCTTCTACCTGCTCCTTGTTTTGAATATATTTTTATTTTCTTTGCAAATTTGATGGCTGTGGGGGAATTCAGCTTGAGACACTAATTATGCACTGTCAGGATGTAATTACTAAAGAAGGCAGTGCAGAGCATGATTTGGCCCAGTGAAACATCATGCAGTTAATTTGGTTTCCAGGACTAAAGTCAGAATTAGCTCACATTTTTCTCACGATAAACAAGGTCTGTTATAAAAATAATCACATTTATTTCCTGGCTGTACTAAATATTCCACTTATAAACTGCCTCATCTTAACAATTATTTTGTTGAGGTTTGAAGATGGTTTTAAGGGAATGGCTCCACTGAATGTTGACTCATTAAGATAAAATAACAGTGAACAAAACCAAGTTAGGCTGGTTTCAGATTGCTCACGTTCTGTTCCTTGTTCCTTTGAACTGAATTTGCTTTTTCAGGAGAAAAAGCACAACTATTGCAACAATTGTTAACATCTCTAAGGGTTTGTGGTTTTTTTTGCTAATAATAGCAACAGAAATGAATTAAAGAAAAGTATTAGCAAGGAAATGAAAAAGCAGCAAGGCACTCTCCTGTTTCCATAGATTAGACATCAAAATTATTGCCTTGCAGGATGAATAGAAATATAGATGAGATGTAAAATCAAATCTATGGTGAAAGGGGATGGAAGCACCTCTCAAGTTCTCCTTGATGAGCACATTCATTCCCCAGAAACAGAGCTGCAATATCTGCCAGCTTTCCTGGAGATCCATCAGATCTGTTATCTAGGTATTGGGGAAACTCTTGTTTTAATGGAAAATAAAGGAGAGTAACGCCAGGAAAAACAGAACACCTAAAACAGGGAAGTGTCAGGACTTCAATTTCTGTTGTTTGTTCTATTTTGAGACGTTTCAAGTTCTACCCATGATACATTTTGAAATATTCCAGAGCAGATCCTGTTATTAGACTTTAACCAGCTTGCCTGTTCCCTTTATTGTCTTAGGCAATGGATAACTTATATGGAGTCCAAACTTTCTTCCTGTGTTTGGAAGACAACACTGGAGCCTCCTTTGGTGTTTTCCTGTCGTTTAAGGAATAAGAACAACTACTCTGACTGCATTCTTGTTGCAATATTATCATGTAAAAATAATCAATGCTGCAATGTTCTGTGCATGTTTCATTTATAATTCTGAAAATGTGGCAGAGCTCCTGCAGACAGCTGTTTATGGAGGTGTTTTGTCCAACCATGCAGGTGCAAATCTGGGATCCCAATTTGTGCATTTTTACCTTTTTTTCTGGTACAACTCACCCTCTTCTAGATATTTAACCAGTCCCATTTCTCTGGTTTATCCTCCAGATATTAAAAATTAATTTTATCCTCACTCACAATTTTTTTTTTTTCACTTTTCAGGGTCCAAGGCTCTGACTAAACCTCCATTAAAATAACCTTGGGATTCCAAACATCTCCCCCATGGACGTGGACATTGGAAACCTCAGCTCAGAATTCTGCACCCTGGAGGAGGAGATGCTGGTGGAGGCTTTTGTGCAGTCTCTTGGTGGGACAACCACAGAAAATGCCAAAAAGCAACGCTGTTGTACTAAAGAGGTGAAGTGGTGGCAATATTAGGAAATTAATTGGAAAGAAAAAAAAATAATTGGAAAACTTTGTGACTTTCAGCTCTTTAACTCTTTTTTCTTGTGGACTATACCAGTCATATCTCCCAGGAAAACTCCCAAGCCTCCACTGTGTGGAATTTAGGGAAAGTTAGGGATGCTTTTAAGAAATAGAGCAGTGATTCAGCTGATTATTGCTGCCATAAACACGGCAGGCCTTGGGTGGCTGCTGTGCGTGGGGGTGACAGCTCGATGAGCTCCTCTGGCCTAAAATAACAAAGCCATTACTGCCCTCACTGCTGCTGCCAAACAGAGCAATAAAACATTTGATCATTTCATGGCCTGCCCAAAACTTACAGGTTACGGTCCTTTCAGGGAAAACGTTTGCAGTTTACTCCTGGTGACAGGATTTGTCTTTTCAGACGCAGACAAAAAGTGCCAAATTGCTTGACCTCACTTTTGTGTTTCAGTTTCCCAGTGTTATTTCCTCTCTTAGCTTTTCATGACATAGATGGTGAAGATTATTTAGCACTATAGTATGAAAAATCCTTATTTAGGATATTTTAATGGATTAACTTTGAGTTGTAAATCTACTTTTAAGAAGGAATAACCATAAAGTGAACAACTAGTACACTTTAAAAAAGCTTAGATCAGTAATTTTTTTTGGAAAACCAAGTGGAAAATTTGGATTTTGGAGAGTGACCTAAGGAAGAAAGGAGTGTAAGGGAACTGTCAGTTCCTCAAAGAAATGAGGAGAGTATGAGCAGAGCCACCTTCGGTTACTCTAACACACACTTAACCTTTGTAAATTCAGGTGTAATTTACATTCTTTGTCCTATGGAAAGAGGGTTTCTGGCCAGAAAATCTGTTCTTGGGGTTAGAGTGGAAAAGCAATGAACAATCTTTCCTCTTGGCTTTGGTGGGCCTTATCTGGAGAGCCCGATCTGTGCCAAATGTCACTGCTCTGCAGAGATTTGGGTCAATTGAACACCAGGAGAGCAGAAAGTGCAGTTAAAGGTCTATAAAATGCATTATCTAAATGACAAGAGAAGACAGAAAATACTTGAGAGAGTCTGACAATGCCAAATGTTCCAATGGCAAATAAGCTCCCACGTTCCCAATGAACAGAGAGAAAGGAAAAGCTTTCGTTTGGTTTCTGTCAGGAAAGGGAAATCCTCTACCACAAGGGTTAGGATAACAAACCATTAGTAGAGCTTACAACAATGTAAACTCCTCCAAATTATATCAGCAGTTGAGAGGAAAAATGATAATTTTTAAAAGATGGAAGGAAATAATGTTAGAGTTATGAAGAAGTAGAATTACATCTTCAGCTGCCCCTTCTGCCTCACTGGTGCCATGGCCTGCAAGGCTCAGCCCCTTTGTGTCACCTTCAGAGTCACTGAGGGACATTTTAAGTCAAACCAACTCCTCTGGATCTCAGTTTGAGAGGGAATCCTTGAATTCCACAGAAATATTGGTTCATTTGTGAACTTAGTTGTTTGTATCCACACCAAGGAGCTATTCCCAAACCACAGTCTCTGACATGTATTTCTTTAACACGTGGTTTATTTATTAATATCCCACGGCTCTCAACATGTGGGAGCAACGTGGCCTGGCAGGGTTCTGAACATCAGAGGTGCCTCCAACCAAATGTTCTTCTATCTAAAATGTCCATCTTGGGCCTTTCTGATAGGAATGAAACCCAAAATTCTGCGCTGGCTGCTCCTGCACCAGCAGCGGCCAAAGGCGTTGATGAACTGCTCTGGTTTTGGTGACGCCAGGTGAATAAACATTCATTAGCAACTGAGCTGTGTGGAGCAAGCACAGATTCATTTGAAGAACGAGGCAGGATTGATGGGAAGTATCCAGAGGTGGAAGGCTCATGGATTAACCTACATCAGCTCATCCGACCCCAGGACACCTCGTGTGAGTGTTTCTGTTCAGCTCTAGCAGGACACTGAAATCATTTTGATCATTTTGATCTCAGATAAATAGGATGGAATTCCCAGTGGGTGTTTTAAGGATAATTTGTATGAATAAAGCCAAAGGAGAGGTCTCATTTTATGTTGCCTGGATATCTAAGGGGGTTGAGTACATCCCTTTATTATCCTTTCATTAGCATTTATCTATAGACTAAAATAATTGAAATATTTCTCCGTCTTGCTTGACTTTATTTAAGTGTGGCTGTAAAGTACTAATTAGCAATTATTTATTAATGGTTTATTAAAGTACTTCTATCTCACTGCTGTATTCTGTTATTAAGAACAGTTTCTCAGGAATTTTCAGGAGGTTCTTATTCAGATGTGGACCTTCCAGTTTTTTATTCCTATAGATGATGTGGCTTTGTTTGAAAAGATTTGCAGTAACTTCTAAATAAGTAAATACTCTCTTCTTATCACCTTGGAATTCCTGGAATATGTTATAAATGAATATTCCATGCCTGCATTCCTATGGCCAAAACTTGCCTTGGTTTATTTAAGATGCCTGAGCGATCTTTCTTTTCCCTCTGGTCTCTTTGGTTCTTCATTCCAGCTCAGGACAAGCAGGAAAAGAGTTTATTTGGAGTTCAGCAGCTTTAAAATCACCGATCCTGCACAGACACAATTTACAAGGTGTATTTTAAAGAGAGTTCACCCAAGTCTAGTCCTAAAGATACTCATTTCTCACCCAGCTGGGAAGGAATTCTTGGTATTCCAGTTCTGAGGGCTTCATCCCTATCAATGTTCTGTTGGAAAAGTTTCATTGCTGACTCACATTATGAAATGAGGTGGCCCTGGTGCTGTTGCTCAGATCCTTTAATTTGGGTGTAATTACTCCAAATTATCGAGCATTTCCCTGTCCTGACACATTCCAAGAGAACGAGTTGCCTTGGCAGAGGTGTCCGGGGTGAGCCAGGCACCGAGGGCACCCCGGGGGGATGCTCTGCATTGCCAAAGAGAGCAGGAGATCCAGGAACTCGGATGTTCATTCCCAGCGCAGGCAGAGAGCAGGGTTTGGATCAGCTGTTGGGAACAGTAATTGCTCAGTGAGAGTCTCACATAATTACTGTAATTAACACATAACATACTTATTGTTTCTAGGTGATGCTGGGCCTGCCTGGTTTGTTCCTAGGGTTGAATAATGTTCCTGGTTTTCCTTTACACTTCACATCCAGTGAGGGAAAATGAAGATAATTGAGCCCTTCTGAAATTCCCGTGATTGAAAAACTCTATTCTCTATTTGAAACAAATCAAGTACCGGTGGAAAGGGGGAAGGGTGGCTTTTAAAATGCAAAATGTGAGCACAAAGCTTTACTTTTTAGCATTTCTTTCCCCAGCTCCAAGGCAAACGTCATTATCTGTCCCTCTGAATTGTCCCCAGCCCGCTTTAGATAACGCCCGATCTGATGATAACGGAGCTGGGCTGTTTCATTTACAATGCAACGAGTGAGCAAGGCGCAGATTTTCTGTGCAGGTCTTAACAACTTTATAGCCCTTGGTAACTCCCAGATTACTGTAAAGGAAATATCAGGGCTGTTTGGATTTGCGAGAGGATGCTCCACTGGCAGCGTGCCAGTCAAGGCAGGAGCAAAACTGCTGACAGGACAGGAAGGAATGTCTGATCCCTGTCAGGCCAATCTGATGGGATTTGGGCACTGCAAGAGGGAAATAATTTAACACTGAGAGGAATATTACCATCTTTGCTGTGGATTCAGTACGAACTGAAATGCAGTGAAAAACTTCCTCCTGTTTGCAGAGGTACCGTAACAGAAATCACTGTGATAAATTACACAGCTTGTACAGATATCCTTGCACTTAAATTTTCTAGAAAAATGTGAGTTTTAAAAAAATGTCTCTATATCAGCTCCCATGTTATTCTTTGCTGCCAGCTGAAGAAGCACTTGTGCAAATGAAGACACGTTGTAACAATAATTTATTCTGGTAGTAAACCTTCCAAGCAGGAAGACCTTTTACATGCAAAACACATAAAACCCTGTAACTGAAAAGTGAGCATCAATATTTTATGTAACCTGGTGTCACTTCATTTCTCCATCCGTGAGACACAGAAATTCAGGATATCGCCTTGATGCTGTTCTTTTGTAATGAGGTTTTTGCATGGCCAGAACTCTGAATGCAGGAACCATTTGGAGGTAAATTCAAGCTTTCTAACATGAATAATTGCTTTCCATGGATTTTTTGGTTCAGTCCTGGAGCAGAGAGCTGCCACCTCAACAGCAAAACGCTTGAGCAGGTCTACACATGATATTCACTGCCTTCACTTTTGAAATTTTAGCTGCCACTTCCAAAGCTTTATTGGCACAGGGAAAGCAAAGAGAGGCTGGAAATGTTGGATGGCACCTTACAAAGGAATAAAGGATCCTGGAAAAGTTACTGTTTGTCCTGGAGGAAATAATTGTGGCACATTAGTCTGGTTTAATTGCCGCGGTAATTTAAGTGACTTGTGTACCTTTGCTGTAATTATGGTGTCACTAAAGCTGCAATCCTATAGAAAAATAAGCAAATAGTGCATTATTGAAGCATCAGTTTGGGCAATTAAGGTGGAGCTCTCATTGGAGAGCAGTGGGATTTAATCAGGGCAAGTTTCTGACTTGTTTTGTGTTTGGTTTTTGCTGCAGTGATTCAGGGTGCAAAGGGATTGTTCTGGGGAAGCGGAGCAGAAGTGCATCCGCACCAGAGAGAGAAAGGTGCTTGTATTCCTGCTGGAGCAGCCAGGAAGCAGAAACTCCCATGAACTGAGTGATGTATTCAATAATTTGAGGAATGGAGTTAATTGTTGAATGTGCATTATCTGTGTGACCATCAGCACACCAAAGGGAGGCGAAGTGTAAGGAATTATTTTTCCTTCCAGCTGTGAGGGAGTTCAGTCTCTCTGGAGTAAAAGTTAATGAGTTATCACCTTACACTGATTTACCTTGAAGTTTTACATGATTTTATAGTGTTGCAATCAGATAATTTTTAAACTTTCAGACAGGAACTGATATCTGTGACTTCTTCAGAGACTCCGAGTATCAGCTGTGTCTTCCCTGGATGTGTTTTATCCACGTTACAGGAATCACAACCAGAAAGGAACAAAGGTGAGTCCCAATTTTGATTTTACGCCCACAGAGGGGCTGCTCTGGCATTTGGACACTTGAAGGAAGTATGTTCTGACTTTGCTCAGACTGAATCAAATTCCTGCATATTTTCCCCTCTGTGCCATTTGGATTTCAATGAGCAGGTCTAAAATGGAGCTTTTTTGGCAAACATGCTTAAAGAAATAGAACTGACCTCGGTGCTCTCAGCCCTAATTGTCCATAATTACACAACAAATGAGAAAATGGGGCAGTGGAACAAGATGCTGCAGTGAGACTCAGGAATGTCTGTGCTTTGCACATTTGCCACCATCAGATATTGTATTTCTGCTAAAAGGAAAGGGAAATAATTGCCTAAACGGAGGCCAAGGACTGGAGTGGAGAAAGCTGTCAAACAAGATAACTGGGAAAATAAAAAAAAGGGAAACAGCACTTCTGTTCCAGGGAAAGCTTCAGGTCTAGCAGAGTGGAGCTATTTAGAAGGCAAATATCTGATGGATTCAAGTCTCCTTTTGAAAGCCGGCTGCTTTATCTCGCAGCACACGCCTTCCACAGGCCTGGGAGCGCCTCAGAGTGCAGATTTGGGGTTATCGTGGTGCTTCCAGGCTCACCCAATTTGCCAAGGTATTGTTCCACACATTTCATGAGGACTGGGAGCTCTCCTGCCATCAGTCCCTGGTGCCTCGGACCCAGCTGCGAGGCTGGGAACAGGGGGCTGCTGGATGCTGCACAGGGGGACGTGTCACGTCTTGGGGACACCTTGCATTCAACATTTTTGCAGGATTTCCCCTGAGTTTTTACCAGCTTTTCCCTTTTTAGTTCCCTTCTTATTGTTTTTAGTGTTGCTTGCTGCATGATTGAAGAATAAATGAATGGAGGTGCTTAAATAATTTGTTTAACTGACATTTTGATTGTCTCAGTTCTAAACCTCTGCATGGATTTCCATCCTCATGGTTTGTGCCTGCCCAGGGCATCTCCCTGATCAAGCACTCCTAAAGGCAGCTGAAATAAATGTATAGAAGTGTGTTTACATAAATAAATGAGTAAAAGAATTGAGGAGGTGTCACTCCTATGGAGAATCTTCCAAATAGGAACAGAACTGCCGAGGTGTTCAACCTTCCTGGTTTTCCAGCTGAGGGAGAGCCCCAACCTCTTCTGTTGCTGGGATCTTCCTACCCTGCCTCTGAAATTCAGCATTCTGTTAGATCTCACTTCTTCCTCTCCTTCAATGGAAATCCAGAACTTTAGAAGTGTTGTACAGAACCAAAAAAAAGAGTTAAAAATGAAAAAGTGATGGAAGTTGATTTTTGGATGGGAAAAATTAGTTTAAAACTTGCTTGATCCTGAGTTTAACCCTTTTCTTTTGGATCATTCCCCTCATTCTGATTGCAATAATCACCAGGTAGTGCTATTGATTTGACAATATCTCAATTTTTGGACTCAGACAGTAAAGCTTAAATTATGCAATTAAGTGTCTATCACGTTATTGCTTCAGCCTGGTACAAATACCAGACAACCATTATATTTCAAATTAGGCGCATTACATTTTTTCCTAACAAAAAAGGATCAAAAATTCCTTCTATCCATGAGTCATCATTGTCCCCAACTGCCCTTTTCTTTATTATTATTCCATGTTTTAATAGCATTACGTAACCCTCTTCATCAACTTTTTGGGACATTTGTGTCTATCTCAGACGTTTTTGTGCTACAATATTATTTTCTCTTTCTTATTTTTCACCTCTATCTCCACCTGAGCACTCATGGCCAGCTCATTTTTGATGATCCTGAGATGTTTCCTTGTGGGTGAATAATAATTATTTCTGTCAATATTACCACACCGGTTTTGGCATTTATTTTTGTTTTATCATTGGGATTACCTCCCATTCCTTTGGGATCTGTTCCACCAGCTTCAGTTCTTCCAAACCACAGAGAAAAATGTTTCATTTAACAAGGTGATTAATTTATACTAATTTAGATCCAACAGCCTGTAACAGTATCCCTCCATCTCTCCTTTCATTGGCTTTCACATTTCCTTCCCAATAAATCTGGATGTTATGTGAAGTTTTATATTGCTATGATAATGACTTCATTTGCTTTAATTTCCCAATTTATTGATTAATTTTAGTGTTAATTTGGGTTAATTATATGTGTATTATCAACTGCAATGAAATCCTTTATGCAGCCCTAGTAAACTTTCTAGGCAGCACAAGGTCACTGTGGTAGTCCGGTATTCCTTGCTTGGAGCACAGTTTTCCTGGAGTGAGTGCTGCACTGGGAATTCTGTGGAGTTCCTAAACGATTCCTTCCTTATCCATATTTCCTTAAAAATGCAGTTCAATATTAGCTGGAAGGATAAATATTTTCCGAGGCTCTGCAGAGCTCCTGCTGTTGAGTTGGGAATTTAAGGGGTATTTTGTGGGGGGTTTCTTACTGGTCGTGGTGAAATTCGTTACCGGCACATCTTTATATAATCCATGATGTTCCTGGCTGCCCAGGGATGGCGCAGGCACTCCTGTCTCCAAGATTGGCTCCTAAACTCTTACCATCAAAGTTATCCTGCTCTTAGGAAAAAACGTTATCAGTGCTCCGTGGCCATTCCTGAATCCTGTGGAAACACCAATTTTAGGCTGGAAAAATGCTGGGATTGAGGCTTTTCCCTTGTTTTGGCTGGCTCCCTGCTCCTTCCATTGTCTCCCCTCCCTTTTTCTGGAGTCTCTTCTGCTCATCTTGGGGACACCTCAGTGTCCATTTCTCTGCTGATCAAGACTGTTCAGTCCCCCTGTGCACCTTGGGATCACTCAAGCTGTAAAATCATTCCTCTGAAGGCTGGACAGGGAGCTTTGCTCTCAAAGCAGCCTCATAAGAGCAGAGAATTGCCTGGTTCACGTAGATTTCTACCCCAGACTGATTCCCAAGGTATTTTCCTCCATATTTCATGATGTTAAGTAATGGCAAGAGCTTGAGTCAAGGATTTCGCTGTGGTGTTTAAAGGAGAGGAGTCTGGATGAGAGAGCAGCTGAGAGTGGAAATAAACAGGTACAAATGCTGGGAGAGTTGTCATGTGGAGAGGGTAAACACCTCTTAAGGACAAGGTAAATAAATTATCACAAGGTAAATATTAATGGGATAGAGCAATGCCAAAATTTCTGGTGACAGAGATATTAAAGAACCTCACATGAGCTTCAAGACATAAAATCTTCAGGTTAATGAGTGATGGTGTTAACACTTCAGGGTGTAGAGGGAAGGGATCTCTGTGTCTTCCTTGAACACAGAAAACCTACTGATTTTGGAGCTGCTTTTATGAATTTTCAGCTTCTGTGCCTTGATGGGGTTTTTGTGTGTTTGATGTGACAAAGTCATCCCAGCAAAGCCTCCACGCCACAGACCTTTGCATTGCTTGATGCTTCTGCTCTGAACTCACCCAGGACTCAGAGCCTGCAGAGGAAAATCCAGGGCTGAAGAACAGGATCCCATTTTGTGATCTGGACACGAGCAGCAGCCTCCTGCTGAGCACAGCAGATCTTCAGAGAGGAGAAAACCACTCAGAGCCAGTCAATGCACCCAGATTTGCACTGGGGAGGGCTGAGGGCTCTCTGGGGTGGGTGTAGGTACAGCTCGCTCTGCACGGGTGTCTGCAGAAGGTGTGAGGAACAGCACCCACACACCAACACTCGCAGCCCTGCTGGCCCTCGAGGCTTTGTTCAAAGTCTGGCACTGTCTGACGCTTTCATTCCCACTCCCACCTGAATTACAAGTGACTCTAAAAATACCATTAAAAACCCCCAAACAAACAAATCTTCCAGCTGTTGTGTTTGGAGAGAAAACCTTGGAACCGGTGTGATCAGAATTGGCGAGGATTTGCGTAAAACAGAGGCATCTAATGGCACGGTTTAACATTTTTCCATGAAGGATTGGAATCCTTCATCCCAGTGATACAAAATAGTTACCCCTGGGTGCAGGTTTAGAGGTCACTAGGAGCTGAAATCCCATGGAGGTGACTGTGGCAATGAAGGTCTGTGAGCTTTGAGTTTCCCACACCTTGGATGGTGTCGGGATGAGCTGCTGGATTCTGCCTCTGGAGCATCCCGTGCCCAGACCAGCCCTCCTGGGCAGCGCTCCCTGAATTGCCACACAAAAACAGGTGTAAGGAAATTACTTTCTTGGCACTGATGTCGTTCACATCTCTCAGTTGTTATTACAAATATCTGAATATTAAACATGCTCCCGAAGCTCCTAAGCCTTTAATCCTTTTGTTTTCCTACAATAGCTTTCTATTATTTTTTACTGGTATGAAATGCAAAGCTGAATAACATCCAGCAGTATCATGTCTAAATAAGCAAAAAAGCTGGCGAGGAATCAAGAGATAATAAAGGTGGCTTTGCTTTGTTTCCTGCTCAGGAGCAGCAAGGAACACAGGAATTGGCTGGAGGACCATCTGCAGCAAGGACAGGGAAAGTCATGGGAGCAGCAGAAAAGCTCTGACAAAAAATCTGCAAAGGGTCGAAGCCCTGATTTCATTAAGCAGCTCCTTTCAGAATTATCTTCTCCTCTCTGCAAAAGCTGGGGCATAATCTGTCATTGCAGCTTTTGTTTAAGAAAAACATGAAAAAACTCAATGGAATAGGTTAGGAATGGTGGATAATGAAGTTAGCACTTAATAAGGTGCATTTGGAGTGTTATTTATTAACTGGAGTTTTTTATTCCTTTTAGGTTGTTGTCATTATTGCAGATCAGTAATTTCACCTTAAAATGCTTTCTTTTAATTGTTATTATTACTGTAATTATTAACCTAGCTATTAACCTTCATTTAAAAATAATAACTAAAGTTTCTGGTCTTGCTGGTTGTAAAAATACGCATATTTACAACACAAGAAATTAACAGTTCTCAATTTATTGTGGGGTTTTTTTTTTCTTAACTAGCATTACAAAATCCATCAAAGGCTATTTTGGAACTGCCTGATGTATGACTCAAGGATCTTCGGAGCTGGCAGGCTCCTGGGCTTCCTGATGGTCTGTGCATATGTGTCTCCAAACTGGCACGAGGAGGTGGTTGTGTCAATATTTGTTTTATGTTAGTGAGCCTTTGGACAGCCTAAATACAGAGGGGCGATTTGGGCTCTTAAATCCAAGACTCTTGTTTGCCCATATTTGAATTATTGAAGAGTATCTGCTTTAGTTAAGCACATCGCACGTGGATTTATCCATTTCTAGAAGGCACAAAATTAATGACGTGCCTTGGGAGGTTTAAGACTTCTCCCCGTTTTTAAGGAATCAAAGGAGAAGGAAGGACAGTCTTTTTAAAGGGATTTAAAACCTGATACAACCTCTTTTAACCAGCTCTTCAACTTTTCACCAATTAGGTTTCATAGGAAGCAATACCCATTTTTTAATTCAAAACTTTATTCAAATTTAACTATAATATTAACCTTGATATGTCCCCGTTCAGAAAACATCTCTGATGTTTCTAGGTCTGGTAGCAGGAGTGAAAATTCCTTTCTTCTGGGAGGAAGGAACACAGAAAAAAAATCACAAAAAGCCAAAGAAGTTGAGAGAAGAAAGAGTTGAGAGTGAAACCTGACGGTCGTTCCCACCAAAAGGACCCCAAAGCCAGCACCCACAGTGGGCTAGGTCTGAAAAATCAACAAATTGTGAATTCAGGTATTTGAAGAGGAAGGATAAATGCTAATGAGTTGAACTTCTCTCTGCTTGTTTGGGATTTTTTTCCAGCTTTGCTGTGGTTGGTGTTTTCATCCAACTGCAAATGAAGAATTCCTTTCTCTCCGTTCTGCCCAAAGCAGAGCTGGGAGGATGCAGCTGAGAGTCACTTTCGACTTGGTGCATTATCAGGAGCCAGCAATTAGCTGGAAGCAAACATTAATTGTCCTTTTCCCCTTCATTTCCAGGCAGTGAACTCTCTCCTGGAGTGAACATCGTCAGCTACAAATGCCAGGTTCAAACCTCTTGCTTGTAGGACACTTTCCATTTTGGAATATCCCTGATGTTCTCTCAGTACAGCTTACAAAAATCAAAAAGCAGCTGATAGATTTTGATCAAGTAATAATGTCAGGCACATTTTGATATTCCCACATATTTATGCATGAATGGCCAAAGGAAAAATACTCTTTTTTTTTCATGCAATCTTGTCATTTCTTTGTCAGCGGAGAAGGTAGATAATAAATATTGGCAATACATAAAACTTGGCTCTGCTAAGAGCTACCCTTGCTATCTTGAGCAGCAGCAGTTATTAATTTTCAGACATAATCAAGTGATTTATATTCATGATTACAGTTCAAACCATCCTGACACTTGTTCCTTCCACATCAGACACCTTCTCGCTTCGTGCTTTTTGTGTTCTGCAGCGATTAAAATAAAAATGAGAGGGTTTGGGGTTTTTAGGAGTATTGTTATAATGTTTCTCCTCTGATTTCAGGTCTTGCCCACTGAGTCATCACCTGAGCAGTGTGTTCTGCACTGACTTTCAGTAATTATTGTATTTTAGAGGTTCCCAGCAAGTCATTTCCTCATTTGCACTGAGAACTGCAAAATTTATTCCTCTTTCTATACACCACAGATCCACTGGAATTCTTACCTTAGTAATCATTATCATGATCACTGATATCTAATTATCACTGGTGTCTAATTTGACCTCATAAAAATTCACAAATAACACTGGCATTCAATGTTAATGTTCATTACCTCTGCCGTGCTTTGTTGGATCAAAAGGTATTGGAATGAGGAGAAAGATCCATTGTTTAGGCGTAAAGAAACATATTTATTTACAAAAAATTGTTTCTGCACGATGTCTATTTGCATTTCTTTCAGAAGAACTGCACATACTTCGAAAATGAACTTCAAATATGTTCTGCTTTCCCACTGCAACGAAATGACTCAGTTGAATTATTTCTCTGTTTGGTAAACAAAATCAAAATATTTTGGTTGTCAATTACTATAAAATGAAAACTGCTTTTGTCTGAGACGGAGCTCACAGCATCTGATCTTGAATTGTGATGTGCTTTGGGAAAATGACACAGCATGGGATGAATCCAAATTCATTCTCTCCAGAGTCTCTTTGGGGGAAAATCTGTTTTCAGTGCATTGGTGAGGCTTCACAGCTCCTTGTCTTGCTCAGTTGAATGTCTGGAGGAGCCTCCAGGCCTCTGAAAACAGCTCAGCCTTTTTCCTTACTTGGATGTGACCAGAGCTAGCCTGGAGAGCTCCCAGTTTGGAGAACTGGGATTGCAGGGTGGGTTCAGCCATGCAAACGAGGAATGTGGGAAGTAGGGGAGTGTGTTCCCACTGGATCTGTGCCAGATGTCCTTCCATAATAATAATTATGGTCCTGGCTGGACTGGGTACTACAAACAGATTCTTACAGGAACGAAGGACTGAAATTTAACTGTAACTTATATTAAATATTTGATACCAAAGCAGTGAAAAAACACATCTTGTGAAGCTGTAGAAAAAGTACAAGGTATTTCTGTTTCTATTTCCTGGCATGGTCCCTTAGCTGAAACCCCAATTATTAGCCCAGCTGACTGAATTAATACAACCAGGGAGCTCACTCTGCCTAGCTAACGAGCTTTGCAAGTTGTGTGTGATTTAATTAAAAATGGACCTGTTCAAAGCAAAGAGATAAATGTCTCTTCTTAAATTACTGCATTTTTAACAGTACCTAATTTCCTAGATTGCTTTCCTGTGCCATTCTCTCCAGCCTAACCCATACCCCTGGGCTTCTAACAATTCTTCTTCCCGGCTTTTCATCAGAAAGGAATCGGCTCAGAATTCCTGGAAACCAAAGCGGGAGCCAGCAGAGACCACGCTGCTCCAGCTCTTCATGTAATGGAGTTCTCATTGTTTTTATGGCCTCTCAGTGTCCCTGGCTGAGGAGCCTTCCCCGTTCCTCCTCCTTGGAGTTCGATATTACACCTTGCCCTGAAAGCCCTGTGGTCGATCTCCTTTGTGGAGCGATGAAAACACACTCAGCTGGGAAACCTGCTGGGAAACCCTCCCTGGAGACCTTTGTGTTCCCTGCTTCTGTGCTCTGGAGTGGCAGGGAAAGCGTTCCCTGGCTGATGGATAACAGAAGTTTGCAGCACCACCAATTCAGGGAAGCACTTAAGCAAATGGTTTTATTGATGGCAGGGAGATTGCTAAATGGAACCCACGGAATATGCTGTGCTGGCCCGGAGCTTTCCTGAAACAGTTACCTGAAATAAATAAACTTTGGAAAACAAATATCCATCGAACAACCCCCTCAGGCTTCCCTAACCATTGTCAGCCTCATAATCCACGCTCAACCGTTGTTTTTGTCCCAACAGACACTCATAAAGCAGCACATTCAGCAATTTTTAGCAATGTTTCCAGAGTTTACTTGGACATGGGGGGTGTTCCCATGGAAAGGAGGGGTGAGACTGGTTTGGAAACTCTGCCTGTTGTTTCCCTGAGTCCCTGGGAGCGGTGGCATTGACCTGAGGGGGGATGGATGGGTGGATGGATGGATGGAGGGATGGATGGAGGGATGGATGGATAGGGATGGATGGATGGATGGATGGATGGATGGATGGATGGGTGGGTGGATGGATGGATGGAAGATGGATGGATCGATGGATGGATGGATGGATGGATGGATGGATGAATGGAGGGATGGATGGAATGGTTGGATGGATGGATGGGTGGATGGATGGATGGATGGATGGATGGATGGATGGATGGACGGATGGATGGATGGATGGATGGATGGATGAATGGAGGGATGGATGGAATGGTTGGATGGATGGATGGGTGGATGGATGGATGGATGGATGGATGGATGGATGGATGGATAGGGATGGACCGATGGATGGATGGATGGATGGATGGATGGATGGATGGATGGATGGATAGGGATGGACGGACGGACGGATGGATGGATGGATGGATGAATGGATGGGTGGATGGAAGATGGATGGATGGATGGATGGATGGATGGATGGATGGATGGATGGATGGAAGAATGGATGGATGGATGGATGGATGGATGGATGGATGGAAGAATGGATGGATGGAAGATGGATGGATGGATGGATGGATGGATGGATGATGGATGGATGATGGATGGATGGATGGATGGATGGAAGGATGGATGGATGGATGGAGGGATGGATGGAGGGATGGATGGATCGATGGATGGATGATGGATCGGTGGATGGATGGAGGGATGGATGGAAGATGGATGGATGGATGGAAGGATGGATGGATGGATGGATGGATGGATGGATGGATGGATGGAAGATGGATGGATCGATGGATGGATGGATGGTGGGTGGATGGATGGATGGATGGATGGATGGAAGGAAGGATGCAGGAGACCCCTAGCGCTCTGGGTGTGCATTGATTTTCTTTCCTTCGAGTGCTGGCTGAGGAAAAGGGGCCCATCCTGCCTGTGCTTCCTCAGGAAATATTCCAAATTTCTCATTTCTGGGCTCCACAGGCAGAGCTGAGGAAAGGAGAAATTGGGATAAATTCATGAGCAGTACAAAAAATACAAGTGCCACTTCTCAGCCATTTCTTTATTATTGAAAAATTACTTGTAAATGCTTTAATAATATGAATATGAAATAATATGAAAGCTTTCCCTTGGCAAATACAGATTTAATGTTAAAATCCCACTATCATTTGTGAGAAAAAGACAAAACCCAGTTAGGTGTGAAGGATTCATATTAAGGTTATGAGTGAAACCTCTTTGCTATAAAATTTTAACATTTCTGTGTTAATCTTTCATCTTTCTAATCTGCTTTTGACAGTTATTAGTAGTATCCCATGAAATCTGTTTATATTGATTTAAGCTTCATATTTTATAGTTAATTCCAATAAAAATTTTAATGGTCATAAATTTGATTCTCCCCTGCAACGAGTTCAGCAGCTCTTTCCCTCATTTGGGAAAGTTTAATGACTTCTTGTGGTGAATAAAGCAGAAATAATAGACAAAGAATCGGAGAGTTCCACGAAGGTTAAAGTACCAAAGATACCGAAAAAGAAGAGATAAAAAAAAAAAAACAGTCATGCAACTGGATGAGCTGATTGGCATTTTATGGCTGCTTTTCTCTCCTTTGCAGGACCTGATGCTTCATATTGAAGCGAAATATTATTAATTAACCAGCCATTCCCGGGCTGCAATAATCCCAGTGTTTAGTCCAAAGAGTGTCGGCAATCTGCCTGTAATTCTGGCTGTGCCTGCCATTGGCCCGGGGCTTTGCAAACACAGCTGAGAACTGATAACAGCAGCTCATAAAGCCCCAGGGCTGATGTTGAACTTCATAGTGAGGAGCAGCAGATGAAGGAACCACAGAAACTTTAAGGTATGGCGTTTGTTTTATTGCTTCCAAGGTTCTGGAGAGCTTTGCCTCGCTGGGGAGGGCTCATCACACAACAGAACTAAGATTTATAAATTGTAAATACTTATTTCCAATGTTTTAGGGTTTGGAGGGAGACAAAGAAGAAAGAACTGAAATTCAATGAGATAGGAGGCTTTAATGACAAGAACTTGAATAAAATCACACTTTTCAGGAAAATGATTGTTGGGTTTTTTAGGTTTTATGGTGATATCATCTGGGGCAGCACAGCAAAAGGGGTTTTTAGGTTGGGATAGAGGGAGGGTGATAGGTTAAAAATGGCAGCAGGAGCATACAGTGATTTAAACTGTTATTTCACACACCAAATTGTTTATTCTGAAGTATTTTTCACTCCTGTGGGTCATCACTAAAACATGTAAAGGTGTTGTGGTGTGCCAGTGCAATGCACGTGTGCTCCCACACCTTCTCAACTAAACAGAACCAATTTCTCTGTGGTTGAAGTTGTTTTATGAGGTTAAATGCTTCTAACCACAAGTTAAACACAGTGATAGCTGCCAGTGTGTATTGATCTGGCTGAGATTAGTTTTAATTAGTTTTAATCAGTTTGATTGCTGGTGCACAATTCAGTGTTAATGGTTCTGGGTTGTTCTGTGAGCCAGCACAGCCCCCTTGGCTCAGCACAATTTACTCACCAGAAAAATACAGAAGGAATTTGGGAAAACCTCGTGTTTTCCACAGCTTTTTAAGGCACTGACTCCATTGACTTATTCCCCACATTTCAGTTGTGATTTCAGCAGCAACCACCGTGCCATGAGCTTGTACAGAGTCTGTTCTCCCACTGTACAAATGAGCAATTTGCCTCTGTCTTGCCTTCCCTCAGAGTTTATTCGAGCTTTTCTCAGGTATATTTTTAACAAATCACGTTCCTCCCTTGTAAGAAAGAACAGACTTGTGATTGCTCTGAAGGAGAAAAGAAAGCTTTAAAAAGGGGAAAAAAAGGAGAAGAAAGTTTCATTTCTGTTCTGTTTCAGGAATTTTAGTAACCTGTAGGAAACTCCATGGTTAATCTCAGGAGTAAAATGTTCTGTGTTAAGTGACTTGCAGGGAGCAAAATACATTTCTCAGTGTAATAATCTCATAATCTGCACTGGGTGAATTATCCTGAACTGGAGATTTATTGCACATTATCTTTAAGAAGTGTTTTATTTAAGCCTCAGGATTGGGTGATCTGGCTTAAAACCTGAATAATTTATAAATGTTGCTAATTTAATAAATTGGAAATGTAATTTATAGCTGTTCCTTGTGTTTCACTTTTACCAATGGGGGTTTTTTCTGGATTTCTAGATGGGCAGGAAGTTCAGTGGGCTGGAGCTTGCCCTGATCGTCCTCTTCTCCCTGGTGACAGTGATCCTCTGTGTCCTCATTGGGCTGCTGGCCACGGGACAATCCGGAGTGAAATCTCCAGGTGAGTGCTTCCCACGGCTGCTGGAGGATCAAAAACCCTGAGTGGGATCTGCTCAGCTCTGACTCAGGGTCCTTGTTCCGTGCTCATCTTTATCCAAAGGTGACTCATGGCCAGAACTTCCTGTGGATGATACAATCAAAGTCACCGGCCATGAATGGAATAAATGGTGTGACTCAGGATTCATTGTCATGAAAAAGCTTTTATCTCTCCCTCCCATGACTGGGCTTTCTTTAGGAACGTAGAGCTCAGATAATTTCCATTTTTGTTTTGAGCATAAAACAAGGTAACGCCAAAAAAAAAGTTTCTCTGATCCCTTCTCTTTGTGGGAGCAGCCAAATTGTGTGGAACATACATTACAATCCTAAAATCCCACAGTGTTTCTGTGTGTTCCAGGGATGTGATACAGAGCACCTGCTTTACTTCCACTTCTATTTTGTGTGAGTAATTCCATGCACACACAGGGACTGAAGACAAAAAAGTGTGGAGCTTGGAGGTGAAAACAGCAGAAAAATAAAAATTATTGCTTGTACAAAGCAAACACCTTGGTGCTTTAGTAAAACTGCCCATCCAGACCAATATCTGCAGATTTTTTCGTGTTTCTGTCATGAGCAGGAGTTTCCCTGAGCAAAAAGCAGAAGTGCAGATGATGCAGAGAGGCAAATCTAGGGGGGAGTGTGTCCATCTCAGCCCAGGGCACATCCCTGCACTTCACAGTCCTTGTTCCAGGCATAAACAATGTTCCCAAACACATAAAGTAACCTTCAGTGTTCCCTTTAATCAGCTAAAGCTGCTCACCTTAAATTCAGCCCCACAAACCTGAAACCTAAAGGAGCATCTTAATGGAGCTTCGAGGTGCTTTCCCCTGAGGCTCGTGTTCCAGCTCCTGTGGAAAACTGTGGCTCTGGGGAAGGAGCACCATGACAGCCCAGTTTAAGAAAGAAAAGTTCTTCCAGTTTTTTAGTTTTGCACATATTTTCACACGAAGCAGAGCACACTGACCCACAGGAGTCGCCGAAAAGTGGACTGATGAAATAAAGTTATCAATATCACCCGCATGCTCAAAAACTTTGAGGGGAAGCTGTCGCGTCTGAAATAATTGTGTGCTGTTTTCCAAAGGCAAAAATAAATCACAGCAGCAATGATTCATAGTGATTTGAGCCCATGTTGTTGTTAGAGGTTCCAGCTGGTGAGAAGCAGAAGCTGGTGCTGAGTTCAGAGGGAATCAAGTTATTCCTGCAGTTTAGAGATGCTGGTAGTAACCCATTCCTTTATCTCCCTGACAGACTTTTACCCACAATGTCAGACGATACCAGTAGCAGAGAGAATTGACTGCATCCCGGATCAATTAGCAACAAAGGTCTGGAAACCCTCTGGAAAATATTAGAAAATAGATTTCGTCCCATAAAACCTCCTGTGTGTTTGTAAAAATGCAATTTGTCTCTACTAGATCAGGTATTTGCTTAATATTTTTTAAATCTGTGATTTTCCCAGCATCTGCAGGGGAGTTCAACTCCTGTACAGCCATTTCAGCCCATTGACAGAGGGTCTGATTTCTCTTGGTTTGGGGAAAGCTGGCAACAAAATTGGTCAGGCATCAAGCAATTAAAAAAGTCACTCTTGGTTTTTAACAACTTTTTCTGAACAGTTTCATTTGGTGTGATGGTCAAAAACTGGCATTTATAATAATTCAGAAATGATGGGCTTTACTGAGATGTGCAAATTTAAAATATACAAGACGTGGTCAGAGTTTCCTTTCAGACCCAGTTTGGATCGCAGTGTCTTCCTCCCCTGGCTGGGGTGTCTGAGACAGCAGAGTGTGGCAAAGACCTTCTGGCTGAAGAATGTCTGAGATAAAATTCCCGGTGAAAAGCATCACCCCAGGCTGGATGAGGCTTGGAGCAGCCTGGGATGGTGGGAGGTTGCCTGCCCACGGCAGGGGTGGAATGAGATGCGCTTTGAGCTCCCTTCCGACCCAAACCGTTCCATGATTTTATGATGCCCATTACTTTTCAATGCTTCCACATTGAGACCCTTTCTGTAATAGTTAGCCTTGAAATGCTATTATTATTTTAATATTATTATTTTTCATCTTTATTATGGATTTTCTTGTTTTCTGGTGGATGCCTGACATCCTTCTTTGATCGGGGGAGGGGCAGCTTAGGAGAAAAAAACAGTGTGGGTTACTTCTGTCATTCACAGGGGTATAAAAACTGTTCACCAGCTGTCTGAACCTCTGAGGGAATTCCCATCTAATTCCAGAGCTGGCTGTTGTTGAAGCCTCTCATGCCATGGGTTCTGTTATGATTTGTAGTTCAATAAAGTCCTGCAGGGAACAGGTTAGGAAAGGTTCAAATCACAGCCTGTTCCTCGACTCCTCGGGTTCCTTCCCTGCCCCAGGAAAAGGCACAGCACTGCAGGAGAAGCCGTGCAGATCGTTTAAATCTGTAATTACTGCCTTTGAACCAGTCACCCCACGTTAGGGGCTGCACTCCGCAAGCAGGGAGGGAAACCGGGGTGCTCTGGTTGCAGCTGCAAGGCTGGAGGTAGGAAAGAATTAAATACAATCAAATCATAGCTCCCAGCAGAAAAGTAGGTGCAGATTGCAACGCTGAGGGTGCCCGATCTGGAATTTGGGGTAAAAGAAATGATTCCTGAATATTAGTGAAGGCCAGGCAGCAGATTTCACAGGATTAGAGATAAATATCACCTTTGCTGTGTGCTGTGAGGTGCAGAGTCCCATCCCAGTGATTCCTTTCACTCCTGTGTACATTTTTCCCTGGAAGTGATTTGGTTGTGTCAGGCTACACAAACGCAGCAACCTGTAAAACCACGGGTACCTGCATCACTCTTCTGCAGTGGTTTGTGTTAATGGTCTTCAGAAAAGAAAAACAGCAGCTGCAAAAATTAGGATTTACCTAAAGTGATCTAGAAGGTTTTTAGTGTCTGCCTCGATTTCCTGAGTCACTGAAGATGTCCAGGATGGAGCCAGAGAATGAGTAGGATTGCAGAAAATGGAAGTAAATAGGAGAAAGAAAATGAAAGAAAGGAAGGAGGAAAGAAAGAAAAAAGAAGAGGAAGGGAGGAAAAAATTAAGGAAAGAGAAAGGAAGAAAGAAAATAAATAGATATTTTTTTATCTGATCATGTGGTTGGTGAAGATAGAGGTGCTGAAAGAAGGAGGTTATTTAGTAACTATTCAGTGCTGTGGAGCCTTGTGGAACCTTGCCAGGGGGTCTGATCAGACAAGCAGAGCACCCCAGTAAAACACGAATTCCTCTGAGCAGAGCTCGGGTAGGCCGGGCTGACACCTCTGCAAGCCCATGGAAGGGGGCATTGCTGGGTTGATTTTGGGTTTTGTGCTTTTCTTCCCAAACTGCCCCGCTGGCAGAGGGCTGTGTGGATGCAGAGAACAGCACATTTTAGTTCAGCACGTGGCCAAGCTCTTCTTTGAGTCCTTGGTGCTCAGTTCATGCTGTACCCCAGTGTAAACAGTCTCCACGTATCCAGGGTTGCTCCTAATTAAGCTTTGGCTTTCCTGGCTGTTGGTATCTATTGTGCTGCTTTTACAGCTCACAGGCTGGCATCACATCTTTATTTATAGCAGATGATTGCTTTTACAGCAGGCTCCCCAGTGTCTCTGGTGAACTCTGCTCCTTTCCCCTGTGCCAGGCCTAACCAATCCTGAGCTCCTGTGTCTGCTTCCTTGTGCACAAAGCTCAATGTGCCACCAAAATACAAATCTGCCTGGATGAGATCCAGCTGGAAAAGTACCACTGGGCTGTGGAGTAGCTGCTGAAAATGGCCGGGAAGGATTAATGGGAAATGGCTGGGGAAAAGAAAAAGATGCTTAGGGAGCTGGGAATGTGGATGCTTGAACTGCCAGGTTTTAGGAAAATCAGTTTGGTTTGTTCTGCTTTTTATGGGATGGTCACTGGTGTAGGGAGGGATAAGAGGATGGAGGTAGTAACTGTTCTTATATATTTAGGATATTATATGTATGTGGAGGAAATATGTATATGTTATGAAGGAAATGAAGTCAGGGAATGAAGCTGTGATCTCTGCAGCCTTGGAGGGCTGGGTGCTTCCTCTCCTTTACTCTGCAGTAGTTTATAAATGGGAACTAGGGAGTTCTCCTGGTGGCATCTGGGAAGGTGGGAAGTGAGCCTGAGTTTTTCACAGCCTTACAAAGGCCTTACATCGATTCGGGTATCAAAGGGGGGAAAATGAGTCCCTACATCTCTCCTACAACCATTTTTCACTTGGAACCTGATGGAAATGACAGCAAATGTTTTCTGATGGGATAAATCCATTACAAAGAGACAAACATTTACCTGTTTGGTGAATCTGGGGTTTATTTTGGGTGATTCTCAGCGATTTCTGTGCTCTGTAAAACCACTATCAAATAAATACACTGAGACTCCCTGAGCCAGTGGCTTTGTGAGCTCCCTCAGTGCTTCCTTCAGCACCTGCCTGATTGCTGGGCTGCAGCTGCCTTATCTTTTATCTGTTCAGAGCCTCTGAAAATAATTGGAGCTGCACTGACCAGGTTGGGCTCTCTAACCCCAAAACAAGGACAGCAGCAATGAAGGTTTTGGACCATGTTCTCCTATTTCAAGCTGCAGAAAATTTTAAATATTTAAATATTTATCACAAACACCAAAAGCATTTGAGCACAATCAGATGAAAGCAGAAAGAGTTTCTGGTAGTGGGCAGGTGGGAAGTGAGGTTTTGAAGGTGTCCCTGTTGGATTTGGACACCTGAGATCACTGATGGACATTGCCCTTCACCCCCCAGTGGAAGTGGTTGTTCTACCACTGCCCTTTGCCCTAAGTAGTGAATGGGGGTTCAAAGGAGAGAAAATGGGTGGAAACTTAATGATACATTGCCCAAATCTTATCTCCAAACATAAACCTCACACACACACAGCATGTGAGCAAGTTAATTCCCAAGAGCAGAGCAAAGGAATTTCAGCTTTCTGGTGAATGGGAGTGTAAAGGTTGGTGCCAGTACACTGAGACAGAGGCTTGAAACAATAGGCTTATTTTTTTTTTTAAAGTGATTTATCTCAATTTGAGGTTTTGTAGAAACAATCTGAATATTTCTGACACTAAAAAATTCCATTAAAATGTTAATATTATACACAATGTTCAATTATGCAGATATGGATGTTTATTAGATGTTAATCCCACTGTAAATGTCAGCCCCTCTCCAGTGTGTGACTTTTGGCCAGACTCTGCTGTATCTGTCACAGCTCAAATGTTTCAGTAATTCTTTTTAAATGTTCATTTTACCCGTGGATCTTGTGATTTTGAGAAAGAATGTACATCTAATAAGCAAGTTTACTCTGAACCCAGAAAAATTCTTCTTTAGGAGGATTCTGTGCCACTGAGTTCACTTACAGAGTTTTCCAAAGAAGGACTTGACCCGAGTGCAGAGATTGTGAAGGTTTCTGGTGTTCGGGGTGAAATGCGCTCCGTATGCACTTTAACTGGTTTAGTATGGATTTGTCTGTGCAAGCCCAGCTGATCTGTGCCCCTCCTGTCCTTGCTCAGAGCACCTGCTCCCTCCGTGGCTGCTGCTGGAGCCCCCAGAGTGACACCAGCGTGCCCTGGTGCTTCTTCTCCCCCAAACACGGCTACAGAGTGAAGGGCTCCCAGAGATCCACCCGGGCAGGTAAGCTCTGGGCCGAGCCCCCCAGTTCCCACCCCCGATGTCCCATTCCACACAACACCTCGTGCTTGTCTCCCAAGGATTTGAGGCCACGTTGGAAAGGCTGTCATCCCCTTCCCTCTTTGGGAACGACATCTACACGGTGCTGCTCACGGGGGAGTATCAGACACCCAATCGCTTCCGATTCAAGGTCAGTCCGTGGCCTGTTCTGCTTCAAGGTCCATTTTCTCTGCCAGATGTGAGGTTGCCTGTGCAGGGAGTGTAGGATTGATGCCTCTGGAGCACTCTCATGATTCCCACTGAAGTCCTTTTGTTGTCCTCCCTGCTGTTGCAGTGCCTCAGGTTAACAGGCACTTGGCACGGTGGGAATTCTGCATGAAAAATCACTGAGACCTTTGTAAAGCTCAGCTTTTCTATTCTCTACCATTTGTCCTCATCACAGGAAGATTTGGGGGATAAATGTATTTATTTACTTTTTATTTATGGCCCAGTCACATCTCTCAGTCATTTTGACATACAGCATTAGCTTTTCCAGGTTTGTGTTTCCTGTGGAAAGCTCAGGACTCTGTGCCATGGCTGTGGGGTATCAGGGGTTTGTAGGATTGAGAACCTTCTGTGGGAGACTTTGTGCTGTGGTGGGTTCCTGCTGAGCCAGGGAAACACAGAATCAAATACTCTGAGGGAAATGGCTGAAAGTGAGTAATTAAACTTGGAGGGGAAGAACAATAGAAGCAGAAGAAGAGATTGGGGTAAGGGTGGAAATACCTGAGTCAGAACTACGTGTAAATGCTGTGCAAGATTTGAATTAGGGATTAATTTGTGAAGGCCCGACACTTGTGTTGTGCAAAAATGTGCAGATCACAGACCCCAAGACACAAAGATTCGAGGTCCCTCACGAGCACGTGCGGCCGTTCACGGGGTCCGCGGCCTCCGGCCTCAACTACAAGGTGGAGCTGAAGCAGAACCCCTTCGGCATCGTGGTGACCAGAGCGAGCAATGGCAAAGTGCTGTAAGTCGTGGTGGGGCTCCCTCAGGGACACAGGGGTCGCTGGGGCTCCGTGAAAGCTGGGGATGCCACCTGTGAGGTGTCCTCTTGGACACGGAGTCTGCTGCTCTTCTTTTGGCTGATGGATGTCCCCCAAGGACTCTCGGGATGCCTTTGGGAACGAAGTCTGTGAGGTGGGAAGCTCTGTCTGAAAGGTTTCAGGTGTGGCTCTCCGATCACTTTCCCCCAGTGCTGGGGAAATCTCCACAGCTACTTTGTCCCATCAATCCCAGGCATTTTTATTATCTGAAGGACTCTTTGCCAATGCTTCAAACCATGTGGGAAAACTCCTTGTTGCACCTTTTATCTTCTTTACTACAACTGTGCTGAGGCTCTGAATCACCAAAACCAGGCTGCCCTTTAGACCTGTGATGTCCAAGGACAGCTGGTCATGTAAGGCTGTGTGTAAAATATTTAATGAACATGAACACTGAATTCTCTCATCCCATTTACATTCTAAAAATAAATAAAAAACCCAAACCTACTGACCCACAGCTCTCCAAGTGCCCTCAGAGACAGGAAGTGCCAGGATGAAGGTGCTCATTAAATCAGCCAGGAATGATTAGCTGTCACAGGGCTGGGCCACTTGGATTAGCAAGGCTTCGAGTTTAATTAATTAAGGGTTACTTTTTGCTCTTATTAGTATTGTTTTCTTGCCTGGAATCCTCTGTAATGATTGATTTGCAATTATAGACGGCACAGAAGATGGACTTGGCAGTCAGCAGTGCCTGACTGATTAAACAGGTCCAGGGAGGGGGGTAAGACACCTGTGGGCCCATGATGAAACAATTCTCTGGAATTTTGCCTGTATTTTCCTTAGGCTTTTGTCTAATTTCATAAAAGTGTTTGCATTTGGGTCTCTGAAGAAAAAATGACAATGATGTTGGACTCTGAGTTTGAGGATCTCAAAGGAAGCTGTTACTACCATGGGATAAGGGCAGCCCCTCAGAGATAAATCCCTGATAAATTTGTTTGCACAAGATCACTGATTTTCCCCAACTCTTAAACAGCCCAACAAAAGAGAGACCTCTGTATAAAAGGACAAGCAGGGACCAATGTGTTACAACAGTTCATTACCAAAATCTTGATTATTCTGATAAAGTCTGTGACCTTCCATCATCATTTTTTCCACCCGAGGCCCCAAAAGAGAGTTCTGATTCCATGAACAGTTGGAAGAAAACTTGAAAGATCTGGGTGGAGACCTGACTCTGCCATCCAGCCCCAGCTAAAACGAGCAGAAACAGTTCTTGCAATAATTCTTGGTAAAATTCTTCCTTTGCCCCTTTTTTTTTTTTGCACTTTTTCACCAGGTTTGACACGACCATCGGCCCCTTGCAGTACTCTGACCAGTTCCTGCAGCTCTCCATCAAACTGCCCAGCAGCAACATCTACGGCGTGGGGGAGCACGTGCACAAACAGTACAGGCACGATGTCAACTGGAAAACCTGGCCTATTTTCAGCAGGGACATTGGCCCCTCTGCAGTAAGTTTGGGGTTATTTCCCCTCATTCTTTGCAGTTTTGGAACCCCAAACCTCTTGGGCCGTGAACACATTCATGTATCCCCTGAGTTTTCCCTAAAGATCTTTCAGGCGCTGCATGTCACTGAAAGCTCCGTGGTACTGAGGGATGCTCCCTGATTTTTTGTGTTGGTGTGCAGTGGAAAACCAGTGGATAAACCTTAACAGATGAGTCTGCAGCTTCCAGTGATAATCAGAATAAATACATACTAATAAATAACAGTATGTCCTAATGCATTGCTGTGTGCAGGGTTCAGTTCAGATGGCACAGGCTGATTCAGCAACATCCTTGCAGCTCAAATTATGGAAAAATTCTCCTTAACAGCTGTCTCTTTCCAAGATAAAATATGTCTGTCAGCTGTTATTTGTTTCTAGATTTTTTCTGGCTGTCCCTTTATGAAACAATTTCTGTGGCACCCATTTTTTGAAAATTGTAAGATTATTTTCACCTTTACCTCAGCTTCACAAAGTAATTCCCTGCTTTGAGAGAGAACTTTTGTTCCACCTCAGTAGGAGCTGTACTGACAGAAACCTGAGAGTGAGATAACTGTATGTAGTTAATTAATAATCTGGAATTTGTACCCATTGCCTTGAGATTCCTTCTCACTCTTTCCTCTGGTTTGAAGGTAGTTCTTAACTGAACGGCTCTACTGAATGTTGACTCATTAATATAAAATAACAGTGAACCAAGTTAGGCTGGTTTCAAATTGCTCACGTTTTGTTCCTTGCTCATTTGAACTGAATTTGCTTCTTCAGGAGAAAAAGCACAACTATTGCAACGATTGTTGACATCTCTAAGGGGTTTTGTTGCTAATAATAGCAACCGAAATGAATTAAAGAAAAGTATTAGCAAGGAAATGAAAAAGCAGCAAGGCACTCTCCTGTTTCCATAGATTAGACATCAAAATTATTGCCTTGCAGGATGAATAGAAATATAGATGAGATGTAAAATCAAATCTATGGTGAAAGGGGATGGAAGCACCTCTCAAGTTCTCCTTGATGAGCACATTCATTCCCCAGAAACAGAGCTGCAATATCTGCCAGCTTTCCTGGAGATCCATCAGATCTGTTATCTAGGTATTGGGGAAACTCTTGTTTTAATGGAAAATAAAGGAGAGTAACGCCAGGAAAAACAGAACACCTAAAACAGGGAAGTGTCAGGACTTCAATTTCTGTTGTTTGTTCTATTTTGAGACGTTTCAAGTTCTACCCATGATACATTTTGAAATATTCCAGAGCAGATCCTGTTATTAGACTTTAACCAGCTTGCCTGTTCCCTTTATTGTCTTAGGCAATGGATAACTTATATGGAGTCCAAACTTTCTTCCTGTGTTTGGAAGACAACACTGGAGCCTCCTTTGGTGTTTTCCTGATGAACAGCAATGCCATGGGTAAGAAACCTTTCCCTGTGGCTCTGAGCAGTGCAGTTAAAATTCTTTTGAGATCTGTGAGACTGTGATCAAAATGGAGCTGATGTAGGTGTCCCTTCTTAAAAACACCCCTAATATCTGAGGCATCATCACTCTGTGTTTAATAATATTTCACATACTCAATGCAAGCAGTGAGTAGCTCCCAGGTAACTGGAGGGTTTTTGATGGAAATCTGAGGGTCAGGAATTTATCCAAAGGTTGTACAGGTCTGCACTGGAATAAAGGATTAAATTTGTCATGAACAACACTTGGAAGTAAATGTCCCTTAGTCCCTCCCTTCTGATAAGCATATTTATATTTACAGAACTCTGCACATCTTGAGGCCGGAAAGTTGTACTCAAAATTAAAAAATAAAAGGTTGAACCATTGGATTCCTTCTGATTCTCTTCTCTGCCGGATTTAAAGGAATGGAAATAGGGGCACATAAAGAGTTGTCTGATTTCCCCCTCTTTGCAAGTTCAGTTAAAGGTTTTGGGTTCTTTAGGCATTTCTTGGTTTTTACTTCAGTGAACTCTCTGATCATCAATTAGAAAACAGCAAAGTTATTTCAGAATTTCCTGTCCTTCAGAACTGTTTTTGTGCACTCTTGTCTGGCAGAGTTCGTGGTGCAGCCTGCTCCAGCTGTGACCTACAGAACCATCGGGGGCATCCTGGATTTCTACATCTTCCTGGGGGACACTCCAGAGCAAGTAGTCCAGGAGTACCTGAAGGTACCTTCACCTACAGGGATTATGCACTGAACAGATTTTTTTAAAATGCTTGGGGTTTATTTTATAATTTTTTTTTCCTCTGGGTGCTGGAGAGGCAACCATGCCCGAGGCCCAAGAGCTCCAACACTCATTAATCTGTAATTTACACCGTAATCATTAGAGCTGCAGATGGTCTCTAGAATAATTTATGTTTCCTTGCTCCTGTCATAAGGACAAATTCCTGTTCCTATGGCAATATTATGGGATAGAGAGTGTGTTTATAGGCTGTCTGGATTTTATGATCATAAGATATCACTGGGTGTCTTTTGCACTTCTTGTGATCTGCTTAGGTTCCAGTGGCACTTTAAAGAACAGGCATTGTCCCGAAATACTGGTAATTCCTAAAATAAATAAATCATGGGGAAAACTATTGTATTTTGGAGTGGGCTGCCCATTTAGTGTGTGTTATTCGAGTAGATTTGAGGAATGTGGATGCAGGGAAAGGGGATGAGGTGACACAGGGTGTCCAACAGCACGTGGGATTTTTGCTGTCCCCTCACAGCTCGTGGGACTGCCAGCACTGCCCTCCTACTGGAGCCTGGGATTCCAGCTCAGCCGCTATGGCTACAGCTCCCTGGATGAGGTGAAGGAAGTTGTGGAGAGGAACAGGGCCGTCGGGCTGCCCTATGTGAGTATGGGATTTGGGGAGGACACGGACATCCTACAACTGCTTCGTTCACCATCAGTTTGGATTAGGAAATGTGTGGTGTCAAAGGTTTTTGTACATTTTCATGTTAGACCCATTACCAGAGCATGGGATGGGAGGGGTTAACTGCAGTAAGATTTATTCAAACACTTTATTGTAATAATTTTTCTTCTATTCTCTCCAACTCTATCCATTTTTCTTCTCATGAAGCACTTTTTTTATTTTCTATGGACAGGTATGGACCCATATATTATTCTTAATTGACAGTCATAGGCAAAGTACAATTAACTTTTAAAATTAGATTTTAGGGGACATGAACCTGATGTCTTCAATAGAATAAAAATACCCTAATACTAAGCTAATATTTGGGAAGGAAATGGACCAATAAAAATCTTTACCTATCACTTCTCCTGGAAAAGCTGAACTCCCTTCTCTTTCAGGATACCCAAGTCATTGACATTGAGTATATGGAGGGAAGGAAAGATTTTACTTATGACAAAGTGAACTTCAATAATCTCCCTGAATTTGCAGCATATTTGCATGACTATGGACAAAAATATGTCATCATATTGGTAAGCATTTAATGACTTTTTTTCCCTTGTAAACACTTTCATTACAGTTATTTATTATTATTCTTCACTTATTCCATGTAATTATTGCATGTAATAATTGATGGAATACCCTGATTTCTTCTTTTCTTTGTTGTTTTCTGATTTCTTTAGGATCCTGCTATTAGCACCCAAAATCTGGTGGATGGAAGTCCCTATGGAAGCTACGTCAGGGGAACGGAGAAAAAAGTCTGGATTAATGAATCAGATGGAGTAACAACACTGATTGGGGAGGTAATCGTGGTTCTACACATTGAGACTTGATCTGTTGTCACTGTTAGGATTTAATTTGGCTCAGGGGACTTCTCTACCAGTGAGAGAAAAGTGTGCAAGGTCTCTTGTAGACTATGAGTTCTCAAACTTTCTTAACTTTTTTTTCAATTTTTCACAATAAAAAGGTATTTTTCATTAATTTTGCATTCAAATTAATATTTTTAAAAATTTTAATTATTTAAAAGAAAAATGGAATTAAAATTGCAACTGAAATCACATTTTTTCACATTAACCCTACATTTTGTTTACATCAACACTAAAACTTTTTTCTACATTAAAGGGTAATTTGAAGGCTCAAGGGACATTTCATCAGCTGGCTCCTATTTATTTCTAGTACTAAGAGCGTGATCCCACATTATCCTTTTAATTTATAATCTTAACTTCTATTGAGAATTTTCTCAGCTGTGTGTGGTTCGTTGTAGGACTTACAAGAAAAGGCACTGAAAAACCCAAAGTTAAACTCCTACTCTTTCTGTGTCCAACGTGAGCAGATCTATGATCCTATAAACTCTTTTCACTCTCGCTCAGAGTGCGATTAATCATTTCCCTTTGAATATTCCAGGTGTGGCCAGGGGAAACTGTGTTCCCAGACTTCACCAACCCCGAATGCACGACCTGGTGGGTGGACGAGTGCAAATTGTTCCATGACACGGTGCCCTATGATGGGATCTGGATTGTGAGTAATTCACAACTTTCGTTTTTATTTTTAAAATGTAGATGATAGCATAGAATGCAGATGTTTATTACATTAAACTTTTATTAGATTGAAGGGTATTTTTTGATATGAGAAAGGAGTTGTTGAAGAATAGCTACTAATAATTCCTTAAAGGATGACAGAATAGAATGGAAGACTTTTTTGGAAAAAAGGAATTAAGGCAACTTTATTACATCCTGCATCTTTCCTTTCCAGGACATGAATGAAGTGTCCAACTTCGTTCAAGGCTCAAGAAGTGGTTGTGCACAGAATGACTTAAACTACCCTCCTTACACTCCCCGTGAGTCCAGCTGCTTTCATCAGAATAATAAAATATCGAATAAAATTTTAATTGCCTTCAAGGATACAACGTGATTTTAGTGTGGCACTTATGAGTGGGGTTTGGACATTCTTATTGACAGAAAATAATATTTATATGCTTGTGTTTTTTAGCTTCAGGTGTGGTTTATAGGACTGCCTCTTTTCTCTTGCCAAATAACTACTGGATATTGTCATTGCCTTAATTATGTCTGATAACGTAACGATCCTCTTGCACTGTCAGTAGTTTTTGAGATATTTGCAGAACTAAAGCAGAGTTCATAGTTTGTGTTAACAGTAGGTGTAAGTAACCTTTGCCAGCGTGTTGTCAGATGGTGATTCAGGAATTCAGAGCACAGTTCTCAGTTCCTTTCATGGGTGCAAAGCTCAGGAGTGGAAGTTTCGGAGAGCAAAGATGAACCAAACCAACAGCCAAGAGCAGCATTTTGGGTTTGGAGTAGTTAAACTGCCTGGGTGCAAAAATAAAGAGGAAAAGGGGGCTTGGATATCATAAGAATTAAAGATTGGCAATATTAATAATAAAAATGTACCTTAACAGTGCCATTTGTATTCCTTTCCTCAAGGTATTCTTGACAGACTCATGTATTCCAAGACGATTTGCCTGGATGCAGTGCAGAACTGGGGGAAGCAGTACGATGTCCACAGTCTTTATGGATATTCCATGATCTTATCCAGTAGGAAGTAAGGAATGCATCCTAAAATCCTGCAGAAAGGTTTCGGAACAGTGTGTGACCTGCATTTTCCAAAGCACCACGAGACTTGACTACTAAAGGAATGAGATTCCTGGAAAATGCTGTATTATGTTTGAGCCAGTTTAGCCAAGGCAAAATCCAGAGCCTGGAGTTGGTAGGAAAAGCCACAAATTGGTTGTCAGAGCTGCATAAAAAGATTATTTCAAATGAATATCTTGAACTTTGCTAAAATACAGGCGCAAAGGGGGCCCCATTCGTGGGATGAATAATCAGTGCCAATCAGGATAAATCTGCTTCTTACAGAATTATCGATGTCTGAGTTGTCTTTTCCTCTGTGCAATTCCAGTCTCATTTCCTTTTCAGAGCCATCGAGAACGTCTTTCCTGGGAAGAGAAGCTTCCTCATTTCGAGGTCTACTTTTGTGGGATCGGGAAAGCACACGGGACACTGGCTGGGGGATAATGCAGCGACGTGGGATCACCTGAGATGGGCAATCCCTGGAATGCTGGAGTTTAACCTCTTTGGAATTCCTTATGTAGGACATCAGTTTGTGCCATCCTTTCAAAACAGATAACAGATTATCTAACCAAGCACTCTAAATAACCACTTACATCGTCACCTCAAAATCAACCCTTTTTAGGAATCTCCTTTGAATGTTTCTTTTCAATTGTTGATTTTTGATTTAGGCCATTTATTTTCACTTTTGTAGCTGTGGTGACATAAATGTGGGTCACAAACTTATTCTCTTTTATATCCCAATCTACCTCTTATTTTAGTAATTTTTAAACACTAGTGAGGGATGTGAAACACTTCCCAGTTTTCTTATTTCAATTTAGAGACATCCATTCAGAAGGGAAATAGCCAAATTCCTTTTTATGATTTAAATTTGAATGCCTTTGAAGCTTTTTTTCCCGTTCTATGCATATTATCACCAAACAGGAAGGTAAAGATTTGGAAGAAGCAGAATGATGGGCAGTGTTAGCGAGGTGTCAGTTTAATTTTTTGGCCAGCATAGCTGGATTTGGAAGGGGAAATGTACAAGTGTGTTGTAGCTTTTGAGGTCCAGAACACTGTACATCCATTGCATTCTGATTTTTTAAATTTTTTTTAAAGATTGGAGCAGATATTTGTGGTTTCAGTGACAACACCACAGAAGAACTTTGCAGACGATGGATGCAAGTGGGAGCATTTTACCCATTCTCCAGGAACCACAACTGCGAAGGTTTCGCAGTAAGTTGTGCTTTCTGTTAAAAATTACTTTGTGTTGCACAAGCACATGTCCTTTAATATCACTTCTAATCATCACTCTCACTGAGTTTGAAAACAGAACTGTCTTTATGAAATCTGAGATCTGAGAGGCTTGGTTTCATAAGGGTTAATTGAGAATGCACTTTTTTGGCAACAGTTTTATGAACATTGGTTGTTCCTACCACCAAGGAACACTGAGGTGTGTGTGAGCCACCAGGCTGGCTCCTGGGAGCCCCTTGGCATGAACCTGACTGCCAGGATGAAATGTGGGATAACCCTGCTGGACAAGGAGGGATGGGCAGTGCAAGCAGCACAGAGGGACAGGACATCAGGTCACAGAACCAGAAAGGAGAACCCAGTGCAGAGCTGCCCCACTGAACCCCAGCCTCACTGAACCAGCTTTTCACACGCTTGGTGAAGTGTTTCCGAAAACTTGGAAATAATAACAGTGGATATTTGTTTGCAGTCTCAAGATCCAGCTGTGTTTGGAGCTGACTCCTTGTTGGTGAACAGCTCCAAGCATTACCTGAACATTCGCTACACTTTGCTGCCCTACCTGTACACGCTGCTCTACAAAGCTCACACCCAAGGGGACACGGTCGTGAGGCCACTGCTGCACGAGTGAGTTTGGGAGTTTTATAACCAATGAGAAAATCTTACACATTTCATATGGTTAGGGGACTTTGTAAACCTCTATCCTGTGAAAATGCACATTGGGATATCTGTAGACGACTTCCCAATTCATGAAATCCCATTTTGGCGTAATCAGGAGGTGATTTTTATACGACATCCTGTAGTCATGATTGAGGACAATCAGTACCCTGGAACTTTGGGATTGCTGCTGATATAAATCACAAAAAAACCCATTTCTGCTCTCTCCTTCACCTGTATCCAGGTTCTACTCTGATGAAATAACATGGGACATCGACAGGCAGTTCCTGTGGGGCCCTGGGCTGCTGATTTCCCCTGTTCTTGAGCCAGTAGGTTTGGATGTTTTGGGATCTGTCTTGTAACCATGGGCCATGTTGAGTCACATTTCCCCCCCTTCGTTTATTGCTTCCAGTGAGAGAGCCCACAGCACGTTTTTATCCCTGCTGAAATGGAAAATCTTGTAGTTAAATCCCACTTGTGTTTTCCACTCCTCTGTGGAGTCAAAGACTTCTGGTCTGATATCCTGCTTTACCTCTTCCTCACATCGTCTCTGAATTTCCTTTGGAGCCAGCTTCTCTTGCTGCGTTTCAGCTTCTCTGTGGCGCAACAAGAAAACAAAAAGATTGTGGCTTATTCTGTGGCAGAATCTTGTAAATAATGGTTTCTCCTGCCAGCAACACGTTAGCCACAAAACATTTGTTAAACACAGAAAGGGAAAGCGAGAATCTGAAAGATGCCAGCCCCAAAAAATGTGGAAATAAAGAAGATGGAGAGATACTTGTGGGTATGATCTGGTTCACTGGGTTTGAAGCATTGTGACTTTGGGTGGCTTTCAATGAGCTGCCACTTTGCAGAGCAGCATTTCAGTTACAGCCCAGCAGCTTTGCAGAAATTGTGCTTGGATTGCCCTTCCTGCTGTCTGGACACCGTCCTGAACACCAGGAAAGCAAACAGCAAAGAGCAGAAGTATCAATGATTTTCTCACTGTGGGCTTTAGCTTTATGGGAAAATTGAGTTTATTTGATTAAGTTGAATAATGAAAGTTGTTTCTTTATTCTCTTTTAGGGTGTGGAGTACACTCGTGTGTACTTCCCTGATGCAGAGTGGTACGAGTACGACACGGTAAGGAAATGCAGGGGATATTATGGGATATTACACCATTTTCTAATAGGAGTGTGATGAAATAGGATCATCAGCCGTGCTTTGGGGATAGAGAGCTGAAGTAAAGCCTTTGGGGTTACTTGGGAGACAAGGGACGAAGGGTGGTGGGATAAGCACAAGAATTGGCACCTCAAGAAAGGGCTCAAATTATGACATTAAATCATAATGATATGCAAATATTTTATGTGCCCATTAGCCCATTGATATTTACATAACTGCAGCTTTTTTTATAAGGACCAATCTGATGAAACTCAAGACTTAAGAAAACACTCCCAGCAGTGGGTAATACAAAAGTCCTGTTCTATTTTCCATTCCATAAGGGTGAACCAATCACTATGAGGAAATTGTGGCACAATTTACAAACCCCAGCGGACAAAATGGGGCTGCACCTGAGAGGAGGATACATTTTCCCTGCTCAGCAACCAGGAACCACCACAGTGGCAAGGTAGGCTCCCAAACTGAACACTTTTATGGTTTTTTTTTCCCCCCACAACTGGGTTGAGGACTGTTAGGTTACAAATAAGCAGCACCCATTGTATTTAGGATATTTCACCTTGAAATGTGGGAATTGCTGGGAGACAAGCCTCCCTTCCACACCTTCAGTGATGAATCGTGGGTTTATTTGCATAGAAATTTGTGAACTCACTGGGTATTTTAATCCATCTGCATGAAAATAAAAGGCAACTAAGGATTAAGCTGAGGCAATTCTCCAAGGATTGTGACCCTGCTGGGTGTCACATTCTTACATGAACATGGAGGATGTGGTCAGGCTGTTTAAACATTTGTTATACGCATAAATCTCTCTTTCCACAGCCGAAAGAATCCAATGGGACTCATAATTGCCCTGGATATCAACAGTGAAGCTTCTGGGGATTTGTTCTGGGATGATGGGGAATCTACAGGTGAGCAGCCATCAATAGTGAAATAAATAAGATTAACAAAGATTTAATATGCTCGAATTTCAATGTTCCTGCTGAAAAGAAGCCGTTGTAACACACTACTGCTACTTGCTCATAAATCAAAACATTTGCATCACTTTTAAGTAGAAAACTGTGACTGTTATTAATGAAAGATTAAAGTAGCAACTTAATTTGATACAGGTAAAGAAAAAAGACACAAGTCTCTACTTTAAGGTCAAACCTCTACTTTAAGGTCAAACCTCCATTTTAAGGTCAAACCTCTGGTTTTCAGGAGAAATCTTTAGATTGTCAGGAGATGACAGAGTTTTCCCATGGGATTTAGCCAAACCACTGCCCATCCAGGGAGGTGTCTGAATATCAACGTTGGAAAACTTTGCGCATCCCACTTGTACAACTCCTTGTTCTTGTGGGCTACACCAATCACATCTCCCAGGAAAACTCCCAAGCCTGTGCTGTGTGGAATTTAGGGAAAGTTAGGGATGCTTTTAAGAAATAGAGCAGTGATTCAGCTGATTATTGCTGCCATAAACACGGCAGGCCTTGGGTGGCTGCTGTGCGTGGGGGTGACAGCTCGATGAGCTCCTCTGGCCTAAAATAACAAAGCCATTACTGCCCTCACTGCTGCTGCCAAACAGAGCAATAAAACATTTGATCATTTCATGGCCTGCCCAAAACTTACAGGTCGTAGTTTTTCAGGGGAACCATTTACAATTTGCTTGTGGTGACAGGATTTGTACATGGAAAAAACCTGCCAGATTGACCACGCTCTGTATTTCTTTTTCCTGGTCATGTGTTATTTCCTCTCATACTGTTCCAGGGCATTTACTTTTATCATCATCATCATCATCATCACCACCATTATTTTTGCATGAAGAACCCTTATTTAGTGTATTTTAAAGGATTAGTTTTGACCCGAATTTTTATATTTAAGACAAACTGAGAAGAAATAACAGTAGAATGAAAATCGTTACATTTTAGAAGAGCTGATTTCAATGAATTTTTGCAGAAAAAATTAGATCTCCTGGGAGACTGGCCAAAGGAAAAAGGGACATTTCAGCTCCTCAAAGAAACATTAGTAAATATTTGAGTTGCTTAGTGCAGCTTTGAATGCAGTCCTGATAAGTAACAGTTTATTGGGCTCTAGCAGTGGCACAGCCCTATTTTAATTTTATTCTTCTCTGCACTCCAGGTGTAACTTCTTTCTTTACCTTTTAGGTACAATTGAGAATAAAGCCTACATTTACTATGAGTTTAAAGTTTCCAATGTAAGTATTTGATTTTAAATGATCTTCTGTTCATTTTTGATTTTTATCCAGTGTCTTCCAAGAGCATTCTTTTCTCTCTTTATTCTCCTGCAAGATTCGCTGGAAAACAAAGTATGTGCCAAAGCCAAGAGGAATCATGTTCAAAGTACTCTCATTTAACTGGGATGAAATCTGTTGTCTTTTTTTTCCTCCTAGTTAATATAAATATCTAAATAACTCCTATTTACTTTCACATAATAAACTCAGCAGCAACATTTACTGAACAAGAGAACTCTAAAGCATAAGAGGCATTTAAATCAGAGTTAAAAAGGAGAAGCATGGAGTGTTTTTGACTCTGAAAATAATGGGAATGAATAAAAGATATATTTTTATACTGTGAAAATACAGCCAAATGTCTCCAAAGAGTGAGGAAGACCCACACCTTGTCTGAACCCTCAGAAACTACATGAGGGTTAAGTTTTATTGTGTTGATTATTTTAAGCTGAAAGTGCCTTTGCTGGGTTAATTGACATCAGGGTGGAGTCCCGAGGGTGTTTCTATCCAATATTGACAGGAACTATTGCATAACAAGGATTGCAAATAGCATGATAACATATTATTTGTACAATAATAATAATAATTATAATAATATTAATCTCTGGTAAAGGTATTCATTCCTTTGCCATGATGAAAGAGCATAAAACAAGCAAGAGAATGCAGAGGAACATGAGTGAAGAACACGAATTCGTTGTTTTTTAAAATCACAATTAATCAAAGAATCATTTGTAGACAAGACACCCCGGTCACTGTTGGAGTTTGAAACTCCGTTAGCCAAATCATCACTTGACTGTGATGACATTGAATTAAAAATTAACCAAAATGTTCCCATGGAAAGCAATAAGGAAGTTCTACTCACATGTGGCAGCCATGGTGCAGTTCCTCTGCTTGGACTCTTAATCTAAAGATAATTAATGAAACGGAACAGGAAGTGGTATTTTTATAGTTTTTATAGAGTAAGTTGGAGTTGGAGTAAATTTGGTTGTTGGAACCCAGCAAGATCCCAGACAGGTGGAGTTTATCTGCCTTGTCACAGACCCACCCCAGCCTTTCCTTATTTCCCAAGCAAGGAAAAAAAGCTGAAACACGAACCTGAAGATTATTTTATACATGGTAGAAAAGATTTATATTGATAATAACAAGCAGGGAAATAATTAATGTGTAAGAAAAAGGTATTGGCTTATTTATGCTCCGGTGTGATAATCTTCACAGGAAAAAATTGTTAAATCAGGAGGATTTTTGGCAGATTTTTACAATGAGAATATGACCACTATATTATTTTTCAGAATGCTCTACAAATGACTGCTACACACAGCAATTACACTGATCCAAACAACCTGAAATTTGAGGAAATCAAGATTCTGGGATTGTCCCAGGAAGTGACAGCAGTTTCTGTGTCTCAGAACGACGTTGTGCAAGATTATCCCCTTAATATCAACTATGATCCTGTGAGAAAGGTAAAGCAATAACAGGAGAATGGAAAGTAAACAAATATTTACAATTGCATCACCTTTATTTTATGCATTGCAAAGGACAGTACTCAGTGCCAACGTTGTTCCAATGAAATACAATGTGAATTTTATTACAGAATAAAAGTACAATTGCATTCAACTCTGCTGCATAAAAGTGCATCTAAGTTATGCTCTCAGTGCAGCAGGCAGTTTAGTTATGCAGTTGTTCCTGGATTTATTCCTGTTTGCTTCCAAGGAAGCTGTGGGATTAATTCCATTTTTTTTAGAGTCTTAATTTTTCAGATTTTATCTGTAAAAATATCAGTTGTGTGTGTTTGTAAAAGTGAGACTGTATCAAATCTTACAAGATGCGACTTGGCGAATTTTCAATTTTTAAGTGTATTATTCTTGAGGAGCAGCACCTCTTCTGACCGAAGGAAAGCTGGATGGCATGTGGCATTTATAAACTGTTCATTGTTTAATATTTACAAGGTTGCTGTTATAAGTGGACTTCAGCTTGAACTCGGAAAATCTTACACAATCAAATGGACTCTAAATGTGAACATCAATGAAAGGTTTGATTGTTATCCCAACCCTGATGCAACAAAAGAAAAATGTGAACAACTTGGCTGTTCCTGGGAAGTAAGTCATTATTTCTCTAAGCTAATTAGACAAAAAAAAAATCCAGAATAAAAGGTTTTCCTCCGTGGTTGTTATAGAATAAAGGTAGCCTGGGAGACTTGTCAGGTTTAAATACAATGGGGGCCCAGGCTTCAGCAGACCTGTCCTGGTGGATTTTATTTACCTCACCAGTTGGCAACCATGTAAATTGTACCAAAGTATATCAGGAGTTGAGGGAAAATGTGGTATTTTTTGAAAGATGGAAGGAAATAATGTTAGAGTTATGAAGAAGTAGAATTTTATCTTCAGCTGCCCCTTCTGCCTCACTGGTGCCATGGCCTGCAAGGCTCAGCCCCTTTGTGTCACCTTCAGAGTCACTGAGGGACATTTTAAGTCAAACCAACTCCTCTGGATCTCAGTTTGAGAGGGAATCCTTGAATTCCACAAAAATTTGGATTCATTTGTGAACTTAATTGTTTATATCCACATCAAGGAGCTATTTCCAAACCATAATCCCTGACATGTATTTCTTTAACACGTGGTTTTATTATTAATTATTAATAAACACGTGGGAGCAACGTGGCCTGGCAGGGCTGAACTTCAGAGGGTGCCTCCAACTAAATCATTCCATGTTCTTCTAAATCTAAAATGTCCATTTTGGGCCTTTCCCATAGGAATGAAACTCAGAATTCTGTGCTGGCTGCTCCTGCACCAGCACCCACTGAAGCGGTTGATGAACTGCTCTGGTTTTGTTGCACTATTAAAAGTATTTTTTGTCATTTTGGACATTTGGAAATGTCAGGAGATCTCAGAAGAGCAGGATGCAGTTTTCACTGGATATATTAAGGATAATTTGTGTGAATAAAGCCAGTGGAAAGATCTGCTCTGATGTTGCCTTAGTATGAAATGGGTTTTGGGCACATCCCCTTGAAGGCAACCAGAGAGTAATGGGATTAAAAGGGAGGAAGCTTTAGGAATTTCCACAAGCCAAGATTAAACCATGTTGAGGGATTGATCTGAAGATCACAGAGATGGGCAAATGAAATCCATCTTCATTACACGAGGATTCAGTCTCCTGACTGAACTATTTGTACAGCCTTCACTGGGTATCTGCTTCAGTGTAGTGATTATTCTGTAGTATTTTGTTATTCAGGATTCCATTAATTTTCCCCCAAATTCTACATTTGACAGAGATCTGATAAAAACAGGATTCCATGCTAGTATCTAGTAAGAAATCCAGCTGGCTCACTAACCTGAAACTCCTTTCTGTTTGCACCAGGAGATATCAAATCCGGGTGTTCCTTTCTGCTATTACAACTCCAACAATCCCTACTCCATCGAGAGCCTAAATATTTCCTCCACTGGAACCGTAGCCATCCTCAGCTTGGACAGTGCCAAGGTCAGAGCTAACGAGAATTCCAGGGCCCCAATCAGCACCCTACGCCTGGAGGTGAAATATCATCTCAACAACATGCTGCAGTTTAAGGTAATGCCATCCCAGAATTCCCAGAATGTTTTATTTATGGAAATTCAGAGGGCTTTTTATAGCCAAATTGATAATTCACAGGCTGTGGCAGCCTTGTGTAAATATATTTCTCCTTCTAACCAATTATTATTGCTCTTAGCTTGCATCTCTTGTCGTCTTAGAATCCTAGCACTCAATTTTACAAAGAAATCACATGAATCAAAGGTGTAATGTCAGTGTATAGATGTAATGTCAGCCAGGAACTTTGACACTGAAAATATTTTGTTAATATGCAGGTAAATGTATCTGTAAGTGCTATCATGACTCTACAATTTATTTTTACGTCCATTATTCTAAATCATTCTAAAATATTCTATACGCTGTTTAACTGTCATTTATTGCCATGAGTTTAATAATATTGAGCCAAGTGGTCAGACATCAAAAACTAACTTCTTTCCACTTCCAGAATACAGAAAACATTAAAAAAGATCTCTAAAAGTTGAGTAAAAGATGAACCAGAAAATTATTTATCACACTTACAAAGTAAATACCTATATTTTAAAATAAGTATATACTTTAAATTAATATAGATAATTAGATGAGCCATTCCTGATCCAAAATAAATCTTCAAGGTTTGTTGGTTGGGATTTTTTCCCCCAACAAAATCCTGTGAAAAAACTGGTTCATGAATATGCACTTGAAGGAAAATACTCATCAGAGCCAGAGTCTTTAAACTGATACCAGGTTCAGATTTCAAACAACTGACTTTCTGAAATAAACTGATTTTTGCTTCGCAGATCTCTGATTACCAAAACCCACGATACGAGGTTCCAGTGCCCCTGAACCTCCCCAGCTTGCCCACAAACACGAGCCAGGACCGGCTCTACGATGTCGCCATCCAGACCAAACCCTTTGGGATCCAAATCCGCCGCAAAAGCACAGGGACACTCATGTGAGCCACTGCCCCTTTATCTCATTTCTCATTGCTCCGGTAACTCTTTTCAAGCCAAGCATTTTCTCTGTGCACGTGTAGGAGTGAGGAACGCTGGCAGCTCTGAAGGCTGTTCCTCCTGCGCTCCCCAAGTTTGTGGCCGGCACAATGATTTTCTACGCTTCCTGAAATATTCCTTAGGTGACCACAGCACTGCTCATTAAGGGTTGGCCATTTGGCTCAGTTTTAGGAAAAAAAAAATGAAGGAAGTAGTGTCCCAACTAACTTGAGATGGGTTTCGGTAACATGACAGATAAGTCTGGCATGAGCTTCATTTTTTTCCTTGATTGAGTCAGAACTAGAAAACAGAGAACAGTTGAATGTGTTTTTTATTCAAAAAACCAATTTTATTTAATTTCTTAAAGTACTCAAAACTTAATTGCGAGTTGAGTTGCCTTTTGCCAACCAGAATAATAATTCAACATGCAATTGAAGCTCCTGGAACAATGGAATTCTCTGGCAGAGCCTACCAGGCTGCAGTTTGGTTTCTAACTGGAAAGATGCTGATTTACAATAAATGTGACCTGTGAATGGAATTTCAGTGTAATCTGCACAGAACGTTTAGTGAAGTGTACAAAGCACTTTATTTACTCTATTGCATGTGGCTCCAGTGCTCGGTCTGAGAAGAAAATAGTATTGCAGTGTCCTGAAATGCATTTTCTCACTAAATTGCCAAAATGCAATGCAACTTACAGTGCACAATGCCTGTGTGTAATTCCTCTCTGAGAGACACAGAGGACTTTGTGTCCCTAAACTCTTCAGCAATTATTAGACACCTCCATTTCATGTTCTTTACGTTTTCTTGATAACCACAACAGTTTTAGCCCACTTTTACTGAAGAGCGAGATTTCCAGAGAAAAAGAGTGGCCTAAAACAAAGTGTCTGCCAGAAACACGGCACTAAGCACACTCTATTCTTATTTTCCCTTTCCCCTTCCCATTCCAGCTGGGATTCAGGCCTGCCCACCTTCACCTTCAGCGACCAGTTCATCCAGATTTCCACCCGCTTGCCATCCCAGTACATCTACGGACTCGGAGAAGCTGAGCACCCCACGTTCCGACACAACATGAGCTGGCACACCTGGGGAATGTTCACCAGGGACCAGCCTCCAGCTGTAAGTAGGCAAAGAAGAAGAAAATATGATGTTTTGGACCAATGAGTGCAGAAATATTTGGCAGGACTTTAAAATCCACTGAATATCTGCTGGTACTGGGCATTGGCTCTGACCTCATTTATCATCACTTATAATCTATATGGTGTCTCCATGGCAAAGGTCTTCTGTAAACCCATTATTTGTGACCTGCAAGAGCAATGTGAGGAGCTCAGGTCCTCAGTCAGATGTTGGAAGGTGACAAATGGCTTAGGAATAACAGCCTGTTCCTCCTTTTTTTATTCCTCTCAGCTCATTGTTCTGAAAATTAGACATGAGCCAGAACAATTCCTGTTGCTTGGGGATTAATTTAGTACTTACAGGGATAAAGCAGAAATCTTATCTCTGTTTATTTGTCTTATTTCCTACAAGATAGCAAATTTCCAATTATCAGGGAATGGCCAATGGAATAGCAGCAGCTAATTATACCTCTAACTTCCAGCTCAGGTTTGAATATATTTTGAGATAATAAAATACAACCAGAATGTCACCAGTACCTCCTGAGCACATAGACACCTGGTCCTGTTTGCAAAGCAGGGAAAGTTTTGTCCTGAGGAAGCACCTTCTCATCAGCGAAATTTACGTGCAGCAATACCTTTGCTTTCCTTCCTGCCTGAGCAGTCTGGACGAGACTGACAAATTGTGAAGTTCAAAGTGACCTTCTGCAGGTCTGTTTTGTGGTTAGGTAGGGTTTAGGTGTATAAATTTCAAGTTTATTTGCTACGTTCGGCAATTGTCTCGTCTTTTATTGAATTTATTGCTAAATGTTAACAAACAAATGTTTGTAGTGTTTCCCCAGTAAAATGTATTTTATTTTATTTGCAGTACAAGATGAACTCCTATGGTCATCAGCCATTTTATATGGCTCTTGAAGAAGATGGCAATGCTCACGGAGTTCTCTTGCTTAACAGCAATGCAATGGGTATGAAACCCTTCACTTTATTTCATAAAATCATGAAATGGTCTGGGTTGGAAGGGGCATTAAAGCTCATCCTGTTCCACACCCTGCAGGGACACCTTCCACTAACCCAGGTTGCTCCAAGCCCCGTCCAACCTGGCCCTGGACACTTCCAGGGATCCTGGGGCAGCCACAGCTTCTCTGGGCAACCTCAGCGCCTCACCCCCCTCACAGGGAAAAATTTTTTCCCAACATCCCATCTAAACCTCCCTTCTGTCAGTTTGAAGCCATTCCCCCTTGTCCGGTCCCTCCAGACCTTTGTAAATTGTCTCTCTCCATCCTCCTCCGTGTGTTCCATTTTTGCAGTCAGTGTTTTGCACTAGTGGCAAATCCAGGCATCCTTTTCTCCTTTCCTTCCCTCCATTTCCAGACGTGACTTTCCAGCCCACCCCTGCCCTGACCTACCGCACCACCGGAGGAATTCTCGACTTCTACATGGTCTTGGGCCCAACTCCCGAACTTGTGGTTCAGGAATACACTGAAGTAGGAGCCTGACTAATGCTGGGCTTGAGGGGGTTGGCTTGGTTCCTCTTCACCTCCTCACCACAAATATCCTTTCCTATTTTCAGCTGATCGGCCGCCCAGTCATGCCACCCTACTGGTCCTTGGGATTCCAGCTGTGCCGCTACGGATACGCGAACGACTCGGAAATTGCCCAGGTGGTGGAGGAAATGAAGGCAGCTCAGATTCCCTATGTACGTTGGGAGCAAATAACATTCAAGCTTCTGGCTTCGTAGCATTGACTAGAACCATTTAAACACTAAACCAGAAACCAACCAAAAAAACCCCACTGGGGTAGAGAAGAGCAGGTTTAGTTCCACAGACTCTGGGCTGTGTTGGAAGTTGCTTAATTTTCTTTATCGTTCACACCAAAGAATGACAGGAAGGAGCAGTGATCAAGAAGAAAAACAAGCAGGGAAAAATTGAAGCAGCATCGTTTCAGTGCTGTAATGCTCTTGGTCAAATCAAGATGTGATTTGGCCCAGGTTGTTGTTAGGATGGTTGGAATAGCCCAGAGATCTAAGAAAATTATGCTATAAATTGAATGTGATTTCATTTTAAATGTAATAATATCAATGTTTTAATATAGAACAACTGTTTCCATTGTTTCCTTATAGCTCTGGAAATACAGGTGCAGTTTCTGTGTACATACAAATGGACAAATCCAGTTTTTTCCTCTATCATCATGTATCAATTCCTACCCTCAGATCAGATGCAGCAGTGAAAGGTTTATTTTGTTTTGGACTTGATGATAGATGTGTAACATTCATTTAACAACTTCAGCCTGAAGTTACCGCTACTTCCAATTTTACACATCAAAAGTTCTGTATTTTACTTATTTTTGGCAGATTTTCAACATTTGGCAAAAAAAACAGAAAAAAACATTTAAAATTAATTGGGGTTTTTTTTGAACTGCAGGATGTCCAATATTCAGATATTGACTACATGGACAGACAAACGGACTTCACCATTAGCACGCACTTTGCTGGATTACCGGCTCTGATCGACAAAATCAAAGCAGAAGGAATGAGATTTATCATCATCCTGGTCAGTTTGGAACATTGCTTTCAAATTTTCAATACAGCATCACAAAATGGAGAATATATTCAACTTGAGTTTTGAGCATAAGGGTAAAACTGTTTTTCATTGTAGGATCCAGCCATTTCTGGGAATGAAACCAATTATCCTGCCTTCTCCAGAGGTGTGGAAAATGATGTCTTCATAAAACGGCCTGATACCAATGAAATTTTATTTTCCAAGGTACTGTGCAGGGAAGAGTATTTCAACCTGTGCGTTGTTGATGCTCAGTTTGGATTCAGTGTGGTTTGAGTATTTGAAATATTCTTTGTCCTATTAGGTCTGGTCATTTCTTCCCAATGTCCAAGTCAACGAGTCACTGCCTCATGAAACACAAGTAGAGGTAAATATTGACATGGTTTGGTTCTGGACTCAAATATAGACACTAATTAATGGAATTAATTAATGAAAATAGCAGCAAACTCATTGAGAAATCTCATGGAAAAATAAGTCGCAGAAACTGGCTAAATCATCCTAAGAGCCAAAAAAAATCAGTGAACAAGTAATTATTTTTCGTCTTTTTTAAAATTTTTGTTTAAAAATTCCAGAATTTAACTATGGGATGTCTTCAGTCCCCTTATCTGACTTGTTTTCCTTCTGTTTTTACAGCTTTACGCAGCATATTCTGCTTTCCCAGACTTCTTCCGCAATTCCACGGTGGAGTGGTGGAAGAATGAAATGCTGGAGGTCTACAACAATCCCAACGCCTCAAGAAGCCTCAGATTTGATGGCCTGTGGATTGTAAGTGCAGAAATCTGATTTCTGGATTGTTTTTCTCTGCCAGACATCGGTGGAGAGGGCCCCAATTCCCAGTATCTGCACTGCTCTGGCAGAAGTATCCCATGTTAAATTCTCATTAAGGAAATGTTGGGCTTGGCCGTCTTGGAGGTTGTTCCCTTGCTGAATCACAGAATAGTTTGGATTGGAAGAGATCTTAAAAATCTTTTATTCTCACCCCCTGCCATGGGCAGGGACACCTCCCACTGTCCCAGGCTGCTCCAAACCCCGTCCAACCTGGCCTTGGACACTGCCAGGGATCCAGGGGCAGCCACAGCTTCTCTGGGCAACCTCAGGGCCTCCCCACCCTCCCAGGGAACAATTCCTTCCCAATATCCCATCTAATCTTGCCCTCCTTCAGCTCAAGGCCATTCCCCCTTTTCCTTTTTCTGTCACTCCATGCCCCCATGGGAAGTTCCTTTCCTGCCTTTTGTCAGCCCCTTTATGGACCATGGGATGTCCAACCCTGCAATGCTGCTTGTGTGTCATTCAGAATTTATGGTGTTCTGTAGCAGACTGTGGGGTTTTGCTCTGTGTTTTTAGGACATGAATGAACCAGCAGCTTTTGTGAATGGTGCCGTGGATGGCTGTAGGAACGACCTCCTAAATAATCCTCCCTACATGCCTCGTAAGTCTGATCCTTCCTTAGAACAGTTTTAGGTTTTTCTGGTTCCTACATAAAATCTTACCCAGTATATGGGGCGTAAAAGCCTAAATAAAGACGGGTTTATAAACCCACAGCTCCTCACTGAGTGTGGCCCTTTATTTCTGAGATTATGGGCACGTTGCAAGCCCAGACACTTCAGCAGGAGCAGGAGCTGTGCAGCACTTTGTAAAAATAAAGTTCTTTCCAGCCCCTCGCTGTATATGGATTTTGATCCCTATTTTGTGTCTAAGTGCTTTGCTTGAGGCATGGCAGAGAATTGAGCTCTCTGTTTTGCAGTTTTCTCAGATGAATAATGCAATTAATTAAAAATTTAGAAAATATCCATGTGTCTCCTCTCATTACCATTTATGTGAGCAGTCAAATGCTTGAAATGCTTCGCTTTCTTAGCTCGGCTTTCCTGAAGTGCTGGTGTAAAGCAGTACTAATTAGGAATTATTTATTAATGGTTTATTAGCATATCTCACTGCTTACTGTTGTATTTAGGTTTCATGAGGGGTTTCTCAGGAATTTCCAGGAAATCAATATTCAGGCACAGATCATACCCCCACCACACCCATTTTTCTGTTTATGTGGTTGGTGTGACAGTGTTTAAAAAGATTTGAAATATTTTCTGATCTACTCTGGTTATTCTTTGAGCCTCTGTAGTAAGAGCACCTGTGACTGAACTATTAAAACATTCACACACCCAGATACCTGCACAGGAATATTGGAAATAGTCCATTTTGAAGAAGATATTTTTATAATTATAAATAAGTGCCAGTATAAAGAGACTGAATGCCTAACAGATTAGGAAAATTAAGGAAAAGTAACTCAAATGATTAATACATGCTTATTAATAATAATAAATATGTTTCTTCCCTTTCCACAAGATTTGGGATCCAGGTCAGCAGGATTATCCTACAAAACTCTATGCATGGAAGGTCAACAATACCTCGCAGACGGGACCCCAGTCAGACACTACGATGTCCACAACCTTTATGGATGGTCCCAAACCAAACCCAGCCTGGAGTAAGTGCTTTGCATACTCCATGCTGTCTCCAAAATGTGTTCCAAATGGACATTCCATGTCTACGTTCCTACGGCCAAAACTGTCATTGGTTTATTTAAGATGCCTGAGTGATCTTTCTCTTCACTCTGGTTAATTTGGTTCTTCAACCCAGCTCCAAGTGGAGCTGGATGCTCCAAGGGCTGGGCAGCTCCTGGAGTTATTCCGGTCAGGGATCTCCCTGTGGTGCACGAAGGGAGGTGGGACCAGAGCTGCAGGAGAAGGTGAGGGGGGTCTGTGCAGGGCTGAGCCGGAGCTGTGCTTCTGTGGTTCCCCTGCAATAAATCCCTTCTCCACATGATTACTGCAATTAAAACATCACGTACTTACTGTTTCTAGGTGCTGCTGGGACTGCCTGGTTTACTCCTCGTTGGTTCTGGTTTTCCTCACACTTCGCATCCAGTGAGGGAAAATGAAGAGAGTTTTTCAATCATGTGAATTTCAGAAGGGCTCGATTATGTTCTCTATTTAAAATGCAGTGAAAAGGGGGAAGGGTGACTTTTAAAATGCAAAGTGTGAGCGCAAAGCTTTACTTTTTAGCACTTCTTTCCCCAGCTCCAAGGCAAACGTCATTATCTGTCCCTCTGAATTGTCCCCAGCCCGCTTTAGATAACGCCCGATCTGATGATAACGGAGCTGGGCTGTTTCATTTACAATGCAACGAGTGAGCAAGGCGCAGATTTTCTGTGCGGGTCTTAACGACCTTAAAGCCCTTGGTAACTTTGATATTACCATAAAGAGAGAAAATATCAGGGCTGTTTGGATTTGTGAGAGGATGCTCCGCTGGCAGCGTGCCAGCGCAGCCCTGCCAGTCAAGGCAGGGGCGAAACTGCTGACAGGACAGGAGGGAATGTCTGATCCCTGCGCTGTCAGCGGGATGTCACGGGATTTGTGCATCACAAAATGTGGTGGGTTGGGCCCTGGCTGAGCTCCAGGTGCCCACCAAAGCCCCTCCAGCTCTGCCCTCCTCAGCTGGGAAGAGGAGAGACAGTATAAAGAAAGATTCATGGCTTGAGATAAGGGCAAGGAGAAATCATTCACCAGTTGCTGTCACGGACAGAACAGCTCAATTGTGGAAAAGAGTTTAATTTATAACCAATCAAATCAGAGAGGATAACGACAATGAAAACTAAATCTCAATACCCCCAGTCTTCACTTCTTTCCTAATTCACTCCTTATTTTACACCCCCTCGCCAGCAGAGGGGACATGGAACAGGGGCTGCAGTCCATCCATCGCACGCTGTCTCTGCTGCTCTTTCCTCCCCCTTCTCTTCCCCTCCTCCTCTCTCCAGGGCTCCACAGCTTCCTGCCAGGATCCAGCTCCAGCACAGGCATCCCAGGGGATCACAACCTCCTCTGGGCATCCTCCTGCTCCGGTGTGGGCTCCTCCAGGGGCTGCAGGTGGATCTCTGCTGCCCCATGGAACTCCCGGGGAAATCCCAGCTCCGGAGCTTGGAGCATCTCCTGCCCCTCCTGCACTGACCTGGAGTCTGTAGGGCTGCTGCTCCCACATCTCCTCCCCCTCTCTCCAGCTCCAGTTGCTGTTGGGAGCGATGTTTCCCCTTCTTATTCCTGCTATCCCAAAGTCACTCAGTGCTGCTGATGGGCTCAGCCATGGGCAGGTCCCTCTCGGCTCCATCAGAAATGAGGAAGCTCCAGGAAGTTTCTCACTGGAGCCACCCCTGCAGCCCCCCCATTGCCAAAACCTTGCTGTGCAAACTCAGTGGAAGAGACAATGATTTGATGGGAAAAGGAACATTGCCATCGTTTCTGTGTTTTAAGTATGAACTGAAATATTCCCCTTTCTTTTGCGAGGCACTGCAACAGAAATCACTACAATAAATCTCACAGCTCCCACAGATACCCTCACACTGGAAATTTATAGGAAATGTTATCTACAAAATATATATATACATATATTTCAGTCCCAAATTTATTTTTTGGCAGTCACTGAAGGGGTAATTGTGAAACTGAAGAAATGTAATAATTTATTTTGATACTAAACCATCCAAACAGAAAGATTATTTGCACACAAAACTCACAAAAGACTGTTACTGAGAAGTGAGCATCAATATTTTATGTAACCTGGTGTCATTTCAGTTCTCCATCCATTAAACACAGAAACTTCAGGATATCGCCTTGATGCTGTTCTTTTGTCATGAGGTTTTTGCATGGCCAGGAACCTTAGTGGTGAATACAGGAACTGTTTGGAGGTTAATTCAGCCTTTGTGACCTGAATAATTGTTTTTCATGGATAGAGCTATGGAGCTGCAGGCCGGAGCCTCCAGCCACAGAACACTCAGGTCGTGCTCAACCCTGAGCAGCTCTACACGTCACATTCTCTGCCTTCACTTTTGAAATTTTAGCTGCCACTTCCAAAGCTTTATTGGCACAGGGAAAGGAAGCAGAGAGTGAAAATGCTGGGCAGCATGTTGCAAAGGAATAAAGGATCCTGGAAAAGTTACTGTTTGTCCTGGAGGAAATAATTGTGGCACATTAGTCTGGTTTAATTGCCGCGGTAATTTAAGTGACTTGTGTACCTTTGCTGTAATTATGGTGTCACTAAAGCTGCAATCCTATAGAAAAATAAGCAAATAGTGCATTATTGAAGCAGCAGTTTGGGCAATTAAGGTAGAGCTCTCACTGGAGAGCAGTGGGATTTAATCAGGCCGATTTTCTGACTAATATTCCTATTGATATCCTGTCACCTTGGTCTTTCTGGAAGGACTACAAATCCCTGACTCTTTTTTTCTCTTATTCCAGTACCTTTTAGTCAACTAAACTTACACTGAGACATCCAATAATCCTACTACCTCTGTTTTCACTTTCGTGAGCCTTTTGGTTTGGTTTTTGCTAAATTATTTCAATTGTTGCTTCAAATTTTCGGGTACATTAAGAAAGGAATGATGTGCCCTGGAACACATTGTGGACCCCTTGGAAAATGTGCTTAGAAAAGCTTTGCTATGTTCCTATTTTCCCACACAGGAGTGAGCCTGAGCTGGAAAAATGTATTTTAATCCTTCTTTGTTTGCCAGTTCTCTTTGCAGCTACAGCATTGCTGGGACTGTGTGTGGATCATATTGAATTGCCCTAAAAAATGGATTGGATGTATATAATGCAGCCCTTCCCTATGATAATATAAACCCACAGATTTCTTTTCAGAGGCTCTCATGCAATAAATTCTCCTGCAATATTTCTCCTGTAACTTGTTTCTCTGTCTGTTTTCCATCCAGGGCCCTGCAGAGCATCACCAAGGAGCGCGGGATCGTCATCACCCGCTCCACGTACCCCAGCAGCGGGAGGTGGTCGGGGCACTGGCTGGGGGACAACACGGCAGCCTGGGATCAGCTGCCCAAATCTGTGGTTGGTACGTGGCAGGAAAAGGGTTTGCACTCCTGGGATCACCGAGTGATGGCATGGTTTGGGTTGGGAGGGACCTTAAAACTCATCCAGTTCCACCCCTGCCGTGGCAGGGACACCTTGCACAGACCAGGTTGCTCCAAGCTTTATCCAACCTGGTTTTGCTTCTCCTTCACTTCCTTGCTTTCCGTATTCCTGTGATTTTAGCTGTAAAAAATTGGTTCAGCAACCAGAATTTGCGGTCAATTCCTTTTTTTCCTTTTTCTTCTTACTTCCTTCTGCACCAGGTGCTGGGAACCCCTTTAATTCCCTTGGGACCAGACCCCTCCATGCCCTGTGTCCTGCCACTCATCTTTTTCTTTGCTCCTGTCCACCCACATCCCATCTCTTTCTGTAGGAGGAAAACACCACACATTAGAGAAATTGGGAGGCTTTTATTTGGTTTTTTCTCTTCTGATTCAGCAGTACAATAAACATGGTCTGTGTAACCATCATGTGAAAAAACCCAGCCAGTAACACTGATTCATTTCTCTTTTCAGGCATGCTGGAGTTCAGTCTCTTTGGAATATCTTATGTAAGCTAATGAGTTATTAACTTCTATTTAATTACCCTGATGCTGGACATGATAATACAGTTTTCCATGTGGGTTATTCTGAAAATTTCAGACAGGAGCTGATATCTGTGGCTTCTTCCAAGACGCAGAGTACGAGATGTGCCTCCGCTGGATGCAGCTGGGTGCGTTTTACCCATTTTCGAGGAATCACAATGGGAAAGGAACAAGGGTGAGTGGCAATATTTTAATAGCTGTTAACACCTGGGCCCTTGCAACACACAGGCAAAACCAGCCAGAACAATGCACAACTGGCCTGGCACAAAAACTCCCCACATTTCAATTAAAATGGAGAAGAAAAGAACACTTTTGGCTCTTTATCAAGTGGAAATTGTCATTATTTCTATGCTGGCTCTGCTACAAGCCTCCCCCATCACCTGGGAGGTTTTGTGCCCACAGAGGGGCTGCTCTGGGATTTGGACACTTGAAGGAAGCACATTCTAACTTTGCTCAGACTGAATCAAACTCTGCATATTTTCTCCTCTGTGCCTTTTGGATTTCAATGTGCTACAGCAGGGCTAAAGTGGAGATTTTATGGCAAAAACTTCAAGGAGCACAACTGACCTTGGTGCTCTCAGCCCTAATTGCCCATAATTACACAGCAAATGAGAAAATGGGGCAGTGGAACAAGATGCTGCAGTGAGACTCAGGAATGTCTGTGCTTTGCACATTTGCCACCATCAGATATTGTATTTCTGCTAAAAGGAAAGGGAAATAATTGCCTAAATGGAGGCCAAGGACTGGAGTGGAGAAAGCTGTCAAACAAGATAACCGGGAAAATAAAAAAAAAGGGAAACAGCACTTCTGTTCCAGGGAAAGCTTCAGGTCTAGCAGAGTGGAGCTATTTAGAAGGCAAATATCTGATGGATTCAAGTCTCCTTTTGAAAGCCGGCTGCTTTATCTCGCAGCACACGCCTTCCACAGGCCTGGGAGCGCCTCAGAGTGCAGATTTGGGGTTATCGTGGTGCTTCCAGGCTCACCCAATTTGCCAAGGTATTGTTCCACACATTTCATAAGGACTGGGAGCTCTCCTGCCATCAGTCCCTGGTGCCCTCGGACCCAGCTGCGAGGCTGGGAACAGGGGGCTGCTGGATGCTGCACAGGGGGACGTGTCACGCCTTGGGGACACCTTGCATTCAACATTTTTGCAGGATTTCCCCTGAGTTTTTACCAGCTTTCCTCCTTTTAGTTCCCCTCTCGGGGCTGACAGTGGCAGCTACTCTTTTCACTCGCTCCTGAGCTGAAGAATAAATAACTGAAGATGCTCTTCTTCAGAGGAGAAATTCCCTTGGTTTGTTTTGCTACGTTGATTTGGTGGTTTTTCATTTTTAGCTTTCCCAGGCAGTCCAATCCAGCTTCTCTAACAACGCTCTCTCCTCCTCCAGAGGCAAGATCCTGCTGCCTGGGACGCCAGATTTCAGAACATTTCCAGGAACGTGCTGAACATCAGATACACGCTGCTGCCTTATCTCTACACCTTGCTGCACGACGCCCACGCCCACGGCAGCACCGTGGTCCGCCCCCTTCTCCACGAGTAAGTGCAACTCCCCTGCTCTCCTGACCGGGAATTCCCATTAAAACTCCTCTGGCTGTGACGCCCCCTAACAACAGAGTTTCCTCTTCGTTACAGCATTTTCCCCCTTCAATTAAAAACACAAGTCTTGGCTGGGAAAAACTGAGGTTTTTGCATGTGGTGGTTTGCTTTTTTCAAAGAAACTCAGAAAACAGTGGCTCAAATTAGAAAATCTATCCCAGGCTGTCCAAGAACTTATTATTTTAATAATAACCATGAGACCTTCAGGGTTTTGTTGTCTCAATGTACTGAAAAGCAAAAGCAAAGAAACGGAAAGAAAATAAACCTAAAGTACCAGCTTTCATTTCTCTAACAAGTTTCACTTTGTGCATTCCTGGCAACCACTAATTGATCTCAGAATTATTAACGGCAATAACGAGGCAACAGGCACTAGAAAGAGTGGGTTCAGTTACTGACAGAAGGGTCTTCAAGGAGGAACGCTCTGGGAAAGTTCAGCTCTCGCCGTCTCATCCCGACAGGTTTGTGGAGGACAGGGAGACGTGGGACACCGACGAGCAGTTCCTCTGGGGTCCTGCCCTGCTCATCAGCCCCGTGATGAGAGCGGTGAGGTTTTAAGCACCAATTATTTAAGTCATTTTAGTTAAGCTTCGCTTTTTGATCTGAGGCGCCTAAAATCTGTGTGTTTAACTGCAGAACGAGCGAAGTGTGGAGGCTTATTTCCCCAATGCCCGCTGGTATGATTACTACACAGTAAGTCATCTTAAAAAATTGTATTTTAGAACTTATATTTTAACTTGTATTTTCTGTCTTTCCACAGTGCTGAGTGTGGCAGGGAGGTGGGAACACTCTCCTGCCTAATTTGCATTTAATAGAAGTTCTTAGAAACATAAAATCTACTCAGCTGATTAAAAAAATATTAAAAATCCTCGATTCCTTTATAATAATGTATAATAACATGGCCAGAGTTACAGTAAATGAAAAGGTGAAGCAATACCTTTAATTTAGAGCTCTTTTCACTTTTTGTAACCCTCGAACGTGACACTGAAGGTTTTTGTAATGGAATGCTCTGATAAAGAAAAAAAAACAGGTTTAGCTGCGTAATTTTTCCCAGAAAATAATAAAAGATTTGGTAACAGGAAGAGCATGATCAAAACTCCCTTCATTAATCACAGGTTTGTGTTTCACTGCTTGGCCCTTTTGGTTCAGCTGCCGTCACCCACGGTCAGGCCAGGCTTTCATAGGGCCAAAATTTCAGGGTTCCTCTTATTAATAGCTACTCCTGCAGTAGCAACACCTAATTAACCTGTCTAGAGAAATATTATCACTGCATTCTGAAGGGAAACCCCGTAAAAATTCCGTTTTTTCTGTACACAGGAGGCAGAGACTGGCTTTAGGGGACAACTCCAAAATTTATCGGCTCCTTTGGAGCATATCAACCTGCATATCCGAGGTGGACACATCCTGCCTTGGCAGAGGCCTGCTAACACAACTGTTTACAGGTAGGAATACGTGAAAACTTTAAATTTAATTGATCTTTTTGGGTTTTTGGTTTTTTTTTTTTCCCTAACGGTCTCCTTTAACAGTATGGGATGGGACGGTGAGGTGGGTGGTACACGACGTTTCTGTACAGAAATGACCATTTGGGAAGTATGGAATGAGATCAGCTGAGGAAATTGAGGGAAAATTGTGATTTCCACAGCCGGAAGAACACGATGGGACTCACGGTGGCCCTGGATGATGCTCTGTTTGCAGAAGGACACCTTTATTGGGATGATGGGGTCCGCATTGGTACGTCCGGGGTTTCTTACCTCCCTAAAACCCTTCATTTTGCTGTGGGAATGGCTGGATCCTGCCAAGAGAGGCTCCATCCTTGGAGATATTCACAGCCCAAATTCCAGCAGACAAAACCAAACCTGAGGATGTGAATTAGAGAGAGATGAAACAAACTGTGGGGTGTCCAAGGAGGAGGAGAGGGAAGGGATGGACTGGGGCCAAAGCCACCCCATTTCTGGGAGACAGATGTGAACCCGCCTTCAGAGGCAAAACTGGGATTAACCCTGCAGATCAGCATTACAGAAACATGATTCTTCCTGATTTGAGCCACACGACGCTGTGATTTATAGAATTAATAAGTTGTATAAATGAAATCGTGCCCTGGGCCTGAGGCAACGCAGATAACAAAGATTCGTCCCCAAACCTATGGGAGCCGTGGCCATAGATCATGTGAGAGCTTTCACTAATTTCCTCAACATGGCTAAATTTAAATTGGCTGCAGATAAGGGATGCTGAGATGTCATTTATCCTCCCCTCCCAGAGAGCTTTACCCTCATAATAACGATGAGCTCTGGCCTGAGATTCCCGTCAGGAATGCAGGAAATGTGCTTTGCACGGTGATGTGGGGGGGGTTTGCAGGAGGCTGGGGGTGGATCTGGAGGTGCTTCACATGCACTGCCAGCACTGGAATCCAGAGGTGATGGCCACGGTTAGGGAATCTGGTGATAAATGGGATTTACACGGATTACGAGGAGTGTCTCATTCACATGCACTGTCAGCACTGGAATCCAGAGATGATGGCCACGGTTAGGGAATCTGGTGATAAATGGGATTTACACGGATTACGAGGAGTGTCTCATTCACATGCACTGTCAGCACTGGAATCCAGAGATGATGGCCACGGTTAGGGAATCTGGTGATAAATGGGATTTACACGGATTACGAGGAGTGTCTCAGCGGCGCCGCTCAAGGCAGGAGCCTCCGTGCCCAGAGAGCAGCACTGCTCTGAGGGCAGGCACAGCTGAATTACAGGGCTGGGAAAGTAACAGCAGCGATTTCAGACAGGCAGCAGCCTCTGTCATGGTCAGGTGTCACCTGTAATTGGGCAGTGAATGCAGGGGGATGTGGGAAATGACTCTTCAGTGAGAAACAGAAACGTTTTTCTCCTCATCTGAACTCCCCTGATCTTCCTAGTGCTGCTTCTTTGCCTGCTTTTGTATCTTACCTCTAAAGTGTTCTCCTTTTGTCCTCATTGAAACTTGAAATGCACTGAAAATATTTTATGTCTAACAGCATTTATCTTCTGGAAATGTACAACTTCTCTTTATTTATGTATAAATACATCCCTTATATTTTTAAGTTGTCCATGGACACAATCCTTGAGCTGAAATTTTGATAATGTGTTAAATAAGGTGGAAAGCAAAGACATTTTATTCCTTTTAATTTCTTTTGTTCCTTCTTTACAACAGATGCATATGAAGATGGTGTTTACCTGCTCACATCATTTACTGCTAATCAGGTAATCACATTAGCTCATATTTATTCAATAGTCACTTTTGGGTGATTTTATTGTATTTTTAACTATGGGTATTTTAATTTGGGTCTTCCTAATGTCTACATATCCCAACCTTACATTAAACTGTGCTCACAGTTGATGAGGCTACAAGAAATGTGATTAAACTGTGTTAAGAATGAATTTAGGAGTGATCCTGGAGTGCATTGTTAAGTACAATTGTCAGATTTCACTTCTTATCATAACCATCGAATATCTGCAAATAAATTAGGCCCTAATTATAGGGATTTTGGCTTTAAAAGAAAAGCTCTTTCTCTTGTAGCAGAAAACACTTTCTTATTTCATTACTTTCCAGTGTGCCACAATGTCTGCTAATTTTATCCACACTGCTCTTTCTTCTCGTTTAATTCTGTCAAATAAAAGGGTGTTAATTGCCAAGGCAGAGAGTTTGTTTTGCTAACACTCAGTATTTGCAGTTGGAAGGAGATTATAAAATAAATGCACCTTTCCCTGCTCCTACACAAACTCGGTAAGGAAAAGCCTAATTAAAGAGGTCTCAAATCAACCAACAATGAAAACCACTCACACTCTGAGCCCTGAATACGTGGGATTATGTCACAGCACGTTTGTGGGGGATCTGGGTACAGCCTGAAGAAATCCATAATCTACTTAAAATCTCAGTAACTGCACAAGAGGGGGCCTGTGAGTGCTGAGGGAGGTGATGGGGAGGAAAGAGCTGTTCTGGGAGGGCAAAAAGGAGAAAGAGCAGAGCCTGGAGCAGCTCCCACAGAAGCTGGAAGGTGAGACAGGGGCAGGGAAGGAGGGGTTTGTCCTGCAGCACTGGCTGCCCATCCAGGGGTTGAGAATTTCTTGTTGCTTCACTCCTCACATCAATCAGCTGAGTGGCAATTAGAGATCTGCAGAGCCCAGGATTTGGCCAGGTTAACAAAGTGAAGAAAAGCTTTCACTATTTGAAAAATAAATAACAACACACAGGTATTAGGGAAAAAAATTGAACAAAAAAACCTGGAGCCAGGACAGCAAATGGAAAGCTCAAGTGGATTTCATAGAATCCCAGAATGGTCTGGCTTGGAAGGGACCTTAAAAATCATCTCATTCCAATCCCTGCCATGGGCAGGGACACCTTCCACCATCCCAGCCTGCTCCAAGCTCTGTCCAACCTGGCCTTGGGCACTTCCAGCGATCCAGGGGCAGCCACAGCTTCTCTGGATTTGTCCCAGTCTAATCCCAGTCTCTGCTATTTCCCCTCTTCCTTTCAGACTGTTTTGGATATCAGAGTTACGCATCAGAATTACACTGATCCAAACAACCTGATGTTTACTGACATCAACGTCCTGGGGGTGCCCACCCATGTCCAGCAGGTGACAGTGTCACAGAACGGGGGGACAATCCCATCACCCCACAGCTCAGCCTACGACAGCGACAAGAAGGTGAGATCTGCTTGAAGGGTTAAAAAAGGTTTTCCCACCTGCCTTTGTGCTCTGAAACCTGTGGAGATTCAGCTGCAATACCATATTTAAAATATTCATCTATTTAGCATATTTAAATATTTATGTATTTACCTACTTAAAATATTTATCTATTTAGCATATTTAAAATATTTCTGTATTTGCCACATTAAAGACATTTATATATTTAGCACATTTAAAATATTTATATATTTAGCACATTTAAAATACACCGTTTTTTCAGAAAGATGCACAAGCTGCCACCAGGTAATGATTCTTTAATACAATTTAATGCATACAAAATATTGTGTGTGCTAGAGCTTTTAAGCCCAGAATTCCTGTTGAGGAACCCAAACCACTTCTGGAATGTCACTGTTGCACCGTGAGCTGTTGAATTACAGTATATTCTAAGTTTGGCTGCCTTTAAAAAATTCCTTTATTTTTAAAATAAAAGGAACCTCAGCTCTAAAAGAGCCTGTGAATGAAGGAAGGGAGCAGAGAGTCACGGTCACACTCCCAAATCTGTGCTGGTTCAACTGTTTGTAGTGATACGAATGAAAAAAAAGAGGAATAAATTCCTGTAGGTTCAAATGAGAAGCCAGTATCTCCCTGAACACAAAAACCACCATGGATCTTCAGGGCTGAGTTCCTAAATGTGCATTTTGTGTGTTTTATTCACAGCTCCTGACAATCACCAAGCTCCAGCTGCAACTGGGCCAGAGCTACACCCTGCAATGGAGCTGAAATGGAAAATAACATCGGCCACACCACTGCGCTTTCTCAGACTTTTAAAACCTTTTTCAATTTTTCCCTTAAAACCACACCAGCACAGCCAGTTCCTACCCAGGTATTTTGTGTACAAAGCAGTCACGTGCCAGTGGTGACACTTTAGGAGAACTTAATCTTTCAAAGCTGAGAACTGGAGGGAAAACTCTGATTTTTTCAGAGTAGAATTCCTGTCTAACTTCGTATCTAATACATTTTGTTAAAAAAACCCCAGTTGATGTTACCTAAGTGGAGTTGAAGGCATAATTTTGCCCGTATTTAAATTTCACCTTAATTTTAATTACACCCATGCACGTCACTACCGTGCAGAAGAATTTAAGGCCAGATAAAGTAAAAGCAAATGTTTTCAGATGACTGATTTAGCATGAAATAATATTTCAAGTTTTTGATCTACAAAATAGATACTTGAAAAAATCTTGTGAAGTTTGGGGGGGTTTTTATGACTTCAGCCAGATCTTTGTGTTTCCTATGTTCGAACCTGAAGTTGTAAAATTAAACCTGAGGTTTCAAGGTTAATTAATGAGTGTTGGTCTCTCTGTGTTTATTTCATGGAAGGAAATGGTGTTGTTGTGTTTTTACCAGAATAATAATTCAGGTAAAAGCCTCTTTTTGTCCCAGGAGTGCAGCAAGTGAACTAAAGAGACTGGGAAAACACATTTACAATTAAATTTGATGGGAATAAACTGCTGTCGGAGGTAGTGGTGAGCTCCAGTGATTGGGCTTTACATCCATTTAAAGGATTCCTCCGTGCTTTAAAATTTTGGGGTAAAAAAACTCAATAGCCCACATCTCCTAGGTGGGCTAGTGCAATTATAGGGGTGAATTTATTGAAACTTCGCTGTGAAATGGTAACGAAATTGGCAAAGAAAATTATCATTTAGGAGTCATTTTATATTTCATATTTTGACAAATGAAACTTCCCTGTTTCTCCAGCTGCAAGCAGCTGTGAGGATGTGTCCCTTTGCTGGAGAAAGGGGTGAGCTTTCACCTTATGTCCCACACACATTTCAAACATTACGGACAGCCAAAGGCTTCCAAAAAACAAATTTTACCTTATTTATTTGAGGAACCTCATTTTTGTCTTTTTTTTCACCTTTGAGAGGCTTCCAAAAAAATGATTTTTTCTTATTTATTTGGGGAACCTCCTTGTCTGTTTTTCACCTTGGAGAGGCCCAGCACCTCCTGAATCCCAAGTTTCAGCCCCAGGGGAAGGTTTTACTGAGGAAAATAACAATTCCTGAGGAACTCGCCCAGGCTGAGAAATCCCAGCTTCAAACTCACTCGGCCACCCCTGGGGTCACTCCCTGTGGAGTCTCTCCCATCCCACATTCCCTCAGCCACTCTGGATCCAGCCCAGACGTGTCCCATTGCAGGAAATCCCATAAAAATCCAGTTTCCAACAGAACTAAACATCCTGCTTGTGCTGAGATGGGATTTTTTAACTCTCACTCCCCTCAGAGTTTGACTTTGCAGCACTTAACTTGTAAAGTAACAGCACCCAGAGGTTTGACACAATCCTGCTGCACACCCCGCCAGAAAATCCCCACTGACGGCACAAAGTCTTCCCTGAAAGACATAAAGTTCTGCATTCCAAACCTTTTTTTCTGAGCTTTATTTTTTGGAACGACTGGAATTTTGTTGGAACTGTTGCAGTCTGACAGCAGCTGAAGCGAAGCACCCACTTAGGGCAGCTCAGAGGGAAACCACCACTCAGTGGTGTGGGGAGGAAATGATGGAAAAGCAGCTCTCCTTTGCCATCAGTGTCATTCCAAAGGGTTCCCAAGTGCGGCCTGCACCGAAAGGCTCCTCCTGGATACAAATTGTGGGAGGGATGGGATGGGGTGGAGCAGCTGTGTAGAACAGGAGCAGATACTGGACTAAAGAGACGCTGACGGCCCTGGAATCGCAATTGCACTCATGGAAAAGATAAAACCGTGTCACACTTGGCTGTGCTTGTGTTAATGAAGCTGCCACACACGCACAGATAATTGGATTTTTCCTTGGAGCTGGAAGAAGCAGCTGGATGGCAACATCTGTGGTGGGGTGGGAAAAGAGGGCTGGGCACCGTTGGGGATCCTTCCTTCCTTCCTTCCTTCCTTCCTTCCTTCCTTCTTCCTTCCTTCCTCTCTTCCTCGCTTTCCTTCCTCTCTTTCCTTCCTCCCTCCCTTTATACCAAAAAATCACTTCTGTGATTGTTTGTCTGGCCAGCTGAGGAACTTTGGGGTTTTTTTCAGCTAAATCAGGAAATCTTTGCTAAATGACAAAGAGTTTGGAAGTTCCCCTCTACATTTGCTGGAAATCCCAACCTCCTGTGACTCCAAGGATTAAGCCAAGCTTGGTGGTGCTTTCAATTACCAATACAAATATATTGCAATGTGAATTTTTGAATGATGATGGTTTGCAACTGAAATGTTACAAATGAATCCAATGCAATGCCCTTCCAATTAGCCCATGTGGGAAGCTGAAGTGTTTAAATACACACTGGGTGTGTGCTCTATGTAAATACATAATTCACAAGTGCACGGTTAAGTGGATACACTTAAACACACACTATGTCTAGTACTTAAATTATTAATATTTTAAATTGTATTATGTAAAATAAGGCGTTTTTTCCCTTCATTATATGGTTGTTCTCACATTCAGAGTCATTTCAGTTGAATGTTTAATGCATATGAAGCATTATGCACATTACAATAATTACGGCATAAAGAGATTCAGAAATGCTCCCTGACCAGTGGGTCCCTTTTAATCATCTCAGGAGACCTTGCAGGCGGATGTAGAGCCCCAATTCCTCCCCCTGATACAAACTCTACACTCAGGGTCAGCCCAGAAAGCAGCTGATACTGAAATATTCCAGCTCTTTTTAACAATGGTTAAAATTTGCATTGAGCACCGACTGCAGGAAAGGCAAATAAAAACCACATGCAAGCAGGATGTCCAAAAAGTACCTGTTAAAAACATTATTTGCCATTAACTGAGTCTTGAAAGCATCCCAGGGATGGAGGAGAGGGAAGAATCTGATCTGGAGCAGGCCCTCCAGATCCGTGGTTTTCTTTGCCAGCATGGGAACAGCTGGGAGAATCTTCCGTGTAAAAGAGAAAACATTCAACATCTTTGTGGATTTGGGTATCCAAACCAGCTCATCAGGACACAGGGGCTGGAATTAAATCAGGTGTGTCCAGGAGTTGATGTAACAGCTTCCAATGCCCCGTATCCATGGAGAAAAAATATTCTCAGATCTGGTTTTTGTAGAATCCTGGAATGGTTTGGGTTGGGAGGGACTTTCAAGCCCATCCCATCCCACCCCTGCCATGGGCAGGGACACCTTCCACTGTCCCAGGCTGCTCCAAGCCCCGTCCAACCTGGCCTTGGGATCTTGGTTTTGATAACTGGATAAAAGTCTAGGACTGAGGAGTTTGGGATTTGGGTTGAATCCAAAAGAGCTGCTGCCTAAAGTGACAGAATTTGCAGGTTTGTGTTATTTTTTCCGAAATTTGAATGTTCTGGTGAGTGACAAACTCTGATGTGTTTGAACAAAGCCAGCAAAGGGAAACCTGCAAAGAGCTGGGCTCTGCTTCAAGGAAACTTCTTGTTATTGCTTTCACTACTCGATCTAATTCTACTGGTTATTATTTTTAACAGATTAATGAGAAATTAAAAGCTGTTCTTATCAGTATTTACGCTTTCAGAGCAATATTTAATAAATGTTCTCTGTAGTGACACTTCCTCTCCTCAGAACAGCACAACTCTGGACAAACAACAACAGCAGCCACAGAATCTCCTCTCTCTCCTGTTTCGAGCCACACAATTCCTCACACCTCTCCCTCATATTCAATAATGAAAGAAAACAGAATTTCCTGCTCTGCCTATCCAACCTCTCCAGGCACTGTTTGCTCTCCAGCATTCCCATCCATGTTCCAGTGCAGGGATGCTGGGAAGGGCATTTTGTTGTTTTCCATCCAGGCAGCTCCTGCTTCCTCCACAAGTTTCCATCTGACTCCTTTCACGAAATCCCTCTCCCTGTTGAACTCCTGTCCCCCTCAGATCTCCCTTTCCCATTTTTCCACCACCTCTGGCTCTGTTCAGTGCTCTGAGCTGTGACCAGCCTGGAGAAAATGCTTTTCCAGGCTCTGCTATTCCATCTCTACCTTAGAACAGGCAATATTTCCATGCCACCTCTGCTTGCTACAATCCTAAATGGATCTCATCGGTTCTGCCCTCTACCCTTAATAACCAGAAACATTTTGGAGTGAAAATGGAGATATCCCATCCTTTGGAGAGCCTAATCCCTTCCCACAGATCTTTCCAAGCAATGAAAACAAAGTTCGCCTGACTTTGAGAACTTCCCTGCAGCACAAAGGCCTTTTCCAAGGGTTTTAATTGAAGCCAAGCACCTATTTAGGTTACGACGTCCTATATTTAACTTGAATGGAATCATTTCTTTTCTTGTATTTAACCTTTGATCAGCTGCCTACCTTTGAACTCTGGATATCGACCCCCTCCTTGTCATCCTTGTCCCACTTCTCCTGTAGCTCTTGCATAACCTCAGAAATCAAAATTAAATTCTCTCTTTGCAGAAACAGCTTTTATTTTTTTTTTCTTCACAGGCATGGCTTCACTTTGTTCTTTTGTTTCTTAATGTAACCACCACGGAGATCTGGAATACAATAACGAAGATGTTTGTACAGTTTTAAATTAAATTCAGCACTGGGGGAGTGTGTGGTTGCACAAACAATAATAATTAAAAAAAACACAGCATAAATTAAAAAGTAACATGTTAAAAATCCTGTCATGGTCTGAATTTTCTTCTTTTTTTTAATATGACTTACAATCTTCTAAACTGTGTCATTACCTCCTTTCAGGGTCTTGTATTCAATGATTTGTTGCTTCAGATGCAGGTAAAAATCTTCCTTATTAATACTTGTTTCCAAACGAATTCCAAAGAGAGAAGTGAACTCCTGCATTCAGAGAGCACAAACAAATTCTCATCAACCCCCTCGTCCCCAAATAGTTTCAGACTTCCCAGATCTAAGTGATTTATAAATCCTGTGGCACTCGCAGGCTTGGGGCGCATCCAGAGGTGGTTTTGTCTCTTTTTTCCTTTTTCTTTGGAACTATCCTTTCATCCCACATCCCACCCCACTTCTTCCACTGTCATATCCCAGATGGAAAGTAAACACTTTCTCCCCTAGGGACACAGAGCAATAAATCAAAGCTGCTTTTAGTAAGAGCAGCTCAAAGCAGATCCCACACTGAGCAGGAGCAGCACCTCTGCATTTCCCCAGCACTTCCTGGGCCTGGATTTTCCCCCAGGGTTTGTGCCAGGCAGGTCATCACTGAAATCTCTGCAACCACACGGATAAACCCACCAGAAGAGAATTCCCACATCTTTCCCAGCCAGATCACTCTGACTGTTTCTCAGAGTTTGCTGTTTCTCCTCTGCACCCTGAAAACTTTGCTCAGCCCAACATTCCCACTGCTGGACGTAACTTAATCCTTTCTTGTGCTGAAATTTTGGGTATTTCTTCACACATTTTTATGTTTTCCTGCCCTTCAAGAAGTGAGTGTTGCCACCAGGCTGTCACTGGCAGTGTCCCCTGCACAACCAGAGCCTTTCCAAACCCCTTCCAACTCCAGATATTCCATGATTTAAACACTCAGTACCTAGAAAATAGAACCATTCATTAATATCTTATGAGAAGAACTTTGGGGCAGGCTTTTTGCCTCTCATAATGCATTTTAATGCACTTCTTATGGAGCCTTCCATTAGAGCTCTGCAGAGGTAATTCGGATTTTCCTTTCATTCAGTATTTCCTCACAAGAGAGTAACAAAAGCTGGAATTCTCCAACTCCTGCAAGATAATTCCTGGGAGATTTTTGTATTTATTCCTTCTAGATGTCAGACAGGGAGTTCACTTCCCACCATGCCATAAAGCTGATTTATGAGAATACAAATGCATATATGGGTCAAAATGAAATGATTTTTTTTCCTTAAATAAAGCTTTTTAAATAACGACAATGCAGTGAAAAAGTCAAATTTCAAGTTATGTATTTCCAACACTCAAAGTTCCATGGTGGGGAATGGATCAGAACATTTTTTGTTGTTATTCTGGTGTAGGAACAGCACCTGAGAGAGGAAATACTTTCAGCTGCTGGAAATGTGGCTTTCACACTCATCTATAGCATCAACCTACAGAGTTTGCTATGATAAATATTTACACATGCAGACTCCCATTTCCACATCCTGCAGAACTGATTATGTCAAAGGAAAATATTTGGTTCCTTGACAAAAAAATCCCACTTTTCATTTTTCTTTCCTTTTTTTCTTTCCCTCATTTCTTTTTCTATTAAAAAATAATACATGCTGTACATAATATAAAATATAATACATTGGAATATTCATTCCTGCATCTCTGAAGAATATAATTTTCATACCATGGAGACTCTGTAAAACATCACCATGTCCAGAGATTGTTTTTATTCAGATTTGTTTTTAGGATATTCATGTTTCATCTACATGCCCTGTATTCACATAAGTTCACCTGTGTGGAATTATAAGCAGTCTGCTTCCTTAAATTTTTTTGAGATAACTTTAAATAATAATGAAAATCCATAAATAACATCTAAATCCACATGTAAAACTAAAATAAATAAGTAGCACACCTGTAGCAGCAAGATTAGAATGTCACATTCTGACATTATCTTCAAGAATGAGGACAAATCATTATCACAAGATAATCTTCAATTATCTTCAAGAATGAGGACAAAATAAATACTAAATTTTCCTGGAGCATGATACTTTATAATTTTTTTGAATATAAAAAAAACCAAAACCCTTAAAACGTTCAGTTGTTTTCAGTATCCTGTGAAAGCAAAAGTAGCAGCTGTGGAGTTACCACAAAAGGAGTATAAGAACATCTTCAGGTGCTCAAGTATCTGCAAATGTGACTGTGCTGCAGCAAACCCACAGCATTTCCCACCCAAACAGCAGCAGGAAATGTTTCACATGGAGAGAAAAAGCCAGGCCAGTCCCTCAGCCCCTCCACTGCAAGGATCACACTTCTGTTCTTGTTTGCTTTATAGGCACCTCGTCAATATTTCATTTGAACAGGCCCACGGAACACAACGAGCCCTGAGCACAAGGTGACGCAGGGGTTTCACCTGCAGGGACAATTAAAGGGTTTATTGCCATCCTCCTGCAGACCAGGGACAGGAAAACGTGGAATTGAAGACTTGGTCATGTGGGAAAAGACTTTTAAAATCATCGAGTCCAAGCGTGGCCCGGCACCGGCACCGGCACCACGCTCCCACTGAACCACGTCCTCCAGTGCCACATCCACCCATTTTCTGAACAATTCCAGGGATGGGGACTGAACAGTTCCAGGGTCTCCATCACTGCCCTGAGCAGCCCCTTCCAACGCTTCACAACCCTTTCCACGCAGGAATTTTCCCAATATCCACCCTGAGCCTCCCCTGGCCCAGCCTGAGGCCGTTCCCTCTCCTCCTGTCCCTGTTCCCTGGGAGCAGAGCCCGACCCCCCCCGGCTGCCCCCTCCTGTCAGGGAGTTGTGCAGAGCCACAAGGTCCCCCCTGAGCCTCCTTTGCTCCAGGCTGAGCCCCTTTCCCAGCTCCCTCAGCCGCTCCTGGGGCTCCAGACCCTTCCCAGCTCCGTTCCCTTCCCTGGACACGCTCCAGCACGAGAAGAGAGATGAAGAGGGACAGCCCAGGTGGAGCCTCCCAAAACCCCAAATTCTACATCCCCGAATCCCAAGGGCACCCTGTATCCCTGAATCCCTGCAGCTCCTCGGCAGCTGGGAGGGATGAGGCTGGGAAAGCGCATCCCTAAGGCCACGAGCATGGGAGCAGCACCAAGAGCTGCAAATGAGGGGGGAAAAAAGTTTGCTTGTAGTATGAGAAAAATATAAAAACTGAGAAAACTTCTCCTTTTTTTTCTTCTTTTTTAAATGCTAAGTCACAGATTTTAACAACAAGGGGAAAAAAAAAAGAGAGAACATTGTTGCTGAAACGAAAGAATTTCAACTTCCCAGCCTTCTTTATCGTTGTCAACTTCAGAAACTCCCGAAGCCTAACAACAGCACTTCAAAAGCACCTGGTCTAAACAAACACCAGATCATGAAAGAACATCCTTTAAGAATACTTCCAGAGACATAAAAACCCCCAGCCAGCTTCCACGAGCGACACTTTGACAAACGACGCTCCCGAAAAACCAAAAATAAAAAAAAAAAAAAAATCTGGGCACGGAACTGAAGCTGCTGGCGAGAGTGACACTTTCCCTCCTGCTAATTGACAACTTGAGCAACAAAGGCACGGAAAGAGGCACATCCTGCTGCTCCTCTGGTGCCTGGAGCCTGTCAGGGAGCTGGGAATCAGCTCCAGTTTGATCTCAGGTGGAGCATGGAGCCGAGCGGGAGAGCAGAAGGGATCTGTCTGCAGGGGCTGGCACAAAGCGCTGCGAGAGGCAACCAAGGGCTGCTTGAAGGCCCAGCAGAGCGGCCAGGGAGCCTGAAAAGGCAGGAATTTCAGTGTTTTTAGTGCTCTGTGGTTTCTTATTTAACAGCTTAGCAGGGCTGGATGTGTTGGAGAGAAGCGGGGAATAAATTCAGGGTGGGAAGTTGGGAGGGTGAGATGTTGGCATCTCAGCCACTCGAAGGACTCTGGATTCAGGGCAGTGTAATTCAGAGCTAAATCACCTCCAGGAGTTTTGTTTGGAGAAAAATCCAGAGATTTTGGCTAAAAAAAGTGTCCAAGGCCAGGCTGGATGGAGCTCTGAGCAATCTGGAAGGTGTCCCATGTCCATGGCAGGGGTGGAATGAGAGGAGCTTAAGGTCCCTTCCAGCCCAAACCACTGCAGGATGTTGTGATTCTGCTGTGTCGCTGGTTTTAAATCAATCCTAAATTGGTTTTAGCAATAAATCCTAAATTTTCTCCTGAAAGTGGGGATTTTTCCTTTTTCTCAGCATTGTGAGATCAGAAATTATTTGATATGCTTGCTACAGAGCTCTCTCTGTATATATTACCTATATACCTAGTTCTATATCTATATATTCCACTATTATAGCTGCCAAAAGTTTTTGTCTTGTGCAAATGACACAAAATCTGAAAAACACTGGGCATTTTATTAACCCTTTTTTAATTCATTCCCTGTGCAATCATGGAACAGCCTCATGTTTTACACTGGACATTTCAGCTGGAATTATTACAAATCACATTAGAAGAAATTTAGGATTTAACAGTCTCCTACCAGATATTTTTATCAGGATCAGAGACCCTCTAGCATCCAGATTCGATGCTCTGCTGCTTTTTTTCCCTTTAACTCAGCAATAACCCTGTGTCTATCTGTATCAAGAGGGCTCTTAAAACTGTACCTTCACATGCAAGAACACTGCTCCGGTGGCTTCTTTTCCCCCACATTTTTATTTCTCTCTCCCATAAAAACCAATCCTCCATGAACTTATCACCACTGAGGACAATAACAGAAAACAAAATGCACTGATGGAGGTTTTAGTGCCGAGTTTTGTGCTACAACCCACCCTTACGGCTTGGTTAGAGGGGCAATAAAATCTGCTTTCTTTAGGGGAAAGCTGACACCTTCTTTTTGTCTCTGCCATCTCCGAAGGCCACGGCTGGCCTGAGGACTTTGGATGATTTTGCCATGAGAATAATGAGGAACTTGAAGGGAAAAAAGCCACCAAAAATTCTATTTTGCATCAAAAAAATGCTGTATGGAGCATTCAGGTTTGTTATTTGGAGCAGTGGCCATGCAATTTAGCAAATTATTAAAATTCAAGACAACTGCACACCAAGTTTGGGGCATTTCCTCTGCAGGCTCAGCCGTGCTGTATTTTACTCCACTTTGCAGAATTGTGTTTTTTGGTCTCCTGCAGAAAGATTAGCATCAAGTATTAAATGCAGAGTCAGGAGATGGGAAGTGTTTGACTGTTTTCCATCATCCTAATAAACTGCTCTGAAAGGAAAGAATTATGGACTGTCTGAGGTGGGGAAAACTTTGCAGTGGCAGTCCAAAAAATGAGTCTCAATTCTGAAAATCTCAACAGAGGGAAGTCCACAGGAGTGATGGAGGAATGCTGGGGCTCTCCTGGTACAAATGCACCCCGTCCATCTTTTGTGTTTTCCTAAATACCAGAACACTCCAGACATTTTTCACCCATTTCAGAAGCTCTGTGGGAGGCAATCAGCAGTAATGAAAGCTCACCTGAGGTGTGAGTACGTTGTTTTGAAACACGACCCACAGAAGTTCACGTAGATCTCAAATAAAGGAGGTGGATACAAACCTGTCTTTCAAAAAGGAGACGGGCAGAGCCTATCACACACCAGGAACTTGTTTGCCTTCGCTGCAAATCCCAAACTTTGCTCTTTTGGCAGGAATTATTGACTTTGAGAAGGTGAAAAATGTCAGGTACAGACTCATTTCTCTTAATACACACAGGAAGGAACTCAGCCTTGAGATCCACCTGGAATTCTGGGGATAATTCTCTGTCACCTCTAGATCTCATCAACATCATCATGCATCTAAAGGCAACCACAACAAAGTTCAAACAGCTCGAATTTCTCACAAACGTGCATTTCCTTCCTGAAAAGCTTTTAAACAAGAGGTGACTGCAGGGAAAAAAAGACAACGGCTCTGTTGAAAATGAACCTGCTCCTTCCATAATATTTTCGATCAAATGAATGATTTAGTGAGTACAACTATTGCTGCTATCATGCTTCCACAGCACTTCCAAAAAGAAGTGGATGGCTGGAAAAAAAACCTGTGGAGAATTATTGCTCACACAGACGTGGTGGAACAGAGTTAAAGCTCTCGCCAGCGACGAGAGCAATAAAATCTGACGAAGATAATGCAACAAACATAATGGTTTGCTTTGCATCTTAAATAGATAATGAAGCAACCAGAGGCAATAAATCCAGCAGGTCCTGCACTCAGGGCTCCATAAATAACAGCTCAGAGCAGTAGGATTTACTGTGCTAATAAAATTAACAGACGACCGAATCCCGGCGCTTTCACTCACCCCACCAGTGATGTTCTCCCCGTGATGTCGGGGGGGCCACTCCCAGGAGCAAGGCAGCAGCAAACTCTGGGATAGTGGAAGCAAATCTGAGCTCAAATGCTGTTTTGTGGATGGGGAGAGGTGATCTTTAGGAATTGTGAATCAAATATTCCCCCCAGCAGGTCCCTCAGGAGCCGTCCTTCTCCCTCCGCAGCTCCAACCCACAAGAGAAGGCTCCAGGCACTTCTCCCTGTGCTGATCCACACCAGCCCCTTCAGCCTCGATGATCCAGTGATTTATTCCATGTTTCTGCTGCAGTGACCCTTTCTGGGGTTCCACTCACCTCATCGGAGCTGCTCACACAGCCTCAAGCTGAACAAAGCAGCCCAGCTTCTCCAGCTGCAAGGAATCAGCCCGAATTAGAGCAGCTCATTTATCCTGACTCAGGAACGTGGCTCGGGAGCACAGGGGAAGCAGAAGGGTTGCCCAGAAGCTGCAGAGGCCTCATTATTCCAAGTATTCCAGGCCAGGTTGGATGGGGCTTGGAGCAACCCGGGCTCGTGGAAGGTGTCCCTGCCCATGGGGCTGAAGGATCCTCAAGATCCCTTCCAACCCAAACACTTTTGGGATTCAGTCTGGAGAGGGATGAGCTCTCCTAACAACGGGGTGGATGGAGATAAACAATCACCCAACAACAGCAGCTGCTGAGGCTTAGGCTGAAATGAAACAATCTTGTACCTAAATGTTCCCTTTCTATTCCCACCGAGGAAATCCTCTTGACATAATTTAATTACACCTACGAGGACATCACACCTCGGCAGAGGCTGGGAATTCTGAGAGCGCCGTGTCAGAGCTGATGACATTATCTGAGCCACTTTTGATGGGATTAATGTTGTTCCAGGGAGCTGAGGAGAATTTTGCTGCACGAGATAGAACGGCAACAGAACAACAGGTCCAGAGGGTGAGCAAGGCTCTTCCAGGCAGCGGCGGATAATTATGAAATGTAATTATCCTTGGAGTTTCTCAGGGAAAAGAGCAAGGCTTGATAAACATTTTAGCACATTCTTGCTGTTAGGAGGGAAAGAAAGGAAGGAAAAAAAAAAAAAGGACATTTCAAGGAAATTAAAAACCTAAGGCAGCAGGTTTTGCAGGGAGGGTTTGAAATCCTGAGTGCTGGGATTTGGCAGGTCATTTAAATACGTGAAAATGTTATTTAATTCATGTAACCTAAAACTGTACAAATAAAAGCAAATTTAGAGGGAAAAGGATTCTCTTACAGATGTGGAGGTGTGCATGAAGGATGGGAATTTTAAAATGTAGAACTAATCAGTGGCTAAACCTGACACAGAGCCCCCCCTCTCCTTGCTGGTTGGTGGCTTCTCTTCTCCCCATCCCTCAAATCCATCCCACTCCAGCACCATTAATATGGAGTGGATCCAACCTGAGTGCAATTTTCTAAACTTCTTGTAATATTCTGAACAAAATTATATTAAAAAACCCCCAAGGGAAAGGAACAGAGCTAAAGAATCCTATTTATTTTCTTTCTCTTTACTTTTGCACTAAATTGTGATGTTGAGCAGCTCACACTGATGTTGCCCAAATGGATTTAAAATTCCTTTTCTATTATTAATTGTGAAAAAGAACAAAATAATAGAAGACAGTGGCTGTGACTGCCAAAATCACCAAACAAAGGGGATAAAGCAGCAAAATTTTTGTCCACTCCTTACGATTCACTTTGAAATACACTTTTTGCACATAGCAAAGAATAAATAATCTGAACAATGTGCTTCCTCTCTGTGCTCTCCACTTCTACACACACAGAAAATGGGATGGGCTTTGCTGAGGACCCTGAAAGCACAAAAGGGAAATATTTTTTTTAGTAAATCTATTTTAAAATATTTTTAAATATTATTTTTTATTAAATATTTTTAAGGAGAAGGGGGCTCTGTGTTAGGTTTGGCCACTGATCAGTTCTAGATCTTAAAATTCCCATCCTACATGCACACCTCCACAACTGTAAGAGAATCCTCTTCCCTCTCATTTGCTTTTATTTGTACAGTTTGGGTAACAGCTGAATTCCAGAAAAGGTGACTCCTCAAAACTGTTGCAAGATGTGGTCTCACGTTCTAAACTTCTGCTCCTTGGAGTCATCCCAGCACTGTCACTGCACCTTGTCCTTCCCCAGTTTGGGACAGGTTCTGTGGGGCCAGAAACGTGTGATGCTGCAGGGACAGCTGTGCTGCAAAACGTTCAAACCCGGAGCTGCCCAAGCGGGCATCCCTCGCCTTCTGCCACCTCAGATCACCATTTCTGCCACCTCAAATCACCATTTCCGTGGGCGGCTCTGCGTGCTCGGGGCTGTGTGGATGAACCTGCTCCTGACAGAATTCTGCACATCTGGAAAAGGATCCCAGCAGATCAAAATCTCGCAAGGCAGTCAAGGCCAGATTCAAAACGTGCTTTGTGAGGCTCATCAGGAGTGACTGGGGGACACACCCAGGGGTGCATTTTTGTCATTTGGTGTCCCCCTTCACAATAAAACCCTGCCAGCTGTCAGCGTGTCAAGGTGTGTTGACTTCACAACCAGAAGGCAAAACCTGACGAAAGAGCACAAGAATAGAAATGCTGCAAGAGAGAAAAGAAAACTCTGGCTTACCATACATTTTTCAACATTCACTCAGATCAAGCCTCTAAAAATAAAGATGTCTGCCTTTCCCACTAAATTAGCCTCAGCCACGGACTCTTGTCAGATACATCCATTATATAAAGCCCAAAACGTTCTTAAAAATAGAAGAAAAATAAATAAACCGAAAAATAGGAAGCCAGAAAATCTCTTGCTTTGAAAGGAGAGATTGGCTTTCATTTCCATAAATACAAATGAGTCTTTTATCCTGGCGTGTGTAGCCTTAATTAGAGCTGGATGTACAGGATTTTCCAGACACTACAGAGGATGTGTCAATACAGATCACAAAGTACATCTGAACGGCTGCACAAAACCCCTGGGTGCAGCAATTCCTGCTGCAGAACAAACATTTGTTCCATATTCATACTTGTTGTTGTTAAAAACAAATTCAAAGCTAAAAATCAAGCAATTCTGCACTGAGTATTTAATGGGGAGATCATTTAAAATGAGTGTCTTCTCCAGATGAATAGAATACCTTTTTCCTATAAATTTATTTATTTATTCTACTTAAAATAATTTTGAAGCCTGTTTGACTTTGTGCAGCATCAAACTGGGATAATTTTTCCCATCCTGGTAGATTTATGCCCCTGGTACATTCACATCCTCATTATCCATGGAGCTGGTTGGTTCTTTAGTCCTGGGAAAATTCATGCACAAACTGAACACCCTGGATTGATCTCCATGGGAATGGCAGAAGGGAAAGGGAGAAGAAGAGAGGAAAAAAAGGCAGAGGAATTGCTACAGGAATTGAATTCAGAGCTGCTTCCTTTCAGGAAGGAAATCTCCAGCAAAGGAAAAATTTGGGCGCAAAATATCCTGGAAAATGATTGGAAATTTTTGGAAATCCAGCAGGTTTTGTGCATTATTAAAAAGCATTGTGAAAACAGAATTACCTCCCACACTGATGATGGGAATGAAGAGTATTTTTTGAACGCTCAAAAATGTTCAGAGATCTCACCAAAAAACCTTCAAATTTAAAGCTTAAACAAATTTAAAGTGTAAACCCAGTAGGAAACCAATTCATGAGCAGTGAACATGAAGATTTAGTGGTTTGGATATATTTAGATAATACAAACACCTACTAAAAGATCTGATCCATTAACAGCAGTATTTGTGATCTCATGAACTCCGGAGCCATTCCCTCTGGGCAGGATGGGATTCTGAACCCTGCAGAACAGGGACAAAATGCAGGTGGAAGAACATATCTGTGGAAAAATGCAGATTCAGGTCACCAGAACTATTTATATCTAATTCACGGGATTGTCTCATTGGAGGGGAAAAAAGTTTGGAGCAGACATCAAAGGGTGTGGGTTGTTTTTTTTGTTTCAACATTTCAAAGCAAAATTGTTGTTATTTTTTACTCCCCATGTTTCATTTCAAAGTACTCCTTTCTTAAAGAGTAAAACACGAAGACACTTTTAAGATTTTTGTTTTGTTACAGGAGCTAATGAAAATAGTTTAGACTGACAGAAAACAAGCCAGGAGCTGTCTCAGGCATTTTGGGCTCACCTGGCAAAGCAAGCAGCACTTAAGGATTCATTTCAGAACATCCCAAGCCAACTGAAATTACAAAATATGATAATTCATATGTTTTTAATAAATGTATAATTTATAATTATAAAATATATTTTATTCATTTATTTAATCTATTTTTATATTAATTTATTTTTATTTTAAATATATTTTATTTTATTTATTAATATGAATTATAGTAATTAAATTTATTTTTGTATAAAAATAATATAAATTATTATTTAATTTAATTATATAATTACAAATTATAAATTTATAATTTATAATATGAAAATTATAAAGTATGAGAAAATACAGCACATCACTTGGTAAGCAAAATACACTTAAATGGTCATAAATTATTATAATGTATGTGAGCCCAGGCCTCAAATTATACTTTTAATAAAGTTTTGGGTTAATTTTCTTATTTCATCATTTCTAACTTTCTTCTATTTTCTTAATTTTCTTAGTTTTTGTGGAGTTAATACCAAATAAGTGAACAGGAATCCCTGCCAACACCTGCTGCTCTATGCTGACACTTCAGTTTCTGCTGTTAGGCATGGGTATTAAAATTATATCTATATTATATTTCAGTATTTATTATGCACCTTCTATTTTATATACTCAGACATTATGATACACATTTGCTATGGCTATTTATTTGTATACAACTACACCCACCTCACACCAACATCTTCACAGACCAGCACTGAAGTGTGGAGAGTCAATCCGCATTTCTGAAGTTCCTGCTCACTTCTCTGCCAAGGCCACAGAGGTGGAGGTGGCACAGCGTGGGAGATGAAATGGGTTCTTTTTCTTTCTTTGATGCTGGAGAAGATGAAACAGGAAAGACTTATAGATATGATTGCCTGGCAAAAGATGCTGAGAATATGGAAACTAAAAGTGAGATTGAAATGAAAGCAAGCTTTGAGATACCAAGCCTTAGTTATTGAACAACTGGAAAGCAATGGTATGGCCACTGAAGGTAATCCCCTTTTGATTGAACAATACCCTCTGCTTGCAGACAGGTCCAAGGGTCAGAGCAGACCCTGCTAACTTGGCAGAAAGGGTCCAAAGAGTCGTTTTAGAGTTTAAAATGTAACGCAGTATGGTAATGCAATGATTCTTACAGGCTGTATGTAGATGCGACAGGATTTGTAGCTTGTACTCGATTGGTTGACGAAAATTAGAATATTCAGCACAGAAGAAGATTTATTGTATCGTAAAGGAGAACCACTCACTTCTACTTCTACTTCTACTTCTACTTCTACTTCTACTTCTTCTTCTTCTTCTTGCTTCTGCTTCTCTTGCTCTCTTTTGCTTTTCTGGCCTGCTCCGAGCTGCGGCCGGCAGCTCCAAGCAAGGCCCCTGTACCCACGCCCTTCACAATAAACCACATGCTCTAAGACCTGACTTCAGAGATCTCTCATCACTATCCGCCCGCTCAGAAGATCTTACACTTTTCGAGATCTTTTCTCCTTTTAAGATTCCCTGACCGATTTGCTCAGGAATTTGCTGGGAAGGAGCTGCCTGCCTGTCTGGCTCGAACAAAGCCAGCTCGATGGGAGCTGCTGTTCCCAGGCAGACAGCTCACAAGGAACAGCATTCCTGAACACCTTCCTGGCAGGTAAAACCCCAGCACTCTCTGCTTCTAAGGCACACACCACAAACCCAAGAATATTTGGGAATTCTGCCCCTGTGCTCAGCTGCCCCAGCCCCGGCGCCCAGCATGGGAAGGAGGTGGAGCTGCTGGAGCAAATCCTGAGGAGGCACCAGGATGATCCGAGGGATGGAGCACATTCCAGGGTGCCAGGATTGCTTTGCAAACCTAAAATGAAATAAAAAACAAGTTTATAGAGTGCACTCCAGAAGAAAAATTAAGGACCAGACTCAAAGTCTGTAAGAGTCAGTCTCATATGTGAATTAGACCCTAAATAAGGAACTGGGGTTTTACAGCAGGACAAAGCCCCAAACCAAACTTGAGGCATGGAGAGTTCCTTAAAGCTCACCGGGAGAAGCAGCACTTCAAACCTAACAGGAAGGAAACAAAACCAAATTTCTCAGCTGTGTTTACAGTGAGAAGGAGAAACAGGCCAGCAGGAGACTCTCCTTCAGGATGAGTTTCCAGAGAGCCACCAGCTTCCCCAGGCAACACCACAAATCCTGCAAGAGCTCACGATCCCAATTCCCTACCAGAACCTTCCCATTTTGGTGCCACTCTGATTCAATTTCGTGAGTCACAGGGACAGATTTCTTCGAGGATCTCACAAAGACCATGTTTTTAATTGCTGTGGGACCACGTTATGCAGATGACAGGGCTGAAAGCCAAAAAATCAGGAATTAGAGAGGCTGGATTGTACAGAGTGCAGTGTGCATGCAGACACGTGTGTATATGGAATATCACACTTCAGCTCCCTCCCAAATGCTGTGAGAACCAAAATAATTACAGTTCACAACTTTAATTAAAAGACTCCGTGTTTGCTTCTTTTCAATCCTTTTCTTTTTTAAACGTTGAGGGAAAAGCAGAACATCTGATGCAGTGAATTCGTACGATTTAGGCAGTTCTGGAAATCTCAAGAATAAATTTGAATTTGTGCTTTTTATGTTTTCTGTAACTTTCTCCAAGGCTGGTAATGAAAATGTGGCCCGTGGATTGCACAGAAACCATTTCCTGAAGGCTCCTGCTCCGCTGGCCGGGCAGCAAATCCCACTCCTGCAGAACCACAAGGAATTTTTCCTTTTTCAACACCCACCCAGGAAAGCCAGTTGAATTTTTTTACTTCAAAAACTCAGCCCCCTCAACTTTTAAACTCCTCTCAGAGATGCAGGGTGATACCACAACTCGCCCAGAAGCCTATTTGGATTTAGGAAATGAATTTTCTTGGGCTGCCCTCAAATCCAGGCCATCCACATCAGGCTTAAGGGGTATCTGCTCAGGGGAAAGCACAGAATTCTATTTGCCACACAGGTTATTCCTCTTGCAAAGCAAAAGGAGAGAGAAACAAACGGAAATTGTCCGAAAGAAATGTCCTTACAGCCACGGTCACCCACAACATATTCCTGCAATTAACAAAAATAAAAAGGAACTGGGAAATCTCCCATCAGGATTCACTGCTGCCAGGGGCTGTCACCAGCTCCCATGGAATTATGCCACATGCAAAGGAAATGTGTAGGGAAAGAGCATTTGGGAGACACTACCAGTCATGTTAAATACACTAAAAGCTGAATTTCAAAGGCCTGGAGGTCCCTGAGGAGATTTTTTAAAGAACTGGACCCCACTTTGTTCGGGGCCTGGCCTAAGCCCCCCACCTTTAGGATTCCTGCCACATCATTCCTTTACTATCCAGTGGGAAACGGCCTCCAGTTGTGCCAGGAGAAGTTCAGGTTGGACATGAGGGAAGATTTCTTCCCTGAAGGAGTGACCAAGCACTGGGACAGGCTGCCCAGGGCAGGGGTGGAGTCACCACCCTGGGGGTGCCCAAAAATGAGTGGAAGTGGCACTTTGGGATATGTTTTAGTGGGCAGGGTGGGATTCAGTAAAAAGTTGGACTGGATCATCTTGGAGGTCTTTTCCAACCTAAACAACTCCATGATTGTTTCCCATTTAAATTAAGAACAGTGAAATAACCTCAGTGACACATCTGGGGATCCCCGCATCCCACACAGACTGAGTGTCCTCAGGGAATGTCAGCACAGCTCCCCAGTGCTGTGCAGAGCCAGCCAATAAAAAATAGGAAAGAAATCCCAGATTTTATTTACTTTGAAACAAACCAAGCCTTGCAACATCACAAATATTATCAGAGAAGTGTGGGGACCGAGGCTTGGCACTGAAGCTTTTGACAGCACAGAGGTATTTGCAAATTCAAACAACCCTATTGGGTTTTTTCCCATTTAAATTTGTTGTTTCCCTCTTGGTTCCTAACAGAGACATCTCCCCTTAAACAAAAAGGGAATTTATGCATAAACATCACATTTGAAAAATGTAATAAAACCCCATTTGCCCCTTTTCCCCCCCGAAAGCAGCACACCACTTGCACAGCAATGCCCACGCCGTGTTTCTCCTCCCCACAGGCTCTGACGCTACAGAAACACAAAGAGCAGACCAAAAACCAGTCCCTACTTCCACGACATCCCCTGATTTGAGCCGAGAGCAATTTCCCCGAGATGGATTTCCCCAGCTGGGAATACTCAGCACCAGCTCTCCTCATTGTCCTGGACGTTTCTCCCACTAAACCATTCCTCTCCTCTGAGGACAGGAGTAAATAGCACAATTTGTTCTCACAGAAGACTGGCTGCTCCCGAAATGTGAAGAAGCTCGTGGCAAACGGGCAGAACATCAGGAATAAATAAGAAAAACGAGGCAGCAGAAATAAATCTCCCACGGTGACTTTTCTCATTCGTTTAAAATGGGAAATGGACTTTGCTGGGCTCACAGGAACCCAGACACAGCAGATTTGCAAGTTGCAGGGGAAAATAATGGGTTATCTGCTGTTTGAAATAGAAACTGGAAAGCAAAATGTAAAGACAGAGGCTCCCAAAACCAGGCAGCAATTTAAGGAAATTACATCAGCCAGGGGACAGGAGATGTTTGCTCTAGCCATTTGAACAATAAACTGCTTTAAATTTGTAAGTGAACCAATGAAACACTAAATTTCACCCCATTTTTTCAGGAAGCTGCTGCTGCACCCCAGCAGGGATTAAATAATACACACTGTGCTTGATTTTACACAAAAGTTTAATCTCAGTGCCACTCTGTAAGTGTCTGAAATTCCATCTGCCCAGAGATTCACCTTCGCCAAGTATTATTTCATGCTCTCCCCTTGCCCACAGCAGAGTTTTCCCTCTGCAGATTAATCTGAGGCTCTTCAGCAGCTCAGGAGAGTTAAATGGAAGTGATAAGTCACGACTTTGAGCCGAGTCTCTCTTGCTGCTCCTCAAATTACCAGAAGATTCAGTGCAAGTGAGGCGCCAGAGCTGCCCCAGCCAGATTTCAGTGGGAATTTCCTGAGCAAAAGCAGAAGAGATCTCACTGGTCTGAATTCTGTGTGGATTTTCAGACCACACAGTGATCTAGACAGCTCTTCCCAGAAGAATTTCATCCTTGCTGGGACAACACGAAGAGGAGTTTCCATCACCACAGCAGCCACCAGAGAGAAGATGAATTAAACAAACAAAACTTGGACTGGAAACGCTTTCTGAAGTATTTCAGGATTTTCACCTTTAGGAGGTGGCTCAGATGGCAACGCAAATCCCTGACCTAAGTGAATGTCTTACCCAAAAGGGTCTTTAATTCTGGTTTTTCCTATCTTTTCAGGCCAGAGAGGAATTTCAAGAAACTTTCACAACCAAATGTGTCCAAAGAAAGCCCCTCAGAACTGTTTTATTTCAGTAACAAAAGTCCATGAGTTTGTTGAATAATTCCTTATTTGTTCTCCTCAAGATTTCACTTCCTAATCAGCATTTTCATTCCCAGCCTGACAAGCTGATTGATTGTTTTTGTTATCTGTCTCAGAGCTTCATCACTGCATTTTGAAGTGAAGTTATAGGGTGAATAAATTCAAAAGATGAAGTGGTTGAAATTAGAAATGCTCAGATTTAGGACCAAATTACAGAACTTCAGCTTTTTCTATGACTTTAAACCATTAGAGAGGTGCTGAAGTGCCAGGACTTGTATTTTGTAGAGCACAGCAAGGCCCAAGTGGCATTAAACAGAACCTGTTTGAATTTCCAAAGCATTTCACACCCACATTAAATGCCTGAGCAACTCTGCTCCTTCCTGTTATCTCCAAAAAGAGTTAAATTGAGATTTTTTTTGGCATAAGAGGGAGAAAGAAGTGACTGGAAACGTGGTTCTGTGCTGGTGAGGGTGAGTCCCCACCTCTCTGGAGATGGAAGGTGACACAGCAGGAGTCAGGAGCTGCTTCTGTCTGGATCCCCCTGGGCACAGCCACATTCAGGAATTCACTCCATAAACTTCAAGGATTACCCCGTTAACTTTTCTGGTTAAGTGTGTGCCTGGCACGAGCTCCAGAAAATCTGTGTCATGGGAGGAGAAATGTCCCATCACCAGTGCAGCTTTCCAAAGTGCTCTGAAATGGAGCCTTGCCACTGACAGAGCTCTGCAAACCCCCAGAACGGCAACACCCAACGTTTTCTTACGTCTGCATATGAAGAAGTTGCTTTTCCAGAGTTTTACAGACAATAAAATGTTGGGACCAGGTGATCCACAGGTGATCTGTGACCAGGTGAAGGCACAGAGCAATAAACAGGTTGTTCACTCACAGTCAGAAACCTGGACAGCAGCACCTCAAGGAAACCCTCGGAGAAATCTGGGAAGAGATGGAGCAGGAATGATGGAGAACGATGCTTCCCTAATCATGAATAAATTCAGTCTTCGAGGTGCTGTGGGCAGAGCAAGACAGGACCCAGTCACCCTACAGAAAATACTTCATTCACCTCTCTGCCAAGCATTAAAACTGGTAAGAAGAGAGCAAAGGCAGCTCTGCGATGGGATCCTGGCAGAAGATGTGGGGTAAGTGAGGCTGGAAGAGGCTGAAGCTTGAGTGGGCCATTTCCACCAAAAACCCCAGTGAAGCAGAGTGTGGTGGTGGCTCAGCTCGGGTGAGTCTCATCCAGAGATGGCTTTAAACATTTTATTTTACCAGCCCAACACACCAAAATTTCCCACCAAGCTACCAGGAAAGGCTGGAGTCACACTTAGCCTTGGGGCTGGGCTCTCTGCCCTCTCCAAAGCCAGAGGTGACACTGTTCTGATAACACCAATTCCTGTTATTCCCATACAGATGTTAGCACCAGAACGTTACCAGAATCATTATTTTATAAAGCAACAGCTAAAATGCCTTTGGCCAGCGAAAGAGGAAATCAGGTTGTTCAAACAAGGCAGAACCCCTTTCATACGAGAGGGTTTTTCCACCAAACAAAAAGCACTGAACAGAGGCTGGATCAGACAAATGCAAGATGAGCTAAACTTCACAACAGATTTCTCCCTGCAAGAATAAAATCCCTGTCCACACAGAATGTTTGTCGTGTTTCACATTAACTCAGAGCACTCAGATCTAACGAACGTGGCAAGCTCAGAAGTAGGTGCCTGTAAACTTTAATCTCCTTTCCAGAGTTCTGTTTTTATTAGCAGGCTGTGGCTTCCAAAGCTGTGTAGCCAAACGGGAACGGATTTCATGCAGGACTTTTCCCCAGGAATGCATGCTGCAAATAGTTTAATTTAAATGTCAGGGAGGGAGAGGGTTTCACCTGAGCAATATTCAAAGGTTAGGACAATATGTCAGTGGAGATACTTCCTTAAAGCCACTACAACGCCTGTGGAGCCACCCACAGCTGAGAACCACCGAAAGCAGCTTTAATAAACTGAAAACTCTGTTAGAAGGTATTCATAAAATGCATTAAATTTCTCTGTGAGTTACTCAGCAGAGTGGGGGAATCTGCTGTTGATGGAGTTGTTGAAATCAGCTATTTCGAAACCCCAGCCAACACTCAGGCTCCATACAAAGCCTCTGCTACAGAGAATTTCTGTCTTGAGCATTAACTTTCATGCCTGAGAAGTAGTCTTGCATATTTCCTCCTCATTTAGCACACCTGAGAACAATGAATGCCAAAAAAAAGGAACTGGGTGCTTTGTAGGCTCACCCGAGGCGATGAATACCTCAACTCCACTGCAGCAACAGGACACGTCTGACCTGCACCCCTGAAAGGAATGATGAGCAGACATGCACAACTTCCTTAATTACCTCTCTTCTTAACATGGCAAAAAATGGGTGGCAGCTTGAGGGAGAAGTACTCAGCCAGTCAAATCACAGAGCAGTGGAAAGGTGGGACCCTTACAGCCCAAACACCGCGAATTACAAGAAATCTAAAGCATTAAAATTCCAACTGGCTGCTTTCTGACAGAGGCTCTAATGAGAATGCAAAAAGAGCCAGCAATCTGTCCTCACGACGAAAATTGCAATGAGAATGTTCTCCTCTAAGTCTCTTCAGTGAGGGAGAAGTGTTTCTGTGCCAGGACCATGACGGACTCAGCTCCTGCTTGCACACTACACAGTTCAGGAAACTCTCCTGACCGACTGATTTGCCCTTTCCCCGCTGCAAAAACAACACTGAGAGGCCTGGCCTGGCTTCCAGCCGCCCTCAGCCACCACTCCTGACTCCCACTGGGTTTGAAGAACGTCCCAGTTCTGGGCAAGGAGCAATCAGGAAAGACGCAGGAACAATTACAAATAAGAGCTAAGCCAGCCTGGATCAATGAACCCCCCATTAAACCACTGCTAGCGAGGCCAGCTGAGGGACACGGTGTTATTTTTCCTCTGGAACACTCCAAAACCCCTTGGAAGAAGATCCCAGAGCTCAGCCCCAGCCCTTCCCAGGCACCAGAGATGGGCTGTGCAGGGAGCAGGGCTCTGTTGGCTCTGTCCTGCTCCACCCACCACCCCAAAAGCACCCAAGTGACTCCTGTAGCCTCCATGAGCTCCAAGGACTCCCAGAGTCCCAGCTGGCATTTCTGGACTTATTGGCCCTTGTTAGAAACGTGCCTGATGATTCCCATTCCATGTGGGAAGCGTTTCCGTGCTGGTGTCCCTCGAACACGCTCAGGAGAGCAGCAGCTCCCGAGTGTGGGAATGTCTGACTCTGCTCCTGGATCCTCTACGGTGCCTTTCACCAAGGACTTCAGAGTGAGTTTGGCTTTTTCTAAGAACAAAAAACCAGATTTTTGGGGGCTTTTGGTTTGGATTTCCTTGTGGTTTTGTTTGGGTTTTTTTTTTTGTCTGTTTTGTTTCGGTTTTTCTTTGGTATTTTTAAAAACCGATCACAAACCATGACCAGTTTTTGGCAAGAGGCAGATCAATAACATGCCTTGCTCCAAGGTGATTACACCTTAGATGACCCCATCATTACCACCACGAGCGGGTATAACAAGTCCCCCTTTCCATCTTTAAAAAATAATCAGGATATTGTGGTGTTTTACCACTGCATTCCCTCTTTTTCCCCCCTCTCTCCCTGCCCCCAGCCCCACAGGAAGCAATCATTTCCATGCAAATGCTGGGTGATAGAAATGTACCTTCTCCAGGCCCTGCCTTTCCTTGGGGAAGCCAATCTGCTGGCTCTGGATACACAGAGAGAGAATATTTATCTCATATTGATGGTTTCTGCATCATTTCCAGGTTCATGGCTCGCTTCCTGTGCACACTTCATTCTGGAGGAGCAGAAACCCCCCGATTTCCAATATTCCCAGGAATAATGGGAGGTGGCTGCTGCAAACCCCACCCCTGCAGGCTCAGCTCAGAAACCACTCAGAAAACCTCTTTAAAGCCGCTGGCAGCTGGGAGGGAGGAACATTTCATGGCAAAGTGCTCCAAATTCCTGGTTCTCCCCGGGCTGAAGCCCTCAGTGACCATTTGGGGCTGGAACACGAGGAACTGGCCCGCTCACAGGCATGCACGAGGTCACTTTGCTTGTCCCCTCCTGCTCAGGACTGGAAACACATCAGATGTAGATAATTATGGACAGGAATGATCAGCACAGAGGGTTTCTGTCACCTCCATCACCCTGCAAAGCAGCTTGGCCCCTTGAGTAGGGAAAATCCTGCTGCTGAGGCAAATATCCCACGCCAGCAGGACGAGCTGCCAGGTTTAGGCTCAAAAGTCCTATTTTTTTCCCTATTTTGTCCCCTTTTTCTCGTGATCCAAAATGTCCCACTGGGGGTCTCGCTGTGGGAAGGAAGAAGAGGCTCTGCCCAGCACCACACAAAGCCTTCAATGCTCCTCCTGAATGCACAAGCCAGGCTGGATTCATTTCAGCCCAGCTGCCAAAAATCTGTCTGCCTTCCTAAAAAAACTCAACTTCCTGGGAAAATGATAAACAGGGAGGAAATTTATTTATGAGAACCTTTGAATTAATACATGGGGTGCTGATCTCAGCACGCTCTCCAGAGTGTCAGACATTAAAACTGAGCTGTACTTTGCAGCTTTTTCCTATCTCTGCCCAAATACTGAAAGCAAATAAATAAATAAACAGCCAGAAGCCTTTGTGGAAGAACAAATGTCTCAATCATTACTCCCAGGGAGCTTTTGCACCTCCTCCAGTCACACACGTGCCTTGATCTCCTCTCATTTGCAAAGGTCAGCAAGAAGCAGCTCCAAGAGTTTCAAGAGCTCCAAGACAAGAAGCTCCAGGGGTTTTGTCTCTCTAAACACCACCGGCATTGCAAATCCTCTCACTGAAAAATTCTCTCCTGTGAGGGTGGGGAGGCCTTGGAATAGAATTCCCAGAGAAGCTGTGGCTGCCCCTGGATCCCTGGAATGTCCAAGGCCAGGTTGGACATGGGGCTTGGAGCAGCCTGGGACAGTGGAAGGTATCCCTGCCCATGGCAGGGGTGGGATGGGATGAGCTTTAAGGTCCTTCCAGCCCAAACCATCCTGGGATTGTGGGAATCTGTGATACAAGATAAAGTAGATAAGGTACAGGTACGGAGCAGAAACTCATGGCAGAGTCTGAGTACCAAGGGTGTACTGAGAGTAAAAGACACGGTGAATTGTTAAGCCAGCAATTAAAGAATAATATCCTTCACCTTTTAAGAGAATGAATACAGGCAGAAAAGAAAATTCTCTGATAAATAACATTTTCTTCAAGCAAGAAGTGTACAAAGGTATTTACACAGGAATTCCTACTTCCTATGGTTTCTATATGAAAACTGGCAACTGCACTCAAGAAGTTAAAAAATGGCTCCTAAAATAACTCCTAAAGATCGACAAAAACCTTCATATTAAATGTAGCAGATGGGTTTTTTTCTTTCTTTTCATCAAAGCCCTTGGTTGTACTTCACCTGAACTTGCTCATCTCTCTCATCTTCTCCGTGGGGAGTGAAATGAAACCCAACTCATTGTTTGGGGCTGATGAAGCTCCTCAGCCTCCCTCACCAGGCTCACATTCCCATTCATAACTCAGCCCTGCCTCTAACAAAAGATCAAATTTTCAAAAGAGAAAACAAAGAAGTAAAAAAAAAATAAAAAAATCAATGCAGAGGTGTCATTATCCGAGGAAACAAATAGGAAAAAAAAATCCCTTTTTGCAAATCAAGTAGAAATAAAGTGAAGCAATGCCTGAATCAGCAGTTTGCAGCCAACCTCCCTCCTCCCTCTGCGGCTTCTGGCTCCACAGGTGTCTCCTGGTTTTTATTCTTTCTGTCTTCACTGCTTTGGTTTGGGTTCACTTTGCGTTCATTCTGGTGCCTGATGTGCTAAGCCAGCAGATTCTTCCCTCGCCCTGGATCTGCCACTTTTCCTTTTTTTGGGAAGAGCTGCGGTCCCTGCTTGGTGCTGCAGCTGGGCCCAAGCCCTCGTTGGGGCTGGGAAGCGCTGAGCCCTGCCCCAGCCGCGCTTGGAGCGGCTGCCAGTGTACTCTGCTAACCTTGTGGGAATTCGGGAACATCAGCCTAATTAAAATCGTTGTTGTATTTGTTTTGCCAGGCTCTCCCTTTCATCTGCACCACAGCGGTTTTGCCTCATCACTTCAAGAAGCGTCTGTGGGTGGAAACAGTGAGTGATAGATTCAAATAATGAGGCTCTAAACGACTACAAAAGACTTTACACGGCTGTGAATCACCCATCTCCAGCGCTGCATTATTCAGAAATTAATGCAACCCTATAAATGAATAATGATTTAAATGTACTTTTAAAAATTGTTAATGCTCCAGCACTTCTTCCTTCTCTACATAATCAGAAAATTGATTATGACTACGACTAGACCTATGTTCTTAATTTAACTTATGTAATGGGGATGTAAAAAAGGCTTTGCAACAGCAGTGGAAATGGAAAGATTTCCAGGAGACTGGAAATGGGTTTCTAACCTTCAGAATTCCCTAGCCAAACTCAGCTGATTTCAGAGGGAATTAACACCAAAAAAAGCCTCCTGGAAGGCTGTAGGGTCTAGAGAAAACTGAATTATTGCCAAGGCTGAGGAAAAAGATCCAAAATACACTGGAATATATGTCAAATAATGAGGATAAGGATCATAAGGATAATATGAGTACAGAAGGTGTTTTGCTCATAATTTGTTTTCTCACATTACTCTTTCTGTTCTAAAAAGCAAGTTACTAGGAGAACCCTGGAGCCAGGAGATGTGTGAACAGCAGAAACAACACAAACTGATTTCCAAGTATTTGTCTGAGGATGATTCCCATCAGGATTATCTGATGAACGACAGAGGGTGAACACAGCACAGAGGGATTTATAAAAGGATCTGTTTTCCAGAGAAGCTGTGGCTGCCCCTGGATCCCTGGAAGTGTCCAAGGCCAGGTTGGATGGGGCTTGGAGCAGCCTGGGACAGTGGGAGGTGTCCCTGCCATGGAAGATGGGTGGCACTTGAGGATTTTAAGGTCCCTTCCAACCCAAACCCTTCTGGGATTTTAAGATTTCACTTTTCACTCTGGGTTTTCATTTTCAGCAATAATGATCCCTCCACCTCTCTTTGGAGCCACCTCGATAAAGAGATTCCAAACTGCTGGAGGCAGGGAGTTCACACCAAGGTAGAGACAAAAGCCACAGAGAATGGTTATTCATCCTTCAGAAATCAAGGATGATGTGACAACTTTGGTCCTGCCCTGTTAATTCTGTTAAAATCACCAGAATTACTCTGGTTTTAGGAGGGTGGAGGATGTGAAATTGGAACCGGGGCTGTGCATTTTCATTAAACCCTATCAGAGCAATACATCAGCTCTTCCTTAGGCACATGTTTCAAAATAGATACTATGTAAATTATTAAATGCTTTTCTCTTCAAGTCACACTGGGAATTTTTCAGGAGCAGACCAGAGAGGAGAAATTGTTCTGTTCACATAAAAGCAAGTGAAATGTTACAACTCTCTCCACCAAGAGATGGCTGAACAGGGTTTTCTCTTGTGCGACAATAAAATTATAATGGATCTGTTATTTAGTGTTCCACTGAAAGCAGACACTTCAAAGACTCTCCAGCCCCACAAGATGCTTTCAATAAAGCCATCTCCTACCAGGGCTGGTTTATATTCTGCAGGTCCCCATTAAATAATCATAAATTACTGATGCCATAAAGGACATGAACTGTGCTGAGACTACAGCCACAGATGTCCCCTCATTAAAACCTTGTACGAATCCCTGCCACTCGAGCTGCAGGGCTGGGTTTGTCTCAAAGCCTCAGTGAAACATTGCCACCAACCCAGCAAAGCCCTGCTCCTTCCAATTACCTGGGGATTGATAAACTCCTCGCTTCCATTCCCACTTCATCCTGCTGACAAACTGGGAGTTCCACACTTCTGCCCACACATCATTCACCAGGCTGAGAACACTCCCTGTCTTAGCTCCTCCTTGACTGAAGGGCTGCAGGAACACTGGGAATGTGATCCCTCGGGGTGGGACCACCCATGCAACGGGAATAATTCCAGGAATAACCTGGCACTCACCCAGCCCTGGTGACTCTTCCAGGTGTGGACCGACAGCCCCTGCTCTGTGTCGTATTTAATCCTACAAGTGAGGTTTTGACACTATTCAGGCACACAAATAATAATGGCCAAACCTGCTCCTTGCTCTATTAAATGCCAAGAAATATTTCCAAGTCTTAAACTTGACTGCTTGTATTGAGCCAGACAAAACTTGTTCAGTTTAATTTAATCATGTCCAGATTAAATTTCTCAAAGGCAGTGAAGAAGACAGGTTAAATTTTCCTTTTTTTTAATTGCTCTGAAGGCAGACAGATCTGTGACTCTTAGAGTTTCCCCCCTTACAAATTGAAAAATCTGGATCTTGAGATTATCCCCCATACAAGAAGAAAAATCTTGATCTCAATGATAAATAATGGCCAGCTGCTGAAAAACAAGTGTCTCACCTCAATATTGGAGAGGATCTTTGGTGTCTCCTCTCACAGCTGAGACAGATGAACCAAAACCACCTAATTCATGGTGCCTGCAATTTTCTAATTGATTCAGTTTCAATTGTTGTGCCTTTTTTTCTCCCCACAATGTTTCTTTGTCTGTCTTTTTAATTATCAGCAGTAATTTCTGATTCTCTTGAGCGAGCTCATTCATTAGGAAAACAGCAAATTCCTACCAATGTAAAGGAATTGTTTGGACTTTATTCCAAAACCAAAATGGAAACTGATTCTCTTGGCATTCAGTATCAAGGAATTCAGTAAAAAAAATCCTAAAATATTTCGTATCTCCCAAATCCATGTGCATTTTGTGTCCTAAATAAAGCCAGGACATGGATTAAACTGGGGATGTTCCATTTTATACAATTAACTTTAAAGACTCGTATTTAAAACAGATCAAAACTTGCTCTCCTGAGTTTTCAGGATAAATGGGAATGTGGTTATTAATTTATAAACTCCCACAGGAAGAGATATGAGCAGCAAACAACAGATCCAACTCACTGAGTGCCTCCTGGACAGCCACACCAATGGAATGGAACTGTCCTGACCTTCCTCACTGAAAGCTGCCAGCCTTAAAACAACTTGGTGTTCCTGGTTTTTACGAATTCCAGGTCTCAGGTTTCCAGATCTGATCTCCAAAGGTGCAGGGAATGTTTTAGCTGAGCCTTGTACCATTAAACAGGGATTGCCACGAGTCATAAATTATTCTCTTTTCAACGCTCAAGACTGACAGAGGTGCCAACTTTTCAATTTAATTAGGGAAATTCTCTGTAAGAGATGTATTTTAGTCAAGTTCTGTTCTCTCAGCCTCACCTCAGGTTTCATCCTTTCAATCAGCCAAACAAATACTCTCAACTTGTTCTCTCAGAAATCATCTCACATAGATAAAACAAATTATTTCATGTTGCATACTTACATTTATCTTGAAAGGTGCCTTCAAATCCTTCTCTGGCTGGCTGGGACACCCATTGTTTTCCTGAGTTTCCTAAAGGAGAAACTTCCCAAAGCAGAGGAGTTAAAGGACATCAACCCCCATCCTCAGCCACTTCACCTTCCACCTCACTTCCTCAAATTCTGCCACTCCATTTCACTCACAGAATGAAATCATCTGTGGAAAAGCTGCTCAAAACACGGGCAGAGAATTCCATCAGGCAGGAGGAACAAATAAATTCATTACATTGAGGGTTTAAAGCAATAAATTCTACAGATAATTTCTGTATTAATCACAGGTTTTGACACGAAACAGAAATTGTCTTCTCATTGGAAGGATTCAGACATTAAACTTTGATTGTTCCTTCTCTGCATTTTTCTCCAGCCACGGGAGAAGTCCCTGGATCCTGATGCAAGTTACACTCTTAACTATGGATTTACTCCCATTGATTTGTAATAGTGCAAACGAGGAGAAATACATCAACTTGAAGAAAATGACCCGTTTTTATTGACTTTGTCTGGAATGAATTTTCCTGCAGCTGAACAAAAAGCCCATTTGTACAACCCGAACTCCTCCCGTCGTGCAGAATCAGAAGCAGCACAATGCACAAATAACTTGGAACTTAACAAGCTCTGTCTGCTCTAATCTCAGCCACAGCTGCTAAAATGATGCTCCCCAAATTATTTCTCCCTAGTTTGAGTGCAGTTATTGCTGTTACAGCAATGTCCACGCCATACACAATAAAGTAAATTAGAACACTATTTTAAAATTATTAACCTTGCAGTTATGGTTACTCCTGGAGAGTGATTCTAGTGAGTTATGGAACAGGCAGGGCCTGGGATTCTTAAATGTGAAAAGTGGTGCTTAAGATTAGTTCCAAGAATTGCAAAAAATCAGAACCCCCACAAGTTTTTAACACAGGAAAACATCCTAATATAGAATTCATAATCTAGAATTCTATGAAAGGCTGTAAAGAACTTAAGAACAAGCACACACAAATGCTATTGCTTTTCCTGTCTGTGTGAACTTACACATATTAATTTCATTCCCAGGAACTGGACTTATCCCTGAATTCCCCATTCCTTGGTTTTCATAGGTTTTTTTTTTTTTAACTGAGTAGTTTGAGTTTTCTAAAACTTAGTGAGTGCACATGACATTTAAAATATGATTTATTATATTCCTCAATGACACAAGCATTACTTCCACAAAGACTGAATGAAGTTTTTGGCCATGCTGGGTAAGAGTTTAGCCAGGTTATCAATGCATTTTCTAGGACCTACACATTTTGGTGAGATTCTTTTGTGACACGTACGTAGTTCTGCACATTTTAAACACAATTAGCTGACTGATTATGCACTCATGAGAAATCAATAAAAACAGGACCTTATAGAAATCCTTCTGTTGAAGAAATGAACGAAATTCCTCAAAATAAAGAATGTCCAGCACTGAGGCAGTGACCTGGAATTGGGAAGGGATCTTGAGGATCATCCAGTGCCACCCCTGCCATGGGCATGGACACCTTCCACTGTCCCAGGGTGCTCCAAGCTCCTTCCCTCCATGAACCCAACTGACATTAATTATCCTGATATTTTGGAGCTCAGGGGCCACCCAGACCCAAATCTGAGAGCTCCATAAAACCCAGGAACTTTCCCAGTGAATGCTGCACTGTGGGGAGCCCAGAGGAAAGAGGGAGCACTACATTCATCCCCTGTTTGTGAGCCAGGCGACCTCAAATCCTACTCTGCCATTTAAGCACAGCTATTTCCCAGAGGTTTATAAAACAACAGGTTTTGTAACAAGAAAAGTGTGGTTCTCTCGCCCAAATCCTTGATCTGACTCCCACCCATTTTACCTCAGTCATAAACATTTTCTTCCTAACGCTGTTATCCTTCTGGCAGTTTGCAAGATTGCTCTGTGATTGTTTCTTTTTATTCTCCCAAGCCTGTGAATTATCCTGAAGAGCCTCCTCTTTATTTCACTTCTTTCTGATCTTCTTTATTTTACGGGATCAGAGTTTATCAAGCTCATAACCACGTCCCCGTGCTTCTCCTCATGGAAATGCAGCAGTAAAAGATGCAAAGAAAAACCAAAACTGTTTCAATTTTCTAAAGCCAGGGGGTGAGGTAAAAGAGAAAGCAGGTTTTGAACAATTTTGTCCTAATAACTATTGATCCTACTGGGGAATTTCTGCAGCAAGCAGCACGAAACTGCCAAAATATGCAGCAGAAAGGGATTATAGGTGTATGAAGAGATAACATAATCTCCACATAAATCAGTTAAATAGTCAATCGAGCACAAGACACAAATCCAGAGCAATCCTGGCTCCAGCAGCTCCGCTGCTCACACAGCTCCCCGCATTTCTTTAATGGTGCTCTAATCCTGTTAAGATTTCAGAGGCAAAGCAGTGACGAGACCGAGCCTGAATCTATTCCTGCTTCTGCATCATTAAGCAAGTCCGGAGTGCATTAATTACATCTGATCACCCCACTCAAGGCGATGAGGCCACGCAAGGTGCGAGCCAGGGGCTGCAGAACATTTATTACTGATGGCAGGGCACCAGAACGAGAACTCTCTGACTTCAGATCCAAGTGTGAGCTGAAGATCTGAGTCTGAGCTAGCAGAGCTGGGTTTAGTGAAATAACTCCTTTAATCCACACAGCTGCTGCCTGTGAAGTGGAAAAGCGGAATGCTGAGTGCTGGGACATTATTTTCATTTTTCCAGAGCCATTCCTGGGGGTGACGCTACAATTTCACTGTGCTGCTTCAGGCCTCACCTCAACTCCTGTCCTCAGGGTGAAAAGAGAATCCTGGGCAGGATCCCAGGAGCCCAAATCCACCTGGAGGATGATCCACAAAGTTCCTTCTGGATAGGAGAGGCCTCAGTGCCATTTGCTGGCACTACACCCCACTCTCAGAACCCAGACCTCAGGGATAACTGCTGCTCTCCCCATCTCATGGAATTCACATTTTTTAGCATAAATGGACTGTATTTAAGTGAAATTTAACTAATGGCCCGGTCTATAATTTGCATTAACACTGTCACTGCACACAGAGTACACGAGGTGGCCCTCAAACAGTGACATCTCCATTTCAGAACCCCTCAGATGCAGCCATCTAACGCTCTTTTCTGTCAAGACTGGAAAGTGGGCAAGAAAAACTACGATAAAGCAATTTTGTCAGGGTGTCCTGGCCTCTGTTACAGGGAGAGATTTCAGGGTGGTTGATGCTGGCAGAGTTCACACAGCAATTTATCCACCCAGCTGTCCTCACCTGGACCCAGCCCCGTGCTGCCCACGAGCATCTCCACAATCTGGGGCTTGGTCAGTTCACAGGGACAGGCACACTTCAGTGGAAGGAAATTCTGTGCAAAACAAAATATTGTTGCTTTAGCAAGTAACTGCGTTAGCATCTGTCACCCAGGAAAAGAAGTGACACTCGCCAGTCCTTCCATCCAAACCATCTCAATTTATACAGAAAATCCACCTAAATTTCAATGATTCTTGTGTAATCTGCCAAACCTTTTTAAAAATACTGATACTGACAGCATTTTTCTCAGCAATTAGAAAACCTCTATGAAAAAAGCTCGTTTTTTTCAACAGTGTTACAGAATTAACAGATCCTTTTCCTTTCTTCCTCCCCATCTCTGTCAGAAATGAATTTTCACATGCAGAGCTCGTTAAACATATTTAGCACAAGCACCTGAAGTGGATTTTAATAGTTTCAGTATTCCTAAAATATCTCCTATGAAAAACACGTAGCTAGAGAAACACATTAGCATGTGCTGCAGGGATTTTTAGGTTGACTTTTCAGGGAGGCATCACTACAGATCATCTTTGTTAGGATGGATCACGAAAACCTTTGGAATTCTGCTCCAGAGGACACCTCACACCACATCCCCTGGCAGTGGCTCTGTGCATCACCCCCCAGGCCTCCCAAACCTCACATTCCCTTTGCAGAACTGATGATTTGTTATTTTTACACACCTCAGGAATTCTTTGGGGGAAGAATTAGAGTTATTCCATTATTTAATACCTTAATTTAGATGGAATCAGCCAGGTTTGGGTTCTTCAAGACCCTGTGCATCCCCATGTGGCCATCCTGGTTTTGTAACTCTGAACTGTGGAGGGAAATTTGTGCAACTGGTGTGAGAGCAGTGGGAAAGATCCCCGAATCCGTGGTTTATTTCACACACATGAGCAGTCTCACGTGGAGGTGGGACAAGAGGAATGGGAAGAACCTGTCCCAAATCCATGTTTTTTCACAAACATGAGCAGTCTTCGCTTGGACGTGGGACAGGAGGAATGGGAAGAACCTTTCCCAAATCCATGGTTTTTCACAAACATGAGCAGTCTCCTTTTGGACGTGGGACAGGAGGAATGGGAAGATCCTTCCCTCTCTCCCAGAGGCTGGGATGTGGAGCTGCTGGGCTGAATAAATGGCAGGGTTTTTATAAATGCTGGAGCCACAGGTAAGAAAAGCTCCTCAGGAGGGGTGACAGGACATCCACGTTACTGCTCTCTGCAATTCCAACCACTCCAAGACTTTTCCACCTCTTCAAATGTGAGGCACTCTGAAGAACCCCACTGATGTCAAGAGTCCTCCTCCTTTTTAGAAATTCAAGCACAACACAGGCCTAAACCTGAGATAAATCATCCATCAAACAGATTTCTCTTCTTCATGGCCCAAAGTTTGTGCCAAGAATTTTTAATCTGCAGAAAAACCGTGCCAGTCTTTGATACTGGCACTAAATATTGGAAAGAAGTTACTTCTGGCACTAATTCCAGCTCTGTGTGTGTTTTAAACCTGAACCCTTAATGCAAACACAATTTTAAGTCACCAAGCACAGGGGCTTCACTCATTGTCCCAGAACTGTTTGTTCAATGCTGGCACATTTTAAACCTCATGAACACCAGAACTGCATCAAATTAAAAAGTGTCGATTTTAACTAGAACTAGATAAAACTAGAACTAGAATATGATAAAACTAGAACTGGCTGGGGAATAAAAAGATCTGCTTAAAACTAAGTGGCTTAACTCTTAAACCTAAGTTACCTGATATTTACAGCATGGAGCTACAGATGATTTCGTGAATAAAAAGGAATTCATTGTTACAGAATAATAAACACTGTGGTTAAATCCATCGTGTCCCTGCATTCCCACCAGGATTGCTGAGCATGGAGCAGGACAGAGCCCTCCAGCAGCTGCTCCTCGTGCAGTGCTGATGCCTACACCAGGTTAAAAACCTCCTGCTCTACCATTCCGCGATTCCACGATCCTACAAAACGCTGATCGTGTGTCCTTGTAGCTGTTTAAAATAAATTGATTCTCATTGATCTCCCTGTGAAGTTGTTTCCACATGCAGAACTGAAATAAAATTAAAAAACAGAAGTAAAAACACAACCGTGCCATGATTTGGCTTAACTGATCTCGACCGTGTGCTGGCACGGTGCAAGGTTCAGTGAGTACTCAGAGTTTGCCCTGAAACAGAGAAAATTAGATTTTTTTCCCTTAGGCTAAAAGTTTTATTTATGGATGGCTGGGAAAAAAAAAAATAAATTAACTGAAGTTCAGTGGTTTTTGTGAACGTGCTCTCAGGGCCTCCTGTCTCCAAAAATAACACTTAAAAAAAGCATTAATTAGTTAATCCTCTATAAACAACGCTGTAGATGTCTAAATTGGTGTTAATGACAACATTCCAGGATTTGCTGGGGAAATCGGTATTTTCAAAGCAGAAATTGCCATTTTACGCCAAAATTAATGAATCTGCAGCTCCAGAGAGGTCAGGATGTCGTTTGTGGTGCACTGTGCAAGAAATCATTTCTCAGGGCACTTCTCCACACTGAACTGGAGCATTGGTCCAGCTATTAATAGAATATTTATAAATGCACGAACAAGAGCACAGACTGGGATTAAAGGAACCAGTGCTGGAGTCATGAAGACAACAGAACTAAAATAAATAAATATTATTTAAGCATTTGCTGCAACAAGAATGATGAAACAAAGTCCCTCCAGTGGTACTACAGCCTTAAACTAAAAAAGCAGATTAAAGGTGCGTTCCCTGATTTACAGGAACGGGAGGGGATGGATTTAATTGAGGGTGGTGGTTTTTATTTGCAGGAAACAACCCTGAGTGCTGCAGAGCTGCAGGGGACTGGCAGAACCTTTGTGTCCCACAGGAATTCCCCGGGATCACGAAGGGATTTTGGGGAAAATCAAGGGATAAGTCAAGCCTACATCAGACAGAGATAAAGCAGAGAGCTCAGTACACACCAGTGGCTCGGGGGCCCGCAGATCTGCTCTGTTCCACGCGGCTCCTCTCCCAGAACTCTTCAATCTGCCGCGCTCGCAGCACCAGGAGGGAAACACGAGTCAAACACGAGTCAGAGGTAGCCCAGTGCCTTCTGCTCCCATGTCCCTGTTCTCCCCATGGACGAGCAGAGAAATGATACAAAGTCCAGGCTCAGGGATAAATGGATGGTGGTTTAATGAATTCTCAGAAGGCTTTTATATGTTAGTTCGTAAAGTGTATTAAATGGCATAAGGTAATTGGTTTTTGCCATCCACCCCCTAAGGGGATTGGTCAAGTTCTAAGACACCCATCTCTGAATGTTTTTCTAGTTAGAACCATAACAATTCTGCAAAACAACCTGCAGCTGCAAGAAGTTTACCAACCTGTGACATTGTTTTGAGTTACTTGCATGGGAAAGACAGAACTCTCCCTAAAATGCTGCAGAGAGCTGAAGAAATTCTCTGCTGGAGCTTTTTTAGCATTCATATTCCCAGGCTGGAAGGGAGCAGCCACCACAAACCCTCCCCTGTTTGCCTTCTGGAGGAGGCTCCACCGAGGGCAAGGCTGAGCTGCAGGAACTGGTGAAGGTTCTGCCACCCCCACTGGGAAACTCTGCTTGTTCTGCCCTTTACAGAAGCCCTCGTTCATGGGGTTTTTTTGTTGTTCAATTCTATTTTGAGTTTAATTCCACTTCGTTTCGCCAGAAAAAATGGAAACTCAAAGCCAAAAGGAAGAATTGATTGGTATCTCCTCTCCTTTTGAGGCTGGTCCCATCAGCTCAGGTTTATTCAAGGCACAGGTCTGAAGAATTTGGCCTCTACCCCAAAAAATCCCATCCTGACCATGGTGAATTTGAATGTGGCAAAAACATAAAGTTGCTTTTTACTGTCTGGTGTCTTCCAGCTGCCCCCAAACACCACTAATTATCCACCAGGAACTGTGTGGAAACACATTTAACACCTTCTTAATTCTAGTCCTTGCTTCCACTCTTGTCCTTTTGCAATTTCAGTGGTAGAACCTCACCTCCAGGTAAAGTTATTAATTCATAATTCAGGAACTAATCCTACAACACCCATAAAAGCCAATTTTTTTTTTTTTTTCATTTCTAGGCAAAGTTATGCAACAGCAGCAGAACAATACAGCCAAATTCTGATATTATTGCAAGCAAATAACTGAAAGTAAACAAATAAATCCATAACCATTAACATTTTCATTACTTACATCCTGAACACCGTGATAACAACCAGATAAAAAGCACAGCAGAGATTTCTTTAGCCCCGGCATTATGAGCTGCAAATATTGCCACAGTAAGTCAACAAGCAAAGTTTTTATGGCTGAATATGTAATTAAAAAAGAAAACATCCTGTTCACCCAGGAAAACCTGAGCTGGTTTGGAACAGAACATCTTGGTTTGAGTCTGCCCTCCGGAATCCAAGAGGAAGCTCCTATCATTAAAAACTCACAAATTTAGTTTGTCTGTTTTTTATTATTCCACAGTGGAAAAACAGATTAATTTGAGCAAAAGAGAGCACAATTATTTGTGTAATAGTAGCCCTGAAAAAAATCCCAAACACCTCAGGACTATCAGGTGTAGGATGAAACAGAAAGTTGAAGCGACATCAGTTTTTTGGCAGTTTTTCAACATTTTGTGACAAAAATACTGCCCTACTTTCCAGCATTTCTGCAAAGCTGGTGTAACTCCATCTAGTAATCCCTACACTAGAATTTCCAAAACCTCATGGCTTAGATGAACAATTCTCTTTATAAGATTCTCAAACACCAAGGAAGTCTTTATGACTTTTAATATTTGTCTTAGTTAACTGGGACATCACTGGAACTTAATCCAGTGCTACAGTCACAGTTAGGGGCAGACTCATTACTAAGAAGATTCTCTTAGGTCTGGCTTTTTTTCTCATTTCATGGCACCTTTTACACCCTTTGGTAGTAGAGACCTCGGAATTAAAGCCAACAAATCTCCTTTAGGGTACTGAAGGGAGGGCTTTGCTTGGTAAAAACAAGGTAGGAGAAGAAAATTAGAGAGGGAAATAAAGTTTTATAAAGTTTCCCTAATTAGCTGATGTTCCTAAATGGTTTCTACCATTCCAGCTGATTTTATCATGGCCTGAAAATACCTATTTAGACATAACTGCATTATGCTGCAACGACAGAATCGCATTGGTTGCACATCAGGGACAGAATTCAGGCCCGTGTGAGGGGGTGAGACAAAGAGAGAAATTGCTTTACTTATTGAATTTTAGAGCAATAATTAGTACTGAAAAGATCCCACGGAAAGCTGTGTCAGCAAGCATCTATCACCTCTCCAGAAAAATGCCTGAAAACTGGGATGAGCTGGTGCTCAACCTGTACCCGCACCACCGCAGCCACTCATCCTTTCCATGGCAAGTGGCAGCTGAGAGCCCAGTTCTAAAACGTTGTTTTGTTAATATGAAAAATATCACTGCAAACATTATTTTTGTATCAGGTCCGTGCCAGCCTGGGCAGAGCCGCTTCCCCACGATCCCTGCTGGGGGAACCCTTGGCTGGATCTCTCCCTGCTGGGGAATGCTGTGGATATTTCTCACTCTCTATCAGATTCTGCTCCCTCACCTCCCTTTTTCGAGCTGCTCCTGGCTCTGTCCGCTGCCCCTCTGCTCTGCCCTGCTGAGGCACAGCTGGAACATCACTTTTAACTCCAGGCTCCACAGCTCAGGAAGGACAAGGAGCTGCTGGAGAGGCTGCAGAGGAGGGCACAGAGATGATCTGGGGTCTGGAGCATCTCTGAGGAGGAGAGACTGCAGGAGCTGGGCCTGATTATCCTGGAGAAGGGAAGGCGGAGAGGGGATCCCACCAATCCATATAAATAGCAATCCATATAAATACCTCTAAGGAATGTCAAGAGCACGGTGCCAGGCTCTTTTCAGTGGTGTCCAGCAGCAGGACGAGGAGCAACAGCCACAAATTAAAACACAAGTTCCACCTCGTCTCCCCCTCTGGAGACTTTCCAGACCCATCTGGATCTGTTCCTGGGTCACCCGCTCCCCGTGACCCTGCCTTGGCAGGGAGTGTGGCTGGATGATCTCCAGAGGTCCCTCCCAACCCAAATTGCTCCAAAATCGTGTCCAGTGCCCCTCTGTGAGGATGCTGCATGCCCAGCCCCTCTCTCAGGGCCCTTCCCTGCCCGTGGAGAGCCCGGAGCTGCGCTCAGGAAAGGGCTGCTCCGGCAGCACCACGCTGCTGGAAAGGAGTGGGCTGCAAGGGAGAGAACCCTGCTGGAAAAGGATCTAAGAATAGCACCCGTGCACAAAGGCTCATGAAAATACATGAAGGATTTCCCCTGGTATCCATTCAGCCCCAGATTGTGTTTACCTCGCTGAGATATGGAGCTGATTATCCATCAGCAGGATCTCATCAGGAGCAGAAGTCTCCGTTTCCACCCGCGCAAATGATCTTCAGATCACATCAGCATATTTTATGATTGTTGTGACACCAACCCACCCTCCCCAGGTGCATGTAAACACCTTTTTTTTTTTTTTTGTTCCACTGGAACAGCTCGCTGGGTGGCCTCCTCACAAAATAATGAGGAATAAAGGTGCTCCCAGAGATCTGTGTAAAAAACGACTCATCCATCCGAGGAACAGAACAGAACAGCCTCTCTGCACACCTGTAATAAAAGCTGCATGGCTGTTTTGATAGCACCGAGTCCCTAATCAAATAAAAGGCAGCTTGCATCATTAAACAGCAGCATCCTGAGAGGCACTGACAGAACATCTTCACCCTCTGTTCAACCCTGGTGATACAAACAGAACTTCACACAACACCAAACACGAGTTCAGCCTGCCCAACATTCAACTCAAAGAGATCCACGAGCCAGAGAAGCTCCTTCAAAGCTATGACAAAAATCAATAATTTGTAGGATTTAACACAGGGAAGGAATCCTCTCCATCCTAATGACAAATCCAAAAGCTGCAGCTTTATAAAGTCACTGAGGTTCAGCCTAAACCATTCCTTTACAGTGACCCAAGGCCTAGATGAGTCTGGAGCAGCAGAGCTGTGACAATGCAGGTCTATAAACAAAGGAGGGGTTTAGGGGATTCTGAGGCTTAAAAAGGAATTTGAGCAGCTCATTAAGGAACTGAAATTCATAACCCTGGAGCGCCCTGACAGCAGAAATTCAGACAGGTGCCACCGCCCCACAGAGAGCACCTGCCTCTCCTGATAACCCTCAAAGCCGACACTCCAAGCGCTCCCTATCCTGAACTGTCTCACCAATTAACGTAATTGAGCTTAAACTCCGAGACACTCTTCTGGATGAAATTAGCTCTGCTGTTGCTGCTGCCTCGGGGATGTTTGCCCGGCTCTGACAATCTCCAGTGCAGCAGCATCTTTCCCCACTGCCAGTAAAACCGTTCCCCGTCTCTCACACCCTGGTTTAGAAGCCTTCCTTCCTTAAAATCCACTCAAAATGCTTTTTCTGGAAAGCTCCTCACCCTCATGCATTGCTGCCTATTTTTATCCACCTGACAGCTCCCCTGCAACTTCCCCAAGACGTGGCAGCCCTTGGAATGAGCATCCAAGACAGGAAACACCTTCTGCCCGCTGCCCCCGGCACGTGCCCACGCACGGATTCACAGCCTGCAGACTGGAAAGGGAGCAGACCTTGGTATGTGAAGCATCCCCTTGTGTTCAGACTGAGGAAAAGATGCCACTGTTGCCCTTCCAGATCGTTTGAAGAGCTCCAACTTGACCAAGCTCCCAGTATCTCACATATCCGGGAGGACAAAGCTCATTAAATGCTCAATGCTGTCACTTCCAAGCTCCACGAAACGCACAAAGCAGAGAATTTTCTGTTTGGACAGGAACATCAACTCCATGATCTGCCATAAATATTTTTCCCCCATAAAATCTGTGATTTTTTTTTTAATTGCAGGTTTGTATCCAAATGCAAATTCGCTATTACACCAGCTGTCATCCTAATACTAAAATCAAATAAATAAAGGAGGATTTTTTACTCTGGAGCAGTGTAAACTGCAGACTTGAAAATATTCTCCATCAATCAGGTAATAAAACCTTTCCCCTTCTACAGCCATCCAGATTTTCTGGGAATGACAGCTACTGGTAACTGAGTAAAGCTGCTGAAAAACAAAATGAGGAGTTATTTCTGATGGATAGCGAGGACCTTTCACTGCCCAGTTATCTGAATCCCGGGTGTAAAAGTGACAATGCATCACCCAAGCCTTAAACCTCCATCAGACACTAAACCAGGATTAAGTCTTCAGCCCAACTTCTAACTGGTTAATCCCATTTATTCCATTCTTGGTTTCCTTCCTTAAGCAGCTGCTAGGCCATGAAAGTTCGTTATGACCTGCCCTGTGATTACTCTGAGTTTTCTTAATAGGCACTTGAGCTTTTTAAAACCCCAAATAAATTATAAGTATCACTTCTCCTTTAGCTGTTATTTTGCTGACACCCTGGAGGAAAGAAAATTTTCCTTTTGGGACTGCTGCAATCTATCCTTGGAATATCATTCTCATTAATATTCTATAGTTATTTTTCAGTTAATTTACTAAATACTGAGGTAAGAGCTGAGGTTTGTAACTCCTGAGCTCAACTACAGTGTTTTAAAAATACAGAATGCATCGTTTTCCCCTCTTGTTGCCCAGATTTTATCAATAGGATTTTAACAAAATATTTTCGCTTCAGAAAAGTTATTTTTAAAATAAAAAAGTTGTTTTAAAAAGTATTTTTAACAAAATATTTTCACTTCAGAAAAGTTATTTTTAAAATAAAAAAGTAATTTTTAAAAATATTTTTAACAAAATATTTTCAATTCAGAAAATTCCTCCTTTAGTTTTTGGAGATGTTTTGTGAGGGAGTTGCCTCCATTTCAGGGAATCCACTTCAATAATGCCCCCAGGTGCCTTCTGTGGTTTAAATCTACAGAATCCCTTGGTGTGCCACCAGCTCAGAGCACAGGCAGCAGCCCCAGACTCCCAGGAAGTGATTCTGACAAAATGATGCAAAATAAGATTATCTGCATCTTTAATCAATAGTTTAAATGCATATGGAGCACTGAAACATGGTGTTTACTGCACTGTCCCTTGTGGAGCATAATTATGTTTTCTATACATGAAAGCAATTTAATTTGTTTGCATCAAGAGAGACACTCGTGTAATATTCAAAATAATAATAATGTGCACAATGATCCAGACAGGATTTAATTTTTTTTAACAATTCTGTACTAAACAACACAACCCTTTATTGCTTCAGCAGCCTAGCTGCAGCCAGCATTAAAAAAGAAAATCAGAAGTGAGCCCAAGCAGAAATGAGAGATGGTTTGATTAAACCCTGTGTTATTCCACTCTTCCTCTGGACTCAATCTGCTCATTTCAGTGGGGTTAAATAAATCAAATGAGTGACAAATGATCTTTATGTGTCTCTCCCATGCTCTAAGCACAGGATTTGAACTCCTCCTGACCTAAAAGTGCATCTTTAAAGAGGGAGCTGATTGTGTCTGCCCCAAAACCGGGCAAGTTTTGCTGCCTTTGTAGGTAATTTAGAGAAGTGTTACCTTTGGCAAGGTTTGGGTACATCTGGGACCCAGGAATCAACCACCAGAGATCAAACACCACCTTCCACTCCTTGTCCTCATGGACCCCACAGCGGCTCTGAGCCTCAGACCTGCAGCAAAGAGGTGACACCAGAACCAGCACTGACAGAACCCAAGAATCCTGGGACACGCTGGGTTGGAAGGGAGCCCAAAGGATGATCCAGCCCAGCTCCTGGCCCTGCACCCCACCCTGTCCCAACGCTCCTGGAGCTCTGGCAGCCTGGGGAATGCCACCATTCCCTGGGGAGCCTGGGCAGTGCCCAGCACCCTCTGGGGGAAGAACCTTTCCCCGAGATCCACCCAAACCTCCCCTACTGGATGGTTCTGATAGAATCAAGACTGTGTTTGGGGCTGGTTTTTAATGCTCTTCCTGTCAATTTTGCTTAATATTAAAGCATAAGTGGAGAATTAAAATATCTTTTGTTCACATAATTGCCGAGAAAGGCAGAATTCAGTGCTGAGCTGTCCCCCTTGGTGCTTCTCCACACCTCAGTGTCCCCGCGGCAGCACAGGCACTGCTTCCATCCCTTCTTCCCATCTCCGGAGCCAGCTATGGAAAACCAAAGACTAAAAACAGCCACTCTCTTTGTGGAATTTTGGTAACAGAGCTCTACCACGACTAAGTGATCAGTTTTGACGTGCGATGCAAATCTGAGGTTAAAAATATCGTTTTCCCTCCAAGTTAATTATGAATCATTAGGGAAGACTGAAATAAAATCTTCTACGATGTTCCTTGCAGCTTTCCTGGGCAAATATGGAAAACACATATCACTTTAGGGGGCTGCTTCAAGGTAGCAGACACTTGGTGACTTTGGGCTTTATTTAAAGCAGTCTCGTGTCGAAATCCTGTGGTTTTGTGGTTGCATCTGGAAGTGCCACAATTAACAGAGGAAAATCACCTCAGAGACACGACTGGAGTGCACTGAAGGGAACAGGTACATGGACAGACACTCGTGAGTGTGCTGAAGTGTGATCCTCACATTGAAAAAGCACTCATCAGCTACCACAAACCAAAAGAGAAACAGGAACACCGAGCATTTCTGCCCAGAAAGGAGCCCTTAGGAAATTTAAATTCAGCTGCTTTCTAAGCTCCATGCTCTCCTTTGGCTGGAGAGGGAATTATCAATATTGCTGAAGCTGCAGAAATTCCATCATTTTATTTTCACATGGAGATTATTGTTCTCTTCTCCTCCCTTTTAAGTCACTCCAGAAAGAAAGGTGTTCCAACACAACCAGAGGCTGTTTTGGTGGGGAATTTCTAAAGACACAGCACAAGAAGACAGAAACAGCAACATATTCCTCCCTCTCTTTTCCTAGCACTGTGCCTCGATCTCTGAGGAATCCTTCTGCCCTCAACCCTACCCCCTAATGCCTGAACATTCCAGTTAAACCTCGCTGTGGATGGACAGGAGGGAATTGAGAGAACAAGGGGAAGAGAAGTCAGAGGGATTTAAACTGCCAGGAACACACCAAAGGCAGGAACGCGGAGCTGATCCGTGTCTGTACACACGGGGTGACACCTGCGACACCCTGAGCCACAAACACCACAGAGACCAAGAGATTTCAGGAATTTCAGGGATTAGAGGCAGGTAAATAGTTCCTGAGCACAGCCAGAAGGACAGGGGATGGATGGTGGGGACGGTGACAGATGCTGCACGAACGCGGAGCCGATCCGTGTCTGTACACACGGGGTGACACCGGTGACATCCCAAGCCACAAACACCACAGAGACCAAGAGATTTCAGGAATTTCAGGGATTAGAGGCAGGTCAATAGCTCCTGAGCACAGCCAGAAAGACAGGGGATGGATGGTGGGGACGGTGACAGATGCTGCACGAACGCGGAGCTGATCCGTGTCTGTACACACGGGGTGACACCTGCGACATCCCGAGCCACAAACACCACAGAGACCAAGATTTCAGGAATTTCAGGGATTAGAGGCAGGTCAATAGTTCCTGAGCACAGCCACAAGGACAGGTGGGGAGGGTGACAGATGCTGCACGAACGCGGAGCCGATCCGTGTCTGTACACACGGGGTGACACCTGTGACATCCCGAGCCACAAACACCACAGAGACCAAGATTTCAGGAATTTCAGGGATCAGAGGCAGGTAAATAGTTCCTGAGCACAGCCAGAAGGACAGGGGATGGATGGTGGGGACGGTGACAGACGCTGCCCCAAAGCCCAGCCGAGCGCGAGCCCTCCCCACGTGAGCTCGCTGTCCCTGGCAGGGCCGGGCACTGCTCCCAACATGTTCCTGGGAGAGCAGGGCACGGATGGGACAGTGCACACACACACAGCTGGCAGCTCACAGAAGTAAATCCACTGATAAAGAAGCGCCGTGCCAAGCCCCGGGAACACAAGAGTGGCCTGAAAGGCAAAATCGGATTTTACAGAAGTTTCACTACATCGTGTTCTAACGCCTCCTTTCTCTCTGGAGTAAATCACCTGCAGAGATTGTGTTTAAAGAATTTCTGGGCACTGTACTGAAGGAGAATAATGGCAATTTCATAGTGATTTCACAGGATTAAGCATGCACCACACAAGAAAACTATCACAGCAAAATCCAATTTGTTACTTTTCCAACACCAAATTTTGCTTCTCTTTGGCTGGCAATTAGTTACCACGAAAGTTTCATCAAACAATCAGTTTCTTTAAATGTAGCACAGTCAGAGTAAGATTTAACCAATAATTAAGTAAATTGGACTTGGCTTAGTACACAGGAAACTGAGGATAATTCATAAACATTATCCATTAGCAACTTGAATATTCACACAGTGCTTGAGATATTTTTTAGGGCTGATAATATTTAAATGTGCCACGAGAAAATAAAAGTATTTTGCAAGTCTATTAGAATGATAAATTCATTTACCTGCATGGAGAGAGGGAAACTGCTGCTCAAATAGGGAGAGATTGACCTGAAAGAGAGAAATGTAAATGGGGAAACATTCCAAAATCCCAGCATGAAAGGATGACGCAGAACCTTTCCAACAGAAGAAAAAAACATCATGGATACAGTGAGAAGGCAAAGAGAAATCCCTAAAAAACAGGGAAATTAAAGACAGATTTGGGCCTTGCAGACCGTAGAGAGCGAATAATAAGACTGAAAGGAATATTTTAAAATAAATTGATGTAGAGAATGCTCAGCAGTGTTTGGCTGGTTGCAGTTCCAACCTTTGCAAAGAGGGTCAGCAGCCACAAAATGAAGCTCTCAAGTGCTGTTCAGTCAATTCCAACCCCGCTCTGCATGCAGAGGAGTCAAAAACTGAGGTGGAACTTTGAAATCTGTGAGGCTTTTACCAGAAGGAATGAGAGGGGGAAACACAGAGTGGCTGCATGGGGTGTTCAGTCAGGAAAGGCGACAGAGTCTGAGCTGCTGCCCCGTGCTCAAGCGAAGGAACCCGACCGACATCCAGAAGGGAAATGTGAGGCCTGGAAAGTTCTCCTGAAGATGGACACTGGCTCCTGTCCTACAAACTCAGCGAGTCCAACACTGTGCCAATGTTTTGATGGAAAGCAGAAAAGCAGAGGTGGAAGATTGCCCAGAGCTGTGGCAGTGTCCAAGGCCAGGTTCACAGGGCTTGGAGCACCCTGGGGTGGTGGGAGGTGTCCCTGCCCATGGCAGGGGGGTTGAAAAGAAATGATCTTTCAGATCCCTTCCAACCCAAACCATTCTGGGATTCCCAGAGTTGCAATTTCTCCCAGCTCTCGTCTTTTATTTGATACTGCAAACCAGTTATTGGACCAGCACTGAGGAAACAGAGGGCTCAGACTCCAAGACTTCCTCAACCACAGGAAGTTTAAAAGATTATGCCCCAAAATCCCAAATCTCCACAGCCACTGAATCCCATCCACAGGCCCCAAACCACGAGGTGTTTGGAATATAAATTGGGACTGACGCATTTTGGGGCCAGCAATTTTTGACCTGAACACTTCAATCCCACCTCAGCTCTGCTTTAGGTGCCAGGTTTTGCTATTGACTGGAAATGCACTGAACTGTGTTCCACAGAGTGCTCACTCCATCACTGAGGAGGGACCTTCTGTGGAAAAAACCCAGAAATATTTAATTATCCCCTCCATGAAGAGTGTTTGGTGTGCTCTGGTTCTGCTGCCCCTGCATCTGGAGCTGCTACGCTGGATGAGTGTTTGTTCAATAAATATGAAACCAGGCTGATCACTATGGAGCTTTGCTATTTCAGTGCAATTCATCCCCATTTTCTCTTTGATTTCTCCTCTTTCTTCAGCAGATTGGTTTTTAGCTAAATGAGCCTGAGTTGTCATTTGGAGTTTCGCTGCTACACCTTTGATTCATGTGATAAAACAGCAAACGCAGCCAGAAGCATCAGGAACTGTCTGTGGAAATGCTGATTTACTATTGCATTGCTTTGTTCTGAAAAAGACACTGAAATAATCAATCTGTGGCACAGAAAAAAATATCCCCGGACTGGATTTTCCAAATATTAAAGCTTGCTTTACAAAACAGTTAATGAATTTTCATCTCTGAGTACCTGGACGCATAAGATGCCTTTATAAATAGTTAAATTCCAAGCTACTGCTGGCCAAAGTCTGATAAATGAGGATAAATAAATAGGATGTTGTGTCCGTACTTCCCTGGATAAATACTTTGCAAGGAACTGAGCACTGCTAACTCAATTCCTGTTATTGGCCATTAAAACTATGAACTGAATTTTGGGCATTCTGTAAAATAAATAAACTAAATTTGGGGCATTCTCCTAAAAATAACGACTTAATCAGTATGCACATTGTGTGTTATGGCCATCTATTATAACATAAAAAATAGAAATATGTTATTCATCCTCAGTGCGTGAGAGTTACTAAATTAAAGCCTCCACACATCAAACTTTAACAGCAGTGAGACAAAAATGAATTGTGCTGTGGCACAAAGTCACACCTCATGGTCACTCCACTGCATCTCCCATTCAGTCAAGGGGTAAAATTAATTAAGATGGCATTAGATACACAGCAAATACATGAAAAAATAAGTGGCCTGAGCAGATTTCATCAAGTTCTAATGTGGTTTAAAATTGCTTTAATAGGTAAGTTCGTGACACAGCACTTTTACTGCTGCTGAAAGGTCAAGGAGAGAAACAGAGGGCCAGGAGTCCACAGCTTGAGTTTTGTGGCTTTGGATGTTGATTTTCTTCAGATTTTTATGACAGAGTATTCTTTCATTTCACTTGGAAAACACAGGTAGGATTTCATCATCAGGATTGCCCCAGAAAGGGAATACTCACTTGAAAAAGGAAATTATTATGGTTTGCTTGGTCGGCCGAGTTCCTGCTGTGGGAGGATTCCGAGCCAAGGCGACAGCAAAAGCTGAAAGGAGAGGGACAGTCCCCAGGGTGAGCCCATGTCCTGCACACCCACAAAAGGGGAATTCCAATGTGGCTCTGGATGCCCTCAAAGGTGCTCAACATATCAACACCGAGAGTTTTATTCCAGGAATATCCTATTTGCCTCGGAATCACAAATAAGCATTTTGACTTTTCCAGGCTAAAAAAAAACTTACTGAAATACCAGAGCTATTCGAATTCCACTCTGATGGTTTGAGGGCTGTTTTCCACCAAAAATTTAATTGCTGGGTGCAAGAACCCAAACTGGTACTGACAGCAATACCAGTACATGCACATCTCATCTCTTGCCACTGGAATCCATAAAAAACATGGAGAAAAGCGCTTCAATAGCTAACAGAGACTCACTGTTTCTCAAGTCTTCTTACATCACTATAAAAAACCTCCACAAATATCTGCCAACAACAGGTGGCACATACAGGACCCTGTATTTACACAATGGAATGGGCGATCACTGGGGCACACGGTGTCTTTTATTTTCAGTCCGTGCTCTGCAGCAATAAAACACTGAGTGTATGTGAATTTCCCAAGGAAATTGTTCCTGTTCCATGGAATCACTGAACAGCCCTCTCCATTTCACAAGGCATTAGCTTCTCTTTTTATACACTGCTCTCTCCTCCGCGGTGGGGCATAAGCAGAAAGGAAAAAAAAGAACAAAGTATCCTCATAAAATAAGATTGCCAAGGGACGCCAAAAAGCCGTTTTCTCCTAAACCTGGATCGTCACTCAAGTGACTCTGGGACTCCAGAATTTACACAGCCAAAATCTGGCTCTATGCAAGCATTGAAAACCAAGTTTTGACCACTTGGAAAAGCTGTAAAGTTTGGGTTTTTTGAAGTTTCAAAGTCACCAGCGCTGAGTCAGAGCATTGCTGCAGAGAGGGACGGGGACCCAGCGAGCGGCAGCACGAGGGGGAGGCAGCCACAAAGCGCCCTGGCAGATGTGGGAGCTCAGCTTTGATGTCAAACAAACTCGTGTTTGAGGCTTCTCTTTTTCCCTGCCAGTCCCTCGGACTGCCTGGATTTCAGGGGGGTTGAAAGCCTCAACAAAGCCGAGCTGACAAGATATTTTGGGAGGAGGCTGGGATTGTTCCCTCCACCGCCAGGAACCGCGGCGTTGTCGCTGCTGAGTCTTTGATCAACTTGTTGCCTGAGCTTGGAGTGATTTGTCATTGATTTGTCATTCCTTTCCTGCCTGGAGATGCAGGCAATCTTGGGGGGAGTGAGCCAGCAGCTTGTCAAAACCGTGACTGATGAACAAAAGGGTGTCTGCAAAAGGCTCTTCTTCCTTGGCAGCTTTGCTGCTGTCGGGTGACTCTGGAGGTGTCCTGTTCCCTTCACTTCCTTCCTTTCCTGGGCACAAAGGAACAGGGACAGACCTGGATGGAGCAAGGCAGCCCAGGGAGACACTCAGGGGTTCTGCCCCTGCTTCATGGATGAAACTTTAACCTAAGCTGTCACTGTGATTCACTTTCTCAGGCTGAAGGCACAGGTGTCCCCAGTAATGAAGAAAATCAGCGACTAAACCTACAAAAATTACATGGAAAGAACCTTGGGAAGCAAAAGCAGCAGGACAGCATCCGCGGCTGCCAGAAGAAACTGGTAACCAGTCTCAAGAAGCTGAAGCAGAAGCTGAAAACAGTGGAAAACTGACAGGGAAGGGTCAGAAAATGAAGCTTTGCACCATCAGCTTTTTGAAGCACAACTCCAACATCTTCCCCGAAGTTCAGAAAGCTCAGTAATGCACAGCACTTTATTTTGGGATCTTAAAATCAAACGTGGAATAGAGCTGCCAAACTCCTGCTTTATCCAGCTTTGCAGTATTTGAGCCGTTTCTCTGTTGTCTCTGCTTCTATTTTATGTCACAGGATGGATCCTGACAATGGGAAAAACAAACCCAAATAAATTCACTGCGTAGTCACTTACCTGTTATCTTGCCAAAAAACAAGTGGTTCAGCCTGTTCATGAGATGCTGAGTCAACTTTCTGTCCAAAAAGGAATTGAAGATGCCGAGCACAGCTATTGAACAGAGGCATCATAAATGAGGAAGGTCAAAACAGGCTCCTTCCGTAGGCTTCCAGCAAGTTCTTTATGATCGCTGACTTTCAATGCCTCTTCAAGAACCACAAATTTTCTGGATTAGTAAAGAAATGGAATGTTTTGTCAACACAGAAAAGAGAGAAACAGGAGGACAAAGTAATGATATAATTATCAGTCTGACAACAATCCCAGGCCAAGGAATGGAACGACCGAGGCAGAGCTCATTAAGCACAGAACTAAAAAAGTGTAATTAACGCCAATCAAAGTCAGGTTTGTAAAGATTAGATCATTGCCCAGCTAATGAGGTTTCTCTTTGTAAGATTAGGGGTTGATTAATGAAAGGTGAAAACATAAGAAACATTTAGTTTGGGTCCTGGGTGGTTCATTTCAAAGAGTTAGGAATGAACATGGTGAAAAATGGGACGAGCTGGACAATGTCCCAAAATTAAAACCCTGGAATCTATTGGGATGGAATTGTCCAGGGTTCATGTCTGAGAGGGTTTTTGTGGGTCATCCCCTCACACAAGGCACTTTGAACCAACCAGAGCCAGAAGGAAATCCACGGGCACATTCCTAACCTGGGGAGAGGCAGTTTACTAAATCCCAAAAAATTGATCAACTACAATGTTTGCCCAGATTCATTTGCTCTCTCTTCCCTAAGATCCCTCCAGTTTATCTCCTACCCCTGGTCCCAGTTTGAGGGATGCATCCCCATGTTTATCCATCATGCTCACTTGAAAAAATCTTTCCATTTGTTTACTTTTAAATTGTTCATCTTTCACTGCACTCACTGCACTTCACCCCCTCCGGTGTTACACACTCTGTGCTATTTATCCATCAAATGTCACCCCACAGCTTCTCTGTGCTATTGCCACCCTTCTCTTTTTCCCCCCAGATCCCATTTTTCCAACCAGTTCCATCAGCATCCTCTCATTTTTCTCCAGAGGGCCAGAGAAAACATCAAATAAGAGGAGTTCTGAGACTGATTCTTCAGAAATTCCCTATTTGAGTCACAGAGTTCCTTGCAGTGCAAATCAAAACAAACTTAAAAGCCTACCAGAAACTACGTGGTGAACAAGATGGAAAATGAATTATTCAGGCCAGCTGAAAGACAAGATCCAACTTTTGGACACTGGGATAGAAAAATATACTTAAAACTAGAGATATTTTTTATAACAGTGACCAGAATGGATCACGATGTTTCAGTGATTATTTGAAGCTGAAAATATTCTAACCCAGACAATGCATTCTAAATGGCATAAATTAATTTTTAACATAAAGCAAAAACCACGGCTGCTGGATTGTATGGTAACAATAGGGGTTTTCATGTTTTATCATCTATTTTGAGTCCCAAGTTGATTAAAGAGGCAAAATTCCTGATGGAGTGAGAGAGAATACACCTCCTCCCCTATGAATACAAACTCTGAATATGGATGTTCACACACACACATTCCTCAGCATTCCCACATTTTTCTGCCTTTTTCACTTCCACACAGTTACCTGCAGCTCAGAGTGAACGACTAATTTTGGATTTGCCCTCTAATATTCCCTCTGATGCTGCATTAAGTGATCTAAGGATGTTAATCCCATGCTGCTCCACACTTCGGGCCTTTCGGGCTGTCCTAAGCACACACCCCAAATCTGGGGGTTTTTCTCTGCTGTAAGAATTCTTTGGATAAATCTGAGTAGAACACAGAAAATCATTTACAGGACTGTTTTCAGAGAAGTTATGGCTTCAGTTAGAGTTGTCCAGGAGCATCACTTTTGGTAATTAGACTTCAGGATTTCTGTAAGCACAGATGGTAAAATCAGTAACATCCATAAACCAGAACCCCAAAAAGTGGGAAATTCCATGCGGTGTCTCACATCCATCACCATTTCACTTTGCTTGCTGTCTCCTAACACAGAACAGTATTTTGTGAGAAGTACCAATTCTGGAGCAGAAACTCCATCAGGATCTTTACCTCTTGGGTGCTCTTGGTGTAACTTCTTGTGGTGTTTCCCTGCTGAAGCGTCAGTGAATCCGAACACGGTGGCCGATGCCAAAGGCTAGGCTTGCTGCCCTTAAAGGTCTTTTCCAATCTAAATAGTTCCATGATTCTCCAAGTCAGCACCTTTTTCCAAAGGAGGCTCCATCCTGTGGCATGAAACAGGAAGGAAAGACAAACTCCAGAGAAACAGCTCAAATACTGCAAACTTTGGATAAAGCGAGATTCCACATTTGCTTTTAAGGTGCCAAAAACTTACTCCAGACAGAGCCAGGAATTGAAGACAACTTGCAGGCAGCAGGAAGCCAACAGAGAGATTTTTATAAAAATATTTAATAAATTTTTTATTAAAATTAGTATTATTTTTAAAAAGAGATTTATTTTATAAAGTTATTGTGTTCCTTTCCACTTAAATTTTTTTCTGAACTTTAAGACAGGATAGAAGAGGCCACAGACACAGGCAGGCAACCCAGTGCAGCCAGAAGTGCAGGAGAAGACAAGAATCCTTCTCACTTTATCATGAAATAAAAGTGGAGCAATGAATCATCCCAGCACAGACAAATCATCCAAAACATCTCAAAGCAGGCACTGAGTGACTGCTGCAACATCACCTGTCAGTCACTAAAAGGAATGCAGGGCTGAGAGGGTGAGGGGAACCAGCCCAGGGCCAGCTGGAAACCCTTGGCTTCACGGAAACAACAGGATTTTGGAAATTCCTTTATTAAATTTCCTCAATCCTTCATTTTTAGCCCCTTTGGGAAAGCAGAGGCCAACATTCCCAGATTTCCCAGGTCCTGAAGCCAAGGAGGACAACTCGGAGGGCACCACTGCCCCAGCAGAAACAGAATCTTCCTGTGCAAAGAACTTCCCACTAATTAATTCCCGTGCAAAGAACTTCCCACTAATTAATTCCCACTTGGAAAAAACCCACATATTTTAAGAATAGCAATTATTCCCATCTAGGAGAATATTCACCTTTTTTTTCTCCAATGGCCAATGGCTTCATCCCTGTGAAGACTTCTGTGTAAATAAATGGAGTTTCTACCAAGGAGAACACTCTGTAAATATAGAATATAAAAATACCATATACCATATAAAAGGAGAAGATATACTATATAAAAACACTATATAAAAGGGATTTTTTTTTTCTTCAAAAGGACTTCTGGCTGGTATTTGTGGCTGAAAGTACCACCCATAGCTCTTGTCTTGATTTCACAACTGTTCATATAATTCAGCTGTAAATATTTTTGTGTAAAACTCTTTTTGGAGGAAAAACATTCATTTAAGCCTTATTTTCTTTTTTTCCCCCCTATTTGTCGTAATAATTTTATCCTGTAAATCCCATTTTTTTTCCCACATCAGAGCCTTTATTTAGAATCATAAAATTATAGAATCACAAAATTATAGACTCAAGCCCAACCTTTAAGACATATTTATATATATTCATATACATTTGTATATAAACACAAGGCTTTAACAGGGAAGACACAAATAAATACCGTAAGCTGTAAAAATCCTACAACAATAATCATAAGAACATTAGAAATGTTGGATCTGGGATTATTTTTCGGAATTAAAATTACTGAGCTGAACTTTTTTTTTAACTCAAAATACAGAAGGAAAGAGAAGAACACGCTTCATATTTTGAAGCATTTCCATCAAATCGTGAATCAAACGTGTACGAAAAACAACCTCTTCCCTCAGTTTAAAAAATGAGGTCACTAATATTTAAAAACACGAGTTTTCCTACAGGTTTCACCCATCGTGGCTTAACCCTGAAACCTGGGAGGAATTCGTCATCTGTTTCCTCTTGCGTCACACCCTGACTCAAACTTCCGCAGTCCCGGGGCTTTCTTTCGGCAGATGATGCACAAAAAGTGGATAAAAATTTAAAAAAGCCCTTCTGAATTCGACTGCCAGCAATGCCTGTGACTTGTGCTCTTTCCCAGGGCTAAACCACATTTATAAAATATGTGTTATGCGAGGTGCCACCAACTATTTATTAAAGTTTTGCTGACTCAGAGAGCTTTTGACGGAGCCATCAGCGGAACCCCAGTTGAAGACGACGTTTCGACACAGCCATGGCAACTGAAGACCAGAAATAATCCAGAGCAAAGTGAACTTTGCATCTTTTTTCTTCTCTGAAGGAGCTTCTGACGGCGGAGCTGCCTGCGAGCCCCGCTCTGGAGCTGGCTCAGCAGGGCTGGGAGCAGGGCAGAGCTGGCACCGCGTCCCAGGAAGTGCCAGCAGGGCCACCAAGCTGGCTGGGAGGTGGTCCTGACCTGCCTCTGGCTGCCCGAGCATCCCTTCACTCCCAAACATCTCAGCGCTCCAATTCCTGCACGGATGAGGCTCCCTGGGCCACCGCCTTTGGGTCTGGGCTGATTGCAGCTAAGAAAGAGTCACCACAACTTCTTTGTGTTCCCACAGAATAAACAAACTAAAGCATCCAGAATTCCCTTATAACAATTTTCTTTTAAACTTGGGATTTTTTTTGCAGGTTAGAATATCCTTTTTACCAGCTCTGCTGCCCAGAGTTTTCCTCCTTTTCTGAACCCATGTTCTGTATCACACTGACCACCCAAGGGGTGCTTTCATCCAGGGATTTCATCCGCTTCCAACACAGCCTCCACTTTCCCTTCCCCCAGCCCATCCCAACCACTCCCTCAATAATGACACCTCCACTCAGGGATCGAGCTGGGCCTTCATTTATACTTTCATAGCTTAAAACCAAGGTCCTCACATAGATTTGGGGTTTTTAAACCCCCTCCCCACCACCTCAGCAAGAAGGAACCGGAACAATTCAATCACCAGCACAAGAAACAGGACGAGTTTTAGGGGGATTTATAAATAAACCCACACATCACTCACATCCTAAGGACTGCACGGAGCAGCAATCCCACAACGCAGCATTCACCAGCCAAAGCCTAAACTTGGGAGCATAATTAAATGATTCTGTTAATTACAGATGCTCTACAATTATTTTTCTATCTATAAAATAACCATGTATAGATATCTCTACACCTACCCATGCACACTGACAAAGGTTCCTCCTCCTTTCAGAAAGGCACTCATTAGTATTTAGCAACAGATCCTTTCCACCTTTACTGTTGGCCTTAAAATTGATCAAGGGAGGACACAAAAAATCTGAATTTTATTTGGAAGTAAAAAGGTCTTAGAAGCTCGTACACAAAAGCTATAAAAATCCCTAATTAAAACCCCAGAGATCTCTAAAAAGCACTTATCTTCTCAGAAGGTGGAGCTTTGTTCCCAGCATATCTGTGATCATAAACTGAAAATAGGTGAGCACACTTCTGGCTGTATAAATTACTGGCTAATACCCCATGCAACGTGTGCGGATACATCTCATTACAAAGGGTTTGGTTCTTCCCCATTTTTAAGAATCATTTCCCAGCTCTCCAAAGAGAAATTTTCCATGTTACCTTCTCCACAAACAGAAATATTTCCTGCGTGCAGGATGTGCGTCGTGGTGGCGAAGGAGATAGATATTTTTTCCATCTGTTTACCACACCTGCTTTGAAACCAAACTAGTTGAAAACTCAATAAATAAAATTACAGGTGAGAAAATCAAAGCAAAAAGAGAACTGCTTTTAAACAAAGGGGAAAATCAGAGCCTCCTGTTTTCTGTGGAGATGCAAATCTCCTCCTACATCACAAGGACTTTTGAACTCCATTTCTATGGATGCTGGTGGGAAGTCAGCTCATTTCTCCCGTGTATTAAAGAGAATAATTTATTTTCCACAAGAAAAAATTGTCAGTGCATATGCAAATATCGTTTCCAAATCAACCCATTCCATTAAAATCCTCATTTGTGAATCAGGTAAATGTTGTGTAGCACGCAGTCACCAGCTTTTGTACAAGAAAAATGCAGGAAAAACAGGTTCCAAGTGATCATTACTTCACTCCATTCTGCCTTTTCTAGGATGGCAGCACAATAAATTGGGTATTTTTCTCCAAGATGTGGATTTTGCCATTATTTCATTTAGTGGCATGCCAGGCTACACCAGGTTCCTCATCTCTTTGTTTCTTCGGAATTTCAGAACCAGATTGAATGAATTTATTTCTGCCAAACCCTGCCAGCTTCCTTTTCACTCCATTCCTCCAAAGGCCACAGATATGAACTAAAACAGAACGTGAAAATATGATTTAACTGAGATGTTTGTGTGGCACTTTTTTGTTGGCATTTGGGGTTTGGTTTTTTGCTTGTTTGGTGTAGAAATGCTGCTTGGCAGCTCATCCCCATTCCTGGAGGTTTCCAAGATTCAACCAGCCAAGGACCTGAGCCTGTGATGGCCCAGGAAGTGTTCAGGGAGAAGGATGGGGGCACTGACTCAGCATTTCCATCATCAGCACTCCCATAATCTGTTTTAATTTACACAACTGTACCCAGGCTACTAGAGAAAACTAAAAAATCTGAATTTCTAGACTTTGCACTGTAAAGATGAGAATGGTTGGGGTTTAGCTGAACAATTAAAATGAAGATCCAGTCCCTCCTGACTGAATTCTGAGAGAGCTTCTGAAGTTAAATTTTATCACCAGCACTTCATTTCCGAGCCCACATCCCCCAGCAGCTCTGGGTTCGCTGCTGATTTCCCCACTGCCTCAGGCACAGGCTGTCCCATTCCCAATCCCATTCCCAAACTGGGAATCTGGTCCCACACAGGCTCACCTGCTGATGGGAATGGGAGGTTTGCATTGCAGGAAATTGTTTAGACTAAAAAATGATCATCAAAAGATTTGCACCAACCCAAGTTCTGAGTGCTCTGCCTAATTTACTTTCCAAGCTGCAGCCTGGCCACATTTATATTTCTGGGCTTGGGAAAAAAAGGAAAAAAAAACGTCAAGTTAAGAACTGTGTTGACTGTGCAATATTATTTCAGCATTCCCCTTGATAATATCTGCTGGAACTGTTTGTTCAGAGAGGAGCCAGCATGAATATCCAGCAGGAACATCCAGCAGGAACATCCAGCAGCAGCTCGGAGGTGAATTTGCAATTGCCGCCGCTCGTGAGGCAGAATTTTAAGTGCTGCTCCAGGTGTGTCCTCCCTGCAGGAGCTGCAGCTCCATCCAGCCCCACACAGAGGAATTTCCAAAAAGTACCTGATGGCAATGGCTGGAGGGACCAAAAATGCTGATATCTGGGGGTTTGTGTCGTGTCATTCTATCCTAACTAAGCAGCAACCCTTTGGGCAAGTTCTGAAGGGTGCAAACAGCTGAAGCTCTCAGTAAAGCACTGAAAATGAATTCAGGAGTCCACAGTAACAAAAAAAACCTGCTGAACCCAAAAGGCAAACTTGACTAATTACTGCAAATCCACCCAGCCCTTCCCGTGTGATCACACAGGTAAAAAACTCTCCTGTTTATACAGACTAATTCACTTTTAAACTCTAAATTATAGATGTGGACTCAACCCTCAGTCTGGGAATTACTTTTTCCATGTAACACCAACATTTTAAAGGATTTCTTTTTTCACACAACACTAGAAGTAAAGTTTGAAACAATAAATGTGTGAAAGTTCATTTTTAGCTCCCGTTGCCAGCTGGGTAAAAGTTCTCTTCCCAGTGCCCTTTGGAAAATCCTCGCCTTTGCCACCACAGGAGGCTGCACCATTTGCATCCCTCAAGAAGTGAGGCAGCCACCAGGATTATTAATGGCTTTTCCCTCAGCCAAATTTACAGATTGTCACAGAACTCACACTTATTTTGCATGAAACTCAAAGTAAGTGAGCCGTGCACTTTTTAAGATGCTCAAAATCCAATTTTACACTTGTCTTAATCGCTCCGAAGCAGTTCATCGCACGTTGGAGCCGCCATCTGCTCAGCCATTTATCAAATTCCCACCCAGAAACTCCTCCCGCTGCTGCTGCACACACACAGGCTGCTGGGTGTGCAAGGAATTCACACCTAACTCCACCGGCATGGAATCCTTATCCCAAAAAACCAAATCCTGCAGGGGCACAGGGAGGTCTCAGCTATCCCAGGCAGTGGCGATGTGCCCAGAGTGGCTTCACAAATGTTGGGATCAAACAGTGACAGTGATGTTGTACCACACCCCCTAAGGGCAAAACAATCCCTAAAAACCACCCAAATTCCCATTAATCCTATTTTTTCCTAATCAATCCTTTTTAAAAAATTCTTATTAACTTTATTTTTTCACCTCTCAGAGATCATCCCCCAGCCCAAGGCCAGGGATTGATGCGGCTGGAAAAAAAATCCAGATGAAGCTGCCTCCTCTCCAAGCGTTGGGAATTCACACTGGAATTAAAGAAGCGATGGGCCTGAACATCCGGCCAGATGTTCAGGGCAGAAGAAACCACACCAGGCAGGCATTTATACCAAATCATCCAAAATTTGGGCATGATTTTGAAGAATGGCAAAATTCTTATCAGAATTGAAATGGTAAGAGATCGTAATTCTATTAATCAGGGAAAAATTCTTTGAAAATCACCTTTTTAAAAATACAAATACTGTGTTCCTGTTCAAATTAACTTATTTACACACTCAAAAGTGTTTCTGTAGTAGAGGAAAAAAAAAAAAGCAAAGTAAGAGCCTATTTTATCTTCTGGATCTGCTTTGCAACCAGATACTGAGACAGAAAATTCATTAATCCTTTCAGAAAGTCAAGCATTGCCTTTGAGGATAAATCCACTCACTTTTTTTGCTGGGTTTAGGATTAGGAAATGGGTTTGCTTCCATGGCAGGAGTTTGGAACAACGAAACAGCAAAATTAATGTTCATTTTAAACACATTTAGGTCCAACTTAGGCACTGACCAGTAAAACAAAGAAGGAAAACTCAGATTTTTTAAATCAAGTGTCTGCATAAAGTAATAGGTTCATGTATTAGGTCTGTATTTTAAATTTAGCAATGATTTTACCATGGTCACTTAGCCTCGTGAGGACACATCTCTGCATCCAGGCTAATTCTGTTTCCTAAAATATCACTATGATTAAGCTTTCATTCTTCTTTTTTTCTTTTTTTCCCCCATCCAAAGTCTTTGGATTCCAGGCACAAAATTAAAATGCTTGACTGAAATGGGACACCAGCTAAAAATGACCAATTTATCCCTGTGTTAATATTTAGCAGGGTTGCACTCCTCTCACCCCCTGGTACTGCAGGGCTACTTTCGTTTACAGCACATTCCCCATTCCACTGCTCCCTCCTGACTCCTCAGGCTTTGTCCTGAGCTATTTTCAGAGGTTTAAAAACTGGGAAGCGCGAGGACAAAAATGCAGGAATCATTAGAGAGGCTCAATCATTAACTGGACATTGGCAGAGCAATTCAAACAATTCCACCTTAAAGAAGGCCGAAGCTAAAAATACAAATGCCCAGCTGCTGAAGGGCACTGCTGGCTTCAATCCTCCCCCAAAAAATGATAAAATATCCCTGAGGATCAGAAATCCGCAAAGAATTTCATGGAGTTGTACGACCAAACCTTCATTATTTGCCTGTTGACTAAAGTGCTAAAGGATCTGTCTGATAAACCACGAAATATATTGGAATTAGGGAATTTAATAAAGAAAGAGATGCAGAAGGTGAGAAAATACCCATGGGTCAGTCAGGGAACCCAGAAACACAATTTGTACCTGAGCTTTTGGGGCTGGGCAGGACCAGAAGGGAATATTCCCGCTTTGATTACTCCACTTAAATCTTTTACACTTGTAGAAAACATTATGGGCACCCCTAAATGGGTTTTATCTGTGCAAATCCATAAATAAAGAATTTAAAATACTTTGTAAGAAAGGAGCAGGCTCAGAATTTTGTGACACATCTCATGCTGGGCTTTTTTTTTATGGTGAATTGGTATTCTTGATTCAAAATTCTGCTGTTAATGTGTTTAAGAACTTTACAAGGAAGGGAAAAAGTGGAACTGATCCTTTCAGAATAGATTTTCCAGAAGGTAAAATCAGCAGAGCTACCTGGACTTTTTAATTCAGGAATTCTAACATTCTAACAGATGTGAACCATAAACACAGGAGAAGTGAAGGCAAAGGAAATCCCCCTCAGTTGTTAAAAAAGGCTGAAAAAAAAGATAATTATTGGGACAACTCACATGGAAACGAGCTAATGGGCATAATAAATTGAATTTGTAAAAATTCGAGTTGTAACATATTGTCAGAGCTCAAAAAACCCCTGGCCAGATGATTTTCCACCCAGTAACAAACTCAAAGCCAGAGATTCTCTCGCTGAGGAACCCCATTACTGCCCTGCTGAAACAAATCTGAATTTAATTCCGACTCTGTGGGTAACAAGGCTGTCTGCTTCCCTCTCTTGCTGCCACGCCATAAAAACCCAGGAATCAGATTTAGGAGCAGCCACCTGCTTTCTCAACAGACTGCCAACACCTGATACTTTTTTATTATCCTTCCTGAGGCTTATTATTGTTGCACACAGAATTTCCTGCAACTTTGGGGCTTCGGTGCAAGGCCGTGAACAATAACACGTAAAACTCAACATATATTCTTCTCCAACCATATGGGAATTTTTGATTTTCCCCCCAAAATCGCTTTTCTATTCATCAATCCCATATTATTTAGTCAGTGAGGACCAGAGGTGCTACAAAATCAACAATGTCCCAAATTTTAAGTGTGGTTAAAATGTGAGGGAGCAACGCAGCCCAGACCCAGGAGGAATCAGACAGAGATTTGCTTTCCTCCTCCTTATTCCATGGGCATGAATCCCTCCCTCTCCTTGCTGCTGTTTCGTTTCCAACTGCGCTGCCCTCAAGACAGATCCAAAGAAGCAGGTGGAAGTCATTCCAAATGTACTTTCGTTAAAAAAAAAACCAGATAAACAAGGCTGGAATTAGCCCCAAAAGGAGAATTTTAGCATGAAAGCTAAAAGTTGCTAAATGAAAACTGGAAGTCAACACCCAAAATCATGCAGCTTTAGCACTCTACCTTTCTCACTGGTGCAGTAAAGAGTGCTGAAATTAAATTTTCTTCGGGCACTTCCATGAATCTGAAACACCACTGCTTTGCCTAACTCTTAATTACTAACTAAAAATAATAATAATAATCATATGTGCAAGCAGGAAAGTTGACTATATTCAGATCAGAGACATATTCAGGTGGAGTAACAAAGCATTAAAATATCTGTACTGATTATCTGAGAGCCTCTGGCCACGCTGCAGCTCAGGGCTCTAAAGCAGAATTTCTAACACAAGTGCCAAGACTTTCGGTGACTTTCTCCCTGCAATGTTATAAAGGAAAATGCCAAAGATTTTCAGGATAAATCAGAGCTAAATTAACAGTAAACACAGAAATATGACATCTTACAACGTGGAGCAGATTTTTAAGCACTGAAAAAGCATCATCACAGGAATATGAAAGGCAGAAGATTTTAAAAGCAGTGAGTAAACCAGGCCTTAACCTCTCTTCCCAATCCCATTCGATTACAACTTTGTCCCAGAAAAAAATGTGTCAAAAGTCCCGAGAGTGAAGAGTGATGGATGCTCTACTAAAGAGGAATGAAAATAAAAGAGAGGCTGATAAGCATCTTCAAAAACGAGCCACTGAATTTCACAGAATCCCAGAATGGTTTGCTTTGGAAGGGACCTAAAATATCAACTTATTCCAACTGCCACACCATGATTTAAGGGATTAAAATCCTCTCCCCTCCAAAAAGCAAAAAAGGCAACAGCAACGCAGCCGAGCTCCATTTGGGATCCATTACTGCAGAACTCGTTCTGCTGAGCAGGGCTGCGCCTCGCCTCTGGCTGGCCCCGTTCCTCACATCCATTAATCCCCAAGAATCGCCAACGTGCAGCTCAGCCCAGGCATTTACACAATTTATACAAAATCTCTGGCTGCTGAAAGGGAGCCCCCAGACCCTGCTCTCCTCTCAACAGCCTGGAAGGGTCACACACATCTGCTCTGGTGCCTGATCGGTCTCACTGCGACCTCCCCCTGCCCAGGACATCCCCAGCTCGCTCCTGCGGGGTTATGAGGCACAAATCCTCATAAACTGTTTGAGCAGATCTATAAAGACATAAAAACTGTGATGCCACCTGCTGCTATTTCATTTAACACCTCACCTCCATCGTCTTTGCCTCAGAGGTGATGGACTGATCACACCCCAAATGGGATCCCACACTTCAGGAGCTGAACTACAGATTTTTCTTCCTCAGAGTCAACAGGACTGGGAAATTAATTTATAAACCAGTGAGCCCATTCGTGGTGAATCCCCACAGCACTGAAAATCTGTGCAGCTCAGTGGACTCTCATTTCAGGAAACATTTTATTCCCTTCTTAGTTTGGGAAGATGCAACTGGAGGAAGAGCAACGTCCACACCAACTTCCCAGTCTAACAGCACAGAGTGCTCTGCTCCTTCACCTCAAATTCAAATTATTTGCTGATTTTGCCAGACTCTCTGACGGCTTCCACACCAGCTTTTCTAGCGGAGATAAAGCTCCTCTCCTCTCCTCTCCTCGGGAAGCAGATAACCTCTGGCATTCACTCCATGACCAGTTTTCCCCCTCTTTTAAACGAACAGCCTGTACTAAAAGAAGGCTATAAAATGTTGACTGCAAAACAGCAAACAAATGGTTTGGCTTGGCTGTGAAACTCTTGCAACACTTTCTCCTCAAATAAAAAGCTGTGATTCTACCATGGCTACCTCCACTGCGGTTTCCACTGAATTAAAATCTGGCTCAGAACTGCAAATCCTATTCGCAGGCAGGCAGGATTCATGCAAACAAAACTGAAATGATAATTGAGAGTTCTTGAATGAATGCTGTATTTGTCCCAGACAGCACCCCTCTGCCGTTCCCATTCCTCTTGTCCAAAGGGAGGATTATTTCCCGAACACTTGGATTGTGCTCAATGTGAACGCTCACGTGGGCACACGCACAGAGAGAGAATCCCTCACCAGGAATTGTTTCTCTTTATTAAGTGACTATGGAGAGTCAAAACCTCATTCTAAAAAGATTCCTTACTAAAGCACGGATTGTTTGCACGGGCCACGCAAAATCAGTGGTAGAGAGCAGCAGGTACTGCTTCCCTCAATCCATGTTCTCCTTACACGGCTGAAATGGAAGACAGGCAAAAACACCTCCTTTTAAGCCCCAAATTGTGGAGTTATTGCCCCAAATGTCCTGTGACTTGGCATTAATACAGCCAGGCTGCAATTTGGAGCTGAGATACAGGAGAAGCACCTCCACTGTCAGTGCTGCTGGACCAGCTTCATCCCTCACTCCAAAAGAACATTTAGATACTGGTATTTAGTAGAATCTATGACAAACCCAGTTCAGCTTCCTTAAATCACACCAACCAAGCCTTGTTTCACCTACTCACTACGCTCTGTCATTTTTAAGAATCAGGATCCATCTTCTCAGTGGAGCCTCCCATTTTTCCACCACGCCAGGCCTAACTCTTGTGGTTTGATCAGTCCAGAGGAATGGGACAAAGCAAAATAAACTGCCAGAACACAACCACTGCCTTCCTTACAGTGCCCATCCTATTGCAGTGATGCGGAATTCCAGTCAGTGTGGCCTACTGCTCACAAAGTGGCAGCAGCCTCAGGAAAACAATGGAAAAGGAAACAAGACTAAAAATGTAGCTGCCAAAACAGAGTCACTCTCTCAACGTGGTCCTGTGCTGGTTTCAACGTGTTTCTCTTCATGCTTGCAATGATTCACACTGCTGTTAAATATTTTATACCTTATTGAGATAAAAAGCCACACGTACCTCCTTCCTAAGGTGAACTTAGCTAGGTTGGCATGAAGGGCAGTAGTTTGAAAATGTTCTTGATAGTTAGAAGTGGAGGGAAATGAGTTTCCACACCCATGGCTGTGGGGTGAAGGATGCTGAGGCTTTCCTGAAGGAGCTGCTGCACGAACGAAGAGCAGCTCGCTCAGAATCTGTCTGCACGAACTGAACTGTCACCTGGAAAGTTGTTTATAAATAATTACAGAACTTTAAGAGTTTTCCTGTTCACAGAAAATGGGATTCACATCCTGGGCCTACAGGATTCTGTATCCAGGGAAGGCAACTTTTGATCTTGCTCAGCTTTATCACAAATGCCAAGGCAGGACCCCTGGCAGAGCCCCATGCCAGGTTCCTGCACTTTGGTGTTCCACTCAGTCACAGGGAGGGGCAAACTGCTGGGGAAAAGGGGCCTGGAGGCAGAAACTGAACTTCTGAGGGCTGGAAACACTGACAGAGTTGATGCCTGAGGTATCCACACAGCTTCCTCCAGCCCTATGCTGAAAGCTGGAGGATAAGCTAATAAAAAAAGAAAGTCTGAGGCAGAAAGTGAGGCTTCCATGAGGCTGGGAATGTGTAAATCCCTGGTATCACACAGTGGGAAATGTCTGTGTTCTTTGGAAAAACCAAGTTCTCCAGTCTATAATAAACTCTCATTTTCAGGCTAAGAACTACTTTCACCCCAGTGTGCCTTCAGAGAGTAAACGCAGAAGTAAAACAAGTTCTATCCTCAAGATTTCATGTATTTAGGCATTTTATACCTCAACAAATTGCAAACAATTAAACAGGAGCCCAGAAACTGCAGGCAGCTTGTAATTCAACATGCTCTGAGGTCTTGGCGAGACTGGATCATTATTCAGTAAAATAATACCCCCAGAAGTGGTAAATACACACTTAAACACAGAAGCAAGTTATCTCCCTGGCTGCTTCTTAAGAGCAGCAGTGCTCCTGCAAACCATCAGATCTTTCTGTGATTAGATAAAGAAATCCCAGCAGGGAACTGAGAGGCACAAGAGATGTGAAATCACAATTAAACAAAAGCAGGAAGAGACGGGGAGCTTGTGTGGAGCCCCTAACACAGAGCAAAATAAAACACACGAGCTAATGCAGCACCTTTGAAATGCAGGGAATACGGTGATAAGAATATGGGGATAAGATTGAAGTGAAAAACCTGGGAAATCTCTCATAAAAAGTCATATCTGAGCCATTTATCTCACAATCAAGGCTGGCAACATCTTTTGCTTCACCCTGAGACAAAAAGCATTAAGTGAGGTTTCTAAGAGCTGCTTAGCTGGAAACCTGGCCAGTGTGGAAGAGGCTGTTAAGCCAAGATTACAATAAGCTGGGCTTCAAACTGCATGAAATCAGAGGAGGTAATCAAAGCATTGATTCCAGAAAGAACCCACAGGAAGAAATTCCTCTCCACAGGAAGAAATTCCACAGAGATCCCTGCTGGAATGGCGAGTGCACGGAGAAGAAGCAGGATCTGCCCCGTGGCCACGAAACCATTGATTCCCAAACATCTGCTCCAAAAGAAACATTCTGCTTCCAAAAACTGGTCCTAACACTCCTGGTTTTAACTGGGAGACTGATCCCTGTGGAATGCCAGCAGATCTGGTTCCCTGCTCAGCCCACTGCCATGGGGTCAGTGCAGCACCACCAAGGGCATCTCCTGGCTGATTCTGTGTCGTATTAAAATATTATTACCCACCATTACCTACGTGACAGATTTAAAACTGGGAAAGAAACCCAGCTCTCAAATTTATTCCTCCAACCGCAGGATTCAGAGAGAACTTGCATTTATTATTAAAAAAAAAAAAAAAATCAGACCAACCTCAGTGTCGTTAATCTAGAGGAAAATATAAGCAGGAGGATGAGCCCAGCGAAATCATAAAGCACAAAAATCTTTCAGGAGAAATTATAGAGCAGGAAAACAGCAGAATAATGGTGTTGAACACAGGCTTGTATTTGAAAGAGTAAATAATGTTTGTCTTGGGATTGGTTTTCAATTTAAGCCCAGTCCAGCCACGCTGTTTGCTATGTGTTTAGCCTTCAGTGTGAATTGTAGGTAATTATGAGTTCAGATTAAATGAAGAATTTGGGAATGCTCTGCACTACTGGGCACTCCACTGCTCCTGAATCTCCAGTAACAAAAAAAAATCAAATTAAAAAGCTGTAGCTACACTGTGATTAACACCGAAACGAACTTTTTGGCTCTCAGAGATAATCTTAATGCTAAACTAGTTAATTAACTTAAGCTGTGTTTTAAATCAACCAGGCTGGGTATTAAAGTGGACAGTAAATGTAAGAACTGGCATGCAACACTCTCCAAGTGGACCCTCACACTGCTCTGCAGAATGGAGTTATAACTTAGCAGTTACAGCAAACACTGACAAACCTACCGTGGAATTTGGGCCTTAATACTCCTAATTTATTTTTATTATCCCATAACAATCCAGGCTTTCTCCTCAATAGCAACTTTCCCAATATTTTAGTGGTTAATAGAGAGCGCTTTTTTTCTTTTTTAACATCTGCAATGAGTGCTCTGAGTTTCCTTAGAGATATTTCACAGAGTCTCTTCATCAGTTTAATGTCTTTTCTACTTAAGCTTTCGGCAAAATATGCTGGGCTCTTCCACCCCAGGGCCAGGGATGCTGTGGAACATTTTACTTCAAGGAAATACAGTATCTGTCCATAAGTGCCATGCTCTCCAATCCCTCCTTCCTCCTGCATTATCTGCACGTGAAATTATGCAAAAGCTTTGCTCGGTTCCGTGTTCTTCCTGCCCTCAAGCCTCTCGGAAGGAATTGAGGTAAAACATCTCAATCTCAGGGGTTTTCTGCTGCCCTCTTCCAAAAATTCCCATCAGATTTTAGAGGAATTGTTTTGTATTGATGCTTAAAATCGTGCTTACTGAGCTGAGCGGTTTAATGTGTAAATTTATTTTGCCCCCACATGTGTATGATCACAGTTTGCTAATTCATATATAAAAAAGACTATTAATTTTTTCCATTCCCATGCTACTATTTTTTAATGCAGTGCTTCGTGCACAGCCTCCTTTATGGAAAACAATAAACAAGGAGCACCCTTGAGTAGAAATTCCGGACATCAAATGATCGCTCACCACTCCAAAAATTCATCTTGTGTGAAAACTGCTCTTTCCCCCAGTATTTGCAGTAACCGAGCTGGGGGTATCGACATTCTAATAATGGCCAAATGTTACATTCGGGGTAAATAAAATGTGAGTGTTCCTTAGGTTTACATCCTTAGGTTTGATGTTTCTAAAACCTGTATCGAATAATGAATTTAAAATTTAAAAAGCTGGAATTAAAATGGATAGGCAGAGGAAGTCCAAACCAGGCAGGACTACAAAGGAGTGACCAGACTCGGATGTCTCTGTTTCAACTCCCAAACCCCAGGGATCAAGCTCCGAGCACACAAAATCTAAGGACCCAAACGAGCTGTAAATCCACTCGACTTGCTGGTGAGAGTGGGATTGTTTTCTGCCTGGAAAATCCAGGGAATCTTTGCTGCTCCTCGTCCACGTGCCCTCCTGTTCTGCCAGTGGGATTTTAACTTCTGAGGAAGCTCCAGCCTGAGTTCCTGAGGACTGTAATCAGCTCTAATCCTCAGAGCTCCTGAGGATTTATCCCCATCGCCAGCATCGCTTCTCTGCCCCCTCTTTAGTCTGAATCTCTGCAGAAAATAAACTCCTTGGAAAGCAGCTCTAGCTCAGCACTACAAAGCATTTTCTGCCCTTCTGACACAGAGTTCTGCACGCTCACCCTGAAACTCCCACGAACTGCTGCAAGTCCTCGGAAATGGGAGAGAAGAAAGAAGTGTATCTGCAAGAACAAATAATGGGATGGACTAATGGGTAAGAGGAGCAGCTTTTAGACACGAAAGGTCCTCGAACCCTGAGCTGAAAGCCCAGCTCCTCTCTGTTTATGCCCGTGGCAAGTGCTGGGATAAAGAAGTGAGATCAGTAACAACTGTACAGCACTTCAGCTGATCACACCTGTAACACCAAATACACTGAAGAACTCAGTGTGAATAAAGAGAAGGCTGCAGACCTCTTCTGCTCCTTGGAGGGCTCAAAGGAGGATTCATTTCTGCTTTTGGTGCTCCAGGGGTGCTGGCAATGGGAGTGACTGCAGTGACACAGTGAAGGCAGAAATAATTCACATCCCTGTCAAGGGGACAGCAAAAAACAAAAGGGAAAAAAAATGTAACCCAAAATGGTGCAGAGGGTGGAATGGAAACCGAAATCCTGCTTTTATTCAGAGAATTACAGAATGGTCTGGGTTGGAAGGGACCTGAAAGCTCATCCCATTCTATCCCCTGCCGTGGGCAGGGACACCTCCCACTATCCCAGGTTGCTCCAAGCGCCGTCCAGCCTGGCCTTGGACCTCATTACCCCCCCAATCCTCCCCTCAATTCCTTTTATTTTCCTCTCCCCACCAAATTAATTTCCCTATTTATGCACAGAATTTTCCCTGACATTTGCAACCAAACGAGTCCAGGGTGTGGAAGGGAGCACATTCCAGATGCAGAGATAAAAAGGGAAATGCTGCTGTGGGGACATTAAAAATCCCAATTCTTCCCAAGCACAGCCTCTCTCCCTCTAAAAATACTGTTCCATTATAACATAAACCAAACCACATGCACTTTTGTTTGCTTGTTTGCTGCTTTTTAAAAGTCTATTATCCCTTTTTTTCCACTTTGAAAATCCTTCTTTGTACAGATAATAAAATTTAAGTGCTGCTCCATTAAAACTGCGGCTCACATTCCCTTCACCACACCTTTCTGCATTAGGAAGGAAGAGATAAATTCTTTATCGTTTATTTTTAATGAAGATTAAAGAACAAGTTCTGCTTGGCTTGCCTTGGCTCCCCATACATTTTAATGTATATTGATTTGTATAAATGTCTCATTTAGAGCATATTTTTGTGAGTATTAATGGGCCTTGGACAGGTAAGATTATTCCTCCTGTCCCATTGCCAATCTCTTTGGTCAAAGTTGAAGAACACATTACTTTGTTCTGAGATGAAAAAGGAAGACAAAGAGATGGGAATATCAAAGGATCGATGTCCCAGCAGGAACAGACACCGTGGGCACCGGAGCCAGCTCAGAACTCCGCCTTGGACTGACTACAAGGGGGAATTTGGGCTTATTTTTGCTCATCATTTTCCATTTTTTTCCCATTGATTTTCATGAATTCTGGGTTGATTTTATCAGGAAAGGGATTTATGAAGGTGAGCTGGAATCTACCAGAGTTCTCCTACTCTCCAGATGGATGGATTCAGCCACGCTGCCTTTTGCTATATGGTTACATGTAGAATGTGTGAGTGAGGAAAACTGCATTTCACATCTTCAACTGCAGCTCTAAAATCACTTCTTAACCCCCCATTACCATAAAAATGATACATCATCAATAAAATAATGGAATAACAATGCCAGACATTCGCCAGGCTGCTTTGTTCTGTCACCCAACTCATTCAGACATTCAAGTTTTGTCACGTCCCACAAGTGGAAATCTAAACTATAAACTATAACATGATATTTCATGAAATCTAAATAAAACCCAGGAACTTTTGGTAAGTTATCAAACCCTTCTCTTATAGTTTAACGACAGAAGGAAAAAAAATCAAAATAAACCACCTCATCCAGGTCACACCACTGCCTCTCTGGCTACTCTTTACTCGTATTAAACCATTTCCTACTTTCTTTTTCTTCTCTTGAGCCTTCACCTTTTTAATTCATGCTGGTTATCAAATAAATACATTTCAACAATGACTTAATAAAGTCCCACAGTCCTGTCCACCATGGATATAACTTCCAGTAGACTGACACTTTTGAAAACTGTGACTGATATTTCTCCAATATTTACAGCTGCCATGAAAGCTGAAGGTTTTCCTTGCTGACCAAGAAACATTTTCATCTTTCACCTCAGACTACAAAGCCTTCAGCACAAAATAGGAAAACCAAGGTACAATGGGAATGCCTTTTTCTTTCTCCAGTGGATGAAAACCAGCAACTCCTTCAGATTTGCCTGAACTCCTCTGGGGATTTTGCTGCTCCCAAATAAAACTGGACAAAGTTTTCCAAAGCAGTCATCCTCCCCTCCCAGAAAGATTCAAAGCCATTAACACTGCAGCAAATACATCCTGGCCCATCAAGCGCCATCACGTCTGTGACCGCGGTGAAATCATTTAATGGACAAATCGTCCATCTGCAACCTGAGCCGCGTCTTCTGTTTCACTTTTCGGCCCCGCAACACAATTACAGATCAATTCTGCTCCTTTTCTGGACCTCTCTCCTTTTCAGAAGGGACACCAGGGTCCATATCCTTAATGAGTGTCTCCTGAAAGGCACCTTTCCATCTCTGGGAGCAGCAGATGCAGAGCAGGAGCATGGGGTGTGGGAGCACAAATGCAGGACGAGCCTGTCCTACACCGTCCTGGGAAGGAGAGAAAATCAAGGAAACTGAGATGTGGCAACACTGGAATTTTCCAAAGAGTAAAGAAGTCAAAATTGGATCAGTAATGAGAACGGAAGCTTTGGAAATTATTCATCTGCAGTGAGGAAAGTAACAAAGAAACTTAGCTGGATGTCATCATAAATAAGACTGTTCTGAGCTCGCAAACTTGTCTCACAACTGGATGTTTCTCTGACACATCAATCCTTCCTCGTTCCCTGTTCTCCTGTACACATCCCACCTCCAAAGGGTTGGAAAAAACACAGTAAATCGCTCACAGGCTTCAGGTTGGCATTATTAGCCCATGAGTTTTGATTCTTTATCTTTCAAAATACTGGCAAATCAAAAGTAAGGCATCAAAAGAGGTCTAAAACCAGCACATGAAGTAGATAATGGGTGAGATACTTCTGCTGGACTATGGAAAAGCTACAACATGATTTTAATCTGTTTACTACGAGGAGAAAAAAAGATGTAGCATACTCATTTCGTTGGCTCGTGTCTCTGAAGACTGGTAATTCAGTGTATTAATGTGATTGCCACCTGGAGAGTCAAAGGATACAAAGGAAAACAAGGCTTTGGGGAAAAGCATCCTTCCAACCACGTGGAAGGATGACAAAGAGCCGGCCCTCTCCTGGAAATGGTGACAACATTTCGTTTGTGAGCGGAATAAGCGAATTTCTTATGTTTAATCCTTGGTGGTACAAAGACAAAAAGTGTTCACTGATGTTAATGACAAAGGTAAAGGTCAGCTCAGCTTTGGGGAACAGTCCAGTCAAGCAAAGCCTGGGAACATATGCCTAATTCCAAGTATAATTGACTAAAGTGGCTAAAATTGAGCACCTGCTTAAGTGCTTTGATGGCTCCGTGCCTAATGAAATATTAATCACAAATGGCAGCGAGCCATTCCACCAAGAAGGTCTTATTTATCCTGAATTGATTTATATAATAATTAAGGTCTAGATAATCAGCCATAGTAGGAAGCCTGTCAGTGCTCTCACTTGAATCAGCACATTTCAGCAGTGCTGAACCCACAGTGAAACATTCCTGCTTCTAATTAACCTTGTCAGGGGTTTTATTTTGGAAAGGAGCCTGCGAAGCAGTGGTACCACCCCAGCCACTGCTGTACATTGAGCCTTGACTCTTAAAACTTCCAGTAACTCTTCTATACACTTCTTTTTCCAAGAGAAAACAGGAATTTGGACAAGACTTTGCCTGTGCCTTCTTTAAAATGTTACATAAGTCAAGGTGCTAAGAGCTTTAATAAATGAGGTGAAACGTTACAATGACAGGCAATAGCAAAAATGATATTTTTGTCACAAGATCAGTGTCACGAAGTGAGGGTAACTTGATAGACTAGTCCCTCTTTTTAGAGGGAAATCTAAAATAGAATAATGGCAACTTTAAATTCCCTACATTTTCCTGAAGGAAATTAAATATATTAAAATTAGCACCAAACGAAAGAGATCAGAACAGAAAATGCACTAATTTTTTTTTTTCCTAATCTTTCTTTTCTCAGTATCACAACAATTTCTACTTCCAAAGAATCAGATTAAAACAGGGCTGACTGCTCCGGGTTCTTGGTTTATCAGATTCCAATTAAAGGAGGCTGAAGTTTTCCAAGGTATTTTAACAAGTCAAAAATATTTTTTAATTAGGTCTGAACATCTTGCAAATAAAATATTGCACTACAAATCCAATCCAATCAAATCAATATTTGTCGAATGCCATTTGGCATTTCCCACCAAACGGGGACAGTTCTGCTGCCTGGGATGGTTTCAGATGTGTGGAACCACTGCCTGCCAAAGGCAGGACTGAGGAGAACTTGTACGTGTGCTGTATTTTCAATAATTTACTCATCCATCTCAATCTGGCAGAACATTTTCGTTTAAAAAAATGAGAGTTTGGACAATGTAACCTTATTAAAACAAGCTTTCACTGAGCTGCAAAAAAAAACCCCTGAACTCCTGCCTAAGGACAATGGTTGATGTTCCTGTTTTCGAGGGCTGATCTGTTTAGAAAAGGGAACAATTTTGGATGAATACCTGCTTTTAATCACATTCCCACAGCAAACACCATCTCAGGGCAGGCGCAGTTGCATTTCCATAATGTGGTACAAGTGCCCTGGGCTCCGTGCAGTAAGTCCAGCCCAGACAATGATGTGGATCTGCTGCAGCAGCTGTCGAGCCCTGACCAGCCAGGCCCAGCTCCGTGCTGGGCTGGACTGGGAATGCTGGGCCCAGGTGCACAACGCCCAGTGCAGGGGCTCCTGAATGGAAAATTTCCAGTTGGACTCGACAGTGATTCCTAACAGATGAGGCAAATCCAAGGAACACCTGTTAGCTTTGGGAAGAAGGAAAAAAAAATTGGCACCATAATGTGGGATGAATCATCGGAATATAAAGGCAGGAACAGCATTAAAGGGGAAGAATGGATTTGCTTTCAGATCTGCGAGCGACACAAGAATATTTAATATTTGTCACATTCTTTCTAGTGGGACGGTGACTCATTTAGATCAGGATCCTTTCATAATTCAGCTTCGACTAAATTACAAAGGGAGCTCTCAAACAAAGAGCACATTGAAGATGGGTTTGAAGAAGACAATGCTCCAAAGGAGCTCTGAGCCGTGCACGCTCCCTCAGACAATGTCAGGCCAGAATAAAGAGAACTCACAACGAGGAGTTCCTGGGCTGCTTGTGGCAGCTCTCAACCAGAACTCCCTGGAGTTTAAAGGCACCTATTCCAGGACAGTGGAACAGGAGGGAGCTCTGTGCCAGGAATGCCCTCACAGGGTCTATTCCAGTGTCCCAGATGCACAGGTCACATACAAGCAGTATGGAAGTAAGTTTCACTTAGCACGTTTTCCTTATCATGGCTAAAATCAAGACATTTCAAGCTCAGGGAAAGCTTTTAGATCCAAGAAAGTCTTGTTTCTAACTACTCTAGCACTCTGAACCATAAAGACAAACCCTGCAAAATTTTAAAAATCAAGACTATCTTTAAGTTACGAGTCAGATTTTGTCTTGATTTCCACCACAGAAGTAACTGGTTACTCCAAGTTAAGACACTTGCTTTACAAACACTGCTGTTATTCAGGCACTGCGGTACCTGAGGAGGAACACAAATTGCAGTGCAGACAGACATCCAGCTGCGAGGCAGCTCCTGACCTACTTCAGATCACCTTTCAGAGCTTTCAAACATCACCCGGAACGAAGCAGGTTACAAAGAAATGGGCCTGGAAACATTTAAGATTGCTGCAGAATCAATTGAGTGTGAACGAGAAGCCTTTTGGGATATCTGTCTGTGCTGAGGTGGAATTCCTGCTTTGATTTTAAAAAAATCCTTCTCAGACAAGTGGGTTAATGAACACCATCAACAGAAAGGTCAAAATACCTTGGGCACCTTTTGGCGGAGATCCTGGGAAGGTTAATGGATGAAATGGAAATGGAAATGCACCTCCAACCTGCCACGTGTCTGCTATGTTCCCACAACACCTGTGTTTGGAGGGAACAATTCCCTGCATGTGCTGGCTGGAGAGCTTTTGGGAAGCTGGTTTGGATAACATTATTGTTAGCAAACAGGCTCAATAATAATGTCATGTAGGTCATCAGTCGCCTTGGTCTCCAGAACACTGGCAGATATCCCTGACAAGGAAAGAGAACGTGGATTATTTTAGGAAGTCAATGAACTGTGGACAACGTACGTCTGCAGAAATGATGTTGTTGCAGGATTCCAAACGCTAACGCCCCAGAAAAAGTGGATACACTGGAACACTGGATGGGCAAACCAGCAGGGACAGGGACTGAGCGGTGCTGCCACTACACAGCTCCCATCACACCCCAGCTCGGCTGAGCTGGGAAACTAATCTGCTTCCCAAGGAGGAATTCTATTCATTTATTTATTATGCCTTCCTTTAGGAATGCTGGGATTGCACCTGTGTAAGACAGAAATTATCTGCTTGCTCTGGCTTAGTTTTCCCCTGATGTTCAAACCTCTTCTCTTGGCTCAGCTGGGGTAAAATGAGCACAGAACTGTCACTGTCCCATCACAATCTCCTCCCAAAATAAGGGACACAGTGGCATTTACCTGAGTGGAATGATCAGTTATGGAAGTTCCTCCCTCCCTGAGCCAGGTTTGTGTTGCCAGGGCCATTTTCCTGAGGGTTTGCACACTCCCTGTCCCTGTCCCTGCCTGCAGCAGGAGCTGCGGCCCCGCGCTCCCTTCACGCTTCCCACAACTCCAGATGTTCCCATTATCCACAGAAATGTCTAATCCTTCCCTGAACCCCACTAAGCTCTTGGCTTCACTCAACTCCTGCAGGAATTCACTCCACAGGTTAATTATGCATTTGTGTAAATACTTATTTTCTTTAATGGCTTTCATTCTGCTGCCTTTCGGTTTCATTACAAGTCCCCTGGTCCTTGTGCTATAAGAAAGGCTAAGTGGAAGTGCCAGATTTACTTTCTGTGTGTGCAATTCATTACTGGGATATCTCCATCATGTGCCCTCTTTATGTCCCCTCTCCGCACTAAACCGTCCCAGAGTTTTAATTCTTCCCTCACACAGAAGCCATTCAAGCCATTTGCCATAATTAAAACAATTAATTTCAGGAAAAATCCAGGCTGCTACACAGAGAACTCAGAAAGGAGCACGGAATAAGCTGAGAGAATCACTGAGCGTCCTCCATCTACTGGGACTTTCTGGAAGCCTTTCACTGCACACATTTCCATGCAGAGAAGCCCACTGCTCTCAGGCAACCCAGCTAATAATATTTAAGTGTTTCAATAATCTGGTAAAGTGCAATGGATGTATTTAATTTATTAAGAGTTTCTGCAGCAGCACTGCTGGGTTTAAATTCCTGCTTACAAGAATTTAAATTTATTGCTACAGCGGGCACTAACTTATGGGCCTGCTTTTCTGGGGAGCAGCAACTCAAGAGGAACAAAACTACAAGAAAATTTTCTTTATCCACAAGAATCTCTGGGACACAGCATTAAAAATGTATTTACCATGAAACCGAGATAGAGACTTTTTGTAGCTGAACTTTAGTCTATTAATATTTAACAGCACCAACATCTAATTAACATTTCAGCAGAGATGACATTTCCAAGAAATAGGTACGTATATATACATATATATAATTCTTTTGGCTGATAAGATGGTCTGGGTGACATTTCTCCTTTTAAGAGAGACTGAACTGCAAGGAACATTTTTTAAACCTTGTGGTTTGTTGGGCTAAGTTCCTCACTAGATTGTAAATGACTGAGGTAGGACATCAATTAAATGACAGCCAGTTCATTCTCTTCTTCTCCCCAAAAAAGTTTAAAAAAAGCAAGTTTGTGACACAAGACATGGTGTCAGCTCTGAATGAAACACTCCTGGCTGGTCAATCTTCAGCACTTTTCCTGCTGCAATTAAATCTGTCTCACTTAATCCTTCTGTGTTCTTACAACAGACTCGTAATTCTGAAGTAACATTCATGTAACTATTTGGTTTTAAGCTGTTTGGAATCCTGTTTAGCATGATTAGTGAAAATACACAGTGGATTGCCAGGGGGAGCACCAGAGAGGTGGGAGAACGCCCATCCCTGCACATGGAAGGGGACAGACCTCCAAACCAGGACATGCCTCACTTCCAGCTGACTGCATTCAGCAAAGAGCCAACCAATGAAACAACCACACATCCTTTGCTGGTCTGCCTTGATAAATGCAGTCAGTGAAGTCTCAAGCCGTGACACAAAGAGTTCCACTCTGGTTAATCAGCCTGGCAGCCAGGGCGAATGCCCAGAACGCTTTGATACCTTCCCTGTATTGCACGGAAAGGAAAGCAGGATGTCGTTCACAAGCCACATCTAAAGGACAAGCAAAGCTCGTTCATCAACCTCAGAGCCTCCCACCCCTGTGCAGGGCCCTGATGATTTGCTTTATTGAACTCAGCTCTTCACCAAAGCTCTGCAGAGGGCTTGGATGCACCCTTAAATCAAATCCATGAGAGGCCCTGAAGCTTCTAAACAAAGCTGTGTTTCAGCTGGTGGATGTATTTATTTGTCTTGCTTTGCAACTTCTTCTCACAACACAGCAAAGCCTTTGTTCGACCCTTTACTGAGATAAACTGCAGTGGATTAGTTCTTCTTTGCTCTGAAGAAAACTAATTACTCTACACGAATCTAAGACAAGAGACACTTTCTTCTTGCAAGGGCGAGAAAAGCCCACCCTGCCCAGCCAAGCCTCCTTTGGAAATGTTGCACACAGAACAAGAAGCTGTGCTCCGTAATTCACTCCCTTCACACCCGGCTGCACAAGGAGCAGCGGCTCCGAACCATCCCTGCGGAGCTCCAGCGCTTTGGGTGGCCACAAACAACTCCCCAGGCTGCTCAAAGAGGGTGGGAAACAGAACCACATTCTCTCCTCAAAGTACCTGTCATTTGAACCAGCTTTCTCTAAAAGACACAGCAGTGGTAGAAAAAAGGGGAAAAAAACAGTCTCCCAAAGCAAATCTGCATAATTTGTTATCTAACGCGTCTGTTGCTGCAGTCAGGTAAGAAATGCAGAATTTGTGTTTTATAAAAAGGCTGTGATTTAACTGCCTGCAGAAATAGAGTGTTCCTTCCCCTTATTTTCATGGATGGTTTTTTGAGGGTGGTTCTGGGTTGTTTTGGGGGTTTTTTTGTAGAATGCAGGATGACTGAATGAAATGTTTCACATGACAGAGGAATAGCATCTATTCCTCATGGAATAAAACCACATCTGCACTTTGTACCTACAGGTTCTTCCACCCTCACACAGAACAGGATCGGGAACTCCATCTCCAACAGGAATCCAGCCTGGATTCCCACTGGGAGCCAGCACTTTGCCTTGCATTTTTATGAGCAGCCAACTTTTCTCCCTCCTGTTTTGATGACAATTGTCGTTTGGCTGTCCAGCCTCTCAGTCCCAGCTACAATAACCTTCTGGACAAAACACTTCACACCACTGCTCCTGCCAAAAATTTAATTGCATCCAACGATGCATCAGAAACAAAAGTGTTACCTAATGTATTTTTCCTTAACTGTGGCTTTATCTTCCCTTCCTCACTAATTTCCCAAGGTCGTTGGAATGCAGATCCTACCCCCGCCTGAGAAGTCACCAGTACCCTGCCTGCTGTTTCTGAGGGCTGGATCTCCTCCTGATCCAGGCAGCAATAGAACTCTCCCAGTTGCTTCCTGATCTGTTTTTCTGGATGATTATTAAATGTTTGAGATGGTTCACACACAAAGATGGGCACCCGCCCAACTTTCAGCTGAGCTGAAGCAAAGATCTGCTCGCAGACAGGGATGTGCCGCCCTGGAAAATTAAACCCAACGAAGTGCAACAACTCTGGTGGCACCTGGGGGCTGACAAGCACCAGAGCTGGACATCTGCCCAAACTTAACAACATCAGCCCACCTAAGGTTAGAAACACACTTAAGTATCTTTTTACATCAAATCTTTCTCCTTTTTTTTCTTACAAATTGAGTACCAGTGTAAAGTGCTGGCCCAGTTGCTGTCGTGAATGTGGCTCTGAAGTCTTGGTCAAAGCAAATCCATCGTTGTGGATGCACTGTGCACGTTTTGCGTTGGCATCACAATGAGCTCTGCAGCTGACTGAAAGCTCCCTCAGTTTGTCATTACTGATCAAGGCAAGGAACCTGATTAAGATATAAAACTGAGATTTCTAAGGAGCACAGAATCATAGAAAAGTTTGGGATGGAAGGGACCCTAAAGCTCATCCAGTTCCACCCCCTGCCATGGGCAGGGACAGCTTCCACTGTCCCAGGCTGTTCCAAGCCCCAATGTCCAGCCTGGCCTTGGGCACTGCCAGGGATCCAAGGGCAGCCACAGCTTCTCTGGGCACCCTGTGCCAGGGCCTCCCTGCCCTCCCAGGGAAGGATTTAGGTGGGTTTGGAAAGAAATCCCAGAGCAGGAGATTTCCTTCACGGTGGAGTTTTTGGGACTGCTGTTGCTTGTGTTTTGCTCTTTGAGCCATGCTGAGCATCCAAGGTGTGAGACTGAACTTGTGTGAGGTCACACAGGGAGCAGGCGAGAACCTGCCCTTCCCAGCCCCAGGAATTCCACCGGCACCGCTGTGACACTTACACAGATGAAACATCCCCTGCTCTAAGCAAGGCTTTTCCACGTATCCAGCGTGTGCTGTCACAACTCTCGTGTCGGGGCCTGACGTGGATCATTCTCCAGCTGCTGACAGATGAGCCATTCCCTGCCCAGCACACAGGCTTGGAATGGTCTGTTTGCCACCAACTTTAGCAGGACAAGAACCCAGGAGGCCTGGGGTGTGTGAAACAACGCAACAGCCCTACAACAAACCTTACAACAATGTCAATTCTGCCCTCACCGGGACCGGGGTCAGGCCAGACATGACTTCTCAGAACGCTGCCTTGGAGCTCTCCACAGGCAGGACTACAGAATCCTGCTTGAAATCCATCCATTTTACACTGCCACTTAAATTCCTATCTCTTCCCTCTCCCTTCCACTCTAATATGCAACTCTGTTATGTTTTAAAAACAACACAGAAGCGTTCTCAGTAGTACCAAAGAGCTGATGTGATCCTTACAGAGCTTCTTTGAGAGTTCCCACTTCTCAGATTTTTTTTGCAGCAGGAATCTAACTCTGATCCCCAATGACAGCTATTTTCATTTTTCAACATAATGCTGGGGTTTTTTTAAATACCAGAGTGATTTCTGGTCTCGGGAAAATGCCATTAAGTATTGCCCTTTCCTACTCACCTCTGATGAGATCAGAACGGGCACAGGAAAAGCCCTCATTCCTCCTGCCCACAAATCAATATTTACTGCAGCACAGAAGGAGGGACAGAGGATGAAAGACAAAAAAAAGCTCCATTTCTAATGACAATTTTCTTTCCTCACCCCTGTTCTTCCAGGTGCTGTTTATTAAGAGCAAGTGAACAACTCCTGATGGCTTAGTTCTGCTGCCAGAAGAACTCCAGCAAACTGAACACTCTTATTTATTATTCAGCTCACCTCTTGTGTGGTCCCTTTGCTCTTCTCCAATTCCGAGCACGGATCTGCAGCAACCTCCAACACCACTTCAGACATCCAGGAGAGAAAGCACTTTTATCATTGTTTTTATAATTGCTCCACACTCCTTTACAGCTGGATCCCAGCTACACTTAAAGGGGACCAAAAAAAATACAGTGAGAGGGTCAGCAATGACTCTGGAGCTCCACAAGTCAGGAGTTCAAGTCAGAGGAAGGAACTGATCTGGTCTCCTTGGAAGTTGGTGGTTTAAACAAATTCCACTGAATTTTCTGGAAACTGTGGCTGCAAAGTCTTCTGAACATCTGCCATTCCCTCCCAGCACCTTTTCTCTGGGTTCTGATGGAAAATTAATAAATCCCACAAATTTATGACCCACAGGTGACTTCGAGCCCTGAAACCTCACTGCTGCTCTGTACAAATCACTGAGGTCTCGACACTGCAACCTGTGAAATTTCTCCATTTAATTAATTTTTGATAAATTATTATCATGCTACTTGAATTCTCATATTCTTGCAGACAATTCAATAGAGTCATCCTAAAAGAGCAAAGCTGATTTTCTTATTGGAATCCGAAAAGGAATACATAATATTCCCAGTTTAAAAGAGAGCTCAAACTACTCCCTGTGAGATCATTTTGCTATGTTAATACTTCAGTAATTTTTCTATTCATCCCATTTTTCATTTAGACCATTTACTTTTTTTTTTAAATAATAACTTTTTAAGCTTTTTACTCTTTCTTCTGACTAATGTAAAACCCCAAACTCCCTGCTTAGAATCTGCATTTTTTTTAAGTTGTTGGTTGCCTTTTTTGCATTTGCCAACCAATTATGCAAACGAATGCCAAATTCCCTTTATCTTCCATTATCATTCTAGAATCAGCCTTGCTGTCAGCACTATCAGTGCCAGGAATAATTCCATTACTCCTTCCAAAAAACACTCCTGAACCCAGATAAACCAGCACTTTAGAAACCACTGTATGACAGTTTTTAATATTCATTTTTTTTCTGTCCAGTTTCTCCACTTAACATCTCTGTTTTGGGCTTGAACAAATTGCAATCACCTGGATTTTAGAATGTCATGACAAAAGCTTAGCAGGGAAAAGTGATACAATTTTGCCTAAAACTGACCAATAACAGATGGATTTTATGTGCTTTATTAGTGGTTTTCATGGTCCAGCCCTTGTGCTATGGAAATCTTGATTTAATCGACTGATTCTGAGCTTTTCCTCACTAAATATTGCAATCTCAGACAGAATCATGGAATCATTAATGCTGGGAAAGACCTTTGCGCTCATCAAGTCCAACTGGTCACCACCACCACGCTCAGCACCAAACCACGTCCTCAAGTGCCACATTTACACATTTTTTGAATGTTTCAAGGATGAAAACTCCACCACTCCCCTGAGCAGCCTGTTCCAGTGCTTGACAACCTTTCCACGAGGAAACTTCTCCTAATATCCACCTTCCCTGGTGCGACCTGAGCCCGTTCCACACATGCACAGAGGGAGAGAAGCACGGCGTTCCCATGATCAGAGTGCTCACATTTCGTGGTTCTTCAGCAAAACCTTGTATTTAAGGTAAGAGGTCTCCACTCTCACCTGGTGCACTGTCAAGGCAGCAGTGTGAGCTCTGAGACCTCAGCTCAAGAAATGCCATTTCTGACACGGGCGCTACCCAGAGCCCACAAACAAAAGCACCTTAACGCCGAATAACACAACAGCTGACAACCACTCCCAAAAGAAGAAACAATTTATAGGGCTGCTGCAAGTATTAACTCATTTTCTTGCATGAGGTAATCAGCTTGTCTAAAATATTTCATCCCTACCCACAGAATCTATTTTTTTCTTGGCCTTTCCAGTGCCTACCACAGCAGCAGTGTAATTTAATGCTGTTCCAAATCTTTTGTGACCTGGGGCTCCGGCACCAGCTGAGCAGCTGCCTGAGTGTGACTCAAAAGTCTTGCTAAATTTACAGCATCAATATTGAGGATTTTTATCCTTAATTATCCATTTTTTCCTTAATTTTGCAGAGTACCTTTAATAAAAACACCTTTCCTTTAGCCAGAATCACCCTGTGCTGCACCATCAGAGCACGTGCAGGTTTGAAACAACAGGAGAACAGGAAATTAGGAACAGCCTCTGCTGCTCCCAATTCCTTCACACCCCTCGCAGTTGCATCCTGGTTCTCACCTTTGCACATTACCAGGGAGGCTGGAAACACTCGTGTGTGCATGTGTTTTCTTTTTCTGGCAGCTAAACAAACAAACCACACACATTAATTTTAATGAGCACCTCAAGGTTTTTCTCTGAAAGAACTCTGAAGAATATTTAATAGCTGAGATAAACACTCAATTAAGGTAAGGAGGTTGTTAAGTATTACGGTTCTTTAAATACTGTCCCTGTGGAGATCACATCGATCATTAAAAAATGGTACCCGTGGAAAAGAGAGAAACAACAGTGCAGGAGGTGGGGGAGAAGATGTCAGCGAAAGGTTTGTGATGGGGCACTGGGCTCAGGCCAGAATTCCTTTGCAGGCGCAAGAAGAAAACCAGGTGGGGTTTTTTTTGGGAATCTCCAACATGTATTGCCCCAACCCCAGACCCCTCTGAACTCTCCAAGCACGCTGGAGACCCTTCCTGTCTGCTCTGCAGTCAGAGAGGGAGCCTGGTAGTGAGGACTCCCCTCTGGAAATAGGGAGCTGGGAGCTCAACTTCATCCCTCCAGAACCTCAGAGCGGCTGCTTTGGTGTAACCAATTACTGCTCCCAAATCCACCCATGGCTGTGGCGTTAATGCCACACCAAGCAAATGTAACACTCAGGACAACACATAAAATAAATATTTGATGAATGTCAAAGCTGGGGGTGACCTGCAGAGCAGCCCGTGCCTGGAGAAGCCCTTCCTTTCTGGATGTGGTTTTTAAATCACATGGAAAAGCCCTGCCCTCAGGAATGCCAGCATGGAGCCCATGCCCGTCGCTTCTAGAGCAAGGCACTGATTCTGCCAAACATCTGTGGGTGTTTCACTTCAGTGCACGGACACTGCCCTGACCTGGGGAGATCCACGTGTAAATACCCTGATTTTTGATCATTTACAGGTACCTTGTGCCAAACCACTTGAGAAGCCTGAAAGGAGCAAGACATTTTTCTGAGGGACACAGACGCAGCACAAAGAAAATCAATGGGGCTTCTTTAACTCCCTGAATTTTAATTTGATAACAAAAGTTAATGTTGTTATCAAATGTTGCCTTTTAGAAGGTTAAAATGTGTTAAGACAGAATTATTTTCAAGGAGCAAATTCTTATCACAGCCTGTTTAGGGAAAGTGACTTTAATGAAGGAGAAAAAAAATCCTAAGCCAAAATATTCATTTCATCAGAAATTCCAAAGATATTCCATTACTTTTAATTCTCCTTCTTTGGGTCAGCTCTCACTTTTGAGCTCCTACACAGAATAAACTGTACATCATTAAAAGAAGTTTTAAGAAGTTGAAAACATTCAGCAAGGTCTCATTTTATGTGCTATGCAAAGATGCAAAAGTGAGGCAGAATGCCAAAGCAGAAATGGCATAAAAATAGCCAACAATTTTTTAATCTGCAGAGCCTTTTACCTCCACTACCAGCTGAACCATCTGTTCTGCAGTTGTTCAGGTCTGAAGAAAGAAGGGTGTAAAAACTCAAATTGCTGTGTTGTTTAAAGCTTTGACAATCTGCTGGGTAAAGGCATTTCTTAATAATAATAATAATAATAATAATAATAATAGTAATTTCTTTTTAACAGTGCAACCAAAATAAACCTGCAAAACAAATTTAAGATGAAAATAAAAGATTTGATGGCTGAATATGTCTTCAAACCAAGTCTGATGTTCTCCAGTTTCTGAGCAGGTGACAGATCCTGCCCTAAACCATCAATGGGTCCTCACTCACTTGCTGTCCCCTATCCACAGGAATCCCTCACGGGAGAGGAAGGCAGGGCAGTGACTGCAGCACTTATTTTACACCTTGAGACTTTGGTTTTGCCTTTCCCCAATATAAACTTCCTCAAGAACCTCCCAACAGCCATCCGCTCCTCCCATGCCTTGGTGGCCCCAGGGGAAGAGGATAAAGGCATGGAAAGCTGGGAGTGCAGCCATGAGGATGGATAATCTCCTCCGGGGCCGTGCACATGAAGAGAAAGGTCTCCAGGTCGGCTGACACCACATTCACCCTCCAAATAATCCTTTTAGCAGAACAACAGAACCACTTTGCAGGCTCAGGGGAGGGGCACGCCCGGCAGCAGCTGGAGCAGGGCCAGGGCAGAGCCCACGGCTCAGCAGATCCCAGATCCCGCTGCTCCAGGTGTGGGTGATGCCTTAGGTTTTAACTTTTATATTTTTTTAAATTCTGTACTGCTTAGTGTGCAACTTTGAAGCTTCTTGTAGCCTGTTACTTTCTGCTCTCTCGTGCCTGTTAGACACAGCAAAGCCTCTCCGGACTGCTCTTCAAGGACACCTGGACCATCCTGAGCCCAAGGGGTGTAAACCAAGGAGTCTCTGAAGGGGGGTAGCTAAGGGGAATTACATCATTAAACTGGGGCTTTAATTGGAGAATTGACCCTGATATGCAAATGAACCAAACCTATAAAAGTGTGAAGAACTCGTGACCTGTCGTCCATCTCGGGGTCCATCTTGGCAGTGGCCTCTGGCTCCCCAGGGTGTACCTTGAAGGCCCTTCAAATAGATACCTACTTTTGTTCCTTTACTCAGTCTAGTCTCTGTGTCTAGGAGGCCTGATAAGGCATCATGGGGATGTTTCCCATGAACAGGAATAACTGCAGGGATGGCTCCATGCAGGGGTCGCTCCATGCAGGGCTTTCCACAGACGGTTCCATGCCGTGTACCCAGGGATTCCACTGTTAACACAACAACCACTCTAAAAGACTCCTTTTACACACCTTTAGGCTTCCAAACACCCCACCAAATCTGTGCCAGAAGACTTCCCATTCCAAATTCCTGTTGGGTGAGCAGACTGGATATTCAATAAAATAAATAGATGGGCAGACTCAAATTCAATCAAAACACTACAACTTGTTAGACCATCAACATAAGTTAGGCTTCATCTACAGAGTACATCTCATAACATCTTCAGATCCTTTAAAGGGGGCTTAAATATGTATCATGTTTCACAAAATTGGCTCAGTGACCTGAAACCAAGAGAGTCTGTACCATGGAATGCATCTCATTTATGTCCTTGATCCAGCAGATCTGACACAGATCAGAGTTTTAATGGCTTTTTCTGGAGCTCTTGGGTTGAGTTCTCTTCACCTCCACAGATGAAGCAGAGTGTTTGGGAATGTTTGAGAATGTTTGGTTCTGCTTTCCAGCTAAAGCCAAAGGCTCTCTCCCCCTAAACCTCAGGGAAAAGGGAAGAGCAGAAGTAAAGACTAATGAAGGATGAAGCCAAGCTGGGATATCACTTTACCCTTCATCTTTTACATCCACTTCCCTATTTATTTTCCTGCATCTTGTCATAAAAAGAGGGAAAAAAGCGTTGATCTGAGCAGCCACCTAAACATGAAACCACAGCTTGTGTCCTCCTCCTTTCCTCTTCCAGCAAATCCATCCCTGATCCCATGAACTCCACTTGCTCCCTTCCTGGCCCTTCCTCACTGAGACACAAACAGGAACTTCCACTGAGTCCAACCCATTTCCAAACAGGATTCTGGACTTCCCCAAGCCAGGCTGGCAGGACAGGTACAGCACATTCCTGATCCCAAATTTCCTCCTGCCCATGGATTATGCACCAAGGCTGCAACAGACACTCTGCAGTTCCTCGAATTCTCTTTCTGGGGATTTCATTTAATACAAATAATATACATTAACAATGCACATTTGGCTCTTCTTGGGGGATGATTCTCCATAACTCATTCATTATTTATGTTCTTTTAATGTGCTGGAGACGGCTGCTCTGCACACTCCAGCTTCACCACTCTCACATCTCCTCAAAAGAAATGCTGAAGCCTTTCATATCCCTTTAAGGGATTTTGGGTAGAATTAATAATACACATTAATAATTCAAATTTTCTTTTTGCCTGGTGGTGGATGAGTTTTCACAGTGGCTGAGCAGTTTTCACACAGCAATACCGATCTGCATTAATAATGCAATTTTTTTTCTCCCCTCTTTCTGAGTGGCTGATGGGCTAATCAGCTTTGATAATGGGTAGTTTTGCTTTGCAGTGACTCAAAACCCAGGGAGACTCACGATGTGTTGCAAATATTCACTAAAGATAGAATCCATCAATCCCCTCTGCTCTTCCTGCGAGGAGCACTGGAAGGATTCACCCACCAACCACTTCCTCCAAGTCTCTGCAGCAGTGTCTAAATAAATACTGGAAATTCTCCCTCTCCTCGTGACCAGCGCTGGGAATTTCTACTCCCACCTGCTGGTAGGAATAAAATTTAAAATTGTCTCACCTTCATGAGAGAGGAAAGGAAGGAAAAATCAAGATAATCATGGAATCGTTGAGGTTGGGAAAGCCCTGGGGACACCCAGGGGCTCTTCTGCAAGGAAGGCCTTAAAATTCCTAAAAATCCCTCCCAGCCTTAAACTACTTCTTTGCAATTCTAGCAACAATCCCTTTCTACCCTCCATCCCCCCCGACCCTTTTTTCTGGTTTATGAGAAACCAGTCTGGAAGAATTTCCTGCCCTTCATGGTTTCCTGGCTATTTTTCTGTGCCGTGCCCTAGTGCAGGACATTGTTATAAAAGCAGGTGATAGATTCAGCTATTGATTCCCTTTAAAGTTGCTTTATCAGATGGGAGCGAGATTTTTATCTCCCTGCCACCTCAGGGCCCAGAGCTTTTAGTAGCTGGACAATTATGAGTTTGAAACTGTCCATTTAAAGGAGCTATCAATACATCACTCTATATTTATAAAATACAGGAAGCTTAAATGCCACTTAATTCCGTAATTTTTACAGCTGCTGGAAATGTTCTCAATATTTAAATGCATCAAATCAGTAATTCCAACAGGACAAAGCCAGAATAAGCAAGAATTGAAGGAAAGAGCAAAAGAAATGGTTTTATCTGCCTCTGCAGTTTAACTGGCATTTATTTTTAGTTAATGATAACAGACTCAAAAAGTATCCAAGCACTGAGCAATCGCAGAAGTGTCATTTGGAACAGAGTTAAACACACTTGCACTATCATTAATCACGGCAAAAGTGACAGAAGAAAAATGAGCTGGCTGGGTGTATCTAATATTTTAATTCTCCCTGCAGATTGGCTCAATGCATGAGCAAGTAAAAACAGGTAAACCTCTGGAAAAGGAGGGGAATGTCACCCCGAGGCTTTTTGTTAGAAGAAATTTGAAGAAATAGAATTGGTTTTTTCCTCAAAGAAAGATTTTAAAAGTTCAAAAAAATCCAAAGGCTTTACTTAAATATGGCTGAATAATTACCATGAAAAAACAACTAAACTACAGCAGCTAAAGCCCATTTTTATAGTGGCTGAGCACATTTTCCTTTCTCTTCCCCCCAGTTCCTACATTTTCTGCTAAGGATTGATTCCTATCAGTTTGCTGAAGATCTGGATAACTTTCTCCTTTAGAGCTGCCCCAAAGCTGTGACTCTTCCCCCCAAATTATTGCGTTTTATTCCTGCTTCCTAGTCATCTATTTACAAAAACCAAACTTTATTTGCTGCTTTTTCCCAGTTTGGGTAAAATTTCAGCTCTTGAGGACATCCCTGAGCTACTGATGAAGCACACACAGGGTGAGCAGAGGAAATGAGAGGTGAAGGAAACTTTTCCCCTCACTCTCTTGGAATTCCAAGCTGGTAATTTCAGCTGTGAACTTCAGCTTCCTCCTGAATCCCTGAGATGTTCTTGCAGCTCTCTCGCACATATGGAGCCCTTCCTAAAAATACCCAACAGAGCCCTACTTGCAGAGCTGGCGACTCTGTTGACACCACGGAGAAACACCGCTGAGCACCGCCAGAAACCCAAAACCAGCCCATTAAAATCTCCACCAGCCAGCTCAAAGCTGACCCGAAGGCACATCAGGACCAAAAGCAACATAGGGAAGTCAAATTCAGCCTCAGGCCTGAGTTCTGTCTGCTGGGAACAGAGAAAGTCCTCAGTCGTTCGAGGATTTTAATCCAAGTTTTTGATTTTTAATCCTCAATCATTCGAGATTAAAATCCAAGTTTTTAGATATGAGGGAAGTTTTCTTTCCCTGGAAGAGATCATGGAATGATGAGCTGCTGGCAAAAGGAGGAGATGGATAACTCTGTACGACTCACAGGCTGTTCTGTCCCAAGTTATTCATGTCATCCATCTGCAGCTCACATCTTCCTTTCCCAGCCTATTTTTTTCAGCCTGAAGGTCATGGAAGGGATTTATTTTTTTCTTCTGCTGCACAAAAAGTGCTAAAAACGGGGTGACACCAAAAAAAAAAAAAATGGGCCTTAAAAAGCCACGAACAACAAAAACATTTCAATCAGCAAGATTATAAATAACGCAAGGAGCAGTTCTAGCTGCACCCTGAGATTTGTGGGTCCTGTGCTGTCATCTCCTGGCACTGTGAAAGAGCAGAGAATTTCCTGATTTATTTGGCATAGCAGCTGTTTCCCACCTGGAATGGGAATGGGAGCAAACATTGGTGGGAATGAGGGAGAACCGAAAGAGCTTCAGGTAAAGGCAAAATAAAGAGGTGAGAACTGAGCATTCAGGCACTGCAGCACTGAAGGGATGTCCAGGGGTAGGAAACATTTAGCCAACAACGTAAAATCACTTTTTTAGCTCTCAGGAAAAGCAAATGAAGTCACGTTGGAGTTGCGGCGATGTGGAAAAATAAAGAAACACCAGCAAAAATGGGCAAGGTGCAGTGTGGGCTCCAGCAGCACCTACATTTTACAGCCCGAGGCATTAAGAGACAGCTCCTTTGAGGGTGATTTACAGCAAGCCTACAGCCCATCTGCTCTGGAGAGCCAAGACACTAAAGATAATCTCAAAATTAAACAGCAAGATAAACACTGAGCAGGGACACAGCTTTCTCCCCTAACCTGATGAAATTTTGTTTTGCATCTCGTCTGCTGAGTGGTAAATAAACCAGGGGAAAGGAGATTAAAAGAATTTAATTCGGTTCAACAATGACTTAAGCTCTCAGGTGGGTAATTAATAGAAATCAAATTGAGTTTTAGCAAAATTAATTTCATTATTCTTGGGTAAAGCCATGGAGTGGTGCAGGTGGGAGAACAACATGGCCCACAGCGGTGAAGCTGCTTTTTGAGAAGGCCTGAGCTAGTGCAGAACTCCTCTGTCCTCAGGGATCGCTGCAGAACATCTCCAACACATCTCCCTGAACCAGAACGTTCTTCCTGCTGCCCTGCTGCCCAGGGATAAACATCCACAAAGCCGGCGTCAGGAGTTCTGTGTTTGCACAAATCACGGCAGGCAGAAAACGCTGGCGCGGCCGGGCCGAAACTTCCCGCGGGAGCGACAGCTCTGACAAACCCCTCAGCCTCAGTCCGGAAAATGACATTTCAGGCTGGGAATTACAGCAATTACAGCAGCCACGAGTGGCAAAAGGGAACGGCAACAGTTCCTGGACAACCGAAGCACGACCCTCAGATGACTTGAGGAGATTTGTTTTGTTTTGTATCTCAGGGTTTTTGGTGGTTTCAGTCTTTTGTTCTGATGTGAGGAACTGCTGTGTGGACACTGAAAAGCTTTAGCAGAGAGATTTTGCGGCTTTCTGCAGCATTTTGGGAGAGTTCTGTCTTTCCCATGCAAGTAAGACAAAACAATGTTACAGGTTTGTAAACTTCTTGCAGCTGCAGGTTGTTTTGCAGAATTGTTATGATTCTAACTAGAAAAACACTCAGAGATGGGTGTCTTAGAACTTGACCAATCCCCTTAGGGGGTGGATGGCAAAAACCAATTACCTTATGCCACTTAATACACTTTGTGAACTAACATATAAAAGCCTGAGAATTCATTAAATCACCATCCATTTATCCCTGAGCCTGGACTTCGTGTCGTTTCTCTACTCGTCCGTGGGGAGAACAGCGACACCGCTGGAGGTTTGCTATGGATTTCTATGTTTAGGAGGTAATAATTTAAGGGAATTTTAGGGAAACCATTGAATGAGAAAGGGAGATTTGCTGAGAAGCTCTTCTTGGCGTGGGCTGGGGTGGGTTCTCAGAACACAGACACCAACAGCAAAGGTGAAGGAATATTTGGACTTCACCTAAAACAGATCTTCTGGGAAAAATTTTTGAAGTGAAACTGTTTTCAGGCTGCCAGAACTTACCAGATTATGCAGCTTAATATTTTTCTTGCTCCTGTTTCCAGGGGGTCAGTGCTGGTTTTCTTTATTCCCATGGAATGGAAAGGACCACGTCAGCTGAATACACCCAGAACTGGTTTAAGATACAGGATCATGACATTTTCTGTGGCCAAACTACAAATAAATATTGCTGTCAGCTTCTAAGGTTCCGTTTGGCCACAGAAATTTATTCTTCTCTTTCTATGGTTCACTTTAACCACAAAATTTTGTTCTTCTCTGTTTTTTCTTGACTACATCATTTCACTGAAAATTCAAACTGACCTGACAGAAAACTTTCGTGTTTCTAATCAGCAGCAGAACACGATTTATTGTAAATGCTCCCTTTCTGGTTGAAATATTTCACATCAATCCTCTAAAATAGAATAAGTGAATAATGATGAATGATTTCCCACTTCCATGTGTTTTTAAAGGCAGAGGGATCACTGCAATTTAGCTCTGGGTTTTCCCTTTCCTGCCTGTGACAAGGCTGTGGTGGATCCTAGGATGAGCTTGAGGTTCATTTAGTGAAGAATGAGCATAAGAAAAATTAAATAATAAAATAAAAGAAAAAAATAAAATAAAATTCCACTTCTCCAGCTAACCAACTGTTGTAGACAACCCCAAGGTCTGAACAGTGAAAGATAAATATGTAGATATAGCTAGAACTCACTTTTCTCTCTTATTTAAGATTGTGAGGGTCAAAATCTAGTACTGAATTTTCACACTCTTCAAACTGAGACCAAATAATGTCACTCCACACCACAATCCCCAAATCCTGAACTTTGCCACTAGTATGGGCAATGACCCAACTCACAGAAGGAGCTCTGCACCACAAAAAGTTTAACAAGAATGGCTTGATAAATCTTCATTCAGAGCTCCCAAATCATTGTAAAAACGCTGCCTTAAAAAGTCCCAAATAAATGTTCATTTAACCTTTTGGTACTTCACAAATATTTATCTTTCGTATTTTGTTTTTCCTCATATACAGCTATCACCCAATTTAGAAAAAACCCCAAACACATAAACATCTTTGCCAATTAAGAAACTTATTTGAAAAACAGCTCACTAGAAGAGATTTTAGCCTAAGATGAGATTAGTCATGTCTTAAGTTATTTATTTCCCTGCACAACCATAAAGGAACAATCATTTTATTGTCTTTTTTTTTTAAATGGTGTTTCTTTAAAGAGCCAAGAATGGAAGCAAAGCACTTTCTTTTAATAAGGTCGTGCTGCTTATTAAATAATTTACATATTGAAAGTTAAATCCTTATCTCTAGACAGTAAAAAGTATTTTTGTCTAACCTTGGGGACTGGAAAAAGCACGAATGAGGGTGTCCTGAACGATAAACAGAACGGGGTTTTTGTGCTTTTTGGCTCTTGCAGTCGCTCACCCGGAGTCCCCGTTCACACCCACTCGACGCGAGGGAGCACTGCTGAAAATTAAACCCCATTTATCACCGCGCCTCCAAAAGCTGCAGCCACGGCTCCAGAGATCGCCCTGACGAGGGACAGAGCTGTGCCACAGCCTGGAATTGTCACCAGCACCAACCGGAGAGAAAGGGCCAGGTGACGGCGGCGTGCCAAGTTTGTTTCTCCTCAAAAATCACTTCAGCGGGAAATTTAAAGGATTGTTGCAGCCTGATACAGATTTCAAGGCTAAATCCTGCAGGGATTTTCCAGTGCACCAGACACCTGAATTTGGTTGGCAAACCCAAATTTGTGAGGGACCTCCCTGCTCTTTTCCCAGCTCAGGAAAGGCAGAAGCTTTCCCCTCCTTCTCCTGTTTCCTTATATTCCTTCTCCTGTTTCCTTACATTCCCATTTATCCCCAGAGCCTGTGGTAAGGAGAACCAGATGCTGCTGGGCCCACAAGTCCCAGGTGTCCAGAGCTTCACACACAGAGATAACACAAGAACACGAGCTGTCAATATCTTCCATTTACACTGCACTTATGGATCATTTTAGGAATCAGATTTTGGGAGTTTGATTTCTCCAAACATTTCCCTTCTCAGGACTGTTATTGACTAATATATCAGAGGATCCAGTTCCCCTAACGATGCATCAGTGCAATGCATCACTACGAATGCAGCAGCAGCCTGATGATAGATTACTCAATAACGTGGGAGCAGCTGGCAAGAACTTCCAGGGAATCACATGGTCCAAGTTTTTTGTTTAGTTTGCATAGCTCAGAACAAGCAGGATGAGCTGCTCACAGGCTGGGAGCGAGTTCACACACAAAAGGGTTTGAATTGTCTTAATAGAAACTGAAAGCTGTGGTATCTTAATTGGGAAAGGTGGATGTTGCTTTTTAAATTTTCAACAGTTTTTAAATAAATCTGTATCATAATTCCACATCATTCTTCCTTCTGATCTATTTTTACACTCCCAGATCAGTTTAGCACCTTCATCAGAGCTGCAGGTGATAAGCAAGCCCCACACCTGCCACAGCTCTCCTTCCAGAGGTCCCTTTGCCCAGGTATTACAGGGAATATGCGGCTTTGCCATCCTTAGATCACATCCCTTATCTTGGCAAAATTAACCCAAACACCTCCAAAACATCACAAAATCATTCAGGTTGGAAAAAACCTCAAACATGCTCAAGTCCAACCAGCACCACCATGTTCACCACCACATTCCCTTCTCGTGCAGAGCCTCCTGAACTACACGAAGGGAAGTTTCAACAACAAAAACTTCTCAGGCTTTTCCAGACATGAATTTTGCCTTGCATGAGAGACTTGCTGCTGACTATTTATCCATCCCATCCATCTCTATTTCCCTTGCCTTTTCCTTGTAATGCTTTATTAACTCTTTGGGGCTTTCTGTTTCCCCGTTCCCCATCTCCATTTAGCACAGCGACATCATTTAACACCACGAAGTCAGGAAATAAAATATAAACTGAAAACTCTCCATCCTGATCACTCTGCCTGTTCGTTCTGAAGGAAAGTTTCAATAACTGGGATTAGTGCTTAATCTCAAAGCAAAGCAGCTCTGTCTGGGTGTTACAGCACATTTTGCCATTGGAAAAAAAAAGGCACTTCCAGTGTTAGATTGGATCTCTCTTGGATTGTAGTTTATCTCTGAAAAGGTAAATTGGTTACACTGGTTAGAAAGGAGAGAGAGAGAAGCAAAGGAATAAAAAGGCTCATAAATCAAAAATGGAAGAGGAGTTGTGAAAGGATATTGAAATTTTCCAAGGAGAAATCCGGCACGCTCATGGAAAAGGTTGAAGCTGTAAGCAGCCATCAGAAGGAGTGGGGCTGATGGATAATCTGGGCAGATCGTGGATGCCACAGTGAAACACTGGGAGCCTGAAGTGGCCATCAGCTGTGTAAAACACATCAGAGGCAGCTGAAGCTGCAGAGGAGTTGAAGATACACACAATTTCAGGATTTAGAGGGACTTCTTATGGAGACAGAAGAGCTTCTGGTGGCAAAGGAGAAACAAAACGTGAGGCAGCAGCACAGCAGCAGCACAGCAGCTCTTCCCAAGGAAGCTGTTGTGATGTGCTCCAGGCCTGGCTGCGTGGGCTGATGTTTATAGAAAAATCCATTTGTAACAGCAATAGCTTCATGGTTGAATGGGTGAGAAGGTGTTTTCTGTACTTCAGTGGAACTGGGATGCTGTACAATGTAACAGGGAAGCTGAGCCCTGCAGACGTCTTTAAAACAGGAGAAGAAAAGGAATAAAAAGAGCACAAAGGGCAACAACAACCTCTGCCTGTAAGAGTCTTCTTGATTTTTGGATTTTCATGTTGTTTACTGCTATGGAAAGTTATCTTGTGCCAAATTTTATGGCAGTGGTGTCCATGAATCAGAAATGGAGGTTTATTGGGAACTGTCAAGAGAGACTTGGATTTCATTCAAAAAGCAATCTAATCGTGGGGCTCGGATGGAAAGCCAAAAACACGAAGACCAAGAACCAGGCACATCCAGTGATGAACAGGAGTCAACTGGGACGTCTCAATAGAAAATGAAAACCTGGAGCAGGCCAGAAATACTTCACAGAACATCCTCCCTGCACAGGAAACCAAAGGAAAAGACCTGATGTGGCTCAAGCCACACCACGAAGACATCAGGTGACACTTTGTGCGATGCCAAATCATCCAGAAGGCTGAGGCACAGCCCAAGGGACTGCAGGAATATCCCAGACAGTGAAAAAGCTCAAACACGGAGGGTTGGTGTCTTTATTGAACACATTTCATAGTTCTGCTCCCCTGTTCCATCCTTATTGCCAGGGAATGTCCCAAATGTGGTCACAGCAGGACAGGAACTCCTATAATACATCCCATAATTGCATGCTACTCTTCCCTTATCCAATCCCTAAACAGCTCCTTTGGGTCTTTCCTTCCCACTTCCCACTCCCATTGCTGCTGGTCACTGCTAACACTCCAAAAAAGACTCAGGACAAACATCCCATCTCCTGGAGCTCAGAGTGCTGAGAATTCTTTCCATTTTTAAAAGACGTATCAGAGTTACCAATTGGAACATTGTATTTATGAAATATTCCAAGGGGACAGCGAGCACTCCACAATCCCAGTTCAGGAATCACAGACTGGCATTTAGCGAGGTGGTATTTTCCTGCTGAAGAACAGCAATAAACTGGGGGGAGCACTCTGAGCAGCAATTTCTTCAAGTCCTTGCAAACAATAAAGACTTTGCAGGCTGACAGAATGAGGAAATGGAGGTTCCTGGCATCGAAATGAAGCACAGAAAGTAAAGAAATCAAACAGATCTGCTTTGTTTCTTTGATCTTTTCCAGTGATGGTGCACTTGGATTTTAATGCTACCTCCTTCTCAATTAGCAGTAATTTCTGGGTTATCCACAAACCCCGTGGCTTTTCCACTTGATTTACAGAGGCCTCTCCTCCAAGACAAGGGGAGTGGTGGATACCTGTGCTCCAAGCCAAACTCATTCCCACTCCATGCACAACACGGCAGAGATGGAATGAGGCAGCAGCGTTAATCAGATTTATTTTTGAGGCTCTGAGGACTTCTAAAGGCCGCTAATAGAAAATTTCCAGAGGATTTGCAGGAGCAAACAAGCAGTTTATAGGTGTTTATCTGATAAATCCCAGCAGCTCTCTCAGCCTCAGCCCCAGGGTCAGCACTGCTGCACAAATAAACCCTCTCTACCTGAGCACCACGGAGATGGGATTGTGCCCAGGCTAAAAATGCCCTGCAACTGAGGTGTAGCTAAATCACATTTTAACCATGGTACCTAATCAGGCCCGTTTTTATGTCTAAAATGCAACTTGACTTAGGGGCCGTGTTGTAACACGGCCCCAATCTACACGACTGAAATAAATCCCATTATCTGCTTCAAGGGAGGACTGTGCTCTAACTGGATTTTCTAGTACAGAAGAACCCCAAATATTAAGAGAGGAATCAGTATTCAAAGAGAAGATGTTTGTGTGAACACAAATATTGAGGAAATAAAAGGGAATATTTTCTCTAGTCCAGGGAACCAGTTTATTATTCAAAAGGAAAAAAAAAGGTGTTGGGCCATCAGCTGAGCCCTATTTATACTTTGAAGAAAGCTGTAGAAAGCAGAAAAATCTGAATTCCCATGGATAAATTAAAATATTCTTGGATTTAGGCAAGGCCAGAGGTACTGGCAAACAGCAGGATGGCAGAGAGAAAATGAACATCTAAAGGAAAGCTCCTGGGTCAGCACATTGGAATTATCCGGGATAAAAGCAAGGCATGGAGCGTTCACTTTCCAGAATGAAAACAATACTTTGAATAATTCCACACAAAAAATAAAATACCACCGAGGCACCAGCTAGTCAGTGATTGAGGAGATTTGGGTTCTGGGTGGAGACAGCAGGCCCAGCGCTGGCAAAAGCAAGGCAATAATCCGGGCCCAAAAATGAACGTGGCAATAGATGCTGAAGGCAGAAATCATCGGGGAGACCTTGTGGGGACTGCAAATAATCCAACCATCTGTCCAGGACGATGGGGCACTCTCTGGGCACACGGGGAACGGGGTATAAATCACACACAGGCAGCCTGGCACTGGCAAAGATGCTGCTGGAAGCTCATCTGGAAAATGATTCTCACAAAAAGGCACTGCAGGAATGAGGCAGGTGCGGGTCAGAGCTATTAATTCCGCCAGACTGCAGTTCTGTGCACAGATTTGCCAGATTTGGTCTCTCAGTTTTAGGACAATGGAGCCTAAATGGGATTTTTTGCCAACGTTTATGAGGTTTTGGTGCCAGTAGGAACGTTTAAAAGCAAACAGTGAAATTTATGCATCCCTAGAGGTGAAGGACAGGAGCAGGAAGGAGCAGAATTTCACAGGAATTGAAAGGTGTCCTGATGCTGACACAAAGGTTGGGCCTAATCCTGCATGGAGATCTTCCCCACCTTATACTGGAGCTCCTAGAAACCACTCCCAACAGCATTCCACACCAGAAATATGTGGGATTATACAGAGAGAGTGGCATGTGGAGAGATGGACTAGCAGAGACAGCTTTCAGGGGCTGAACCCCCAGCTGATTTGATTTTATTTTATTTATAAAACACAGCTCATGATGGATAGGAAACTCCTCTGCTGCACAATTCCTCCCAGTGTGAGGAACTTAAAAGTTGTGCCAGGGTCCCCCTCCCTAAAAAACTCTTCCTGCCTGGCCCAGAGCAGGCAGAGATGGAATAATCCAGCCCACAGAAATCTCGTTCTCTGGTTTGCACAGGTTAATACGTGATAGGACTGGAATTGTGACAGAGCTAAGGATTACACTGTCTGCACCCCAGACAGGATATATTTTATACAAGAGCTGCTCCAAATCTTCTTAAACTTTAATGTAAAAAAAGGAATTTATGTGCACAAAATACTGCTGCGAGCGGGGAGTGGGTTTCTGCTCATGTTTTCCGGAATTTTAAGGTTGAATCATTGGTTTCTGTCAATTTATTGCTGCCTTCTATTTCCAGCAAGGGCTGTGGCCTTGGAACAGCCACAAACCTTGGAGCTGATTCTGCCTGGTGAAAACACTTCATCAGTTTTATCCATCACTTCTGAAATCTGGTTTCATCTGCCTGCTTAGAGATGACTTCACCCTTCCAATAACACATCTAAAATAAAAAGTAGGATGCACAACCCTAAAAGAGAGCCACAACATAAATTAGGTGAGAAAAAAAACCCCTAAGTGCTGCTTATTTTCCCTTTTGTATTTCTGTTTGTTATTTATGCAGTGACTCCCGAGAAGATGGAACAGCTGAAACTACTTTAAAGGACAGAGGGGAAAAGAAAAATGCAGCTTTTCTTTCTTTATTTCTGGGAGTGTTTGTACTTCTATTAATAATTTCATCCCTGGAAAAGCACACAGATGCCACCTAAAGCATTTAGAACAATCAACATTCGGCTATGATAAATAACTGGGTTTAAATCCATGTACTTAAATAAAACTAAAAATATATAATCTTGTTGTTATACTTGAATAAATTGCAGCTTTGGACTGATTCTCAATAGATTTGACTTTCACCAGCGTAAAGAAGCAATTCTGACCTGACCTGTGTGGGAAATGAGAGATCCAAGGATACAAGAAGCTATAAAAGAGGAGACACTCAAAGTGGCACCTATTTATTTCCCAGTAAAGAATTAAGTTTATCTGCGAACGATCCTGGAATAAGATTTACAAGGCTGCAAATGTCACTAAGAGCAACCTGGAAATTGGATCTTTGAGAGAAGTTCACGAGATTTTTGCTTTGCATAGCTAAAAAAACCCCAAAAAAGAAAGTGGGAGTCAAATTGGCCAACAGGCACAGCTTCAGAGCGCACCAGAGTCGAGAGAGAAGTTAAAAGTTTATAAAAGGTTCACGTCAGACAAACAGTTCTCACTATTTCTTGCTTGGTTATAAAGTACTGGAATCCAAAGAGAGTCTCTGGAATGACAAAGATTTCCACAAGAAGGAGGATCGAGTGAATTCACTTCTCTGGAGCACATGAGAAGAGGGTAAATCCTAATTATTTCCATTAGGAGATGATGGATTTGAGTTCCTTGGGACAGGTCTGAAATCCAGCTGGCAGAAGGCAACACATCACTGAAGATTAAAATGCAACTTACAAACTTGATGTAAAAAATGTGAGCAACTTAGATAAAGTTGATTTAAAAAATTTAAGTAACCTACCTGCTATTTTTGAAGTGGGAAATATAAAAATAACTATATTTTTTCTCCCTAGAAGATAAATTTTCAGTTAAAAAGTGTACAGGATTCCTCCCCTCTCACTCCAGAGGGATGCTCAGTTTGAGTAGAAAAACTGCGCATATTTCAGGGCCACAGACACATGGACTCACAACAGTTTGGCAGAGAAAGTAAAATTCAGGTGAAAACTCGAGGTCTACTGTAAAACAACAGCAAACTGAGAAGATGGAAACCCTTAAATAATGCCCAGAGCCCGAGTGAGAGTTCCAGCTGTAGCTTCACTCACAGGACCTGTGATTTTTTGGGAAATAAACCCCAATTCTCTGCCTAAGAGCAGCACTCCACAACTCATTTGTACAAGACAACATCCTCAGGGCTAAGGATTGCGGGCACAGTGGGATTCCCGTTACAAAACAGCTGAAAATAGACCCCAAACTTCATAAATCCCTACAGACATTTGATGTGACTGTAAAATTAAACTGAGTTAGGTGATGACAGGAACAAAGTCACTGGAAGAACACAACCATGCCATAATGAGCGTTAGGGTTTTGTTCCAGAGTCAGGAAGCCTCAAACCGCAAATTTTCAGCAGGACTTGCTGACATTTGCAGTCTCTGGGAAGAGGAGATGAGGGCAGATAGGGAAGGGAAAGATGAGAGTGGTTCAGTGAGGAAAATCCTACAGAAATTACCAGAGCTGGATGGAAAAGCTTGGAAATTTAGGAAATGGAGTGTACTGAATTGAGTAAACCAAGGGACAAACAAGGGAAATGCGCTGTCAACGCTCCTGTTCCTTCTTTGTCCTTTGGCTTTGTGTTTTTAGGGATCATCTGTTGAAGGCACAGACCCCAAGCACTCCCAAATTTAGGAGCTGTACCCCTCCAACTCACATTTCTCTCCAAAGAGTAAAAAGGGCTCCACTGAGACAGAAGACTGAAGGGGAGGTGAAGATTGAAAGCCATGATCCTTTAAAATAACGAAAACTAAAACCTCTGAATGCAAGTCTAAGTTCTTCCTGCGTGACCTGCTCAGCTCCACGCATCGGCTGCAGCAGAGCCCTGCATTAATAATGGAATCAGACAATTTTATACCTCTTTAATAATGGATGCCAAATATATTTGGGGTTAGGAAGGACAGCATTCATTTATCGATCACGATGCATTATCTCCAACCTGGAAACTCCTAAGCAGCTTTCATCTCCTGTGCCCTCCTAAATAATTCAGAATGTAATTTCAGTTGGGTTATTTTGTTTGTATCTTTTCTGATTAAACTTGTATTTTTTAATCAGAAGAAAAGCTGACAGACCTATATCACAAAGGGTCAAAATTTCATCTCGTATTACTCAAAAAGTCCCAAGGAAATCATCTTGAAAAGTCCCACAAGTGAGGGTATTTCTGTCTTAATTCCTGGTTTTTAGAACCCAGACCTCTGTATTTGGACAGTGTCAGATGTATATTTAATAATGCCTATAATAACAGTAAAAGATAACTTTGAGCTTTTCTTAAAAGGACACAGCCACAGTAGAATTTCTTAAAAGTTCTTTGTTCATTTTACCCTAAGTTTGGAGCAGTTCATCCCTGCCAATTCTCAGCACGAAAGCAGAAATTTTGTTCAGGCTTGTGAGTCAAAAATGAAATTTAAATATGCAGGAAATGGTTACTAATTTGTCCTGCAGATGTGCATTCACTCTAGAGGTGAATTCCTGAGTAAAGCACCAAAAAACTGCAGCACAGAGATTTACAGGCTCAACTGGAGAACATTTTAATATTCACAAATTTCCAGCAAGGTTAGGTTTTTATTTCCCCTGTCTGTAATTAGCAGGGGGAGAAGAAAGGCTGAGAACAAACAGATGCCACAGTGACACTGAAAAATAAGGAAGAAAAAAGACAAATGGAACAAGCAGCGTCTCGGACAAGTTAATTAAAACACTCTGCAGTTCCTAAGGCCTTGAAATGGTCAGTTCAAGAGACAACGTTGTCATGAAGGGATTATTGTGGCTTTCACAGATCAGTGATCAAGGCTGGCATCAGATTTTTAAGGAGAAAAGTTGTGCTAGGAGAAACAAATTCAGAAGAGTTTGTTTCCATCGGTGCAGGGACGAGTTCCAAAGCCATCCACCAGTGGATGCCAATTAATCACCTCCTAATAAATAACAGCCTCCTTGGGGAATTGTCAGCTCATCACCTAAAGTGATGCTTTGAGTGCTTCTTCGATGAGAGAGGATTTAACGAGATGCAGATCATAAAGCAGGAATCCAAGGAACAGTTGGACTGTCCAGCCCTGTGGTTAAAACTGCTTTATGCCCTAACCTGTGCCCACCCTTCACTTAACTGGTGCTTCCTCCCACCTCCCCACAAAGCCACCTGCAGGAATTTTGAACCCTGTGCCTCAGGGCAGCTGGTGTGGTTCCATTTTCAGGCATTTCTGAAATGTTTATGCCATCATTTAAGGCAGGTCTGTATTGTCTCTTCTCCCAGGTGACAGGAGGAGAGGAAACGGCCCCAAGTTGAGGAGGTTTGGACATCAGGGAAAATTTCTTCCCGGAAGGAGTGGCCAGGCATTGGAACAGGCTGACCAGGGAAGGGCTGGAATCAAGACACAAATATTTTCACAACTCAAAGCTTTCACACCCTGGGTTCAGAGGGCAAAGACCCTGCAGGATCACGGCCACCTCAGCGCATGAGCTGCCCCAGAAAACTCCTGCCACCACTCACAGCAGCTCTGCCTGATCAAAAGAGAAGAAGGACACGGAGACAGGAGCTCCAAACCCAACAGATTTCTCTTGGCTCAGACAGTAAGCAACAGATGAAATGAATATTTAATATAATTCTGTGTGAAGCAAAAAAAAAAAAACCATTCACAGGACAAACTGCTGCCAGTGGGGTCCAGCTGGCAGCGAGCGATGCCCAGCGCCAGGAGTCACCTTTGGGAGGGTGCTCAGAGGTTTCTCTTTCGTGTGCATCAAGCCCTGCAGGTATTTGATGCTTTCCTAAATCCCTCCAGCTTCAGTTCCTCCCATTCAAGCCACGGAGTGGATGGGAAAACAAGGTGGGCAATTCTTTCAGAAGGAGTATAGGGAAGGAAAAGGGGGGAAGGAAAAGGGGGAAGGGGGAAAGGAAAAGGGGGAAAGGGGGAAAGGAAAAAAAAAGGGGGAAAGGAAAAAAAAAGGGGGAAAGGAAAAAAGAAAAAGGGGGAAAGGAAAAAAGAAAAAGGGGGAAAGGAAAAAGGGGGAAAGGAAAAAGGGGGAAAGGAAAAAGGGGGAAAGGAAAAAGGGGGAAAGGAAAAAAAAGGGGAAAGGAAAAAAAGGGGGAAAGGAAAAAAAAGGGGGAAAGGAAAAAAAAGGGGGGAAAAAAAAGGGGGAAAGGAAAAAAAGGGGGAAAGGAAAAAAAAGGGGGAAAGGAAAAAAAGGGGGAAAGGAAAAAAAAAGGGGGAAAGGAAAAAAAGGGGGAAAGGAAAAAAAAAGGGGGAAAGGAAAAAAGGGGGGAAAGGAAAGGGGAAGGAGAAGGAAAGGGGAAGGAGAAGGAAAGGGGAAGGAAAAAGAAAGGGGAAGGAAAAGGAAAGGGGAAGGAAAAGGAAAGGGGAAGGAAAAGGAAAGGGGAAGGAAAGGAAAGGGGAAGGAAAAGGAAAGGGGAAGGAAAAGGAAAGGGGAAGGAAAAATGCCGGTGCCTGAAGTCTGGCAGGTGGTGAGGACACAGATTCCAGTTCCCACTTTGCCACAGCACTGAAGGAAACAATCACTCCGAGCAACGCTGCTGCACAATAAAACACAATGAGCAGGACTTGCTTTAATAGAAAGCCTCTGTGATTTGTGCTAGACTGAACTAAGCACAACAGCCTCAGATGTAATCATCTTTTAAGATGTTATTTCTTCAGAAGAAACTATGCAATTATTTACAAAGAATCATAAACACACCATAAAAGTCAGGTTTTAAATTGCCCCTGCACATGCCATCTGTCAAAATAATTTCTACAAACAAATCAAAGTTTGGAAATTGATTTGGCTGCTGCTGCCCTGTGCAGGAGGACTGGGACCAGCCTATCTACAAAACCCCCTTCCATTTTAATTTCTCACTCAGTGCCTGGCCCTCCCAGACTGAAGATGATTAAAGTAATCATCCTTAAAGAGCTTTGCCATTTAAAAGGAAATAATTTAAAGAGGACAATTTAGCAGTTACAAAAAAATTAGAACTATCCTACTGTACTGTGTCTCTCTAATTAGAACGCTTCAAAAATCAACAAAGGTGCTTAAAATAGGTCAGAGTGTTTCCTTCTGGAAGCTCTTGTTCTCTCTTATTGGCAGCTCTTATTGTTTCATTTATTAAAGTCTCAGGAATTTGAAAGGAATCTGACTCTGGATTTCTATAGAATGAAGAAATCTGTGTGATTTGCACTGCATTAAAACCCTGGGCTTCATTACAGGCAATGAGAAGACCCTTCTGCCTCCCCACACTGCCCTCATGCAGATGGGGACTTCCATCTCCGGTGCTCCCAGACGCCCTGAAACCCAGCTGGGACAGACTCAAAGTTACAAATCATGAGTGGGACCTTCAGCTCCATGGAAAACGTGTGGATCCCAACAAAAATCCTGTGGATGTGGCACTTGAGGGCGTGGTTTAGTGGTGGGCTTGGCAGCACTGGGGGAATGGTTGGACTCAATGGCTTTTCCAAACTCAGTGATTCTATGACCTGGCTATTAATTCAGGCTTTTACGTTCGTATCAGGATGGCCAAACTAACAGCAATCTCCTCCTAATATTCCACATCCATGGAGCTCCCCATTTTCCCAGCCCAACACAGCCCTCTCCTGATGGGGGACGGGTTAAATAATTAGATATACGCTGTGTGAAGGCAGGAATGCAGGAGGGGATTCAGGAAGGGAATTCCAACCTCCCCAGCCACCCCACTGCCTCTCACCCTGATTGCACCTCCAGCAAACTCCCAAATTCCTCTCCATGTGCATGGAATTTCATCTCCTCTGAGCCACTGCATTTTCCCGTGCCTTGGCTGAGCTGCACCGGGATTCACACCTGCAGTGACGCTAATGCACAAACAAACAAATGCAACACCCGTAAACGCATCGAGCTCCAACCACCAAAGCATTCTCCATTAAAGCCATGAATGGGGATAATGAAGAGTTAGAAATATTGCTCCATTCCTCTATTAAAAGCGGCAGTGCAAAACAGCCGTGAATTCCTTCCTCACCAGGAAAACACGGTGGCTCCGTTTCATATCCGCGCACAGAAGGCACCCACAGCAAGGCTGACAACGCCATAAAGCTGCTCCTTTCATGTCTGACCAAAGAAAATACACCTTCAGTAGTCAAAATGTAATTAAAAAATAGAATTTCGGCCTGTTTGAAGTTCCCTCTCCAGGTGAAAAGTCAGTTTAGCTGCTCCGCTGAAAGGTATTTTCATTGTCGGTGTGTCAGAGCAGAGCTCCAGCCAGCAGGAAAATAACCAATGCCAGAAATTCTTAAAATTAAACTGTAGAGATTCTTAATAGCACAGAAATGGGATTTTTAATAGTACAGAAATGGGATCAAGCAGAAGGTGAAATTATTTCTATGAACTGATCCTGACACTAATTTCCCTTCGGAATTTCATCCCTAACTTTCTGTTAATTAGTGGAAACAGGTTGTTATACACCGCAACACAACTCCGAGGACAATTTAGGGAGAACACTGATCAGTGAATGAGAGCAGAATCCCAACTCATTTCAGAGGAAAACTCATTCCCAAGCTCAGCCCAGCAAAGTTTCCATGTGCAGAAAACCAGAGATTGTGTTCTTACGGACGGACTGAGCTCAGCTCCCCCAGAAAGGAGAAACCCAAGGAAAATGCCAACAATATAAAAACATTCCTTTGCTATTTTTCCATGTAAGCAGAGGACAGCATTGGAAATATCTGTCACAGGTCACTGGAAAGACAGTGCTGCTCCAGGAGCTGCACAGGGACGGGATTTACTCCCAGAAAAGCTCAACTCCACCATCCTGTCTCCCTCTTCCCACTGCCCCACAGGCTCCAGACTGCACGAGGACAGATCCAGCTTTCCAGGCACAAACCCTGCTCAGGAGCCAGAGAAACCTTCCTGCACTGGAGAAGAGGAATTCTCCACCTGCTTTTGACTCCCTCCCTTACTCCCACCACAGATATATTGGAAAAATGCTGGATGGATGAGTTGTCCTGGAATCACAGAGTGGTTTATGCTGGAATGGACCTTCAAGTTTCTCTGTTCCCACCCCCTGCCACGGGCAGGGACACTTTCCGCTGGACCAGTTGCTCCAAGCTCTGTCCGACCCAATCCAAGGACATCTGGAGCCCATCTTTCCCCCCACAGTTCCTTCCCTGAGGGCACAACCACAACCTCAAGCTTTAAATTCCTCATTTTGTAGCCTATGGAATGCCATTTTCAGGTCCAACTCTCTTCCAGATGCAGCAGCCCTCACATCTCCTAGACGGAGAGCAGCAGAGGGAACCCAGAGGTGCTGCTTGCTCCTCCTGTGCCCAATTTAAATAAACAAACAAATAAAAATGACAATTAAACCAAACCACAAATGCTATATGTGCTCCCTGGATCTCTCCTCTTCAGGATTTGTTAATACTTCCCATGATCCCAGGAGTTCTCCTGATGACTGTATCTCCCACAGAAAACAACTCTATATATTTAATCCTTCGTATTTTATTCTAAATTATTTTTTATTTCAGCAATTGAACACCAGTTCCATCCATCACATTAGGGAATTAGAAATCCTGCATGGCATGGCATGGCTGAGATGAATTTTGTTTCCCTTACCGATATATTAACTATCCTAGAATCAGTATCTATAGACATTTCTTTGAATATTCACTCCATGTTTCTCTGGAGGCTTCATTAGAAATTCCACTGCATTTGATTTAAAACATGTATTTTCTCCAAACGATTTGAATAAGTAATGAATAAAAGAAATTCCATCCATTTCATTAATGAAGCCATGAATCAGGGGGCTGAGTTAAGAAGGACTTGTATTTACTGCTCACCTTGCATTATGAGCGTGGGGGAAACCACTGAGCAGCTCCTTCCTCCTGTCAGTATCCTAAATAATTCGGGAAGGAATCTCAGACTGACTTTTCATCTGTTCATCTCAGATTGACTTTTCATATCTTCATCCCATTTCCAAACACCCGGGGGGCTTCTATTTTCAGTAGAACAATACCAAAATGATGCAGCAGTTTGCTCCAATTAACAATTGATATTCCCAAATATTGGATGAAACTATCCTGTGGTTTGGGGAAGTTTTTCTAGGCTGGATCCCTTAAAATTCCTGTTGAGCAGGGGCCTCTCAGCCACACTGGGCACTATAACTCCCCTCTGTGACACCTTTATGATTCCCTGCCCCATAACTCTCACTGGGAGAGCTCAGCAGACATTTCTCGCTCCTGATGAACAACTTTGGGGATGAACTTTTAACTCGGAGTTCTGGAAGCTTCCCTTTAATGACTTTTCTGTGCCAATCAGACAAAATGTGAGCAGAGAAGCTGACCCTGCCTGTGCTCGCAGCCTCCAGCCCAGCACCTTCCTCAGGAACAGAAGCCAAAGGGCACAGTCCTGAAATGTTACAGCCGGGTAACATAAAATTTTAAACACAAAACTCATTAGGACGTGGTTTGGTGTATTTAAACCTCTGGACAAGCTGGAATTGGGATTGTTTTCTTTCCCCCCACCAGTATCAGAGTGGGAGCATCGCTCTAGAGAGCGGAAAAATAAAAGACCCTTGCAAATAATTAAACATTGCAGCCAGTATCATAATTTATTAATGAAGACAGAGCAGCCTATGGCCAGGACCTTGAAACTCTGCTTTATGATTATGACAAAGCTGATCTTTAATTGCACCAAGCAAAGCCTCTTTGTCTCCTTGAACTCACAGCAACATTTACTGCCTTCCCTGCAAAACTCGGGCAAGAAACGTGCAGACCAAGGGTCTGGTTTTAACAAAACTCTTCTGTGGAGACTGGAGAGGAGGAGTTTGGAGGAGTTAAACCTGGCACTAAAGGCTGCTTAACTGCATTAAAACAAATGAAATTATTTTACATTTCAGGCTTTACTTTGCATTATTTAATGTCAGTTGTCATGAATCCGTATATCTGTATCACCTCACCGTGCAGTAATCAAATCAATTCTCAAATCCCAAACACTGAAATACCACAAAACATTCCCTAGCAAGTCATCTCAGCTTGTATTTCCATTAATTAGAATAACTGTGCTCATTTTTGCACAATGCATAATAATTATGAGCTGAGTAGAACATATATACATCCTCCTGTTCAATGGATTTGCATAAACAAGTAATACTTTTAATTATTTCCTTTGTGGACATATTTTAGCTTTAATTGCCAACTCTTTCTCCATGATGTAAGGAACCAACAGGCTCTTCCAAGGGCAAGGGAATTCTCTGAGAATCCCTCAATCTTTGCAATCCAAGATGCTCCGCATATTCAGCTCCAAGGATTGTTCAGTTCATCACCTCCTGTGCAGCTGCGAATTCCAGCCCAGCTCCAGAGCCACCTGAACATTCCCACGTCCCACAAAGTGGGGGAACAGGGACTTGCAGAAGAGACACGAAAACGTGGTCATTTTTTTCCATCTGGTCATGACAACCAGCTGGAAATCACACCTGGGAGTCACAAACCCACTGCTGGTGTGGGATCTCGGAATCTTAACCCATTGAAGGTGGCCATTTCAACACAGCCAAAGTAAAATCCACAATGCCAAATTTAAAAGGAAAAGAAATTGTCCAAGAAACTCCCTAGAAGTGCTCAAGACCAGGTTGGACAGGACCTGGAGCAACCTGGTTTAGTGGGAGGTGGGGAGTGGAATGAGATGCTCCTGGATGCCCCTTCCAAGCCAAACCATTCCATGATTTTACGAACAAAGAATTTCCTGAACAACCTCCCAGATCTCTTCCTTATAATACACGGCACACAACCCTTGTGGAGGAGCACCAGAACAGGGCCCACAGTGGCAGGAAAAAGCCCTTTATTAGCTGAACACACCTCACAGTCCCCTGCAGCTACAGAAGCTGACAAGCTGCAAGGGAAGTGCTGACCTGGGAACAGGCAACAGAAACTCTCTGGAGTGAGAAAATGAAGACAAATCATCCTGCTTTAGCCAGTGTTTCCACAGAAACAGCTGCCCTGAGAAAGCAGGTTTGTGTATCTCCAAGGAGCTCAGTGATCCCGAACAACCACCTCCACCTGGAGTGCAGCTGCTCAGTCTGCTCACTCAGGAGCGCGTTAAAAGCCTTGAAGACCTGAAATATTCAATTTGAAGATTTATTGCAGGCAGATTCAGTTCCAGGCAGGTGGAGGTGCCCACCTAGACGGGTCCCACTAAAACCAGTCACGCTCCCGAGCTGCCGGAGGCACACGGGCACTGCAGTGACCCCGGTGTCCCCAGACACGGCGGGGTCACCACAGCAGCCAGCACTGCTTCAGCTGGGGGGAAATCCACTCTGGTGACCAACCTGACCGTGGGCTTTCTGCTTCACGTTCTCCCTGCAAAGCACCCATGGTGCCCTATGCCGCTCGCTGCCCTGAGTCACGGAATGCTTCGGGTTGGAAGGGACTTTGAGGTTCTAATTCCAACCCCCTGCCATGGGCAGGGACTCCTCCCACTGTCCCAGGCTGCTCCAAGCCCCGTCCAGCCTGGCCTTGGACACTGCCAGGGATCCAGGGGCAGCCACAGCTGCTCTGGGAATTCCAGCACAGCCCCTCCCCACCCTCACAGGGAGGAATTCCTTCCTAATATCCAACCTAACCCTCCACTATTCCAGTTTAAATCACGCTACTTAACGGCAACTCTTCCTCCAGAACAAAGCAAACACAAACTCTCTTCTCTCTGGCTCAGGGAGCACCTTCAGAACTGAGATCTGTTGCTTTTCATGATATCATCTGGCCCCAGCCGTCCCAGTCCATCAAGTCATGTTGCCTTTCCTCTCTCATTTCTGCAGGGACAAGACTGAAGTTGATGCCATAATGATGTTTTGCCTTTTCTTTTAAGCCCCTTTTATACCTTTTTACAGCTTCTGTGTTCTTAGTGCTTTTTGCTGACATTCCTGGACTTGTCTGTCAAGCTGGGAGACTCAACATCTTAGAGGTTTCATAGTTAGGGACCAGAGTGCCCCAGACCCCAAGGTCCTCTCCAGAACACATTTTGTAAACTGAGATAGAACCATCCAGGGGAAGGTTCCTTGGGGAGGGGGGCTCACTCGAGCCTCTCATTGGGGAATTTATGATAGATATGCTAATTAGTAACACCTATAATGAGATACCAGATCTTTTGGGGGTGCATTGCGGTGTGCATGGAGGTGCACTCGACCTGGACATGGTGCACCTAAGGATCCTTAAATAAATACCAAGGTAAAATCCCTTTTTCCCTTCTAACCGTGTTTGCCTCTTGATTTTAAGACCAGGAAAAGGCATCAAAGTTTCTACATCTCCCTCACCCCCCACACAAAACCTTTTACTGCAATTTGCTAAGCACTTTTTCAGCTGTTTTTCCCCAATTTAAGCTGAGCACATTTCTTCCCTTCCGAAGAGCCTGCTCTCCCTGTTTTTGTTTGATGCTTTTCTGGACACTCTAAGCTCGCTATGAAATGGACGTTCCCCTCCCATGTTGTTTTGGAAAGCACCACGAGTTTATGATGAGCAAAGAGCTCGACGCGGGGCTGACGCCGTCGGGGATCTGCGTCTGAGCAGCACCTGAGCCCACAGACAATAAAACTGCTGCTCAACTTTGCTGTCACCAGAGCTGTCACTTAGCACGTCCCTGCCACCGACTACACAGCATGTGCAGCCTCGAAATGGGAAAGCACAGCTCTGCAGATCTGTCTGGAGCGAGCAAATGCAAAAATAACCGAGATTCAGAGCGCCTGGGCAGCACAAATGTTCTGTTTACCCCGGCGCCCATCAAAGAAGTGCTGAATACGGCTCCTTTTAGGGAGACTTTTGCTTTAGTTTGCAAGTGTTTTAACAAGCCCTTTGAGCCTCCCCTTCTGGTGTGGATTTCCTTATTTTTAGAAAGGACAATTAGTCTTAGACTTGCTTGTGACTAAGCACCTACAGAGGCACGTCCAAATTTGCACGAAAAACCACAGAAATCTGCATATTTTAAAGCCTCTCCAGCCTCGTAAAACATAACTTTTGGGAACACACCACGTGGGAAGTAGGAAATCGAGCAAGCACAGCTGGTTAAGCAATATCAGTATTTCTCTGAGTCACTGGCTTCTTTTATACATCTAATATCTGGAAAATACAGGTTCACTGCAGCGCATTTGGGGACACCTTTCTGGCTTCAGGGGAGCAGGAATTGGCAGCTGTAAACAGCCTGGAATTCTCCAGCATTTTACAGGGCGCGTGAATGAGCTCAGAATTATTTTTTTTGAAAGTTTTTCCCTGACCTCTTGCACCAAACACTGCGATTTTAAGACTCCTGCTGTGTTGCACTAAGCTGAGCTTAATGTCCATGGAGAAAGACAGCTTTATTTTTTCGGTGCCCACATCAAAGCTGATAATGGGCACAACTATTAAACGCTGATCTTTCCAAATCTCAGCCACGAGCTCTCATTGGTTCCCAGCTCAGAACACTCATTTCAGCCCAGATTTTATAATATCAGTTGAAAGGTTTAGGACCCGGCATAAAGAAAAGAAATGCAAGAGACCAAAGATGAATTAAACATGGAAAAGTTACACAGCCGCTTGAAATTTTTAAGCAAGTTTCCAATGTGACCTTCTCAGGAAATCCAGGAGCAGCCCTGATAAATCTGAGCTAATTCCTCCCCCCATTCCCCAGAGATCCACAGGACTGAGGCCCTTCCATGGAAATATTTGTGTGTCACCCCAAGGGCTCTGAGGGTGGGTTTTTTGCAGAGTCTCCTCTTTTAAAACAGTTTCTTGTGACCAAAATAGAGCAATTCAGGGATTACATTACTTAAGAAATCAATGCCATCCCATTATTGTACTTCTTGCCATCCCACTATTAATTTATTTTTCCTAAGATAGGCTGAGGGTTCTTGCAAATCGTTATTTCAAACGATTTCATCAGATCAAGTGACTATAAAGAGAAGAAAAAGGGGGGAAAAGGGGGAAAGGACCAAAGATTTCATTCCTGCCTTTACTCCTGCTCGTTTATTTTTGGGACAGGACGTAAATTTCTGCATCTTTACCAGGCATAAAAAGTGATTTACTGAAGCAAGGAAAAGGAAAGGAAAAAGAGAAGATTCAACAATTAAAGAACTCGGGCTTGTTTAATTTATTTACTTTTCCACTTAGGCCTTCAGCTCGTTACTCACCTGGAGTTTTAAAAGTGCAGATTTAGCCTTACTGTACAAAGTGAAACTTTGCAAATAAATCTTTTTCTTTAACTTTTTTTTTGTTTGGGTTTTTTTGTTGGGTTTTTTTTTTGTTTGGGTCTTTTTGTGAGTTGGGTTTCTTTTTGCTGATGTTGTTGCTGCTGTTGTTTTTAAGTCATTGAAGGTAATAAGAAGATAAATCAGCAATGAGAAACTCAGTCACAATAAAAGAACTACTTTAGGACTCCAGTAAGAGGAATTTTTTTAACTTTCTTTTGTTAAGGCAGTTTGGGATTTTTTATATTTTTTAATTGAAGCTCTCCACATCTGAAGTGCACAAATAACTGGCCAGGCATTAAAGCCACCTTTAGGTTCTGCTATAAACATGTGCACTCCAAATTTAGTGGATTTGTTATTAAAGCTTAAACGCATTAATTGAATGTTAATTGAAAGGGGGTGATTTTTGAGGTTGATTTAATATATCACATATATTTGGGGCTCTTCATGTGAAAGAATTACATCAAAACCCCTATGAAATCTATGGATTTACTCAGGTAAATTCATAAATTAAGCATCTGTTATTCTGAAGGATAAGAATAATTTAAGCAAGCCCTACAAAATAAAGATAAAAGCACTATTTTTAAAGAAACCAAATGCTGGCACTTTCACATTTTATCTTGGAACAACAGAAAAAAAAAATCTTTGAAAGGTTTTCTAAGTGAACTTTGGGAGAAAGTTAAACTTGAGTTATTGATCTGGAAGCTGGCATGCCAATCTGTTATTATTTAAAGGGAGAAATAACTCTGCATGGGAGATAATCTACTTGTCTTATATTCTACATCTCCTGCAAGAATTTTCTTGCTCGTGCATAGATAGTGTCTTATCTAGTCCTGGCTGAAGTCAATAGAGAGCTGCTTGTTTGTTTTTTAAATAGCAGCTGCACCGAGTATCTCCAGGGAGTGAAAAAGTGGAAGGATTACAGTTTTGACCTGTTAAAATTGATTTATAAGAGGGATTTTTTTTTTCCCCTTCTGTTATGTCCAAGTGATGAATTGGTCTCTCAAGTTAAGGCTCCGTAAAAAACTGATTTGTCAATTGGAGACTGACCAAAAAAAAAATCGGAAAATTACCCGCTTCAATTAAAATCTGCAATGATTTGTGTGGTTTGGCCTTTCCTTCACAGACATGAGGAAAAGAAAGATGTATTCCCAGAATGTTTCAGAGGGGGGGGGAAGGAGAGAATGCAAGGACCGAAGGAGGAAAGGGGGACTTGGGGTATGACACTCACCCTGACAGGAGAGCTGGGCACCCTTCCTACCTTGGAGGGACCCAGAAGACACCAGGAATCAGAAACAGGAGGCAGCAAAGCCCAGAAGTGATGGATGTATCTCAAATATACATTAAAAGTAGTAAAATCCAGTTCTGGCCAGCAGCAGTGCCTAATTAGTAACACCTATAATGTTACACCCCATCTATCCTGGGTGTGCAGTGTGGGGTGCATTGAGGTGCACTCGACCTGGGCGTGGTGCACCCAAGGATCCTTAAAATAAATACCAAGGTAAATCCCTTTTTCCCTTCTAACGATGTTTGACTCTTGATTTTAAGACCAGGTAAAGGCATCAGTTGCTGGCAACCACAAAGGGACCCTATATGGATGCTGAAAAAGCTCCAGCAGAGAATTTCTTCAGCTCTCTGCAGCATTTTTGTGAGAGTTCTGTCTTTCCCATGCAAGTAACTCAAAACAATGTCACAGTTTTGTAAACTTCTTGCAGCTGCAGGTTGTTTTGCAGAATTGTTATGGTTCTAACTAGAAAAACACTCAGAGATGGGTGTCTTAGAACTTGACCAATCCCCTTAAGGGGTGGATGGCAAAAACCAATTACCTTATGCCACTTAACACACTTTGCAAACTAACATATAAAAGCCTTCTGAGAGTTCATTAAATCGATTCCATCTATCCCTGAGCCTGGACTTTGTGTCATTTCTCTGCTCGTCCGTGGGGAAAACAGCGACATCCCTGAACACCTTGAAACTCGCAGTCTTGGGCTGGAACACATCTTGCTTTGCCTCTCTCTCTCTCTGCCCGTGAACTACAGAAGCTGAAGTGACAATCCAGGGCTTCAGGAGCCAGCATGGAAAGGCAGAAGCACAGAAAGGAAGGTGAGTTAAGAGGGACCAGTACTGTGCTAGCCCTAGGGAAAGGCTGGGGTTTGAAAGGGGGCAGAGAAGCCCGAGCGAAGGGGAAAGCTTAAACCCTTCCCCTCCAGATCCGCGGAGAGGAGGAGAGATGCCCTCCACTGAATCCACAATCCTCCCATCCCAAACTCTCCCTGCTCCAAGGGCAGCACTGCCTGCTCCAGGCTCATTAACACCCCCAAACCCCTTTAATTCCCACTGGCCCAACTCCGGACATCAGCAACACTTGGATTTCATTCGCTGCATTTCCTTTTTTCTTCCCCTTGCGATAGATTTCATTTCAATAAATGTGAATAATCTGGAAACTGGTTCTCTCATCTTTAACAACAACAACTACTTAGAGGCACGTTGAGAGGATTAATTCCGAAGCACTCGGAAAATGTCAAGTGCTTATTAATTATAAGTTAATTGGAGTTAGAATTACATTATGGTAAATAATAATAAATTAACATAGCTGATGGGCAAGCGGGAAGAAGCGGGTTTTGAACACCACTGTGCAGGCTCTGAACAAGGCTTTTGAAGAAATAAAAGCCTGAATGATGGCACTCAGTGAATTCACTTCTACAGAGAATTCTTATGGATGTGGAGAACTGAAAATTATTTCTTCTCACCTGCCAGCTTTGACTCACTGTTGGTTTTCTCTGATCTCTGGCCTGGAGCAAAAGGCCTCCACGACTTTTAGGAGAAGTAGAAGCTTTAGCATCAATTCCTCTCAGCTGAGAGCCTTTCAGAGAGCACCATGGAGGATAAAGTCTACAAAGAAAACACCTTTATCCCGCAGTGGGACTAACACCAGATGTGTGCATTCGAGATGTGTGCAGTAATCCACGCGAGTGGGTACAGCTGATGGGATTTGAACAAGGGAAGGGAAATCTTTCCTCTGCAGCTGAATCCCCACCTTGAGCCTCATCTGTGCTTAAAGCTCCAGGCACCAGAGCCCCCCTCGTGCTCAGAACCACACACAACAGACGAGTCTGCGCTGCCAGACCCAGCTCCAGGTAGAATCCAGCAGCTGCCTGGAGCCAGATTCAGCCAAAGATTAGGTGGTGCAAAAACTCCTTCCCCTCCTCAAACCCCCCACATTCCCCTCCATCGCTCCTAGAACAAAGCCAGAGGGCTCTGTGCAGTGTCTGTGAGCACGTCCAGGCCAGACCAGGGCTGGAGCACGGGAAATCTGAGGGATCAGCAGCTCAGCCAGGGATTCAAGCAGTGCCTGGCTCAGATTTAGAGCGTGGCATCATTTTCCTACTTGGATCTGAGCCCCCTGCTCGTGGCTGTGAGAAAATCCTGAGAAGAGCAAATAATGAGCTGTGGAAGAGCTTCAGGACCTGCTGCCCACCAAACCCAAATTTCAGCACCCCACTCCTTCTCTACGCTTCCATGTAGACGTGAGAGGATTATGCATTTATCATTTGGTGTAATGCAGACTGAGTTTCTTTTTCTTTCTTTGCAAGCTCATGGGAAATTATTTCGGACAACGGGGCTACCATAATTCTGGAGAAAACCAACTTTTAAAATCCCTTTTGGCCTTTAAAATCATCCTTTAGCAAAAGGGGATTTTTATGTTCCTTGATGCCAGAAGTTCATACCTTAAACTTGCCAGTAGTTAAGCCTCTTAACAAAAAAAAATGGAAAAAAACCTTATAAATCAGAAAGGTTATTGGCATCAATATTCTAAATCACATTTAGAGACCTTATGAACTCAGTAAATTTTCCAACTGACTGAGCCAAACAACACATTTACATTTGATATTGAGAGGAAATACCGTGCTTATTTCAAAACGGTTCCTGTTTATAAAGATATTCTGAACGAGTCCTGAAGTGACTGAAGTGACAGCTCATTAAACCACAGTTAAACAGAACATATCACTAATATTCCAGGATTTCCTTCCCCTTTTGTTCAACTCAGGCCTGCAACAGAAAAGAGCCTTTCATTCTGATTCTTTCAGTTGTTGCAATAATCCCCTTGTTTATGAAGCATTACCAGCAGATTAACCCTAAGTGCCTTTGCATGGCCACAGGAACGGCGCTCAAGTGAAAGGGAGCGAACTCCCACTGCAGCACCGTCCCCACTGCCCAGGGTCCAGTGCTGGATGTGGACTTTTCCCCAGGATTTGGATGGTTCCTGCTCTGTGTGAATCACACTTGCACAGCTACAGCTCCGTGGGCAAAGCTTTAAATTATAGCAGCTCCTGTGCTGGAGAGACAGGGAGAAGTCGTATTTCTTATCTCCTTGATAAGGCTCTTCTGCTTTATTCCCTGAGCATCCTGGCCAAGATCAGTGCCAGCCTGGTGGAATTCATGATCTCATCACAGAAGCACCATGACACGCCAGCCCATTCCCTGTGGGACGCACATAAATCAGGTGGGGATGGTGAGAAGTATAAATACAGTGGTTTAACAAAGCTCGACTTACACAGGGGATTAAAAGTTCACTATTAATGCACAGTGCCCTCCCCTCAGGGCTGGGAAATCAAAGGCGAGTCATGAGCAACAACCAGAAGCCATTTGACCTGGGTATTATAAATGTTGTCCTCTAAAGCAGATTCCCAGGGAAGGGAAAGGCTCCCCAGGGAATGGGCACGGCCTTGGGGCTGCCAGAGCTCCAGGAGCCTTGGGACAACACTCCCAGGGATGCCCAAGGTGGGATTGTTGGGGTGTCTGCGCAGGGCCAGGAGCTGCACTGGATCATCCCTGTGGGTCCCTTCCAGCTCAGGACATTCTGTGATTCTATGAAAATAATGGGTATTTTAAAGAATTGATGCCTTCAGTTTTAACTTTTATATTTTTTTAAATTCTGTACTGCTTAGTGTGCAACTTTGAAGCTTCTTGTAGCCTGTTACTTTCTGCTCTCTCGTGCCTGTTAGACACAACAAAGCCTCTCCGGACTGCTCTGCAAGGACACCTGGACCATCCTGAGCCCAAGGGGTGTAAACCAAGGAGTCTCTGAAGGGGGGGTAGCTAAGGGGAATTACATCATTAAACTGGGGCTTTAATTGGAGAATTGACCCTGATATGCAAATGAACCAAACCTATAAAGGTGTGAAGAACTTGTGACCTGTCGTCCATCTCGGGGTCCATCTTGGCAATAACCTCTGGCTCCCCAGGGTGTACCTTGAAGGCCCTTCAAATAAATCCCTACTTTTGTTCCTTTACTCTGTCTGGTCTCTGTGTCTAGGAGGCCTGATAAGGCATCAGAATATGGAATAACCTGGGAGCAAACTCGCTGACACTTCACATCAGACAGCCACAGCCTAATTTAGAAATTTCTGGGCTTTAGCTTTGCAGGGTAGGAGGAGGGAAAAATCATTCTGCAACCAACTTCTCAGTTCATCTGTCTCCAGCCTTGAAAGAAATGCCATAATATGTCAGTCTCTTCATTGATTGGCACTTCACAAGTTGCACCAAACCCTCTGTCGAGCTCACTAACTTCATTATGGGAGCTGCCTAATTAGAGGCCGAACAGCCTGAGGCAGCTGATGGCACACAGAGGGGTGCAGGTCACCCAGGGACAAGGTGGGTAAGGGCCTGGTGCCATTAGGAAGTTTCTTTCTGGGAAGAAGAAAAAAGAAAAAGGAAAAAAAAGAGGGAAAAACCCTGATGATTTGACATGATGATTTTGAAATAATGTATTTATCAGGAATTTAGCCCAGCCTTCCCACAGAGCATATTTGTCCCAATTTATATTCAAAAGACTCATACAAATCCCAGAATGGTTTGGGTTGGAAGGGACATTAAAGATAATTTTTTAACCCCCTGCCAGGCACAGGGACACCTTCCACTACCCCAGCTTGTTCCAAGTGCTGTCCAACTTGGCCCTGGACACTTCCAGGGATCCCGGGGCACAGCTTCTCTGGACAAGCTGTACTGGTGCCCCATAATAAGAATCACTTTTTATCCATTGTTATAAAAAAGTGCAAAAGGCAAAGGCACAACTGTTTTTACAGCTTGGAGGCAGAAGACACTGGAGGCCTAAGTCCTATTCCAGATAAATTTTTTCCTATTTTTAACTAAATTTCACCTGGCTTGGGAAAACACCCTCCAACTTCACAGGCATTCAAAAAAAAAAACCCCAACAAAACCCAAACCACCAGTATCAACCCAGCTCCCAAAGCTTAAAAGCAGCAGCAAAAATCAACAGCAGGCAAACAAATCCTCAGCTTCAAACAGCTCTGCAACGCTCTTGGAACACCACGGGAGAGTTGTTAGAGAGGGGAAGGGCCCCAGTGCAGAAAGGGAAGGTGCTGGGGACCCTGTGGGAGGGCAGGCAGGGCTGGGCTGGCACACAGCCACATGGCACACAAGGCTGGCTGTCATTTAGGGAGAGGAACCCTCTCTGGTGCAGCCTGGCCCTGTTTAACATCCTTGTTAAGGGATGATGGAACATCGTGACAAGGACATGAAGTGACAAGACAAGGGGGAATGGCTTCAAACTGACAGGCTGAGATGGGATTTGGGGAGGAATTGTTCCCTGGGAGGGTGGGCAGGCCCTGGCACAGGGTGCCCAGAGAAGCTGTGGCTGCCCCTGGATCCCTGAAGTGCCCAAGGCCAGGCTGGAGAGGGCTTGGAGTAACTTGGGACAGTGGGAGGTGTCCCTGCCCATGGAATGGGTGATTTTTAAGCTCTCTTCCCACCCAAACTATGGTGGGATTCTCTGACTCAGAGGGCTCTGCCTCTCTCTGACCTGCAGCAGGAACACCAGGATCCCCACAGTATTATTTTAATCAATGCTGCTTTTCACTCATCTCTCAAGCAAAATTACAGCCTCGGTTTGTTCTTCCTGAGCTGACAACACTCTGAATCCTACAACTGGTGGAGTTACACTCACGCCTGTGCAAATACAAACACTCGACTCATCAGTGCTTTTTATTTGGAGTGACTAATCCCATTCATCTTTCCCATCTGCTGGTGGGTTTCTCTGAGGAGAAGAATGGATCCATCCCCCTCCCTAAGCAGGGCAGGGTGTGCTCCCAGCAGGGCTGCAGGAGCTGCCCACCACAAGGTGAGGGTGACAGCTGGCAGTGGGCACTGACAGTGCTGGGAACAGAGGGATTTGACAAACCCCATCAAGCGTCAGCCTCACAAGACAGACTGCATTCAGTTTGTGGAATTCAGTTATCAAACAGGAATAGGCTTCCAAAATGTATTTGCAGGAAGATAAATTATATCCATGGGGGACAACTGCCCGTACGAACCGATCACTCAGCCTAAAACCTTTGTAAAGACAAATCAATTTTCCATTTTAACCCCTCCCCATTGTCTCAGAACACCCAGAACGGTGCCGTCCTACAAGACCTCTCCGACTTTGCCATTTCAGAGGAAAATAATTCTTCAATACTTATCTGCTCCCACGACCACAAACCCAAATATTCTCTGCATTTCTGTGCAGGTTTATATCCTCAAGCAGCCTTATGACTACCCCATAAAGCACCACGAGCCCGGTTTATAACTCCTGCTGAAGTCAATGGCCACTCTTGCACAAATGCTAATGGCTCATTCCACGGATACTTCCTTGGAACACCACAGCAGCTGCAGGGAATGAAAAAAAATTGCTCCTGCTGGGGCTGATAGCACCATTCAGATAAAGAGGGGAAACTGCTGAGGTGGCTTTTTTGAGTTTGGTGCAAATGCTTTTTACGGGAAGAGAGAAGAGAAGGTTCCTTGAGGTCACTGCATCCCAGCTGCTGTTCCCAATACCTCCGATCCCTACAGCTTGGCTGAATCCTACCTGGGACAAGGAGCTTAAAAAGGGGGTTTTTTTCCCCTTTTTTTTGATGAATTAAATGTATTTCTGTGTGATGTTCCTGAGTTAAAAACAGCTTCACTACTCCAGCCCGAGCTGCTGGATGCTGCCACGGCTCAGAGCTCTGCGAGGAGGAGGAGGCTCCTTCCTTCTGCTCCCTGCACCTCCCACCCCTCCTTCCCCGCTGCTCTCCCCGACTGCTGCTCCAGCAGGAGCGAGGAAGAGGAGGAGTGGGGAGCAAAGGCCACGGCAGAATTCCTCCCTCCCCCCGGCTCTGCATCTTTATTTTAGATAAAGGGGAAAAAGCATCGGAAACTATAAAATAAGGAATATCCACATGCATGGTCTCTAATGAGAGGCAAAGTTTCCCTAATAGGGTTTTTTAAAGGGTTCAGAAATGGCACTTGAGGGCATGGTTTAGTGCTGGACATGGTTGATGTTGGACTTGATCATAAAGGTCTTTTCCAACATTAAAAATTTATGATTATCTGATATCTAATGCTTTTTTTCCCCTTCATCTCTTCAGTAAATCAACAGATAACAGAGTAACAGTTTTGTGCCCAGTAACATTTTTTTCAGAGTTCCTGACTTCCATTTCTGGAATTCTGGGTTTGTGGGGTTTTTTGTTTGGTTTTTTGTTTGTTTTCCTTTTAGGCCTTTTTCCGTAACCACAGGATTTGCAAGGCCAGAGTTGGATTTACCAACTCCAATTCGACCACTCTTAAAATCAGGGCATACCTCCATGGTTTTTGGAGTGTCAAAATTTTAGGTTTGCTTTTTTCCACTCTGGAAATCTGCTGCAAAGGTCCCACCAAGACTTTCCACCACTGCTTCAACTTTTTTATCATGATCAACTCACCAAAAACCTTTAAGGAATTTGGTAAAAGTGATTTCTTTCAACTTGATAATTCAAAATGTTTCGCAAGTAACAGCTAAGGAAGTTGGGAATTCAAATCTGAGGAAATAAATGTAAATTTAGGGGAAAACTTTGACTCATTTGGCTAAAATGACTGGAAAGGGAAGTGGGATCAGAAGGGAGACATTGCTCTGTTCTGGACAGGAATCTGAGAGTTGGAATATTAAGGTCATCCCCAAAAAAGGCAGAACACAATCTTTAACAAAATCAACAGGAAACCTGAGTGAGGACCAACCTACCTGAAATGCTACAGCAAAGAGAATTCTCTCCCTTTTTATACATTTTACCATTTTTTTAGAACTTGCTTTGGTCCTATTGCATTATACTAAATAAAAATACACCTCAAAGAATTACATCAGTGAGAGACGTCAGAAACCACTCCTCTGAACAGGCAAAGGCGCAGATTTTACTGGAATTCGAATGGAAAAGGTCTGAACTGCGTAACCAATAAAATGGTTTGGGTTTATTTAACCCCCAGGATGGGGCTATTAATGCCAGATCACTGCAGAATTTATTCTGTGCTCATCACTTCGGCTTTGGAACGATGAGCTGAGGTCAAAACCCGAAACAGCTCCTGGATGATATTCAGAACACTATTTGGTATTGATTGAAGTGCATTATACACCAAGAAACACGGGAAAAGAAATGTAAGGAAGTGCAGATATTCCCTCTCTGGTACTCATCCAAAACATTTCTTCTACCTGCTCAAAACTCACCACCCTGTGGTTTTGTTTTCACTATAAAGAAAGAGTGTGGATTATAATTCAAACGAAAAGATTTAATCTAATCTGTTTTCTCCTTTCTTCATAATCTGCACAGGGCAGAAGCCCAGCTGGTTTTTAAGCACTATTTTAACACTGAACTCACTGTATAAATCATAATTTACAGCTTTGCAGGATGCACAGTTGCTCTGGAACAGCAGTAGGGATACAGATGCTGATTCCCCCCAAATCTTTTTGGTGAAAAACTAAATAAAAATTTAATACTTCCAATAAAGGCCAACATTTGCATCTGAAAACCAGTCCCACTGCATTTGGGTTAAAAAGTGTAAATTTGAGGAAAAGCGAAGTCCTGGTGGGTGCTGCATTGATTTTCCTAAGGAATTAAATCATGGACACAAGCGGCACAATCATAATGAAGGGTCCTGAATAAACCACACATCTTTAAAGCCAAATATTTTAACAACTACAACAAGATTCCCTCCCCTAAGGAGAAATGACAGCACATGGAAAAATCAAGAAATTCTGTTTGGATTTTGTTTTCTCCCTGCTAGAGGTGGAAGCCACCGGCTGAGTACGAGCAACAGCCAAAGCTGTCACCTGCCACGAGTCACAATTACAGCAACAAAAGGATCAGGAGAAGCTTCCCTCGTTTTTGTCACCAGCGTGGCACGGATGGAGACAGGAGGTGACACTGAGGGACAAATGATGTGCTTTGAACTCCCAAAATACTCCCATTCCCTCCTTGTAAACGATGATTTTCTACTTGTGTTGTCACAACGCCTTCAAGTCAAGCCTGTGAAGCTCCACCTGTACAAGAACATGATGCTGTACGAAGTTTTTGCCAACAAAAACAGCAACTGCAAAAGCATCTGACTGCTAACAACAATAATCATCCTTAGAGGATCGACACCCAGCCAAGGAATCAGACCAAGTCATTCCTACCACGTACTGTGATTCACTTACAGTGAGCCTGGAAAAGCCAAAATAAAATGAAATTTAAAAAAAAAAAACACACCACAAACAAAAATCACCACACACACATTGAGAATATCTCAGAATATTTAGAAATTAAATAAGGAGGTTTGGAATTCTTCATCACATCTCCAACAAAGTCAATGGAAATTCTCCAGTGGTGACCCAGCCAGTGTTTTACATGAGAATGAGTAAAAATCCATCCCAGTACTGGGACTTGTGTCTCACACAAAATTTTCAGCTTGTCCCTGTTTCTGGTGAAACTTCCTCTGCTGCCTGCTCTGTGGGCTTCAGTGTGTATTTTAATAACTCATTAAAGTTAATTTTGATAAAGCATCGTAACATTGAGGCCCAAAAATCCCTTCTAAACGCTGCTATTAAAAAAAGAAAAAACCAAACAAACCCAAGATGTTCCTAATTTGGTTAGAAATGCAAAACTTTTGCAATTCCGTACCAGAAGTTATGAGAATATTCCCATTATTAATGGCCTCACTTGGATGTGGCACTGAGGACAGGGTTTAGTGCTGCACTTGGCAGGGTTAGGTTATGGTGGGACTCGATCTTAAGGATCCTGTCCAACCTAAATGATCCCATGAATCCCTGAAAATTATGTCAATGCATCTTGGCAGTCATCAGGGCAAAGAAAAGTCATCAGAAGTACCTCAAAGTGGGATAATTTGGAATAAAATACACCTCTTGCATTTCCCAAAACATTCAACAGCCTCCTCAAATCCCAAAGATTTGGTTTAAAAACGAAGATTCCCTTTCTTGCAGTTTGATACATTTTGTTTGCACTCTAAGAGAATGAAAAGCAACACATCCATAGGATATTTCCCTCCCTGAACACAACCAAATGTTTGTTTGTAGTAGGAACAGAGAAAGATTTCTGCATCCTTTCACCAACAAGGTGAAGTGAAAATATCAACACCCACTTGCAGGATTTTTCCTGGGCTTCAGAGTTCCCCTCAAAGTTCCTCATTTACTCAGATCTCTTGAGTAAAAACCTTGAAATCTTAGTTTTTTATTAATCACAGGTATCTGCCCAGACCTGAGACGTTTTGTTTTCTACATTTTAGCAGCTACAAAATGTGAGGGAGTCCAGTCAAATTCCAGTCTCCTGGAGACAACATCCTAAGAGGCTCAGTGCTGAAGCAAATCCCTCCTTCCCTCCACAGCCTGGACAGGGAAAAACACAGAATTCCACACGTGTGGTTCCACCCATCGCTGCAGAAAAGCAAATTCGGGCCAAGCAGAGCAGGTGCTGAAGACAGGAGAGAGGATTTCCTTCTCCATCCCTCACAACTCATCGCTTCCTCACGCCAGAGGAGGAAAAACTTCCCAACTTTCAGCACGAGGGCACTTGGGAAAGTTTTACGAGTTGTCAGCGTGACATTGACTTTTAAATCAATCCCTACATCCAATTAATTTGCTGCTTCAGATCTCGCAAATGAAACTTGAAAAAAGAGCAAATGGAAGGCAAATGATTCATGGTTTTGTTGTTATAAACATCCAAACAGTCAGAGATCCCAACAAAGTCAGGGAGTTCCAGTGCAGGAACTTTAAAGGAGAGTAAATCCCCATGCAGAGACATTACAACAGCTTTGATGTGCCTCAAATAATCTGTATTTTTCCTTACAAGTTTAAAAGGACGTGCTCTGGAGAACAGGCATCCTTTGACAAACAGCAATCTCCCCAAAATTTTGATTGGGGATGTATCTGTAATGCAAATTATGCTAACAATTTAATAGCTAAAACATTGCTATCATTGCCAGTGCCAGATAAGTGAAAATAATATTTATAATCGACGCTCACGCAGAGACAGAACTTATAAATATTCCAGTTAACTGGGCCGAGTCATCTTTTGTGACCATTAACCTCTGATTTTCAAATTAGTTCCAGATGGGTACGGCCTGACAACGATGTGAGGAAAATGCTGATGGAAATACCCGAATATAAAGCAGGGATTTACGGACCTGCTGGTGCACAGCCTCCCAGGACTCACTGAGATTTCCCACCCAGCTGGCATTTGGAATGCTGCCCTGGCCAGTGAGGGAAAACTCGTGGGAATACAACATTCCCACCTGCCTGCTTTGATTCTTTCCATTTATCACTGAGGAGCTGCTGGGAACTCTCAGAGCAGCACTGAAGCCCACAAGGTGCTCCCAGACACCACATCTGTAACCACAGGGGAGTTTGCATTAAAATACCGCCTTTTTCCCCTTTTTTCAGGTCCCAAAACAGGGCCGAACCCACCCCTTGGAGAGCATCCTGCAGGGAAAATCAGGTTTGCAGCCCTCTCTCTCCTGGATGAAGCCTCCAGGGGGAATTAAAGCACATTTTTCTATGACAAAGCGACCTCCCCAGGAGCACCAGTGAGCACAGACATTTCCCAGTGACCATCAGACTGCTCAGCTGGGGAGACAGGAAAGCCAGGGATGCACCTTGGAAATTAAAAGCAAGTTTGAAAATACAGTAAGAGCAGCTGACTGCTGTATCATATCAAATTATTTGAAATAAATAGAAGATATTCACAGCAGACACATTAGAACCTTACAGTGAGAGGGGGAGGAGAACGTGACAAGATTAATCCATTTATTTCCCGCTGCTTTAAGGCAGAGCTATTAATCTATTTTTCATGACACGGAGTCCAACTTAATAACTGCATTTTAAACAAATGAACTTCCTGTAATGTGTCACTAATAAACCATTTGTTTAACAAAACCTGATCCAATTTGGGGATTTTTTTTTTTTTTAACTTTTTTCCATGTGTACAGATCACAAGTTCGAATAACTAGAGTCCAGCAATTCCTAAATATCCCGATTAAATTCCAAGGATTTTCTTTAAAAGGCTTTTTTTTTTTTTTTTTTTTGCTGGGTTGAGCCCTGTTTGTGTATTTTCTCTGTTAATTTAAGAGCTCAAGCTCTCACCCTGGAATACCTGGAGTCACTTCCTCCCCTGGAAAATCTCACATCTACATTATTTTTCTCATTGAGGGAAACTGCCCTCATTTTCCAGCCCAGGAACGCACTGACGTATCCTCCCTTCAGGAGGCATTGGCACTGGACAGAGAGGAATTCAAAATGCAGCAAATGTCAGAAAAGCAGGGTCAGAGGGACAATAATCCACATATTTAAGGGTTACATTTTAATTTAACTTTAATTCTTCGAATCATGGAGTGGCCTGGGGTGGAAGGGATCTGAAAGGCCATTTAATTTCAACATCCCTGCCATGGGCAAGGACTCCTTCCACTGTCCCAGGCTGCTCCAACCTGGCCTTGGACACTGCCAGGGATCCAGGGGCAGCCACAGCTTCTCTGGGAATTCTATTCCAGGGCCTCTCCACCCTCCCAGGGAAGACTTTTTTTTTCCCCCCTAATGTCCCTAATTATATTCTCCACACAATAATTGTTCCTTATTAAGGTAAATCTTCAAGGCAGAGTGATTAAGAGAACCCTCCCAGTGACACCAGACGCAGTGGGAAATTAAGGCCATGTAACCATGTGCACACCTGCCTTTTATCCAGGTTATTAAGGAGTTAAATTTCTCCTGATTTGCCTGGAAGCTGAAGCAGAGGATTCCCCCACCTATGCTGTGAGCAGGGCAGGGACAACCACATCCTCCTTCCTTGGCTTGGCCCAAGGATCTCAGCTTGTTCTCTGCAGTATACGATACAAAATAATTCGTGCTAAAATTTTAAAGATTACAGCATTTTGCTGAGGCTGAGAAAAAGCACAAGCAGGTGACCACCAGAATTGTGCTGTTCAAGGGATTTCTGTCTGAATAAGCCCTGGCAAGGTACATTCCAATTGCATTCCACAGATAAGCATTTTGTGGGATTTCGTGGCATTTCCTCGTCTGGCAGAGCTCCAGGATGTGTGTGTATATACAGAAATACAGTTCCAGGATGTGTGTTCCGTGTATGTATATGCTACAATAATATACTTTCACCAGAAACCGATTCCAACAGCAAAAATCGACTACTGATTCCAGGAACTGTCGTCAGACGTGGTAAAAAAACCAGGAAAATTATATTGTTGTATTGAAAAGATAAAATCAACAAAGAAGGAAAAAAGTATAAAAAGACACCTCAGAGAAACCTCAGCGGTGAACAGGCGAGATTCGAACCGATAGAGGTCGGAACTCAGTTCACCCAGCGCCGATCGCCTGGCTCGGCGTTGCTTCTGCTGCGTGGCTCTTTCCGAATTTTATACTTCGATTATTAATAAATTCTCTTTAATCATAATATTGATTGGCTCGTTTATAACATTCTCCCAACAAAGAGGTGCAGGCCGTGAGCTCCCCGTTCCAAACCAGCCCCACGGAAGCGCCGCCTTTCCTCGCACGGCTTCGCGCTCTCCGAACGAAGCTGCAACATCAATTTTCCAATTTTCCGGTCTGCTGCCCCCCAAAAATTATGTTTGGTGGGACCTCAGCGAGCCAATTCACGCACACACACAAAACTCTCCTCGTCCCAGTAATGCATTGATCCACACTCTAAACTGAACACTTGGACAGCTTTGATTGTTTGACTCCTCAAGCCCCTTTTCAACTTCCTAAACTCCACCAGGGTTTAACCCCCGGCTTCTGCTCCCTCCCCAAGAAGTTTCATTTGCTGTTTCCACATTACATAATCCTCCTGTCGTTTTTAAATGCTGCTGAATATTTGCAATATTCAATCCTGCACCTCCTTCACGTGCCATTATCGACCCCCGCAATTTACACCCGGAATTACACCTGACAAATCAGGTTGGTTTCAAGCTTTTTATGGGAAGGAGAGATGTTGCCTCGGAAAAAAAGAGCAGTCTTCTTTCTTGTCACCCCGTTTGAATCTGCCAGATGCCAATTCTGATGAGTAAATCACAGCCGGTGTTTTATTCTGCACTTAGCATTTGGATTTAACACCAGCACCCCTTGAATTCTACAGGAACATCCCCATTTGAAGCAGTTGCTGACGCATTTCTATTTCCCACCTGTCAATTGAATGTTTTACTAGGACTGATTTTTCCCTATCAGCAGCTTGGATTGGGGTTTTTTTGGCAGAGCCAGCACATTCCACCTGGCTGCAAAAGCTGAAGAACAAATTCCACCTGCTTGTTTGGTTTGGCTTTTAAAGCAGCAGCATTTTCCTCTGCTCTCTGGCTTGTTCTCAGCTTAACACTTCCTCATCTCTCCTCTCATGAGAAATTCCCAGGTCTGAACTAATCCCTGGGCTTTCAGTGGTGAGATTACACTGGGGCTCTGCAGCTCCTGATCCAACATTTCTCAAACATCCCTTGCACTGGCAGAACAAATCCCGATGGAACTCCTCCTGCAGCCACCTCCTCCTCCTGTGCTCCAAGGAATACAGCAGAAAAATGAGGAACACGAAAAAGAGCAAGGTGCCTTTGTGTCAATGAAATCAAAACCTGCTGGGGTGCCAATTCATTCCTCAGCTTTCCCCAGCTCACCCTCTTCCATCAGCAGACAAAACCAAACACTCCATCCAATAGCCCATTCCCAGCTCATTTTCCTCAAAACCCATTTCCTTTGTCAGGAGACAAGAACGGGGCTCAGCACTGTGAAATTCTTTTGCAGAAGGACAAGGCCACCTCCACAAGGAAACTTCTTAGAAGAAGCAAAATGCAGAGTGTCTGTAAAGGGCTGACTTCCCACCAGAGACCCTCACCACTCAGAAATCCAAATTATTTTGATATAACAAAGATGAGATAAGCTGAACACTGCAAATTATGGTGCGTATCCACAGGAAAGGAGCTTTGCACATGGTCTAAACCCATGGCAACTACAGCCCACAAATACCAATAAAAAGCATTTGGGTTTCCCCTCCTCTCTCCTTGCTCCCCACTTCAGCATCATTCCAAAGGACTGATTTTTACCCAACTCTCCAGAGCTCCAGGTGTCTCTCTTGAACATTTCACAGCAGCAAAATTAAAGCAGGCAATGAAATTACTGCTCATTCCCTTCACTCGTGCCCACCTCCCAGTTCCCTGACATTTGCAATCCAGTCTCCTGTCCGCTTCCTCCTTTTTTCTCAGTCCAATGCTGTTTTAGAAGCAAGAAACTCCCTTCCCAAATTCCAGCCACTGTTCCACTCCTATCAGACAATTACTTCTAGAACTACTTCGTTTCTTCCATCATGATCCACCTTCAGTCAAAAAACCCTGTCTTTTATCCTAAACTCATTATCTAGCCAAGAAGTTCCACTCCTTCCCCTAATTATCAGCCATGTGGTTTAATTATCAGCCCCACAATCCCGGGATAATTCTGTAGCACTCAGGTAAAGCAGGTAGAGAACCTGGCATTTTTGGGGGTTTATTTTAAAAGGGTTTGGCTCCACTAGAAATGCCCAGTTCTGAATACATTACTGGATGTTTAGGGATTCACAGCTTCATAGAGAATCCTCTTCCTCAGCCTCTTGGTGCTGGAGCCTTCCCAGCCCAGACCTCAAGGTGGAAAGTTCAGCGTTCCTTGGAACATCCTTAACGTGCTCCTCTCTCACCTGCTGCATGCAGACCCCTCACCTTTCCTTGAACCCACTGCCCCCACCAAAATACTATAAAATGTCACCAATATTTCCATAATTTTGTGCTATTTTTCACTTTGGATCCCCTTTCCCATCATGATCTCCTCCTTTCTGTTCCAACTACTGCTAATTCATCCACCTTCGGAAACACAGATTTAGTGACTCCTTTTGATGCTCGCCTTTAAACAGACAGAAAATGAGCTTCTGAAGCAAAGTCCACCTGCTCTGAAGAAACACCACTCTATTTTTAAAGGTCTGACTCTTCCCTCTGCCAATTTGTCTATGGACATAAGACATAATCTCTTTTAAGCTCTCTCTTTGCTTGTATTCTGTAGCTTTATGTTTCCTGCCATCTGGCCTCCCAGTTCTCCTCCACCCCTGCCAGATTTCCACTCCTCTTCTGTACCTGGATGATGGGTTTGAATTAAAACTGCCATAAAACCTCTCAGCTGCACAAAAACAAACAGAAGCAAGGAGGGGAGAAAAGCCCTGGAAGGATTTTTGAGTGGCTCTGTTTGTTTGTTGGTTATTTTTTTCTAAATTAGGATTTTTGAGTGGCTCTGTTTGTTTGTTGGTTATTTTTTTCTAAATTAGGATTTTTGAGTGGCTCTGTTTGTTATTTTTTTCTACATTATCACCTGCACTTTGCTGCAAGTTGACTTTGATCATTCGATTCCTACAAAATATTCCCCTCACACACCTCTAACAAAACCCTTTGTGCTGCAGGTTGGTGGAATTTTTTGTTTGGTGGAATTTTTGGTTTTAAGGATTTAAGAGCAGCACTCTCTCATCCTTTAGCATTTCATCATTAAAACAGAGTGACCAATTCCACCATCCCTGATTTGCCATCCAATATCCACCCCATCCTTCTGAGGGATGGGCAGCAGCAGGGCTGGAACAGAATTAATTCACCTTAAAAAGTGGTTTGTCTTAAAAGAACCCCTCAGAGGACAGCAAAGAAGTTTCTGCTTCATAATGCTGAGTCAGCCACCAACATATTTTAACTTTTTTGCTAATTTTAGGATTTTTTTTTTAGAAAACTAACTTTAAACAAGATGATGAGCTTGCCTCAGAGTCTCAGGCTAAGTGAAGCTTTATGTCTCAAATCCTAAACTGAAGTTTCTTCTTTATTTCAGTATTTTGCTTGTCTTAACATCCATTTACTGAACATGAGAATGACAATAACAGGGAATCACTAAAAAAAAAAATCTACAGCTGCTTGTAGAAACAAACGGCAGAACTCCAAACAGAGTGGGAGGAGAGCTGCACTTCAGAGCTGTGTTCTTACACCATTTCTCCTTCTCAGACAAAAAAGTGCTTCTCCTCCTCAAACAGTCTTGGCTTTCTTATCTCCTCAAACAAACAAACAAACGACAACAACAGAGAGAAAGGAAAATAAAGCAGCCAGCTCGGAGCTCAGAAATAGCACTGACCCATTTCGTCAGCTCCATTAGAGATTTGTTACCATTTTTTTCTGCTATTTTTTTTTAAACCACTTTTGTTCATGTCTCCACCTCTTTTCTCACAAGACCCTGGCTGACCTGCAGACAGAGGCCCCCACAGACAAAAAGTTTTGCGTGTGTGTTCAAGATTTGGCTGGAACAACCCAAACCTACCCTAAATTTCTGCTTCTCCAGCAATTCGTCCTGACTAAAACTCTTCCAAACCACAGCACTCCATTCAAGCCCTTCAGATTATTTCCCACAGGAATTCTGCCCCTTGTTTTAACAGAATTGGTGCATTAAATCTCATCAATCATTAATATTCCTCCCTGAAATGTTCCTTCCATAAACATGATTAGAAAAAATACATAATATCTAAACACAGAAATCATCATTAAGACAACTGAAATTCGTGCTCTTTGTATGATATCTGATCATGGAAATGCTTTTTTCTCCAGGCATGAGTTGTCAGCTCTCTGAATATTATACCAGCAGCAGGCAAGGCTTGCAAAAGCTCTTTCCATGCATTTTTGGGAAGGATGGAAAATTGTGCCCTGCTGTGTCCATTGCCGAGCAGGCAGAAGTTCCTTGGGAGATGGATGAAGCTGCTTTGGCTCTCTCTGTATTCACTTTCCAACCTCCCTGTAAAGCATTCAAAGAACAAGCTGGATCTCCTGCCAGTTTTCCCATTCTATCAGAGAATAATTACTGTCAGAGAAAATGAAACCTTCCATGGTGAAACCTTGCAAAGCTGATGAATTGGGAGCTGCACCTTCTGCCCGTGAGGTGATTGTTCTTAGAATTAGCAATGTGACCTCCAACATCATCAACAGTGCTGGGAAGGACATTAAAAAGTATTAATGAAACAAAATACTCCTTGGCAATGTGGATGCAGCATCTCTCTGACAGGTAATTATCCCATTTTAAATGTAAATAATCTGCAGCGTGTATTTTCTAAGGAGAATGCTCCCTGGAATGATGCAAGAGGAGGTTTTCGAGAAGTCTTCTGCTCTCATCTCCTTTCCTGCAGAGCACCTCACTTTAATCCTTCAAATTGTTACCTCCCCCTTCCAAAAGCAAAGTCCCTTCTGCTTTTCTTGAAGATATCCTTGTCCTTTTGGAGGAAGGTGGAAGAATCTTCAAGATATGAAAGGCAGTTTGGCAACCACATAAATAACTCCCCCAGCCGCACGGCCGTCACTCTGCCCCTCCTGCTCGCCCACCCTCACTGTGCTCCCTGGGAAATGTATTCCCACGGAAAATCCAAAGCAAGAACTGAAGGCATTAGCATCGGACACAGGCAGGAGTGTTTCAGTGTCCACATTGTAGGAGCAGATTTTCCCCGAAGATGGACAATAAAGTCACGGAACCCGCGCAGATAAATCAGCGAGCGAGCCATGTCCGTTCCAAAGAGGCCTAAAACCCGCCCGAGCCACGGAGCCCTGGGATTTGCCAAACCTTCAACAGACCAGCCCTTGTCTTGCTCCGACAGAAAAACTCAAAGCTTTCAAGCTGGGATTCCATTGCTGCCTACTGATTCCACAGGGAAAAAGGCCTCTCATCCATCAGGCCACAGGCAGGAACCACAGAATCCTGGAATGGGTTGGGTTGGGAGGGACATTAAAGCTCATCCCATCCCAGCCCTGCCATGGCAGGGACACCTCCCACTGTCCCAGGATGCTCCAAGCCCTGTCCAGCCTGGCCTTGGACACTGCCAGGGATCCAGGGGAATCCACAACCCTTGCCAGGGTAATCGACTTCCAGGAAGCACAGACCTCATTTGGGCAGGTTTTCGCTCTTTTTCATTTTTCAACACCTTCATTATGGCAGTGGGGAAAAAAATCATCAAAAAATCTGTTGCATGCACACTTTGTCTCCTAAATCTGATGTTTTTGAACTAGATATGAGAGACACAGTCTCTCATTGACGCATTTTATTGCAAAAAATATTTTTACAGGAATTCTCTTCCGGAATGAGTTGTCAAACACTGCAGCTTCCACATCCCCACCCTCTCCTAAGAGTCAATGTCACTGTGGCTTTCAAAATCCTCTGCAAAGACCTGGATTTCTCTGCTTGCTCCTGTTGCTGAGGAAAGGATTTAGCCAGTAATAGAGGATAAGTGATTCAGGATTCAGGAGGGCTAAGGGGAGAGCTCTGTAGACCAGCACAAGCCCACAAATACCTCAGAGACATTTCTCAGGTCGGGACCCAGCCCTTGGCCTGGCTGGGGACTGGGATCACAGGGATATTGCCTCCAAGCGATTCAGAGAGTTGAAGAATGATTTGGGCTGGAAGGGACCTTAAAAATCACCCAGTGCCATGGGCAGGGCCACCTCCCACTGTCCCAGGCTGCCCCCAGCCCCAATGTCCAGCCTGGCCTTGGGCACTGCCAGGGATCCAGGGGCAGCCACAGCTGCTCTGGGAAATCCATCCCAGCCCCTCCCCACCCTCCCAGGGAACAATTCCTTCCCAATATCCCATCCAGCCCTGCCCTCTGGCTCTGGGAAGCCATTCCCTGTGTCCTGTCCCTCCAAGCCTCGTCCCAAGTCCCTCTCCAGCTCTCCTGGAGCCCTTTTAGGCAACCAAAGCTGAAAAGCGACCACACAGGGAAAGCCTTTCCAAAATCCTTTCACCATCGCGGATTTGTGCCATTATAAAACCAAGGATTCTTCGGTGCTTGGTATTTTTAAATCCATACTCCACAAGGGCCACAAACAAGGGAAAAACCCCTCATTTTGACATCTACCACTCAAGTGTGAAAGTGACCCTTAGCTTTAACAGTTTATTCAGGACCTATCCTGGTGTTTTTAATTAGCTAATGCCTCACTAAGATCTGCAGTCCCCAAAAGAACATAATAGTTCCATCAAACGGCTCTGTTTTAATTTCTCTGGTTTTAATGTAGCACACCAGCTCCCAGCCCACATCCCAACTGTAATTAGCATGGCTAATTACTGAAGCTGGATGAAGCATAGTTGCAGTTGCTATAATAAGTATATTTACTGTATCTCTAAGTACATTACTGATATTACAGAATTTATGATGAAGGCACAGTGAGGAAAACGCCAATGCCATTGAATACTCATGGGACTGGCAGGGAGGGGGAAAAAAAAAGGGATTTTTATGGAAATAACAGATCTCTCCAATGAATTAGGTGATTTCCATGATCCCAAGTGCTTATGAAATTTTTGTTACATAAAAATCTGTTCACTGGGGGGGAAAATAAGGGGGAGGAGGGAAAGAGAACACAAAAAACCTCCTCAAACAACCGTAAATCACTGCTTTAAAACAACTGACATAAAACAAGCTTTAAACCACATCCCAATATTATTTCCTTAAAGAGCGCCTATAAAGTTCAAAACCTATTAAAAATGGGCTTCACATCTTTGAGATTCGATAATAAATTCCAAAGATGTGAAATCCCTTTTTAATGGGCTTTGGATATTAACAGTAACATTTCCCTACAGGAAGATTAGAGCTGAATTTACAGATCTCCAGCGATTTCAGAGCGAGTCAAGCAGGCAAAACTCTCCTCACCCTGATCTGCACGAGGGATAAAGACACTGAACTCTCTAAGTTTGTCTTTCATTGATAAATATTAATTCCTGTCAAAGATCACCTCCATAAATAGAGGGATATTCCCTCTTTGCAGTTGGATCATGCTCTCCTGAGAGAAGCAAATGTAGCCATGTAGGTTAAGTGAAAAAACCCCAAAATCAAAAGTTCAGCAGGTGGTGCTACAATATCTCCGACATCTTCCCATGATGTTCACAAAGCACATTGAATAAAAACTTGGTTTTATTTAAAATACTGAGCAATTTAAACACATAATCTTGGCAAGGAGCACGAGCTCACCCATCAGTGTTTGGTGAAAATAAAATCTAGGGTTTATGGGAGAATCCTTGGGTTTATTGGAGAATCCTTGGGTTACGTGCATGGAAATAACTGCAGGAACAAGCCTGAAAATTGTGGCATTTAGGGTTAAGAAGTTAAGCTTAATTAACATTAAGTTTTTCAAGGTGTCAGGAGTGCAAGATTTACTAATTTGCTCATCTGGAGCGCCAAGGAATAGTTCCATCTGATAAACCATTATCAAACTCATTATCAAAGCTGAAATGAAAATTGCTGTAGAAATGTTAACTAAATACAAGTTCTGACACTGTTAAAGGAAAATATTCATCAAATGCAAATATATAAAAGTTTCGTGTAAAGGAAACAGAATGACTGAAGAACTGAAGCACCACATGCAGAAATTCTTACAATTAATCTCTTGTAACTATTAGAAGTGTCTAATCCATCCCCAGAGTCTGTCAGGACATTTGCTCCAACTCCAGTTGCTATTTTGCCATGAATTTTTAATGAGGAAATCCATCCCTCCACTCCATTTGCTTGGGGGATCCCCATGGATTCCCAGGAATTTCACCACTGAGTGACAGTTCTGGGGGCACGAAATGCTCCCAGCTAACGCAGCGTAACTACACCAGCTTTACTCCTAGAGTAAAGTGTGAGGTGTCCCTGACATCAGCCTTATCCTGGCACAGCTGCTGAACCTGAAAATTCCGTGGATATCTGGGATCCTACAATGTTATCTCATTTGCTCCCTGGGAAAAGCCCAGATCTGTTGTTGCCAACGAGTGTTAACCCTTGCAGTAACTGAAAACTAACACATCCACAATTCTGGTGTTATTTACCCACAAACCCAGCAAAAAGTGGCACTGGGGAGGGTGGGAATGAAATACAACTCCTGTGACTGCCATGGATATCCAGGCTGGATGTGTTTTCCATTATTCATGAATGCTCTGTGTGGCAGGCTGAAGGTGTTCCTGCAAGAGTACCGCTGGTTCAGGAGGATAAATCCCTGTCCAGGGGCTGGGGAATCAAACAACACCTTCATGAGGGCCAGAAGAGCAAAGAGGGGCTCTCTCAGCCCTGGAAGTGTCCAAGGCCAGGATGGATGGGGCTTGGAGCAACCTGGGAGAGTGGGAGGTGTCCCTGCCCATGGCAGGGGTGGGATGGGATGAGCTTTAAGGTCCCTTCCAACCCAAACCACTGTGGGATTCTGTGAAAGCTGGTTCAAAGTAAATCTCAAAGATAGAAAAGACAAAAATGAAAGAAAACCACAAAAAAACCAAAACACCAAAAAAACCCAAAACCAAACAAAACAACCGAACAAAAAAAAAAAAAAAATCAAGAACCCAACTAAAACCAAACCACTATAAAAACCCAACCAACCAAAACAAAAATCAGTTCCTATCTACAGTTCTACTTCGTGTTCTCTTACTCTGCTTCTGCCAAGGCACCATTCCCAGAGGATTTCATCACTTTGTACAGAACAGCGCCATGCCTTGTATTAAACACCAAGCAGCACTTCTCACCCCACCCAGTACAAAGCATTTACTACATCTTTGCTCCACAGAGCAATGGAATACTCTAAGGAGATTTTTCCAGAGCTGCACACAGAGCTCCTTCCCAGCTCTCATCCCATTAAGGGCTCACTGAACCATTAATCCACACTGCAAACTGCCCTTCCTACAGGGGCTGGCTCCTTCCCTCTTTTCCGCACTCCACTGGTCAGTTCTTTTCCTAGAAACCTTGAGATGCCTGGGTCAGAACTTACTCAATGCAGGAGCATTCACTACCAAATCTGTCTTTGATGACTCTCTTGTAAGAGTCCAATAATCTCCCTGAGAGTGTCTGATATCCTGATTTATTTTCCCCTCTGCCTGGAGCAAGAAGCTTTTTTCCATCCCAAAGCTTTGCTTGTCACACATTTCCCTGATCCCAGAGCCCGGCCAGTGTCAGCCCTGCTGTCAGGACACTGCAGCAGTAGCACCTTTACATTCAGATTGTGCTCACTGCTGAGCTAAAGGTGTGAGCTTCTGATAAGAGCAATCTCTGAACTAAAGCTCCAAATACCAACCTGGACTCCCCTCCCCTGTCTCAGATGGCAGATGAAGACAAACTGAATAAAACAGGCTTTTCTTGCAGTCACTGCCTTCATGCTTTGGGCATCTGCATGAAAACTCTACCAAAGTTATTTTTTGCAAGAACTGGGACTTTTTCACAGAATCACCAGGTTGGAAGAGACCTTCAAGATCATTGAGTCCAACCCATGCCCCAACACCTCAACTAAACTAAACCACAGCACCGAGCACCACATCCAATCTCTTTTTAAACACGTCCAGGGATGGTGATTCCACCACCTCCCCGGGTAGACCATTCCAATATTTTATCATTCTTTCTGTAAAAAACTTTCTCCTAATATCCAACCTATATTTTCCTTGGCACAGCTTAAGACTGTGTCCTCTTGTTCTTTTTCCCTATTAAGAACTTCTTCTGAACAAGCACTCTATACTGGCAGGGCAGCAAAATCAAAATTTATCTCAATTGTCCCCACCCTGCATGATTTTGGAATTTAGAATCATAAAACATGGCACAAAACCATGTTTGCACCAAACCACGACCTCCAAGAAGATACAAAGCCCAAAACTGTATTGCAGAAACACTGAAGCACACGGAATAAATACACTGCTTTCACAAAGATCTTCTTTACATTTAACAACAAAGCATTTCTCTCACTCCTTGCCCTTATAAACAGACTCTCTCCATGTTTCTTGGTGGCTTCCTTCAGGTACTTCCCAGTATTTTCTTTTTTAGGTTATGATTACTTTTACCTTCGTGGCACATCACAGGCTGGGACATTTTTATTTCGTATGGCTTGGACAGTTCATCCCAGTCCCACGAGCTCTGTGGAAGGTGCAGAGCACAGCCAACATTTTGCTCTGGCATTTCTTCCCTACGTTCTCCAGATCCAACAGGAACCAGTCCCTGGAATTCTCAGCCCCACAGAGGGTAGGGTGTGATCACTGACCCTCTGCTGATCCTCCTGCCAGAGCTCAGCTCCTGTGCATCCTGTGCTCAGGAAATTCCCCCTGTGCGCTGCATTCCCAGCCCCTCAGCTGCTCCCCTGCCTCCCACCACAAAGCTCACATCAGCAGGAATAAGGAACAAGGCATGAAAAAAAACAAAAACCAAAAAAAACAAACCACCTTCTGCTGATCCATTTGCACAGGATAAAAATGCCTCTCGTTTTGCCAGCATCATTTTTTTTTCCCTGATCAGACAAGTTACATCCTATTCCAGCTGGCAGAAGGAGGCCTCACCTTTTCATGATTTCTAAAATAAACCCCAGCGTGAGCAGCTGACAGTGTGAATTTCAAAGCAACAGCAAACACTGCCAGCACTTAAACCTCACTATTCTTGAAAATCACCCATTTGTTTGGTGGAAGCAAATGCAAGCAGATTTGCCAGCTGTGTAATTCCACGGAGTTTTCATGTCCATTGGGGATTTTTTTAAGTTGTTTTAGTCATGAAAGCCAGGCTTGAGTTGTTATGGAGCCTGCCCAGGTCAAAGAGAATTTCTGCAATGACTTCAATAGGCAGTGGATTAGACTCCACGTGGGATGCTAATTAACTGAGCCTGATGAACAGCAGCGCTGCACTCGAACCTGATCTTGAGCTGGTGTTGGCACTTCAGCGGGCACTTCTTCAGTGAGAAGAGCAGCTGCTGGAGAGGGCAAAAATCAAAGAGCAATTTCCTCCACAATACAACTCATCAGAGGAAAAAAAAAACAAACTGGAAGAGATCAGCTTTCCCTGAATTCATTGAGCCTCCACTGCAACAGGCACAGGAGAGGTGATTGAGAAATTAAGCTCTGGATCCACACACCTATGAACATTTGTTGCCCTAAAACTCCTACAGCTTCCTGGGAAATATGGATATTAGCATCTCTGATTGGGAGGACTCTACATTTAAACTGCAGCTCCATTAATTTAATGCTATAAACCACTTTTTCACTTTAGGCATGCAACTGACTTAGATTTGGCAAATAATTTAAGCTGCCAAAGGCTTTTTTTTTCTAACAATCAGCATTCCAGGCAGCATCTGAGGAGCTGCTCATCCCACCACACTGTCAGGTTCCAATCTGGCAGAGGTCTATAAACGGCCCTGTGTGCAGGATGAGTAATTTCCCTGACTCACAGGGGTGGCTCAGACAATATTGCTAAGCAGATGCACAGATTTGGGGCCTGCAAACACACATGTCCCTCTGACAGCTCCGAGACACCCAGAGCCTGTTCACATCTCACAGCTTGAGTGGCTCCAGTCTGCCCTTAAGACATGCAGGGGAAACTTTGCCAAAACCACTGGAATTCAGGAGGAAAACGCACACCTGGGATCCAGCTGGGTGAAGGGGTGAGGGACATACCTGGAATACACACACTCCCTGGGCAGAGCGAGCCCATCATGGCCCTTTCTGCTGCTCTGTCACACTCCTTCCCTGACTAAAACCACCAGGATTTGATAAAAAGCCCCCAAGATAACCAGCATTCTCCCTCCATCTCCCTGGTGGGGCTGCATCAGGGATGGGTTTTCACCGGGAGAAGCAGAGTTGTGCCTGGGCGTTGCTGTCACTCCCTACCCTTGGCTGCCTCTTCTTTTCACAGACCTCTCTTCTTCCCTTGGAATTCATGCTCAGCCTCTCCTGCTCATTTCCACTTCCCTCTTCCCTTATGAAAAACATTTCCAAAATAAACCACACCAGTCTAAGTGCTGAGCCTTAAACTGAAGGAGGGAAGGTTTAGACTAGATTTTGGGAAGAAATTCTTCTGGCACAGGGTGCCCAGAGCAGCTGTGGCTGCCCCTGGATCCCTGGCAGTGTCCAAGGCCAGGCTGGACATTGGGGCTTGGAGACCCTGGGACAGTGGAAGGTGTCCCTGCCCATGGGATGGGGTGGCACTGGATGGGCTTTAAGATCCCTTCCAACCCAAATCACTCTCTGGTTCTAAGTGTGCCCTGGACACCTGCTAATTTCATCTATAACAGAGAATAAAACTGTAAACTTAATTAATATTATTTGGGGGAGTATCCTTTTTACTTAACCTCTTCAAATCTCCTCTTTCCCAAGGAGCTGATGCAGCAAACACGTCCCATAAAAAACCTTTTACCTCCTGAGCTTGTGTAACACCACCCAAATAAAACATGACAGGAACAGTTCATTAACCCACCCAATGCTAATAACCACTTCTAAAGAACACCTTTCTGTACTATCTGGTTCATCAGTTGTAGTCATGAGTCATAATTCTGGAATTGTGGAAGTTATTCCCATTTTTTTTTCTGGAAGATCTAAAGTTCAAGTTATTTGTAAAAGGAACTGAACAGAAATAATGAGTGATTAATAGAAAGTCTGTGAGGGAAGCAAACAGCACAAAATAGACCTCTCCCCATGCCTGTGGATTCAAATTCTGACTTCATTTGCTTCACTGAGAGGCTCTCATAATAAACAGCAAACAGCCAAGTTCACTTGGAAGGAGAATTTCAATATATGTGTTTGCTGAAGAGTGTAATCACATCAGAGGCTGAACTGCACGAGAAGGAATATTTCTGTGGGTCACAGACCATTCTGCAGCTGTGTGACTCCACATAAATTCAGTTTATGAAACACCTCCCATGGGGCTGGAGCAGCCAGGCTCTGACGAGGACTCCGAGAACACGGAGAGTCCATAACCCTGAGGGCACTGGATACAAACCTGCAGAGATACAGCACGTTCTGATAAGCTCAGGAAATCCTTCATGGCCAGCAGAACCCTTATCTTTCTCTTTCTGATTGGGAATGGTTACAGTAACCACATAATCTGTGTTGGACTTGTTAAAAATACTAGGAAAAAAATCTCAGAGTGACCATCTTGACTTTTGCCTTACCCATGAAAGAGTTAATTCCTCCAGCCCACAACAGAAGAGCTTGCAATGAGACAGAACTGAGCTAAAGAAAACCCCTCCAATCTAGATGGTAAAATGAAGCCCCTGATTACACAATTACAATTTCAAAGCATCACACATCTTCCCCATCCCTGGAAGTGTCCAAGGCCACGTTGCAAGGGGCTTGGAGCAGCCTGGGATAGTGGAAGGTGTGGGGTGGAATGAGATGAGCTTTAAGCTCCCTCCCAACCCAAACAAGTCAGTGATTCTCTGCTCTCCCTACCATAAGAATTTGTAGCATTTAAACCCCAGTTTCCACCTCCTCGTTAACGGTGACGTTCCCCCACCTTGGAAGAGAAGGGTTAAACCCGGAGCACAGGCTGCAGGTTTGGAAGGGAGCACTGCCTGCTGCAGGGAGGCCAGGGAAAGCACACAGTTCATTAAATAATGTGAGTAGTAATGAGGGTTTACACAAATCAAACAGGGGGTTAGGTAATTGTGATGTTGCTCTGCACTAAACCACCTGTCAGGGAGCACTTCCAGCCGAAGACTCAATCTGCTGCAGAGCCTCCAGATGATTTCTAATTAGTGTAAACTTCAGCTGTGCCACGGAACCAAGGAACTGAAAAGGGATCTGGGGTGGTTTTTTTTTTTTTCGTAGATTCTTGCACTCTCTTCCTCCTCTCAGCATTGTGAAAATGTTTTGGGTTTTTTTTTTTTTGCAAGAGGCTTTGAAGCAAGCTCCTTTAGCAGGAGTGCTAAGGGAAGCCTACCACACTGCTCTGAGGGAAATGACAGCTTTGCATGGAAACAGGGAAAGGAAAGCCCAGCTCTGAAAAAAGAAGAGTCCTAAAAAGACCCCAGTTTGTCACGAAATGGAATCCAGAAAAGGTTAAGGCAGCACACACCTCTGCAGCAGCACAGAAGGACTGCAGGCCAACAAACACCACTCACGGATTTGGGGGGTTTTGTTTTAAAATCAAACACGTTTTCAATGCTTATCACAGATAGTGACGGATGCTGTAATAACAGGACAGCTCAAAAATCACCATTTCCATGCCCCCTAAAAAACCAAGCTATTCCGGGGTGCAAAGCTGAGTAACTCAGGGTGGTCCTGATGAAAGATGCCCCCAGGAGCTGCAGCTCTACCAACAGCTCATTTCCCAGCAGCAGCCCCACAGCTCTTCAGGAGCCAACTGGTCAATGAAACCTGGGCTATAGCCTCCAAATTTGGTATTCCTTTATTTTTTCGTGAAGTAATTACAGGAGTCTGGGTCACCCCTGTGTACTGAAAATTAATACCTCACTCCCCCAAATCTATTTAAGACATTAACCAACAGCAACAAGAAACCAAAAGGGCAAAATGAGTTGAGCAGATGGAGTAAGAAGGTCCAACGGATCACAGCACAGAAAATGGCTTTTGCCCACGATTCCAAGGGCCACAGAAGGCACATTCAAACAAGGAATGGTTTCTAACTAGGAAGCCTCAGGTCCCACAGACTGCCCAGGGAAGTGGTGGAATCACCACCCTGGAAATGTTCAAAAACTGAGTGGATGTGGCACTTGAGGACATGGCTTAATGGTGACCGTGGTGGTGCTGGGCTGATGGTTGGATGTGATGACCTCAGATCTTTTCCAACCTTAACAATTCTATGAATCTCTGGAGACCGAAAACTTTTTTTCAATTAAAAAAATGCACAGAGACAATATTCCTTGCCTTGAAGCTTGGAGGAGAGACTTAAAACACTGGATAGAGCTTAATTTTTTTTTTTTTAGTAGCTGAAAATATCCCTAGAAATACAAATAAAACAGAATCCTCCCTGCCCATTCATCCATGCCCGAAGCCAACTGAGCCTGTGTGCTGTGCTGCTGAAGCATCCCTAACACTTCTGCTGCACTCCTTTCTTCCTTATTAAGAATAAAATAATAATAAAAAAAGGATTAACAACCAGGCTCGAGAACAGCTGTTCTAATCAAACTTCTGGCCACAATAAAAACGTGAAACAGCACAAGTCTCTCAAGAAGCCTCAATATGTCAAGTGTACTTCCCTGCCACTGTTAAAGAAGGTTAGCATGAATTTCAGAGTTTGAGTTTAATCAGTGGGGCAAGGAAAATCATTCTCCTCCCAGAGTTACCCATTTCAGCAGGAAATCACTTGACAGAACAACAATCAGATGCCATCTGATACTGGGTTATTCAAGTAATACTCTTCCTAATTATTAAAAACCCAGATTCTTTAAATCTGTGTGACCTGCCTCACCCCGGAGCACACAGAGCCCAAGCAGCAGCAGGTACCAAACTGTGGCACCCCAAAAGCTGCCCGAGATGCTCTCCCTCCCTGGAAGGAATCAGGATCAAACTGTGGCACCCCAAAAGCTGCCCAAGATGCTCTCCCTCCCTGGAAGGAATCAGGATCAAACTGTGGCACCCCAAAAGCTGCCTGAGACGCTCTCCCTCCCTGGAAGGCAATCAGGATCAAACTGTGGCACCCCAAAAGCTGCCTGAGATGATCTCCCTCCCTGGAAGGAATCAGGATCAAACTGTGGCACCCCAAAAGCTGCCTGAGATGATCTCCCTCCCTGGAAGGAATCAGGATCAAACTGTGGCACCCCAAAAGCTGCCCGAGATGCTCTCCCTCCCTGGAAGGAATCAGGATCAAACTGTGGCACCCCAAAAGCTGCCTGAGATGATCTCCCTCCCTGGAAGGAATCAGGATGTGTGTGTGTGCTCCGAGCTCCCCTGGAATGATTGGTTGGATTCATTAACTCGAGCTGCACTGAGAGGATCTCTCACTCAATTAATCTCCAGGCATGGGCACAGCACTTGTGAATCATCTTGCCATTTCTCACTGCTTGGCCACCTATAATTTCGTGCTCCACGCCTGCTCAGAGAAGTGAGAGGGGTGATGAATTGCAGCAGCTCTCATTATGGCTATTTTGGCATTCTCCTGACATCCTACAACAGGGGCTTTCTAATTAAAGCTCAGGAGAGTGAAGCTTCTCTGGTACCAATAGATGTTGTGTGCTCTGCTGAGTGGGTAAATCTGCTCCAAGTGAAGTTTGAAGCTGCCTTTCCCAGAAAACAGACTGCTAAATTGTTTTAATAGGTCAGCGTGGAAGTTCCCACATCCCCAGACACCTCGCTGGGAGGATCTGACCAGGTTTTGAATCGGGTTCTCACCCACCCACCAGGAAATAAAAAGGGAACACCTGTGCTGCACAGAAAAGGCGACAGCAGCCAGTGGAGGCTGATCTCTGGTTCTTTAGGAGTGAGAGCTGTAATCAGGAGCCCAGTGAGAAGGACAGCCCCAGCTCCTGACTCTGCAGAAGCTGTCCCAGACATCAGCTGGAATCGTGTCAGGCTCCTTCCCCCACGTTCCAGCAGCTCTCCTCGGTCAGGAGGCCGATTTATTCCCAAAGATCGGGGCAGGAAAGGGAAGTTCAGTACAGATGTGAACAACACAGTAAGTACAAAACACCCATTCCAACAGACCTACCTGTATTTCAAGAAATTAAGAACAAAATGCTAGTCCCACCCTCACCCTCCTCTTATTTTTCTCCATGAAGCTGGAAACAAATTAATTAGGAAGTTTGGGATATTTTTCCTTTTTCTCAAGCCAGGTGCTGATCTGCTTTACTCAAGTTTGACTTCAGAACATGAGAACTGCCACAGAAGGATCAGTCCACAAGCCCTCATTAAAAGCCTCTACATCATCCCACAAAAAAAAAAAAAATCCCACAATCTGTAATTTAAAAAAACCTCTTCTGTGATTATTTTCAGGCTGCTGACTGATATCATCCATGCAATTATCCATACAATACAATCTCACTTCTTGCAAACAATTCTGATTTTGCTAGTGGCCCTTTATTAAAAAAATCCACAATTAAAACCACAACCACACAAATGATGTACAGCACACCCAAATTACAGCTGTGCTAATGAGTTACAGCTACTGGAATTAGTTCAAGGAGGTCTGGAGTTCCTGGAACAAACCAGTTGTGCTCAGTCTTTATCTCCCATTTCACTCCCAACAAGGTATCATAGTCCAACTACGTACAAGTAGGAGTAGAAACACAAATATTAGAAAAGGAGAACAGTAGAAATAAAGATGACAGTTGCTAATCTCTTCAAGAAAGCTTTTAAATGGGCTCTTACAAGAAATTATTCCACCTACCACATAAAGCAGCACAAGCTCGACTATAAGAAGCAGCTGAGGATGAATTTTAATCATTTTCAACCTGGGTAATTATTACAGAAAATGACTTACAAGCTTCATCAATTAATCAACCCAAACAGCAGCTTGCACTGTTCAGCTGTTCCCAGGCAATACTCCTGTTTTTTCTGGGAAGGCCAGAACGGGCAGGAGCACCAGGAGCTGACATCCAGTGCACAGCTTTGGGGGTGATGGCACTGTCCAGGACCAGAGGCAATCCTGGTTTGGGGGTACCAGAACAGCTTTGGGAACGTTCCTGTGCACATCCCAGCTTCCCCAGGTGGCTCCATGAATCCCATCCCTAAATAATGCTGGCATTTTGGGGCCAGGATATTGCCACAAAGCCAGCAGGACAGAGACACAGCTGGGACAGCTCTCAGCCCCTCCACCCCTGCACACAGGGCAGTTTCTAGATGTGAGTAAGGTTTCCTCGCTGCAGGAGCCAACTTTTTCCCCTCAGCCACAGATCAGGGAAAGTCTACAATCCTTGGATATGGTTTCTCAGATTCCCCATCACATTGTCAGCGGGAGGAGGAATGAGCCAAACCACAGCTTGACAACAACAGCTGGAAACTGAGGTTGTGTTAAAACACTGGTACCAGCACCAGTTTAGTCAAGGATGAGCCAGATGCAGAGCCCAGCTCCTCCCCTGGCACAAACCCTCCCCAAAACCACTGCTTTCCAACCCTGCATCTCCACACCTCCTTTCTTTGGGGGCTGGGAGGATTTCGACTGTAATTTTGCCAGCATCAGCCCACATGTGAGGAAGATTTCTGCTTTGCAGAAGACAACAATAAGCAGGAGTGACATTATTCTTTTCCCACATTTCAAGCTGCCAAATTACACAGGAAACACTGCTACAACATCACAAGGTAAGAAAATGGTATTTAAAATGATTCAACAGGTTGTACCACCAACTCTTTGCTGAGGGAGATACTTCCCAGCACAAAGATTAAAACCTCCTCTGGTTCTGGTAAACTTAGTGTGTCTTTATCCTTTGTATTCTCCATTGCCAGTGCCAAGGAAAAATAATAACCTCTACAGCATATCATGATCTCCAGCATCTGCAGTACTTCATCTACACACCGAAACCAGCACAAGATAAAGGAAACTTCTGTCAGATTTTCTGTACTTAGGAAAAGCTGGCAGAGATGGAGGAACAAGGGTAAAAGGATATAAAACTTTCAAACTCAGAGAGGCCCAAGATGATACCAGGATCAAAAGTTACCATCATTTTTCTTTAAGACAACATCTCGAGCACCCGTGGAGAGGACAAAGAAAGAGGAGGCACCTTGTTCCTTATCCAACATCTCAAACTCTCCACTGTGGAAATAAAACACACCCTGGCCCATCCTGCCTCAGAAATGCAGCTTGCTAAGGCTCCAAAGACAGACAGCACAAGGAAGAGACTCTTTCCAGAGAGTGATAAAGGGATAAGAATGAGGAGAATCACAAAGATCCCCGTGGTCCTTTTCCTTTCTGCTGCCAAACCTGTGCAGAGGGAGAGAGAAAATGCGCAACATCCACTGGGAGACAGGGGGAAAGGAAGGGCAGGGAAGCAGGGAATGTGAGGATGAGGAGTCCTCCTGAAGCCCTGACGAAGTTAGAGGGCAAAACTTCAGCAGAAAGACAAACGTGTTGCTCAACTGATTAAAAACATAACCAACAAGGGGGGAAAAACCCCAATATTTTCTGTAACCACAAGCCAAGCCCCTGTTTCCTCCACAGGAACAAGAAATCAGAGCTTCTCAACACTGATACACAGGGGAGGAGTAATGTACATTTTTTAAATCTCAGTCGCAAATGAAAGCGCATTTTGTGCCTGAAAATGAGGTTATTCATCAGGCTTTTTTTTTTTTTTTTGCTCAAAACCTGCATACATTAAATAACAACACATTCTACTCCACAGCAGGTAGCAATTATCTAGTTAGTGCCTACCCAAACTGAACCTCCAACTTTGAAGGCAGAGTTGACATCTATTGTGCTTTTTTCTAACATCCAGCACAGAACTGAACCCTTGGAAAGAAGGATTTTGTTTCCCAGGTGGCAATAAAATCCGAGTTCAGGTCAGAGCTGCCACAAAACCAACACACCATATTTAAGTGTCAGATCTGGGAAGGAACCATAAGAAATATCGAACAACTTGCACACAGATGAGCAAATTCTTCAGCCTTTTAGCTCTTGCGATAAAGACTTCTGCACAGATTTTCTTCTCCCCAGCCAGGAAGCCAAAATTTAACTAATTTCTTATCTTTTGGTTGAACTAAAATCGATCTTGAATGTTTAGGTGAGAAGAAGAAACAATCATGTTACCAACATGGCATAAACATGAGCCTACAGATGAAGTTCCCACTCACATGATCAACAGGTTTCTCTCCGGCAATTTAAGAGGAATTTAGTGACAAGCCTCGATTTTTTCTCTCTCCTCACTTTTTCCCCCTAAATTCTTGCCCTGCTGGTGATAAGCAAGAGAAATCAGAGTATACGAAAAGCATGTAGAAAACATTATTTGGGAAAAAATAAAGGTATATATTCAGCTACTGAAAATAAGAACTACCATCAACACAATTTCTTTTTTTCTAGTACACGATCCCTCCAATATTTGCTTTGCCAAACACCATTTGTCCAGGACCTAATTTTGCTGCTATATTAATTTATTTCACTGTATTCAATGGTCACAATTTGTAAGTTCTGTACCAACTGACTTGCCAGGCTTTTTTTTTTCTTCTACCTCTTATAGAAACATACTCACTGTTTAAAAATGTGCGTGGCAGAACACACAAAAAAAAAAAACACCCCAAAGCAAAACATTCAGTGCTTAAAAAACAACCTCAAAGTCCAACCCTGTTTTGCCCAGTTAGTTAATTGGCTCAGAATTAAGGCAATTCATTAGGAGCAACAGATTTTCACACTCCATTTGAGATGCTGGGTTCCTTCCTCCACAAAGACCTCCTCACACAACATTTGTTAATAAAAACCATTTCTGCAAACAAAACCATCAAATGGCAAAAATCTGAACATGGGAACTGTTTGTGGCTCGTAAGATTTTTGCTGTAGCACAATCCATCACACACCACCGGGAGCAAGAGGGGTTTTTTTAAGTGATCAGCGGTGAGAAGATTTGCAAAGCCCTGCATCAATTCTCAAGTGTTTTGGGCACATTGTTGTGGCCTCCTCACCACTCCACTTTTACCTTTCCTGCTCCCCGTTGGTCTCCAAGCAGCGAATTTGCACTCCAAGACTTTCTCAGTGCCTCTCTTCAACCTCAAACACAGTTCAGGCTGCAGATCTCAGCCTGCCTTCCCAGGCTCAGGATTTAATTCCATGAACTCCTTCAGCTGCCTTCCGCAGAGCAAGAGGCAGCCCCGGGCGTCTTCTGTCGGAATACGGAAGCCAAGAGCACCAGTGGGTTCCAGCAAACCAGCGAGCGCTGGGGCATCCTGGAAAAACACTCTGGACTCCGTGGCTGCGTAATCACGGCCCAGGGGCTCCCTGCTAATAGCAATAAAACACTCTGCACCTCTGGATCTGCCGGAGACAGCCCAGCAGCGGTTTCCCAACGCTCGTGTTTAAGCCTGTCTTAAGTTTGCATTTCTTTCCCTGCCTCTGAACAGCACGGGTGAGGCTTCAACAGGTTTATCCAGACACCCCAAGCACGTTGTTCCATCCTTTCCACTGCTGCTCTTGCTGCCCAGGTCACACAAGTGCCTGCTCTCCTTGGCAGCAGCCAACAGCATTCACACAGCTTGGGGCTTTTGGGGTGTTTAGCCTGGAGAAAAGGAGGCTCCAGGGAGACCCTCCTGCATTTTACAGCTCCCTGGAAGGAGGCTGTAGTGAGGTGAGTGCCAGTCTCTTCTCCCAAGTAACACAGGGCGAAAGAAAATGGCCCCACATTGCACCAGGGGAGGTTTGGATGGGGCACTGGGAAAAATTTCTTCACAGAAAGGGTTGCCAAGGCCTGGATCAGGCTGCCCAGGGAAGTGGTGGAATCACCATCCCTGGAAGCATTAGAAAAACATGTGGATGTGGCACTGGAGGACACGGGTTAGTGATGAACATGGTGGTGCTGGTTGATGGTTGGACTCAATGATCTTTTCCAACCTGACGGATTCCATGATTCTATTCTGTGATTCAGATGGGTTTTCCTGAAACTGTATCTCATTCCCCATTCCCTACATACAGCACTGCCCACAAATTCTCTAGGAACAGGATATACCCAGGCTGAGCTGCAGGTCTGTGGGGCTGGATGCCAACTGTGAGCATTAAACAGAAAATATTACGGACTTTGTGACCAGAGCAGCATTTAAATGTCAAATTGCACAGTAAGAGATACAAAGAGGCTTTAGAAACAATCCAAGAGGAAAGGAAAGTTATGGATTTCTGGGCTTCCTGTGGAGCTGCTTCACTTCCCCACACACAGACTTTCCTCTGGCCCAAGAGCCAATAAAATACATTGCAATATCTTCACGTTGTGTCAGATTTATTTTTCATCCAACACGCACCTTCTGAGAAGGTCCAGCCCTGACAGCCTGCAGCTTGCATCACCTCGGCAGCACTGAAAATTCCTCCTGACTGCTGCAGCGCCGTGATTTATATAGGATATCCATTCTTATCTATAGAGAAAAGCTTATAAATTATACACACTTCCTACCCCACTCTGCTCTCTCTGACGTCAACAAGTGAGATGACCTTCCCCTGCCAGAATAAAGACAAAGACACAACGAGGAGCAGACAAACCTGTGTGTACACACAGCCTTAATCCCCCCCGAACCCCAGATCCACTTAAACCACTTTTTATTAATTTCTATTTTTATGTTCTTTAGGGAATAACAGGGGACATCCTGAATAATGTATGTAATTCCATGTCCTCTGCAATGCCAAAAAAATTAGACTATTTCAAGATACATTAAGTAGCTTAGTACCGAGGCACGGCAACACATCAGCAAAGCCATTCCACTGAACAACAGGGGGAAAATCATGGACGCAGCGCCGATTTTAAGAAAAGGAACTGGAAAATTCTTCCCCGTTGTGATTGTTTAGGTCATTTAAAAATAACTGGCAACTCTCAAAGCTGGAATGTGCTGTTGGGGTTTTTGCGGGATGCACGACTTGGAGTTGGCTGGTCAGAAGTGGCAGCTAAGCCATGGAAGACCCCCTTGGACACGACCTGAAGAACTTCCCATCTGACTCTGGTGGGTGTTGGGTAGAGTCCAGACAGGAACAAGCTCTGCAGGGCTGAGACTCAACCAAGAACCCAAAAGAGACAAAGGCAGATGCTCCCTCCTACCATTTATTTACCCATATTCTATTTTGCTCTGTAACTCTGCTGCTCTCCCCTCCTCAGTGCTCACATCCAACACATTGACCATTCCCAAACTACCTCCAAAGCCATTAAGCCTCTTCAAAACCCAATATTTCTTCCCCAACAGTCAAAAGCACAGATTGGCTAAAAAAATTGTTTTGAAAAGCGTTCCTTCCCCTGGATTGCTCCAACCTGGACATCTCACTTAAAAAGACATTCCGTAAACCCTGCCCATCTGATGCAGCTCAGCTGAAAGGATCATTATTTCCAAAAGCAGGGGAAGGAATGGCTGTGCCATGTGTTTAATGGGCAGCTCCACAAGGACAACAGGGGCATTACCTAGTGGATGAATCACCTCATTAAACAAAGCAAGATGCACCAGGAATTTCAGATCAAGGCCCAGAGTTGCTTTCACCGGCCCCGAGTTTTGCAAGAACATCATTAAAATAAAATGCAATCAGAACGTCCTGACTCCAGCAAGGTTTTTATTTTAAATACTGATGCACAATTGAATTAAAATATGCATTTGGCATCCAAAGTTTATGCTCGTTGTGCAGTGAGTTTTTCACTCTTTCACCTGGTCTATCATAAAGCTCAGGTAAAAACAAAGGGTAAATTCCTGGAGTGAAAACACAGCTCCATGACATTCCTTAGGATTGAACTTCCTGCCGTCCCACCAATAAACACAGAATTTTCCTACCAGCTGCAAGCCACAGAGTTCAGATCGTGTTCTTGCATAAACATTCAGCCCTGACCAAAATGCAACCACCCATAACTTAAAAACACAGATTTTGCAGCTTTCCTCAATACCAGACTAACACTTGGACCAAAATCACCACAACTTTCCTCACAAACTTCCTTGGACTTTGGAATGAACTCTTCTCTTTTTCCCCATGCCAGGTAACATCCTGTTTCTCTATCCTTGATGTGCATTTGGATTTCCTCTTAAAATTCATGAGGTTCTCATTTCTGAAGGGCTACCTTGTTAAGTCTGTGCTCCACCTGTTGTGACAGCAGAAAGGAGAAATCCCACCAGCCTCTTTTATTAAGTTTCATCACATTATGTTCAAATTAGAAACTAAGATGCCTTATGAATATTTCCTTTTGAATTAAAGGACCACTTTCTCATGTGAAATGGAGTTTATGATAATTCAGAGCTTATCAGCACAGCATGGTGTCTTTGTCCTGCCTTAGATAAATAGTCTGTGTATCACATACCTGATAACTGTCCTGTGACTTCATCTGCAACTCAGCTAACTTCAGTTTTTAAGTTTTCTCCACACAGTGTTTGATTGTTAATCCCTCCTCAAATTTTCATACCAGACGGAGGAGAAATTTTAGAGGTATTAAACCAGAAGAAAAAAATAAAATTCTTTCCCTCCTTTCAAAGTAAAATTAAAAAAAAAGGAAGCAATTCTCACCATAACTCTTGCACACTTAAACTCACAGCCAGTTTTTAAACTCCATGGACCACAATTTCCTCTGGGAATCTTTCCATTGGCATTTGGGACAAACCGTGTGTGCACTCCTTCCCACACAGCACATTCCCACCACACCTGGGCCAAGTCTTGTGTTTCAAAGTGAGGGCTCAGCAGGAAAAGCCTGAAGCTCAAAACCCCCTCCCCATTTAAACACAGGAGCATCAGCACCTACCCCAGCCACTGCCATGGATGTAACACCATCAAACCAAACCTGCTGACCTTGGCCATGGTGCAGTTTCAGGAAATCACTGCCCTTTCCTGGCTTTGGCTCTGATCTCCATCTCTTCTCTTGCACACAAATTCACCATTTTATCACTACAAGCTTCCTAAGATCAGCTCAACAAGGAAACACGAACACACATTAAGAACTTTATTTTCCCTCCCTCCTGCATCCTCCCCTGGATCAAAAAGCAGTCGCTGCTGACTGAAATGAAAGTCTCAGGCACACCTTTTGTGCCAGAACAAAACTGCTTTTCTCTTCACACAGGCTCCATGCATCTGCCTCTTAATCTCCAATAGCTCAGAGACCACGAGCCCTTCTTTAATCTCCATAGGCACCATCCTGCTCCTTTGATAAGACAATTCCTTCCCTGTGCCTGAGTGCTTCCTATTGCACGTCACAGGGAGACAACTCCTGCCACATCTCCTCTCCTCAGGACACCATCAATCCACACAACTTCTGGCCCATCTTTTACTTCACTTTATGAAAGCGCTCTGTAAAAAACACAACCCTGCACTCACCTCTCTGGCTCCAGCTGAACCTTCTCAGTAGCCCAAAATTTCCTCTCCGTGGGTTTTGGCCATGCCACTGCCCATTAACCTTATATATCTGATTAATCCTCTGAAGGCTTCTAATTACCCAATTAACAGCATTCAAAGTCTCATCACTACCACGTGGTCTCCTGGTTACACAAAGAATGGCCAAACAGAAAATAAACAAAGAAAAATATCAGGATTGCTCTTGGTTTACATTTATCACCCAACACTTGGGTGTTGACTTACACTCGTCCATATCAAGTAGAACACAAGCAGGAAAGGCCACAATATTTTTTCCTCCCTCTTCTGAAATATTTGAAACTATCCCTGTTCCTCCAAGTTCTCTCAGGCAGCTGACAAGCATTTAAATAATGTCTCACGAGCAAATCGAAAAGCTGGGAGGAGCAACATGTGTAGGGATTTGAGGAACTGAAACAAGGAGCAGCTCTGCAGGAAAATGAATTTAATTAAAGTTACTCATGCAGGCTCTCAGCCTTAGAAATCTATAAATCTGGAAAATCATTTCCCTTTCAATTAAGTCTGTACTTGTCATTTTGGGAGAGATAAAAACAAATCCCCACTGACCAGGTTTTCCAATAGTGAGAAACGAGGAGAAATTTGTAACATGGAACTGCGAAATGTTTAATAGAAGAAAAATTCAGAAAAGCCAGTGAGGATCTACAGACCTCCAAGTCTCACCACAGCCAAATGATTCCTTTTTAAAGTTGAAAGTAGAGCTGTACCAAGTGGAGACGTTTCAAGGCAGTGTCTGTGTTATGACTAATACCCCAAGGAGGACTCATCACCTCACTCCCACTCCTTATGCAATCGCTGCCAAAAAAAAGGCTTCTCTCAAAGGGTTTTTTAGAACATCTGAATTAGACACCTGAGCTGAACTGCCCTCTCAGCCCCCTTTCTCCAGCACTGCCTGGAGCCTGCAGAGACCCATCTCCCACCTGCCAGTGTACACAGTCAAATATATCAAAGGGCCAGAATGAGCGAAAATGATGCTGCTGATGCAAAGTCATCTATTTTAGAAAAAGTTCTGGACAATCCCATTCAGCTCCTCCCTGAATATTTACACAAGGAATCCTGACAGAGGTTCCTTCAGTGCTGCAAACTGGGGGAAAGGCTTTTCTAGGACAGGCCCAAGTTAACTCTGCTATATCCAAAAGGAGCTTCTGTTGATGGAGATCCCACCCCTGAATTCCATTCCTTCCTCTCTCCTCACTGGCATGGAAACTTGTTAAGGAGCTAGGCTGAACTCCTGATTTCCAACCTTTACAGTCCAAGTATTTCCCCTTCACACCACAGAGAGCAGCAATTAATGATCAGCTGTTCTCCATGTACTCTAAAACCCAGAGCTAATTCCATCGAGGGGGATCAAGGGCTCAAACTCTCTCCTGTTCAGATCTTCCCGAGCTGTTTTGTGCTAATCACACACAGGAGAAACAGCCCCCAGCACTCCCAGACGTGGCATTCACAGTATTCTGGGGGATCAGCTGGGTTTTTTTACCAAAAATCAGCTGGAATGAAATCAAAGGCAAGGCGAAGGTTCCCAGTTTTTCCCCCAGGCAGAATTCCCACCGAGCTCAGCAAGGACTGAATCAAACTCCTGAAGAGCTGATCTGAAAGCAGGGATGCAAGGCTGGGATTTATCTGTGCACACACACACACACAACCCCACACTCTGCCTGACCTGGCAGTGAGTTATTCATTCAGAAGGAATCCAAGGCTGTCACTAAAAAAAGCTTCAAAGGGTGGAGAGGAACAGATATTTCACCTCGTTCACCTCAGGAGCAGTGGGAAGAGGAACGGGGAGTGATAGCTGCAGAAGTTTCAGTAAACCACGCACAGAGCCAGCCTTCCCTGCAGGACATTTAAAACCTTTCAGAAATCTCACTTTGCCACAAGCCAGGGCCACTTGTGAAACAAACAGGGCAGCGAGTGGAATATTTGGGGTTTTATTCCCTCTTCCATATCCTCTGGTCAGAACAGCTACAGAAATGTGTGAGGGGATGAAGTGTATAAATTTCATTAGATCTGTACAACTGTGGCACTCTCACCGTGCATGGAAATCCTTGCTGTAGTTTCTAAGAGCAGCCTGGATCCTTAATAAAGTTCGGGGCACTGTCCTAATCCTTGGCTAAGAGAGATGGAGCCACACCGAAAGAAGTCGGGGATATTTTTTCCAATTTACTGACTACAATGAGAAGAAAAGCAGCCACATTCTTTTCCCTCTTGAATTTAATGCAAATAAAACAGGACTGTGAGAATAAGGGTAGAGACAGAAACTTCTCTTGACATTTAGTTCAGTTGCAGCATCCTATCCTGCAATACTCCACGAGTTCAGAATCCTGCAAAACTCCAGAAGTCCGGATTTCATCTGATTTCCAGCTGGCACACGGAAAACTCCCCACACGGTCTCCTCTGAGTGGTGTGAATGCTTTGCACTTGAAGGGTTATAAAACCAGAGGCGGCATCATTTGCTCATTTGGCTCATTCCCTGTTTCTCTAGGATCCAAAGCTCTCGCAGAGCTGCTGGAATGAGCACGGTGGGCAGTATGCAACGCCACAGGTCCCCAAATACAGAGGTTAAGATGTAACATCCCATTTTATTTGCAGCATGTAGTATATGATACAAAATAATTCGTGCTAAAGTTTTAAAGATTACAGCATTTTGCTGAGGCTGAGAAAAAGCACAAGCAGGTGACCACCAGAATTGTGCTGTTCAAGGCATTTCTGTCTGAATAAGCCCCGGCAAGGTACATTCCAATTGCATTCCACAGATAAGCATTTCGTGGGATTTCGTGGCATTTCCTCGTCTGGCAGAGCTCCAGGATGTGTGTGTATATACAGAAATACAGTTCCAGGATGTGTGTTCCGTGTATGTATATGCAACAATAATATACTTTCACCAGAAACTGATTCCAACAGCAAAAATCGACTACTGATTCCAGGAACTGTCGTCAGACGTGGTAAAAAAACCAGGAAAATTATATTGTTGTATTGAAAAGATAAAATCAACAAAGAAGGAAAAAAGTATAAAAAGACACCTCAGAGAAACCTCAGCAGTGAACAGGCGAGATTCGAACCGATAGAGGTCGGAACTCAGTTCACCCAGCGCCGATCGCCTGGCTCGGCGTTGCTTCTGCTGCATGGCTCTTTCCGAATTTTATACTTTGATTATTAATAAATTCTCTTTAATCATAATATTGATTGGCTCGTTTATAACACAGCAGAACTCACCAAACACAACAAGGAGGGAGAGGTAACTGCTCCAGACGGGAATTGCACACGTTCCCTCGGGAATAAGGAGTTGAGCAGGGTGGATTGCTGGTCCAAGCACAGGGAGTGCCTCAGAGGGTGATCCATGCCCTCTGTCAGTGACCTGACACACAGCCTCGAGCCATTACACATGCTTCCAGTTATCTGCCTCCAGAGCTGTTTGTTTGCCTCAGGAGGCTGCAGAGACATCCCTGGAATGGGAATTCAGCCCTTCCCATGCTCCAGGGCCTGCTCCAAGCACAAGCAGAATAATAAGCACGCTCTCCTCTCCTAACCCTTGACGAGCCGGCCTAAAATAAACTCAATTTCACATATGGACATTATGCTACAGATTGCCTGACCTGACCCCCCTGAGGTGTTCATTGCTGGCCAGAAGAGAACAGTTTCTGTTGAGTTCTGCTCTTCCCTGAGTGTTTCCACACTCCCGGGCTTTGTTTGGACTGTTGGGAGCAGTTCATCACCATCCCAAGATGCCCAGGATCCCTCCATGCTCAGCCACAAGGATTCCGACAAACACCTCATCAGGACTCAGGACTGCATCTGCCTCGTGTTTACAGCCAAGGAACGAGCTGGGTTGAAAAAGCATCTGAAAAGGATAATACTTCAACCTGATGACTTTGGGGTTGGGCTTTGTTTTCCTGGAAGGAATATGCTCACATATCATGTTTGAGAGACCCAACAGACAGGGAATTGATGAGCTTTTGGGTAAACCAAACATATGGTGCTTGCTCCGCTCCATCTATCTGGTAATCAGTCATTTAGCAATAAAGGCACAAGAAAAGTTGGCCAGCTCCTCAAGACACGACATCTGAGGAGATCAATTACAGCCCTAATTTAGACAGATTTTTCAATGCAATTTTTTTTCTTCCTATTACATTGTCTTTCCTGTTCCATGGAGTTTTCATTAGCTCCTGTGGAAAATGAGACCAGGATTCTTCAAACCATACTGTGGACATAAAACATCAGTGAGTTTAGGGAGAGAAATGTTGGATTAATTGAGGCACTGATCAATAATAGCTCCAGGTTGTTGTGCGTGCAATTATTTTGCCAACATTGTATAAAATAATGTACACTGAATATTGTTATTTTAGTACTTTTTTAATTAAAGCTTCTCAGAAGAGTTCCCTCTTCCCAGGCCTCCATCCCAGAGGAAAAAAGCCCATTCTGGATGCACAATTCCAGAAGGGAGGTCAGGGACATTTTCTGACAACCTGGGGACACAGGACCACACTGAGGCAATGTCCCCAAGCCCCGAGATCTGGCAGAGCAGAGGGACTTGGAGAAGGCCAAACTTTGGACAAACCTGCTGAAGGAGCTCTTCCTCTCACATTTCCCTGCATGACTGAGTGCCTTGCTGAAGTTAAATTTAGAACTGAGACACAGGAAATGAGGGTGATGACGAGACAGCCATGGAGAGCTGAGTAAGTATTAACAGGCAAAAAAAAAAAATTAAAAATTCCCATTAAATATCTCGCCTCTGTTCCACTCCTCATCCCTCTCCAAATCCCCCCAGTGCTGAAACGCTCTCCAAGGGCTTACAGGAGATCCAGGCAGCATTTCCCCACCCAGTCTACATTAGGAGAACAACTTTAAAATAACAATTTAACCTCACCGTGCCATATAAAACCAGTTAATGCTCGTCTGCCACCACCCAGCTCTGTGTGCACATCCCTGCTCCCATTCCCAGCACAAAACCAGATTTCCTAACGTCACATACATTTATTACTGAGATGTAGAACAGTGAGAAATTATTAAAGACTTGAAAAATCAATTTAGGCATTTTAACTCTGAGCTCAGACTCCTCAGCTCCTGCAATTTGTGTAACACAAGACGCTGCTAAGACGGCTCCATAAAGTGAATTACAGCAAATAATTCCTTTGTTCATGCTCCGAAGATGGATTCTATATTATATTACATCAAGGGGATTTAACGTTAATACTTCAATACCAAAGAGTTGGGAATGCAGGCAAAACTGTGGCAAACTGCACAAATCGGGATTTGCTCCTTGTTTGGCTGCAATAAACTTGCTTTAGAAGAGCATTTGACTGAGAAGCGGTTTTAAAAATGAGTATTTAATTCGATTTCCCATACGATGTTTAGGAGGCTGGGGCTATGGGATTACCACTAAATATTGTGTTTGATGTACAAAAAGTGCAGACGAGAAAACCGAGTTTATGTATCAAGTGTGGGTGGGTTTTGTTTGTTTGTTTTGTACTTCAAACACTCCTCGGTTCATTTGCAGCGTCCCCCATTCTGCAGAGATGATATTTTAAAAGCAGGTTCGATGCTGTAACACAGAGCCCAATCTGTGGTTCAATATCTGCAGTCTGGGAGCCTGACATAAAAGATAAGAAACAGATGTAGGGTGAGATGAAGAAATGTGTCTATTGAGGAGTTTCAGCGCGATTTGGCACAAAAATAATTGAAGTCAATATGCAGAAAGCAAAGCTGTCAGCGAATTGCAATGCTTGACTGGAGCACAAATTTATTTAAAAAAAGGAATTCTGTGGAGGCCATACGTGGTCTACCAGTTTAAATAGATCAGGAGTGCATTAGAATTCGGCTGCTTTGCTTCAGCCAAAGTGTTCTACCCTGAACGCACAAAGAGAAAACAATTTATTAAATTTGAACCGTAAATCTCCCACCAGAAACTTCCAGTTATGGAGCTGCTGGGCCAGGGCTCCCCAGTAAGAGCACTGGGACCAGTCCCTGCAGAGCCCCTTCCATGGAATTTAGGGACACACAAAACCAGCTCCTCATAATTCTGCCCAAAAACGGGAATCCAAACATTTTTCAACCCAGAAAGCTTTGCAATAGCCGGAATTTTGCCACACCGTGTCCTAACGTATTTTTTCCAAGTTTGACTCAACAATGCCTTTCTAGAGTCTTTGATTAAGTCCCCCATCCCAGCTTGCGTCACCTCAAGCTCTAAGACGCTAAAACTTTAAGTTAATAGCAACCAGAAGGCAAATATGGAAAGCCAAACGCTGCTTGCAATATTTCCTCACCCAGATCAAAGGATTCTTCTAAATCTTATTTTTTACACTATCATCTTATCCTCTTATTATTGTTTATACTAATGCCTGAATTCCTGGAATTTTCAAAGACACGAAAATCCAAGTGACCAATCCTTTACCCCGTTAAGAGAATTAACCAGAAAACTCCCTAACGAGCATCCCTTAGTCCCAGTTGGTCATGGTGCCACTCTACTGCTTCCCAGTAAATACTGATGGTTCAGCTTAAAGTCTTGAACTTTTTTATTATTTCACCGAATTCCTGCGCGGTTTGTTCCCAGTTTGTCTTACCAATCCCATTGTGTTTCTCTTAAAAACATTTAACAGAGGTTTTTGAAGTGTTCTTCCGGCAGAAGCGCTGTGTTTGCAGGGTGTGACACCACGGATAGAAAACACTGATTCTGATTCCCTTGTTTCTTTAGGCCTAATTCCATTAGGGAATGGGGATGGGAGAGGAACAGCTCAGCCTCCCAGTACAGATCTATCCATTCCTGCTTCTGGAATAAATTCCACACTTCCCTTCCTAGTGATTAGGAGACTTTTTTTTCAGACATTTAAAACTCGACTATAAACAGCAGATTTGAACACTTTTTACTGTTTAATCAACAAAAGAAACCGAGCATTTTAAAAACAAATTTGATCCTTTCCATTGTTTTCTTGCCTGTTCCTTGGAAACAGGAGTCAGCCTTGGCTGCTTCACACAGATTGCCTTTTTTTTTGAATTTAATATCAGTTCACCAGGAATTGTGGATCACTCCCTGCTGCTTGAGGCAGTATCAAACAAGCTCACGCACTTTTCTAATTAGCTTTGTTCTTCTGAGTGGTGAACTTGTTCCAGGCCCATTACAGACAAGTTAATTGTTATCTTAACAAAGAAGAACGAATTTGCAAAAGCAACGCTTGTCCGCCACGTATTCGACACACACTTTAAGGCCCACACCGGTCTGAAAAGTCACTTAAAAATTATTCTGGCATTGGTTTTACTTACCATTCTTATGTTTTATTTATTATCTATTCAACTGACAGTAATTGCACCTGCCAGGTTTCGGCACTGCCACTGCTTATTCTTTATTTATTACTTATTTGTTGTTTTTCCTCTTGGAAAAGTGAAACTGGATAGTTCAGCAGCCTCAATAGTTTAGCAGCCTCAAAGTTCATTTCCTAACTCCTGGGGAAACACGAAAGGCCTGAAGATGTTTAAAACTTGAACAGAGCCCCTCCAGCCCCACACATCAAAAAGGGTCATTTATGAGGCATCACTGTGGAAAAATTCAATTTAATGACCTGTACCTGAATGATTCTGTGGTTCTGTCAAAAGTCAAGATAATTTTACTGGTAGATACCAAGATATTTCTGAGACAGCCACTGGAAGAGCAATTATTCCTCAGTTTTGCTCCCCCCCAAGGAGTTGCAGCACAATCAACCTTAGGAAACGAACCCAAGATCGCAGCACTCACCAAGACACAGCACCCAGAAAGGAATTGTTCTAAATTCCTCAGGATTTTATTGTATCCTAGAAGAGAATCTGGAAAGCAGTAATCCCCAAGTCTCAATATTTGATAGTGCTCTCAATAGCTGTGGTGATAGCACAGCAGAGGTGTGTACGTGAAGCAAAGAAAGGAGAATTAAATGTGAAACAAAACAAAAGCTGAGGAGTTCAGAGCCAGCCCTTACTAGGAGCTCCTGTTTCTATAATTAGGCAAGCACAGAAAGAACAATTACATTTGCCTGAACCAACCTGAGTGAACCTGACCTGATTTAAGCACATTTAAAAAAAGGAAAACTGGATTTATGATGCTCACATTTTCTTGGAAGTAATTCTCCTTCCTGCTTTAATTCCCTCTAAAGCCTTTGGTCTCACCACAGCCAACAAACCCAGGTTTTCACAGTCAATGGTCATGAAAGTGGCATAATACAAAAACTAATATTGTGTTCATTTCTCTTCAAATGGTTGGAAAATCAGCACTTAATTCCTGACTGGTACCAATGAAAAACTGAGTTCCACGACTGGCTCAGCTCAACAAGCACGAGCACAAATGTTCCCTCTCCTGAGAAACTCACTCCAAAATAAAACAGATCATTTGGCTGAACGTTGGGAATTTCTGGTTTGATAAAGTTGTGCTGCAGCTTTCACATCCCACCCGCTCAATAGCAAATAAAAATTAAACAGTGTTTAATTAGTGACCACCTTCATAAAGCTCCCTTGGTATTATCAATCCTGAGCAGAACTCTAATTTCCATCATTCCTAGAATGGGAATTCTAGGAAGTTTGTCCTCTTCCTCCAGCTCTCAATCAGAAAAGATAAGGAGAAACCCCAAAATATGGTCAAAAACCCCCAAAATTTACACAAAAGTACATTAAAATAATTTAATTCTGAAAGAGAAAGCAACCTTAGCCCAGTTCAATCAGAATAAGAGAGGGGAGTTAATTTTTATAAAGTTAATTAGAAAGTCCCTCTAAATTCACTCAAATGCTTTTGGTGAGAAGGGGAAGAGACTTGGTATTACTGATCCTGCATTAGAATTTAAACTCCATAATTCCTAGAACTGTTTTCCTTCAAGAAGTTCTGACAAGACATTTGTCCTCTTCCTCCAGCTCTCAATCAGAGAAGCCAAGAAGAAACCCCAAAATATGGTCCAAAAACCCCAAAATTTACATAAAAGTACATTAAAACAATTTAATTTTGAGAGATAATGGAACCTTAGTCCTGTTCCATCAGAACGAGGAAAATAAGAAGAGAGGAGTTAATTTTTATTAAGTTAATTACAAAGTCCCTCTAAATTCACTTAAATGCTTTTGGTGAGAAGGGGAGGAGAGCAGGGATAAGTTTCTTTAAACACCCAGTTGTTCTCTGCTGATAAAACAATACCAGGGGAGGTCTCTTCACATTTAGATGCCACAAATTCTTAAAAAGTAAAAGCTGCAGAGAAAAGTTCCTCCAGCCTCCAGAAAGATTTAGGACTGGGGTGGTGAGAAGAAAGGAGTTGATGGATTTTTCTATAACAGAAGGGAAGTTCCTGGTAACATAAACCAGAAAGTTGATCTGTTGTCTATGAAGCAAAGAAAAAAATCGTAATAAAAATTTGCATATTCACCTTCCTGTTAATTCATAGATGTAGGAACCACAACACCAAAATAATATCCCACTGGAGGGTCTGAAAAAAGGAGAAAAAATAATTAGGCTGAGTCTCGATAGAAGGAAAATATTCAAAAAATCCCAACTAATTGAGCTTTTCAAAATTAGATCAAAACAAGCAAGAAATGAAATGCCCTGCTTTTGATTTTTCACAGCTGTATCCCCCACTGAGCCACCTTTGCAGGGAAACATCTTCTGCATTTTCTATTCCAATTAGTGCATTAATCTTTCCCTGATTATTTATTCACATTTAAAAAAAGGAGTTTCCTTGTTCCATTTTGTAACTTGGAGGGGCAGAGGAATGGGGAGAATGCTGCTGGGCATTTCCAAAGGAGATGCAGGCACCTCTGTTCCTCTTCAGACAGACCAACCTTCTGAAATTAAGATTAATAATCACACGTAGAATGAGGAAAATAATTGTTTTAAACTTGATTATTCATAAAAAGCGGGCAAAGCCCTGCTTTTTTTGGTTTTCCTTACTGCTACTTTCTCCCTTGACAGAAATACATTCCTGAGTCCTACAAGGAACATGGATCTTCTCTTTCTAATTCCATTATTAGAAAAAAAATCTTCAGTGCCTATTTTACATAAATTCTTGTCTGAAATAATCAATAATAAATCACTTCCTCCAGGAACTTCAGCGTTTTAAGGATCGCAAAAAGTAAACCTCTGGTGTTTGGAAATCTCACCACGACAATCAAGCAACTCTTCTGTAAAAACATCTGGATTGATTTCTTCACAGTAAGGCTGGTCAGGCACTGGAAGGGGAGTTGTGGAGTGCCCATCCCTGGAGTTGTCCAAGGAATGGCTGGGCTCTGTTCTGGTTGAACTGGTGTCAACCAAATGTTGGACTGGATGATCCTGGAGCTCTTTTCCAACCTCAGTGATCCCGTGAAATCCACTATAAATCCATTCAGCACCTGGAAACAGGCAACTCTCAGGTCTGCAGCTGAGCAAATCATTTATTCTAAATCCCTCCTCCTCTCTCCATATTATCTGGAAACAGATGGGGAAGCCAACCAAACAAACATTAAATGAGTCATTTCTGCCATGTCCTTACAGCACCAACAAATTCCAGGTGAGAAACCACAAGTTTGAGGCAGCTTTGAGTGACTTTCTTGACCAAACAGCTCAGGTCAGTTGTGACCAGAAGGATGTGGGATCCCCCTGGGAATACTCTCAGCCTGTAAAGATTTTTATAAATGCACATTTATTCTATCAGCAGAAAATCTTCGTGCTTGCCTTCAAGTGAAGCTTTTTCAGAGCACCTTCCCAGATGAGTGATTAAAATAAAAAACAGAAATCTCACCACGACACGCCAACAACTTCTCTGTAAAAAAAAAAAAAGGGGGGCATCTGATTTCTGTCAGTTGTGAGCAGCTGAGGTGATTTGTCATCTGTAAAGCACGATGATAAAACACCATGATCACACAGGTCTTCAAAATACAACTTTCAAAGCGCTCTTCAGAGCGTGCTTTGATCAAAATGTTTACAAAGCAGCAGCTTTACAAGAGGTTCCTGAGCATCAATCTTGATTAGGGTTATTTACCACCACAGCAGTAGCAGGGGATGCACCTACGGAGCTCCACACGTTCAGTATCTGAGCTTCTTGTCTTGCCCTCAAAAAGAAAGTTCTCATTAAGCTCAGGAGACAAAAGACAATCTTCAAGGCTTCTAAACTTATTCCCGAGGAAAGCCTGGAATTATAAACAGAGCCAGAAAAAAGGTTGCTGGAAAAGGGTGTGAAACTCTAATCTTAGTGCAAAAATACAAGAAAAAGAACAGTATCAGCGCTAAAAACTCACAGAACATGATTTAACATAACTATGGCTGATTGTGGCAGCAAAGAATGGACGGAATCATTCAGGGAAAGCCCTTTAAGATCATCAAGTCCAAACTTCAACTGAATACCCCCAGACCCCCTAAATCATATCCCAAAAAGCCACATCTGCTCATTGTTTGAACACTCCCAGGAATGGTTTGAACATTCCCACTTCCACCAGCCCATTCCGGTGCTTAACTACTCCTCCAGTGAAGAAATCCTTCCTAATATCCAACCTGAACCCCTCCTGGTGTGACCTGAGGCCCAAACATTGGTCTGATTTATGCTCCTAACTCTTCACAGCCCTGATTCCAAACGGTGCAGAAGAATTCCAGGCCAGAAATAACCCTGACCAACCAACCAACCAAAAATAGAAGCTTCCCCAAAAGCCCCAGCCAGTTTAATTTAACAAAGATTCAGCTGGGAGACACGAAAATATGCACAGCAGAGCACATCAAGAGGCCAGGAGGAAACAACCAGGAACACAAACACCGAGTCAGAAGGAGAGACTTGATCCCAAAACCCTTCCTGTTCTCCCAAGCAGGCGCCAGCAAGGAGCGATCCAAGATCTCCAAATCTTTCCGAGGTGACTGAACTGAGGGTGGTCCTCTCCTGACTCCAGAACCATTCATGTCATCAACACTCTGGAATTCATCTCCTGAAGTGCCAAGACAAAGCCAACAGAAGTTTGTTCCACACAAACACACTGGGTGGGAAACACAACCCCGAAATAACACGGCTCACGCATCCCTTCTCCTAATTCACGAGGTAATTCAGGTTTTCTTCTCCTCTCTCACTGACCAGTCCACTTTAGCAAAGTTTCACCTAGGCAAAATAAGGGCAGAAAGGGTTTATTTAAAACACTCCACACCCATTCCCTACTTCAGGTTGTGTTTTATGGACTTGGATGAGTTTTGGTAGCAGAACACCAAGATAAAAGCCCATAATTCAGTTTTCTCTTTACTCTCTCTGCTTGCTGACTACAAATCTCTCTCCTCCTTTATGCCCTCACTGCTGGCTGCTGTTGACAGCCTTCTCTCCTCAGCTCCTGCTGATTTAATACAGCTGCAGCCTCTCTCTCTCTCCATCCCTCCTGAAATCTCTTCCTGCTTCTTAACAACCCCAAACTTTCCTTTCCACTTCCACTGGTTATTTAATTCTACTTGCAGCACGTTTGGGGTACTCAGTGTAGTAAATCCTACACAAACTGTGCCAGACCAAGAGGAGAAGAGCTTTGTGAGCCCCTGAGATGAAGCCAATAAAAGAGGAGTAATTTTATCTGTGAGTATTATGAATTAACAAAGGGGAACAATGTCTGCATTCCCCAGACTGGACTGAGAGGATCTGCTCTCTGATAAGGAAATACAGAAATTAAACTATAAATAATGCTACTTCTGGCAGTTCGGATTGGATTAGTTGGAGTAAGTTATGTCTTCAGAGCTCACAGATTTTACTACGTTGCTTCGTTTTAATTCCATTTCTCAGTACACAACACACCACCCAGAGATTAATTAGGGGATGAAAAACCCCACAGTGCCCCAAAACCACCTCATTCCCAAGGTCATCACTGACTCCCACCTGTGCCACATTCCTTTAGGCTACTGGACTGTATTTCTGGGATGGAAAGCAAAGCTGAGTTACTGAGGAGACAGACAGAAGCAACTTCACAGCCAGGAGTCCTTCTGTCACTTCACCTGAGCAGGTGAGTAACTTAGAAAGCAGCAGCAGGAAAAAAGGGAAAAGAGCACAAGCGATGCAGGATGGGAACATTTCCAGCTACCTGGGCACCCCTGCCACCCCACACAACTTCAGGGTCTGCCTCGGTGCAACACCTGGTGAGAAAGGCAGAGATTCCAGGCAGGAAAGGCACCAGAACTGCACCAATGATCACCAACAGCTGCAGTGGTGAGCGTCCACACTTCCAGGCACACTGGAGTGAAAATAAACCTGCCAGGGCAAGCACAGGCTGGCCAGCTCAGCCATCCAGCTTTTCCAAATGCTTCAACACTGAAAAGCTTTAACATTCATGCCAAGTTTCTTTTTCATAAATATTCCATCATTTCATACACTTCACCTATTTTACTGGGATGCTCTGGGATGGCCCTGCTGCAGCCACTGGGGTCCCTTCCAGCCTGACCCACTCTGGGATCTTGTCATTCCAGATCTTCCAGAATCCAGCTGCAACCAAGTTCTTTTGCCATCAGAGCACCCTGATATATGGAGCTCGACATTTTTGTGTTTCTCTGCGTTCACTACTTGGTCATAAAGGTGTCAAAGACAGCAAGAAAAATTATCTGCACCTGCCCAATCCTGTTTTATAAAAAAAAAATCAGAGAAAAGGAACTTCTTACAAAGCCACACAAACATAAAAAGTTGCAGTTCTTCTGTGAATAAAGACAAGTTCAGTGGAGCAAAGTGGGCTGTAAGTTTGAGTCACAAATTCTTTCCAGAGTTTGAATTTCTGCTGCGTGCAGGACTAAGATGCACTTCAAGAAGCTGGAAAATTTTAGGCATCAGGATTTGCTTTTGTCTACCTGGTACTTTTCCAGCAAGCAATGAACTTTTCTTGTGTAAACCAAGTTCACAAGGGCAAGGCCAGGCTTGGAAAAATCTATCCGTGGCTTTGCACCAATAATCCACCATTTTTCTGGTTTAACTTCATGACCGTTTTCTCCCAAGTCAGTAGAGGCTGCCAGAAAGCAACTTGGCCTTATAATGAAGGCGTGAGGAAGGAGCAAAAAGGAGATACTAAAAGCAAAAAGATTTTAAAAAAATCATTAGTACTGAAAATTTAGATGTTCATAGGACTATTTCTTTATGATTTAAACTGATTCCAAAGTTTTTAAATAATTGTCATGATATCACATCACCACTTGGAGAAGTGTCCCTGCTGCTTTCAGTCACACTGCTCAGAAATTACACATTTGCATCTGTAAAGGCAAAAAAACCCCTACAGTTTATATGGGAAAAACACAGAAATATTTTCCCCTCTTCACTACACAGCGCACTAAAAAACACCTTCAAATGTTTCAAGATGATGAATTACGCTTCCAACAATTTAACTTTCTATATTTAACTATTTTCAGGGGAAACAGAAAGGGATTTTAAATACAACAACAACTAAAAACTGTTTGCCTAATTGTAGGATTTGTGGGTTGCAGGCTGTGCTTTCTCACAGGTCAGAGCTCCCAGGGTGACTTCCTGCACTGCTGCAGAACTCAAGAAATGCAGCTCCACCGAGGTGAAACTTCTCTGCAGAGGTGGATAAAACAAGTGCAGACTCTAGAGGGAGTTCTAACTTTGCCATATTTTTCCCCTCACAGAATTTTTATCACTAGTTCAGAACAAAACAAACGAATAACAGAAAAAGGCCAACTTTCTTCTGGGTATCTGCTTCTCCCCCTGCCCTCTGTTCCTGGGCAGAGTGGAGCCGCCTGGCATCAAGATCTGCTTTCTGCTGATACACAGACTTCAGCTTCCTTTCTTACTTGACCATGACGGAGAGGAAATCTGAATTTTCAGCTGCTCTTGGTGACTCTGGTGCTCCTTCACCCTGAACATTCCACCAGGCCACGCAGCGTCTGGGAGACGGGGGACATTTATTGAGGATGGAGCACATCAGAGAGCAAGCCGTTAAATATCGAAGAAAACAAAGGCTTTGTAAAGGTATTTTCACCACCAGGAGTTATCTCCTCTCTAAGGCAGCAAAGCAAATTCCCAGTGTGGCTGGGAATGTCTCCCACTGAGACATTCCCAGCACAGGAATATTGGATAACAGGGATAGCCAGCGAGTCTGCCACGCTCCCAGGAACCCCTGAACTCGAGTTTAGCTTTGCCAGGTCTCTCCAAGGAAGGGGATTTGCCTGAAATAACGCACTTGGCAAAAACCACAGGATCCCAGAGTGGATAAGGCTGGAAGGGATCACAGCGGGGCATCTGCCTCAGGAGGCCATCCCAGGATTGGGTCCAGACGGGTCTGGAATACACCCAGGGAGGAGACTCCACAGCCTCTCCGGGATCTGTCCCAGTGCTCACAGCAAAGATCTGCCTCCTGTGCAGGGGAATTCCTGGGATCAGTCCCTGCCCATTCCTCTGGTGCCATTGCTGGGCCCCGGAGCAGAGCCTGGGCCCTGCCCTGAGCCCTCCCTGCAGCCAGGGACACCCAGGGCTGAGGGCCCCTCTCAGCTGGGGCTCCTCTCGAGGCTGAGCAGCCCCAGCTCCCTCAGCCTTTCCTGGGCACGGGGATGCTCCAGGCCCTCCATCATTTTTGCAGCCTCTCCAGGAGCTCCCTGTCCCTGCTGTGCTGAGGAGCCCAGAGCTGGACACGGCACTCCAGATGTGCTGCACTCCAGATGTGCCTCCAGGGCTGGGCAGAAGGGCAGGATCACTCCAGATGTGCCTCCCAGGGTGAGCAGAGGGGCAGGATCATCCCAGATGTGCCTCCCAGGGCTGGGCAGAAGGGCAGGATCACTCCAGATGTGCCTCCCAGGGTGAGCAGAGGGGCAGGATCACTCCAGATGTGCCTCCAGGGCTGGGCAGAAGGGCAGGATCACTCCAGATGTGCCTCCCAGGGTGAGCAGAGGGGAAGGATCCCTCCCTAACCTGCTGGGAATGCTTTTCCCAACCCATCCCAGGATCCCACTGCCTTCAGCCCCCCAGGGAACACTGCTGGCTCCAGTTCCCCCCAGCTGCAGGAAGAGCAGCCCAGAATGCAGCAGTGGCACCCACACTTCAGAAAGCATTTTGAAGTAAAAGTACTTTCTTTGCAACTCTGACTGAACTTCAGCAGCTCACAAATACAGCACTGGTTGCTGGATATCAAGAAGCCAGAAAAAAGATAAGAACATGATATAAATTTCCAGTATTTCTTTATAGTGAGGGTGAGTTCAAACAATCTAAAACTGCAGAATTCTTCTGCTTTAAGGCACAGCACCGTGGCAGCTCATCTGAGCTGAAGAAATTCATAACAACTGTAATAAAGGCTGGTAACCCTTTATTATGGTGTTGTCCTGTTAATCTAACATCTCCTTTCACTTCTGCTATTAATTAGCGTCTCCAAAACAGGTTAAAACTCTCCTCTTCCAGTAAAGATGACACTTTACAGTGAGGGAATAACAGCAAAGCCCATGAACGCACACAGTCCTCAGGGAAGTTTTCTACATGTCAAAATATTCTTTAATACACAAAAAGATATTTGCATTTAATTTTTTTCTCAGAGGATAATGTGGCAAGTTGCATGGACATAAACTTCCCGTGGAAAAACACTTGACAGAATTCAATACACGGATTTTAGGAGTTATCTTCCTTATGTTACATGGGAAGAAAGAAGAACACTTAAGACAGGTGTCTAACCTGTCAGCCTTAATCTCTCACTTCTGCAGGGTTTTGTGTTGCCACAGTAGCACCAGAATCTGCAAAAAACTCATCTATAACATCTCTGAACCACAGCTGCCCCCTGCCCACTCCGTGGTTTCATTTCAAGGAGTAAAACCAGCCAAAACTTAGTCACTGGAGCAATGAGGAGGAGGGAAAAAAAGCAAACTGCATTTAAAGTGATCTCTGAAGGAGCGAAACAAAGTGTGCTGAGACAGATACTCCTCATTTTTCAAGTGCTCGTTCAGCCTGTTTCCCAAACTTGACTCTACTTCAAGTCAGTGCTGCAGGATGGAGCTCAGCTGAACCTGGGAGAGCTTTCCAGGCATCAGAAGCCTCTGCTCTGCCAGCACTCTCTGCTGAACCCACTGCAGGTGCTCAAGGCTTTCCCACTGCTCTGTTCCATTTTGTGGATAATCAAATAAAGACCTGCAATCCAACTCTCAGAAGGTGATTTTCCCCCAAATATGACAGCACAGAAGTCTGGAGGAGGAACTCCAGCCCTCCCATCTTTTTGCTCTTTCCCTGTTTTCCAACCCTCTCCTCAGCATGCAGAAATTAAAGCCTTCGTACCAAGCGCATTTCTTTCTCCTCAATATTGATTTAAAACCATTTTTCATAACAGGCTCTGAATAGCAGGGGGAAAAATACAAACCACATTTTCCTGCTGTCCAAGAGAAGCAATGGGATAATGACTGGCTGAAAAGGTGTTTTCCCAAAGGCTGCTGCTCTCGGACAAAGGCACTCACGCTCCAGCCATGAAGGAAATTGCCTGTTGGTGTAAATATGCCAAATGGCTACTGAGACACTCCACGGCTGGCCACAAGCTGAAATATTCCTTCCTAACTCTGCATCACAGGCTTTTTTATTGCTGCTGGCACAGCCTGTGACAGCAGGGAAGAGTTTTCAGGGTACTGCAATGCTGAGAATCAGTGGGATGTTGTTTGAGCAGAGGGATGCTGGCCTGAGCAAGGGTCACAGGGCTGGTAGGGACAAGTAGGAACAGCAAATGGGCCTTTGCTATCAGTAATTCCAATCAGTAATGAACCAGTAAAACCAATAAACAAAATGTTTTACGGCTTTATTTTTTGAGAGCGAGTTACTGGGCATTGGTGAGGCACCTCCAGTGCTGTGGCCAGTTCTGGGCACATCACTGCAAGGACTTTGAGGGGCTGGAGCATGTCCAGGGAAGGGAATGGAGCCCCAGGAGCGGCTGAGGGAGCTGGGAAAGGGGCTCAGCCTGGAGCAAAGGAGGCTCAGAGGGGACCTTGTGCTCTGCACAACTCCCTGACAGGAGGGGGCAGCCGGGGGGGGTCGGGCTCTGCTCCCAGGGAACAGGGACAGGAGGAGAGGGAACGGCCTCAGGCTGGGCCAGGGGAGGGGCAGGTTGGACATCAGCAGGAATTTCCCCGTGGAAAGGGTTGCTAAACATTGGAACAGACTGTCCAGGGAGGTTTGGAGTCCCCATCCCTGGAGGTGTCCAAGGAATGACTGGATGTGGCAAGTCTGCCAGAGAGGGCATAACAGAACCCAAGGTTTCAAACCAAGATCAGACTAATGCCTGGATTCGGGGGCTTGTTCAGAGTCGGATTTTTTGATTCATTACATCTACAACACATCAGGGGTACAGCAGGTCCCCTTTTCTCCCTCTGAAGAGAGTCACCACTACACCCATCCTCAAACCTCCCCTGCCCTCTGGTACCCAGCCAGCTCTCCACTGCCCACAACAGCACCGGAACATTCTGATCTCTCACAGTGCTGAGCAAAAAGCCAGGCTTAATTTCCAGTTGATTTTTACAATCATTTGGAAGTAAATGATACTTGCACTTAAATTATTTTACAGTCATAAGCCAGCGCATTTCAGTGACCACTGATGCAGTCTGTGTATTCGATGACTTGTTATGAGACACTGATGGCTGTTTAATACGTCCTAAAAATAACCTTGAGACAACGGGAGCTCAAAGCATTCCGTAATTATATTCCTCAGTAGGAAGCAAGTTCCACAGCTGACATATGGAAAGACCAAACCGTTCTTCCATTCAAATCAAACAAAAATATTCCTATTCTTTCAACTGGTAACCATTGAATATTTCAACTGTTTCACTGTAAAGCACTCAGTGAGTTTCTAAAGAGCACTTTGTAACTCCCTCCTCACTTTTAAAAGCACTCAGGAGAGGGAGAGAAGTGCAGAACCACAGAAGTGAGGCCACAACAAGAAACACCTCAGCATCCTAAAGACACCTTATAATCGCCTCGCAATTACTACCCAGCATCGTTAAAACGGGTAAATAATTCAGCCTGCCAGCAGATGGGACCATGATGTGCTCTATCACCACCTCCCAGCCACAACCTTCCTGAAAGCCCCTCAGTTAAATACTCCAAATTATTTCAGCTCGCAGTGACCCTTTTAGGATGGGCTGAACCTCTCCTCTAAAACCCACCCGGCCGCTTTGTCATGCAGATCGACCGGGTTGCTTGCCAAGGTTTCAGGAATAGACGGAGACTTGTGGCTCAAGCAGCCAATTCGTACTCAAATTCATAGGTTGTCCGTTCCAGAAGAGCAGGAAAAAAATTCTAAGCCCAGGAAAGGAGCTGCAGAAGCGCAGCAGATTCACAGAGCCAGCAGCAGCCAGTGCAAAAGTCGTCAGCTTACTCATCAGTCTGCCTCCACACAGGAGAAATAAAGGAAAAAAATAAAGAAACAGCAAAATCCAGCCCCTGTGACAACGTTTTAACAGCAGTGGTTAAGATTAAAGGTAACCTCCAGACGCTCCCGGCCTCTAAAATACACACTTTTATTCCTAAGGTGTCCTCTCATCCTATTTCCCGTGCTCTGCTGTTGTTCAAATCAGCATTGCAAAGGACATCTCTGCGGAACTTAAGAGGATTTGGGGGACGTAAGAAATACCCTGCACATCCTCTTTAGGCTGCTAAACCCGCTCCAAGTGCAGGGGGATTTCTTCGCTGCTTTTCTGCTCCGTTCCGGGGAAAAGCCGAGGTGATGGGTCAGGCGCATTTAGCACCTGAGCCGCAGTCAATGAGCCGGTAAGCGCGGCTTAAACCAATAGCGGGGATCCCAACTCCCTGCTAAAGCTGGAAATCCCCAGGGAATTGCTGAAAAAACACAAAGCCTAAGCAGGTCATTTTGTGAGAGTCAAAGAGTCGGGGGGGCGACGCCCAAGGGTCTGCAAAGCTGCGTTTTAAAGGAGCCAAATAAGAGAGAAACGGGGAGCTCAAAACGTTTTTCAAAGGACAGGAGCAACTCCGAAAGGTCCCTTCCAACTTGAGATATTCCATGATTTCCACCCCTTTCCTAAGACTACAGAAAACACGCAGAAGTTGAGAGGGAGGAGATGCAAACAAGACACCCAAGGTGAAAGCTGTCCTCTCCAGCTACATCTGCCACCTCGCCAGATGGACACAGCACCATGGCAGACTGTGCACATTTCTCCAAGAACTCGGGAAATCCAAGGAAATCCAGGTTTTTCCCCCGAGGGATTCGCTTTCCCAACCCGCCTTTCAGGCATTATTTTCATGCGATTGCAAAAAAACCGACCAAAAAAAACCCTCCACAAAACCAACCACATAAATAAATAAATACCAGGAAGAAGGTAAAATATCAATTTATGTGAGTTTCTAGGGAAAGGAGAAGGCTCAGCCCAAGTCCAGCCAGCTGAGGAGCATCTACCTCTTCACATCCTCATGCATTATGTAGTTTAAATTATTAAGCAGAACACTAATGATAACTTTATCCTCCCGCTGATCACCTCTCTTGGGCAGCTCGATATTAACACGAGCTTGTTCTTCCCAGCTCGTTTAGTAAGCAGGAGCTCATTTAAATCAGCATATCCTTCAGGAACAATCCAAGTGAATAATGATCCCTAGCTCGTTTTCGTACAGCAGCGGTGATTTATTCGGTGGTTTAGGGTTTCTAAAAGCGGCACGGCGTGAAGTCCCCTGCCTGGGCACAGCGTGGCAGTGCCAGCATCTCCTGTTCAGGGGGTTTCGGTGGCTTTTTGTGCGCCGCTCCCCCGACACGCGTGGGAAGGAGCCAGACAGCCAGAGAACGCCTCGGAACATCTTCCTACTCGGGCCTCCTCTGAGACGCTTTCCCTCCCTTTGTCCTTCTCCGAGGAGCAAATGTTGTTCTTTTTGTTCGCCGCTCTGCAGGCGACACCCCTGAAGGGGCAGGGGCTGGAATGGGAACGTGCAGCGGGCGCACGTGGGAACGGCGCTGCTCCCACTTCTCCCAGCTTCGGCATTCATTTATCGGCTTTTACTGATCCCTCTGGGGTTCAGAGCTGAACACCATCGGATTCCTCAGCAATGCCCAAAGCAGGAGGGGGCTGACCCTCACTGGTGCTCCCACTTCTCCCACCTTCAGCATTCATTTATCGGCTCTTACTGATCCCTTTGGGGTTCAGGGCTGAACACCAGCGGTCCCCAAAGCAGGAGGGGGCTGACCCTCACTGGTGCTCCCCCTTCTCCCACCTTCAGCATTCATTTATCGGCTTTTACTGATCCCTTTGGGGTTCAGGGCTGAACACCATCAGATTCCTCAGCGGTCCCCAAAGCAGGACGGGGCTGACCCTCACTGGTGGTCCCACTTCTCCCACCTTCAGCATTTATTTATTTGTGTCGTACTGACCCTGTTGGGGTTCAGAGCTGAACACCATCAGATTCCTCAGCGGTCCCCGAAACACGTGGGGACTGACCCTCACCGGTGACCCCCGGCTCAGCCTACCTGGACTCCCGGGCACAGCTCCCACCGTGGCTTCCCCTGGAATGTGCATTTTGTCCTTCTGTCCCTCAGGAACAGCAGAGATGCTCCTGACCCTCAGATCTCAGCACGCCCTCGAGGAGGAAGGAATGGCCCTCATTAAGGGGTCCCACCCATCAATCACCCCCGCTGTGCGCTCCTGGACCAGCCCCTTCCTGTTCTTCTCTCCTCCAGCCCATCCTGCTCTTTGGCAGGTGTTTTTCCTAACAGGGTTTCATTTAAAATCCATCAGGAGCCACGGTTAACAACGCCCTTTCTATTGTCCCCTTTTTCTCCTGTAAGAAGTCCCTCTACCAGAGAGCTGGAGAGGGATCTTCAACACGGGAGTGCAGTTCCAGGACAAGGGGGAATGGCCCCACAGTGACAAAGAGGAGCTTTAGATGGCATATTGGGAAGAAATTCCTCCCTGGGAGGGTGGGGAGGCCCTGGCAGAGAAGCTGTGGCTGCCCCTGGATCCTTGGAAAGTGTCCAAGGTCAGGTTGGACAGCGCTTGGAGCAACCAAAAGTGTAATATTCCCCCAAATCCCTTCAAGATCTATTGTACATCACAGCTCCTCTAGCAAAATAGCATGCGTTTCCATAGAAATTCCAGTTTTCCCCAATTTTCTTCCTAGAAAAAAATTAGCAAATACATCCATGATGTTTTTCCCACTCCCATTTGTAGCTTGCTATGGGCTCCAGCCTGTGTAAGTCATGTCACGAGCCCATTTTATACCATCATCCATAAAATGTGCCAGCAGAAGAGATCCCGTGGGCACAAACAGTTGTTGCACTGAGAGATTCCATAAAGCCAAACCCTTGGGATGTGCAATCTGCCCGGAGCACTTTGCATTAGCACTGTGACTTTTTCCAAACATAATGACCTTGGTCATTATTTAAATGACTGCTGCTCAGATTTTCATCTTGGCTGTTCCAGAAGCAGTTTTGAAGTGGTGTTTCTGTCTTTTCAGACTCCTGCTGTGGCTCTGGGAGGGGTTTCTAATCCCTGTGAGCAGCCCCAGTTAATGACAGCAGATCTCGTGGACAGGTGAAGTGACACCAACCCCTGCCTGAACATCACAGACACCCTGAGAGAAAAGCTCTGGGCATTGGACTCAGTCTGAGACGTGCTTTAAAAGGGAAGGAGGGATGATCTGTCTGACCTTTTGTGCTTGCTTTTGCTTCTTCTCTGAACTTTGTGCCCCAGCAGTGCTGGGCTGCTGTCACGACCTCCCCTCCCCAGCTGAACAGCCAAGCATCTCCTACCAGAGCTCTCCAGGATGTTTCAGTCCACCCTAGCTGGGCTGGCCGAGGTTTAGTCCCTGTTTTAGTCCACCCTAACTGAGCTGGCCGAGGTTTAGTCCCTGTTTCAGTCCACCCTAGCTGGGCTGGCCAAGGTTTAGTCCCTGTTTTAGTCCACCCTAGCTGGGCTGGCCGAGGTTTAGTCCCTGTTTTAGTCCACCCTAGCTGGGCTAGCCAAGGGTTTTAAACACTTTCTGTGAATTCAACTCGTTTCAACACAACCCTTCGCACAGTGATCAGTGGCATAATGGATACTGACCAAGGAGAGAGGAGAGGCCACCGTGTTCAGCTCTGGAGCCCCAAAGACCAGAAGGACGAGGACCTGCTGGGCCGAATCCAGAGGAGGCCGTGAAGATGATCAGAGGGCTGCAAGCAGCCTGAGATTGTTTGGGTTGTTCATCCTGAAGAAGAGAAGGCTCCAGGGAGACCTCACAGCCCTTTCTGGTTCCTAAAGGGGCTCCGGGAGAGCTGGAGAGGGACTTTGGGAAAGGGATGGAGTGACAGGACACGGGGAATGGCTTCCCACTGGCAGAGGGAAGGGATGGATGGGATATTGGGAAGGAATTGTTCCCTGTGAATTTTCTCCTGACATTTTTTTCAGCTGCACAAGGCCAGTTCAAATCCTTTTCCCAGCTCCAGCTGTGCCAGCTGCAGACCTCACCACTCACCCTGGGATCTTTCTCCTTCCAGTGCCCAGGTCAGGATGAGGGGCTCCCAGGGAAGACTCTTTCACACCATGGTGCCCAAATCCTAAATTGTTTTGCCTCTAGGCTGGCCTAGGACTGGTTTCAAGACACCCTCCTCTGCCTCGTTCCCTTAACAGCTTCACATGAAGTGCAGGTGAACACAGAATTTTGCTTGGGTAACATTTCAGGAATACTCTGTAAAAAGCAGGGCTGGGCAGATGGAGGGAAATACAGGATATTTCCCTTTTTTCCTGCGAGCTCTGTGCGATATTGTGATCAAATGATTTCTGCTCCTCGTTAGATTCAGGTGATATGGAAAAAGGGTCAGTAGCTGACATTTTCCAAGTGCGGCAGCACTGACCGCTTTATCTTCAGAGGGACTCGAGGCAGATTGCTGTGCAATTGAGTTACCTTGGTAACACCAGCCAGCTCGGAGACTCACAAATAATTATGTCACCTTGCCAATCTGCCTCTGCACCTCCCAGGAATGCAGAACAAGCAATCAATTCCAGGGATATCACTCCAATTCATTGGCCTTGCGTGGCAGGAAAGCAGTGCTGCTTTGCTTATGGAATTAGCTTCATTTCAGTGGGAATTCCCACAGCTTTTAATAGGAATTTTTTTTCACTAAAAAAAAAAGTCTTTAAAGACCTGGTTATTTATTGCTTCTGAAAGTGCTTTGCATAAATGATATGGCATGGCCTCAAAACAATATTGTCCTGATTTTTTTCAGATTAGATACACTTAGTTTCCAGTTGGGAATTACTCACTGGAGCAGCAGGGTTTGGAACACTGGAATCTAGTGAACCTTCCATAGACAAAAAGGGAACTGCTCTTTTCATAGATGAAAACTGTGGATGATGATGGAAACCAAGCTTAATATTGATTATTCTGCAAGCAAAAGGAAGACTGAATGAAGCCTCCTAAAGAGTTATTTCCTAAAAAAAAAAAAAATATTTTCTCTGGGCAACCTCTGCCAGGGCCTCACCACCCTCACAGGGAACAATTTCTTCTCTATATCCAATCTAAATTTACACATTTGTTCTAGTCCTGCTTCTGGGATCACCCTTTTTTTGAAAGGGATTTTTTCTCTCTCTTCATGACTGGATTCTCTTGTGTGTGGTAAATCTCTTGTCTGGACAGTACAGTTGGGAAAAAAGATCAGGAAGGTTTTTCTGAAGTCTGTTTCTTTAATTAACACTTAACGATAATAAGTTCTAAATGACACTCTCAACTTTTAGGGAAGGCTCTTTCACACCATGGTGCCCAAATCCTGAATTGTTTTGCCTCTAGGCTGGCCTAGGACTGGTTTCAAGATACCTTCCTCTGCCTCATTCCCTTAACTTCACATGAAGTGCAGGTGAACACTGAATTTTGCTTGGGTAACATTTCAGGAATACTCTGTAGAAAGCAGGGCTGGGCAGATGGAGGGAAATACAGAATATTTTGCAATATTGTGATCAAATGATTTCTGCTTCTCGTTAGATTCAGGTAGTATGGAAAAAGGGTCAGCATCCACACCTAAACCAGCCCTGTCCCACAAAATCATGGAATCATTAAAGGCTGGAAAGCCCTCCAAGATCACTGAATCCACCACCACACCACGTCCTCAAGCACCACATCCACACATTTTTTCCAGGGATGGTGATTCCATCCCTCTCTGGACAGCCAGTCCCAATGTTTTACACCCCTTCCAGTGAAAAAAATCTTTCCTAATATCCAGTCTACAAACAGTGACTAATTCCTCACAACTTTTCAGTGCCCAGGCTTAACCCAGAACAGGGTTCAGCTCCTCAGTGAGAAAAGCCAGATCCTCAGGCAGCACCTTGGGAAGCTTAAAGGATTTCCCAGGAATTGTGGATTTGGGCTCGGTGTCAGAAGAACTGCTCAGCATCCCTTTGTGCCCCGGGTTAAATGAGCAGATAAAGAGTTTTTACCACTCTGGATGTTAAACCCCCCATGGAAACCTGGCCACAAGTGCAGAAGTGAGAGTAAGGCTGAAGGTTTGTGTTTCTCTCCTTAAAACCATTGGAAGCAGCTGGATTTTCACGTGGTAGCCCTGTTGCACTCCCAAGGAGGACAATGCAATTACCCACCTGAGTGCTAATTGCAGGAGTCAGACAGTTGTGCACAAATGTGGATATTTATTATCCATAATAGATGGCTCTGGATCCCCAATTCACGCCAAGCAGCTGTTTGTTTTCCAGGAGACAGCTGTTACTGGGATTCAGTTCCTGGTTTTTTTTCAAATGTCACAGGAAGAAACATGGCGTGTTAGCTCACACTTGCATTGACTGCTCCCTAGAATTAATAACATTTCGGAAAGCCACACACAGATTTGCATTAGTAATGAAGATTACTCGTTACCATCTCCATGTTTTTCATTGTGACCTGACAAAAACTACGTTAAAAAAATGACTTTGAGCCAGCACAGAGCTGTTTTTTACTCTTCATTTTCATGTTATTGGAGGCTCTACAGTAAGTCTCATTTGAAAGTGTCTTTAATTCCATACAGGTACTTCTTGCTTGGTTTTACAGCAGTAAAAGTTTAACTGGGATAAGAACTCCATTTTACAGGGTCCAAAGACAGAGAGACAAACAAAGTAAATTAAAATGCCAGCCTAGAGTGAGGGCAGGTAACACTCTTGTTCCAACATTGCAAATAAAAATAACTGTATATATTTATATATATATATAAAAATCATTTTTTTCAAAATACAAGTCTTGTCTTTCCCATTGAACGAAGTGATTAATGCCTTTGAAAGCACCATGGCACAACTTTGCCAAACCAAAGTGTGAGCTTTTCAGAAAATAAGTGAAAATTCGGGCTCTAAATCATCCTAGCTTTGCCCAGGTCAGAGGAGATCATTGGAAGGTCAAGTCCCTTTTTCAGTGTGTCAGGAATGAGCTTTTCTTCTCTGCCTGGTCCTCGTTTCGTTTGTACAGCAACAGCTGAGTTTTCAAATTTGCACTGCATGATATATTGGAGCAGCATTTTTAAACTTAGTGTGGCTTTACAAGAGTTTAATAAACCCCCAAGAGAACAGACAATTTTCTTGCCGTTATGCCAACTCTGCCATCTTAAAAAACATCTTTGTTTTAATAAAAGATAATGAAACGAGACCACATAAATAGCAAAGGGCACACCTTCCCACTGTCCCAGGCTGCTCCAAGCCCCAATGTCCAACCTGGCCTTGGACACTGCCAGGGATCCAGGGGCAGCCACAGCTGCTCTGGGCACCCTGTGCCAGTGCCTGCCCACCCTCACAGCCAGGAATTCCTTCCCAAAATCTCATCTAAACTCATTTTCTCTTATTTCGAAGTCATCTCTCCCTGTTTGATCACCACAGTCCCTCTGCAGCTTCCCTGGAGGCCCCTTCCAATGCTGCTCTGAGGTTTCCACAAAATCTCCTCTTCTCCAGGCAGAACAGCTCCGATTCCCTGAGCCTGGAATGCTCACCATCGTCCCATGGAACCGCCCTGTCACACTTGGGAGAACTGGGAAGGAATCCAGCCTCCTCTGGGAATGGGAGTCTGAAATCAGCCATGGGAGGAAAGGCTGCCTGACTGAGGGCATCAGCGGGGCTGGATTCAAGGAAAGGTGGAGCAAGGGGAAAGAATCACTTGGAAATAAGTCCTGCTGTAAAATATACAATAGAAGTTCTTAAAATGACTCTACGACACTTTAAATATCCTGTTGCCTCATACATTAAAATAAGATAATTGATTGAGCCTGTTCCAATGAACTGTGAACTTCAAGCTTTTTTTACTTCTGGCTGCAGCTCCTTCCTTCAACATAAAGAATGACAGATCCGTGACTTCTATTTTTAGCCAGAATTTTAACTTTGGAATAGCAAAAATAACAAGCAGTGTGAATACCAGCAATGAAAAGAGGTTTCCTGCTTCCTTCCTGCTCACACTGCATGGGTTAATACTTCATTAGCATCAGCGCTGAAGGGGAAATCAGCAGCACAAGGAGGATGGAAATATTAATGTCTCTATTTGGGAGCATTTCCAACATGATTTCTTTTAAGTGATGTTGCTCTAAAGGGTCACTTAAATGCATGTATTTACATATATAATAGAGACAATATTTTGGCATGGATTTCCATGGCATTAATGGACAATATTTTTGCTGCCCTATCAAGTTGTGGTTCAAACAGAGAGTGTGAAGCTAAAAGTTGGCTGAAGCTGTGGCAGCAGCTTCAGTGTGTGCTGCAGTCAGATGTTCCTACAGGCCAACCTTTGAGCCTTGGGCAGGCAGGAATATAGATCTGATCCTGGGTGTGCGCTTACTAATGGGATAAGTTGGAGCTTAATTACCTGCTTGTACTTTCAATTATCTGACTGAGCAGGTGAGTGTGGGATTTTATGCACCCAGGAGCTCAGGGAGCCCTGGGAAGGATGCAGCTGCAAAGCAGCAGGTGAAAACACACATTGGTCTGGCCAATTTCTCCTTCTAGTTCCCAAAAACCTAACCATTTCAGAAAAAAAAAAACCAAAACAACCCAACATATAATACTTCTTCCAATTTTCGTGGCTCGTATTTTACAGGACGATTTTGGGATTGAGGCACCAAGTGAGTTCAGTTCAGCTCTTGGTTTTGCTCCAGACTGCTCGTGTCACATCAGGGAAGTCATTTAACCTCATGGTACCTCAGGTCCCATCTGTGTTGTGGGAGAAACACAACCTGCCCGAGAGATACCGTGAGGAGACAAGAAAACCTGAGGAGAGCGTCAGACACAACAGCAACCTGGCCTGGAGAGATACACACGCCGAAAACAGGTTTGCATTCCTCTCTGTTTGTGATTCCCAGGTGGTTACTTCATCACCTTTAGCTCTGAAGGATAATTCACATCAGCATGAGGAGGAATTAAAGATCAGTACCTTGATTCTGAGGCATTTTATACATGGCTCGCTTTGAGATGCTGTTGGTCTAAAACGCCACGAAAATGCAAAGCAACGGGGAAGAAGATCCTTTGCTTTTAACTAATTCAATACAAATGCTTAATTCCTAGCACTCCAAAAGGCCATTTTCCTCTTAAATCCACAGCTTTTAGCTTTAAAACCTGGTAAAACATGCAAAGTAAATAGGTAATGGCATGTCTGGGCTGTACTCACTGCTGGCATCACTCGGGAGAGCACCGGCTTTTCTGAGGGAGTTTTTGGCTTGCACACCACGCTGGAAATCCTCCATGCCTGCATTTTGGAGTGGTTCATCTTCCCTGATAACCCAGCAGTGCCTTGGCCTGTTCATCAACGGATTCAACTCAATAAAGCAGAGGCAAGAGGGCATTAAATAGAGGCAAAGGTGTGTCGGGTGAATCTGCACTGCACCGGAATAGGGAAAACTGAAGGGAATGAAGGTACAGACCTGGTTACTGCCTCGAGGCCACAGGGTGGCTGCTGTCCGTGGCCAGCCCAGTGATCCAGCTGCCCCCAGGCTGGAATCCTTAAGGCTGGAAAACATCTCCAAGGTCATCAAGTCCAAGCATGAACCCAGCACTGCCGTGTTTGCCACAGAGCCCCGTCCTCGAGTGCCACATCCAGGGATGGAGCACTTCCAGGGATGGCGACTCCACCACTGCCCTGGGCAGTTGTGCCAGTGCCTGACCACCTTTTTGAGAGAAGAAATTTTCCCCAATATCCACCCTGAGCCTCCCCTGGCCCAGCCTGAGGCCGTTCCCTCTCCTCCTGTCCCTGTTCCCTGGGAGCAGAGCCTGACCCCCCCCGGCTGCCCCCTCCTCTCAGGGAGTTGTGCAGAGCCACAAGGTCCCCCCTGAGCCTCCTTTTCTCCAGGCTGAGCCCCTTTCCCAGCTCCCTCAGCCGCTCCTGGGGCTCCAGAGCCTTCCCCAGCTCCGTTCCCTCCCCTGGATGTGCTCCAGCCCCTCGTGGGGAAGCCCAAAAACCAGTGCCCATCTTTTGGCCATTAACTGGTGAAACTCAGCCGGGCAGTGCCCAGGAGCAGGCGAAGAAGAGCCACAGATGTCTCCAGCCCTCACAAGGAAACAGCAGCCACCAGCTGGGCCCTGATAAAAGCTGGGCAGATTCCCGAGGATATGAAGGAGCAGATTTATCCTTGGGGCTGCTCTTTGTGGTGGGAATTTCCTGATTAAACGAGAACAGAGGAAGGACAGACAGGACACAACGTTGGGCTGTGCCTTCAGTCTCCTCTCCCTCACAAATGCTGGTTGGAAAGAAGGGATGGGCCCAGATGTGAAAGACAAGAGGCAGAGAAAGAAAGAATTGGGGGGCTGAGAGTTTGTGGAGCGTTTTCAATCCAGAAGCCAAAAATAAATCAAAATAAGCCTGGTAAAAGAAGTGAAAATGCAGATTTTTCTCAGCCAACGCTCGCCGGCGTTGGAGCCACAGCTCCTTCTGCAGAACCCACAGGGAGAGTCGGGGTGGTGCTTCCAGAGCTGCAGCCTGGATTAAAAGGAAAGCCCAAACATCAGCATCGAAAATGGTCTAACAAATACCTGACTCAAACTGGGAGATGTAATGAGGCATCCTTTGTAACACACACAGAGCACTGCAGGAACTTGTGTTTATGGAGTTCTCGGAGAATGCTGTGATTTAAATTTTATACATTACTTGGAGGTTTTTTTTGCATTTATCTCAGAATGCAAACAGCAGCTCTTTGGACTTTGTTCCCTTCTCCCTACAAAATGCACATTGGATTTCTGCTTCTAATGAATTATTCTAATTAAAGCCATTGTTTTTATTTGTTAGCCGGGGTTGCTGTCACTTCCTCGGGTTTTGGCTCTGTTGAAATAACAAAAATCCTTGAGCTGATCCAATTTATCGTTCTTAAAATTTAATCACAGTTACTCAGAACTTACAAAAACAACAACTAATGAGAGAGCAACTTCTCCCGTATTCCAGCCCTCAACCCCCCCTGCACAAACATTTTTTCCTTGACATCACCAGAAGATTTTTGAAGAGCAGAGCAATTTTAAGCTGGAATATCTGAATTTTAAGAGGATTTTTCCTGTAGCTGGCACAGAGCCTGAAATACTCAGGGGTGAGTCTTGGGAAGAAGGAAAAGGAGAGACTGGAGCAGGGATGGCCCTGGTGGAAAGGGAGATGGGAGAGGGGAGCCGGCGGTGAAATTCTGGAGAGCAGGACAGAAGAGGCTGCAGGGTTTGCTGGCAAAACCTGACCCCAAGAAGTGTTCCTGATTTAAACAGAGCAGTGGAGATAATTTATTGTTGTTGTTATATTTAATAAGTGCGTCGGGGAAGGAGCCGGAGCAGAGAGGAATGGAGACAGCTGGAGGGCTGATTCGCAGCGACATTTGAGGACGAGAGAATGCTGAGGAAACAGCAACTCTGTTGGGGGGAAAAGAAAGGCAAGACAGAAGGAGAGAGTGAAAAAAAATAAGATTTGAAGGTTATGATCAAGAATTCCTGTTACAATACCTTATAACTGAAGCAGAGGAGATTCATGACCTCGAGTACCTGCTGTGCCGAGCTCTCTAGTAAACTAGAGAGAAATAGCTTTGCTATTCATGGGTTTTAAAAGATAACATGGAATAAATTAACAATTTAAGACTGGATTTAGCAACTCCTTAAATGTATTGCTTGTGCAATCTGAATCTCCAGTTCAGGCACCCTTTTTCCCCAGTTTTTTTATCCTTTCTAAGCAAAATTTGGATTTCTATTGCAGCAGTTTTCCTCTTTTTTATGTTTTCTATGCCAAACACCAAGTTCTGGAACAACAATTGAGATTTGTCATTGTGATCCCAAATTTCTGTCTTATATTAACTTACATTTAAGTTTCTTCCACTAAGGATCAGGCTGTGAAGTTTTCATATTGTATATGAAGTATTTCATATTTTGGGCTGCTACTGGTGTTTCTCTGATTGGTAATAAAAACATGTACCCAAAAGACAATTATATGCAGTACAGAAGGAACGTAATTACACCTAAAAATGGCAAAAAATGGATTTTTTTAGTGGATCTCTATCACCTTGGATATTTTAGACAGAATTCACCTTGTTAACTGCAAATACAAAGGTTGGACTTAATGATCTTGAAAGTCTTTTCCAGCCTTAATGATTCTCTGATTCTAAAGATGTGTGGTCAGCTGTGACTAAAATCCTCATTCTTCAGCCCACAAATTGCAAATTAGTCTCCAGGGTTTTTGTTCTGAGAGTTTTACCTTCCCTGGACCCCAAAAGGGAGAAAAAAAAGTCACTGGTGTAATATCACTGACACAACGACTGCAATAGATTCCCCCAGAAAGAGAAATTATTTCTTATCTTCACTAATGATACGGCAAAAAAAAAAGGGAAAAAAATTGGCGAATTTCACCCAAATGAAATCAGGAAATCGAATACAGCAAGTAGAGACATTAGAGATGTGAAGGAGAATGAACTCAAATGCTTCAAAATAACATAGCTTTGGGAAAAAACCAAAAAATAATTGAAACCACGTTGATGGGGAGGAAGGAAATGCAGATGTGGATGTGCTGGAGCGGTGAGCGCTGGCTGATGGAATATTCCTGAGCTGGGGCAGCAAACACGGGGCTCTGACAGTGAAAGGGCATCAGTGCTCAGCTAAATGAGCCACAACCCAAATGTTGGGCCACAGAAATCAAGTTTTCACGTCTCCAGCGATTCTCGGAGTTCTGTTATCGGTTCTGCACACGCGGTTTATGACAGCAGTAAAAAATGAGGAGAAACATAATTCTGCTTGGAAACATTTACAGCAACGCCGAGGAATTCAAGATTCCTTTTCTCAGAGTGATAAAGGGTGGCATCGAGTGGGGTTTTATGCACTGCATCTTCTAAGAGAAGCACTGCTCAGGGCACAAACTATTCCCTGATAAAAATCAGGTGACCAAAATCCAAACTGTTTGACAGGATGCGGGAATAATTACAGAAAATACTTTTTTTTTGTGTCCACACGTGGTTGGTCAGCTCCTTAAAACAGAGAAATATTCATATTAAAGCACTCTAACGTTTATCATTTGCTCCCACCTCAGTGCTTGTTTTGCTCAGCCTCTTTTGAACCATCTCAGCCGCAAGATTTGTCTCACACACTTCGAAGCTGCTGCGAAAAAATTGCTTTTTATTTCATCCTAAGGAGTTGCTGGGGCTGCCACAACTTGGTGTGGTGCTAGCACTCGATTTCTGAGATGGGAAATATTTCAGGAGACGCGAGAAGCAACTTGTTGGTAGAAATTCAACACGTTGTGGGTTTGAGGCACTGATGATTTGTGTTATTTGGAGGGACATCGTTTTGATTCCTCTCCAAACAAGCTGGCAGCAGTGATTATTCAGCACAGCAGTGAAAACAGATATTTACTGACACAGAAGTAGATATGTTCACTAGAAAAGTCATCTACCAGAGTGATATTTTTTTTCAGTTTGAGGGTTGGAGATTGAAAATTAATTAAGGGCAGCATCAGTCATTGCTTCACTAGCAGCAAAATCAAGATTTGGGGAGAGGGTGAAAGACATATAAAAACTTGGGGGATTTGAGTGAAAGTCAAAGTTTAAATCTCCTGGACAATCATCAGGATCTGCCAGGCTTGACAGAAGGGCCAGGGAATTGCAAAAGTGAAAAATGGAAATATGAAACGAGACAAATTCTGCTCCGGTGCTGTCTGAGCTCACACATTTACTCACTTACAGATCTGTCTTCTCCCCATTTGTCACTACATTTCATTGCAGTGCAAATGTAAGAAATCAAAATCAGATGTGGTCTGGTTTCTGGGTCAGAAATTTCGCTCAGAGCTCAGAAGAGCCTTCAGTATGACCCCGAATGCTGCGTGGTGATGGTTTTAGCCACGGTTCAGCAAGCAAGACTAAATTTAAGATGTTTCATGGGGTTTTTTTTTTTCATAAATAGATCCTAACTGCAACAATCTGAAACTCACAGCACTCATTAAAATGACAACTTCAAAGAGCAGCGTTTAACTTGCAATGAAATCAGACCTTGGAGAAGGCCAAAAACTGAGAAGGAGCCTCAGCAAGCAAGGAAATCCTTCCATCAGGCAGGCTGAGTTCCAGGGCTGGGATGGAGAAGGCTGGGAGCTCACTGGGATGCACAATCCCTGGGATCTGGCACAATCACGCCGAAAAATGAGGCAGAAAATGAAGCATTTTTCACCTTGAGAACGCAGGAAGGAAAGGCAAAGAGCTCTGCAAAGCTGATGAAAAGGAGGGGGGGTGGTGATGGCTCAAATTCTGCTCTGAATAAATTCAGCCTCAGATGATACCAACAACAAAAAAAAACCCCAAAACCCTAAAACATCTGTTTTACAGTCCTGTAATACAATTGTTTTTCACCTCTGCTCGAGAGGCTCAGCCTCCCTGATTGATGCAGATTGATGAGCAAACGCTGTGGTGAACGCATCGAGTGAATTTAGATTTTCACTGGAAAATAGCAATTTCTTTTGTCTCCAAGCAAAAGGTCCTAAATGAGATTTAACTTCGGCTCCTGTAGCACATTTGTCTGTGGAAAGTGAGAGAAATAATGTTTCTGGAGCATGGGAATGTGTTGTTGGTTAAATATGCAGGTGCATAATTTAGTATCTGTCTTAAGACTATACTTAAAATTTAGAACTCTAATAAAGAGAAGTACTTTACAGGTCATTGAAAATTATTTGGAGATGTATTTTCTTGTATTATCAGAAAAAAAATTCATTAGAACAGCGTGGGATTTTTTGCTCCTCCCGGTCGTGGCAATAGTTTATCAATTGCTGAGCATTTATTATCAGCTTATGTTAATTATTATCAGTATTTGTGAACAAATTTCCTCAGATAAGGCAATGATTTGCACTGGAAAAGGTCAATATTTCACTGAAAAAGAGGTTTTTGTGCCAGCACCAGGTCTGTGAGCTGGGGAAGTTTTCCTGTTGGTTTGAGGCAGGTGGGTGGGAGCTCAAAGATGGCATTTCTGGGTTATCCAAAATGGGATCCCATATCTCTTTAACGTGTTTTGCTGATTTTTTTTTTCCAGTTGGCTTGATTTTTAATATCATTTTTTCCCTCAGGATAAGATGCTTTCCCACCTGGTATTTTTGAACAGAATTTTGAATTAAATAGAATTACAGAATCACGGAGTGGTTTGGGTTGGGACCTTAGGACCAGCCAGTTCCACCCCCTGCTACCATGGGCAGGCACAAAATATCCTCAGAGAATTTTCTATTCCAACCTCACTTTCCCAAGGCAGAGGGTGATGGTGGAGGAAGAATTGCAAGAGGAGACCTCAAAAAAAAGAGAGATATTTCCAAACTGCCAGATGGGAAAACCCCTCAATTCTAATTGTTAAATACCTTAAAAGTTCCATTTTAATTTCATTTCTGAGAGCCCTGTTCACAGCTGAGGGGGCCACATCCTTTTCAAAGCACCAGCAGGAATTTGGGATAACACTGTGGGATTGCACATGCAAATAGCTCATGAGAAAAGAACATTAACAATTAAAATTTAGGTTTAGGCGACCCCAAATTTGAAAGATAACTCAGCAAGTCACCATGGCTCACTGTGAATTACCATAAAACACTGATTCAGGAGAAATCTCGAGATAAATATTATGATTATAAGCACTTTTCAAGATTCGTAGCGCAGCAGATCTCTGCATTTTGTGTATCTCATTAAAAATAAAAAAAATATTTTGGCTGTGCTCAGCTATTTATTGCAAGGGCTGTCCTTATGTTTCTTAAATGTTTAATAAATGTGCTAAAAATAAATGACTTGGTTTCTGCATGAACACAGAACCTAAAGAGTCACAAGGACGTTGAGGGCCTGGGAACAGTTGTAAAAATTAATATTTTTCAACATATATAGGAGGACATGAAATAACAGGGATTGAGAAGATAATGCAATAAAAATCTGCCTGTGTTTTATGCCATGTATTTTAATATCCACATGCATCTGATATAATTCATATAAATTAAAAGCTGCATCTTTAAAAGTATATTATTGATCCAATTGGAAGATCTGTCACCTAATCTTCAAAACATCAAGAGTGGACGCAGATGAAACAAGAGATTTAAATAAATGTTGGTATTAGTTAGATTTAGGATTTGGTTAGATAAATTAAAATATAAAATTGAAAGATTTGGCTTCAGTAAAGGGCAGGAGTGACCATGAGCAGCTTAAATAAAGGCCTGGAAAAATCAGAACGGGGGGCTAAAAAATGGCACCTGAGGAACTGAAAATGTAGGGAGGAAAATGAGGAAGAGGGAAAAAAGTCAAGGGAAGCAAGCAAGGAAAAGGATTGGGAAAAGGACAGGGGAAAAATGTGGCTTCAAAGATTTATGCCCAGGCAAATATAGGGGGAGCCATCAACATTAAAGCTCAAGGAATAAACAAGGTGGAAAAAATCCTGGAAGGTGGAAATTTACCTCTTGAAAACCAGTGGGTTTTATGGCCTTATCTGATAATGAAACTTAATCCATTAAAAATTGACAGCGGTAACCTTGTAATATATTCCTGGGAGGATTTCACCATTAATTTCAGAGTATTTCCAATTAGAAGTCAGATTAATTTTTAATCCCAGTTTAATGCAATTTCATATTCCCACAGCAGTTTTTTCTTTCTTTCTTTTTCTTTCTTTCTTTCTTTCTTTCTTTCTTTCTTTCTTTCTTTCTTTCTTTCTTTCTTTCTTTCTTTCTTTCTTTCTTTCTTTCTTTCTTTCTTTCTTTCTTTCTTTCTTTCTCTTTCCTTTCCCTTTCCCTTTTCCTTTTCCTTTTCCCTTTTCCCTGAGCAGCTCCTGGTGAAATCCCCACAACTGCAAACCCAACATGGGCCGTGCCTGCTTTTCCTGTTAATGGGAATGTTTTCTTAGCAGCCTCACTCTAAGTGAATTAAATCGTTCCTGTGGCCCCGGTGGAGTGAAGTGTGGCTAATTAGTTATTTGTGCTCTCACTAAATGGTCTTGGGGAGGTGATAATTGCGCTGAATGTGCCTTAACTTCGGGACAGCCCCTGAAAATGGCCTGGAGAATTCCCGGATTCCATGGCAAATGTTCCATTTGGACATTTCCCCGAGCTGATGCTGCTTTAGCCATTGCTGGGCTCACCCCGTGCTGGCGTGGGGAGCTGCTCTCACCGCACCCTGCTCAAACATCTCGTTTCATTTACAAAGCTCCTCCGTGCTTTGATTTCTTGTTGTCCTTAATGCAGTAATTGTAATTGTAAATATTCACATGTACTCGCGTATCTGAATAGAAATGCCTATTTTAGAATCATTACTTCCTCCTCGAAATAAAATCCACAGTGGCCTCTGAGCAAGGAGATAAACCATGAACTGAGATCGTGCCTGGAAGATTCGAAGGGAAAGGGAAGGATGGAGGATTCTCCCTCGCACTGCCCTGCCTTTGACCAAGGAAATCCCACCCTGGCACTCGGGGGAGTGGGCACAGGAGCCCCAGGGACAGCCTGAAAAAGCTCCAGCAGAGAATTTCTTCAGCTCTCTGCAGCATTTTTGTGGGAGTTCTGTCTTTCCCATGCAAGTAACTCAAAACAATGTCACAGTTTTGTAAACTTCTTGCAGCTGCAGGTTGTTTGGCAGGATTGTTATGGTTCCAACGAGAAAAACACTCAGAGATGGGTGTCTTAGAACTTGACCAATCCCCTTAAGGGGTGGATGGCAAAAACCAATTACCTTATGCCATTTAACACACTTTGTGAACTAACATATAAAAGCCTTCTGAGAGTTCATTAAAGCGCTTCCATCTATCTTTGAGCCTGGACTTTGTGTCGTTTCTCTGCTCGTCTGTGGGGAAAACAGCGACAGGTCCCCTCTGCCAGGACAGACCTCACTCAGGGATGCTTCAACCCTGCCCAGTTTACCCCCAGACTCCACCTGTGTGTGTTCAGATAAATCAGATCTGCAGAGCATCGGGATAATCTGGGCATGAACAGGAATTTACATTCAAAATGTTAGAGCTGTTTCCACAAACATCTGCAGTTTCAGTGCTCCGCTGCCTCACTTCCCAGTCAAAGCTGAAAAGATTAAATCCGAGTTTCAGATAAGGATCAAAGTCTAATTTGAGTCGTTCTCAGCCAGGAAGGACAATGCCAAGGTGCCGCCCAGCTCCTGCAGAGTTATTTTGCAGTGGTTACAGCGGCTGGGCTGAGGCACAGCAGGGCAAGAAACCTCCCTGCACCTGGAAACAGCTGGGCACAGCTGGGGAAGATGGTTAAAAGAAACATTTTTCCTAAAATTTGGGAATTCAGCAGGCACCAAGCTTGCCAGAGCACAAGAATCATTTGGATAAAGCTCTCAGGGGTGCACAGGGTGGGGTTGTTGGGGTGTTTGTGCAGGGCCTGGAGCTGGACTCGATGATCCTCGCAGGTCCCTTCCAGCTCGGGATATTCCCTGATAATTCCATAACCAGCTATGGATATTTTAAACCAAAACACTACAGCATCCATGCCAGCAGCATCCTCTGGTGCACACTGGCACCGCCCCCCTGGTCTGGGGTGTAGGACGAACACACAGCTCCGTGCACACCCCACAGCAAGCTGGGCTGCAGAGCCAGAATATATATTTAGCTTTTATCGTGTGGAGTGACTTTTAATGACATTTAGAAGTGCTGAGGCACTTGGAGGCTCAGATTCCTTATTGGTCCCAGTGTTTCCCTGTAAGCAGTTGCTCAGATATTAAACATTCCCTCTGCCAGGGCTCCTAAAACAAACACTGAGCCCGCTTGATAGGAGGCAAATGTTTGATGTAATTCTGTGTCAATTAGTTTATTCTTGTCACCCTTACACGTTTATCTGCATCCAGACCTTCCTGGTGCAGCAATTATTTCCTTCAGCTTCTAATTAATAAGTGCTGAGTCTTGAGGAACTGGTTCAGTTTCTGTTCTACCCTCTGCTCTGGAGCCAGGCTGGGAGAGCTGGGAATGCTCACCTGGAGAAGAGAAGGTTCCAAGGAGACCTTGAAGCCCCTTCCACTGCCTCAAAGTGCTCCAGGAGAGCTGGAGAGGGACTTTGGAAAAGCCTGGAATGTGCTTTCAGCTTCCCTACCAAGGCAAAGGCTTAAGAAGAGGGAACCCAATATTCTTCATCCCCTCAGGTTCAATAATAAAAAGAGAGTTGGTGTTCATTGAAAAAATCTCCAAAAGCCCCTGTACGTGCTTCTGCTTCTAAAAGAAAACCTTAAATGACTTCCCAGAACGTTTTTCCTACAGCAAATGTTCATCTCAGCCCACGTCCCTGAGAAGCCAATAAATGCCCCCACATTAACACTGTCCTCCCCTGGAACCATCCGAGCCTCCAGCTCTCAGCTCGTCCCCTTCACACTCCTGACAAGCAGCACAGTCCCAGCCAGGGCTGGCATCATTTCAATGTTTGCCCATCACTTTCTTCTCCAAAAAGTTCCCATGTTGAGGAGATTGAGGCACTTCTAAAACGACAAAGTGCTCACCCTGCTGTCGTGTGTTTCCTGCCGAGGGGACCTGGGGGTTTTGCTTAGGAATGAGCCAAATGACAAAAAAGTGCCAGCAGCGCCTCGTTTCAGCGGGGGAAGCTTCCCGTGGACATTTTTACTACTCTGTTCCTCAAGATCGGATTTTATTATTGAGAGAGCTGATAAATTCCCAGCTAACTGAGCTACCACTCATCCCATCTGCCCACAAAGTCAGCTTTTAACAGCAAGGAAATCCAGTATTCATCCGGAGTGCTGCAGCCTAAACACAGAACCTGAGAAGGTGGGAATCTGCTGTGTGGGGAAGCCAATTATTTTCCTCTTGCAAGATGATTTATATTATAATTCAAAATGCAAGCACAATCATTCCAGCACTCTTTCTTCCAGAAGGAATACAGATAACAGGATAATGCAGGGAGGATTCATTTCCTACAAGCTGCCTTTGTGTTGTTTATTGAGCTAAATAAATATGAGGGATGTGTGATAATCACAAAGCATCTTCCTGTGGCAAGAGAACTGATAGTGGTGGGGGGTTTGCTCGACTTTTAAAACAAGGATTAGAGAAAAATAAGAAAAACAGGACAAAACCCAAATTGGAATTGTTCTAAATTTGGCAGCACAGAAGTTTCCCCACCAGTTTTGCAGGGCAGGCTGTGCCCAGGTGCCTCTCAGCAGAGATTAAATCAGTGTTTCTCAATTTGGGCTGGCTCAGAGCTCTGACTGATAATTTACCTTTAATTGTTATTCATGCCAGCCACTCTTTCCCTGTGCCTATCAACAGTTAATGTGTTTGTACAATTAATTAGCCATTATTAACGTCCATACTGTAACCAGCCTGTGTCCCCAGGAATGTACGACTGGAAATTCACAACTTAGGGCGGGATTTGCCGAGCAGAGAAGCTCTGCAGCTCTGTTGGCTCCAAACTTGTGGAATCAAAGGGCTCCCGAAGGCCGGATGTGAAGACAATCCTGTTAGAAAATCCCAGTAAAACCCAGTGCTGCTGGATCCCATTGGATCTTGAGCATCCAGGCTTTGTTTCCTTCCACCTCCTGCTCTCCTGCCCGCCTGACACTGCCTGGGGTGGAGACAGAGGATACAGGAGGATTTGGGGCTGGAGGTTGGTCTGAGCTGGATTATGATTTTCTTGTCTTTCTGAATGCCCCAAGATGCAATTCCCAGCTCAGCCTAGGAATAAATTTTCCAGCCTGGGCATGGAGCTGTCACCCCCCCACCTCAGATGGCTCCCTATCAGCACAGCTCTGTTAACGTAGGACCGGATTATGTCCCTGTTTTCTGTGGGAAATGCCAGCAATTTGCAATGAAAATAGCTCCCAGTTTAATAAAACATTTCCTATCTCCCTTTACATTCACCTTCTGCCTCAGTTGCGGAGTCCTCTAATTCCAAAAGACTTTGTAAAATAAAGGACATTGTCCTGTGTCTTTATATGACCCCAGCAAGGAAACACTCCTGTTAAAAATTCCCTGGAGAGGCAAATAATCCAACCACTCCTGCAATCCTAAAAAAAAATAAAAATACCCGATGTTTCCAAGCTCTGAAGTGCTGGAGATCTTCAGTGTTGTGCTGGAAAAGCAGCAAATATTTGCAGGCCAAGGATCTTCCCGCAAGCCCGTAATGACCGATTTGTGATGGATAATCTCAATTTGGGAGCAGAGCTGCCTCCACCACCTCCCACGGCAACCAGAGGCACCTTGCTCAGGCCCTCCCACTTGTGCACTGATTGCTGGAATAATGATGGAACTGCTTGGAAAGGATTCCTAAGGGTCCGGTGTTCCAGTGGAACTCGGAGCCTGGAGGAAATAAATCTCTGGCCCTGTGTGGAAACTGGGGCGCGCTCAGAGATGACTCCCCCAAAGCTGCAATGCACTGCAGGCAATCAAAACCTGGGTGGGGAATTCCCACCCTCCCAGATGGTTCATTAGTGCCTCGGCAGCAAATTCCAGAGGTCAATAGGATGTCTCAGTGCCCATTAGATGGAAAACTCTTCTTAGTGGATGAGGCACAAACACAAATCAACACCGGATTTAGGGGGTTTTTTCCTGGTCTTGAGCACATCTGTAACAACATAGCTGGGGAAAGCCACAATTCCATCCTCAAGTGTGCCACAAAATTAAGATATTCCCCCTAACGTGGATGATGAAATGTCATTTCTGAGGACAGAGGATAAAACAGGGCTACAGGAGGAATTTGCCAGTGGGGCTCGTGGGGTTTTTTCAGTATCTATTTCCTTATTAGCTTCCCAGGGAAATGAGCACTGTAAAGTTCATGCTGAAGGGAAAGGTCACGATTCAGGGTACAGAAAAGGCTACTCCTGAACAGAATCATCAAGGAAAAATTCCGAGCAGGTACAACAGCAAATGGGATTTCACAGTTGCTCTGCAGTAACATTTTTCTCCATTTTCACTACATTTCCTGGAGAAGGCTTATAAATACTACAGCAGGACTGCGAAATAATTATCCATTCTTTCCACGAGAGTCAGTAAATGTTCTGTGCTCTGTTTGGGACTGAAGCCTGGCCTGACCTGTAGCAGGGCACAGAAGGGACTGGGAGAGGAGGTGTTTATTATTTTCCTGCTGACTCCCAGCTGTGGGATCAATTGCAAGGAGAAAAACCTCTCTGGCTGGCCCTTGCCCTTCTCATGCACGGGCAGGAGCAGACATTTGCCAGCATTTCCACATCTATCAGCACCCTCAGAGATCTGACACAAACCCACAACCAGTTTTCTTCCCCATGGTGTGCTCTTTGGGCATTGCAAAGGTTTGATTTGCACAGAAGATCATGGCTCAGGCTGAGCCTTCGTCACCTGAGCTCCCAAAACCAGCAGAGATCCCCTCGTGTGACACGGGAGACAAGGCCCTTGCAGAAGGGCCACTTGGAAGGAAAACAAATCAGGAAGTTTTTACTGTATTGAATGTCATTATCAATAAACCAGACCATATTTTGATATGTGAGCTACTGCACGACACGAAAACAGAATTGAGAATCAACTTGAATGAGGAGGCCACTTTTTAGTTACTTCAACCCTTTAACATACGCTCAAGACTCGTTTTTTGCATAGTTACATGCAGATGGTTTAGCTTTAAAAATCTCCTTTTCAACAGTTCTGGATGACCTGAAATTGCCAAGAATGGCAGGAACGCCAAAAGCAGTTTCTAATATCTTTTCTAGAAGGTGGCAGCTGCCCTGACTCTCTGCAGCAGTTGGATCTCGGTGTTTTTCTGGAACATTCTCATCTGCTGGACTGATTCACTCCCTCTATTGAGTAGGAAACTTTAAAGCTGACATTTCTAATTGTTCCAGCTCTGTTTGCTCAAAGGTGTTTAACACCACCAGTGTTTTCTGAGCAGGCCCTTTCGAGCTCTCTCACAGAGGAGCGTTTGCTCTGCTAAAGTGAAAATAAACACACACCAGAACTCCTGTTGGACCCTGAAGTGCTCAGAATTAACCTTTCGCTCAAGAAGCAGCAGAACTGACTAGATTGGAGTCAGCTGCTTGCTAACAGAGGGGAAAGAGGAGGATCTTTGTTCCTTGTGGAATGAGCAGCTCCAAGGAGCGCAAAGCCACCCTTGGCAGAGCCACCATCGTCCCCCTCTCGTAGCGAGAGGCACGAGAGATGTAGCGCAGTGCCTCTGTACATGTAATCAGATTCCAGCTGTGCCAGGAGAGTGAGAGACAAGGAAGGGCTGGGAATCACTGCATGGATATTCAGGCATTCTCAGCATGTCCAGCAAGGCCTTAATCTGGTGTGAAATAAAACCACGTTTATGCTCTGTAACAAAGGGTTATCAGCACACAGTGCTCAGTCAGGGCTTTTAAATCATCCAGCCTTGCTCCTGCTTCCCTTTCCATCTCCAGCTCTGGAGTCATCCTGCAATTTACCTGCTTTAAGTTCTCATTCTCATCCTTGAAACCTCAATAAGTCCTTTGTATCCCTCATAGAAGGGTTTGGGTTGGAAGGGACCTTAAAGCCCATCCAGTGCCTTGTGCAGGGACGCCTTCCACTATCCCAAGCTACTCCAAGCCCCGTCCAACCTGGCCTTGGACACTTCCAGGGAAATCTTTTGGTATAAATGGGATTTCTGTTAATTTGCTCTGCCCAGGCCAGGAGCAGCAGCAGCAACACAACCTGCACGGCTGAGCTGCAGTATCCAAATAACACACAAATATTTTCTTGCCAATTTTTTGTCTCAAGAAAACTTTCATTTTTATTGCAGCTGCACTCTCTCACTGAAACACAACTTCATGAAACATCTCACGTTGAGACACTTAACTTCAGGTCCGTTTTCTGGTCACTTTTTCAGCCCATTTCCCTTTGTAGTAAAGCTCTCCCAGCCAAACCTCCCTATTGATTGATATATGTGAGCCTTCTCTCCAGGTCAATAACAGCCCAGAGCAAGAATCAGTGGCTCTTTGCTGTTATTTATACATAAAGGGCTTCATTGAGCCAAACTGGTGTTCAGTTTAGCCTCTCACAGTTTATCATTTCATTTTTTTACCAATTGTCCTTCTTAACTCTGTTGGAACCTCCTGCCAGCTAAATCAGGCCGGAGAAAGCTTAACAAGCAAATGACAACCATAATTCAGTGTTTACTGCTCCAAGCCTTGATCTCACCATTCCAGCAGCAAAATTCCTGACACATTTCGAGATCAGTTTTCCGTGGCGTCGCAAGGAGCGGTATGCAAGGAATAGGGGAAGGAGTGGATTAGAGGGAGCAGGGAATTGATGATGTGCCCAGCAGAAATCCGTCAGCCGCCATCGGGGCCCAGGCACAGGTACAAATATCATTTCACGCTGCGCTGCACAGTTTGTCCCCAACTTCATCAATCGCCTCCCAAGACAATGCAATGTTGAAGGAAATAAACAGAGCTAAATCACTGAGGGGGTGATTATTTGTTCAGTACTTAAGGCTGTGGGTTTCGGTGGGCAAAAAATATGGCTAAAAGCAAGTGTTCCTTGCTTTGGCTCACTAATTAACTCTGCATCTTAGCCGGCGTTTTGTGGTTGCTCTACCTCAGAATCCTACAATTAGAACTGTAAAAAAATAACTGGATTTAAAGGGTCAGACCTATATTAATTTCCTATAAAACATCTGGTTTCAGGGATATTTCTCCCCTTTTTCCAGTCTTGATAGTGAGTCACAAGGTAAAAACTCCACTTTTTTTTTTTTTAGATTACAATCTGATTTCACTTATTCTTGATTTTAATATATATAACAACCTTCAGTTATAATCATGAAGGATAGTACGATGAACTATCATAATCTGCAAATAAAAAGCTCCGAAATGGTGTGAAACTGTGGCAGTGACTGCTGGTGTTTAGGAGCCAAAATGCTCAGACACATTCCCACGTTTCCATGCCAAGACTGAGCGCAATAACTTTTGTAGAAAAGCCCACACCTCCCCCAAAAGGTGCATTTTCCATCTTTAGAAGGTTGCCCCTCAATTTTATTGGACATTTAAAGACTTCAAGGAAACCTTGCCAGTGTTGTAAACACTTCCAAACCTGTGCCCAGAACAACTCTTGGCTCTTAAAAGCTCCCTGGGACTTAAAAATTCTCAGACTCAATCTCAAGCCCTACCTGGGGTAGTGGTAACGTGTAACAATGGTCAAAAAGGGTGCAAAAAACCTAATGGGGAAAAGCCTGCCCTCGTGAAAGTTTTACCTGCTGCTGTCAGTTTGGTGATCCTGGCAGTTTCAATCCCCAAACCAGGATGATTTCTCCTCTGCATTGTGATTTTCTGTAATAAATCTTGATCTTCTCATTATCACTGTGAATATCATATAATCCCTCTTTTATCCTCCTGAGCACTTGGTTTTAACGTTATCTAGCAGTGAAAAGCTCCCAGGCGTTAATTGCACGTGGTGTGGGATAACTCTGGCAGCTCATTCCGTGTTACCTTTCCATTAAATTCCATGTTCCCATCCGAAGGCATCAGCAGGAGCAGCTGATAAACCTTCCCTGGGCTATTATTTTGTAGGATCTGCTATTCCTTCTCTTGATTGTCCAACCTGCTCTCTTCCCAGACATTGTCCTTCCCTGGGAGGAGGGAGAGGCACAGGCTTCCCAGACAATCTATGGCTGCCCCATCCCTGAAAATATTCAAGGAAAAGTTGGGCATTGGGGCTTGGAGCACTCTGGGACAGTGGAAGGTGTCCCTGCCCATGGTAGGGGTGGCACTGGATGGGCTTTAGGGTCCCTTCCCACCCAAACCCTATAATTCTACGATTTCCTACACCAGGGGTCTTTAAATTCATTTTTTTTCTGTGATATCTTCCCAAAGCAGAGAGCCAAGGAAATCAAAGCAGTGCACGTGAGGAATGAACACAGAACGACTCCCACAGCATCTCCAACACTTGCTATGAAGTTAATACCACATTTTAGAAGGCAGAGAGAGGCAAACCAGCACCATCTTCACCAAGCCATGATCTTGCTCCAAACCCCAGAGCCACTGTCCTCTTTTCTCTCTTCTAAAAAAATAAGTTTTATACCTGTCCAGACCGTCCTACCCCAGAGGTGCTCAAATGAGCGGCTGTGAGCACACAGCGCTTCAGTTTAAATGAAAAAAAAAATAAAATACAGAGTTTAAAATGACCAATCCTCTGCACTTGAGCTGCAGAAGAGGAAAACAGGGGATTCATTTACCCCAGTGGGTAAAAAGTTTAGTGATTTTCAAAATTGTCCTATTACAGTTTGTGTAACCCAGGAACAAAGGGCTCTACTCCTACAGATTGTAGATGAAATTTATAACAGAACTGTTCAATGAAATAAACAGTGGTTTCCTTTGAGTAATAGAACAAAACAGGTCATTTTACAGGGTTACATTACACAGATAAAGAAAATTATTTCAAATTGTCATTCTTATCTTATATCGTCATTCTGAAAGCCTCAATCCTCCCATTCCAAGCTTACTTCGGGACAACAGGATCCTTATGATGGGATTTCCTCTGCCATTGCTGCTCTAATCAAGTACTACTGGATAAAGAAACCCTGAAAGGACAAGCCTGGGAACACCACAGAGCAGAGCAGGTACCACATCCAGGGGCTACAGACCACTCTAAACCCTGCCTTTCTGCACTTTACAGGGTGGTTGTAAAGAAAAAAAAAAAAGGCCAGAGATTGAACCTGCAGCATTTCAGCCAAGGAATCACTTATCCTGCAGGATTTAAAGCCAATACCTCTGTAGTGCCCAGGGATGGGAGCCTGGCAAGGAAAAAATCAGACAAAAAACCAAACTGGTTTACCCAAGTTTCTTTTTTTCTTCTGCTCCTTGTTTCTTAGTGAATTTTCACCCTTTGATGGGAAGCATTTCTGTATTCTTACCAGTGGAGAAGTAATTAATTGATCTGGGAGTCAGATGAATCATTTCAAGAGTTTACTGTCAGGCTTTGCTGAGACCCTACACACATTCAGTGTCGTTGTGCCTGTCCCTGCCCACGGCAGGGGGTTGGAATGAGATCACTTTTAGGTCCCTTCCACCCCAAACCTTTCTGTGATTCTGCCCCAGGCTGTGAACTGTTCTATGGGCAAAGGGTTTTATTCAACTTCTCAGAAGTTTAAATTATTAGAGGGTCAAGGTAAAGGACAGGGAGGAAAATGTTATTTGTGGGTGGTATTTGAAACGATCAGAACTTGACAGACAACATGAGGAGCTCATCTCATTCCAGGGTCACAGGTGGCTCCTGCCCTGTTCAGCCCCAAAAGCAGTGACTGAACCACCACCACACCTCTGGGAGATATCAGTGTCTTGCATAAAGGTATTCCTATTTATTTATTTGAAACACTAATCTTAACTCCTGGTTTAAAACATCCTAACAGTGTGATTAGGGCTGTCTATTCCCAAAGAAAATGTGTCCAAAGCACAGGAAACAAGCAATGCCAGGGCGGTTGCAAACTCTATATTTCATTTTCTCCTCTCGAGTGAGTCCCGGTGGTTCCTGCAGTGAGTAATTGGCTGCACCTTGTAAAACACGAAGTGAAACGTACAGAGAGTCTGTTCTGTCCACCCAGATGTGTCTGTGGAATAATAAAGACCTAAAGATTGCAGCTGGCCTTGGCAGCCTCCACAATCCGGGCTTGTAAAGACACTGGGATCATCTTTATGGATTCATCTGGGGTAAGCAAACATAATTAAAGGATGGAGACACCAAGACCTGTCTGTGCTGACACCTTCAGACCTGGGATCCACTCTCAATTTAACGAGCCAATTAAGGAAAATTAACAGAGTTACGCCCTACTTCAGGGTCCAGAAGGTAAAATCCCAGAGGGATAAACAGCAGTCCAAGGGAACTTGTACTGCCCAAGGGATTATTCAGGCACTGGGAGCTGCTGGCCTGAAAGAAAAGAGATGACCCTTCCTGATTTCACGCAGCAGGATTTGCTTTCCGAGACAGGAGAGTCAGAAACTGCATTCAAACCCCCAGGGAAGGTGGGATGTTCCCCCCCCCCAGTTCTCTCACTGCAGCTGCTCGTGGTGTGCATCATTTCAGCTCCGCCGAGCCCGAGTCCTGCAGCACATCTTGGGAAAGACACTTTTAAATGGGAAATAAGAAACTCAGTTACACGCCAGAAACACCCTCAGTAGCATCACAATCGTTCATCAGGGCACTTCAGCAGAGGGCTGGGACTCCCTGGTGCAGAATATTTCACTAAATATAGGGGCTAAACTTCTGTAATAATTTATTTTTATGGGTTTTGAAGGGCTCTGCCTTCCAATCCCTTAATCTCGCTCTCTAGTGGTGGATGTGCTCACCTCGTACCCAGGTTTTTTGGGGTTTTTGGTGCTCCAATAGCTGCATCTCAATGTTGGAATTGAAGTGACGTGGAGCAATGAGCTGCTAATGCTCAAGAAGTTCCAACATTTATCTGTTGGCCTGCAGTAACCACTGATCAAAACACACATTCCCTTTAAAACACAGCTAATACTTAGTGGGTGGGCAAAGAAAAAAGCTGCCTGAATTAAGCACTTAAATAGTTAAACCTTCAGTGATTTCAGTTTAAAGCCTCTCTCTCCAGCCACTGAACGGAGAGCGGTGATGTCCCGGGAAAGGCAGTGCCTGACAAGGTGTGAATTACCAGCTCCGTATCCCTGCTCCTTGTTGGGATTCCAGGGCTGGCAGCTTTCGCTGCTCCTTCCCTGCCCTCCCAGGAGATGTTGGGGAGCAGCCCATCCATCGCACAGCTCCGGCTGTAGCAGGGCTGGTCATCGCCCCCTCCCACCCAGCAGCTCAAAGTTTTGAGGAGAATTAATTTAACGTGGCACTGTTCTACTGGAGGCCATAAACTCCTCTCAAGGCGGCAAGAGGCAGCATTTTGTTTAGCCAACATTTTCCTTGAACAGTTCAAAGTAAAAAAAAAAAAACACCAACAAAAAAACCACATTTTTGATTAGTTGGTAAAATTGCGTGGTTTTAAAATTCTCTTTCACCGCGCACAGAAATATAAAGAAAGCTACATCAATGCCTCCTGAGGAAAATAAATAACTGAGTAAAGCTTCTGGGTGGCTTAAGCATAGTTGTAAGAGTGGTGTCTAGCCCAGAGGTGGTTTTTTTTGGCTACAGCACATAAATGGGGGCAACCAATTTAGGAACACATCTGGATGTCAATAACACAAACCAGCCCAGCTGAATAATCATGAATTTATCTTCAGAACAATCTCCTTGGGATTGCTTAGAGTGCTCCAGCTCCAAGGGGTCCTGCTGATGGACCCTAAAGAGGGTGAATTCGCTGCTTTTGGGGCTTTGTTCTGCCCAGCTCACCCCATCCTCAGCAGCCTTTAGAGCCTCTCTCCTTTGTCCCTTGCCAAGGAGGTGTGGTTGGAATGAGATCGTTGGAACACCCTCCTGCTGCTCCTGCAGCCAGAGTCCAAAGGAGGAGAGAAAAGGACAAACCCAGCGCCTTTAGAGCCGTGAAACCTCAAAGCAGCAGAGTTTTGGGGCCTCGTGCCTGGGCAAAGAATAAATGAGCATTTTCTTGCTGGAGAAAATGCTTCAGGACTCAGATGCAGCATCTGCCTGGGCTGGTAATTACTCATTGCCTGCCTCATTCTGGGAGCTGGTTGTGCTCTTGTTTACTTAGAGGCTAAAGTTGCACCCTGAAATTATTTAAGACTCTGAGAATTAAATATTGGCAGGCCTGACAAGAGAAGAGGACAAATTAAACATGTAAAAAAAAAAAAAAAAAGGTGGATTTGATTTTCGAAGCCTGAAAAAACCCACTTGGAAAACAATTTATGTGTTAAATCGGATTCCTGACATCAGTTCTCCAACAGACAAACATCATAAAAGCAGGAGTTTTAAGAAGTCAAAATTTGCAACAGCTAAAGAAAAACAACAGCCAAACAGCAAAACCCCCAACTTTAGTGGGTTATTTATACCCCCTTCAGATGAAGGGGAAAAGAAGTAAATTTTTCTTATATTTTCTGATATTTTCCAATGTAAGCTATAGAGAACTTGTAAAAAGCATCCTTGCACAAGCCTTACCTCTCGGATAATGGACAGAAGAGTTCTTTCCTTGTTTCCAGCAGTTGGATGAGCTGAAGAAGAGAAAATAAACACTTGGATACCTCACTCCTAGCAGGAAGCACTTTCCTTCCTCTGACACAAGGAAACACCCAACCCATACCCCAAACCTTTGGTCCTGCTGCTCCTCCTGCTTTTATAAACCCCAGCAGCTGCTTCCAGCTGAGTGTTTTCCCTCCTCCAACCATTTCCAGCTGCCCAGGGATGGAGCTCCTGGATTTGCTTTGTTAAAATATTAATTACAAGCCTGTGGGTTGACTGGGGAGATCTGCTCCAGGTCACCGCCAGCAGGAGCAGTGGTGGGTGCCTGGGGTGGAGGAAAATTAAATTGTTCAGATTAGGTGTTAGAAAGATGATTGGTAATGATGAATGAGCTGAACTGGAAGTGATTAGGTTGGATGTTAGGAAGGAATTCCTCCCTGAGAGGGTGGGGAGGCCCTGGAATAGAATTCCCAGAGCAGCTGTGGCTGCCCCTGGATCCCTGGCAGTGTCCAAGGCCGGGTTGGATGGGGTTGGAGCATCCTGGGACAACGGAAGGTGGCCCTGCCCATGGGGATTAGATGGTCTGTAAAGGTCCCTCCCAGCCCAAACTCTTCTGGGGTTCCAGGAATCCACCTTGCATTGGCAACTCCAAAATGAAGCAGCTCCCAGGATGTTCGGACTTGCGGTGCTTTTAAAAATCTTATTTTTAGCCCTGAAGTCTGAAATGGATTTAGGCAGAATTCACACACCTAAATCTGCCAGCCAAATCCTGAAAATCTCCGCTCAGCTGCATTACCATGGAAACAAGAGAATTTTTCTGGAGTTTGCAGCAAAGTTTGTGGCAAAAGGGGCTGCTGGCACCTCTTGGAGAGGGGTTGGGGCTCAGTGGGAAACTCCTTTCTCTCCCAAATCTGGGAAAGGAAGGAGTCACCCACTCCTTTGGATCCAGCCCTAAATATCCATGCTTAGACTCCTCCTCTGGAAAACAGTGACCACAACCCCCAGATTCCCTCAGCACAATCAGATTTATTGCCCCATCCCCTTATCTGCGTTTCACCTCGGCTTCCCTGGAGCCGGAATTCTCCAGCAGGAGTTTCCAAAGAAGCTCGTTGTCATTCCCCATCGGTGTCCCCACCAACAGCCCTCTCCCATCAGCATTCCCGTGGCGCCCAGCCCAGCAGGATGGAAGCAGAAGGGATCAATGCCAAAAAGTTTGCACAAACTCAGTCTGGCAGGATAATATTGGTGGATGAAGATCTCCCTCGGTAGCACGTGGGAAAATCAGGGAGAGGGTTTGGGAATGTGGAACTCCCAAGTTTCGTGCAGTGGGCCTCAAAATATTTAAGAATCTGTTGTATTTTCCCTGATAAAGATAATATTCCCCTAAATATTAATAATAATTGTTGAAATTCATCATGATTGTTATAGGCCTTAAGGATAAATGATAAGAATGATGAAATATTTTTAGGTATAACGGCGCTCCCACTAAATAAATTTGTTGGGAAATGTTGCTCTGTGAAAATAATTCCGGGTTTGGGGTTTCAGGTGAAGGAAGGAGGATGGGTGGATGGGGGAGAAGGAGGTTTGGGGGCATCAGGAGTTGGCTCCTTCCACCCCACAGCCACTGCTCAGTGGGGAAGAGGAGGAAGTTTGCAGGAGGATCATAAGTGTGTGGTATTTAAGGAACTCATGGAATTCATTCCATTTGCTTTCCGAGCCGGGAGTTCAATGGGAAATGTGGATGAAGAATTGCACATTATAAAACAGGCAATGTGGGGTATTCTAATGAAAATTTGGAATAAAATATCTCAGACACAGGCAGAACTCTCAAGGAATTCTGTTACATCCTTGCATCTTCCCTTCCCTGAGGGAATTTGATAGAATAGGAATAATTTCTAGGCTGTAGAGACTCAAGACCAGGCATTTTTTTGCCCTGCCATGTTCACATCAGTGATATAAAAATTAAATCCTCATGAGCAGGAAAGAGGGAAGAGAAACAGCCCTGAGGGAACTCTTTTCTTAATATATTTGTCCACTTCCTAGTCAATAAAAAAATACCAATTCTGATTGATTTCCAGCAATGCCAGGTGTGGGTTTCATTGGTTTTTCTTTAATTGTACATTTCAATGAGGAAAGAGGGCACAAAGGCAAATAAAGGGATTGTCACCACTTTTCCCCACGTGGCACAAACCTTTGTCTCCGCTCTGTGCTTCCAAAGAGCCCAGGTTAAAACTCTAAAACCCATTTCCAGTTTGCAGAAATTGGATGTGATTTTTTTGTCTTCAGTGCAAAAGTTGGGTGAAAATTGATTAATTTATAAAGAAGAATGATTCATCTGATAATGTCATGGAGGTGATCTTTTTTGTTCATTTAATAAATAAAATATAGAATCAAAAGAAATCCTTTCACCTCGCTGTGAGGATACTCGGGGAGAAACTTGGGGTTTTTTTAGGCTTTTTCTGGAAATATCTCAGCAAAATTAAGTAAAATTAATAAAAACATGAGAACTACAGCCGGTGTGATTTGCATTTTTTTAATAGTACCTTGGCCTTGGTCCCCACTCCCAAATTTCAGGATCCCAAATTTCAGGATCCCAAATCTCAAGGTAACTTTTTTCTCTTTATATTTATATTTATATTTATATTTATATTTATATTTATATTTATATTTATATTTATATTTATATATTTATGGCCTCAACTGTTGATGATCTCAGAGGGTTTTTCCAATCTTAAGGATTCCATGATTCTATAATACAAAAATATATTCCTGTGGAGTGTGAGCAACATCCTGGTTTTTCATATCAACAAAACCTCAGGAAAATATTGGGGACTGTTGTGCACCAACTTTAGCAGCGGAACCTTCGTGAGCGAGGTGTAAATGTGACATTAAAATGCTCCCAAACCCTGCGTAGGGAAGTGTTTCATGAGTAGCTGCTAATATTGCACAGCCACAGCTGTCAAGATGAAACAGGACAAAAATGGCAGGAAAATCGTGTTCTCATCTTTTAAGAGATTAAAAAACCCAGCCTGAGGAAAAGCAGATTAACCAGTGCAAAAAGCACTTGGCAGTGGCCACCCTGCTTCATTCTGATATTTGCCTGAATGATTCTCAGACTCGTATTTGGTGTGAGAGGGTTCAAACATTCAACAAATAAAAAGATGCGTTTTCACTCCATGAACTTCAACAGTGACAAATTTGAATGAAGCCTTAGAGTCATCACCCCTTTCTGATAAAGCAGGAGAAAAACATGTGTTTTTAAAGGCTTGGGATTCAGCCAGATAAATCAGGAGCAGAGAGGGGAGCGGTGTGAGCTCTTGTGGAAGCAAATCCTGCGTGTCCCTGGCGCTGCTGCTGCGGCTCCTCTGCGCTCTGGATCCCTCAACAGCAGCCCCACGAACCTGCAGCGTCACATCCCCTTCCTCAGAGCTCTCTGACCAGTCTACAAATCTGATTTTCTGCAAACAGCTGGGAGCACATTAGTTGATGGCAAGGCAGAAGTGGAATGCTAATGACTTTTGGCTGCAAATGCAGCAGATGAAAACTCCTTCAGTCCAAGGCAAAGTGTCGGCTTTAATAAAGCAATGTCACGCCAGGCCTCCCCCATCGCTGGCCTGTGCTGACATGAAAAATTATAATGGGGGAAATGCAGAACTTTGCAGCTATAAATAACTGGAGACTCTGAGAGAAAATTTCCAACTGGGGCGGTGGAAAAGTGTAAACATTTATTAAGGAGCTGCAGTGAAGGAGATTATTGCCACCTATTGACAACAGCACTAAAATAATCCGGCCTGTTTGCTCCCGGTGAATAGGAATTCCTCCCTGGGAGCTTTGCAGCAGGCTGTTCCGATTGGATTTGTGTGGCAGGGGATACAGGGATTGGGAAAAGCAGAGGATTTGATGGATAGGACCCCATCTGAGGGAAATTCTGAAATAAGCCAAGCTTTTAGAGAGGTGGTTTAACAGTAATTGAACACTTGTCAAACCAGGCCAGAGTGTGTGGTGCCACTGGATCCGGAGGGATGCAGCAGGCACAGAGGAGGGGGAATGTGGTCAATCCATGGAGTGAATGTTGTCATCTCATAGGAGCAGTGGTGTTTCTCCCACGGGATTTGTCCCTGGAGCTCCTGGATGGATCCCACTGCTGCTCGTGCTCCAGGAGCGCTCAGCTGGAGACGGCTCGGACACTGCCTGGAACATCCTTAAAACCTGGATTAGAGAATGAACACAACTGCAAATCAACCAAAAATAAGCAGCATTCAGCCACAGAAGGTCTGAAATGTGGGTAATCCCTTTGCCAGGTATGCTGATCCTGTCCTTAGGCTGAGTTCAGCCCAGCTCCTCAGAACAGGCTCCGTGTGATGATCTCCTTCCTTCCCGGCGTCCTTTCAGCACTTCGGATCTGAACCCCTCTCCCCTCTGCCTGTCAGGGACTCAGTTTATTATTAGCTACATCCGCTGTGATTCACTCCTGACAGCCCACTGATTTCTGATCTAATTTGGGTCAGACAGTGCAGACGGAGACCAGCACCCTGCCCTGTCTTATCCAGTCCCCAAATTCATTTGCTATTCAGTGGAAATCCAAGCCCAGAAATTTTTATCTTCCACTTGTCTCTCAAGAATTCCCTCTCTGAACCACATGCACTTAACTCTGTTGGACAGCTTAGTGGAAACAGAAACTCCAAGAGCTTGGAACACTTTCCTGCCATGGAGCAAGATCTGCACAGCCTTTGCTAGGGGTATTAAAAAATATTCGTATTATTTAGGTGTTCTTTAGGAGCTCCATTTCTGGAACAGCTTAAAATGAATGTTGTTTGAATAATCTGTGTCGTGGGAATGAATCTGAGGTTCTGTGATTCACATTCTGCTTCCTGAGGAAAGGTCAGATTCACTACTCAGTGTCTTGTGCGGTTGCATCAATTTTGGTTTTATTTTTTAAAAGCGTGAGCTGAATATAAACAATATTTGGATTACAGTGTCCAACTGGAAGATTTTCTCTGGTGTAAAGATAATATCCAGATAATTCAGGTCTCAGGACCTGCTACACACAGGGATTTTGGCTTTACCTTTGAGGCCCCTGATCCATAGGCATTCAAGATCCATTACTCCTGAGGTAGAAAAGAACCAATACCAATTGTATTATAAAGTGCTGCTCTTCTTACCTTTTCCTCATCCGATTGTTTCACCTTAAATAGGTTCTCCCTATTGATTTTATCATCCCAGAATTCCTGCTAGATCTTCCTAACATGAAGTGAGTCTTTGGCTTATAAATGAGTCATTCCAGTTCCCCTTCCTCATTACTCTCTCAGCATAAGCAATTTGAGTTTTAGTTTCCTTTTCTGATCCTTTTGGTTTTTTCATTTTGCTTTCCAAAATGAGACATTTTGGAGGAGGAATGGGTGCTCTTTTTTGACTCTTTTCCATTTATTTCAAGGACAGGTTGGATGGGGCCTCTTGTTTTTCTAAAGCCAAGCCACAGTTCCTTTGATCGTGGAATCACAGGATGGTTTGGGTTGGAAGGGATCTTAAAGACTCACCTAATTCCAACTCCTCTGCCACGGGCGGGGATGTCCCACTTCTTCCCAAAACCGAGGACCTGCCCAACTTCCAAAATGATGTGTGATTTTTAACCTTTTTTTTTTGTACTGGTATTTTTCAATGGCTTTCATTTCCATCCTGAAGAACAACAGTAATGTTTATTACTCTTTCTTCACACAGGGTTAACTTTCTAGGGGAAAAAAAAGTAATTTTTCAGGGCTGTAACATTAAAAAATATTAATTTTCTATTGTAGACTTGAATTTCTACAAAACTTAGAAGAATCTCAGAAGCTGCAAGAACCGCAAGCAATTCTCTTCCACTCCCCACAGCAGTTTTAGGACAAGAAATCTCTTGGTTTACTTGGTTCAGTTTAGATTATTCGGCACTTTGGAGAAAAAATGCCTCTAAAGTGGTTGTCACTTCATTTGAAAAGTGGAATTTCTGGTTCTTGGCTTTCTGTGCCCTTTGCCCACTCTCTGCCAGGGTAATTGAAGCCTTTCATTGCTGTTGCTTTTTAACTTCACCGCATTTCTAATTTTTGTGACCTTTTCAGTAACAGACCTTATTCCTCCCTTATTTAGCCTCAAGTTTCTATATTTAGCAGTTATTTTTATTTTATTTTTTCTTATCTATATTCAATTCCTGCATTGAAAATCTCTGCAGTTCCCGAACACATTTTGCTATCACTTGTTTTACCCTCATGTTAATTTCTCATTAATTGCTACAATAACAGCACAATAACATGACTGACTTCATGGTTCTTTGGTTCTGTTCTTTTTCCAAAAAACCTACAAAGGAACAGAATATCTGGCATCTTACTCAGGTCCAATTCATGCAGAAAAATTTATTCTAGTCCAAGTTTGTGCACTGGGAACGGAACAGCTCCTGAAAGATGGAGAGGCTGCAAAGAGCAGCATCAGTTTCTTCAGTGAGGTTCTTGACATCATTTTTAAAAATTGCTTTGAAAACCAAGTCAAGAATTGCCTGAACTTCCCAAGAACTCAGGATAGTTCTGGTCAGAATCCAAAAAAACCCCAAAATACCCAAAAAAACCCAAACCAACCAACCAAAGAAATCCCAAAAACCCTCAAACTTCCTTAAGCAATTTTACTGAATGAATGCCTAAATAATGCTAACTAAATTTTAGAGTTTGGTCTAAAAATGCTGTCTAAAATTTTAGAGTTTGGTCTGGTGTATGATTAGAGGATCTTGGAATTGTTAAGGGTGGAAAAGATCCTCAAAGTCATCAAGTGCAACCTTTGACCAAATATGACCGTGCCCGCTAAACCACATCAGAAAGTGCCACATCCACTCATTCCATGGTTGCAGATATCTGATGAAAGAAGGAAAAAAAAGTCTAAACACAGTAAAATCTAAATTTTTACAGCTGGGTATTTTGGAGAAGTCATTTTAAACCAAGAACTCAGCAAGGCTGGACTCTGAATCCACTCACTTCCCAAATTGCTCTGTGTATTTCCAACTTTGTGTGCTAAATTTGAAAGGAAGAGCCCTCAAAAATAGGGATTTCCTTAAAGAGCAACGCAGATGGCAGCAATGAGAGCAAAATAAAGCAGATGAACAAATCAAAGTTACACACAGCAAATCCTGAGCCTCAAGTCCACAGGAACGGGATCTGCACTTCTGTGCCATCCTACAGCTTCTTAATTGGCCTCCAAGATTTGCCTGAAAATTTCTGGTCAACACAAAATCAAAGGGAATGGTGGAGTAATTGCAGCGCAGCCTAATTAATTGACTTTCCTGGTGGCTATAAAATGCTACAAAACTTTCCCAAGCAGGATTTCAGAGCTGCTAATAAGTGATGGCAGGTGCTGAAGGTGACATTGACAGCCATTTGTCTGCAGCCAGGCAAGAAATACGGCCACGTGCGCTGGCATTATTGGATATTAGAGGTTCTGCCTTCCAAATGTCGTATTTTAAATGTCATTGTATTTGCAGAGAGGGGAAAAAAATAAAATTTTAATGCTATTTTAGTCGTCTATCTCTCATTGAGCCTTAAAATAATGTCAATTTTTACGAACACTTTTAATAGTATGCAAAAGTAATTATCTGCAGTCTCTGAGGCTCGGTATCCTTTAATAATGAACTGAGTCATTCCATAGCCCAAATTTATAAATGGCTATTTGCAGACTGGAGGGGAGCACAGGCATCAGACCTACGTAGGAATAGTCAAGCACTGCAAAATTCTGTGAGAAGTAGCAGATTCGGGTTAATTTATCTATAAATTAGGAGTTGCATTTACCAGTCCTGAGGCCAAATTTGTCCAAAACATCCATTCTGGGTCCAGGAATGTTTAATAGTGGGTTTGGTGAGGTTTAAGCAGCCATGTAACCCTGATTTCACAGCCAGCTTTAATTTCATGGTGTCAAAACCTGTTAGGTTAAGACATTAGTGATGGTTTAGTCTTTCCTGTAAATATTTAAGATGTAAGATAAGCCTTGCTCATCTCTGTAGGTCACACAGAGGGTGGTGATTCAAAGTGGGTGATTCAAACCTTCCTGAACCGACCCTCCAGGGGTCATTCCTGGTCATTTCATACACCCAGCAACTTCAAACAACACCCAGACAGTTATTTTCTACTCGACATCTAAAGAATAACTACCTAGTCCTGCAAAGCACAAGAAGTGGAATCGAATCTCAGGTTGGAAAGGCTGTAAAAATTAATACTCGATCTTCAAAAATGAGAGGGGTCTAATCAGGATCCCTTCATCACACGTTTTGCTGTTCTTATTAGCTGTGATTCGGGCAAAAGGTGATGATCTGAGGGTCTGAGCATCCTCTGAAACAGCAGCAGGTAACTTTTAGGAGAGGAAAGAGGAGTTTTGCCCAGTTCCTCACCCCCATCCTGTGCACCACGGCGCTCCTCGGATCATCCCTGTTTGAACCTCACTTCCAGTCATCACTCTGTGTCCTCCCTCTTGCAATTTGCTGAGTTCCCTCATTAGCAAAGCCTTGCTTACAAAACCATCACCCTGCTGTTGTGCTTTTCCAGGCTGCTCTGACTCCCAGCTCCTCCAGGTTGGGATTCCAACCACGAGCTGGAAGCGGGAGCAGCGCAGGATTCAGCTGCGCAGCCCAAACACGGCAATAGGAAGCTGGCTCGGGGAGCAATTAGGGAACAGAATGAATGGAAATGGCTTTTGAAAAAAAGACAATGAGCCAATTGGTGTTATTCTCCCGCTCTGGCAGGATTCAGGTTGTTTGGCAGCGAGCCAGAGGGATGGGTTTGGTTCCTTTCTCTCTTTGATTGCCTTCAGCCGCCAGGCCCAATAAAACAATTTCACTTATTCCACCAGCATTTGCCAAACAAGCGTGTTCCAGCCCCTCTGGAGATTCTTATCCCCCTTGGAAGGGGGTGAGCCCACGGCATCATCTCATATCTGACCACACTCACCATTAAAAAAATAAATCCTTAGAGTGATTCCAATTCAAATTCCTGTGTTCTGCCTCTGGCTGTCACCTCTTGTCATAGCGAGTCACAATTCTTGTGTTTTACCTCTGGCTGTCACCTCTTGTGGCAGCCCCAGGTCCATCTTTTGTCCAGCCTCACCACAATTCCATGAGGTTCTGTGACTTCCCTGCAGCCTGGTGGGCCCAGAACTGTGCAGTTTGGGATTCCCCCCTTCCCCGAACCATGCAAAGGGTGAAACTCTTACATTCTATTTTTACATCATCTGCAATTGCATTTCAGGATTGACTGCTACTTGAAAATGGGTTGATTTGCCAAAAAAACTAGATTGATATTTGTGAAATAGGATACCAGCTTCAAATCAAAACATGCAGACCATATAGTGGAAATATCTAATTTCTCTGCAGACGTTTCATGTCATTATTTCATCTTTTTACTGGCCAAGTCAGCCCCGGACTCAGTAAAACATCAGTGGTTCATAAAAAGCAAGTTGTTAATTTTTAGTTTATAGGTTTGGGTGGCTGAGCCCTTTATTCTGTGCTCCATTCAAGATTTTTTCTCTAAAGGATCCAATTTGTTACTAAAAATTTGTTGATATTTTGTGTTACTGTAAGAAAAATCCTTATCCCACTTCGATCCCCTGATCCTTTAAATGAAAGTGAAACCCTCTGCCCTTGGGTTTTACCCTGCTCAGTTTCTCCTTACCCCAGGACATTGGACATTGTCTGAGAGGGATTTTCATGCCAAAACACCTAATTTCAGTATGAAATCTTTCAGCCATTGGCAATATTTGCTTTAACATAAAGGGAAGGAGAATCTAAATATCTTTTAAGCCATTTAAGATGCATTCAGCTGAGCAACTGACCTGCTTTGGAAGGTAGTAAATGATCATAGTGATTATCACAACTAAATTAAATGTTCACAGCTTAAAAATGGACCAGATCCTTCTTTACCTGCTGCTTCCTTTGCTCTGCAGAACCTACTCACAACAACAAAAAAAATCCCTGTTTTTCAGGACTGTATAAAGGTTTTGTCAAACAAAACTACACCAATAATTTATTCATCATAATTGAAGGAAACATCTTGTAGGTTCTTCCTATAGAACAGTAATTTACTCTCCTGAAGCCACTTCCGAGACCTGAATTAATGACCAGTGAGAAGCACATTAGTGGATTAGGATGAACTCTCGTTCTCCTCACTGAGTTAATTGACTTTCAAGCCAAGCCTGTGACCTTTTTTCTGTTTGCATCTTGAAAAAATCTACCCTGGTAAAGTGCAAACAGTCCTGGCCAAGCTCCTCCTGTTGTGCCCCACTAAACTCAGTGACAGCAGAGCAAAATTAAACTGAACAAGATGTTTATTCTTGTAGATTTGGGGGTTTTTTCCTCTTCTTGTGGTTTTTTGGGGAGAGGTGTGGGTTAATCCTTAATGTACAAAATGTTGACAATACCTTTCTTTATTCCTATTATTTAGAGTTATTTTGATTTTATATATAATTTTATTAATTATAAATGCCATGTCATTGATCAGCTTTTGTCCAAGGCACCCAAAATACGAATCATGGTACATGATGATGATATCAACGATTATGTGAAAAAAGGTGAATTATTACTGTTATTTTCCATGAAAACACTGTACGGACACCAAAATTCACTGATTAGATGTCATTTTTCCAGCTTTCCTGAGTTTCAGGAGGAATATGGGATGTGCCAAATATCAGGGATAGGAGAGCCTTCCCTGAGTGCCATGGACACAAGCATTGAAGCTGAAGGCTTTGCAGGGTTAAACCTTATTTTACCCTTTTAATTATTGGTAAATTACTATAATAATTTACCAAAGTAGATTACTCAGTGCAGTTTTTAGTTTCCCAAACCAGGAGGTCGATCTCACTTCCTTTGCAGAGCTGTCCCACAGCCCAGTAAATTTCTGTCAAGGTGGAAGTTTTTTCCTCCCTGCTATAAAGATGAAATTTTTCTTCCCCTTTTTTTCAGCCTATTACCTCTCCTAATGCCCAAGTGTCAGAATAAATAATCATTTGATCCCCTTTACACACATTTATTTATTTATTGGGATGTGTTCTCTCATCCCAACATCTGCCATCAGCACCACCCAGTCCCCCCTGGTTCATGATCCCTCTTTACCCTTCCTCTTCCTGAAGCTTTCTGGAAAAAATTAACCTTAAATCCAGCATTTTTTAAACCTCATTTTACTTTTTCCATGCACAAACTCCTTGATATGTCGCAGTTTATTCTGACAAAGCAGAGTAAAATAAAATATATAAAATAATGGCTCTCAGGCCTGAATTCCAAGGACCAGGCTGGTCAAGAGGAAAGCAGAAACACTCAGGTAAGTTTGGGATTGACGAAAATCCTTAATTCTCCATTATAATTCACTTCACCTGCCTTCTTCCTGAGGTTTCTGGGGAAGCTGGATGCAAAAAACAAGGATCATTCCAAGTGGTTGGTAACATCCTCCCCTGAAATGCCTCAGCCAGGAGCTTTTGAGGATCTCAGGGCTCCTGAGCACGGTGCCCTGTCCCACCCAGAGCCCTCCATCCTGGCTGGAGGGAGCAGCAGCCGCTCGGAATTCCCTGAAAAGGGGGTAAGAGCAGCCTTTCACTGGAGCTACACCACAGCAGCCCCTCAAGAATTTCCTGAAAACGGGATAGCAGCAGCCCCTCAGAATTCCCCTAAAACGGGATAGCAGCAGCCCCTCACTGGAGTTATACCACAGCAGCCCCTCAGCATTCTCCTAAAACAGGATAAGAGCAGCATTTCACTGGAGTTACACCCACAGCAGCCCCTCAGAATTCACTGAAAATGGGATAACAGCACCACGTCAGAATTCCCCAAAAACAGGATAACAACAGCCCCTCACTGGAGTTACACCCACAGCAGCCCCTCAGAATTCCCCTAAAACAGGATAACAGCAGCCCTTCACTGGAGTTACACCACAGCCGCCCTCGTGGCCTGGGGGTTTCACTGTGCTCGGCTTGATTGTCACTTCTGGTGATTAAATCACCTCATGTTACCTGCTGCAGCATCCTGAGCGCTTCCTTCCCCTAAATGGGCCATAACTTGACAGCTGTGCTCGTTCTGCTTCCCTCATTCCCTGCATCCAACCCCGCGTGGCTCCTGCCCGGCATCTGCTGCTCCATTCCCCTCCCGGAGCGCGAACCTTCCCAGCAGAAACCCAAACTTGATTTAGACAGATTTTCCCCACCTGTGGCTCATGTTTCTCATCTTCCTTTCTGGGGAGTATTTTAGGGTTGCCCTCTCTGCACAGGGCTGGCCGCTGTTGTCCTGTCCTTGGCTACTTCATCTCCACCACCCTCCAAGTGGGGCTTCGAAGGATCTTTTGAGGGCCACCCCCACCCTGGGCTGGTGAAAGCCCCACCTGAGCCCACAAAGAGTTCCTGGCACCCGCCTCGTGCTGTGTTAATTAGCCCCATGTGTAAATTAACCATCCAATTAGGGAAAATGAAGTGTGTGGCTCTCCAGCCTTTGGTATTTCACAGAATTGTTTTAATATTGCATTAGGTGACTGTTTCTATTATGGGGTTTGGTTTTGTTTTTTTCTGTTCATATCAACTCTTCTTGGAATATCTCAGCTGTGAAAATCATTCTGAACCTTGAGACTTGGTGAATACACAGAAATTTTGGGTGTTGCTCGGTTAAATCTCTTCCAAAAGCAAACACAGGAAACGTATCCCAGCCTGTCCAAGTCCACACCCGGCCTCAAGGGAAACTCCAGGAAGAAATTAGGGATGTACTGCTTGAGACAGCCAGGGAACATTCAAATGTTATAAACTCCCTGTCCTGAGGAATAAAAATTGATTTCAAAATGTTAACAGTGCTGTCAATGCTATACCCTGCCACACAATTCCGGTTACAGCACGTTTCTAAAATGCAAAGGAGCTTTGCAAATATAAAAATCTTTCATTCCCTCCTCTCCAAAACCTGTAGCTAAAACAACTTCTTACTTTATTCCTTCTCTTTTCTCCACCATCTTCTATTCCATCCCCGTTAATGAAGTGCATTTATCAAGAAATGTTTGGACTCTGGTCTTGCTCTTTTCCAACCTTAATGATTCTCTGATTCTGTGGGGTTTTGTGGCTCTGTGGTGAGATGGGGCCAGCATGGACCACTTGACCATTGGAGACCTTTCTGGCCACATTCCTGTGGCTCTGGACTCTCCACCCTGGTTACTGACCCAAAGCATCAACTCACTCCACCTCTGTCCAAGTCCCAGCTGTGCCATGCAGGACAGGTTTTTTGGGAAGAGCTGCCCCTCCCTTCTCCTGTCGTACATTGGAGACCTTGTAGGTCTTTTCTCCATCACCTGCAGTTCAATTCTGCACAGCAGCGCTGCGTATCAGTGCAAAAAGCAGCTCCTCCCCCTCGCTGTTCCTTTGGAGCATGCACAGAACAGCTGTCTTTAACATTCCTTGAAGGATCGTGTAATCTCGGCGATGGCAGGGAGCACTTGGGAGTTGAGTGCATTACAAAGTCTAATAACAGCAGCAATAATAACAGGGAGGCAGTGAAAGCTCAAGGATGCTGTGACTTTGAGCACGCTCTGGTGTGGCTCTGAGAAGCTCTGCTGCAGCTCTGGGAAGCCTCTGGCACCAGTCAGGTTCCAACACGTCCCATGGGGCAAGGGAGCACAAATTAAGGATTTTATTTCCAGAGGGTGGGCCTGCGTGAGGCCTGTGCGGAGTGCAGTAAAGGTGTTTGCAAACTGAAGAGTTTTCAATCAACTAAATGAGCTTTTCCACCTTTTCCCAGAGCCAGGTGCTGTTTTCATTAGACTTTACACACTTTTGGTGTGATCTCACCTTGGAAGGAAGAAGCAGGTCAGCTAAAAGGAAGCCAAAGGATCTCTCCTTCAGGCCAAGTGCTGTTGTTGACACCTGTAGTGCAGCAAGACCCCGGGGATTTGGTGTTTGATAGTTGTCTGATAAGACATTTCTGATCTGTGCAAGATCTTCCCACACAGAAAATCATCACAGGATGCACCACGAGATCACAGCGAGGCTGATTCAGGGCAAGGTGGGGTGGGGTGACCCTTGGAACATCACTGGAACATTGCCCCCAAAAAAGTGGGTCCAGGTCGGCCTGGAGAAGGAGGAAGGGCTCGAATAACACCCAAAACTTCTTTCATTCAGGGTTCTGAGTCAGCCTGAGCTGCCTGAATGGAAGCCAAAGTCGCTTGAAAGTTGAGAGACGCATTTTACACATGACACTGATGGAATGTGAAACCAAAGGACTGATCTCAAAGCTTTGGCCAAAAAAATCCTGTGTGATGAATGACAAAAGCTGAGATCAAATGTGCTGCTTTTTATCTCCATTTTTAAGCCCCTGAAATTAGTACAATTTCAATGGGAAGTGAACTCTGAAATATCGTACCCGGCCCCAGAAATCTCCCTCTGCAGAGAAGATTCACTGCAGGGAGATCCCGTGGGACAGATAGAAGCTGACAATTTAATAAATGAAGATGGAAGCAGAACAAGCTGACATCTTAATCAGCTCTTCTCCTGGAAACAAAGGCACTGCACAATTTCCTTCCTTATCCACCTCTTTCTCAACACCAGTTGATCATATCTGGCCACAGAAATTACTCTTTGACCTCTCTGGCAGCTGCTTCTGTTTGCAGCAATTTGTTTTTGCTACAGCCCACGTTTCCAGGGAGGGGAAAAAAAATCAGCAGCACTTCACAGCTCTACATAAAATTGTCAGTGACCCAAATGTATGAATATCACTCCCTTTAGTAAGGCTCTGCTCAAATAAACAGCTCTCAGCATGTTTGCAACCTGCGACAACCACGAGCAGCTACGGCAGGAGCTCTGAGCAGCAGCCTCTCCTCTAATTGCTTTCCACTCCACCAGCAACCAGCAGGTCTGCTCCCACTGGTGGGCCAGAACAATTCCAGGCAGGAATTTTTAATGTTTCCATCCAAATCGTGCTCCGTGGCAAGCTGGTCCTTGAATTCCTGACACCCTGTAATCGTGAATTCATAAAGCTCTCAAAATTCAGAGGACTCCGGGATGCCAGCCTGGGAGTCAGCACAAAGCCTGGCTGGAAGGGGGGATGATTCAGTTTTGAGAGGCTCCTGAAGCACACATCAAATTTTAATAAGTCTTTGACTCTCATTTGGAAATGCCATCTCCTAATGACGCCGTGCAAAGATGCTGTTTCTCCTCTTACCTCTCACTTTAAAATGCTCAAATGCTCAGCTCGTGGTGCCTGATAAGCTGTCAGAGAAGAGCTTAAAATGCCAGGGAAGAACATTCTGCTGCTGGGATGATGTTGGGATGTGCAGCACCTGCTCCTGCTTTCAGCTGCCATAGGGATGATTTCCCTGACTTCGGGGTCAGATGAAAAACCCATTTATGCAGCTGAATTATTCTTTTCAAAGCTGGGGAAGAGACTCTTCAATTCATCTATACAATGGCTGTGTGCTCAGTAAAGTCTTTCTGCACCCTTCAGGCCCCAAAATCCCACCTGAAAAACCAATTTTGCAATACCAGGTCGGTGTTCAAGGGCAAGGCAGAAGGGTGGAGCTGGCAGGTGGGGGATGAGATCATTATAGACTCATTAAGGCTGGAAAAGACCTCCAAGATCATCAAGCCCAACCCAAAACTCCTTTGCACACAGAGCAGCTCCCCTGGTTTGGGATTTAACACACTTTTAGTGTCCTGGCCACTCCACAGGGTGCTGCACCACTGCTTTTACACAAATGCACCCGCACCAAACCAGCCACCAACTATAAACTCACAACACTTGAAAGTTTATTTCTTGTAACGGGCAGAACCCAACCAGCAGAGCATAGAAGGGGACTTTGGGGAACAGCTGAATTAATAAAGGAATGTCTGCAGGAAGATGGGATGATTTGCAGAGGGAAACAGCCAAAAAAAGTCTTCCTGTGCCAATCCAAATCGGGTCTCAGCCTGAAGCAGCGATGAGCTGCAGGGATTTCCATGGCTGCTCCTGGAAGGATGAATAATGCAGGGAGTGTGCACACACCTGGCTGGGAATCACAGCACTCCTGTGACAGGAAAACAAGGCTTTTCCCGGCCCAGGGGTACCCCAGACTGTGATACAGCAGGAAAACCTAAATTAGGACCCAGGGCCTAAAGCAAACTTGGTTTGCAGGTGCAGAGTGCCAAATGTAATCCGATTTTCCACCCCTTGCCATGGGCAGGGACATCTCCCACTAGACCAGGTTGCTCCAAGCCTTGTGCGACCTGGCCTCGGACACTTCATTGTTCCAAGAGGAAATTGCAGTTCTTTTCCATGGGAAGGGCACTGTGCTAGAGGTACTTAATTAACAAAAATCTATTTTTGCTGTCCCTCAAATCTCAGACCCAACAAGTTTATTTTCATTCTCTTACCTGTTGGTGGAAGAGATTAAAAGATTAGCTAAAGCCTGATTTTCCCACTCCTCCCCTGCTCATCACCTTGTTAAATCTCACTCATTGCACGGGCATTTTTATTTTTAGATTGGTGCACAACACAGATGAACTTCTCATATTTCACCCCATGGGCCCAATTCCCCCCAAATCAGCTTTGCTGCAGGGCTGTCAGGGATTGCAGGAAGCACAGCAATGCCACGGGAGCAGAAATCACTGGCACAGGGATGCTCAAACTCAGCACTGGGCACACAATTTACTCCTGAGACTCCTTCATCTGTAGTTTCATATCTATTAATTTCCAGCCTCCCTTTGTAAGGGAGATCATTTCCTGTTTTCCAGTTTTACAGGGGTTGTGAGAGGCAAACGAAGAGCAATCCCTCCCAGAATAAGTAAATGTTTACATGTAAAATTAGTATTCAGGAGCAAGAGGAGCTGCACAATCTGCTCTGCACGCTTTAAGCCAAGAAATTTCATGTGAACATTGAATTTTTTATTTTTAGTTGTAGCATTGTGCTTGAAGAATTGACAGCTGAGCTCCCTTTTGGGGATTCGGCCTTTCAGCTTTGTGTACCAATTTAGTAATAAAATTAACTTTCATAGCACATTTCATGTGCAAACACTTCTAACAAAATATCAGTCTCGTTTTGCTGCTGTATCATGAAATTATATTTTCTTGTGCCACATGAATCCCCCACTCTTTGGGTTAGAGGTCAAATATTGTATCTAGAACGAAAAAAATCCATTAAAAATGTCAATAATTAGAGAGGTACCATTTATAAAACTCTGGGTGTAATTTTGCTCATTTTCCTCTCAGTGTGTTGGTAAGAATTAATTCAGTTCAATTAACATCCCAAACTGAAAGAGCTGATAAAACACTGATAGGGAAATATGAAAAATGATCCCCAGCTGCAGTTGGTTGTACAGAAAAAGCTGAATGAGGAACTGAGCTTCTAAAAATAGGTTTAATTTCTCTTTTTTTTTCTTTTTTTTGAGTAGTATTGAATTATTGAATTGGATTCCACGAGTGCAGCCTAGATAATGGATTCAGGAGATTCAGCCCTGAAGGATTTACCAGAAGATCAGATAAATACAGGCAGAGACATGAGGAGAAATATTCAGATATCACCAAGAGCTTCCAAGCAAAACCTTGGGTTTAAGGCCAGGTGAACGGGGGACAAACTCAACCAGAGAGATGGATCTCAGCTGCTCAATTAGACAAAGCCTTCATTTTAATGAACTTTCCAGAACTACAAGTGGTGCTAAGGACCATAGCAATTTCCACCAGCCAGGACCTAATGGGTTCAGTGAGAATCTTGCCTTCAGCTCTAAAGCTCCTGGGCATTCCCACCGTGCCTGAACCGACTCCAAACCTTTCCAGAGAGCTTCTTTTAAACACTTGGGCTTTGTTTTCCAAACCCCCACTGCAGAGTGGGCTGGCAGAGCAGTCCCTGCTGGTAAACCCAGCTGAGGGCAGTTAGATTTGGGCAGGAATATTTGGAAGCCAATACTTTTATGACTGCTTTAGAATTATCAGGGGATGCTTTCTGTTCTTTCATGGCAAACTGGAAGCAATCACAGTTTTCCTGATTCCTGACAAGCTGTGTAGGAACTAAAGGTAGCAGCTACTCATGGAGCAAAGGCTGAGCAGTGAGAGGCAAACACACACTTTGGAAGCAATAAAAAAGTGTTTCAAAGCGAGTAAAATTTCTGAAGCAAGACCAGGAAAGATTTATGAGTCCGTGGATTTATTGCAAAGGAACACCTTTGCTGGAATTCAGGGGGTTTTTTCAGCTGCAGGGGGAGAAAAATGGGATTTATTTCTCTAGGGTAAACGGAAAACAAAGCGAATAGAAACCCCCCGTCCACTCCTGAGCCTGCAAAGCTCTGCTGGAAACGTCCTTAGCTCATCATTTGGATGAATGTCTGTAACACTGCAGACAGAAGAAGGTGACAGTGGTTTCCTCTCCCAGTGCTTGGCTCCAGGGAGGGTATTCCAGGGGCAGCACCTCTCCTGCCTCCAGCGGGCATCCGTTGCTCCTTCCCAGGTGCAATTTCTTTCTAAAACTGTATTAATTTATTAATTTGGGCCTTCTAAGTCCTGTCTAACATTGCTGTCTCCATCCCAATTCCTTGGCATGCAGATCCCAAAAGATTCAATCCATAATCTAGCACATAAATAAGTGTTCTAATGAAAATATCACGTGCAGAGACTGCCTTAACATATAAATACTTTATAAGTTGCCTGTTTAGAGTAATTTATTTTCAAGAAGCTCAGGAATTAGCCTTTGGCCTCTGTGGGAATGACCTGGGAATGCCTCCAGAGCAGAGGGAGCTGCAGTGGGATTCTGCACCTCACTCCAAAAATGCTTCCCGGTGCCTTAATTTTCAGTTTATTCAGGTGCAGAAAGTTTGCAAGTGAGAGTTCTAAAATTTGACTTGAAAAAGTGGCAGCTTGCCCTTTTCACTCTCTCTCTGGACCTTCTACAAATAATCTCTCCCTCCCGCTTTTAATTGTTTTTATTTTGATTATTTTTTTTAAACAGGTCCATTTAGGAATGTTCACCAGCTCCTCTTTATTCTTCTTCTGAATTGAATTTGTTGCAATGTCTCTAAATGCTTATTGCAGATAGCTCTGCATCATTTCAGCAATTAATTGCTTATTAAACTCCTGGTTTGGTGGGAAATATGTGGAAGATTTCTGCAAAGGCTGATGTGGGTGATGCTGGCTGCTGTTAGGAAATTGAGAGTAATGGTTTCAAATTAGAAACCACTGAGCCAATTCTTGCACAGAAAGTAAGAGGCCTTAAAGGTCCAGGAAGTGAATGTTCAGGGCTGTTTCTGCCTCTCCACAAGTTTCTACTGCCCAAAAATCCTCAAAATTCTATTTTCCCTGGAAGAAATATAACCCTGTCTCTGTGGTTCATTACAGTGCATGAAGCAGGAGAAAAAACCCTTCTATTTATGGATAATAAACTGGTTTATTGTGCCATTAGTTACTCAAACTTCAATTAAGAACAGATTTAGCTGAACCCAAAGTGGTTAACTTCGGAGAATTAATGATATAAATCTTGAGTCTCAGGCAAGCAATGAGATGCTAAACTGGAGGAATAGGTCTGTAGGATATATAGCTGGAAAAAACTTCCCAAAGAAGTATTTATAACACAATTTCTGGAACATTCTCAGTGTAGTTTTTATATGGACAATGACAAATAATTAAAAAACCCTGGTTTTGCATGGTTATGGTGCAAAATCTGTCACATATCATAAAATCATGGAGCCAGAGAATGGTTTGGGTTGGAAGGATCTAAAATATCCTAAAATTCCAAGCCCTGCCATGGGCAGGGACACTTCTCCCTAAACCAGGTTGCTCCATCCAGCCTGGCCTCGAGCACTTCCAGGGATGTAATTTCCATGTAACTTCTCCCCACTCTGAGGACTTGTTTATCCTGGAGGAAATACAACAAAAGCCTCTCTGCTGCTTTTTACCCTCCTCTGTAACAATTGCTGCCTGCCCACCCTCGGTGAGTATTTCTCACATTCCCTCGTGCTCCAAACGTTGGCAGAGTCAGATATTTAGAGGATTTATTTTACAGGTATCACAGCCCTTTTCATTGCATGTTCTCCTGAATTTAGATGAAGATGAATAATGGGATGTCACCCATTTCGAATTCAAGTGAGAGGAACTTATTCCACCAACGAGTGAGTTCTGTCTCCACAGCCCAGCCCAGCCCAGCAAGCAGGAGTGATGGGACAGAAGGAGCAGCACCTGGGAGAGCTCCAGGTAATGAATTTGCCATCAGAAATGCAGCTCCATGTCTGACAGGACCACTGGATCCTGATTTTTGTTAACTGGGAGACCCCTGTGGTAACCTGAGTTCATCAGTGGCTGAGCAGCTCCCAGCTCGCTGCCAAGGGGACACGGATGAAGGAGGAGCTGCACTCAGTTAAAGCCACTGTTAAAATGTGCTGCTGTCCAGAGTTTGTTGAATTGCACAGAATTAAACCCAGTCCTGAACATTTCCACACACCACAAAGTGTTATTTTATAGCACATTCATGTTACACACAGTGATGCTTCCTCCTTCCACACAGCACCATTAAGAGAGGAATTGTAATGAGAATAAGTTGGATTAATGAGAAATAGAGATTTTAGATTAATAGAGAAATAGATGCAGTTTATGTATCTCTGATAATGATTTTTCCAATTAATTTTTCCATCACAGTTCTTAGTTTTGATCAATTAAATTCAGACACCCAGGGCCACATTATCACAACATTCACATGGCTTCGTTTCAGTTCAGTTGCAGTTTTACCACCAGAAAAAGAGGCTTCTGCAGGTGCTGGTCCAGGAAAGTGAGGCAGAGAGAAGCAAAAGTTCTGCTGAGAGATCGCAGCTCCTCCTCATGCGTGGTTAGGAGGGAGCTGGGATGTCTGACTCCCACTTTGGCCGTACAAGAAAGGGTTTGCTCCTAACCGCAGCCACACCAGCGTTGCTGCTTTTGCTTCTTCCTCCTGTACTTTCCCCTTCTTTAAACGCTGTTTTACAGAGGTTTGAATATCGAGAAAAAAAGTTTACATTTCAACACTGTTAAATACTTGACAAATCCCCAAACCCACGGAAATTCAGCTTTAAGGCTGGCAATCCAGACTGACACTCCAACCTCGCTGCCACAGCCCCCAAACTCCCCTTGCTTTTGTGCTTTAAAGCCAGACCTCTTACTTCGCTAAACGCTGCTTTTTTTGTAGCTAAATTATAGTAACGAGTGCTCCAGTTTCTCTAAACCCCAGCACCTACAAGATTTGGATTACTAAAATGTAACCTAAATCCTTCCTGCTGCTGGTGTGTGCGTTTGAAGATAAGTAGCAGGGTGAGCAGGCTAATAATGGCTTGGAAGCTCCTATGGATAGTTCAGCACATCTCTAATTTCACTGCAACTCTTTTGCTCATTAAATTTAGATGAAAGACCAAGACATCTATTTCTTGCCTGCTATTTCTTTTCTTTTTCTTCTTCTTCTTTTCCTTGAAGGTATTATGAGAGTTCTGTTATATAAACTCTGGAATACGAGGGAAAAGTGGCAGCCACTGTAGCAGATGAATTGGGGTTGTATTTCCAATATTGATTGATTATTGTGGGGATGATGCTGGGCCACAAGAAATAAAGACATGGTACTGCAGGAATTAAGATAAAATTGGGCCTCTAACTCACCCTGCTGTAGATGTGGGATTAAAACAGGTATTTATTATTTGTTTAGGATAATTTTTATGGCATTTCTGCCACTCAGGTCCTAATTACAGCAGTCTTTAAGTGGCAAAAACTCAATCCCAGCCTTTCTTGGCAGTGGAAAAATTCCCACTTTTTCATGTGTTCACACCCAGCCAGTCCTACCAGAAAGCAAAGACCAGAGTGAGCAGAGAAGGTGCTGTTTGACCCTTTCCCTTTTGGATTCATCCAGCAAAAAGGACAGAACCTGGAAAAGAAAAAAAATGGCAATTAAACAGAAGGGCTTGAGTAGGGCTGAGACTGGGGAGAGGCATTGAAATGGTGAACAAGCAGTCCCTGCACTCTGTAATTTTCTGGCTACACTTTATTGTCTCAACCATGTCTTTGCTCAGCTCTCACCAGGGTTTGGGACCATTCTTGACGTGAATTTTCCAGGGAAAAATACATTTTTCGGGAATAAGATGGATGATGCAGGTGGAAATAGAGAAATGCATTTTTAAAGCATAATAAAAGCTGTCTAAGAAGCAAATGAAGTAGGAGACAACGCTTTTTGTGAGTCCTAGCTTGCCTTAACAAGACAGGAATTAGAGAGGATTCCTGGTGAGGATTTGTCGCTGTTTTCCCCACGGACGAGCAGAGAAACAACACGAAGTCCAGGCTCAGGGATAGATGGAAGTGCTTTAATGAACTCTCAGAAGGCTTTTATATGTTAGTTCACAAAGTGTGTTAAATGGCATAAGGTAATTGGTTTTTGCCATCCACCCCTTAAGGGGATTGGTCAAGTTCTAAGACACCCATCTCTGAGTGTTTTTCTAGTCAGAACCATAACAATCCTGCAAAACAACCTGCAGCTGCAAGAAGTTTACAAACCTGTGACATTGTTTTGAGTTACTTGCATGGGAAAGACAGAACTCTCCCAAAAATGCTGCAGAGAGCTGAAGAAATTCTCTGCTGGAGCTTTTTCAGCATCCATAAGGATTTGTTTGTGTCAACAGAGAAGTGAATGAGAATTCAATCTTGCTGGATGCTCTGCTGGAAACCAGACCCCGGCTTGGTTTCAGGAGTGTGGACACAGCCGAACCCCGCCGTGCTGGGCGATCCCGCCGAGCATTCCCATCCCGCTCAGCTCCAACCATCAGCGAGCAGTTTCCCCAAAATGGCAGGAATTGAGCCCAGGGTTGGGAACGTCAGCACGCAGAGCTCCAGGGCTGGGTTTGCCTCTCCTCAGCTGCTGCTCATTAATGCTTTACTCAGTTTCCGAGTCTGGCACCTTTCTCCCTGTATTGGAGGGATTTGCCTTCAAAGTGATTTTAATATTCAAGTTCCAGAGGTGTTTGCAGCCGCTGGCTCAGCTGACATTTACTTGTGAGACGCTCAGCTGAAGCCACTGGTAATTTTTATGAGGTGTTGGCATTAATTTTCTCAATGTTCTGCCTTGTTGCTCCGGTTTCTAGATCCCAACATTGCCTAATTTCCCCCCTTTTCACTTACATTTGACAGGTTATTTATTGTTTATTGACTGTGGGGAGTTTACTCTGTGATTTTTGCTTCTTTGGCTCTGGTGTCCAGCAAAAAGACTTAATTTAGCTCATGGTAGAGCGTTTATCTGACCCTAAACCCTTTTGTTCCCAGTCAAATTTCCAAAGAAATTATTGTAACCTTCACCACTTCGCTGTTAACAACCTCTGAACACTTTCATTTATGATTAGAAGGGATGAAGGAAATGGAATAATATAATAATTTGCTGAGTGAGAACTGTGTAAAAAGTGTTCACTCCCTTTTCATCTCTTATTCCTGTGCTCACAGATGAGGGAAATTCTATTTCCTGAAAAAATCAATACTGATGAGTGCAAGGCTTAATAAGAGATGTTTTAAATATGTATTCCACATTTAAAAACAATGTCTCGAGTTTATTACTACAAGTATCTTTTCCAAGGTTATCATCTAGCAGCTGAATAAAGAATTAAATCATAATGATGGGAGAGCAACATGATTATAAAAAGAAATATTAATAAATACATTAAGATCCAGCTGAAGGCTTGTGTCAATAATTACCTTCACATAATAACACTCAGTGCTGCTGTGCTGTTGCACTCCTCATGCAGACAGAAATTAACACTTCATTCCATCCACATTTATGGGTCCTGCAGTAATTGCAGGCTATAAACACAGCTGCCAGCTTGGACTGGGGATAAATTTATTTTCTGGGAGATGAACTGTGGTGGCTCTGAATGGGTGTGAGGGCATCGTGTGGGAGAGTCAGGAAAGGCCCGAGGTCTTCCCCACATCTTTTTTCTTGGATCATAGAATCGCAATGGTTTGGGTTGAAAAGAACATTAATGATCATTTTGTCCCACCTCTGCCATGTCAGGGACACCTCCCACTATCCCAGGGTGCTCCAAGCCCCATCCAGCCTGGCCTTGGACACTGCCAGGGATCCCGGGGCAGCCACAGCTTCTCTGGGCACCCTGTGCCAGGGCCTCCCCACCCTCCCAGGGAGGAATTTCCTCCTAATATCCCATCTAATCTTACTCTCTGTCAGTTTGAAGCCATTCCCCCTGGTCCTGTCCCTCCACTCTCTCATAAATTGTCTCTCTCCATCTTTCTCTCAGCCTTCCTTAGGTTACCCACTCCCCATTTTTATTTCTTGCCAATCCACGGCACAGAAACGATTGCAGAGGTATCGCCTACAGTGGGAAAAAGTTGTGGCTCTGTGATTTCAGCAAAGCCTCACTATCACCTTCCTGCCAATAACAGGTGGGTTTATATCCTCAACCCTCAGTCTTGGTGGTCTGAAGCCTTCCTGTAGGAAAACCCCAGTATTCTTTGGGAGTTATTCCTTCTGCCAAGTCACCTCTGTGAGCAGACCTTGGGATGTTTGGCTGCAAGAAGCAGTTCAAACCTGGTCTGGGTCGTTCTTCAGCTCAGTTTGAGACGAGCAGAGCTTGCCCGGCTGTGGAAATGCCAAAGGAATTTCCACAGAGCTTGGAGAAGATGAGTAAAACTGGGATTGATAATACCATCCCTTCCTTTGGGATCTTAAAATTAGGGTATGTAGGTAGGGAATACAGGCACTGCCTTTGGAAGGAGCCGGCTTTGGTTTAGCTCCTGGCATTAGCAGAAAAAAAAAGAAAGGAGATGGCGTTGGATCACCAGGAAATATTCCCAGACGTGTGCTTCCAGCAGGTAATTGAAATTCCCTGGAATTTGATAAAGTAAATCAATGAAGTGGACAAAGAAAATATAAACCCTGAATTTATATTGCAGCATTCACCTGAAATCAGCAGAATCCCGTCCAGAACTGCCTGTCCAGGTTGGGTCAACACCAAAGCTGCGGGTTTTTCTGGAAATAAAAAACAATTATAAAAAACAGTTAAATGATGAGATGTCCATGGTCTGGTCATCCCTTTCCAAGACAAAATTCCATGGCTTGCATGCTCCACCTTGAGAAATGGAAGGGGTCAGAGCTGGTTTAAAATCGTGGCTCTGTAGTGGCTCTGAAAAGGCAGTGAATGTAGTTCTTCTATTGCAGATGTTCGTGTGGATAAAGGTTTCTCTTTCACATCCAAGAACGAATTGGATGAGGGTTAAAATCACAGAATAACAGAATTAAGGTTGGAAAAGTGCTTTAAGATGGAGAGAAACCTTTCACAAAGGCGTGAAGGGACAGCACAAGGGGAGATGGTTTCGAACTGCCAGGGGGCAGGGATAGAGGGGATACTGGGAAGGAATTCTTGGCTCTGAGGATGGGGGACATCATCCTCTGGCCTTCATCCTTAAAATCTATCCCAGAACCCGAAAGTTTTGTTTCCCTGAGTGCTGTTAAGCACTGAGACTCTTTGTGACTCTCACAGAGTTTTCCCGTTTCCTTTTAATCTCCACCGAGCTTGAAGCTTCGTGTAACCCGTTTGAAATGTGTCACGAGAGAGTTTATTTGGCTACAGGCAGCATTTTCATGACGGGGTTTGGTTTTTCCTCCGAGCTGATAAAAATGGAATTAGCAGGTATTAGCAACTAAATTAGTCAGGAGGCATTAATAACAAAAGAACCTGCTCAGGTTCACCGAAGCAGATCTAATTCTCATCACAGGTAAAGTATTTTTTTTCAATAAGTTGTTTATTTGCGTTGCTTTTCAGGTATTATTTCTTAAGAAGTTAATTCTTCTTAAGCACAGCTCAGTGAACTCAAGAACCTGCCTTAGACTTTTGTTCCTGCAGGGGAAACCCTCCCCATCCTCTCCTCTGACTCCCAGATAAAATGTCTGTATTCCCTGGAGAGCTTTTAATTCAACCTCCACAACAGCATCATTTCCAAAGTCTCCAGAGAAAAAGGAGTTGTGGAACAGCAGCTGTGGAAAAAAACGTGTTCAGGCTCGTCACACAGGTGGAATTAGTGCTCTGCCGAATTTCTCACAATTCTGGTAAAACAACGACTTCAGACATCACAACATTGCGGCAGGAGTTGTGAAAAACTGGTTCTAAAACTGGGATATAGACTGGTTTTCCCAAAAGCTGTCTTTTGGTCTCATATTTGCTGGTTTGACTATCACCAGATAAAGCAGTGTTCAAATAGTCCCTACTCAGGATGTAAAAATGCATGGAATTCCACCCAAATTTAAGGACATGCATAATGAATTCCTTTGGTTGTGATATTTCTATCTTCAAATCTTCTGTACAATATCATGAAAGTGAGACCATCTTAAAATCAAATGAGCTGGAGGGCGACTCTAAACTGGGAATGACACATTCACATTTTTCCTTCAAGCTTTTAAGCATCTCCACTAATAACTAAAATATTTCTGAAATGGTCTGACCTTTAGATTCTGTTGGGAAAAAAAAAAAAAAGGATTCTTTTCTTTTGGGAAACTGCCTCCCCTCCACTGAATCATTTCCAAGCCTCCAGGAAACTTTCAATATCAAATATTCTGTTGTTACAACTATTTCTAACATCATTCTGTAAGTGAACTCCAAGAGAAATTAGCCCTAATGTCTAAAATGAAAATGTTCCGAAAAACTCCTGCAATTTACATAATAAAATACAAGTAGAACTTACTTGATCCAGACCTTCAGCGTCGAGTGATTTCTGTCATGGGACTGAAAAAAGCTCAATGGGAAGGTCCCAAGCCCTGAGTAATTGGGTTATGAACACCCTCAGAGAGATTATTTGGTGTTTTTTATCTGCATTTCAGCCACCGCAGTCATTGAAATATTTGTCCAAGACAGCTGAGAATGATGATTAAAATAGGCAGAACGTTCATCAATGTTTACCAGATAAATATTTCTCAGAAGATCAACAAACCTGAAATGTCAGATTTTGATAGATGTGTTCTTTTCAGTGCAGAGTCTTTGATCTGACCTAATAAAAGGAGGTGACAATTCAATGAATTAGGGTGATAATGAATTCATGTGTTTGTTGTCATTACCACTGAAAAATGTGGGAATGAAACCAAGAACTTCCTTTGATTTAATTACATTTCTGTAACTGGGCACTGCGTTAACTGTGAAATCATCAGCCCACAGATTCTCTGAGCGAAACATTTTTGTTCATTCGAGTCCGGGTAAGTGTTGGAGATAAAATATTCTATTTTACAGTGTTGTCTTTGGCCTCTGTAATTTGGAGGGTTGATTAGTGGAAATCAATAACCTCAGTTCCCTGGTCATGGTCTGAAACTGCTCAGGGTGATCACTTGAACCTGGAAGACAAAGGAAATAACACCTGAATTAGAGAGAGCTGTAAAAAGTTTGTCTTTAGGAAAGAAAAGAGGACAAATAGAATACTGAATTCTTGAATAAAGAGAAGCAAAGCACCAGAAAATTTATTAAAAAAATAGCAATCAGCAGGATATTTGGACTGAGATCTTCAGCCACTCTGGAGCATCAGAAGCTGGACCAAGCCCAGTTCATGCAACAACGCTGCTCCACTCTAAAGCACTGGGTCAACACTGGGAACTGGACTCCAGAATTTGTTAATTCTTCCCATAAACAGGACTGTTTGAATCAGCCTGAATACACAGCTGCAGTATTTAATGCCTGCACTGGGTTCTACCCTGTCAGATGAGGCTTGCCCGTGGTTTTCTTCACCAGAGCTGTTTCCTTTCCTTTTAGACCAGTGGTGCATATTCTTACTCACTCGTATTTATCTATTTTTATCTCTCCACTTTGCTTCTCCTCTTGCTTCTAGATTAAATTACAGCTAAACTCTTAAAATATTATCAGAACCTGCCTTTATCACACAGATTTGCAGTGCAGGTTCTTCTCTGTGACCATTCCCAGTCTCTACGCTGTAATTTTTTTTTTAACTTTTGAGGGAGATATTTTGTTCCAGGTGTTGAACCCCTAATTTTTAATAAACACAGTGCCTGGTTAATAGAACAAAGCCAGAAACATCCAATGACAATCTTGATCTGACAGCCAGATCTCCTAAAACCTCGTTAGCTTCTCTCCCAGGAAATCTGGGAGCTGGCACCTGCTGCAGGAGCAGCTGTTCTCCCCCATCTTGCAGATGGCTGTGGGAAAGGAAATCAAATCCCCACTGCCCTCGGACCTTTAATGAAAACTCTGCAAAATCCTGAGCTGCTTGGAAGCTTCTCCAGGACCAGGCTGGGCTTTTGTACGGACGCGGGATTTCGAGGAGCGGCCGGATCCCGCGCGTGCGTCACCGGCCGCGGGGCACAGGCGGCACCCACAGCTCCTGTCCAGGAGCCAAACCCAACCTTCCTGAGAGCCAGAGCATGCCATATATAAAAATAAAAATACAAATATCACCTATATAAATACCACCTGTTTCTACACATAGCACATAGATAGAACTCTTGCAATAGAGTTTATATTCTCTCTATGAAATAATTTCTATAAACAGAGAAGATCGATGCAAACTGTCTATAAAAATGGTTCATGTAAAGGCAGGATTTCTATGTAAACTATAAAAATAGTTTATATGAAGAGAGAACAACTATCTAAAGTACTTAGGGAATATAAGGAGATATATATAAGTAGAATAAACTATATATAGATTGTATGGGGAGAATGTTCTGAATACACACTGAGTTTAAGTATCTGAAAATAGAAGACCTAACCAGGAAAGCTGGTTTATAAAAAGAATTCAATAGCAAAATTGAATTTAGTGACACAGCAGCAGCTCAGATGGATACATGGAAGTCTGAGACTGCTGGGAGTTAAATGTTGATAAAAGCAGTGTGGGCAGGTTGGAATTTTGGAGCGTGGTTTTCACTGGAGCAACACAGGACAGGTTGGTTTAATCACACCTGCAAGGTCTGAGTGTTCTGCACGCACTGTGCTTCAAAAAGAGCATGATTATAGAGTTCCTGTGATGGATCTAAATGTCAAAAATCCATAATTTATGAACTCATCTGTTCAAAGATCCATTCTTCCCCAGATTACGTGCACTGAACTGACCATACCCCGAGTAATTCCGCTCAGGTTCTGGCAGATTACTCCTCTGAAGAGCTGAGAAAACAAGTGGTGGCTGCTGCTCTGGCACAGGTAACAGATGTCTGCCATGCACTCCTGCACATCCTAACAGGAAAACTTGGATTTGTCATCAATGATGGATCATCTCCGTGCTGCTCTCCAAATGCGCCTCTGTCACAGCTTTGTGAGAGTGGCCTTGAAACTTTGAAACCTTTAGCAGGTGAGATAATTCGCTGCATGATGGAGTGACTTTTTTCCCCGAGATGATCTTCTTCCAGCTGAAGGAATAAGAGCTTCCTTGCTCCTTCCAGCTCTCCCACACTGTCTGCAACAGGCCCTGGCACCCTCCCATAAAGACAATTTCCCCTTGCAAAACTTCAGACACTACAGGACAAATGAAATCTCTTCTGGCCCTTGTCCATCTGCTTTTCACTCATGCCTCTGAATCCTAGAACAATTATACAGTGGGACAAAAGGTAGATAAGAACGGGAGAAGCAAATAAAATACAGGTGCAAAATAGAAATAATGGTATCACAATATCATCACAGAATCTCAGACTGCTTTGGGTTGGGAGGGACCTTAAAGCTCATCCAGCTCCACCCCCAGAGCTACCTTCCACTGTCCCAGGTTGTTTAGAGCTCCATCCAGCCTGGCCTTGGGCACTGCCAGGGATCCAGGGACAGCCACAGCTTCTCTGCGAGTTCTATTCCAGGGACCTTCCCAACCTCACAGGGAAGAATTTCTTCCCAAAATCCCATTCTAACCCTGCCCTCCAGCAGTGGGAAGCCATTCCCCCTTTTGAGTCACTCCATCCCTTGCAAATCCTCTCTTTCCATCTTACTTGCAGCTCCTTCAGGCACTGGAAGGTCACAATGAGGTCACTCCGAAGCTTCTCTTCTCCAGGCTGAGCAATCCCAACTCTCCCAGCCTTTCAGATTTTTAAGAAGTCATTTTGGTGGGTTTGGTGCTGAACATAGGAAAGAGAAGATCCCAAAGTCCAAAGATTCCAGCTGTACTGGCACAATATCCAGATGATTTTCTGAGGAGGTTTAGAACACATTTGTGGTTACCTAAAGTGACCACCGTAAATCACAAACCCCAGCAGAGAACAACATCCATTTCTTTGCTCATTCATTTGCTCTGCAAATGTATTGACATCCACAAAGCCAGCTCAATTTTAAAGGGTTGCTCACCGATGTGTTGGGCTCAGAGTCAAACCGGCTCCCAAAACAGACAGCTCAGGACATTTTTATCTCCAGAGAATTTACAGGCACATAAAATTAAGGGTTGATCCTGCAGGCAGCACCCAGCCCTCGATGTGGTTTTGTAAAACAGCAGCACCTTACCCAGGGTACCATAGCTGAGGAGCCAAGAGCAGGGAATTTTGCTCCAGTTTGAGCAGGAATGGTGCATTCCCAGAGCAAATTCTGATGGCTCTGTACTGGTGCAGGACCAGAGCTCTGCCTGGCCCTCAGTTTTCCTGCAGACACCAGGCACAAGATCTTGGTTCTGTTGAGAGTAAAGTCATTGCCTGTGGTCCAGGGAAGGCTACATTTGTCTCGCTGCTGGTAAAAAAAACCTGGGCAAGAGATGAAATAAAACCTTTTCTTTATTTCTGCCATTACCAGCTTGCTGCTTTTTGTTGGGTTTTGTTTCCTTTTTTCCCTTGCAATGCACAGCTTTCATCTCCCAGCTATTAAATTCCAAAATTAACATCCAGAACTTCAGATTTCCATGAGCAACTCCTTAAACACCTCCCAAAAGCCAGGATCTTATTGACCAGCCCCGTATTTAGTTCATGCTCAGCACTGCTAAGCCTCAACAATACCTTTGTCCTTGCCTGGGCAACTCAGCACTCATTAAATCAAGGTCTCCATAACTAAACAGACCTGGGCTAAGTGTGGATATGAGCTAAATTACTTGAGGAGATAGAAGAAATCCAGGAAAAAGCAGATAATTGAACCTAAATCCCACAAGGATGTATTACAGCCCTAAACATTCAGATCCTTCCTCCTCCTTAAAAAAAACCCAAAGAAATTGGACATCCAGAGCTATTCCACTTCTGTATAGATTTTTGTGGTGGGAGAATTTAGAGCTGTATTTAACCCAGCTTTTCCCAAGTCATGAAGCTGCCCTACCATTATTAGGTTGGGGGTGGTGTTTGGTTTTTTTTAAACTGGTTTAAATAATCTTAACAAACAGAGGCGGGGATGTTGAACGTCCTCTCCAAAGCGCTGTCCTGTGTTATAAAGAGCATCCTGCTGCCATCTGGGTGCAGGAGAGAGATTGCAGTGTGTATTTTCAGCCTATTTTTGTAGAAAACCCAGTTTATGTTTGTCCGTATTTCCTGTATTTCATCCAGCTCTTCCTTGTGGGGTTAAATTGGGGCCATTCCAAACCAAGCAAGAAAAAGAGCAACTTTTTCCCAGGAATTAGAAATCGAAGAGCCAGATGAAACCGTGGGCAGTGTTTGTATCAAAATGTGCATTTTTCAATCAGTCTGGCAATTGGAGAGGGGCACTGGAGGGTTTAACACTAACGAGGCTGAATGGAAGGAGAAAAAAATCTCATTTCTGAAGGTCCCATAATATTTTGCCCACTGGCCTTATCCTTCCCTGGGAAATGAGAGGAGAATTTATACAACTTTGCCAAACAAATGCTCTTCACACTGTGCAGAAATACTTTCCCTACAGAAAAAAGGGGCCACGCTTGTGTCTACACTGCAATTTTTATTTCACTTGTAGTGAAATTCCATAGGGATGGATGGGGCACCTGGGGGCAAGGTTTAATGGAACATGGTGGAGCTGCTGGTGGATGGTTGGATTTGATGACCTTAAAGCTCTTTTCCAACCTGAATAATTCCGTAATTCTATATTTTCATACACTTAATCGTCCTAAAATTATCCAGAATCAGAGTTCATGCCTAAATATTAGGAAAATGTCCTCAAAAGGGATTCTATTAGAAGAAAAATAATTCTATAGAATAAACTCCAAGCCTCCAGCAATTTCCAGGTGGGAGAACTCCTGAACAAGAAGCTGTATTTAATATTAGCAGGTGGCTGATATTGATTAAAAGAGGAAAAAAAAGCCTTTTGATAACTTTTATGAGGTTTTTAATCCCTGTGGGTTTTTTGCCTCAAGTCAAAATACATTATTTTAAAATGTACATCCGGACAAAAAAATCAGGGTGGAATTTAAACTAAATAAAACCTCAAACGATGGAGCAACAATTCAGGTGAAGCAGAAAAGTTTTCAGCTAAAACCAGCTGCCCTTTCCCTACAGCCAGAGCTTTCCATGCCCATGGAGTTTCAGATCAGCTGGAGTCCTTTGAAAGCTCTTCCCCCACAATTACAGATTTGAGGCACTGTCCATGTCCAGACAGATCCATGGCAGGCTCCTGCTATAATTTTTGTGTTATTCCAGTGATTGTGTGACTATTTTTAGTTTCAAATCTGTCACAGTCGTTCACCTGCAAGAGGAAAATGGACTAAATGTAGTACAACCTAGATAGTGTAAAAAGGGCCCATTTTTTGAGTTGTGGGTGATCCTAAAATAACCTTTGTCAAATCTAAAAAGGAATTTATTTTCCGTGTTTGGAAGGCAATAAAAAAAGGGGCTGAGCCAGATTTGTAGACCTTTCCCAAAAGTTCATTTTTGTACTATAATTAAGTGTGAGGTGCTACATAATACAAGGATTTTTAAATTTTATTGTAGAGATTTAGAACATCAGGACTTTTGCCAACTTTAAAAGAAGCTGTAAAGGCATTTCCTGGGACAGAAAAGATGGTAAGTTTGTGGGTTTGACTATTTAGGACCTGGTTTATATCCTGAATTATTCTGAAGTAATTATATTTGAGAATTAGAATATAATCCCCCCCATTTAATGGCAAATTTCCCAACAATTTAATATCACCTGTATTTTACAGCAACTCCAAATGTCCAAAGATAATGCCAGGATAAATTCAGGAGGATGCCCAGCTGAACCCTGACAAAGAGGAGCAGGAGAGGCCATGCCACTTGATTTTCTAATCTCGTTCTCTCACTTTCTGACAGCCAATCCAGCTCCTTTTTTCCTGATAAAGGTGCTCAAGACTTTTTCTTCACCAGCTCTCTCTTCCCTGACCCAATTCTTTTATCTACAGGAGCAGCTTTCCATCACTACTGACTTCCCTGCTCGTGCACGTGTATCTTATATTTTATTTTGTGATTCCTCACTAAATTCTCTCTCCTGCTGAATCCACTACTTGAGCAAGACTTGATTTTAATTCCCTGAAATCCAGCAGCTACATTCAAACACAGGCATGGAAAAGAGTTGTAAAAATCAGGGAAAACAAACCAAATATTCCTCTTGACATCTTGGACCCGTCCTGTCTCCACAAGCAAACAATTCACGTCTCAAGACTTCAGCTTTAACTCAGGGTGGAGGCTCAAGTTTATTCCCTTGTCCATCAATCATGATTTCCACAGACACGCTTGGACCTGGCAAATTGTGTCCTTTGGAGTCAAGGGCTTGTGGTAATCATTGAACAGAAACTTTCCATAAAAAAACCCAACAACAAAACCCAACAAATATTTCTGCGGAACCAAAGAAAGTCAGGGCAAAGGTATCATCAAAACAAACATCACTTAGAAGATATTTATTCATGGGAACCATTCAAATTGGGTTTCCTGTAGGCTCTTCAAACAACAGCTTCTAAATTTGTTTCCTTGTTGGACATGGGCTGTGAAGTCCCTTGGTTCTGTTGCTTTCTATAAAATAAGGGAATTTATTTTAACCTCTGGGCCCTGTAGATCTGGTCAAGAAATGTCAAAAGTGAGAGACAAAAATCCTTGATTTTTTCATATGCCAACAAGGTTTTCCATGACGTCCAATGTTATTCAAAGTCCCCATTTCTTATCAGTATTCCTGCTCAGATCCCTTCTGATTGTAATTACATCATTAATTGCAATAAAGGTGGATAGCGAACTACAGCAGAATCATCCTAAAGAAATCCTTCAAATTAGGCTTGAAACAAATTCCCCTCTTTTTAATTATGAAGGGATTTACCAGGAGTTCAGAAACTCTTTACCTATTTTATTTCAAACCTGATCAGAATAAGACTTAATCCTTCAAAAATTATGCTGAAAGCTGGCATCTGCTGTGATTTTGAATGTGCTTTATCAAAGAACAAACCCAGAACTATAATGAAATCGCAAATGTAACAACTCTGGAATTGTTTCTAATGCTTCATGGTGCTTACCAAGCTTGAGCAAAGACAAACAGATGTTTCCCCACAACTGGAATTAAATCAACAGCCTGACAATGAACATTTTGTAGCATTTCCTTGTGCTTATTAATGATTTATACAAAATTTCTCCATTCTGCTGGCTCGGTTTTTGCTGCTTTGGGAGTTGTCTCTTCAAGGAGGAAAGTTCTTGTCCCTGTCAGGAGCAATCTCCATGAAACTGAATTCCCTTGGCTCATCCACTGACTTCCCTTCCAGGCCATCCATCCTCTGGTGGCCATCCCAACACACTGCTCGTCAAAGGCAAACACTCCAAGTTTCATCAAGTGGATCCAGCTGACCAATCTGAGAGACTTTGCAAGGAAGAAAAATGGCCTTTTTTCCTTTTAGGATTCATCACCTCAAAAAGAGATGCTCTATTTCACAGCCTGAAATCTACATTTGTACCAAAGTCGAAGTAAAAGGCTTTTTATGGGATTTCTTAGAGGATAAAAAGACACACAGTGTTTCTGTGTGTCTCCCAGAGCCTCCCAATCATTTGAATCTTATCTCTTCCATCCCAGTATGAAAAGACTTCCCAAATGCATGACGAGCAGATGGCAGATCATTCTCCCAACTGGAGATCCCTGGATTTGATTTGTCACTCATTGAACACTGGCAACAAAGCACTTCTGTGCCTCAGTGAATAACCTGTGTAATTTGGATGTTCTCTGATGGTGTTTGGGCAACAGCTACTGGTAAACAGAATAACAGCCTAGATCAAGTAGTTGCTTCTTTTTTGGTTGTTTTTGGGTTTTTTGTAGTCATCAATGACTTCACTTCTTTGATATTGCTGTCTCCAAGCTGTGTTTCGGTGCACAGCTCCACTCCACCTGGGATATCTTTGTTGGACACACCCAGGTGTGTGTGTCCCCTGTCCTGGCTGCCCCCATGCCCACAGCCCTGTTAGACACACTGATGGTGAATGCCTGTTGAGCCAAAAACTGCAAATTTTCTCCCTGTTTTCAGCATTTACTGATGTTTAATTAAGCCCATGGTAGCTGTACTCGTGGAATGACAAGGACTGGATATTAGTGGGGTGGTTTGGAGACAATCCTGCATCCCACAGAGGCAATGCTTTGGCAGAAGTTGCCACTCAGATATACGACCTAGAAGACTCACATGTGGATCTCCAGTTTGGTAGAAACCACTGTTTCCCATTTCAAACACCTTTTTAAGTTCCATCTTCCCTGTCCATTATCCCTGTTCCATAATGAAATGTCTGTAACCAACAGACTGTGGGTTGAGAACCTGCTGCTGTGCTCCCTCACAAAATGGGGGTCAAAAATCATGAAATATCCTGAGTTGGAAGGGACCCACAAGGATCATCTCAATCCAGCTCCTGGCCCTGCACAGGACAATCCCAATAATCCCACCCTGTGCCTGAGGGCGTTGTCCAAACCCTTCCTGAATTCCCATTCTCAGTGCAGAGCTGCCCATTCACCACCAGCTGAAAGGATCCGACAACAATAAAGTTAATTAATTAATTCAGATTTATCTGAAACTCTTTGCATATCGAGATAAGAAATCTAGAAACCATCAAGGCACCTGAACTCGCAGCCCGTGCACGGTGGAACTGTGCTTCCATCACGTATTTTATGCCATTTCAAAGCTCCTGGGAAGCCAAAATTAACAACTTTTTGTAAGTAACTTCTCAAGCAGCACAGTTTGGGGTTTTCAGGTTGGGGGTCATGAGAATTATCCTTTTTTCTCCCAGATTGTTCTACTCTTTCCAGCTTAGCAAAAAGATTAGTGGGTTCATTGTCACAAGTGCTCGACTCGGAGCAAAAACTTTGCAAATGCTTGACACAGTATTAATCACTTATCCAGGCTTTTCTGCTATCGGAGCAGATGTCTAAAGCACGGAATCCATGCGGGGAGCCCTTAGAAGTTTATATTGTTTCCACTGCCTGAGGGGCAGATATTTAAATTTTCTTAATATTGAGCCAACTCCGTTCTTATCACAGTTACACAAAACCACCACATCATTCAATAGACGTTGTCTGATCTAATTAATTCCATAAAAAGGCAAATTCTATTAAAAAAAAAAATTAAAATCTAGACTTAATAGGTCGCCAAATGGCTACAAACCACATTAGGCTGAACGAGTCCGATCCCATCTGTGATAGGAGGCGTGAGGAATAGCACAGCCTGGATGCAAAGCATATTGAACAGAACGAACCCCACCCCGGAACAGATTTATAGTCTCTAATCCACACAAAAATCTGCTAAAATAGATCAGCTCTGTCACATAACACCACTTTCATCTGGTGTCCAGGAGCTCTGCACCACTTGGGCTCATTTAGCAGATCAGTTCCGTGCTATTCCCGATTTCATGCAGGGGTGATTAAGGATGAAAAATATCACAGGCGGTTGGCAACGGCAATAAATAAATAAATAAAAAGCTTTGCTCCGTTTGGCTTTACCTGTTTGCTCCAGAATTTTAAAACCAACATGATTGAATTAGTCATGGACCATAATTGTTTTCTGGGGGGAAAAAAATGGAAAAAAGTCCTCTGTGAGAACTTTGGGGGTTTAGATTTTAGAAGTATTCTAAGACAGGAAAGTAAATTAAGCTTTAAGATGCTGTGAGGGACCCACTGTCCGGAGATGTCACATCCACACTAAAATCAGTTTCTACTGAGACTTTTTTTGTTGAGAATGGTCCAAAGCTGCAAGTGGAGCAGTGGGGAGATGAAGTGCATTAATCAAACAGGATTTGGCACAATTACCTAAACCACTTAAGGTATTTTTTATATATTCTATTGCAGCCAAAGCACCAGAGATTCTCATCAGATGGAGTAAACAGCTGCTGGGTGGAGGATTATGGACTATATTTTCTAAATTTACAGCACTCAGACACCAGTGTGAGTCACCAAGGCTTGACTTTGAGCTTAAATCAAAGCCTCACCTGCCCCCAAAAATGAACACAGAGCCCCCCTGATGAATGGTGCTGGTGTTACTGCACAAAGAGCTCCTGCTAAACCCCACCGCAGAGAGATGCTGGACAGGGAGGCAAAAATAGAGACAGCATCACATTTTCTTTGCATTCTGTGTGTTAATAAACAGCAGAGGAGGTTTATTCTGGATATTTGGAGCTGGATGTGCTGATTGGATGTGCCCAGGTGTGAGCAAAAGAGGCTGAGGGTGGGTGAGTATCTAAAACTGCCTACAAGGAGGCTGGAGCTAGGTGGGGTCAAGCTCTTCTCCCAAGGAACAGGATGAGAGGAAATGGCCTCAAGTTGCGCAAGGGGAGGTTCAGTTTGGGTATTTGGAAAAATTTGTGCACGTGGAACAGGGCAGTGGTGGAGTCTCCATCCCTGGAGGGATTTAAAAGCCGTGTGGATGTGGCACTTGGGGACACGGATCAGTGGTGGGGAATGGTTGGACTCGATCTTAGAGGGCTTTTCCAACCTAAATGATCCTGGGATTCTCCTTAGGATACTGTGATAGAGCTGTTGTGTTACAGAACCTTGGGTTCACTCCCAGCTCACGCTTAAAACCCTCCCAGTTTCAGGACCTTGCATCACCCCAGCCCTGATAACAACATGGAATAAAATATTCATCCTAGCCTGGACCCATTGTATCAGAAGTTTCCAGTGCAAAACAAACTGCAATATTTACAATAGTTTCCAAATCTGGATCTTTGGAATCCTTCTGTCTTGCTGTTTAATCAGAACATTTCAGAGAGGAGAAAATAAGAAGCCTCTAAGGTCTCATGCCTGTGTAGTTTCATTTATTTAAAAATTAATCATAGACTGAAGGAAAGAACAGTAGTCCTTTCCCACAAGAACTGACTTCAATTCTGCTGCCTTAAAATTACTTTGTTGCAATCTTTCCTTTCAATAAAATATTCACAGTGATTTAAGTGTGACTGATGGCAGTAAGAGAGATTTATTGTTATTATTATTTTTTCATTGTTATCAAATTAAAGGCCATTTGGAGAGAGAAAAGTTCTTATACAGCTGTGATGCTGCAGGTTTTGCGTGTTTATTTAGAAAACACAAGCTATAAATTCTGTAACCAGAGTATTTTAATTTATTTAATATATATTCTCCCCAAACCGTTAATAACAAATCCTGTAAACAGTAAAGATAAGAATTCACTGAACAAAAAACCATTTTTCAACTGCTTTCGTGCACGGGGACATTGGTTTTGGTGGAAACCCTTCAGAGATGTCTTTCATAAAAACAAAAGTCCTGCTACGTGCGAAGACACTGCTCCTGTGTTTGGGAACGTCATTCCATCCTGGATTCACGTCTGTGTGACTCAGAGGGGAACTGACGTGGAAAACTTCTCCCTAAACGTGTGCTCTGAGAACTGCAGGGCACAAAAATATCTCCTATGGATATATTTTGGGTAGGATGGAAGGATGTGCTTTTTTTCTCCCCCTGCTAGTTTTCAATTTTTTAAGCCATCCTAGAGAATATAAAAAGCAAGAAATCCCAAAATTCCATCAGTTTCGCCAAGAAAAATAAACCTGAAGGATTTAAAATGTCCCCTCCCAGCTCCTGAAGTTACAGAGACTCACTGAAATCTTTGTTTCCTTAAAAAACTTTCTCCTTTTCACAACTGTGAGGGAAAACTGGGAAGCATGTGCTGAAAAACCACTGCAGAGACATTGTCTGGATCCTTAAAAACAGGAAAGGTCTCGGAATTATAAATATAAGCCAAGTTCTTGAGTCTGACCTACCTAAAGCTTCAGCTTGGAGAATATCAGGGTACAAGTGGAAGGAAAATTAAGTCTTTTCCAAGAGAGATTCAGGAACAGCAGCTGAACCCTGCTGTTATCCCAAGGAGGAATAAGAGAAGGTCATGACAAACCCTGATGTAGCTGCAGAAGGGCCTCACCGAGGTCCAGGCAGCAAAAATCTTCCCCAGATTTGAAACATTTGTGATTCTGAGAAGTACCATCTCATAATACCATGAAAATTTATAAATCCAAAATTTCTTTCTTTTTTCCAAAGGAAAAACTACACCCCAGTCCATCATACTGACAAGAATTCACTCCCAGCAGCTTCTGAACTTCTCTACACACGTGGTCATAGATAAGGTGGACTTACCCCAACCTCTTCAGATGGCCTTGTAGCACAAGCAGGAGATCAATGAAAGCTGATTTAAATGATAACAATTGTGTAATTAAATATTGGAATTAATAGCTCTTAATTGCACTTAAAACCAGAAGAGCTGAAGTCAGAATTTTCTGAAGCATTTCTTCTACAGAAGCCAAGTGGGTTACATTTCATGGGTTTATTTTTCCATGTCTAGTCAAAATGCTGGATCAGGAGTAGTAAATAATGTTGTTTTCCAAGTAACCTAAAATTCTCTGTCCTCCCTAAATAAAGGTGGGCAACACCCATTGACCAATTGACTTCAATAACAGGTGAAAGAAAAATCACAATTATATTTTTTAGAAATATCCCATAAATGACTCAACGGTGCCCAGAACCAGAAGTCAGGAGCCTTAAAATGAGCACTGGAAATGATTTCACCACCTAACACACAACTCAAATATAAAACACGCACATGATGAGCTCTCAAGGTGGAGTGAAACGAATTTCTAGAGACATTTGCTAAAGAACTGCTTGAAGAACACTTTCATGTGTGAGCAACACGCTGTTGGAAGAAATTATTGATGCAAGCCAGGCTGTAAGACTGACATATTATTATTAAACAAAAAGTTGCCGTCAAAATAAATGTATTAAACCCTCTTGAAATGCAAGAACAGCATGCACAGATCAGATGGGCCCATAAAACCCATTTATAAATCAGCAGCAAGGGATGAATGGGGAATTATATCTTGTTCTAACAAAGTGTGATCAATCCCTGAATGTGCAAACATGACCTGCTTCAAGCCAGGAAGCTGGAATGAATTAGGAGAGTTGGAACCTTGAGAATAAAAAGCTTCTCTTTATCTTCCCACGTTGTGGAGAAATGAATTAGGCATTGATAAGAACAGTCTTGAGAACCAAATAAATTCACGCGGCATCTGTTTCGAGAGTGGAATGAATGTTGCTCCTTCCTCAAATGTCAATTTTTTAACAAAGTGTTCAATTATACACCAGAAAGAATTGTAACACAGAGCTTAAGGTGACCTTACCCTTGCTGATCTATTGAACTGGATAAGAAAAAAAACCCATTCAAGTAATGTACAATTGCATTAAGAGGAGGTGTGGATAACTGCAATCCACAAGTGGCACATCCACGGCTGTGAAATAGTTCCAAACAGACCCTTCAATGCCTGGAATAGGCAGTAATCCCTGATTTCTGCTGAGGCACACATTACTTACCATGGCCCACGAGTGACTTTGGGGTTATTTGTAGCTGTTGAACCCAAAGTATGATTAACTTACACTGGACTTAAGGTGATTCATTGTTTTTAATTCATTTCATTTTGTCAAAAAAGCTGGGACATGGCTTTTAGCAGCTTTTTATATCCTCCTATATGAAATATCTTCCATTTGTCTTGACTTTCCTTTTCTTTCTTGCTTGCTTTCTGTCATTGGGGACTGTGGGTATGAGATCCAAGGAGCTTTGAATGCTGATAAAATGTTGCACCTCTAAGCAGAAATCTTACTTTCTATAGCAAAATATGAACATACGAGTGTTTGTTAGGTATATCTTAAGGTGATTGTAGGTCAAACTCATGTCAGAAATGAGAAGATAGATTGGATATTAGATGGGATATTGGGAAGGATTTGTTCCCTGGGAGGGTGGGCAGGCCCTGGCACAGGGTGCCCAGAGCAGCTGTGGCTGCCCCTGGATCCCTGGCAGTGCCCAAGGCCAGGTTGGACATTGGGGCTTGGAGCAGCCTGGGACAGTGGAAGGTGTCCCTGCCCATGGCAGGAGGTGGAGCAGGATGGGCTTTAAAATCCCTCCCAACCCAAACCCTTCTACAATTCTATGAAAATTCTGCTTTCGCTACATTTGTTTAAGTTTGGATTATATTTTGATATTTTTCCCAGTTATTTCTGCATAGGAAGGCTGAAGTTTTCAACAAAATCATGGTTGAAATAACTAACAACTGACTCTTCAAATGCTCCCAACATCAGAGAAAAACACTGAAGGAGAGGGAAGAAGCTCTGCTAGCATTTTGAATTTCAGCCATATCTACAACCCCCTCTTTTCTTTGCTTGTTGAACAAGATCATCTCTTCCTTTCCCCATCCCGAGGGCTCCCTGCCCAGCAGCATCCAGAGCCACAATTAAGGTTTCCAGGCAGTGATACAGCAAACCCAAACTCATTAGCCTGAAGATTTCATCTCTGCTGCGGCACAGAAAAGAGCAGCCACGTCTGCATTTATTTTTGTTTTCTCATCCCACCATCTTCTCATTCCACACTTGTCAAGACAACTTGTCACTTCCTTCCTTTCAGCTCCTTGGGACACGACAACTGACACATAGTAAATTATGGGAAACCTAAATACAAATATTATCCTGCAACAGCAGAACACTCAAAATTCTGGAGCTCTCAAGATTTGATTTTTTTTTTTTTGAGATAAAGGTCAATTCTGAACTTAAAGATACATCCCAGGTGGATAAATATGATCTTTAAAAATAAAAAAACCACTATTTCATGAACATGAACCTACAAGCCTAAAACTGCCCAATGTGAACCTGGTCTTGTTTATAAAATACCTTTATGAAAAGATGTGGCAAAAAAAAAACCCTCCTTAAAAACAAATTACTCAAGAAACTCTAGCTAATAGTTACTTGTGATGATGTGAGTGTTAATTGCAGGTTTTATAGATCCCAGAACTGCTCTGTGAATGGTGCAAGGAACCAGCAGGACTGTGCTCCCCGTGCTCATGGAAATACAGACAAGTAACACACAAAAAGAGAACCTTCTGCTAATGGAGAAATCCTCGCCCTTCCATTTCCCCAGGAAATAATAAACAAATAAATAAACACCCTCAGAACATCAACATCTACCAAACATGATCTTCGTTATACTCTGAAATGCAAAGTCAGTGTATTTAATTATAAATATTTCGCCTATCAGACGGTTGCTCAATTAAATATTTGAAAAAAAATTAAATATTCATTTAAAGCTGAACTTGTTGTTTTATTCCCTTCCCACTGCATGATAAAATGTGTTTTATAATTACAATTAATTAATTTATAATACAATAATTTATAATTACACCACAACTGTAATTTTCCTGTGCTTTCCCAGAACACCATTAGGAGTTTATCCATGGGTATGACACAAGGATTTTTCTATCAAAACAAAATATCAAACTCCACCAGCCCTTCTCATAGAAGAAAGGGGATTCTTCAGAGGAATGGTGAGAAGAAAACAAATAACAAATAGTTTTGAGAGCCTGTTCCTCAACTTTTCCCTCTTTTTTTTACGGGATACACACCCCAGACCTTTCTTTCTATTCTCCAACTTCCTGGTGAGGCTGAGCACAAAGGACACTGCAAACAGCCCAGCACAAGACCTTCATCTGCCTGCAGTGGTTGTTTGTTTGTGCCATGAGCAGGGATTGTTCCCTTCCATACATCATTCACTACCAGCCAGACTGATTTCACAATGTCAACTCCAAAAAAACCCCCAAAAAACCCCTAGCATGAAGGAAAGAATAAAAGAAAGGAAAAAAAAATCTGTGTTATGTTGTTTCTTTGAATATTGGCCACACTGGCCCTAAATTTCATTTTTCTGCCCTACTTCAGAGGCTCCACTGATAGCAAAGGTCACAGGAACAGGACAGAAAAATAAATAGTATTTTCTGTTGTTTTCGTGGTGTTGAAAAATCTTTTATTGCCTATGGACACAAAGGACAAGAAAGGCCTTGGTTATAATGCCTCACTCCTCAAATTTCTGCTTCAATTAAAAGTTGTTTGGATGCTGTTTTCAAAGGCACCAAAGCATTTAAGGCATCCAAGTCTTCCTGGAAATTAGGGAGAAGAGGGAGCTTCACATATTTTTGGAGCTTTGTTAGAGCTTTCCTCATCGGACTTGATTTCTGTAGTGAAACCAAAACCAACCCAATCATAAAGGGTGGGGAGCAGCTTTATTTGCTGCCCAAACATTTCTCTTGGGATAAGGATTGTTGGTTGGGATGAAAAAGACTTGTTTTAGGAGAATACAGAGAATAGCTTGGTTTCTAGAACCATAATTGAAGAATCATGGATTCATTAAGATTGGAAAAGACCTCCAAGATCATCAAGTCCAACCTTCAGCTGAATACCACCATGCCCACTATGACTTAATAATTAGCAACATTACTGATTGCAACATAAAGATGTATTATGTGATGGCTTTAACTTGTTTAAATGAGGTGAACAGTGCTTAACATCCACAATCAGACTCCAAATTCCAAGTAAGATTGAATTATTGAAGATATAATCTTCGATTTTAAAGAAGCGTTAACAACAACGTCCCCAAACCTGTAAAAATGCACAAATCCCTCCAACTTGGTAGGAATGAAAGAGGAAGTGAAAAGTCCTCACAGACCTGCTGGTGAGTGTTGCCTCGTTTTTCTGAAGTCACTGTAACCGTGTTCTTCATGTAATGAAGCTATTTCAGCAAACAGCAGCCCCAGGAGCACAAATGTGGTTTCCACCACAGCATCCCAAGTGTTTCCCACAGCTATGGCAAGAGAACCAAGGTGGAAAAGAGGTCGTGATTCTTCAAGACTTATCTGACCTTTTGTTTTAGCCAGTGACTGTCAGCCCCAAACACCAATTTTCATAATTTCAGGTCTCTTGGGTGGTCCATCATTCTCCAATGTTTTGGCTCTAGGAAGAAAGTGATGGGTTTGTTTTGTATCGGTTGAGCCTCCGTGAGATGTCAGATGGTCCCTGCCCATGCAGGAATCCACAAGTCTGCTCCAGCCAGGGGCAGATTCATTCCCAAAGATCTCACAGGCCCCAGGTCAGAGAAGCTGAAGAAGAGACACAGTTTTTGGGGATGTTTGTGGTGTTGGCCATCTCATTTCCCCCTCAAACTGTGTTTTAAAAGAACTTCAAAACATCCTTTCAATGACTGCCCTGACCACCTTCTCTCATCTTTTCCATCCTTCATCCACCAATCCCTTCGCAGCAAACCACAAAAGATAGAAGAAAAAAAGCCATGGAACCACTCTAAACCCCCACCAAGATAATTCTCCTTCATCAATTGCTTTGCATAAAGAACCGACAGCAAAAAGCTGCGGGTTTGGTGCACTACCCGTGGTGTGCAGGATCACAGCTACAACTGGAGGGCTTCAGCCTGTTCTCAGGGAATATTGGAGTGTCCTGAGCTCTCAGAGAGGGAGGATGATGCTAAAAAACTTGTTGGTTCAGTTCCCAATTAGCTGAGCTTCCGGAAGAACATAAATGTCAGCGAGGGGCAGCATTGTATACGGGGGAAATGCAGGGAAGAGCAGTGCGGAAATGGAGATCATTTCCTTGTTCTATTGAAGAAATGCTTCAAAGTGAACTCATTAGAGGCTCTGAATTGTGCATGAACTGATCAAAGTTCTCTTGCACATGGAGCTAATCTGCCAAGCAAAGGTCCAGAGTTAATCTCTCCTGCAAAGGGCAGGATCTCCAACTCCCTGAGATGGCCATTCCAGGGCAAAGCTCTGCAGCGGTGGCAAACATCAAATCCCTTGGAAAACAGTTAAAAGCAAAGTCTCTTTACCTCTCTGAGTGCTGCACACCAGCTCTGCTAATCCTTTACCAAAGTGAAATCTTTAGATGTCAAATTATAAATTAGCAGAACACAGCAATTTATTGTCTTATTATCAAAAAGTAATGGCAGGATAAAAAAAAAATCAATTTTGAGAGGTCTCTTTTCTGTGTCGAACTTGCCAATTTTGCAAAACTGTAATTTCCCTTGTGGAAAATCTATTTTATTGTGAAAATACTACTGTATGTACTGGCTGCTTTTCCAGGAATTATATCCAGAATTTTGCATAAAATGCTGTCATTTTGCAGAAGCAACAGTCCCTGGAGGTGAATCAAACCTGATGTAATCGCTCCCTCCTCTAACACCACTCACCTGAACGCTTTAATAAGTTAATTATCAAGGTCAATTATTTAAAATAATGATGCATTACAGTCCAGTTACTCCTACAGAGAGAGTTTTTATCTAAACCCAAGGACTTTAAAACTTCTAAATATGTAAATGAAAAACCTGACCCGCAAAATCCCTACACAGCCCATAAATGTATAAACTTTTAAGGCCACTCGAGTTTTCTTTCTAAGCACTTTTCTTTATTTCAGGGTTGCTTTTCTCTGCAAAAGAGGAATGTGAAGTTCACTTGGAGAAAATATCTCTCCTGGGGGTACTCTATAATGAATGACTTGGCTTCTCTCTGCAAGTGCTTGTACTATTTTGAGAAATGGAGATGTGTTGGGGTGGTTACCAGCAGTTCCTTTTGTTGTAATTTCTGAAATGAAGCTTCTCAAGTTTCAGGGAATAATTGATTTTTTTTTTTTAAATAGCTTTCCTGTAGCTATACAACTCATTTTATTCTGGCATTTTTAAAATTTTTTTTTGTTCCTTTTTTTCCTCCTCTCAGATGCTTAATTATCTTTTGTAAAAATACATAAAATCAAATTACACAGCTGCTAGATAGGTGATTTCCTGGTATCCATCAGCATTCACAAAAGAGAAGAGTGTTTTTATAACCTTGTCACAGACACTCCAGTCATCTTTGTTTTTCTCCATTATGTTATTATTAAAATTGTGCTTTCAACCAGAGTGCTAAAACAAGGCAAAAATCTGAGTTTTCTATAACATAAAATATTAGCTCAGGACTAAAACTTTGTCTGCATTAGCTCATTGCGTGACCAGTCCCTCCCAGGCCTCAGTGCTGTAATGTACATTAATATAAATAATATTCCTGTGAAGCACAGGAGCCTTCAGAGCGACTCCATAAAACCTCCAGACATCAAACACACAATTTTGTGTCTTCACTTCAAATCTTCAGGCTGATGCTGATGGATGTTGTTGTACACACCAATGAGCTCTTTGGTGTCTGACATACACCTGATATCAATGCAGACAAAGAATTCACAGCATTCAGCACCTCCCAGGATTCTTCCCTTTAAAAAAAAAAAAAAAAAAAATCCAAAAAACCCCAAAACACAGCCTTCAAGAAGTACAGGCCCTGTTTTTGCAGGTGTTTTGAGCGGGATACGGAAGTGGTTGTAGAAACCTGCCCATCTCCCTCCTCTCTGCTCGGTTTTGTCCCTCCCTAGGGAGGGGTTTTTAATCAGCATCTCCAGCTGGGGAATTGCCACTGGTTTGAACTGTCCTGATGAATCGTGCAGGGAGCTGTCCCTGGATGTCACTGGCAGGGTCACAGCGTGGTGCTGTGGCTCCCTAAACGACACAAAACCAGAAAGAACCATTCTAAAGGAAACTGGGAATTTACACCGTAAGCGTGGAGTCATTAAGAGCTCTAAGATCATCGACCCAACCTGAACGTCCCCCAGTGCCACACCCTCGTGGCTTTGGGACCCCTCTAGCAGTGGTGACTCCACCAGTACCCTGGGCAGCTGTGCCAACGCTCAACATTCCTGTCCATGAAGCCAATTTCCCATAATATCCAATCTAAACCTGCCCATGGCCACAAATGCAAATTTTTATTCTCAGTAGTCCACACACAACGATAATGAACACACAGGAAAACCTCTACCATGGTGCCTGGCCTTTCAAACAAAACACTGGAGCAGAACTTCCCCTGGTGAGCCCAATCCCAAACATGAGGATGCAAATTGACACAGCCACGCCACAAACTCTTCAAATGAAAGCACAGCTGATGACTTCAGTCCCCCTGGACTAGGAGAGGCAGATTTTTGGTAATATTCCTGACAACAGTTCTATTGTTTCTCCCTATAATGTACTGACCTAGATCTGTTGGTGTAATTTTTCAGCTTCTGATACTGCTAATATTGCTTTTAGACAGTGGTTTCAGGGCCCTTTTGAGATGAGTTCTTCAAAGCTGGAGCTTAATCCATTCTTTATTAGCTTCTGTAAAGTGATTACTTCTTCAGGGCTGGATGGAAGTGCTTAAAGGAAATGAGCATTCTGTTCCCAAACATCACTGCTCCACTTCCAGAGCATTTGCTGGAACTTTAACGCTTTAGGCTTGACTGATGGGGACATAAAACAAGAGAAGACACCAACAGAAAAGTTGCACATGGTGAATGTGTTGACACTGTGACATTTTTTTAACGAAATCCCGGGATGTGACAGGAGCTCAGGGACTGATGGCCCGTGACGGGCGAGCTGGAGGTCACAGGAGCCGCTGCTGCTGCTGAGATGTCCTTTTATTGTTCAGTTCAAAATGAAAAATCGCTCTGTGCATGCAGTTTATGGGAGCCCTGGGGCAAGGAGGGGCTGGGGAACAGCCACATCCCAGTTTACCTTCCCGTGCTCCTTCCACAGCACACAGGGAAAAAAAGAGGAAGACCCAAATCTACTGCATCTGTCAGGCTGTAATTAATGGGGAATTTTTTCTTGTGGCCATGTGAACACTTCCTGCTAATTCCATGAAAACTGTGCCTATTAACATCAGGCTAGGATGGTTTCAAGAAATACTTCTTTAAATAGCTACAGGAAACAAGAACTCTCCGTTGTCATGGAGAAGTGACTGCTCCCAGGGCAAAGCCTGGCTGCCAACCTGACCACAGCTCTGTCATTTCACACAGCAAATCCAGAATGATAAAGCAAATAAAGGAAAAAAAAAGGAAAAATCTAATTAATTTCAGAGATGTTGAAAGCCAAAAATGTGAATAAAACAACAAAATAACTCCTGGATGTTAATTTTAAAAATATCTGTGTGTCAGTCCAATGCAATGGAGAATTGTGGAATGGTTTGGGTTGGAAGGGACCTTGAAAATCATCCAGGGACACCTTCCACTATCCCAGGGTGCTCCAGGGCCCATCCAAGCTGGCCTTGGACACTTCCAGGGATGGAGCAGCCACAGCTTCTCTGGGCACCCTGTGCCAGGGCTTCAGAACAGCAGAAAGCAGAGATTTATAAAAACAGTTTTAAAGCTGGACAAACTTTTGAACTCATTTATCAAAGTACCTGTGGTTCCCATCCCAAGGTGAGACAATAATAAATAGATAAAAAGTTAATTGTGTTCCCAAGACTTTTTAAGGGAAAAACCCAAATTATATAGAATTTTTCAGGAAAAGTTGGCATTGGGCAATCGCTCTTGCAAAACCTTCCTAATGAATCATTCCAGCCTCCCATTCTTCACAGGAGCAGGGAATATCCACGTCCAGAGCCAGGACATTCATTTTAATAAAAGAAAACACCACATCCACAGGAATGCAGGGAGCCGGGTAGATATATTTCAGGATAAAAACTGGGGACAAAGCTGCTGGGGAGCTGAGAACAGCTTTGTGGTGGGCAGGGTGGCTGGGGCTCACCCCACGTGCAAGGCAAAGCTCACCAGGGGGATATTTGAAGCAAAAAATCCCAGAGGAGACTTCCCAGTTTAACAAACTCTCTGCTCTTGCCCTCTCTGGCTCCAGGTTTGGTCAGCTCTGAGTCTAAAATCATAATTTTAATCCCACACAGAAGTACTGTCTAATCTGGCAGTTACAAAAGGGCTGCATAACCCAAACATTTTCCATTTTCAATTTGACCAGAAACAATTTAAATCTCTGTGAGAAATTAATTTCACTTCCACAGGCCTCAGTTTGGGGCAGCATCACATTTATCCCTAAATTGTCATAGTCCCTCTCTGCGCATTCTGCTGAGTATAACAAATAAAACCCCAAGGAAAGGAAATTCTGATTGAAGATCCAGCATTTTTGGTATTTTTTCATGTATTTCCTCTATTTCATATTTTGGCAGCAAAGCCAAATAACGCATTATTTAATTTTAAACGATGTACTTTACTTCTGGGTAATGCTGGGTCGTGTTATGAGCAGGGAAGACACCACATTCTCTAGGACACAGCTTGAACACACCCCTCAGTGGTGCCAGGAAGGAGGAAAAGAAGGATTTTGCCCCTGCAGGATCCCTCAGGAGGGATGGGGAGGTCCCATCTCCATTAAACTGATAGCATAGGGTTAAAATGGTTCCAAAATCGTGGCAGCTAAAGTAGGCCTTGGGAATGGGAGTGGGCATTGTCTTTGCTAAAATCATGTGAACTTGCACCTGTGTATTCACCTGTATGGTAGATGATAAAGTTAAATGCGATGATTGGCTAGTAATTAAATATAATTAAAAATAATTGTCCAATCGCAACAAGAATCATGAGAAAGGAACAACAATCATGAGAAATGTTGTGGGAAGGGGGCTTAAATCTCATGCTTGGGTGAAATCAATATACACAATAGAACAATATTAAGATGATGATTAACATATGATTATACAACAGTTATGTAAGGAAAGGGTATAAAATGTATCCATCTCAAATCCATGTCGGAGTCAGATTTGGGTACCCCTGATTCCCAGAGCTCTTCAACAAAAGCACCTGCATGTGATCACACCTTGATTAGGTGTTTCTACGCTAACAAAACTGCATTCCCAGCTCCTCCTGTCTCACCAGGGAGTTTCACAGCGGAAAACTCGGAAGTTTTCCACACAAGACACTGTGAGGACAGAAGTGATGGATGGGCTGGATGAGCCTGGATTTATTCTCGTTTGGAAGGAAGGAGCACTTGTCGCTGCTCGAGCTTTCTCTCTCTCCAAAACATTTTGTTCCTCACCAAAGCCCTTGGGGGACTGGAGACAACATCAATCAAAGCCAGACAATCCTACAGCATCCGAAGCCTGGTCAGAATCGATGGAGAAGCCCAGCTTTTGTCTTTGCTAACTTGACAAATGCTGCAGTGGTTCAGTGCAAAGCCCTTCACCCCCCAGAGCTGTGTCTCCCTTGGCTGCCCAGACTCGCTGGTCTGGCTCCTGAACATCCATTTGGGTTTGAAATCTGAGCGTTTGAAACCTGAACAATGCCACATTCCTGCCAGAAGATGAGGTTGGCTCCGCAGAGAGCTTCCATGCTGGGAGCAAATCTGGTGCAAGTAAAACAAGCTCTCAGCAGAGGAGACTTTGTGTTAACAACAGGAACGTTTTCATCTATAAATAAAGTAAAAATCAGTGATAATTACCTAGGGCTTGTCACCCTGTGCCTGCACATTCCTTTCCATCTCTCCCAGCTGGATGTGGATTTTCTCGTGCATCATCTCAGTCCTAAGCCCACAAAACCACACCTCACAGAGAATCTAAACCTTCATTACAGAGATGGTGACTTCACTGAGCTCTGTCACAGATTCTGTGCAACCAGAGAAAGGCAAGGTGCTCACAACACTAGAAAATGTATCCAAGCATGTATTACTGATTAATAAATGCATGGATCTTCTATTAATATCTACTTTTGACAATAAAGTTAAGCCTAAAGTAAAGAATAACATTTTATGTTTGTGGGTCACAAGGCTGAAGCCCTTCCCATGCCACATGGTAAACCCCAAGGTGCAATTTTTATTTAATATATCAATCCCAGAACAAAGCCTAAACCACGTTGCCAGCGAACATCCCTGCCCAGCAAATCCAGCCCCACGTCTGGGAATGGGCTGAGCCAGAAATGTGGGGGCTTTTATGGGATCAATGACTGCTTTAAAAGAGACAACGCTGATGAAAAGAGCTGGCGTTTTCCCTGAAGTATTGCCATTCAATTTAAAATGGATTAGAGAGCGCTCCGGGTGCAAGTGCTGCGCTTTGGGTAGCAATGATATTTCAGCTCTGTATACAAAATATTCCATTCCATCTCCTCGTGTTTATAAAGGCTCCAGCGCAGCCTCTGCTCTCTACACTGTTATTAAAGCTGCTACTTGTAATACATTAAAGAGTGGAAATGCTCCTTTAGAATAATCCTCGTGTGCTCTTTGCCCCTTCAAAGCACAGACAGAACCAGAGAGAGACGAGAGCTCCAGGAAACACAAAAGATGTGCCTACAATGGGTGTCTACAAAAAATTCATGCAAGAATTGGACTAAACGAGTTATTTGGCATCTCAAAGAAGCCAAGCTCCTCTTGCAGAGATTCCTGATAGTTTGTGAGGCTGTAATTTTGTTTTCCTTCGCATAATCGTGTGTGTATCCACGTATTCAGACATTTCTGACATGAAATGTCTTTGATTCAAGATGGAGAAAAGAGATATCCCTGTAGATATCCCAGTGGACGTCCCAATGGACATCCCAACGGACATCCCAACGGACATCCCAACAGAGATCCAAATTTCCTCGGTCCCCAACACATCAGACTCTGTCCCAGAGCAAATCTTGTCAATCCTCCCAAAGAGAGCACTGCTGGCTTTGCCACCTAATGCGTGTGATCCTTAATTCATGGAATCCTGGAATGGTTTGGGTTGGAAGGGACCTTAAAGTTGATCCCATTCCAGCCCTGCCGTGGGCAGAGACACCTTCCACTGTCCCAGGCTGCTCCACGCCCCAATGTTCAGCCTGGCCTTGGACACTGCCAGGGATCCAGGGGCAGCCACAGCTTCTCTGGGAATTCCATCCCAGGGCCTCCCCAACCTCACAGGGAAGAATTCCTTCCCAAATTAATCATCTTTATCATCACCCTATTAATTAAAAAATGTAGAAACTCAGAATAAACCAAGCTTTGGTCCATCACCCATGAGTCTTGATTTATGTTTGCTGACTATTAGAAAGCATCATCTCTTCAGCAGGCCTCCATCAAATAAAATCAAATTCCTGCTATTTTGTTGCAGCCTAACTGTCAAAAAAAAAGAATAAAAGTTTAAAAAAGCAAGTGAGGAAGATAAATGGAAAACTAAGTGATATGCTGAAAATAGAACAATGAGGTTTAGTTTTATTTTAAATTATCAAACTGGGATTGAGAAGATGGAGTGCACGTATTTTATTGGCTTTTGACTGACAGTTTGCAGGTGCGGAAGCTCCAAGCACCTTAAGAAATAATTCAGTGATTCAGTCACTGACTGCTGCAGTCAAGACATCCCTTTAGTGGAGAAAGTTTTATGTTAAGTTCTAAAAAAATCACAGAGCAAAACGAAAATTATTGTTCTTCCAGGAGATTTGTTTCAGGCATCCTTCATCTTTTCTGCCCTGGGGCAAAGCCATTTTTCTCCTGAGATGTTGCAGTGATCAAGTCTAAAGAACTTCCCAGGAAGGCTCAGGTGTTGGGAATTTCTGTGCTTTGGTTGGAAAAGGTTTGGTGCAAGATGGCAACTGGGCCTCTGTTGGCTGTTTTGGTGTGTGTTTGGGGGGGATGGTTATTTTATAAAATGAAAAATCAAAAACCGCAAGTGCTGTCTTTGATCGTTCCTGTTTCCCCCTTTTTAATTTTTGTAGCTGGAATCAAGAACACTTTTACCTCCCCCATTAAACAGTTTAAATGTGGTCACTCATCCATTTCTCGTCTGTGTTTTCACAGCATCTGCTGGGTTGGAAGGGACCTTGTAAAGGATTTCTTTATGTTTAGGCAATTAACAGTGACTGAAACAAATTTTTCCAAGGAAAGAGGGAATGGAGGTGTCATAAATACTAAAACACAGGTAGGAAAGGTGTTTATAAGTGGATTTGTTGAGAAAAAAACCACTCCTTTTAAGCACAAATATCACCATTAGCATGGAAATCACAACCACCAGTGTTAAATAATGACCTTACTTAAAATATTTTACACCCCTTGTCTCTTCCACACAACAATCTACAACCCTGACAGCTCCAATCTTTTATTTAATTTGTTCCTGACCTTTCTGATAAGGCTGCCTGTTATCTCCTGTATTTGTTCCATGGGTATAATGACAACAGTGGCCTGAAAAAATCACGTTTGACCCTCTTGGATGTATGAATATTGAGTTGAGACAAAAATCCTCCGAGAGGTTTTCCTAGGAACAATTAGGCTACATTTTCTAGTTATGTATTTCTGCATTCAGCTCTAAAATGTGATTTTCATTGAAAAAAAAAAGGCCTCTATCATAACTGTCTCTTCAATCCATTTAAAGTACATGGAGGGATGGACAGTTCACGTGTGGCTTGCGAAAGTTGAAAAAGTGCCTGTGCCGGTTTCTTTAAAAGCCGAGAGAAAGAGGGTTTTTTTAAGACTGGGGGTGGAAAAAACCTTTGCATTCAAGCCAAAATAACTCATCCTTAAAAAATTAATAACCCCATGTAATGGTCCATGTCTTGCAGTGTAACAAAACTGTGAATTTTCGTGGAAGAGATGTGTCACACCACAGCAGGTTTTTTTGTCTTTTTTCCTCTTAAGTCTGTTAATAAACTTCTTTGTAGTCTGTAAGTTTTGTGCCTGCTTTGCTTTCTCCTAATTTTTACCTCACACAAAAGAAATCAGTAAGTAATCCATATTTCAAACCGAAACCACTACAGCCCTTACAGTGAGATCCCTGAAATCCAGGCTTCCCAGAGGTGCTCCACAAATCCTCCCTCTGCCAGCCATGCTCACCCCAATCCCAACCCTTCTCCCCGGAAGGAACACAGCTGACGCTTCCCACAGATCTGGGAGTTTTCAATTTTCGTGCTCAAGTCCTCACTAATCTCCTTATTCCATCTCAGCACATCCCACCTGTAGCTCCATTTCCCTGTCTCCAAAAACTGCTGATGTCTCAAGCACCAGCGTCTGGGACCGCTCCAAGCCTCAGCTCCATTGTCACATCATTTTAAAGCTCACAATTTTATCTCTGGAATGATGCCAAACTTCAGCCAGAACACACATTTCTCACCACTCCTGAGTTGTAAGGAACTTTCCCAACTTTCTCCAACCATATTCTTTTTCTCTTTTTTTTTTAAATAGCTTTTTATTTCAAACACAACAAGAAAACAGAATTGAGGGAACATAAACGACCCTGTCCGCGGCTGAAAGGGTGAACCACGTTACACAACAAAAAAGATCTTTAAATTCAAACATTCCTCTCTCTTAATGTCTTATTTGGGGCTAATTCTGTAATAATGGCAGAATTTTAAGAGCAGAGACTGCAGAGATAGACCAGGAAAGAGAAATCTTCCAACCCGTGTCGTGTTTTAACATCTATGGTGCTTATATTAAATAGAATATTTCTTATAAGACAAGTCATGGGTCAATCCTCATCCAAAGGGATGCTGCCCTTCCTATTTCCAGCAGTCTTGTTCGGGGAACAAAAGGTTTGGTTCCGGAAAACTCTCACTGGCTGCTTCTCTCTTCAATAATGGGCTTTTCCCTGGTCAGCTTTAATTAAAGTCTTCTACGGACACAAAAGAAGGGTCAGGATTGACTTAAGAAAGCAGAAATATTCACCTGAAAGGAACTTCAGAATGAAAAATGCATTAAGGAGTTGGGCACGACACATGAAACAGCCTCTTTCACTCCTTTCATTCCTCCTCGTCCCCCTGAAAGTATTTTATAGAAGTTCATTTGTTACAGCCTTTTTCAGAAGAGGATTGCACTGAAGGGTCTGCCCACAGACTTTTCTGCTGGAAAATGAAACTATTTTCACTTTTCCTGATTTCTGCAGCTGGGCTTTATCACTTTTTTATAGAGACATTTGAGGAAGAATAATTAAAAAAAACATTAAACAAGTAAAAGTTTTCAGAAGCATTTTCTGCTGAACTTGTTCAAATGATAAATAAATGATACAGAGACCTGGATTTTTTTCTTTTAACTTTGTTTTCCTGATCCCTCGTTATGTTTTTAGGGTTCTTTGGACTGATTATTTACTGTGGAGAGTGGGATGAGAAGGTTCAGCTTTTCTTTTCTCTTTAAACCAGCTTCCCCCCACTCCATGTAAATGTTTGCTCCACCAAGACATCCAGAAATCTCCAGGATATTGGTCGGCATCAGCAGGATCTCCATTAAAGAAACTTTGTGGAGGATAAGGATGCAGAGCAACGAATCCATGGATTTAGAAAAGAAAATTAAACAATTTGGAAAGGATTACCACGATGGACCAGCTGATGAAAGCCCAGCACAGGTCTGAAAAGTAAAAACGTGCCTGATTTACATTTATATTGTGCTTTTTCTTTGCAATTGTTTTTGTATTCCTCCTCATCCATTCCAGGGCTGTGCTTTATTACTCCCTATAAAGAAATATTCAGATAGAGTTCCTGTTTTATATTAAAAAGAAAAAGAGAGAAATACGTAGGGTCTGGCAACAAAATCTGTTTGCTTAAAGTGAGGAGGAAATAAATGAAATTTTAAAACTGAAAATCTCAGGTAGCTTCAAAATATTGCCAAGTCCTTGCTCAGACTGGGATGGTGAGAAAAAAACATTGAATTCCAACAGAGTGGGACAAAAGTGAGGCTTATTTTTAAAGAACTCTCCTGGTTCCTTGGGATGCCACCTCCTACCACACCTCTGGTTCCTTGGGGTGGAGCTGTGCTGGATCCCACAATCAAAGGGACTCACTGCGGGCACTGCCCAGGCAGGAATAATTTAATTTCATACAACAGAGACGTTTCTTAATTGTGGAGCCATGAAATAGTCCTAAAAACTCTCCTTTTCCCTATCCTCCCTCACCACCAGGCGGCTCCTGCCTGTCTGGGGCACGCTGGATGCCCACGTACCTGGGATATTTCCCATTGCAATGGGGTATTTCCTGCTGGAATTAAACATGGGTGGGACTAAATCTGCCCCAGAGGAAGCAATAAAAGCTCTCTCACAGGAAACCAACTCACAGGTCCCCAAATTTGGGGGTCGTTTTAAAATCAGCCGACTCATCCCATGGTGGCAACATCTGTGTTAACACCACAGGTATCGCTGAGCAAAGGATGACTGGAAAGGAGCCTTAGATGTTTAAATTTGATATTTCATGGCTGTTTTCAAGGTGGAAAGCATCATCTACAAGATGGAGCAAAAAACAGCTTTTCAGGCTTGATTTCTTCTGTCACACTTAAGGGCTTTGCTGGTGTTAAGTATCACAAGGGCTTAAAAAAAAAGCCCAGCTCCTGCTGCCAACACCACATTAAGTGTTCAACCAAGCTGGAATTTACTGCTTTGGAACATATGGCTGTAAAAATAGGAGGGTGAAAAGGGCTTCTAATGTTTAGGAAAAGCAGTTTTATGTCATAACACGAGGAAATATATACGGGCCAAAATTCCTGGAGGAAAAAAAATAACCCAAATATTTATGGGAGCTCTGTGACTTAGGTAGCTGTGTATGCAAAATAGCTTTTGTTTCTTAAAGAAAAATGAAATTAAGCCATCAAATCTGAGGTAAGGCAACAGAATTTTGTTATTTTGCCCCTGAAAGGACTGAGAAATTGGTACATAAAGGAGATGGGGTCAAAGCAAAGTCTCTGATCCTTTATGAGGTGTATTTACAAATATATTTACAGATATACATAAGAAAAAGTGGGACATTTTGGCAGAACTAAGTAGCGCCAAGGCTCCCCCACACCTTTTGTGGGATGAAATCAGATATTTCAGGGAGGTTTCGGACTTCAGTGACTCCAGTTTATTTCAGGATGTTACCCTGGCAAGTCTTTCCCTGCATTTTGCTCTTTCCATGCCAGAACTTGTCACATGTTTAAAACCCATCCCTGTTAGGAAAGGATGCTCCTCTTCCTTCTGAACCAGCAGAGGTGGCAGCGAGGCCCCAGGTGTTATCAGCCCACACCTCAGGGTTACATCCCCTGTGTGAGTGATAACATTGAACTCTGCAGGAAATGAGATAAAGGTACAGAAATACCCAGGTGGAATGAAAGGTGAAATGATCTGTCTAAAAACCCAACCGATTTCCCAGCACTGAGTGGAGGAATGGGAAGAGCTCCCTGGTTCCTTCCCTTGCTCCAGACTGGAGGATTCTGCTTGGCAGAGCTGAAAATCACTGAGCGAATTCCTGGGCCTGGAAATCATGGTTTGGTTCCCACTCACTTGGAATTAGAGCAGATGAGCTTTCGTTTGTGATATGGATTATTGAGGGGCTGGAGCGTGTCCAGGGAAGGGAACGGAGCTGGGAAGAGGCTGGAGCCCCAGGAGAGGCTGAGGGAGCTGGGAAAGGGGCTCAGCCTGGAGCAAAGGAGGCTCAGGGGGGACCTTGTGGCTCTGCACAACTCCCTGACAGGAGGGGGCAGCCGGGGGGGGTCGGGCTCTGCTCCCAGGGAACAGGGACAGGAGGAGAGGGAACGGCCTCAGGCTGGGCCAGGGGAAGGGCAGGTTGGATATTAGGGAAAATTTCTAATTTAGGGTGGTCAGGCACTGGAAGAGGTTGCCAATGGAGATGGTGGAGTCCCCGTCCCTGGAGGGATTTAGAAGCCGTGTGGATGTGGCACTTGGGGACATGGGGCAGTGGTGGCCTTGGCAGTGCTGGGGAATGGTTGGACTCGATCTTAGAGGGCTTTTCTATCCGAAACAATTCTGTGTTTCTATTGCCAATCTCTCAGATGGATAAGAGTCACAATCTGATGTTTGAAGTTACACTCGTGGCACTTCCTGACTTTCTGGACCTGAAGACAACGTAAGGTTTCTGCAATGTTTATAAAAATCAGTTCTGCTCTGGTTCAGCGTTTTTTATTCACAATTTTCTGTAACAAATCTGAACCAAAAGATTAAAGATCAGTGTCCAAGGCCAGGCTGGACGGGGCTTGGAGCAGCCTGGGACTGTGGAAGGTGTCCCTGCCCATGGCATGGGGTGGGATGGAATGAGCTTTAAGATCCCTTCCAACCCAAACTTTCTGTGATTCAAAGCTTGGCCAAAGCTCAGCCTTGCTGGCACTTTCTAATGGAATCTTACAGGAGAGAGCATTTCCTCAGGAAATTCCACTACACCAGAGCTCAGCTCACAAAATTCCAGGTGAATCCAAGCAAAGCTTGACCTGTCAGGGTTTTATTTCAGGATCACATCAGTTGATGTGATGTGATCGATGTGAGGCTCACAATTATTACTCTGATAACAACAGCTGGGTGTTTGTGTTGCAGAAGGATTTGAGGAGAGGGCTCTGCCAGGGGTGCACGGATGGGCTGGGAAATGCAAATGGATGTTGGAATGTAATTATTGCAGTTGGAGCCCCTCACGCACTGCATTGTTCACAAATTAGCTGGAGTGCCACAACTTCTAATGACCTCTTCACTTGCGTGGGAATAATTTCTGCAGCAGCCCTTTTTAGTTGCTGTAATTAAAGTAATTTAAAAGTTTTAACTAGAAAGTGCACTCAAGGCACAGGAGCTGATAAAGGGAAATGTGGCTTCAAGAGCTCTTTTCCCCCCCCACCCCTGTGCAGAGCTCCCACTGTGTCAGAAAATTACAGAATGTCCATCTTTCCAGCTGGCTCAACAACAAAGGACTTCCACCTGCTCACTGCCTCCTTTTCATATTTTTATTTTTGAATTTGGCTGCTTTAATGAGGGAAGAAATGAAATCTATTGCTATGACCATGTGCCAGTATTAAATGGGAACAGAGGACTGGAAGAAAGTTTGGAGCACAAGAAAGCCAGGGATCATAGAGGGCCCTTCCCCTGCTTCAAAACCTGCAGCGTTTGTGTGCGCCAGTGTTATTTTTCCTTTTGAGTCTTAGGCTTCCCTAATTAGTTTTTATTGCTGTGTTTGTTATGCCCATTCCTGCTGTTAATTTGGATATCGATTGCTTTCCATAGAAAGATTATTCCAAGATTCCATGGACGAGTTTCACTGCAATATTTGTTTGATTGGGCCACTGTAAACATGGAAAGGGCTAAGTTTTAAATATCCTGAAGAAAAGGAAAAGACACGTTTCAGGAATGATTCTCCAAGTCTAATTCTTTACACACACTATGGGAATTGGATATTCCTGAATCATGGCATTGGCACAGAAACCACGCAGCTGAAATACCCTGACAGAGCTGCCTCAAAGAGCTAAATTTTGATTGTTCTGTGATGTTCCCTGCGGCCACTGACCACCCTCCAAATGATGTTGATCAATTCCAACTATAAACCTCTCTGAAATACTTTTAAGACACTAATTTCACTGAATAAACAAGCAAAACACCAATATTCTAAAGGAGTTTTAGCACTGGGTGTGACTGTTGAAAAATATCCATTCAAACTCTTAATAAAATATTTACCGGTATAAATCACTCTAAAATAATAAATTCACGACATTCAACTGCAGCCTACCTAAAATCCACAGACAGTTATTGTTCCCAAGGAGAGCAAGAGGGGAGCCTGGGCTGCCTTTTTGGCCTTTAGATGTGTGTCTGTGAATAATCCCTGCAGTTTCAGTATTCCGCAGGTGCAGAGATACCGGGAGCGCTGTTTTTAATAAAACATTCTATTGTAAATCAAGAAACACTCATATACACACTATAAACGGGGGGGAATGAAGAAGAATAACATTTCAAAAGCCAAAGAGGCCATAAAAACTGGGTTTTACTGCAGGTGTTTGACCCTGGTTCAAGTTTAATACACTCCAGAAAGGAACTTCTTTGGGAAGCGGTGTTTTGGGAAGTGGCGGAGTGTTCACCCTGTTCTAGCTTTGCAATTCAGGGGTTGTTCTGCACTTTAAACAACAATTCCACAGCCTCTCCATACAGACAATTAAAGTGCATTCATTAGGAGATTACTGGCCTATTAAAGCCATCAACCTCTGGCTGATAAATAATCAGTCTAACTACGTGCGCTTGCCTCGTGGTTATAATTAAATGAGTTTGCAGTCGGCGGCGACCATTAAATAAAGTTAATGATGATATTCTTCTATGGGTTTGAGGCAATAAAATATAACAAACATCAGGCAAGGGGGCGTTTGGCCCTGCAATCAGAATTTGGGTAGTTTTACTTTTGATTTTAAAAATTTCAACACTAAGACTTAGCCTAGGCTGGCAGAGACAGAACAGGCACAGACTCCTAGAATTTTTAGGTTTAAAGGGAGCTTAAAGATCATCTCATGCCACCCCCTACCAGGGTCAGGGACACCTTCCAATATCTCAGGTGGCACTTTTTATAGTTGAAAATATCAAACAATTTATCAATTAACAAAAATTGCTGTGCCACCAAAAAGTTGCTGTATTGATCTGCAGTCTGTCCTCTAAATCACCTCAAAGAAAATCGTATAACAGAGAGAGAGCTCCTTGTCTTCGTGTCGGTTTGAATTTCTCATTTTTGTGTTGAAAATAAATTTTAAAATTCAAGTTAACCTCGTGGTTGGGGTTCCATTCCAGCTGGACTACAGCTGCACATCCCATATTAACTGGATATTTTACTCCCCTTGTTGTCTGTGGGATTTTTGTCGTGCCCAGGGAACAACTCCCTGTGCACCCACCACATTAACAACTCAATTTTTTTCCTTAAACACTTGTTAAACTAAAACCTGTCAAAAGAAAGCACCTGCATGCAGAAATATAGATTTGTCTGCCAAAAAAACAGCCTTAAAATGCTGTTTCTTTCGGATTAAATGGTTTTTTCAAGCTGAACAAAAAGTATCTTTTTCTGAGCGATATTTCTGTGTTGGGTAATTCTGCCTTTTGATTTTCAGTAAAATTGATAGAGCCCTGGCACAGAAGAAGGTTCTGAAAGCTTTTAATTGCTCCCATTCCCATTCCATGGGCTAAACTGCCTGTGCCACACCAGACTCAAATACCTTCTGTATTTCAGAGCAGAGTTTATGAGATTTCTCATATTTATTGCTCCAATTATCTCAGCCAGTAAACAGAGACCGTGCAGAAGTCTGAAAGAAACTCAAAACTTTGAGAATCATGGAATTATTTAGGCTGGAAAAGACGTTCAAGATCATGAAGTCTCAGAACAAGCCATGTCCCCAAGGACCACATCCAAGCACCTTTCAAATTCTTCCAGGGATTGTGACTCCACCACTGCCCTGGGAAGTCGGTTCCAAGCCTTAACAACCTTTTCAGGGAAGAATTTTTTCCCAATAAGTCCCTAACACCAGTAATTTCACCTCTTTCCAAGGCTGTGATCTCTATTCCCAAAGCTGTTCCTCTGTCACCACATACAGAGACATTCAGGTGGAAGAACCACATAAGTTTTGATAAGAGCCATCACATGAATCAACATCCAAGGAAAGGGAAACACAGGCCATCAATATTTACAGTTCTTGAAAGGCCACTGTCAGGTTTTTATTTGGGAATTTGATGCATGTTGGAGGAAATAATAAGCAAGAGAGAGCAGCAATAAAGAAAAGGGGAAGTTAAAGTGGTTTGAAAGATTAATTCTCAAAGCAAGACAATGAAGTGGCTGCAACATGGAATTAAAGTGGTGGCAAATCTCTCTGAGATTAGAAAGGAGCCTGGTGGACAGATGGATTGGGCAATCATTTGATAGGAATCAGTTCAGAACAAAGATAAAACAGAAAAGAAGAAAAGGAAAGGGATGTTTTGTGTCTGACAAGAGCAGGTTCAGGGCTAGGGAGGTACCAGCTGGCTTTGGTGTTAATTTGGTGGCAGCTGTTTTACCAGAGTGACACAGGCAAGGAAAAGAGATGAGAAAAGAGCTTGAAAAGGCAGGAAAAGAGGTGACATTCAGAAGATGCAGGAGAAATCAGTGCCCTGCTCCGTGAGGAGCCGTTTAAAAGGCAAACAGGATGCCAGGAGAATCAAATGGTGGAAGGGTTGATGCAGAGATAGGGGAACCAAGAGAAAAATGGGAAGCAAAGGAAGTGACAAACTTTTTTCAAGCCCAACCAAACAGAGCTCATCTGCAGCTAACAGCAGCCCGTGTTCCATCCAGCTGTGCCAGGTGTAAAATTCCCTGGGGATGCAGCTACAATTCCTACAGATCACCACCACTGGGCTCCTTTAGGATCAGCTGAGAACTTGGGACTGGGAAATGTGCCAGCAGTGCCTTGCTGCAGGTTTGGGGTCGGGTATTTTAGTGCCACGTGTTGACATTTCCAAAAGCGAGCAGATCAGGATAACATTGAGTTTGCAGTTACAAACAGGGGGGGGGTGTTTTCCCAACTTCACTTGCAGTGTTCAACCCCACAGCTATTTCCACTGAACAGATTATTCCAGGGGCAAATCCATATCACAATTTTATTCCTTTATCAACATACACTTTATCAAGCAGTAATTGATGCGCTAATCTGTTTTCTTAATCTATTTTTAAAATAATGACCTGATTTCATTCCCCGGAGATAAAACACCAAAGCCACCTCTCCACTTTCACTGCTCTTAATTTCACTGCAGAACTCTTTGCCATGTCACCTAAATACATCCATCATTTCTCTGCAAGCCTCCACAATCCCTTGCCAATAACACCTCCTATTTCATTTTGTACATCCTTCCCAGAAACTCCTGATGTCTTAAATCCCCAATCACTTCTCTCATTCAGCCACGTCTCCCTTATTCCCATAATTTCATACTCATGCTAAAACATCTGTAACTCCCATTCAGCAATCTTGTTACATAAGATATGCAGCTTTTCTCTCTTAGCTCTGCTTTGATTTACATCCTTTCCAGAGGTATTTTCCTCTGAACATTGTTAACCACTGGAAAAATTACCTTGGGATTTAGGCAGCGACATCCAAATCTCTCTCCACCCTCATTACTTCACGAACAAAAGATAGGGAGTAATTTTTCAGTTTAGAACGCAGCTGATTTTTCCCCTGAGCTTGTGAAAGGCAGGCTCTCCATAAATATTATTCTGATTTTTCAGTTTGGTTATTTTTCTGGATTTTTTTTTCCCTGAAAACACACCCTGCCCAGGGCTGGAGGAACATCTACAGCATCTCCTTGGGGCTTCCATGCAGGAACATCGTTGATAACAATCTCAGAGGGAGCCCCAGGGAAAATCTCAGGTTCTCTTGTCCTGAGCTGAAATTGGGGAAAACTCCCAGGAACCTGAGAGCATTTTCCAGCTCTGCTCTTGCTGTGCATCCACTCTTCCATGTAGGAATCCCACTCTGACAGGAATTTCCAGCTGCACTCCCTAAAAGCACTGCTGAACACGTCCTGCTTTCAGAACCCTTTCACCCAACGACGTGAGGTTTAACAGATTAAATAAACATCTTATTTTAAATCTGGCTACTTTGCCACATTCTAACAAATTCAATTAAAAATAAAAGCTTGCAAAAGTGTTTTAGGACACAATTACTAAACAAACAACCTTACCTAGTGCAGGGTTTCAGCTGAAAAAGCTCAAGGAGATACCTTCCATGTATATTCTTGTTGGATTTATTTCCACTGGATTTATTTCCCTTTTCCTTTAAGGAACCTTAAATTTACTGAAAATAAAAGAAGTTTAAAGCTTAGCACAGTTATCCACTTATAAATACAAACCCCAGGCTAAGAGGAACCCTTTTTATACCTTCCTGGGCTACTCCCTCCTGCACCTTTGGTGATGCTCGAGCCCCTTTTCCCCAGGTGAACCAGCCCAGAGGGATTTTCTTGATTGCAGATTAGTGCCAGCCTGAGAGTGAGGCTCTTACTCACAGGAGCAGTGATTTATGTTATGAGTAACCCAACAACCCTGCGGGTAACAGAGCAATTCTGGAGAACTCACCTCCTGTTGGGTGCACAGAACCTCTCACCTTCCCAACAGCATATCTGGTGTTCATGGAGAAGATATAAAAATTTTATCATGGGCAAACTCCCCCCAAAACCCCTCAAAAACTTTCTGAAATTTAAATTTTATTTTAATTTCAAGTGTGGAGAAGGTCAAGTCACTAATTTGGAAGTTACAGTGGGATTTGAATAAGGAAAGTATGGCAGGTTACCTGACAGGAATGGGAGTTCACACATGAGTTACATTTTAAATTGAATTTTAAAATAATATCGAGGATACTGTCATCCAATGTGTCACCGTGGAGTTAAGGCTAAAAATAACATTGGTTTAAAGAAATGCAGTAATTAGATTCATTTCTTTAATACTCCCAGTAATAATCATGTCATTATAAAAGTTATCAATTTTATCCTGCTGGATTAAAACTCTTGCTGTGCTTTTGAAGATGGTGGCATCAGAAGCACCAAAAATTGGTTTAAGTGCAAGCAAGCAAAACTCTTCTGGCAGCAGGAATGGGAAACACGCTGATCACACCACTTAAATCAGCTACAAATGTGATCAAAACATTCCCATTTCTGGTAAAGGACCCTCCAATGTGACTTCTTGGCAAATGCAACACTCAAATCCTGTTTTAAAGCACAGAGTGAAAATACTGTACAAGGATTTCTCTGGCCTCACTGACCTTTCTCAAGTCGTTTGGACACCAACAAATTTCGTGCTGTTGCTGTGTCGTGACACAGCCACGATGTCCTTCCTCTCCTCTGAACATCTCCTGTGTGTTTAGGACTTCTGTCCCACACAAACAGCAAGGCTTTTGGAGAACATTTCCTGACCTGGCTGATCTTTAGCCATAAATAGAGGAGATTCTGTGGACTGTACGTGGGCTCAGTGAATATTACACAGTTGCTGCAAATATCGAGCGCATCACAACTCGGTGTGCAAGCTGGTCCTGAATCCTTTTTCCTCTCTAGGAATCCCACAGAGCAGGGATGGCACCGCAGGAAAACCGGCTGAAAAGAGTCACAAAGACGTCCAATGCTTGTTTCAACACCCCGGGAAAGCAGAACCCTTCAAAGGAACACTGGAGGTTTTCAAATGAGTGGTCAAAATGCTGGAAGTGTTTGAAGAGGGAACTGAGCAAACATTGACTCTTCTGTGAGCTAATACCGAAATCCTGCTGGGGTTTGGAGCCGCCCATTTAGAGCCAGGCAAAAACAATTCCTGTAACACGAGACACACGGGTTTTTTGTTAATTCGGGTTTCTCCTTCTCACCTAATTTTGGACACAATAATAAAATACAGAGATGCCAACAGAGACTGTGCTTTCTGACTTAGAGTAGATTGAAATGGTTCAAAAGTCTTGTTTGCTTGTGGCTCTCACAGAAAATTGAAGTGCTCACAGCAAAAATAAACCTCAATAGATTTTGTGACTATTATGGGAGGTTTTCTTCTGTGCTGATCGTACAGCTAATCAAAATGTTCTCATTCTACCAGAAACTTCTTATTTTCCATGATGTGATTGAACTAATACATTGTTCACTTTTTTGTATACAAATCCCATAGAGATTTTTCCACATTGAGTTTGACTTGAGTGGCTGGAGAGTTCTTACCTTGGGAGAAGCATGGAGCCCATAAGGTCACCCCTGTCACTTTCCGCCACCTAATGGCCCCATTTGAGCTCCACATTTCCTAAAAGACTTCCAGAGAACTCCTCAGGACCGCAACGGACTTCTGTGGGATGAAGTTAGGATCAATTTAGGATCAATCATCCCTCAGGAAGCAACACTCTTCATTACAGTCATGGCGCAGGGTTCTGTTTTCCAAGGCCACCCCACATCCAATCCCAACTCATCCCTCTGAGAGCAGCGTAGGGCACACACTGGGGACAGGTATTCCAGGAAATAAATATGGAAGCTGAGCAAGAATCCGGTGGCTGTCCTAAAGTTCAGTGCTTCATCTTTCAGCCTCACGGCTCCTGCGGGCCACATCCATCGGCTGCTTTGTGCTAATCCTATGGAAAACTGGGATGAGGGAGGACGAAATCAAAATTGCTGACTCAGCAAGACAGCTTATCAAAGACACCCAGCACCTAAAGAGTGAAATTTAATTGTTGGAGTGCTCTTTTTGTGCCCATGATTTTAAACACTTGGGATTCTGTTGGCACATGCCGTGATTGGGTTCTTGGAAGGCTTCAGAAAACTCCATTTTATTGCCACGTATTTGAAAAAGATTAAAAAGCCGTGAACACCCTGCTATAAAGCAAAGAGCTACGGATATTTCCTGAGGCTATTTTCACTGGGTTAGTTAAGAGCCATAATGCAGAGATTTTGTTCTTCGCTCAAACATCATCCATCTAGCTGGGAAAAGGAAGGGAACTTGGCATTTCTTGCCTCGTGGTCACTGAAACTGGCTGTCAGGATACCTGTGCCAGTGGCTTTATTGTCATGCAGCTGCTGACACAGCAGGAAAACCCCATTATGAAGGATTCAGCAAGGGAACATTGGCAATTGTCTGAGGGAGATGTATTTTCTGCTCCTAGGGTTACGTAAGTCTTTTTATCTCTACATATGTAAATGTGTGTCCCAAGACACTCTTATCTCATTAGATGTATTGCTGATAAGATCTGTTTGAAGAGAGGGATGGAGATGATCCAGTTAATGAACTGTTGCCAGGAGGTAGGTGGGTTATTTTGGGTGACCCAAAGTCTGGAAAGAAAGTCTTAATCTACCCACATAATCAGTCTCTTCAGGAAGATTTTGCCTGGACAGCTCTTGCTTTGCTCGAACTTTCTGTTTGTCACACATAAAATGATCTTGGCTCTTTGTAAAGTGTTTGAGCTCCAGGGAAAACCCAAGAGTGGAACCCAAACCAAGAGTGAAACCCAAATCAACAGTGAAACCTGAACCAAGAGTGAAACCCAAACCACCAGTGAAACCCAAACCAAGAGTGAAACCCAAACCACCAGTGAAACCCAAACAAAGAGTGAAACCTGAACCAAGAGTGAAACCCAAATCAAGTCCCACTCCTTTCTCACGGCCTCGCTGAGTTACAAGTTTCCGTTCAATATTCTCCAGTGATGGGACAAGGGGGAATGGCTTTGAGCTGGGTGGTGATTTTAGATGGGGTTTTGGGCAGGAATTCCTCCCTGGGAGGGTGGGGAGGCCCTGGCACAGGGTGCCCAGAGAAGCTGTGGCTGCCCCTGGATCCCTGGCAGTGTCCAAGGCCAGGCTGGACATTGGGGCTTGGAGCAGCCTGGGACAGTGGAAGGTGTCCCTGCCCGTGGCAGGGGGGTTGGAATTAGATGACCCAAACCATTCTATGATTCTCTATCAGGGATAATGACATTTCTCCAGTTATTTTAAATTATTATTTTCTTCCTGCTTTACCCTAAACATAAAACTGCTGTCTGGGGTGTCAGTTCATCCCTTCTGACACTGCCTCTCTCACGGCACCGTTACCCTACACCGGATCCCAGAGGGGCTGTGGCACTGATATGATTGATGAACTGTATCACCACTCATTGGGTAATATTTAACATATTTCAGAGCATCTGTCCAGTTAATGTGGTTTGCAAGAGAGCTTTCTGTCTTCTCCAGAATGCAATGACTCCCCAATTAATAAAAGGGAACTAATTTTGGAATGCTTGAAATGAACAATTAGAAGCTCCATAAAGGCGTTTCTGTGTATGGCATTATATATAGGAAGAATTAATTTGCTGGAGTGGTTAAAATGTACGTGACAAGATTTTAGTGGGAAAAAAAGCATTCACGTAATGCAAATAAAAATCTAATCAGAAGAGTGGGAATAAAGCAGAATTTATGGTTGGGGACTGTGCTCACCACACACAAACTGTGTACTTGCAAAAGGGGTCTCAATTAAATACACTATATAAAATCAGACCAGCAGGGGTTTGCTGTTAGGCACATAAAGCACGTTTAAATGAATCAAAACTCATTAAAAAGCTGTATAATTACAGTTAACTAGCAGGGGAAAAAAATTTAAAAAGAGAGTCTGGACAGAAAGAATAGGATGTTAAAACAAGGAGATACAGTGGCTGTGACTGGACAGAAAGGAAAAAATAGGTCATGGGAGCAGAAAAATGAGCCCACAGAGGATCAGCATGATGGAAAATACCTGCAGGAAGGCACTGCTGAGTGTCTTGTTAGTGGGAAGCGTGCCCAAATGGGAGGGTGACATGTCTGGGATTTTTCTCAAGGTGTCACTGTATTATTCTGCTCTCACTCGGTGTTTTATTGATCCCTCTGGGCACATAACAGTGACAAGAGCAGCCCCACCGATAGCAGTGAGAGCTCATGGCACCGGGCAGGAGCTGTGCCCAGGGGCCTCCTGAGCTCCCTTCCACCCTTGGTTATTTTATGGTCTTTCCCCAGTTGGTTCGTCTCAGCTGGGCTGGGGGAACACCCTCTAGAGGAGCTCAGCACCTGATGGGACACAGGACAGCCTTGGTCTGGGATGTGGCCACACTTCCCATGCAGGGAGGATGAGTTCTTCAGTTTAAGACCAAAAGGAGAAGAGCTTTAGGACCCTGACATAGCAGTAACTTACCCATTTATTGATTCAGAGACCATACAACTGTCCCCACTGGCTTTACCACCGCTGACCAAGATCCTATCACAGAATCACACCATCACTGAGGCTGGAAAAGCCCTCCCAGACCATCAAATCCAACCCATGACCCATCCCCTCCTTGTCCCCAGCCCAGCGCACTGAGTGCCACCTCCAGCCCTTCCTTGGACACCTCCAGGGATGGGAACTCCAAACCTCCCTGGGTGGCCCCTTCCAATGTTTAACAACCTTTTCCATGAAGAAATGCTTCCTGATGTCCACAGAGTCCCTGTGTTTGTAAAAATCACATCTAAATTGAGGTGTCACCTACTAATCTACATCTAATGACACGTCCGGTTCTCCTGCACCACGAAGAGACTGAGGCTACTTCAGCTACCAAACCACCCTGGCCTCAGGAGCTTGAGTTTCCATGCCAGTCCTTGGTTTCTCAGCAGGCTGAGTTATGGACTTAACACAAATTGCCACACACGGTGCATGGCAGCTCCGTGTTAAATGCACCAAAATAAAAACCAGAGCTGCCGTGGTGAAGGGCTCTCCGTGCCGCCATAGGGCTCGCACGTGCACGGCGCTCACAGCAGCTCTCAAGGTCACTCCAGCTTCCTGCCTCGCTGGCAAAGATGAATTTGAGTTCTGTTCCTGCTCCAAACTCATTTTTCCCTTAGTTAACTCCATGCTTTTACTCAACTCTATCTTTCTGGTCCAGCAGCCGATTCCAAATTTAATCAAACCTCTCATGTAGATCTCATTTTCTTCTATTTATCTGCATTACTGGATTTCTCTCCCTTTTCTTCCCGTTTTCCCGAGACCCAGCACCACATCTCGATATTCTTAGTGCACAATTTGAAATTCACACCTTCAGGCAAAATGCTTCTCAGTGATGTAAAAAAATATTCCAGAGAGCATTCCCAAGGCAAACTGTCACATTTCCTCTGATCCACAGTGCAGAATCAAACACCTTCAATTTTCCTGGCGATTCCAACAGGCAACGGCAATTCCTGGGTTAAACGAAGCTTCTGGTTCTGCCTCCAAGCCTCTCATCCTGCAATGCATGGATTTCTCCATCAATAATTCCACAGTGCTGCTCGGGATCTAACGAGAAGAGCTGTGTGGGACTACTCATCTTCCTGATTGGATCGTGGGGAGGGCAGGACTTTGCCATTCATTTCTGGGGATCTCAGGCCTGAACTATGAGCAGTCCTCTGCCTGCAGTGATTTTTCCCTCCTCGCTGCCTGCATTATTAAATAACCCAGTGCAACCCATGTGTCCTCTCCAGTGGATGGACTCGGAGTCGCATGGCACTTCAGGAGAGGACATCAATTAAGATGCACCAGGAGTCTGAATTTATGAAACTACGAGTCCATTTCTCATTACAGCTCTCAGTAAATCATCCTCCTCTTGCTTTTGCTTGGAAACTGCTTCAACTGCTGCCTGTACTTCCATTCTTTTATACATCAAACCTTTCAGGAAGCGCTGTACCAGTAAAAACAAAATAAACCAAAAGGAGTTGTGCTTTAAAAATACATAAAATAGAGAAGATTTGCAGGAGACTCTGAGAGCTTTGCATGTGGACCACAAGACGCAGTTTCCCACAAGATTTCCCTAAGTCATTTCAAATTTATTTAATTTATTTGCTTTAGGAAAATGGTTTGGAAAAGTTGGTGATGCTGATGGTCTATTAAATAAAAAGATATTTTCACATATGAGAAAGACTTCTCTGACCTAGCAGAGCTTCTAATCACATTTCACTGTTGGCAGAGCTGGTCTGAGACTGGCTCCTTGAGAGAGAAACTGAGGTAATGGGGACATCAGATTCCCTCCTGTTGTCACAGTGAATAGAAAGGCAGCCACCTATTCTGCAGGACGAGCTGATTTTTTAAAGTTTTACACAACCTGGAAGCAGAAATCAGTGTATTTTCAAAAATCAAAATGTCTTTGAATTATAATGGTTGTTTTAATTTCTTTTTACAAAAGGTAACCTTTGGTGGGGATGTATCCAGGCAAATCTTACTCCTTGCTCTTTACCTGCTGTGCATTCCTCAGCACTGCCAGGCAGAAAATCTGTAATTTCCCAGGTTTTACTGCTGAGCCAGATTGGTTTTTTCCTTCCTGTGTGTTTTCCTGAAGCCAGAGCAGTTTGTACCAGTCCATGCACCCATCTCCTTTTGGATAGGCGCAAACACATGGAAAAAGGCAGCTGAGCACTCCTTATTCCATGGATGTGCTGGTCCTACAGGAGCACCTTTGCACTTGGATGGGAGCTGTCACCCAGAGTCCGAGCTGGGCACAAGTTTAACCTTATTTTCCATGCACAATTGGCCTCAGAAATGGTTCCCCAAGCACAGGGGGTCCTGCCCTCGGCTTTAAAACCTTGTTTGTTCTAAACGACAAGGGAAGCACCCGCTTACCTCAAACGTCCTTCCTCTCCAGCAGCTGACACACCCTTCCCCACCTGGATTTGGATCAGGGCTTTTAATAGCTCTCCATTTTCGGCCTTGCTTGCACTTTGGATGGGGAAAAGCAGGCTGGCTATAAAAGTTCCAGTGGCACCAGCACGAGCTTTCGTAGGAACAGTGCTAAGAGGAAATTGGGAAAGTAAGGCTGGAGAGTACAATCCTATTTTAAAACTATTTTAGAGTGTCTGGGTCAAAAAAAAGAAAAAAAAAAGGAGGAAAAGAGAAAGAAAAAACTTCACAGATTCTTTCTGCTTTATCTGAAAAAAAAAAAAAAGACCTCACTAGTTTTCATTTCAGTTCTGTGTCTTTTAAGCACATTAAGAAGTAATGATTTGCTCATATCCTAAAGATATTTTGACAGTTCCTTGGCTAATTCCTCACTGTTCTTTCCAACTGTCTGTCCTTTTTTTCTTCTCTAGGCAAGGGAGAGCGACCTCTTGGCCCCAAGAAGGTCACCCTCACAAAGGACTCCAGCTTCAGCAGAGACTGTTCCAGCAGGGCTGGTGTTATTTAAAACCTCAGCCCTGGTCAGCAAACGTCTCACCTGTCCTTGCTCCTTGAAAGCTGCACATGGCCAAGGTCTGACAGGCTCAGGTTGCCACCAGGGCACAAAACGTTGCCCTTCACTTCTCACAGGGCTGGAGAAGCTGTTAGGAAGTTTTCAAAATGTAACTGAGATGCAACACAAATGGTAAAGGGGAAAAAGACTGAAAGTAAATGATAATAGAGATGGACCCTGATCAGGAAAGGGAGAAATCCCCACCCTGACCATCAGTGAAACACCTTTCTCCATCCCTCTTCACAAAGACTGGAGCTATGGACACTTGGATCCAGAAGGATGTTGGGGGAGCGTGACACCAAATAAAAGAAAGTTTTCTTATAAACCAACTCTGAATGGTTTATTGATAAGGCTTTCCTGTATCAATTTTGAAGTTTTAGCATTGTTGGAACTGGACTAATAGTCACTATTAGTTGCATCTGGAAACATAAAATGGACATAATATAACTGGTAAAGTCAACATTGTCCTCCAGCCACCTCTGCACATAACAACAGAAAACACAGAGATGGAAAATACTGTTTGAGTTTAATTATTTACCCCTTGGCAATGAATATCCACTGCACGAAATAACCTCCACAGTGGAGCAAGTAAGGAGAAATGTTAATGTGAGACAATGACAGGACTAAAATTGTATTGGACACAAACCAAATAGATTATTCGGGCTAGCCTACAGAAAATGAGGATGGCAGGTTAGCCATGGGATATCGACCACCCTTGGCAGGTGATGGCTGTTATTGGGTGTGATAAAGGAGAGGCTACGGGTGAAGAGCGACACGATGAGCGATTCACCGATCGTCCAGAAAATTGACAGAAAGATTCCTCATGTCTCAATTGCAGAATGGGATACTTAACATTTGGAGTGCCATTTGACGACATTCATGAGATGATAATCACTCTGTGTCAGGAATGACCTAGACTGGATTTGGAGTGGTGACCTAGAGATAAAAAACTTTATAAGGCATTACTGTCACCTAAGCCATTGCCATCAAACTTCACTGCCGCTTAAACTCCTTCCTTTGGACACATTTCCACGTGAGGAGGGTCCTGCTCTCCACAGAGCGTTTGCAAAAGAGGCCAGAATTAGTCTCACTGTATTAAAACTGCCTTTGATTTAAACAGGAGCAGATCTAAGCCAATATGAGAATATCCATTATTCCCTCCTCCTCTGTGCTGCCCGTTTTCCATAACCTTGCTCCGTGCCCTGCGGAGCAGAGCTGACGGAGTGACCCCCCCAAGCTGACATATTTTATGATCTGCTCTCCTTGCACCTTTTGTTGCTGACAGGACGGGAAATAAAATAAAAGATGTGGTCTAATTAAATCTCGGTATTATTATATTAATAAAGAGGGACAATCTCTGGCAAGAGCAAATCAAGAACAATCTCCAGTGATCTGCTGGATAGAATGAAAGAGAGATAAAATGAGATGAGGCTTCTTGATCCAGAAAAACCTCATTTTACCCAGTTTTTTGGGACACAGCAGCATTCCTTTGTACCACAAAATGAAACTGGCAATTTGGAAGGAAATGACTGCGTGGGACACCCTAAACCATCCTAATAATGTGAAAGCCACAATCACTTGGGTTTACTCCTTTTTGGGATATCCTAATCCTAATTCTAGTTCCAGTTTACTCAGGGACTGCCTGGACAGGTACAAACTGGTCTTTATTACTGGCCTAACTGGTTTAACTGGAGCTGGGGCTGCTTTCCTGATGGCAGCATTGGGAAACACCTTCTAAAGCAAAAAGTGTGGAAAACCACACATCCACAGAACTTTTCCTTCACTTTTGGCACAGGACAGAACTGCCAAGCACAGACCACACCCCTTCAACCCAACATAAAAAGCCAACACTAAAATACTCATTACTTAGGAATTTAATAATTAACAATATTTATGTTTCTATATTATATAGACACCTCCCTCTATCACCCAAGACATCTATTTCCATGTTCTTTCCATTTAAAACCACTAATGCCATCTAAAGGAATATCCAAAGCTCATTTTTTGGCACAAGACTTTTTCCTATCTTTTGAAAATGGTCGTGGAATTATTGTCACAGCCTGTATTTGATTTTGGATAAGTATTTCGATCAGACTGCTGATTTAATTTACATGCTACACATTATTTGGCCATCTGGTCTCTTCCAGAATAACATCAGAACAGATTTTTGAATCATTAGAAATATTAAAATCATAAAAGCAATAAAAAATATTTATTATTGTCAAGGACAAGTCTTGAGTCATTCTTATTCCCCTTCTTGGTTTATTTTGCAACATATTAAAAATTAAAACCAGGGATTTTGAAAGATATCACTGAATCTCCAATTTTAAGTAAATGTAAGAATTCTGAGATAATACTCTAAGAAAATCTAATTAAAAAAATAACTCAAAAATGCTGCCGTATCATCTTTTAGGATTTAAAATGTCACATAATTATCACATAATACTTTACATAACCTTCTGTGTTAAGCATGAGCTGAAGCTGCAGCTGTGAGGGAATTTTTGGGGGTATTAATCCCCCGTAGATCCCTGGATTGCACAGAACTGCTGGCACAAACTCCTCCAGGGCAGGTGTGAATCCAGCCATGCCATTGTGAGGAACATCTCGACAGCAAAATCGCTCACGAAAGAAGAAAATTATCCATATTTTTTTAAAGTGAACCAAAACAGAGAGATTTTGCTCATTTCTCAATGGAAACTCCTCACACAATTGCTGTGGCAGCAGAATTATTTCTACTTTAATAGACTGTGAAGGTCTTGTCTTAATTTAGAGTAAATATTTAAGTATTCCCTTTAAATAAAAAGTACACCCTAATTTTTTCATTTAATTGCGATTTTTCTGAAATCAGTTTATAAAAAATGGATGGGGATGTTTCACTTGCTGAAGAAAATCAATCTATGGGCTCATTTGAATATTAAAAACGTCATGTTTATCCCTTCTCTTGATGAAAAGTGGCTTTTTATTCATGTTTCAGCAGGAGCAGCTCCGTTCAAAGCACAAAATCCTTCCAGCCACAGCTTGATAAGTACGGCATTATCTCAGCGAGGACGGCAGGGTTATATCCATCTGAAAATTCCAGAGGGAGGGGAAAATCAGGACTCTGGGCACTGCTCAGTGATTGCAGTGCAGCTCCGTGTGCTCGGTGAGCTGGAGAAGTCGCGCTCGTCAGGCCGTGGCGCTGCACCCTTCACTTATTCCCCCTCTGAGCCACGGCTGGGACACGTTTTCCTCTCCATCCTTGTCAGGGCTGGATTCCATATCAGTTTTGTTTGGAATGTCAGAGCAAGCAGGAGGGCTCCTTTCAATGAGGTCAAAAAGGGAGATTTCTGGGATGCATTTTGGGTGATTTTTAGCGCTTCACATTGCAGCGGCAGCCTACAGGAGGAGGGAGGTTTTCTTAGGAGGGAAAGATTTTAAAGGAGGCATTGAAAACTCCAGTTTTACCTCTAAAAATGTTGTCAAATCTTATATTTTTTTGACAAAAAGTAGCTTTTCAGGTGGAAAAATTTAGGAAAGTCTTATTTAGTGAAAAGTTGATTGATGACCTTCACCAATACTCCGTCCTTCCACTCGGAGTAGTTTTTAATTCACAATTTAGGATATTTATGAAGGAATTCTTTATCAAGATGATGGTGAGGTCCTGACAGGGATTACCTGGAAAAGTTGTGGCTGCCACATGCCTGGCAGTGTCCAAGGCCAGGCTGGACAGGGCTTGGAGCAGCCTGGGACAGTGGAAGGTGTCCCTGCCCGTGGCAGGGGTGGCACTGGATGGGCTTTGAGGTCCCTCCCAACCCAAACCATTCTGTGATGATTCTATTTCAACAAGAACCACGCGTTAAACAAGTGGATGATTAAACTAATCCCAATTAACTTTAGGAAGATATTAAATTTGGAAAAAGCTGACTTCTGATTTGATTTGGTTCCTCATTACCAACCCTTCCAGCTCTGTAAGGTCTTTCAGTTCCAAGAGCTTCTTTAAATTAAAACCCAGGGAATGGTGGGACAACACACTGCCAGGTACACAGTCACTATCAGAATTATCTAATTAGTTATTGTGTTACTCATTTAATTCAGAGTTTTAATTGTTTGACACTACACCAGAATGTTCAGGCACCTCCAGGTTAAAACTACACAAACAGTCCTGAACTATGCTTTGTATTTGTTCATTTTTAAAAAGATGTCAGCGGATTTTTCTGCACAGCAACTCTCATTATTTCTGTCACTTTAACCTGTGTTGGTTAAAACAGGTTTTTCTGCATTCAGCAGTGCTAAACAGCTACTAAATAACTATTAGTTATATTAAATTAGACTATTAGTTTTATTAAATTAATGCTAGTTTAACCTGAGTCACTCAGTAAAGAAGAGATTCCTGTGAGGAGTGAGCTGAACAGTGAGGGACAAAGCTGCAGGAATGGCCCATCCACAGCAAGAACCATAAAATTCTTTGTCAACTAAAAGCAAAATGTGAATTGACAAAACTACTCCAAAACGTGCAATGAACAGGTGGAAATTAAAATATTGCATCACATTTCAGCAAGGCTCAACTTCCAATACATCCTCAAGGAAAATGCAGAGCTCTGTGAGTCTTATTCTTTCCCTATCATCAGCCCCAAGCAAAGACACGCTTGAAGGGGGGTAATTTTTAGAGTCACAATGCAGAAAGAATACAAGAAAAACCCTCCACAGTCCACTTTGCTCGGACTCCTCCTGCCCTGGAGGGAACCTGTGCAGCTGAAGAGGTTTATTCCCTAATCCCCCTGGCCCTGGCTGGTCCACTCCAGGGCTGACACTGATACCCTCCCAGATCCTGGGGAGATCAGCAGCTTAATCCCGATTCCCAGCTGCCCTCAGGTTGGCTGCTCACAGCCCTGGAGCTGTCAGCCTTCCTCTGGCAAGGAATAGAATTGCCATTCGTGGCAGCCAGAGCTCTTCCAATCTCCTTTGTGTCCCACTGCATCCCTGGCTGTCCTGTCAGTGCTGTCTTTACCCAATCCTGGCTGCTGACAGACAGCTGGAACCGCACAACCAGCGCTGGGGCGGTTCTGTAGGGTGGATACTGCATCAAAACCTTGTGACAGTGTCTGCAGGGACACAGCTAAGGAGCATATCCTTACTTTTCCCCTCTATCACTGCCTTATTATTGATTTTCAATTATTAACCTCCAGACCACTAATTTTAAAGAAGGATTAGAAGCAGAGATCACAATTTCTAACACGTCTTTGCTGCTGCAAAGGCTGTAACCACAGCTCTGGATGATTTTTATAGAAACCGAGTTGAGCCCTCAGCTGGCACAGACATAACCCTATTGCTCTTGTCAGTGGTTTGCTGCATTACAGCAGCTCAGCACCTCTCCCAGACATCAAACTTGGAGATATTACCTGGAAAACAACCTGCTTGTAGTGCTGGGAGAGGGAGTGACCCTGCTGAGATGGGAACTTAAAGCCACACCACGTTGCCAAAGGCAAATGGAGCATGAAACCCTGTGCTGGGAGGAAAGTTCCTGCAGTGAACAGTGATCCTGAGCAGCCTTTTAACCTCTTTAAAACTGGGACTGTGATCCCTTCACGAGGATCTATCCAGTGTGAGCATCCCGCCTTCGGCACACGCTGCAGGGACGCGGAACAGACAAGTCATGCCTTGGATGGGAAAAGCAGCAGGAAGGATCAGGGGCCTATTCAGGTGTCATTTTTGGCTACAGAGGATTCCTTTGAGCTCCTCCACCTGGGTGATCCCCTCCATGACCTGCAGGTCCCCAGCAGAGCAGAGCCCAAGCAGATTTTTCGTGCCCCCAGTTAACCCTCCTGGCTGCAGCCACCTGAGGCTCTCACTTCTCCCCCTCTCACCCATAGCTCTCCAGCTAAACTCGTGCAAAAATACAACACAAGGCTTAGAAACAACAAAACAGAGACAAAATGCTATGTTTTGTCCTCTAGACATATAAACTACATCCCAAAACCTGAAATATGACCCACTTTTATTCAAATGTTTAGGAGCAACGCGTTGCTCTGGAGGTTTAATTTGATTTATCGCTGGCTATTCCAAACTAGGGGCATGCGAAGAGCAACATCCAGCACGACCACGGGAATTCCAGCTTCCAGTCACTGGGGAAGAATCACAGTCCTACAGTCAGAAAAACGACCTCATCTCCCTTCACTGCAGATTGATCTTGGCCCTCCATTATTGATGCAGCTGACGAGGCAATCACGTTAGGGCGGCTCCGAAGGAGCTGACACAATGGAGCCTCCAGATGTAAATTCAGAAGTGTCCTGCCTTGTCAGCTGTCCCATTACCAATCTTCTTTGGCAGGGGGTAAGGGGAAAGGGCTGTTTATAATTTAGCCATGAAATTTTAATTGTGGGCTGAAATCGGCTGGGGTTAGAAATAAGGTCTGGTCGTGAAGTTGCGTGAGAGACAGAGGCTGAAAGCAGAAGGTGCTTGACATTGAAGAGGCATTGGTTTAGCTCGTTAATAAATCAGGTAATGATTGGATTTTAAAGGAAACACTTCTTTGTGAGGATAAGGCTTGTTTAAAGAACATCTGAGATAGGTCAGTGAGGCTTCACCTTTTCCATACCCATATAAATTACTGACGTTTGCGTCATGGTGAATCAAAAAGAAACCAGCTGGAAATCATTCCACACCTCATGTTTGCATTGCCACTTTTGGAAAGGTCACACAAATCCTGCTGGAATCGAGGAAGAGATTTACTCCACTTGCTCACCCTCCACTGGGCACGTAAAACTACACACAAGGAGCCTCCTTTGCAGCCCAGGTGCCTGAATGCATCCCCTTCCCTTGGGAATTCAGGACTTTAATCTCAATTGGACATTTTCAAGACCTTCATATGAATTTCAAACGACTTGAAGACAGACCCTTCAAACCAGCAGGCAGCTCTGAGTAACCATGTTAGACACAAATAGGTTCTTTTAAGCAGAGGATATAGGAGCATTTTGTGTTATAGATTCGGAGCAATTTGAAGCCAGGATTAAAGCAATAATACAGGCCACAGATCGTTAATGCAAATGCCCAAGTTTGCAATTCTGGACACAGCCCTGGGCTCAGCCATCAGTATTCACGAAAGGACTTCACAAACACAGCAGCATACTAATAAAAAAAAAGAGAAAGGAAAAAAATCACTCTGCAGAACCACAGCTGCTCAGTATAGATCATCTTTCCATTTTAATTTGTATCATCATCTTTCCAAGTCAAATTGACTAATACCAGGGTGCCTTATCCAAGGGCCATGTGGTCCAATCAAAGATCAATTTAAAGTGTGTTGGAAGAGATTGATTCATTTAATTCATGGACATCAGAAGCTCTAAGCTCTGCTCCCCTCGCCAAGGCATGACTGCAGCCTCATTCCAGCCACAAAGACACCCAGACAATACCCAGTGGATGCAGATTAACTGGAATGAGCTTTTATTAACTCACCTGGAAACAGAAGCCAGAGATAAATCACCCAGAGCTCATCCTCCCTTCAGCATCTCACTGTGTCAGCCAGGCTAAAACTTCCCTGAGCCACTGGGGCCTTCCAACCTTTCTTTGGATAAGACCCCCCAGGCTCGCTCATAAAGTCACCTGCAGTTGTGGTTTATCACCAGTTTGGGGCTGCTCACACCCAACACCAGACCTCAGGAAGGGTTTTGGCTGCTCATGTCCCACTCAGCCCCAAGGAATTGGATCCACCAAGGCCCCGCTGCCTCTCCAGCACCAAACCAGACCCTCTGTGGTCAGGAGCACAAACTGAGACACAAAATGTACCACAGGAGCTTCCAACCACTTGGATGCAAATTTAATCACCTCCAGATTATTAAATCAGCTAAATTTTCTCACCTTGATGGCCTGCCAGCATCCTGGATTATTATTAATCCCTCAGGAAAGGTTATGGATCTCCATCCTGCAAAGCCAAGGAGCACTTGCATTTGGGCAATTTGTCTCTCGTTTGTGGTCTGCAAAAAGGATAGAAACTGTGTTTGAAAATACATTTGTAGGTGATTTATAGCCCATCAGAAATACTCTCAGCTGAGACCTGAAAGCAGAGAGATGCAGCAGCACAATCAGCAAACACCTCTGACAATGCCAAGTGCTTGGGTAAGGTTAGAGCACCCTAAAAATGCCTCTGTCTCATGAACCTCATGAAAAAGCAGAGGTTGTAGGAAATAAATATGTTAAAAGACACATGGACACATCCTCCATCTTCATAACCCACAGATATCTGTGTCCACAGGGGCTGGGGAAGAGTTCTCCTCCTCCTTTTCCCCTCTGCTGTCTCTTGTTCAGCTCCTCCGTGGAAAGAAAACCCAAACCAACCCAGGACAAAAGCGGCACCAGGAGAGAGGTGAATTTCCAGCGTGCCTTGATTGAAAATCCCAGCGTAGCCAAACCAGAACACAGACTGCATTTGGGTCCCTGAGCCATCCAACAGCCTCAGGCACCCCTTGGGTGAGGATTTCTATTCCCACTTGCTGGATTTTATGCTGAAATGAATGTCTTCTGCAAATGGATCTCTTCCTGATTTTCTTTAGGATGGGGGTTTTTTTTCAGAGTTTGTGTTTTTCAAGTGTTTCACACAGAAATTTTACTCTGATTTCGACCCCAGAACTCCTTGGAGTCAAGTTAGTCTTTCTCTTTCCCGCTCCCCTCTTTCAGAACAATGCAAACTCTTAGAAATGTACTTTTAAAATCTTAAAACATAATTACAGATTATTTTCATCTACCTTCATAATGCAAAAAATTCTTCCAGAGGAAAATCTAATAAAAAATGGAAAACAAAACATTAAGATTACTCAGTACTCCCAGAGCAATGCTTTGTCTGAAAAGCTGATTTAAAAACCCACATTTGTTAATGTTTGATAATGAAATCAATAATATAATTATATCTTTCTGGCAATGCATTTAGCTGAGATTTTTCTTATTACTTTGTTTATTTTTCCACTCCAATACCTTTTGCAAATTACTTATAATTAAGATAAAGCAGTGATTGCAAAACTACTACAGGACATGGTGTTTTCATTAATTCGGGCAGCCCAAATCAGACTGTGGAGAAACTCATCTAAACAACCTGCAAAATCCCCAAACTCTTGAATTATCCTTTCCAGGAAGTGTTTGCAGGGCAATGCATTCTGATTCAGTGAAATTTAATATTTCTACATCTTCTGTTCAGATATCCAAATACACTGTGCACAATTCCTATTTCATTTTTGGTACAAAATTCAGACTTCTTCACATATGAATGTATTTACAGGGATTGAGTAGAACAACCTAAGTGCCTAAATTCCCCTGAGATTCCACTTCTTGGCATAATAAAGTGAAGGCAGACAAATCCAATCACTGAAGCTGTGCCAGGATATAAAAAACCAGATCTTCTCAATGTGGGGAGTACAATTCTGGGTCTGTAGTGAATGGGAGATGTAAAAATCCCTACAAAACACCTTTCTCAGTGATTTTTCCAGTTTATTCTACTCTCTGATTCACCTTTTGGCCAAAATTCCAACCTCATCCCTGCAGTTTTCTGAGCTGGAGGTGGGTTTCCAAGAAAACTTCATCTTACCTTGATTTTGTGGCATTCCTTCACTAAATGTCCCACTTGTGTCTAGAGGGACACTTTTCGTCTTGGATTTATGGTAAAACCAGGCTTAGAAGGGGTCCAGGTGGGCTCAGGCTTCCAAACAAACAAAGAGCTTTTTGTAATCTGAAGAGAGGGGGAAAAAAACAGCCAAGAATTGTGCGGTGATGGGAAGAGATTTGAGCAGCGACTGCGCTGTTTTCAGCAGGGTTTACTTTGAGAAGCCTTTATTTATACAGCAGATCTCAGAATGCTTCAGAGAAATCCCCAGCAGTGGGAGCAGAAATTGGCTTTCTAATGGCTGGTGTTCTCCACTCCGAGAAGGTAAAATATCACCCAGCAAAACAAACAAGACAAGCATTTTATGAAATGGAGCAGAGAGGTTTCCCCTAATGCAGGAATCAGGGATTAAATTTCCTGCCTGGCAACACACAGGAGGTCAGGAGAGATGTTTATAATGGCATTTTCTTGCTTAAAAATCTATGAAAACAAGGGATTGGTGTGTCAGGTTCAGGCTCTGCTCTGCTCTGTTTCTTTCCAGTTTGACCTCTTAATCCCATCCATCTCAGCACAGAGTTAATATCTTCCTAAATCCACCGGAGTTCTCCTTCAAGTGTGCTGAAATCAGGGACAATTTTTGCTTCAGGTACAAGCTGGACCTAAGGCTTTCATTTTTAAAAAACACATACGTTTTGGGTTACTTTTAGAATATATATGTATATATATATATTCAAATAGATATTCATATTTAAGCAAAGTACTTCAGTTTGAGTCCCCTAATTCCCAGAAAATAAGATGAATTACCTTGCTATTAATCTTTTTTTTTTGGTTCTATAATACTGACAGTAAGCATAACCAATAATCAAAACCCAATTATTTCCAAAATGCAGGAAAATTAATTAATGCACACAGGACCTCATACCATGAATAAACCCCAACATTTGAGGGACTGGATGCAGAATTTAGTAGGACAAGATGCTCCACCCATTGGGATCTCTCCTTTATTTGGGGTTTTTTTAGCTTTCTTCAGTCCCCAAAGCTAAATTTCATCAGTATTTTTGGAGAAGGGAAAGATTTTGCTGCCTCCGTGTCCCAGTGAAAAATATTTCTCTTGAAGCACAAGGTCTCTGAGCTGGTTTGGTTTAACTGAGCCCCACGCCTGGACCAGGAGGACACCCTTGTACAAACAACAATGAATCCAAAGAAAACCCCACTGCAAACATGGAGATGTTGGAAAGAAAAACTCCCAAAGGCTTTGCTCTGGGACAGGAACTGTCAGAAAACATTGCTGACTATCACAATTCCTACATTTGAAACCCAAAAGTAAATATTGCCCTACTTACACTTTAAAATATTTATCTCAATTATTATTTGCATTAAAAAGAAATAAAAAATGAAAGCCCAGCTAAGCACCACGAGCAGCAGTGGATCTGAAACCTAATCATTAGTGAGTTGTAAGCAGATAGCATTAATTGGAGATCCTCTTTGTGAATTCCTAATTACCTTGCAGCATTTTTCCTAATGACGGGAAGCACGTTAGGATGTGCCAGGCTTTCTAACAATGCCCATTATTTATTGATGCTCTCTTTGTGCTCCTAAAGATGTTGAGGCATTTCAAGCAATCCAGAATATTTGCAAAGCCTGATCAACGGACACAAGCCCAGGTTCAGGGAAGTACTCAAGCATTTCATTATCATTAAGGCTGGAAGAGACCTCCAAGATCATCGAGTCCAACCTTTGACTGAAAATCCCCATTCCCACTAAACCATATCCCAGAGAGCTACGACTCATATTCTGAACACTTCCAGGGATGCTGATTCCAGCACTGCTCCAAGCAGCGTGTTCCAGTGTTTAACCACTCCTTCAGGGAAGGGATTTTTCCTAAAATCCAACTTGATCCTCCCCAACCCAACTTGAGGCCGTTTGTTTTGCTGTGTTTTCAAAATGGACTGTAATGTATTAAAAAAAGAGCCAAACCAAACAAACCCAATACTATCTATCCAGGTATGTGATATCTATTCAAAATTCTGTATTTTAGACTCTGCTAAAAGAATAAAAATAGCTACCTTGGCAGAATTCAGAAGAATTAAGAGATAAATAAATAAAGAGAGACATGAATATTGTTCAATTACGCTGGTAAGAACCTGGGCAGTTCTATTATTGCACTCACAAACTTAGAACCCCATAAAATGTTTGTTTAGCATAAATTCTGTGCTGTGAGCTCTGAAGGAGGTGAATTTCTACAAGGAGTTAATAGCCTTAAACTGTGTTAGTGTGTGATGGCTTGGGAGTTTTTTGTGGTCAACACTCCAAGGGTTTGAAACAACCACAGAGGAATCGTTACATTTTAAGAGGATGATGAAGGCCCAAATTTAAAGGTCAGGTTTAATTTCCTGTTCAGTGAGAGGTTTCCTTATAAGGCCCAGAACTCTGGGTTTGAACACCAAATGTCTCATAAAATCCAAAGCTTCCATGTCCTCTTCATTTCTACTAAAGAAGGATGGGCTAAAAGTGGAACCCGCTGAACAGGAAGTTGAACAGAAATGTTTTGTCTGTTATGAATAACCCAAACTCTCCAGTAATGATGATCATTACCAGAAATGTGACTTCCACCAGTTTGAAACGTCCCCAGTTTTGACAAAAAGCACAAGAATTGCGAGACAACAGCTGCTGGTTCACAATTTGCTGTTTTAAAACCAGACTCAAATCTTGGTAAATGCATTCCCTGTTTCTCTCTGCTAGGATTCATTAATTTTGAGGGGAAATAGTGTGACTTGTAATATTATTACAAATCACACAAGTTGCTCTCCCAGTCGTGCTCAGCAACAGCACTGAGACAGAAGCAGAGCTTGCTAATTATGTGCCACAATGAAGATTATAATGAATGCTCTCATTAACTATTCCTTTATGTTTGATGAACTAATAAATAATTTCTTCCCCAGCCATTATAAAATCATTTGGCACAAAGACCCTTGATGCGCTCACAAGCCCCTCCAGGTAAGTTTTTATTCTGTATTTTTAATCATCTCTGGGTCATGATGGACCTTTCCCAACTCAGACACGTTTGCTCTTTCTTCCATTGCCAGGGACATTCTGCACCAAGAGCTGCAACTGGGTTATTTGGGTTTTGTTTGGAATCTTGGGGTATTCTCACCACCCAGAGTGAGCCAGCCCACACTGCTCATCCCCTTTTCCTCCCCTCTCTCCTGCCAGGAGATGCTCCAAAGGTGTCCCAGTGCAGTATCCAGGCTGAGAGTGGACACCAGGCTCAGGATATGGCTCGTATTCCTTGTCTTGTTGTGTAATGAGGGGGCTGGGGAAGGGGCTCAGCCTGGAGAAAAGGAGGCTCAGGGGGGACCTTGTGGCTCTGCACAACTCCCTGACAGGAGGGGGCAGCCGGGGGGGGTCGGGCTCTGCTCCCAGGGAACAGGGACAGGAGGAGAGGGAACGGCCTCAGGCTGGGCCAGGGGAGGCTCAGGGTGGACATCAGCAGGAATTTCTCCATGGAAAGGGTGCTCAGGCCTTGGCAGGGGCTGCCCCGGCAGGTTCGGAGTCCCCATCCCTGGAGGTGTCCAAGGAAGGGCTGGAGGCGGCACTCAGAGCTGGTGACAAGGTGAGGATTGGTCACAGTTTGTACTCTGTGGTCTTGGAGGGCTTTTCCAAGCTCAATGATTTTGGAATTCTTGCTCTCTACAACTCCCTGAAGGGAGGTTGGAGCCGAGGGGGGGTTGGTCTCTTCTCCCAGTTAAAGAGCAGCAGAACAAGAGGAAACAGCTTCAAGTTGCACCAGAGGAGGGCTTTATATTTCAAAAAATGTCTTCACTGAATGGGTTGTCCAGGGCAGTGGTGGAGTCCCCATCCCTGGGGGGATTTAAAGCTGTGTGGATGTGGCACTTGGGGACGTGGGTTGGTGGTGGCCTTGGGGAACAGTTGGGCTCGATGATCTTTATGGGTCTTTTCCAACTTCAACCATCCTATGGTTCCACCTCCCTGCAGCAGCCCCTTCCCTCGGCTCCCTCCCATTCCAGAGGTCCATGCTGGCAGGAGCCATGGAGCAGAGCCCCCAGTCCCACCCCCGCTGTCCCCTGAGCCATCCCCACCCTGTCACAAAGCCATCGGCACTCCAAGCCCACGTGCTGCCCCCGTAGCCACTGCCGCTACTCACACGGATTTTGCCCACAGTGCAAAGAAAGATGGAGAAGTTTCCTTCCCATCCCGCTTCCCTTTCATTTCAAACAGGAGCAAACGTGACAAATCCTCTGTGGGAGAACAACAGGATCTGCTTCATTCAAATGCCTCTTCTCCCTGCAAGAGCGACGATAGCGCAGCCCAAGCACCGAGGCCAGCGTGAAATCAATTCCAGCCGCACCGTACAAGGGAAATTTGAAATACAAATAGGAATGTTCTCCAGCTATTATAAACATTGGACTTTTTCTATGAGCAGCGTTGGCTTATCTGTATCATTACCACAAAGCTTTTTGGAGTTATGTGTGTAACAGCAGCCACAACGACTTGTTCCTTAAAAAAAACCAAGCAGTGATGCAGCACTGTCAGAGCAGCTTAAACAGCAAAATTACAAATGAATCCACTCTGGCGCCCTCAGAGCCACTCCTCACGTGTGTTACGGGAGTCACTGGAGGCTGGGCACGTCTCGGAGCTGAGGGCTGGGGAAGCAAAGCGGAAAATCCATGATGATGGGAGTGATGATTGTATTTATTTGCACTTGGGTAGTGGGTGAGATTCCCTGTCATGCTCCAGGAAGCAGAAATGCGAAGCGCTGCCTAACCCGTGGGTATTTAAATAGGCTTCATCCCCAGAGCTTGCACAATGCATGAAACACCCTAACAGCAGCCCCTTTGCTGTTCACTGGCGTCAGGCACAGCAATCCTGCTCTGGCAAGCGCCTCAGTACAGTTTTGAATAGCTCAGACAGGTCATGCCAGTCTAGATCTGTGATCCAGACCAGAAATCAGCCAAAAAATTATAATTAAGGTAGCTCTGACTCTGAACACACCCACCCTAGAGAAGCTTATCCAATATGATGGGATTAAGTACTCACCACTTGTGTTTCTAGGAGTTCCCCCTCTAGCTTGCAGCGCTTTCTCAGGACAGTTTTTGAGTTTAATGACGTGATGTTCATTAAATCAAGCTCAATCTGAGCAATGCTCCCACCACAGCCAGTATAGAGCCAAAGAAATGGTGCCGTTTAGCCTGAGAGGAGGAGGGAAAATGGGAATATTGAGGTTGAGCCATTGTTTTAGCCATAATAAATCACAGAAGAAGCTGAGCTGGAAGGGACCCTCAAGGATCATCGAGTCCAACTCCTGGCCCTGCTGGACAAAACAAAAGAAAATGTCAAATGGAAAATGGCTGAGTTCCCCATCCTAAATCAGAGGGGGATACAGCCATGGATGGCAAATGGGACAGGGATAAAATACAGAAATACAGCTTGTACCAGCTCCCAATCAACCCAAATGTGGTGTATTTGCAGAAGGATGAAAATGGTTTTGTATTTTGTACAGAATTTTGTTCAATAAAAGTTAAATTTTCACCACAGGCTTGATACAAATCCTGATAAATTCACTGACAATGAGTCCATTGGCCTACAGGGACTTTGGGTGAGCTGGTCAGCAATGATGATGATGATGATGGTGATGACAACATCATCATTGGATTCATGACAGTCAATCCATGGACCTGACTGGATTTTGGGATTTTTGACCAAAAACTGCAGCAATTCTTTCCCTGGCAAACAACCCCACCAAAATTTTACTGCCATTTTCCCAAGTGCCAATTCCCTTTGGGAGTTTGAACCCCAGAGTTAAACACCCAGCAACTCCCAAATGCAAAGCAGCCCCCACATGGAATTGCTGGGCCTCAATTTTGTTCCTTGCCAATAATTTCATGGTGCCCACTCTCCCCTCGGGCTCTTGACCCTACAGAGCTTGGAGATATTTTTTATCACCCATTCCTTCCTTGTGTGGAGTTTGCAAAGGTCACAAATCCCACTGCCCAGCTGCCTTCATTATGCAGAAGCCAAATTTAAACCTCTAACCAGGAACCAAATGTTAAAGCTGAAAAGGGTGTGAAATATCCTGAGCTAACCCATAAACACAGACACCACACTGCTAGAGAGTGGGAACGCAGCCACGAGGGAATGATGTTGGAGAACAGACCTAGGGATGTCATTTTAACAATATCCCAAAGAAAAATACATTTGTTATAGCCAAGAAAAAAAATCTTTACCAGATTATAGCTGAATTCACCAACACTCAAAAACAAACCTCCAAATTAATGAAAATCTCAGACTAGAGCTTACAGATTGTGCTCCTCCTTAATTACACACACACAAATGCCAAAGGAGGCTGACACTAAGAGCAAAACATTCCTCACCTTTTCACTCCAGCTTCCCATAGGACAAGCCCTGACTCCCCTCAGAAGCTGCATTTCAGTCCTGACCATTCCAAATGATCCTTTTCTAGGACATTTTGCAGCCTTGTCCAGCTTTTTGCCTCACATCCAGTGGTGATTCACTGAAATAAACTGGAATTTATACACTTGAATATGAGGGACTTTCACAGGCAAACTTCAGGATCCATTAGTGGCCATCTCAGGGCTTGGAGGCTTCTTTAGGCTGGCTTTGTGTCCTCAGCCTGGCTGAATATTTCTCCTTCTCACCGAGGAGAGCCGGGGACTGAAAGTGAAAAGAGATGTGCTTGTGAAGATTAAAATCTCCTTTACAAATTGAGTGTATTAAGCATCTGTGCTACTTGGCAGCCCGGTGCATCAATTCCAACATAAAATAGTGTTAACAGCTCTACAAGCTTTTTATCTCTCACAGCTCCCTGCACTCTGGGTGGATCACATGGGCAAGAAATGGAACTGGCCTTTCAGACAGGGAGTTAAGCAGCTCTTAAATCAGACAAGCACGATGCCCAGGCAAGGCAATTTACCTTTTTTTATGCCATTTTGAGCAACAAAACCACTTTTGCTCTTCGAGGAGTGCCTGTGTATCTGGACATTATGGATCTGATCATCGTTGCAGCCTGGGAACTGCAGTAGTGTGGGTATTTATTTACTCTGTCCTCACATTTGTGCCACGCTGGCTCATTCCCACCTCCTGAGGCTGGGCTGGGATCCCTCAGAGGCTCTGACATTTAGTACAGGTGAAGGGGAGGAACTCGCTCCAGGAAAACTCTGATTGGGCTAAAACAGATGAGAGGTTGGATTCTCACTCCTTATTAGCCACCATTGTTCTTCTCTTTCAGCTACAGCACCACAAATTTGTCCAATTTTTGGAAGCTCAAATGTAGCTCAAGCCTAATAAATGATCTTAGAGAGATGCACATATTGAATATACTGTGGCCATATATACATATATATACGTTTTCTTTTTTCAACACATCCTGCAAAATAATTAAGAATTAAAGTGCTGCCATTCCATTTTCTACAGCTTGAATGAGCCACTTTCAGAGGTGCCTCTAAATAGGAAAACTGCGTTTGGAAAGTCAAAGGTCCAGCCTGATTGGTGATGAAATAAAAGAAAGAATAAATAAAATTAATCATTAAAGAAAACAAGGTTTTCTTCAAAAAGAAACAACTTTTTTCAACAGAAAGGCAGTTTTTCTTCTCACTTTCCTATTTTAAATTTGTTCTTAAAAGTGGTAACGATTTAGATAAACCAAAAATTCAGGTTATAAATTTCAGTAGGGTGCTGATGAATGCGTGCGCTCGTTGCTTTGGAGCACACCTTCTGCTGGGCAAAGAGAGTTCTCCCAGCTGCTCCCAGGTGGATTCAGTGGCTGGATTTGGGAAGCCACCAGGAGCAGGACAGGACCCCTCAAGGTGCTCTGAGTCACTGACACCAAGCCTCCAACCTTTCTCATGGCAGGAGAGAGAGGAAAAGCCAGGAAAAGTGGAGTTTTCGAAGGGAATCTCATGGAGCAATGAGCTTGACTTTCTTTTAACACCACACCATTTGTTCTTCACGAGACCAGATTTTTAAATGCCTTTAATGATACAAATAAATGCTGGTGAGAACCACTGAGGCTCCACCGAAGTCAGTGGGGCTCTGCCAATTGCAGCAGTGGAGCCTCTTTAAGGGGAAAATCTCTTTTTTCCTCTCTAAAATGAAAATGCCCTGAATGAGTAGAACCCACCAAGGACGTTCCTGGGGAAATTACTGCAGCTTCTTGGCTCTGAATTATTGATAAACAACATGCAGTGGAATTATTCACCCAAACAAGTCGTGTGTACATTAAGAAATGCTCCCCACAACAAGGTTTAAATAGAAGGTACCGTGATTAAATGCAGTTTAATTAGCAGGTACAATTACCTAATCAAAAGGAAGTGCTTTCCATTATTAGTCAGTACTTGCTGTAGAACAACTCTATTGTGAAAATTCACTGTTGAGGAGCCAGAGAGCCAAATTCTTTACTGAAACACTGATAATTAGTGAATTTACCTCTGTAGAGTGATTATGGTAATTACAAACTTCAATTTTAAATGCTCTCATTCCACTGGAAAATAAGAGTCAGGTACAATAAGTGACATTGGAATAGGGGTATCAGTGACTAAAGTGTTCAGCAACAGGGTATTGGAAAAGCCCAGATCCCTAAAAGTGGTTCAGGTAAATAAAAGATATGAACTTACATGATTTGAATCATAGAATTCCGGGATGGTTTGGGTTGGAAGGGACCTTAAAAATCATCCCATTCCACCTCCTGCCATGGGCAGGGACACCTTCCACTGTCCCAGGCTGCTCCAAGCCCCGTCCAACCTGGCCTTGGACACTGCCTGGAATCCAGGGGCAGCCACACTCTGTGCCAGGGCCTCCCCACCCTCACAGGGAGGAATTTCTTCCCAATTTCCAATCCAAACCTGCTCCTTTCCAATTTAAATCCATTTCCTCTTGTCCAGTCACTCCAGGCCCTTGTGGTGCGCCATGATCACAACAAACTGGAAAAGAGTAGCTGAACGAATCAGGAAACTTCAATAATGCTTAATAATAAACCAAAGACTTTTCACAAAAGAATTATAAACTGCAACACATTTCTGTAGATCAATAAACTGCTGCCACTCATTGAAGGATTTAATTTTGTGTTAGAACCTTCAGGTCTTCTGCAAATGAAAGCAGCAAGACAATGCTCCAGGATTTCAGTGCTGCACCACAACAAACTCCTCTGGACCAAACTCTAGGATCACAGTCAAGGAGATTAAATTTTTCCAGACCGTGGAAACGGCTCTTGCTGGTTTGGCCTTTTTTAATCAAAGCTGCTGCGTTCCAAGGTGAGGCTGTGGAGTGCAGCTGGCCCTGGAGACAGAATTCTCCCTGCCCTGGGCACAGAGCTGATATTTTGCTGTTTCTATTGCAGGCAGAATGAGGATCCCACATCCCCCCTATGTGAACATGACTAAAAACAAGGAATGCAGCTTCTGTTATAGAGAACATCACCTCAGGAAAGACTTGTTCTACCTCGACATTAATATAAGAAAATGAACAAATTCAATGGGGGTTTCTCACCAAAACAACTCTCCATAAATCCCTAGAAGGTCTGTACTACCCAAAAGATTGGCTCCATCACTCCCTGCCCAAGGATCCCCTCCCATTCCTCCAAAACAGGTTTAAAATCTGTGGTTGCCTGAGTTCTGCCCCACAGTGAAGCTCCTATTTCTGTCATTCTATCAGTCTCCCCAAATATTCTGTGACCCTCACTTATTTTATAGTTTCCTGTTCCTTACAATATTGTGCTTCTATTTTCTTTTGCTCTCTGCCTCTCCATTAGGTCTCTTCAGCAATTTATAGCCCTAAAGTTCTCTATATATTATATAGAAATGACCTTTCATTTTAGTGGGTGCTCCCTGTTCCATTTACACATCTGCTTCCAGCTGCCTTAGGATCCTGAATTTTCCTCTTTTTATTGCTTGGGTGCCTCTATGGCGACTCTTGTGCATCTCTATCACTCTTAAGAAAATAATAATCTGTTTTATAACCTTGCTTCAGCAAAGCTTTATTTATTACAGCACACTGAGCGACAGGTACCCACAATTCCACAGGCAAAAGAAGTTTACCTGGTACGACAGCACCGTGTCTCCCTTTATTCTGATGCAAGGAAAAATCAGAGTAAATAAAATAAACTTATCTTAGGCTGCTCAACAGGAGATTTAAAGGAAAAGAGGTGCAATGTGGACCATTTCCAAATCAAACTGGCAAACAGGTTGAAGTCAGGATCACGTCAATGCAATCAGACTTCAAGAACTTCCAAATTAAGCTTTTATTCACAGCAATGCTTCTATTCCTGCAGCATCAGTGGCAGGGAATGATCCCCAGTGTCCCTGCAGGAGATGGGCAGGTGTGTGTTTTCCCCAGGATGTGGTTGCAGGCGTAAATCCTGCAGCAAAGCAGCTGAATAACTTCATTTTCAGCATCACTATAAGAATATTTGATAATACACCTGAGCATCTGCTCAAATATTTTGCAGTCCAACCTCTGATCACTGGGATTTCCAATTTCAAAAATGCAACCATATGAAAAAAAGGACCCAAGAAATTAACTTTATACTTGGAGACAGAAACACATCTTCCAATTCCCTTTCCCACGGAATGTAGGAACTCCATACCATTAGTCTGTCTTTTTTTATATCCCTGCCTCCCTAAGAGTTCCAGCTTTGTGGGATTAAACATATGACAGCCTTTGCTTGGAGTTTACATCACTAGGAAAGATTTTCCAAGGCTGTGGAGAAAATGGAGATTAGTCCTGCCTTGCTCTACTTTTGTTCCAGACACATTTGGAGTGCACAGGGGAGGAGGAAGCGCTCTAAGGCAGCGCCAGAAAGGCTTAGCCCCATTTCACACCACTTAATCACAGATTACAAATAGCAGGGGACAAGAAATCAACTCTTTTCCCGTTCCGAAACATTCTGGAGTTTGTTTCTAAGCATGTTTTTCTCTGAGGAGGAAATAGCTAATTTAGCATGCTTATTAAGACAAAGGGATGAGCTCTATCCTGTTTTTAATTGGGCTATATCAAACCTAGATGGAAGGAATGTGTTTGTGGGGTTTTTACTGCAGAGCAATTAATTTAATTTACCATTTCCATTCTGCTCATTATTAAATTCACCACAATTTAATACCTAAATTAATTAATACCTAAACAATCGTGCAAAAAAAGTAAGAAGTCTGTGAAGTTCAGGAGTAAATAGCAGGAATGTGCACTCCACCAATCATGGAATTCTTGTAGCATTTGCTGGTTTTTCATTGCAAGAGTTCACAAACACAACATATGGACCATAAAGTGCTGCACATTCCAATGCAGAGCTCCAAGGAGCAGGGAAAGAGAAGTCTGAATCTTCACAGCCACTCATAAAATCATGGAATGGTTTGGGTTGGAAGGGACATTAAAGAGGATCCAATCCCACTCTGTGCCATGGGCAGGGACACCCTTCCACTGTCCCAGGCTGCTCCAAGTCCCAACGTCCAACCTGGCCTTGGGCACTGCCAGGGATCCAGGGGCAGCCACAGCTGCTCTGGGAATCATCTCCAACCATCTCCCAGCACCTCTCAGGATGGTGTAAAACCACTCACCACCTGCCGTAAAACTGCTTTTCACCTTCTGCAAACGCTGCACATCCAGAGGCACAGAAGTTGAGGAATACCTCATGGAAAATAAATCCTGATTTTTTCATGCAGAATTAGGTTTGAACACAGGCAAGGAAATGTAGTTCTTTGAATTCTGAAGCTCCTGGCACTCAGTAAAATGCAGAACACTGAAGAGAAGGAACTGGAACAATTCCTTATAGAGAGAGAGGTTCAGAGCTGAGTTACAGGTCAAGGTAAAATTGCTGCCTCACAAAAGCTCCTTTCACCAGGAGCAGAGTGTGAAAAATTGCTGCTGGGAGATGAATGCCTTCCTCTCATCAGATGATTAAGAAAAAAATAATGACTCCTTCAAAAAGGCAATAGTTTGATATTATTATTTTGGCCTGTGTCACACTGGAGTACGAGGGGAAAGAAAAAAATCCTTACCAAGGCAGAATATGGAATTCTTCCCCTGAATAAAACTTCAAATACCATTAACTAACCCATTGTACAGATGAAAAAAGCCCAACTGAGACTAAGAATAAATACCTGGAATTCCCTCTCCTGCTATTCATTTTGGAGACATGAAAAACCATCACACTCGAGGCAAAGTAATGAGCTGCAGTCGCTTTTTTGTACAGTTTAAATGCTCGAAGCACTTCATGGGTTTTATGGTGCCATAATACGAAATTTGCAAATATGTACAACATTTTTAGCATTGGGAAGAGATGTTGAATGCTAAGATTCAAGCTTAGTTGAGAAGTCCTACGAACAAGTGCAACATTTTGTGAATGGCAATGGATAATTTTTACAGCAGAATAAATACGGATTTTGTTAATTAATAACTTCCTAATTTGTTTTAGAGAACACTAAAGTTAAATAATCAATCATTTCGCTTTTTTGGAGGCATGTACGCCTGTTTGGACTAGCCTGCCTGATTTATTTTTAGCCCATAATGGATTTATTTGCATTCCCTATAAACAAAATAGCAGAGCCACACCTGTAGCAGACAAATTGTCACCAAGTTACGATGTGACAGTGGCACTTCCAGAAATGGCCCCACCTCCTGCAAGCTTCACTGGCGTGACACAGCGAAAGGTTAAAAATACCATTAAATAATGATTCCAGAATTATCACAGCAGACAAAACACATCATTTTGGCATGGCAAAACCGTAATTCATGGCAAAATTGCTCCGGTGAGCAGGAGGTGAGTGCCCTTTGGTTCAGGTTGTTTCTTCTATTCCCAAAGGTTTCTCTGCTGTCCCCTCTTGTGGCTTTGTCCCTCTTGGTCAGAGCCAAGCTGAGACCTTGGATTAAAGCCAAGCTGCCCAATTTCATGGCACTGCCCCTGGCATCCAGCTGCCCTGTGCCTGTTTTCCAGGCAGGGATCCATCAGGAGGTTGGATTCCGTGGGATTGTGTCGCTGGCGGCCGCCGCGGCTCCAGCGCCTCCGATATCCGCGCCTTCGCCTCCCGCTGTTCGCTGCCGTCCCAGCCAAGAGCTCACACAACGAAAATCCATCAGAGTGACTTCTCCAGCAGCCATTCCAGCTGCCAGCTTTGCCAGCAGTGCTCCAACTTGTGCTTTGATGTTTCTCCCATCTTCTCTCTCATATATATATATATGTATGTGTGTGTGCATATATATATATAAAATATATATGTTTGGGTTTTTGTTTTCAGGATCTATCAAAACTCCCTTTAGAGCCAGAGGAACTTCTCCTATAAACTCCAAACCAAATTTAAAAAAGTCTTAAAGTAGCAATTGGACTGAATCTACAACAACTGGTAGTTCATCAGTTGTATGTAAATTGGCCTCTCCATATTTTTTTTATGCAAAGAAATTGCTCTGTCTAGAACTTTGCTGTGGCTCTGAAAATCTGCACGACAGATCTACAAGTGTGGGCTTTTAAAACTTTGTTTCTCATGAAAAAGAAGATGAAGGTGGCATTAGTAACACAATTAGCACTCAACCTGTTTCAAGCTGCTAATGCTCATCTTAAGTTCTTTTTGTCCTCACCTCACCTGCAGCTTCTTAAATAAAATACAGACAATTTCCACAACTCAGACACTGAAATGTGAGCTCTGCATTCAGCAGGATTGGAGATAATTAAAAGCAACGAGAGACAACTCAACCCTCAGCACTTTCAAGTACAGGATCAGTTTGGGAAGGGAAGCTTTTCCAGCTCGTGGTTTGTTGCTGATTTTAAAACACTGAACCATCGAACTGCAATTTCACTCCAACAACAGGATAACGAGTGGGGGGGTGGGACAGGGAGCTCTGAGATGGAACTCAAAGCAGCAGTGCCTTTGGAGATTGGGATAAAATGGAATTGAGTCCATGGCTGTGCCATGGTTCACAAAACAAAATCATGGGCAGCCTTTTTGTTGCAATAAAAAAGAGAAGAAAGAGCCTTTTTTCCTCCCAATTAAATTATTGCCAGAAAATATTTCCTCGCTGACAAAGTGTGTCCTTCTAAAGACAGGAAAAGCTGAAAAGCTCTGTGCCAGTAACAAATGAGAATCTATACGGAATTTCTGATACATAACAAATTCTCTTAACCTGCAGGAAGAAGGATTTCTAATAGACAATCAGCATATTCATAAAGAAGGAGCTGGTGTACTTTTAGGATAACCTTAAATGCCAACAAATCTCAGAGCAGGAATGCTGTGTGTTAAAATAAAATGTCTCTTCTGGGGAACTGATATTAATTGGGGGTGTTTTTTCTTCCTTTTAGTTACGGGGTGGACTTTGGAAATGCAGAGATTGAATACTTGCCTAAACCTTGTAGCCCCACAGTAATTCTTGAGGAAGTTTATACTGCCCTGATCTAGAGGGCTTTAAATGAATGCCTTCATTACAGGACTGGTTAATAGGATGGACATCAGCAACAACAAAGTCAGCACCACGAGGGTACAAACCATTAATACGAAAAACAGGGATCAATCCATCCATGTGATACATTTGTCCCGTGCCCATAAAAATGGAAATGTGGGACTGAATTAAAGATGAGGTCGGGAGAGTCAGAGAGTCCTGACAGATTCTGGAGCATTAACTCTTGCTATAAATGCAGCTGTCATGCCTGACAGCCATTTAACCAGGCAGAAATTCCCAAATAAATTGGTGCCCGTGCTGGGAGCTGCTCCCCCTCTCCCACAGCCGAGGGCTGACCTTCGCCGAGCACCACAAATTACCGGGAATATTCAACAGTCACTTTTATGATGCTGTTACTGACACACCATCCCCAATAAAGATTTATGTCCCACACACCAGAAGCTGAATAAAGTTTACCTGGAAAAAGCTGAAGTGCCTCAAGGAGCGCAGCTCTGGAGCGATCAATAACATCCCACCTCCCGATGATCCACACGAGACACTCATTAAAAGTATAATATAGATGATAATTATAAAACAGGAATTTCTTTTGTACTCCTGTACTCATTTTAATTAGAGGCCATAACCCACTTCCTGCTGTATTCATGCCTTGTGTTTTTCTGTCACCAGTATTAATTATTTCATTAGAGAAACAGCAGCCCAAGCTTTGAAGGCAGTGAGGTAGAGATCCAAAGGTGGACCGTGGGGCAGGATGCACAAATCATCAAAAGCTGAATAAACTAAACTGTAAAAACTGTGGCATCCAGCATGCACACCTTGTTAGACCTGAAAGGGTATTTTAAAATTGCTCCATGATTGAAAAAATGCTGCCTAATTAATCAGGAACACACCAAGCTAAGGCTGTGAGTAAAGGCAGAGTAATTGTGGTTGCTGTCAGGAAAACAGTGCATTGTTTTCTGGAGTTTACTCAGTCGTTAGGGATCAGCCCAAGCAATATCCCTTCATCCACAATATGGAAAAGGTGACACAGAACAAGAGAAATGAAGGGAGAAAACTATGGAAGCAGGAGGGATGTGGGGTTTACCTTTGTTAGCTGGGATGGGAATGAGCCCTCAGGCTGAAGAATCAGAGAGGGGAGAAATGAGGAGGCTCTTTGGACTCCAGGCAGGGGCAGACACAGGAACCAGCAATCCTGGCCCTAAATCACAGGTTTTATCCTCACATTTCCTCTCAGGTTCACAGAGAACCCCACAAGGATTTTCTTCCCACAGCCCTGCTGTCTGTGCCCTGAAACACTTGCACCAATACCCTGCTTTGTAACTTGATTAATATTGTTTCTAGAGTGTGTTATCCTTACACAGGACACTTGGAGGAAGGAAATTTTCCAGTTTGGATTGGGATTTTTTTTTTTCCAAGTGTTTGTAGGTTCAACTGAGCAAAGTCACTTGGGACACATTCAACACTACTCAGTAGAGAAATATGTAGGAACAAGTCCTTTAACTGTGACTACACAAACCCTACACTTCATCCCTAATTATCTGGCCTGCAGATGACCCAAACATGAAACTTCACAGCATTTGTGCACAGAAAGTTCATTGAAAAGTCGTTTTTCTGTCTTTTTCTGTCATTTATAAGCAGCCTGCAGCACTGGGAGCCACAGTGTGGGCAGTGTTTCACAGATCAGCCACCTAGTTGATTTAATGCACTCAAAAGTGCAAACAAACAAGCAGAATCCTGGTTTTGCAGATTTAAGTCTTTGAGTAATGCCTGTGGCTTGCTGAAAATCCTTTTTTATTGAAAATTGAATATGTCAGCTCAGCCACCGCTTTAATTTGTTTTAAAAGATTTATTAGGGTTTGATGGTTTTCCTCTTGCTTGATTTTCATGTGTTTTCCTGATGAAATTAAAACCATTGGAGCTTCCACTAGAGAAGAACTTCATCAATGTGTCAGGAGGAGCACGATTTTAATAAAACACTTTGCCAAAGTTTCCTAAGGAAACATTTTTTAAACTTTTGAGGAGGCACAAGGAACTCGTGGGGCCGGGGAAAAGGAAAGCAGAGCGCTAACAAGGCGCGGAGCTGAGCTTTAATATTCTGTATTTACGGGAGAGCTGTTCTGAGTTCTGCTTCTCTTTAGCAGCACAGACACAGCTCTCTCCTGCTCCTTATGCACATCCAGGCGCTCGTGTAAAATCTCAGCATTAACAACTTCTCCTGACAGCGTTCAGGGCGGTGTTTTAGTACTCGCTGTAAGGCTGAAATATTCAGGCACCTGGAATAAACCTGTAATTCATCATTCATGATGGTGTTCCCAGGCAGAAGGTGAATTCAAGGCAGCCTCCAGCTGTGTCTTGCTCAGGAGACTTTTCCAGCTGGAGGGCCTGGATGCCACCAAGCTGGGGATGGGTGGAGCTGAGTGAGTGGCAGAGGGTGACCTTGGGCTACCAGCGTTGCTTTTTGTGTAAGATTCTCCACTCCAGCTTGTTTAGGAGGAATTTTAAGGTGTCCCCTATCTTTTAACCTGTCCTTTATCTTTCAGCTGCCTCCACCATCATCATTTCACCCCTGAGACACAACACAGATCTTTCAGTGCAGCTCTCAACACTCAGCACCTTGGAGAATTAACAGAGTACCCTGGAAAATCACAGGGAAATATTGGGAAGGAATCGTTCCCTGGGAGGGTGGGCAGGCCCTGGCACAGGGTGCCCAGAGAAGCTGTGGCTGCCCCTGGATCCCTGGCAGTGTCCAAGGCCAGGCTGGACACTGGGGCTTGGAGCAGCCTGGGACAGTGGAAGGTGTCCCTGCCCATGTCAGGGGGTGGAATGGGATGAGCCTTAAGCTCCCTTCCAACCTTCAAGATCATCAAGTCCAACCGTTCTTCAAAATATAATTTTCAAAAATCCAAATGGAGAACAGCTAAAAATACCTATAAATTAAAGGTATTGTAATAACACCAGAAATCAAAGCTTGAAACCTTCTTTCACGAAGCTTGAAATAAAACACACCCTATTTATATATGTTTCAAAGTGTTCTCCTTCCCTTTGGTGCTCAGCTGTAATAAAGTGTAACTCCATGTGCTCTCCAGGTATCACAGGAAATACAATCTGTACCTGCACAGGAATTCCACTTTGATTTAGAAAATTGCCTGCCTCTCACAAATTACACTCTGCCGGCAGAAACGTTTAAAAAATAAATTTCAAATATCCTCCCAGCCAGTTAATACTATTTAAAATGAACATTTGGGATAAGCTGTGGGACAGACACAGGAAAACACTGCAAGGGAGCGCCATCCAACACGGAAATGAGGCACCATTACCAAAATGCAAATGCTGTCAGGTCTGCATTCCCCAGCTTCCCTGGGAAGATCCAGCCTAAATTAATATTCAGGAAGGGGGGAAAAGGAACTGAGTGCTAAGAAATATAAAGTGATGGATACAGGGGAGGAAAGTCTGAGCTACCCAGGCCCCTTAGGAGTTTCAACGTGAATTGTAGCAAAGCAGGAAAATGATGGGATCATTTCCAGCAGCTGAGAGTAGACCTCTTTGCTGGAAAAGCAACTGAAACTTTAGGGTATTTAAATAGGATGAAAAATAATCCAGAAAAGTTCATAATGTCATTAAATAAATCCCTGATTCCCTCCTGAAACCCCGTGCTCAGGAGTATCCTGTCGGAATGATGGCCTTTGGAAAGAGGCAATAAAATCATTATTGACATGAAAACTTTTTAAAGCAGCATTGTTTGCCTTGGAGACAAGGGAAATAAGAAATAAATAAAATATCCAGAGTTACTAACAACAGGGAGATGGTGGAACCCTGTGCTCCAGTCTCCTGATGGAAAAATTCAGGAGCAGCATGAGGAATTGTAAGGGTACAAAGCAGGAACGAGGATTTCTTCCATACAAGACTGAATTAGGCACCTGAAATCCTCCCCACAAGGATATCACCGAGGCTGAGCACTCTGCCAGATGTTAAAAAACCTGTATTCCTTTACAGATCACGAGGGCAGCCAAGGTTTCAATATTAATTAAAAAAAAACATTCAGATATTAGAACTAATTTCTAACCAGTTAGAACCAGATATTTTCTAGAGCACAAGTTATGGCATCTCGTTGAATACCTGAAGTGGTTTGAATGGGATTTAGTGCAGGGAGAGGACACGGTCTGGGACCAAGCACTGCACAGGCTGAAGCTCAAATCAATGCTCTCTGCCACCACCTCCCTTTCAACAGCTCTTCAGCTGGGTTTGGTGGTTTGGAAGCTTCTGGATCTATTTCAGATCCCAGGTTTAGTGCTGCTCCTTTCTGAAGCAGCCTGTGGGCACCAGAAATTCATTTCCACTCATCTGAGGCCGCGCCAGGGTGAGTTGTGGTGAGAATTCACAGCGCTGGGGGCTACAGGAGCTGTAGGAGAGGAAATTCAGACCAAGATTCACATGGACCAGAACTGGGAACCCAACTCTCCGAATTTAAACTCCCCAGATTTAAACCAGGGCTTCTGGAAAGGAAGAAAGAGCAGGTTCAGAAGGCCCAAGGAGCAGAATGACCCAGAAGGACAGAGAGAAGCCACCAGCATGAGGGCTGAGGTAGAGAAGGGAAGAAGGGCAGTCATTGGGACAACAGAGGTTTAAAAGACCTTTACACCCTTTGGGTTATCCTGTGGGTTTTGGCCCTTTTCTCTTTCCAAAGGGGATTTCACTGATCCTAAATCAATCCCAAATGTTCATGGTAAAATCAAGTTATTAGGCTGGCTCTAAGCTCTGTCTAAAGTCTATGAGCAGCACTCTGCATCGCTGCAGCCACCAGCCTGGTCCTGGCACACTCTTGAGCTCTTCCCTTCGTCCCTTTCCAGTTCATCCATTCCAGTTTTAGTCCCATTCCAGTGCTGTGCATCCCCACACTCTTCCTGCTCCCTGTGCTACGACCACCTCCAGCCTCCACCTGGGAGCTCAGGGGTTGAGATCTCCCTCCAGAGAACAGAAAGGTGCTCATTTCTCAAATCTGCCAACTTTTAAAAAGTCTGAAAGTATTTAACATTTTAAAAAGCGTTCTTAGCTGCAAGTAAGATAAGGAAACACATGACTTTGATGTAAATACGGATCACTTTGTGATAAGGAAATGATGGAAAAGACTACAAAATTATTTTCTCTTTTCTTGGATCAATGTGCAATTGATTTATTTGGAGGCAAGGACTGAGCTTTCTCTTATTTCTTATTGATGTGGTGTTTGCAATATTTCAAATGAGCAGTCTAGACTTCCAATTGACATGAAAAAAAAGTGCATTTTTTAACCATCTCATGCGTGATACCGCATATTTTTACTTCCATTTCTGGCTGGAGATGAAAATTGGCAACTTGTCCTGTTCTGAGCTTGTCTGGTGGACGAAAAGCTGATTCTTCTTCTCCCAGCAAAGCCAAATCCAAATGTGCAGGCTGGGATTTGGCCAGATGACAATGAACTCCCAGCTTGTGTTTAACAGAGCCCTCAGATTGATTATTAAATGATTTCTGAAAGGCAAAGGGATGCTGTTGGGACTGACCTAAATAGGGAAGTGTCAGTGTTGATAAATTCTTCAGGCAAAAGTATAACAGGTGAAGGCTCACATTTCAGTAATGATGTGAATTCCCAGCCACGGTAAATAATTGGGAACTGCTTTTCCTGTTTGTGCCCTGCTTGGAGCAATTGCTGGAACAGCAGTTAAGGTGTGAACATATTTCATATTAATTTAGCTCACTGTCCCACACTCCTGCATCCTGCCAAAGCTGTGGTTTCTCTATTCCCTTGATCTTCAATCCTAAAGATGCAACAGGCAGCTCTGACATCGATCAAAGTTTCTGGACTCTCATCTAAGGCAGCCAAAATCCAATCAGCAAAGCCCAGCCAGGATCTGGGAGACGGAGACACTCTCGAGTTTTGAAGTGAAATAACTTACGGAAAGCTTGGTGTTATTGCACACATTCTGAATTTTCTAGAATTTTCCCTTGTCCTGCCCACTGGATCAGCACCCTGTGATGGTGATAACTCAGAATATAAAAGGGTGTCATTTAAAAAGGGTAGAAAGAAAACAGTTTATGCTTTTCTTTTCCTATGAAGGAATACTTTTCCCATGAAGTGCTTTTCCCTTTTTCTGGACACAAAGCTGCATATTCACCCCTGCCTGTAAAATACAGAGAGAGCATTTACAAGAGCTTGTAGTGCCAGGACAAGAGGGATTGGCTTCAAACACACAGAGCGTGGAGATGGATGGGATTTTGGGAAGAAATTCCTCCCTATGAGAGTGATGGGGCCCTGGAATGGATTCCCAGAGAAGCTGTGGCTGCCCCCGGATCCCTGGCAGTGTCCAAGGCCAGGCTGGACATTGGGGCTTGGAGCAGCCTGGGACAGTGGAAGGTGTCCCTGCCATGGCAGGGGGATGAACAAGATGATCCTTAATGTCCCTTCCAAACCATCCTGGGATTCTGTGATTCCCATTTGTGGAACCTCTGAGCCAGCAGCAGTTTGTTCCTAATGCTCTCAACCTGCCTAATTCTCTCTCATTCAGCAACGTATTCCCAGAGCTTTCTAAGAAAGAATAAACTTCAGTGACAATAAATCCTACCCCAGTGTTCCAAAGGGGGGGATTTAATGTTCATCATTATTAATACGATCTCCCCATTATCCTAGATTAAGTCTTATTCCAGCTAATCTAAACGAGGGCTAAATAAAGCAGCTTGAGTTGGCTGGGGGCTGCTGCAGCCTCACCTCCGCAGGTCTCTGTCCCACCTTTCCCGTCTCTCCAGGGGAAATTTCCCATTAAAGCAGTGACTAACCCCCGGGCAGCCTCCCTCCTCCTCCATCCCATGGACAGTGACACTAAGAGGACTAAAGGTTATTCCAGAGGAGCACAGTTTCTCATTCTCCTGTAAGAAGCCCCTCCCAGGGCTCTCTGACCACTCAGAAGTCATTATTGGAATAAACAACTTCCATAAGAGCTCCCGAGCCTCCCTTGCAGAGCCCTGTCCTTATTTGAAGTTGCCGAGTGCTGATTTGCATCTCGTGTAATTACACCCCAACTTAGGAGCTCCATAAAATCCCCTCAGCGCCTTTCTGCTTTAAACACCGTTGATGTTGTGACTGCACCAGGAATCCGAGAGCTGGGATTTATAATCTTGGTTTGGAGCCGGAATCTCAGAGCTAGAATGTAAAATATCCTGGGTTAGACCTCCCCTCTACTGCTCTCCATAAATGTATTTACTGTGATATTTTTAAAAGATCATCCATCTCTCTGTAGCAGAATTTCCATGATATTTTTTCCTGGATATACACTTTTTTTCTGCCAGTCTTTCTCAGACACACTGATAATTCTTACCTTTACGATGTTGCTTTTACATGAGCATTAATTGGATTATAGCACTCTAATAAAAAACATTATTATCTGCACAGTTCCTCACGTTATTCTGATAAATTAAGCTCTAGCTCATTAGTACCATAATTTCTAAAAATCAATATTTGGATTGTTTACAGACAAGGAGCTCAGAATTGACTCGGTTCTCTCAATAAATAATGTATCACCAAATATTTCTAATAAACTGCGCTCCCAGCTCTCCTGAAGCACATTATCCATGCTGCCACCTAAATATATGCAAAGTATTAATCCAAATATCCAGGCACACACATCTCAGCCTCTTCAGAAATGAGCTGGACCCTTCTGCTGGCATCTGTAAAGCTTGGAAGGAGAGCTCACAAAACATCTCTGTGAGTGTTAGCACTGGAATTCAAAACGTTTGGGGTTTATTTGACTTTCACTGAGCAGGGTGAGTTCAAAAAAGTCCTGGGTGACAAAGAACAGCCCCAAGTCAGCTTTGTGCTTGATGTAATCCAGATTTGGGGATTATCCACACCCGTCCTCTTGGTAAATTGTGTCCCCCAGAACACTTTCTTCACTTCTGAGCTCTCTCTGCACAAATTAGTGGGGGTCTGCACCAAAATCCTACAGATCCTACAGGCAGGCTCCCTTTTGTGCCCCCTTCCACATGTGAAGTGAAGCACAGGATTCCCAGAACATAATTTATGGGGTAGAGCCGTCTCTGAGATACACAAATGTGAAGAGGAAAGAGCAAACACAATTACATTTACCATTGGAAATATTACCAAAACTCGCAGCAGAAATCCTGCAAGAACTCCTACAATAGAAAACACCACGAGTCTGGATGTTCTGACCTTTCTGAGGGAACTGAACCGGGGCTGAGTCAAAAAGAGGCACCGGGATTGTTCAGCTGGAGAGGAGAAGCCTTGGGGTGACCCAGTTGTGGCCTTCAGTACCTGAAGGAGCTGCAGGAAAGATGGAGAGAGACAATCTACAAGGGCTGGAGGGACAGGACACAGGGAATGGCTTCAAACACACAGAGGGCAGGGCTGGATGGGATATTGGGAAGGAATTGCTCCCTGGGAGGGTGGGGAGGCCCTGAGGGTGCCCAGAGAAGCTGTGGCTGCCCCTGGATCCCTGGCAGTGCCCACGGCCAGGCTGGATTGGGATTGGAGCAGCCTGGGACAGTGGGAGGTGTCCCTGCCCATGTCAGGGGGTGGGATGGATGAGCTTTAAGGACCCCTCCAACCCAAACCATCCTGGGATTCAGAGGATGAAAAATGGAAAGTTGTCATATTCTTCAGACCTCAGCAAACACTGTCCTTTTTCTTTGGTGCACAAACCATAAATCCCTCACATTAAAAAAGCCCAGGATCAAACTGAAACAGAACTGAAAAGGAAGAAGGAATCCAACTCTTACATTTTAAAATGTTTCCATGAGATCACTAACGATGGTTCAGCCCCCATTTCTTGACATGGCACTTTTCCCCTCAGCCAGCAACAGGAACAGGAGCAAACTGCATTAGAAAAAAAGGAAATTTTTATTGTAGATTGACTAAACTGCACACGGACAAACCAAAATGAATTAGCAATTAAAAAAAAAATTGTTCCTTTGGTCAGAAGGCATGAGGAGCTGAAAAGAGTTGCTGGGGCACGGTGATGGGGACTGGGGGAGGTTTCACCAGAAAAACCATTTCCATCCCAGCTCTCACTCTGCCTGGGCTCTGGGCATGAGGATTAAAGCAGCATGGCAGTGCTCCAGATAAACTTTCTGGGAAAATTAAGGTCTTATTTTCATCAATATTTGATTTTTTTTTCTCTCATATTTTAACTTGGACTCAGTTCTGCTAATTTTGCTACACACACTTACAGCCCTTGATTTGGGCAGCGCGTGCCACATGTACAGATGCCAAAAACCAGGAGAAAATCCTTTGCAATCCTCAAATGACAAAAACCAGTGATGCAGGACAGCACTAAACACCAGCAGTTGGGTTTTGGCTCCAGCTTCTCTAACAAGATCCAAAATGCAAACAGGAATTTGGAACAAAACCCTGAAACTCAGACACCGCCCTCAAAAAGCACCAAGAGGCACAAAGATGACTTCGACAACCAACAAAGAATTCGTTCTTTTTTTATGATTCCCCCCAAAATTAAAGCTATTTTTTCAGCAGAGTGTCAGCTGTAAACATTAAATCCATGGCATGAGGGATGGTTTGCTGAGCGTCGGGATTGCTCAAGAACAGCACGAAATGACCCTCCCGGTGGTGGCAAAGTCGGTGTCAGCTTGAATTACAAGTTACATAAATCCGAGTTACACGAGTTCTAACCCCTAAGAGCTGCTCCAGCTCGTGCTCTGAGTTATTTGGCCAGGTTTCTCTTTCTGTTATCAAAGCAGACTGGTTCATTTGACGGGTTTTTTGCCCGCTCTGCCATTTTCTTGCTTTTTCCCTCTCTGTGTTTCCAGGAAGAAGCAGTGACCAAAAAACACCTCATCCTTCTTTTCCTCCCAGATCTAGCGGAAATCCTCCGTGAGTATTCCTTGTCTAGGGAAAGCAGGGTGAGGCCTCCATGGAGGTTGAAAGAAAATATCTAGAATAATACTGGGTGGGTTAATTGGGTCAAGTAACCAACCTAACCCTCCTTATGCAACCATTTCTTCTAAAATCCAATCCCATTTTCTGGGAAGAAAACCCCTCATTAAACTACTCCTTAAATCTGTGTTCCATATAACTACAAGAGGGCAGGAGTTTTAGCAGAGCATCTCCACGTAAGTTGGTCTAAATACCTCTAATATTAGCACTTTACTCGGCAATTAACAGAATTTACACTGTGGAGCTTGTTTTCTTTCCAAAAATCAATTCCTCTGCTCCGATACGTTCCCAAGGAAAAAAAAAAAAAGAAAAGAAAAAAGATAAAATCTATTTCCAAAGACTTTTATAGAGTAAAATCATTTAGTAGCTGGATGGATTTAGCTGCCCTGCTGTGAGGTCAAACCTTGGAGGCAGAGAATGTACTGATGGCTTTACAGTTTCTCTCTTTAAGCACTCTTCTCCACTGCCCTTATTTCACCATGAAAAGAGCATTTAATTTAACTACTCCCAACCCCAGCCCCTAGGCATGCAGGTTTTCTTTAAAGGGAAAAATTATGTGCACAATTTATAAAGATATAACGTGCAAAATAGGAAAGTACAGAAAGGTGACGCATTTTAGAATCCATACACAGAGAAATAATAAAAAAAAGGGCAATCTGTTGAAAATCCCCCCGCATCATGGGTTTGTGACTCAGTCACAGTGCTTGGGTTTCTCCTCTGCAAAGCACAGCATCACATCCCTCCCACGCCTTCTGCTCCAAGCCTTGATCACTTCTCTCACCTTCCTTGGTGACTCCTGTGACCTCCCGTGCCCTTCCCGAGGTGCAGGGATGGAGACAGCACAGGCTGCTCCAGCTGTGGGCACAGCCAGGGTTTAGAGAGTGACAAATGACGTCCTCTGCCTTGTTCTTGCTGACTTTTCCTGATTTAGTTTTGTGGAAAGGTCAACTTCTGTGTAAGACACCGAGGACGCCCCAGAACGTCACGGCAGGTTCCTGTTTTCTACGTTACTTTGGCACAAGTTTTTACCTCAATACATCAGAGCAGGCGAGGAGTGAGAAATAACCTGCTCATCCCTGCAGGCTTGATAAAGCTCCTTCCGTGGGGGCTGGAATGACATTCAGCTCCCAAAGCATCCCCGTCCCCAACTGATGCCTTATCAGGCCTCCTAGACACAGAGACCAGACAGAGTAAAGGAACAAAAGTAGGGATTTATTTGAAGGGCCTTCAAGGTACACCCTGGGGAGCCAGAGGCCACTGCCAAGATGGACCCCAAGATGGACGACAGGTCACGAGTTCTTCACACTTTATAGGTTTGGTTCATTTGCATATCAGGGTCAATTCTCCAATTAAAGCCCCAGTTTAATGATGTAATTCCCCTTAGCTACCCCCCCTTCAGAGACTCCTTGGTTTACACCCCTTGGGCTCAGGATGGTCCAGGTGTCCTTGCAGAGCAGTCCGGAGAGGCTTTGTTGTGTCTAACAGGCACGAGAGAGCAGAAAGTAACAGGCTACAAGAAGCTTCAAAGTTGCACACTAAGTACAGAATTTAAAAAATATAAAAGTTAAAACCTAAGGCATCACAACCAGGAAACCAAACAAGGTGCAAACCCCTCAGTTACAGCCAGTTTAAAAGAGGGGCTCCTAATTAATGAGTACATCACATTTTGCTCTAGTGCACGGCTGCATTTGCTTCTACGAAAAATATTATTATTTTCCACGATTATTATTGTTATATTCCAGAGTGTGATCACTTTGTCACCTCTAATAAACAACTACAACCTGAAAGCCCCGAGTTTAACAGGCTGACAAGGACTGGCTGTATCTGCATCGGGGAGATAACACACCTTGACTCCAGCAGAGCAAGGGTGAGTGCCCAGCACTCTATGGCACATTTGTGAGGGGGAAATAGAGCATGCAACTAATCCTCCAGAGTGCTGGTATTTTATTTGAGGAGATTTACTCCATGCTCTGTTTCACCCATCCAAAAACAGTTATTTTAATTCAAGACATTTGTGCCCAATGTTTTTCCCCCCCCCCCCCATTAATATTTAGTGCTTTTAATTTGGAAAAAAATATTTTTCTGTTTGTCCTATGCCAGATTGGGATGGCTGAAATACAAGATTTTTGTGTACAACGTGCAACCATCAATGAGTTTTTGGGGTTAAATTTAAACGATGCAGAGCATCCTCAGATTCCTCTGAAGGCAGAGTCAGAGGGTTCACAACAGCCCAGAAAGAAATCTGTCTCGTTGTTGCTAACAAGCTGCATTTTATTGTTTAGGAGCAACAAAATGAGAGCTCAGCATTCTGAGTCTCCACTGATGTAATATTAACATCATGTCCAGTCTGGGCCTGAGGCAAAATCCACTAAAATCAGGAGGAGAAATTCCATCGACTCCAATAGGTTTTATATTAGACTTTACCTCAGCAATTCCAGGCTGAGATCTGGGCCCCACTGAAGGATAATGGGAAAGGTCTCATTGACTTCAAGGAAAGTAGAATTGTTCCTACTGCAGTTAACAGGCAAAAAAATGCTCAGGTTTCCTTCTTCTTGTGTGAGGAGGAATTCTGGGAATGACACCTCGGATCCATTATTTACCTTCTGTGATGTTTTATATTCAAGACACAGGCCACAGGAAAACAAGAAAACCAGGAGAATTCCTGAGTGCATCTTAAAAACATCAGTTGTATTTTCAAAAAAAACCAATCCTATTCCCTAATCTTCCTCCTCCATGTTTTTGAGGATAAGAAAACAGCGTTACCTTTAAGTTGGCTTTGATTTGGGGTGGGGTTTTCCTGCTTTTCTTTCAGCAGTGCCATTAAACAGCCGCCTGCACCCAGGAGATCACAGCTAACAATGTGCAACTCCTGCCACAAAGGCTTTATTTGCTCCTCAGCTCGATTTGTTGAACAACATCAGAGCTTTTCCTTGTTAGGACTTTTTTGGGATGTGCTGCAAGGAGCCAGATGTCGAAAAATCCAACCTGAGAATTAACTCCAGTCGCTGTCAGAGATAAAATATGTTATTATGCTGGTGCTGCATGTGTCTGTGACTGATTTAAATGATGCCTTCCACAGACTACTTAAACCATATTTAAATCTCTATTTATAGTGTGTAATCAGCTGTCTGGCACAATCCTTCCTGTGGAGACATTCCCATCTTTTCTGGTGCCTCTATGGCTATTCCTGGAATATCACCACCATCCAAAATACACTCCACGAGTAAAGCTACAGCCAAAGGAAATTTAATTTCTGTTCAGTACACACTGCAGGAGTGTTTAGGCAAAATGCTCTTCAGAGACCATTTCCCACTGTACCACGTAGTCTAAAACACAGCGTGTGTCATCTGACACTTGAGAAAGCAAACACAGCCAGGCAGGATAAAGCCAAAACTTCCCAAAATGAGTCCCTTTAGCCAACAGCTTTCTCAAGAGATGGACTAGGACAAGGGGGAAGGGCTTCAAACTCACAGAGGGCAGGCTGGGATTAGTTGTTGGGAAGGAATTGTTCCCTGGGAGGGTGGGCAGGCCCTGGCACAGGGTGCCCAGAGCAGCTGTGGCTGCCCCTGGATCCCTGGCAGTGTCCAAGGCCAGGCTGGACATTGGGGCTGGGAGCAGCCTGGGACAGTGGAAGGTGTCCCTGCCCATGGCAGGGGTGGCACTGGCTGAGCTTTAATTTCCCTTCCAACCCAAACCACTCCATAATTCTATGACCAAATGTATTTGGTCTGTGTGAGCTAATGAGATTTTTACTTCAGCCTGCCCCGACACCTTTTAGCTGTTCCTACTCACCCAATACCTTCATTCCACACAAAAGGTGGCTGCAATAGTCCTGGAAAGACCTAGAAACTTCCTAAAAGCTTCAGAGCAGGAAGAGCACGAACCTCCTGCTTTTGGCTTGCTCTCACCTCCAGCAGCAGAAGCTCCTCTGCCTTCCTGCCCCAGGAATTTGCCAGGTTTATGGCTACAGCTTGTCCAAGAACAGGACATTTCCAATAATGAGAGCAGCCTGAATGACACTGATTTTCTGCCTCAGATTTTACCACCCAAATAAAAAAAAAAAAAAAAAGGTGAGGAACATCTTTGGAGACACTCTCCCAATAACCCCAAGTGCAAGACTTGGACTTGCTCAAATACCAAACTAAAACACACTAAACTAAAAAGCAGCAGCTCCTACTAAAAATTCATAACATCACCACCAAGGACATTTTTCTCCCTCATCCTGGCTACAAATTCCTGTTCTGTCCTTCTATTGCACTTCACAACATTTTAAATGGCAAACTACAGCCTTTAAAAAGCTAAAAAGCAAACCCCAACTTCCTTTCTAATTTGAATCCTGTTGTCACAGAGCAGGAGCAGATGTGCAAATGTTTGTTTACTCGGTTCTTGATAGTAGGCATTTGCCAGCAGATGCATGAAATTAATTTCTGCCCTAGTATTAAAAATCATTTCCTCGATTTAAATGTCTCCTTGATAAAGAAACAGCATCATGGAGTGGTTCAGTTGATGAAGCAGCACAAATAGAAACAATGCTTCCTATTTTAGGAGTGCTATTTCTATTTGCTTAGATTGCACAGGGTGTCTTGCAGGAAAACAAATAATTGTTTTTCAAGCCTTCCATCCAAACATTTTCCTTTGGAATGTGCTTCCAAGAGCAGCGTAGGAGAATAGACATTTTTAATTGCAAGAAATAGAATTTTGGCGTCAGGCTGCGATTTCTGTAGGTTTCACACATTCAAAAGAAAAGATAGGATTCCATACCTTTGTTTTTCCCTCATTTTTCACTTTTGGGGAGCACTGGGAAGTTGCAAAAGAGCATTTTCTTACCAGAGTACTTTTATTTTGGGCTCAAGGACGTGTCCACAGGAAGCCTTTGTGGCTGACAGAGAGAAAGTGAGGGGAGCTTGTCCTGGAACCGACGCCCCTCTTGGGCTCTTGGTTGTTCTTTTGGAATTTCCATGTCTGCAATGGACTTCCAGAGAATTCCTGATGCTCACATGCCTATGCTCCATGGATTCCCATGTGGATGATCCTACAGCTTCTGCACTTCATAACAAAGCTCAATAAATAAATAAATAAGTGCTACCATGGTATTACATCCTATAAATCCATTATTTCGAGGCAGAACTGAAAACTGGGAAATAAAAAGTGGATTTAGTTTTCCCACATAACCAACTCATCCAGTCTCTAGACTGTCCCTGGGCACAGGCAGAGGTGTCACCTTTGTTCAGGTGGCCTCAGTGCAGCCACCAGCCCAGCAATTCCCGGGGAAGCTCTTCCCAGAGCAGGAGGGGAGCACCAGGCTAAACAGTTATTTCATGGCTTAAACATGGACTAGGATCAGCATCAAAAAATCTCCTGGAATTTCTAAAATAAGAGCTCAAATTTGGTTCATTTCATTGTTACAAGCCTGTAGTAACTTTATTATTATAATATAAAATATATAAATAAAATGCTTTGTTTTCTGCAACAATCCTTTAACCCTCAGCAAAGTGTTATTTCATAAGTGGCTCAAAAAAGTAGGAATTGCAGGACTGGCACAAAGAGGATAATTGGAAAATGATGTCTGAGCTGCACTTTAAATTGGTTACTCTGAATTTTTGCAAAGCCCCCACAGCTCTGTTTGGGAATGTGCCTCCCATTCCAGCTGCATTTCACTCCACACAAAACTTGGAGCTAATTTATTTGCTTAATTTCAAGTGACAAAGGAGCAGTAACCCATCAGTCAAAGGAATGTTCCATCAGCCCCATGTGGGGACGCGTCACCTGTAAATCCATAGATTATCCCGGAACCGGCACCGCGTTAAAGGCGTTGATGGATGGCAGCGTCACCCAGGCACTGAAACCACTGAGTATGAACATTGTAAAATGGGAGAGGTTTGATACAGACTCAGCCTGCTTTTCACGGTCTCTGGGCTTCGCCATGCCCAAACCAACCCAAAAAATCCAAAACACCAACCAAAGAACCCAAAAACCAACAAGCAAACCAAACCATACACAAGAAAACCAAAATGAAAGTATAACTTCTTGTGCGGCTTTTCCAAGCTGTGGCCACAAAATTACTCCAGTTGGAAAAGACTTCCAAAATCATCAAGTCCAACAATCAGGAGCCAAAGCCAAAATTCAAGAATGTCTCCATCTTCCAGATCCTGGCTGGGCTTTGCTGATTGGATTTTGGCTGCCTTAGATGGGAGTCCAGAAACTTTGATCGATGTCAGAGCTGCTGTTGCATCTTTAGGATTGAAGATCAAGGGAATAGAGAAACCACAGCCAGGTCCCCCACTAAACTGTGTCCCTAAACACCGCAGCCACACATTTTCTGAACACTTCCAGGAATGGTGGCTCCAACCTTCCCTGGGCAGCCTGTTCCAATGCTTGACAACCCTTTTGACAAAGGGATTTTTCCTAATCTCCAATCTAAACCTCCTCTGGTGCAACCTGAGGCCACTTCCCCTTTTTACCTGGGAGAAAAGTCTGACTCCCACCTGGCTACAACTTCTTTTCAGGGGGTTTTAGGGAGCAAATAATTCTTTATGAGATTCCACCTCAGTTCTACAAATACAACCAGAGCACCGCCACACAGAGCTCCTTTCAGGAAAAGACCCCATAGCACTTAATTAATGACTTAATTAATTTAAGCTCCACAACACGCCGCTCCACATTTGAAGACACTTTTAACCTGTGCCCCATTTCTGGTGTTAAAGGCTCAGCTCCTGGATCACCGGATGCCATCCCACAGTGACACCACAGAGTAATAAATAAATATTCCTCTAAAAATATCCGTGCTGCTCCATTCTGATCCTATCGCTCTTCCAGACAAATGACCTGGGAGGGTGGCAGCTCTGAAACCCAGAATATTTTGGCATGTCCTGCCCTACAATGTCTGGAATCAGGAGCCAAAGCTGATCCTTGCAACGACAGCTGCAGGAAAGGCTGACATGAGGTCTGCTGTAAACACATTAAAAATTACTTCACTTGCCTACATTTCATCTCAGGTGAATCTCTGCAGCACCTTATATTAAAATTCCGCTTTAAAATCCAGTGTTAATTAAGCAATTAAGGATGGCAAGGCTGATTTTATGGCATCGTTTACTCCTGGTTTGATTGTGCTGTGAGCTGAACTCCACCAGCCATGTTTTATGGCCTTGTGAAAAGCTGTCTTCCTTTTCTTATTGCTTTTATAACAGATTATAATGAATTCTTCTTGATGTATTTTAAATTATTTGCTTGATAACAAAGTGGGCTTATTATTTGCCACATTAGCATAAGGTGCTGTCAGCTGGAGTTTAGCAATAGTTTGAGACATATTTGCGCTGGTAGCAAATTAAAGCACTCCAGATGAAAAACAACAACCTAAAAAAATACAGCAGCAACATTCATTGCAAATTTAGAAAGAGAAACGATTTTGGAATGCAGAGAATTCAGCTTGGGAAAGGAGGATACGGATTGGTGGGCATTGCTGATGAGATCCATAGGGAACGGAGTCACTGGGTGAGGCAGGTGGGTCAAAATGATGGATTTGAGCCAGAAAATATCGTTTGGACAATGCTCCAGGCACGGGGTGGGATTGTTGGGGTGTTCTGGGCAGGGCCAGGAGCTGGACTGGATGATCCCTGTGGTCCCTTCCCCCTCAGGATACTCCGAGATTCTGTGAATTTCAGGAATGATGGGACCAAATCTGTGTGATATTTCTTATTATGAGCATTTTGTACTGAAGAACCAAACAGAAACACTCTTTAATAGAATCAAATGAGCTCCAAAGCACATGAAGACTCAGCTCCCAGTTAAATCCCAATCCCAGCTAAACTATGCAATGGACATTCCCCAAAATTAGTGACAAGGGAGAAGTGGGAAGAATATCAAGTAATATTCCTTTCACTAAAAACATGATTCACTTTACTGGTGTGCCTGTACATGGGCATAATAAATACATTAAACATGAATAATTTATCAGGATGTATTTGGAGTAATGTGCATGCCGGGGAATATTGGGAATATTTTAAAATTCCTGTGATCCAAATCCCATTTCTAAGGGTGTTACAAGCAGCATATTATTCAAAATAAATAAGAATTGTGATCTGGACAGATTTCAGCCTGAAGTTCACAGAGGGAAAAGTCTTCTCCCATTTACAAGATCAAGTACAAAGAGGTCTTCCCATTCTAAAAGAGTAAGATCCACACATTCTTTATATAGCACAAATCAATGCCTCATGACTAGATAATGGTCCAATAACTTTGTCTCCTGAAGGACTGCCGAGGATCAAATGGATACAATTAAGTGGAAAATATAAGTACTTACAGGAAGAGTTTGAAATGGATTCAATCATAAACCACCCCTAATGGCTGGTGAAATACTCCCTGCAAACCCACCCAGGTCACAGCAGTTTTCTTCTTGGAAATCTCCTGTAGGTGCTCTGTGAAAGCAGTAATTTAAATTTATGGGAAGATAAAATATCCCACAGTCACTGCAAGATTCAAAAGACAGAAAAATCAAACCAAACTGCTGCATGTCAGAGCAGGAACTCTCAACACCAGCCCAAAACCCCAGCTCAGAGGGGTTTCCTGCAAAAGTATCCAGAGAAACCTTTCCCCAAACCACCCTTCAGCAGTCCCAGTTGTCATCTCCATGTCCTTGCAAACACCAGCTTGGGGGAATGAGGAAAGGCCTAGTTCTTAAAATAATAATAATAATAATGATGATGATGATGATGATAATAACAATAATAATAATATAATAACAACAATAATAGAACAAGAATAAATGATGGAAAGGCCTAGTTCTTAAAATAATAATAATAACGATAGTGATGATGATGATGATGATGATGATAATAATAATAATAATAATGACAATAATAGAGCAAGAATGAATGATGGAAAGGCCTAGTTCTTAAAATAATAATAATAATGATAATGATGATGATGATAATAATAATAATAATAATAATAACAACAACAATAATAGAACAAGAATGAATGATGGAAAGGCCTGGTTCTTAAAATAATAATAATAATAATAATAATAATAATAATAATAATAACAACAACAATAGAAGAAAAATGAATGATGGAAAGGCCTGGTTCTCAAAAAAATAAAAAAAAAAATTAAAAACTACCAGCTATCTAAAGGAGAAGGAATTTTCCAGAAATAAATGAGGCACGAGCATTCTTCATTAGATAAAATATTATTGAACTTTTTCAAAGATGACTGGGTTTTTTTCCTCCAGTATTAATGAGGGGGAAAAAAAATTGATGAATTTCAGCAATTCTGCGCTTTGCATTTGTAACGTAAAATTGCTCAGGTATCAGATTGATCGGACTTCTCTGATCCAATCTGTCTTCATGTAACGCCAAAAAAAAAGCAGCAAATAAAGTTATTCCAGGAGCAACTTCAGCTCATGCAGCGTAAATTCCTCTTAAATATTTTGAGATCAGAGTTTGTTCAATTAGCAAAATATTTGGAGGGGACAAGGGAGATGCATTTGCTGCCATTGGTTTTCCTGTCAGCACGCACCACACCAGAAAAACGTGGCAGGAGAATGAAATGCTCTTGGTCACTTTTAGTTTTGTAGCTTCACTCTGACAAAACCTCTCCCCAGCTGTGGAACAGATGTGAACCACTCTGTGTCTACAAGGAAATCTCAGGTGTTATTTTCGTTAATCGTGACCTTCCTATGCAGTCTTTGCACATGAGCCACCTTCTTTCAAGGAACTGTCTCGAATCTCAAGCACAACCCCAATTTCCCCCATTCAGCTGACTGGGAAACCTCTCAATGAGGTCAGATGGGAAAGAAACACAGCCAGGAAAAAAGAAAAAAAAAAAAGACAGCTCACCACCACCATCTGTTTGCAATTGGATTAATAAACAAATCACTGAAGAACCCTCGTAAATTAAAAAAAAGTCTCAATTATTAGGCTGAGGGCATGTTTTTCAAATTAACCTTGCAAATTGAAGCAGTAATAAAACATTGAGATGCATGTAAAGCCTCTCTAGTTCCTCAGTGTATCAAGAGACGTGTTTAAATTGATTTTAGGATATACATCAGCTCCAGTAAGCATAAGCTGAATAATTCTTTCTTCTCCCAGCAATAGGTGTGAAACGTTCCATCAGAAAACCTGCAAAATGGCATTGAATTGCATCCCTAAGTGTGGCCCTGCCAGGAAAATAACCTCACTCAGGAAGATCTCTCAAGCATCATTTGAACTTCCCCTGGATCCCACCCAGCTGCACACTCAGAGAGAAGTGTCCTTTCAGGCTCTAAATATTTGGGGTGTTTAATGAAATGATTAGCAAACAACTGCAAGGAGAAACCACTCAATTCATGCCAGAGGGGTTTTTTTTTTTTCCTACACAATAGACTGAATGAAAGGACTAAATAAAACCTGGAAATTGAACCTCAGCAAATCTTCCAGCACACCTAAAAATTACTTCTTTCCAATATGAAGGCAGTATGAGCCTGGAGTTGCTAAGGCTCATGATTGGTTTCTTATACATTTTCTCATACGTTTCTGGTTTCCAGAAGCACTTTTACCTCAGCAATCACAGAACCATTTGTTCTTCCCATAAAGCAGTTGCTTACCTGTGCTCACCCGCTGGTTCAATTTTCCAGCTCGGAATCAGAGACGATGTTTTCCACTCCAGCCATTTGGAATTGCTGCCTCAACTCTGAGCACAGCCTGAAAGGTTGCAGAACAGATGTAAAAATGAAATTAAAAAACGTGCTGAACAAACACCTGGAGGTTTGATCCTGCTTTTTCACTGGCTGCAGGTATCCCGGACTTCCAGCTCTGCACACTTCCAGCCTGAACTTCTCATTCCACTGCAGTAAAATCCTTTTATGGGAGTGCTTTTGGGAAATCTAATCATTATTTAATAAGTAAATTACTGATTCTGGCTTCAAGTTTCCCGACTTTCTCTGCCCATCTATTTATCGATATAAACCATCACATATTTCAACAAGAGTTTGGTTGACGTGCAGACATTCATCCATTCCTTTCTCTTTTGTGGAATAAACTCATTTTCTTTGCAACAATTACTGGAAGGGAAAATCAATGCCTTACATTCGATTCTTGGTTTTCGAGTGCCTGAAATATCAGAACACTCTTCCAGTTATTTCTATTTTCTGATCCAGCAAGGAGAATACGACAGCTTAGTTTTTTTATAACTCATGTACGTTAGAAAAGAGATCAAATCTGCTCATCTGTGAATTTGTGGCACTCTGGCTCAAAAGGGAATTTGATGGGTTTGGGTGCTTTGAAGCCCACACAATTACACAGCTCCCTCTAACCAAAATCATAATTACTGTCTTCTACAGAATAATCCCCCCAAAAAAGTTAAATTATCATTTTCTTATTAATTTGGGATGACTTTTCCCCACAGAAAATGGCCCAGGTCTTAAAATTTAAAAGTGTAATTTCTGAAGCTAAAAAGATAAGAGGACTTTTTTGACGTGGTTCTGCAGGTTCAGCTCCTTTAGAATTCTGGCAAAGGTGGCAAGGCCTTAGGAATAAAAAGAAGAAAAAGATGATGAACAGAGAGAGAGAACCTGGCTTCTCCTCCCTGGTCGTCAGATTCTGCCACAAAATTAACATGTAGCATGTGTTGAAATGGATTGGTGAAGGCTGTAGGAGTCTGAGGCTAAAAAAAAGGATTATCACAGTTCAAATGATGGAAATTTGTTGTCAGAAATTCATTGATTAATCTGGAATCCTACTGCCTTGAATTCCTAAGTGTAGAATTTCAGATTTCGTCAATACTGCGTTAGATTTAACTCTTCTAACTTCATATCCTTGGAGGATGGTTCATTGCAGTCTTTCACACTCAAATGCATGGAAAAAATACGACTCTCATGACAAAGGCACTTTTCGTGTACAGAAGGGAGCTTTGCACCTCCAGAGTTACTCTGGGTATTTCAAGCACCTCGAGACCCTTTCCCGCCTGCAACCTTTGGCAAATTCTAATCTGATTTTCCTGCTGGCTTCCCAAACTGCTCCAGATCCAACTCTCCTGCAAGTTTTATTCCCTGTCCTTTCCTGGGGGATGCCACCAGCTGAAGCTCCAGCACTTGCTCCAGATGCACAAAACTTGGGAGGTTCCCGTTGTCTCCCATCATTTGGAGCTGGCCGAGAGCTCCCCTGCCTGTGAATAAAATTTGTGCCTTGCCCGCTTTAATGACTGTGCTTGCAGCACACTGGGATGTAAATTGAAGAAGCAGAGCTCAGCACCGAACTATTTCACTTGTTTTCAAGCTCCTTTTAGGGGATGAGCTGATTTCTTGGCAGAGTTTATCCTGAGGAATGATTTTTTTGGTCACAACATGGGTATTTTAATTGCAGTTTTTACTCTATCAACAGTAACAGCTTCACCCAGAGCCTCCTCTGAAAGGGAAGGAAACTGGATCTCACATAACATGAATGAAGTTTACATCAGGAAAATTTAAGGATTTACTGTCTGTGGCTCCTTATCCCCATCCTCCCTCTCTGGTTAATAGTCACAGAGCAACACAAAGGCAAGAGAAGAACAATATCTGAGCTTTGGTGGTTACAAGTGAGAACAACATAATTCAATCATAGAATACCCTGAAGGGACACACAAGGGTCATCCCAGCCCCTGTCCCTGCACAGACACCCCAACAACCCCACCCTGGGCATCCCTGGGAGCGGTGTCCAAATGCTCCTGGAGCTCTGGCAGCCTCGGGGCTGTGCCCAGGCTCCCCATGGAATGGGGGAGCACCCTCTGGGGGAAGAATCTTTTCCTGATATCCAGCCTAAACCTCTCCTGGAACAGCTCCAGCCATTCCCTGGGTCCTGTCACTGTTCACCAGAGAGAAATCAGAGTCTGTTCCTCCTCTTCCCCTCAGGAGGAAGCTGCAGACTGGGATGAGTCTCCCCTCAGTCTCCTCCTCTCCAGGCTGAACAATCCAAGTGCCCTCAGCCACTCCTCATCCTGCTTCCCCTCAAGGCCCTTCACCATCTTTGAAACCCTCCTTGAATGCTCCCTCAAGCCTTTTATATTTATTAACTTTATGCCAAGAATTTCCAGTGTCCAGAGTAACGAGCTGGACAGTGGTCCCTTGAAGATTTTCTACAGAACCAAACAAACCTTCTCCACAGCTTTGCGACCGTTTGTTGTGAGACTGTTGCGGAGGGAAAAAGGCCACAGGACTCTCAGGGCAGATGGATAAGGCACAAACTTTAAGAGTTATAGTTTTGACATTTTTACATCAGAAAAAACTTTTCAGAACAAAATATTGCAGCTCACTGGCCATGAAGAAACTGGTTTCATTTCTTCCTTAGTTTTATATACACAGCCCAACACTTGGATGCACGGTTCTAACCACCCCAGGATGACAAACTGGTCTTAAATCTGTCTCAAATCTCCAAATTATTTTTTGTTTGAAGTATTTGATCTGAAAGATACACAAAAGATGTTGGAAACACCATTCTCCAAACTAGATTTATATTTTTTTCAAAGAAAAGTCAAAGATATTTTAAGAAGTCACAACTGACTATATAAAGGTATCCCACCAATGGCTCCAAGGGGCTCTGGAGGAGCACACAGGTGTTTTTCTAGCTGGAATTTCAGTGTGGTTAAGAATCTGGAACAGATTTCTGAAGACTTTTTTCATGTCCCCAGAATAAGCCTGTGACATTCCCTTTATCTAAATCAGATCTCTCTTTGCTCTCTTTGATGCCAGCCCCACAGTTTGTTCCACTGCAGGTTATCTCCAGATACTGGGCCAGCTCCTTAATTCCCACTGAATCACACCAGAACTCAAGTAGGAATTAATAATTATTACAAAATACATGGCTCCCAGCCATGGGAATTGTGCAAGTCACTCTGGATTTGGGAAGACACGGACAAGTGCTCCAACCCAGGTGAAGCTCCCGGCTATCAGGGAAGAATAATGATAAAAAAGTACCTGCCAAGTACTTCCCAAGAGTCCAGTGGCAACACTAAACTTAAAAATAGGGTTGGGCAAAAGATTTTCCTCCCACTCCTAAGAGAAATCAGGGAGAGGGAGGGCTCACAGGACATTGTTTTCCTGCAAAGGTTTGTTTTCCACAAGAGGAGAGTGACATTTCATTGAAAAGGGGACTTCAGGGTTCAATTTCTATATAAAAAAAATAAAAATGTTCGTTTCCATGGAGAGTAAAACCCAGAGCATTGCCAACAACTCTACAGAGTCACACACATATTTGATATTTTGCTCAATGTACTGGTTTCATGAAATTCTTTTGTTTCACCTCTCTTAAAATGACCCAAGGTCTCGCATTTGACACCAGTGATAAACAACTTTTTCTTCTCCTGTGGGTAAAACACATTGGGTTTACATTGACTTTGAATGAGGCAAAAAAATACAGGATCTCTTTTAATTTACTGTGTGTTTTCATCACATTTCTTGTCTGCTTAGCCATAATACACCACTGGAAGGAAAATGCTTTATAAATTCCTTGGACACCGTTGTGTCTTTTAGGCAAAGGCTTTTCCTTTTCTTTCAAACCTCACCTGTGTCTTTTTTCGGTTGAAACAAATTCCATTTTGGAAAACCACAGTATGTAATTCTGCAATATTGCTGAGTTATACAAGAAGAGAATAAAGATTAGCAAGACTTAAGGAAATCCTGGCTAAGCTGTTCAAACTGAAACCCAACTTTTCCAGCCAGCAGCAAATTCAGGACTATCTGTAGGAGATAATTACAAAATTGCAGAGTTCTGCCTGAGCAAGGAGCATGTCAGGGGTTAAATATGATTTCATTAAAATCAACACTACTTTTGTGACTGCATAGAGGACACTGAGATTTTTAGCTACATTTTATCTACAATTCTTCCATCGTGGTGCTGTCCATGTCTGAAACCCAAGGAACGGTAACGGGGAGGAAGAGCAATGATAGGAGGTGTGATTTTGGCTTTATCAATCTCCATAATTCCTTTCCTTTGCAGTTTTATTTGCGTGCTCTTAACCTGTAGGGTATGGCAGGAAAGACAACCAAATAAATGAGGGCTAAAAGGAAAATATGGGATCATGGAAACGTAATAATCGGAAAAGCAGACACGATGCAGGACACCGCGGTACCAATGGAGATGGCAAAGGCTTAGGAAATACCATAATTAGGATCTTTTTGGCTCCAGCTTTACAAAAACTACAGCAGGCACGAGAACTTGTGCCATCCTCATAAAACCAGAAGTACCCAGTGTGCAATTCCCCGTGGCCTCCCATGGAAGCCACGAGCAAACGCCACTCAAAGCTCTCCTTACATCCCATCCAAGTGTCTTGATGCATAGCAGGGAGCTGTGCTAATAAGTCATAAAGGTTCTGTAATTCATTATGTTGTCATTATCGTTTGTAATCTTCCTGTAATTAGGTATCAGTGGGTTTCCTTGGAGAACATATGATTGAGGCTGAAATTGCTGCATATTCTCAGCAGCATATGCCTGCACCCAGAGTGCTGCTAGGTCGTGTTTCTCGAGTGTATATTTAATATATGGAGGGGTTTGGGGTGGTTTTTTTTGTGCAAGAGAGTCTGCCGGGGAGGGTGTGCTCATTACTGCGTGTGGGCTTAATGTCTGACAGGTCTGGGGTTATTAATAACCAGCTGGAGCCTTCCTTGCACAAACTGGCACACGGAGAGGAGTCCAGCTGCTGGTCAGACCCGGGCAGGAGGGAGCCCAGAGCAATGCTGGGGTAGGCACACCATTCTGTCGTGTCACATTTTAATTAAACTGACCTCTGGTGCAGCTTAATCCATGAATAAATCAGTTTTGTTGTTGCCTGTTAAAAATCATGGAATATCCCAAGTAGGAAGGGACACACAGGGATCATCCCAGCCCCTGGCCCTGCACAGGCACTCCAACAATCCCACTCTGTGCACCCCTGGAGCGGTGTCCAAACGCTTCTGGAGCTCTGGGACTGGGGGGCCTGTTCAGTGCCCACCACCCTCTGGGGGAAGAGCCTTTCCCTGAATTCCAAACCTTCCCTGACGATCAGGCAGAGGAACAAGCAGATGTTTCCATCGTGACAGAGCCCAGGTGGGCTCTGTACTGCCTTCCATGAGGGTATTTTTATTTATGTGTGCACAGACCACAGCGCTGGGTATCTTTCCATCCCCTCTCCTGTACACACACTGTCACCTCTCAACAAAATCAGCCATTACCCCTCTCTCCATGTTTTCCATAGCTGCTGCATAAGAGTGTCCTCTTGGCCAGCAGCCACCAACAGCTCCAATGGCCTCGCTGGAGCACACAGATATTTTTTTTAGCAGAAATTTGAGCAAAAATTGAAGCAAACTCCCTGTGACATAGATTGTTTTCACACTAATGGCAATGGTTTATCTGTCATCCTTAAAGCACTGACAAAAGCCCAGTTAAAAGTGCTCAGTGAGTATTCCCAGCTGAGGGTTTACAGGGAGAACTGTCTTTTCCCAAAGCCCAGGAGGATGCCAGCAGAACCATCTGACACCAAGCACGTCTCCTCAATGGAAGCAAACAGTGAATGATCCCTTCTCTCAGTTTTTTTGTTCCAGGGAAGCCGTTAGCTGGCAGAACTGAAATGGAGCATGAAAGAAATACATATTTTTCTCAGATTGCAGCAAGAATTGCTGAAGTCATTAACAGTCTAATTACCTGCGTATTTATATTTATTAAACCCATCTCTGGCATGACATTGACTCATTCTCCCACTTACACTCAGACCCTTTATCTCATCCATCTCCAAAGCAGAGTTTCCAAAAGTGTCACGTCCTTTCTGTCTTATCTTTCCTTTCAGACAGTCGTGATAAAGTTTTAAAAATAACTTGAAACGTCTTCTAAAATTCAAATGAAAGTAAGAGATACATCTCATTACCCAGGATTGCTATTGACAAAAATAACCCACTATCACAGGGCTCCTATCTCCCATCTCAGAGCCTGATCCTGAGCCACCAAAGCAAAAAAAGAAGTTGCATAAAATGGAAATATCAGACTCCTACTCATGAAGTGAGAGTTCCCAACAGTTATGATAACGGTCCCTTAAGAGATCCATTGTAGACAGAAATTCAAAAGACTCCAAATCTCTGAATTTTAAATCTATTTAACCATTTGCAACTCTACATTTTAAATATATTTAACTTAGTGGTGTCTTTTTGCCGCAGAAGTTGCTCAATTACAAATGCTGCCGTTAGAATCACAAACCCTGAAAGTCACCCGGGCCTGGGTGTTGAAAATCAATCAGCAAATTTTCCAGGATTTTGAAAGTTGGTTTGGTTTTCTTGTTGCACCAGAAAGCAGAAGCCTAAAGAGACCTTTGCAAAAAAAAAAAAATCCCCAAAAGCCGTCCCTCCAATCCTTCTGTTTATAAAAGTTGGATCTTGATATTTTGCTACTGCGAATCTTTCATGATAAAGAAAAAGAGAGCAGCATGAAGTTATGGCAGAGAATTTGGAGCATTTTTTTCTCGTGGGCACAGGGGCCAGGAGTAGATATTTGTAATAAAGGAGCGTGTTTGAAGAAATATGGATTAAATGAGATCTTTGGCTCGAAAGTGACATTCTCAGCTTCATTACCAGGACTCAGAAATATTTATTAACAGAAGTCTGAGCTCCCTTGAGTTTCCCATCACGAGACAAAACACCTGCTTTTTCTCCCTCCAAAATGATGTCTGTCCAGCTGTTTTCTTTCTACCTCCGAGGAAGCTGCTTTTGATGATGAGAGCTATGATTTGATAATTCATAGGGATTTTTCAATACTCCTGATATCCTTTAATTCCCGTAAGTGACATTTGACAAACTGTGCTGTGGCCAGGGTGAGTTTTTTGGAAGGTAAATGTTATAAAAACTAAAACTACTATTACAACATCCATAGTTGATCCATCTAATTGGTTATTTGGTGAAATTTCTTTTAGGTTTAGATCATCTTTTATAGTTTGGTATTTAAATAACATCAGGATCACCATTTTATATACAATTAGTGGCAAACAAGCAATGCACACACACAATGCCACGGCATGGTTTGGGCTGGAAAGGACCTTAAAGTTGATCTTTTCCAAATCCCTGCCATGGCAGGGACACTTTCCACTATCCCAGGTTGCTCCAAACCCCTGGAAGGGGCAGGAATAATCCTATTTCCAGGTGTTTTTCCTGCGGACACACAACACCGAGAGTTCCCAGCAGTTATGATAACAGTTTTCACAGTAATGGCAGGAGTTTATCTGCCATCCTTAAAACACTGACAGAAACCCAGTTAACAGTGCTCAGTGAGCATTCCCAGCTGAGTATTCCCAACTCCCTACAGAGTGCCTGAAATCAGGATTTAGCCCTCCCAGGCTCCAGGATTTTTCCCAGTGGGGCACATGGGAAAAGCCTCTGGAACACGTGAGGCTGCTCCGCTCTGTAACAGAGAGATCTCGGCGACGTTACATCAAGAAATCAATAGAGCTGATAAAACACACTAAAAGGGTAAACAGGTTCTTTTCTTTGTGTTCACTGCCGGTGTTGGCCCACGGGAGCGCTTCTGTCAGGAGTGAAATGCCAGCAGACAGGGCCAGGGGGCTGTGTGAGTTCACCGTGTGCTGCCACAGTGCTCTGGGCCGTGGAAAGATGAAAATTCCCTCTGTGTAAGTTAAAAACAACCCCAAACTTGTTCCAGCAGCTGTATTAAGCACTGCCCATCACCAGCCATAGAGGCCAACAACAACTCCTCCCCCAGGTACAGCTAAGAGGTGCCTCTTGGAAAGAAATTTGCTTCTGTCAGGCAGCCAAAGGATTCCCACTTAACCTCTGCATCCCAACATGGGTGGAATTACAGGGGCTCTTTCCAGAGGCCATGACTCCATCCAGAGGGGAGGGATGTGAGGGACAGAACGGACCAGCAGTGCTGGAAGCAAGACAAGGATGTGGCAGGTGAGTGACAAGCATTAGCAGGCAATATTTCCCTTTTTCCCACTAACATGGGATAAATCAGAAGGATGTTCTGGCATTTGGCGAATTCCACCTGGCAATGCTGCCCAAAAAGTGGCCTGAGGCCCTTCCCAGCTTCCAAGAGACTCCAGGATCAGGCCCTGCCTAATCTACAGGGTGAAAGGAGGGGAAAGCCCTTTTCTTAATTGGAACTAATTTTCATCTAAGCCAGGAAAAATAACCAATGTGAGAACACCTCTTTTAAATTCAGCATTTGCCAAAGCCAGCTCTCCTGATTCAGGGAGCACGCTGGTTTAATCTGAACTGCTGCTGATATAAGCCCAGGTCTAATGAGATAATGAGATAAACCACCCTGCACTGCTGTGGCTCTGAGGAATCCCATTAAAATTTGGGAATAGCACCATTATTAACCCATTTTCCCCCCTGTGAATACATTTTTTAAATTATTGAATAACGTGTATAATGAACCAAGGAGCATCCATGACTATTTGACAAAACACTTTCACCCAATTTTTTATCAGCCCCAGTTTTGCACTCTGTGGTGCAGGAGCAAAGAAATCCCTGGAGTTTTATGGAATTGCAGAAATTCCTCTGATGCATTTTCAAGGATTTTTTTACGACACAGGGAACAGACCTTTCATCCCACCACTCTTCTCAGTTGCTAATACCCACAAATCCCAAAAGAATACAAAGAGTCTCACAGGTTCATAACAAAGAGCAAACTATGGCAGAGGCACCTATGAGTAACTTACTACTCATCCCAAATTTTACTATCAGTTGCACTGGAAAATCATCTGGAAACCACTGGAAATCACTGCATTTCCTCTTTTTCTTATACATTTCATTGCCCTACTGCTTAGGGATTTTCACACCTGAAATAATTATAATAATAAAAGTAATAATAGTAATAATAATAGTAGTAATAAAAATAAATAGTAATAATAGTAATAATAATAATAGTAATAATAATAATAAAAGGCTACAGAGACACATCAACAAAATTCAACTGCGGCTAGAAATAAACTTAGCAGGGGATAAAAACAGGTCAGGATGGAGATCCCAGCATTCCTTCCAAGTCCTCAGCTTGAACTGGCCAATGGAGATTTCCATTATGGCAAATCACGTTAAAAGTGATACTCCCAAACTCTCCAGGAGGAAGAAGCTTGTGCTCCCTTTCATTTCCTTTCGGTGGAAAGGGTTATGAATGATTTTGGAAGACTGATTTTTCTCACTCCGTGTCTCAAAATAAGGGGTTTAAATAAATGTCTTTCTTTATTTTTTTTCCCCTAAAATGTAGCAACCAGGAGAAAATTGTCTAATTGGGACAGAACTGCTTTTCACTTGTGACTGTCTTGTGACATTTCTGAAAAGTTAATTTGAAGCCAGAAAGCCAATACATTGATAAATCCCTGGCATTATCCTGCTCTGCTGGGTTTGGTTTTTTGGGTTCTTATTTAGGAAAGCATTTTAAAAACTGTCAAAAGCCCTATTACTAACAGTGTGTCTAACCTTAACTGCCATGGCTTTAAAAATGCGTGAGACAAAGAAAAATGGAGAGGGAAAACAGGGATTTTTGGTTAGATCCAGGCCTTCACTTAAAATCATGGAATCTCAAAAGGGCTTGGGTTGGAAGGGACCTTAAAGCTCATCCAGTTCTACCCCCAGGGACACCTTCCACTGTCCCAGGCTGCTCCAAGCCCCAATGTCCAACCTGGCCTTGGACACTTCCAGGGATCCAGGGGCAGCCACAGCTTCTCTGGGAATTCCATCCCAGCCCCTCCCCACCCTCCCAGGGAACAATTCCTTCCCAATATCCCATCCATCCCTGCCCTCTGGCAGTGGGAAGCCATTCCCTGTGTGCTGTCACGCTCTGATATCCCATATTTCCCGTATTTGCACACACAACAGTGACATATCTGAACAAAACTTAGAGTGAAAACTGCTGATTAAATATAAACCATCCCCCTGATGTACAACAAATTCCATTCTCTTGGAGAAGTCTCATGAGGATAAAATGGGTTTAAAGCGTGCCCTAAATTTCACACTAAAAGGACAAAAATTTTCTCCTTCTTCCTACCCTCCCTAACTCTGAACTTGGAGACTTTTCCCTTCTCCCTGGAATACAAAAGCCAAGCATCCCTCCATGCACATTATTAGTGAGATGCATCAAAAAAGGAAGCATTACCATAATTAAAAATAAGCATCCGTCCCATTTGTGTTTATTAAGGCAAAATGCAATTATCAGAGGCAGGCTGTGCTGGAAGCCGCCTGTGCACAGAGACGAGCCCAGCATTGCAAAGAGCCCGGCTCCAAACCAGGCCTGCAGATTTATGTGCCCATTTGTAAACATTTTATTTAGATCGTTTTCAGCCGGCGCTTTCTAAGGCGCTTAAACGCAGTTTAATTAAATTCCATGGACTTACAAACAATTACCGCGCACTCGGTTTGGAATCTGCTCGGCAGCCAAATGTTCCGCGTGTCATTATCACCCTTGGGAATCACGAGGTGTAAATTAATGAGGAGTTCAGATTGAGGGGGATGACTTCTCTCAGAGAAAGGAAAGTGTTAAGCACACTGGTGCATTAGTTGGTACCAAGATGAAGGGAACAAATTTTGTTACCATTTGGGGAGATTTCCAACCCTTACAGCTGCCCAAACCAGCCTGAACTGGTTTCGTTGCTCTACATTTGGAGGGGTGCTCAATGTCCAGTCCTAAAGGACGGAAGTTGGACCATAGAAATCATGGAATCCCAGATTGGTTTGGGTTGGAAGAGACCTTAAAATCATCCAGTGCCACCCCTGCCACGGGCAGGGACACCTTCCACTGTCCCAGGCTGCTCCAAGCCCCAATGTCCAGCCTGGCCTTGGACACTGCCAGGGATCCAGGGGCAGCCACAGCTTCTCTGGGCACCCTGTGCCAGGGCCTGCCCACCCTCCCAGGGAACAATTCCTTCCCAATATCTCAGCTAAATCCCTCCTGTTTTACTTAAACACCATTCCCCCTTTCCCTATCTGCCCGTGTCAAAAGTCACTCTCCCTTTGCCCCTGCAGGAACAGCTCCCAAGCAGTGACATTCACTGGAGAAATAAAAGCTTTTCTGTGCCTATTTCCAGGTTTGAAGAGATTTCCCTCTGCCTCGCAGCCCTCTGCCTGCACGTCACCTCTCCAGGTTTTCAGGTGGATAACAAGGTCAGTTCTCGCAGGGCACAACATCTGCCCTCCAGGCCTCCTCAGAATAACAGCATTAAACCACCTTCGACTCCTGCCTCTCAAGCCTGACTCCTTTTGCCACTAAAATCTTAATTTTAAGCGCAATTCTTTGAATAATAAAACTTCCTGGACTGGCTTTATGCTGGTTTTCCAACAGGGGATTGATTTGAAGCTGCTCTGCAAATTGCATTCAAATATCTTAAAGCCTGGATGAGTTCTGAACTTGGATGTTCAGTAGTACAATGGAAGTCTAAGGAACAGAGAAGTGTTTCAGAAGGAGCTGCATGTTAAACCCAGACTTGAGAAGCCAGAGAGAAGCCCCAGAAGGAGCAAATTACTATGGAAGCAAAGGGTATAAACATTGGATCAATCTTTTCTTTTCCGAGAAGGCAGCAGAGATAGGGGGTGATGAGATAAGAAATTCTGTTATAAGGCTTGAGAGGGGAGAGAGCAGCAGAGGAGAAGATAAGGGTAAAGACTGAAGCAAAGGTGAACATGTAAAGAAAATTATTGTTTTAACCACACAGGAAATAAAAAAATAAAACTTAGCTTTAATCACCTCAGCATTGCAAACTAAATCCATGGAGTTTTTAAAAGAAAAATAGCTTAGAAAGGAACATTCAGCAGCCTTCTCTCTCTGTCTGAATGACTGTGCATGAATTCCCCCAGAAGCAGACCTCGTCATTCCCTGAAGCATCCCATCCCCAGAGCCAATCCTTCAGGACCACAACTCCCACTAATTTTTAGGGTCCTGAGCACATTGGTCAGTGCTTTGTGTTCCAGCAACACAACTCCAGCCGAGCTCTCCTGAGGTGTTCTCTGCTGGCAGCTCAGGTGTGTCCTGGATCTACAGCAATTTCTGGGGGGCTCTGCAGGTGCCACTTCCCTTTTGGGTCCCAGCTGCCCAGGGGGGTGTGGCACACACAGAACCTGCTGGGCAGGCAAATTTGGGGGCTTGGTTTATGTGCCCATAAAGATTTCCTGACTTTCATAATTTCAAGGTTTATATTGAACTGCCCTTCAAAACAGGCAAACATTTTTAACAGGTCAACATCCTTACCCGCTGAATAAATTGCAGTTGCCTAATTTCATTAATTTGATTATGAGAATTATAAGTTTATTAAACACTGAATTGCTATTAAGGCCTCCACAAGGAAACACCAATAATTTATTGACATTAGTTCCAGATCTTAGAGTAAATCAAGAGAGATTTTGCTGCATCCACCAGAGTGAATGGAAAATAAGAAATACAGATGTAAAAGTAGTACTGAGACAGCTCTTCAAGCTACAATTCAACTTGAGAAAGTTTGATGCCATCCGTTCCAACCTGGAATGCCATCAAGCCAATCAGGCACAGCAAAGGGAGAGCCAGGACAGGGTTAGTGGGTACTGGTAGAAAAATAGATTTGGGAGTTGTCAGCAGAAATGTAACACTGAAACCTGTGAGCATCAAAAATAGTACCCTAAAGAAGGAATAAATACAGGGCAGAAGGGAAAGCAAAGTGATACCCCTATGACTGAGAGCAATTTGGGACTCTCTGGAAACAAAAGGACAAATATCAGATTGTCAGAACGAGAACCTGAGGAAGGCCAACATATTACAGGCTTAATAAAAAAAAATAAGAATCAGGAAATGCATCAATCTCAGTGCCCACAGCAGTGAATGGACTAGAAAGAAACACAAGGTGCAATTCACAGATGTGGCAATATTGGAGTGGGAGCAGCCTGTAACCTACAGACAGTATTTGGGAAGAGTTGTCCTATATTTGAACAAAATAAAATTCATCTACAAATACGACACACACTTTGAGATTTTCTTCTTGTCATGGCTGTGGAGCTGTTGGCAAATTCCCCCAACAGCTCTGTGAGAGAGGCTCCTGTGCAGTTTAGGGCACGAAGGAAACTGAAATGATGTTTCATTATTCACTGAGAGAGAGATTGAAGAGCCACGGGACTCTGGGCTTGCTGTGACACTGCCAGACTCCCCAGCTGCACACAATAAATGGGGTTAAGTCTGGACTAAACCTCCTTCACCCATTGGGTTTTACAAGGAAAACCATCTCCTTTTCCCACAGCGCTGTTGGAGCAGGACTGGGGACCCTGGGCTGGGCTGGGCTGGCTGCCCCCAAAATTCTGCAGGTGATTGGAGCTGGCAGTGAATAATCAGGTTTTTCACTAAAGGAGGAATTAGGTTTTAGTACAGAGCCTGAGGATTTCTTCCTTATCAAAAGTAATTAAAATGATATCGTAAAAAAAAAAAAAAGAGTTTATAGCAAGCTGGAGATGTTTTAAAGCTGCAGAAACCGAAGGAAAAAAAAAAGCTAATGGAAGATAAATGTTTTGAATTAAAAATTGGTAACTGTTTTGAAGTTGTCTGCACTTCCAAAATCAATAATTTCCAAAAGAGTGAGATTGTGATAAACTCAGAGTGTCTCTTTTATTTATTGAGGGGCTGAAATAGAACCCAGAGCGTCTCCAGAGCTTGCTGCTTTCCTACTCCTGGGAATGGGTGCAGCAGGCTCTGGAGAGGGAACAGAAGCTGGAATTTTGTGTTGAGTGTGGACACAGCAGCCAGGGATGGGAAAGAACTGAAATATTAAGATTAGGTTACGTTATAACCAGGCTTTGATTGTGTTTCCTATTTTTACTTTATTTTTACTTTATTTTTACTTTATTTTTACTATGTTATCTGCCTCCTCAACTCTTCCAGCATCAAACTGGAGATGGTTTAAGCCGGGGATTTACTCAAGCTCAAGCTCTCCTGTCCTCTCCCCACTATAATCAGTTGTGTCCTCCTCTCTACAAAGTGAACCTTCTCATCACCCTAAGCCTCTCATGGGGAAAAATTTTAGTCCAGCTGGAGCATTTTGAAAATATTTTACTCAGAGAGGGCTCTTAATGACCAAGAGAGTTAATTAATGATTGTCAAAGTAGAAGAGTCTAGCAAGAGTATCCAAGGAGTTGATAGGGTCAGAAAACCAAACTGTGATGGAGCCTGAAGCACAGAGTGCTGATTTTGTAAATATCATTTTAATACCCTTGAATGTAGAAGACATCAAATGATCAAAGAATCAATGTTGATCAAAGAATGGACATTGATCAAATGACCCAATAAACAATTTATTGGTCAGTAAATATGAAAAAAAGCCCAAGAATTCCCCAGTAGATTGAACAAGGCATGGTGGAAATAGGAATTAACAAGTGACAGTGGGAAAGTAAAAGGAAAAACATGAAAAAAGAAAAGGAAACATGAAAAAGAAAAAAAATTCCTGTTCACAAAGAAAAGAATGATGGGAATTCCTCGTGATGAGGAATCTGTTAGAGGACACAAGCTGAGACACAAACAGCTAAAGGCCAGCTCTGCTCTCCTGCACTGCCCAGGCTGCTGCAGCGCCACAGCGTCCAGAAGCTTTCCATGTGTTTATTCCCACAGCACCCTTGGAAATGGGGTAATGGAATTTCTTTGGAAGGAAGAGGGAGCTGAGCAGTGTCGTGCTCAGGCCAAGCTCCCCAGAGGAGCTCGTGTCTTACTTTCCTTGATGTAGCCCAGCTGTTCAGCTGGAAACGGAGCACGAGATCTCTACGAAAATGGGAACTGGAACCAAATCCTTTCCTTAACTGAGCAAACCATCCCAAAATAAGGCCAAATTCTTCCCTACAGGGCAACAGAGATGTGGACAGCAGGGTGGTAAAGCAGCCCTGTCCCTTCAATTCCTCTCCTTGCTAATGTTTTATAAAGACAGAGCAATAACATTGGCAAAGAGATAAAAAGGAACTTCCCAACACGCAGCGGAGGCAGGACTGGAAGCAACAAGACACAGAAATGACTCAGGGGACGTGCAGTAATCAAGATAAACCCAAAATGCAGTCCCAGAACCCCACAGCGAACACATCCAAAGGCCACTGCTGAACCCAACTCGCCGGCAAGAATTAAACAAAAGCGGAAAAAGCCTCTCTTCAGCAATAACACTAAAGCCAGAGAAAAGCTGCTGGGCTGTCCTTAATCCCACAGAGTAATTTTTCACACTTCTGGCTGGCAGTTTTTCCCCTGGAAGCAGTAATTCTCACCCCCATCCAGCCCCGGTGCTGGGGGACAATCCCAACCATAAATCCACGGGATGGACACACACCAGTGACAATCCCAAACAGATTGGTGTCCTGGGCTGTCCTGCTCATCTCCATCTCCTGCGATTTAGATCCATTACCAGCTGGATCTCCTCATCCCTCATTTGTTATTGCAGTCAGCAACTCTCCTGTTATTTCCCATCCCTCTCCTCACTGTCCCCCCTGTGCTGGGGGGATTGCTCTGACTGGAAATGATAATGCTGGAACCCTTTCCCTCTTCTGGGAAGGACTCTGCTTTAATGTGGTTCATATTCAGCTCCCCACCTCCCTCTGCCAACACCAACTTGCTGCTTAAAAAATAGAAAACGCCAAAAAAATTACAATTAAAAAGCATAAATGTCCCGAGGAACAGGAGGAGCAGGGCTGAACGCAGCTGGCACAGCCACTGCCTGCAGAGGGAAACAAAGAGCGGGGGAGGGACTTCTGACAAGGGGGAATGGCTCCCAGTGCCAGGGAGCAGCGTTAGATGGGATTTTGGGAAGGAATTCCTCCCTGGGAGGGTGGGCAGGCCCTGGCACAGGGTGCCCAGAGAAGCTGTGGCTGCCCCTGGATCCCTGGCAGTGTCCAAGGCCAGGCTGGACATTGGGGCTGGGAGCAGCCTGGGACAGTGGAAGTTGTCCCTGCCCATGGCAGGAGGTGGCACTGGATGGGATTTAAGGTCCCTTCCATCCCAAACCATTCTGAGATTTTATGATTATTGCATTAAAGGAACATTTATGAGGAGAGAGATTGTAAGGTTCTGTTTCCTCCACAAACTCACTCTTGCAGAGAGGTTTTGCATGGCAAGGAAAAGAGGTGCAGAATCACATCCTGAATATCCGGCAGATTTACCACCAGTGGGAAAGGGGATAAAATCCATTCCAGATGAAATGGACATGTGGAATCAAACCAAAATGTTTATCCCAAGTCATTTTTACTGCAGACAAAAGGGAACAAGGGTTATCACACCCTACCCAGGGCTGCTCCAGCACCAGACCTCAAACACTCCAATCCTACCCCAAATTTCCTTCCATTCATTTTCTTCCAATGACTCCCACACTCTTGCGACACCACCACACTTTTCCACAACTTGGATTCATTTAACTGACTGAAAATCCATGGATTGTCATGGAAATACAAAGTAGAACAAGCTCTTACTCTCATCCTGGACGGGAAGTGAAACATTGAACAAAGATTTCCTATAAAACCAACACACATTTTACTCTTTTAGGAAGACAGTTAAGAGGTTGCATAAAGTTAACAGAGCCTCCTCAATTTTCCAGCTGAATTCCGACCTGTTGTGGAGTGATTTGAAGCACAGGATATGATTTCTAGCAGATGCCTGCTTTAGCAGATATTATTAGCTTTGAAACTCTGCATAAACTCCCCAAAGGTCAGGGAAGGATAAGAGCTGACAGTAAGAGGCTCAAGCAAATGAAGGTAAATACATCAAACAATCTGTTTAACACCACATGAGTCAGAGGTGTCACCTCTGCAGAGGAAGTTCATTCTACACAGGAAAATTCCAATTTTTGAGACTCAAGGGCAGCAAATTTTGTTCAGATGGAAACCAGGGAAAGGAGGAAAAGAGTCCTTACAGTGAATTCCGCAACATGCAGAGCACTCCCAGCTCCACCACCCTCATCTCAGGAATCCCAGGACTTCTGCCCATGGAATGAACACACCTATAGTAAAAACCCCAAAAACTCTTCATTAAATTTAGCAGGACACAAATCACCCCCATTCCCAGACCACAGCTCTCTGATGAGGCTTTGCTGGCACAAGGACTGAAAGCCAAATATCTCCTGGTCACAAGTCTGCAAGGATTCCCAAAAAACCTTCTCTGTCTCAATCTATTGCAAACTTGAGCTATTTCCACAAAGTCCAGAATTGCCCATGAAATCTCTAAACCTACAGCTGAAGGCTGAGGTCCAAAGCCACAGTGGGACCATCTCAGGCTGCTCCAGCAGCTCAGATCTCACCCCTCGCTCTGCCCTGCCTTTTGCTCCGTAGCACCTTCTCCTATAAAACCAGTCCATTTTATTGAGAAGTCCATCACAGATGTGATGCTACCATGAGGAGTTCTGGGGATGTTACTCATTAAATATAATTTCTGTAATATGTGAGGTCTCTAGAGAAGAAACTGCTTAAAGAATCATGAAGGTTTGGAAAAAACCTCTGAGATCACCAAGTCCAGTCTTTGACCATATCATGAGTGTCACATCTACTCAATTTTTCGGACACTTATTCAGACAATGAAGAAAGTTATCTTCAGGCAAAGCTGCCTTCAGAATTTTTCCCCATTGCTTTGAAGAGTGCTGTTGAGTCCACTGTAAAGTTCATGCCACAAATCTTGTGTATTATTCTCCTTCATCAACAAGTCCTTCACAAAAACACACATTGTTAAGAAACGAGAGGATGAAGAACATCCAGGCACAAAACCTTCCCAAGGCCAGGGTGAAGAGTCACACCCGAACAGAAGCTGGGATGCAGTGAAAGTTCAGAGTCCTGCTTTCCTTCAACAAGTCAAAGCTGAACAAACAGAAAAATCCAGATGAAGAATAATTTCTGTTGGCAAAACACTCGTATTTATTCCATTGTTAATACATAAGGAGGGATTTATTTGCTAGATCTGAATTTGATTTCAGAGCATTCAGAGCAAAGCACGCTGAATAATTTAAACCTTAATGTATTTCTCTGAATGGAACATGCTCTCATGAGAGGGGAGCAAAGGAATCAGTTTACATTGCACAAATGGACAGTGGTAAAGAAAGATTTCCATAAACACAACACGTCAATACAATTTACCGTCTCTGGCTTTATAGGAACTGCTATAAATCTGCTTTTCATATTTTGGCTAATGTAAAACTCTTGTAGCTGAGCCATAATGGTATTCAGCTCTTCTGCCTGAATAATTTGAATGGCTGGGAGGGAACATGGAGCATCTAACATATGGATGAGGAAAGGGAAGACGAGTTCAAACAAATCCAAACTAGGAAAGAATGTTAAAGTAGTTCTCTGATAGTTTGAAATTCTGAATTTAGTCCTAAAGCTCTTCGAATCTAATCAATACCATCAGCATGGAGACTAAAATACTGTGATTATTGATGAGGGTGAGGGTTAACAAGAAATATTCTCCTTGGGTTCTCACAGTGTACAAACAGAAGCCAAAAATTACACTGACAAAGGCCTGTTATTCTGAAATGGCAGAAACGTCGGCTTCTGGAGTCTTTGTGCAAAAGTAGAGGTGCATGAGGGCACGAGATGAATTTTACATGTCAGGACAGTAAATAAAATTCAGCCAAAGGAAAGAAAAGCCTTTGCCCTTATTAGCAAGTCTGAAGTTTGGCAAAACTGACACGATGGGAGCGGGAGTCAAAAGCATCAGTGAGTCTCTGTTGGAAGTTTGAGGGCTCTCAGGTTGAATTTCCCCAATGCCAGCACTCAGGAGTGGGGCACAGCCAACATCTCTAATGTGCAGCACAATCTCTCGCACACCTGGAGGAGCACGGTTTGATTTAGGCATGAAAGCATTCAGAAATTTCATTATTCCAAATAATATAATTGATGTGAGATGCAAATTAGTTCATTTATGGCTTCTACAGAAGCAAAAGTGCAGCCAAGTGTTTGGCCACGGAGCCAAGGGACAGCAGCAGCACAGCTGTCACAAAAACCACCTTCTTTGGTTCAGGACACCACTGGGGGCTGACCAAATTAGAGGCGAGTGGTCAAAGGAGATGCAAAAGTGAGCAAAAATTGACAAGGCCTAGATCAAACCTCCTGAAGTTCCCTGCAGGGAATCTCCTTAGAAAGGGCTGCTGGAAATGTCATCTGCCTTATTAGAATAAAATGAGTCTTTTTGAGAAGCTCTGGAAAAGGGCAGAGAGGTGGGGGATCCTCTGCGTGTGCTGCCGGCCGGACACGGCCGGGATCCCCCAAAGGGAAACGAGGCAGGGGAGCGATGGGCTTGGCATCCAGGGAATGTCCCACAGGGAATCCTGCTCTGCCCAGAGAGCCACCCAAAGGTGACGAACACAGAGCCAAAAAGGCAGCACCAAATTTCATCCCGTAGGAGGATCAACAGGAAATTTAAAGTTATAAAGCAAGGAGATCCTCCCAGAAGGAAATAGCTTGGAATGGCTCAGCTGTGAGGGTGTTTAGGGATGCTGTTCCTCACCAGAAGTAAATTTAGGATATTCCTTTGTAGCAGTTATGTCCCTAAAGTGCACAGGAAAATCCTACAAATGCCTCACTCATTGGACAAACAGCCTTAAAACACCCAAACCCCAATTAATTGCAATAGAACTTCATTCCAGGAGAAATTCCATCTTGCATTTATTGATGGAAACCACAAAGAGAGAGAACACGGGGAAGACCAGCAGCTACTAAAAGAAAAAGCAGATTATTTTTATCACCTGACAATTTCTTCTGTTCCATCCCACGCACTCATCACCAAAAATTCAGAATATCCAGAGGTTAACAGGAGGCACTTAAAGCCCTTCTCCCTTCTGTCACAAGAACTCAGCTTTTCTTCCAGCTAAATCAAAAGGACATAAATCCACAAGGGAGGTTCCCTCTCTCATCTTTTTTCTTTTATTTATTTTTAATTCTGCCTTTCAAGTAGCTTTTGGTATTGTTTCTTGAGACATCCATTACCCTTCAAGTCTAAAAATGATAAGAAAAGTTTTCATCATCCTGATTTATCATTCAAGGTTGAAGTTCCTCCAATGGGAAAGTGTGGAAAATCAGAGAGGTCTTTTAAATAAACTAACTGCAGGCATGTATTTCAAAATAATATTAAAAAGCATTCCTTGGGGAAAGCTGGAGTTCAGTGTGTTATTTTATTTTTAAAATTCACTTTGGTTTTTTTTTAACTTCTTAGGCATCTCTCATTGTTTCTCTGTAAAGAAATTAAGGAAATTTTACTTTTCTTTCAAACAGACAAATTAAGAGCACATTTGTATTTCTATCCATAGTGGATATTTTACCTATATCACCTATTTTGTCCAAAATTGCTCTTGAAAATCAAGGACAACTTCGGATACGGCAATTGTGATTAAGCTGCACCGATTATAATTAAAAATTCATAAATTCTGTGAGGCTGGAATCAATGGTGGCTGCATTCACAATTTCAAACTATTTTACTAATTAAATACTCAGCGAAACTTCTGACAGAACAACTACAAACAGGCCTTAGAAAGCCAATCTCGTGAACAGGACATCTAAATTCCATCTGAAACTCGGGAATTAAAGGAATGTAAATACAAATCTCTACATGCAAAGCCATTCTATGATTTTATGCAGCAACTGATCTGCACCCAACCTCATTTCTTCTAGAAAGTTGTCCTCTAAAGAAGCAGGAACTCCTTCACACTCAGGACTCACCACAAACAGCCCAAACTCTCACACACCCAATGTCTATTTTTACTGTAATATCTAATTTTAAGAGGCTCTGCTTAAAATTGCACTTCTCATTAAATTATTAGTCTTATTTAGACTGCCCTGTTACGCATGGGGAGGTAATTTCCATATTTTTGGAGGCACGCAACTTCATTATTCCATTTAAAAATGAAAACATCATTTCTTTCTACCCGACACCTGCCAGTCCACGTCCTGCTTTGGAAATCTCCTTTAGGTTTGTTGCGTTTTGTTCCATTTTTCAACTTCCCAAATCAATTTATTCGCTAAGCACAGGCTGCCAGGGCAGCAGCTCTGAGCTCTGATTGCCATCATTTGCCTGTTGCCACTCTGTGGACGTCAGTCCCTCCCTCTGCTCTCGGCTGGGCTGCTCTGTTTAACAGCTCCAGCTGTTCGCCAGCAAGAGACCTCTTCATTCCTTCCTCCCACTGCCCACGCAGCACCACTCCAGCATTCACTGAAATGAGGGAAAAGAGAAGGAAAATAAACATTTCCAACGGCTGGAGAAAGTCGTGTGCGAGTGTCAAAGCTGAGACACAGCCAGGTGGGGGTCGGTCTTTCCTCCCACGGAAGAAGAGATAGAGCAAGAGGAAAAGGTCTCAAGTTATGCCAGGTGAGGGTTAGGTTGGGTATTAAGGAGAATTTCTGCACTGAAAGGGTGGTCAGGCATTGGAAGAGCTGTCTGGGGTCGTGGGGGAGTCAGCATCCCTGGAAGGGTTCAAAAACCTGTGGGTATGAGTTAGTGGAAGACCTGGAAGTGTTGGGTTCATGGTTGGACTCGATCTCAGAGGGCTTTTCCAGCCTAAACAATCCAGGATTCTGTTTGTTGACAGTTGTCTCTCTCAATTTGTCCCCTCACCATTTTCACTTTTCATTTTCTGGCTTTGCAAAAAGACCTTTTCATACATTTTCTCAGAGACCACAGCTATAAAATTGTCAAACCAGTCCAGGAGATGCAAACTCAAACCAGCACGTTACCTCAGAGGCTGAGCTGCAGTTGCAAATTCCTCCTGTGCTGCAAAGCCCTAAAACTCCTTTTCACCCTGTTTATATTTGGTGAGCAGCATCTGAGCAGTTTAATCTCCATTCACACCCCCTTCAGGCAAATAAATATGTGCATATACATGCCTTTCTCTGTATATATGCATTTATTCATACAGATCCATATTTTAATAGCATTATTTTCTGGTTTACATCACAACCACAATGTTAAGATGCATTTTAGTTGCTTTTCCACGATTTCCTGGGGTCACAACACACTAAACATGTCCTGGAGAAAAGCTGTTTTTCTCTCACTGGGGCACCATCTCCTGCTCTGTCCTTTCAACCTTTTCACTTCTCCAGATAACTACTAAAACTCCCAGTTTTATTACAGCTCTCCAGCTCCTGATGTTCTATGAGCCTGTCTGTCTTCAAGGCTAAAGCAGATGTAGATTTTTTATTTTTCTTCTTTTAGGTATCACTTCTATCTGAAGGTGCTTAAAATATATTGCCCCAAGGTGAGTGCAGAGCATATCCTGGACCCTTCAGTGTTTTGCATGAAGGCTCAAGGTAGTTCTGCCTCACAGCAGAAATAAGTGCAGGATTTTACTTTACTTTCGGACTGATAAGAAAGAGAAAACCACCCTAGAAGTAGAAGAAATAAATCTGAAACTTTTTAGCTGTTGGAACAAGGGGCAGCCAACACAGCCGAACAGACTGAGCATTGCTGTGAGGTGTTATTAACTCATTTATTTGAATCGTAAAATCCCAGAATGGTTTGGGATGGAAGGACCTCAAAGCTCATCCAGTGCCACCCCTGCCATGGGCAGGGACACCTCCCACTGTCCCAGGCTGCTCCAAGCCCCAATGCCCAGCCTGGCCTTGGGCACTGCCAGGGATGCAGGGGCAGCCACAGCTTCTCTGGGCACCCTGTGCCAGGGCCTGCCCCACCCTCCCACGGAAGAATTTCATCCACATCTCCAGCTTAAAATTCCCCTCTTTCAGTTTGAACCCATTCTCCCTTTTCCCATCACAACAGGTCCCGATGAACAGTCCCTCTCCAGCTTCCCCATAAGCCCCCTCAGATACTGGAAGACTGCTCTGAAGTCTGCACACAACCTCCTCCAGGCAGATAAAAAACACAAATTAATAAATGAAGGTGGTCAGTAGAAGCAACTCCACAAACTCCCACATAAAAGAAGCTCCACAAAAGCCTGTGTGGGCTGAACTGCCATGAACTGTGCTGCAGAACAGTTTTAAGCACCCATTTACAAACAAATCTTTTAGCCCCTCACTTTTGGTTGTTCTAGAAGTGATAATAGAGTGACAGAGGACACGGGATTGGCGTTGGGAAAGTGATAAAGAAGGAAATGGAAGAGCAGCTTCTGGGTTATTACCTGAACTAAATGAGCTCAGCAATGATAAATCCTCCCTTGGAGGAGAGAGGTGCCAGGACAGAGTGAAGTGGGGAATGAGGGAAATGGGATTGGGGTCACCTCTACTTAACCTTTGCCGGGGAGGAAAGCGAAAGTAAAACAGAAAGCTGTTAAAAGGCAGCAGCAAATGGAAAGTGATTCCGCTTAATAAAGTTGCCTAAAGGTCAATGCCCAGAGCAAAAATAAATCAGATGGGGAGAAAAGGAAGGTTTTCCAATGAGCTCAGATACATCCGGATCGCGAAAGGACTGCACTGACACTGGATGTTACACCCTCTCATGTGGACACTGAAAAGCTTTAGCAGAGAGATTTTGCGGCTTTCTGCAGCATTTTTGGGAGAGTTCTGTCTTTCCCATGCAAGTAAGACAAAACAATGTTACAGGTTTGTAAACTTCTTGCAGGTGTGGATTGTTTGGGTAGAATTGTTATGGTTCTAACTAGAAAAACACTCAGAGATGGGTGTCTTAGAACTTGACCAATCCCCTTAAGGGGTGGATGGCAAAAACCAATTACCTTATGCCATTTAACACACTTTGGGAACTAACAGATAAAAGTCTTCTGAGAATTCATTAAATCACCATCCATTTATCCCTGAGCCTGGACTTTGTGTCATTTCTCTACTCGTCCATGGGGAAAACAGCAACACCTCTCATGTCCCCAGAACAACAGCTCCCACATTTCCTTGTCCTTTGGGCTTGGGAGATGGAGAACGGGGGAATGGGTGCTGGCAGTCCTGGAGCTTGGAAGGGTTTGCACCAGCACTGCACCACTGAGTCCTCCACACCAATACTTTTAATCACTATTAGACATCATCATAATAGTTCAAAAGAAATAAAAAATACTCATCCTAATTTCTTTCCAGAGCATGAGATTCTTGCCAAAAATGAGGTGGTTTTGGTACCAAACTAGGACACCCCGAACAGTTTCCATGTCTGTAAAGAAAGTTGGATGACTCAGAAAGTAAAGTCTCACCAGGCCTCGCTATTCCTGACATTACTAAGTATAAGTCCATGGATGAGGTTTTGCAGGATCAAGGATGCAGAACAAATTAGTCCTTGTTCCAAGAGAGGAGGTATTCCTACAGAAAGGATATTCATGTCCCAAGAAAAACAAACACTATCAGCTTGAGTAGAAGGGTTATTGGGAGGTTTAGTTTTTTAAAAGATGGATATGGTAGAATTTAAAAAAATAATAAAATTGGGAGTATGAGCTTTAATCTGTTTCTGTGGAAAAATGACTATTACAGTCAATAATATAAAAAATCCCAATTAAATCCAGATTTCAATATGCCATTAAATAAAACCATACAACCATCTCTGAATCCATCAGCTCTTCTCCCAAATCCCTCTGCAATCCTATCAGCCAGAGCCACTGCAATGCACTGGGGTGTTCAGGAGTCAGTTTTAGCCTGATTCCTGCTTTTGTTTAACTGTATTGTGCCAAATTGTTTAGAAAAAATTGATAGCAATTCATTAAATGGGAGCAGCTTCATTTTGAGAGTGGGTTTTATAGCACAATATTGCATTGGACTGCAGAGATAGATTAGCTTGAAATTTGTTCTGTAATTAATTCCCTGGAGAGAAATCCATTTGCATGCGAAAAGAAGGGGACTTAATTAATGGCCAAATATATTTAAATTGATATATCAGCTACTCACAGACAATTGGAGCTTCATTCCTTATTGAAAGCCAGCACAGCACTGAGGAGCTTTTGTACAATGGGAAAGGAAGAAAAGTGAGTAAAGGAAAGACTGATCCCTTTGTTGGGATTCCAGTAATTCCCTGGATATGGAATAATTGAGACTGGCACTGGTTATAATGGAAATTGGATTGGACGGGGCTTGGAGCAACCTGGTCTAGTGGAAAGTTCCCTGGCCATGGAGGGGGTTGGATTAAGATGATCTTTAAAGCCCCTTCCAACCCAAACTTTTCCATGATTTTCAGTAATTACCCAGTCACAAAAGGAAGGCATAAGTTAAAAAATGATAATAATAATTGATGTTAAAGACACAAAAGTAATGGAAGGTAAATTCAGGTAGGTGGAGTTGAACTGTTTAGTAATGGAGCTCCTAAACACGAGGAATCAGCCATCCAACCAGGGAAACTTCTCATCTCCCACTGGATTTAGTGCAAAGGCAGATTTGGGGGTTTAGGGAGGCCCAAAAAAAAGGGAAAGGACCAATGGGAAAGTCCCATGTGAGACTCCACTAAAAGATGGTATTCACAGAATGCCCAGAAATTTCAAAACTAAGTTTTAGCACTGACAAATTTGGGATTCGGGGACGTCAAACAAATGTGGAGTCCCTTCCATGAGTGACATTCCAAACACACAGAGACTTCCCTGGGAACTAAAATCCCTGACAGAATCCAAGTGCACACAGTGCTGGGAACCAAAGCTTCAACCAGCTTCCAACCCATGGAAAAATTGGTGTGCAGAAGGTTTTTCCTGGCACAATCTGTGCTCGTGGCTGAGAAAATCCAGCATTTCATTCTCTTGGGTTGGTCTGAATCCTTTGGGAAACTTATTTTCATTGAAATACATGAAAAGCATCACCTTGAAACCCCACAAGATTTCTACGGCCGTAATAAACCTCTCCCATCTGCTAAAATTCCTCTGGATAACCAGGAACCAGGGTATGTCCCACCCCTAAATATCAGCCTAAAGAGATTCTCATACTTAAATATCTCCAGATCCTACACCATCATGTTTTTTCTGGATGTCTATAAATCAATATCACCAGGCCAGGTATCAGGAGAGATAAGACTGCCTCACACTTCCCCAAAAATTATCAGTGTGGGAAGCTGCAAACACAATTTTTATAAACATTTTTATTGCCTCTACAAATGCAATAAAATATCAACGATGGATGCCCAGGAGACCAAACAAGTGGGTTTGTTCCCTTTTTTGAAGAGTCAGTGACTGAAAAAGTGCATTAGAGCCATAAACACATAGAAATTCTATTCAAAGATGCAGAAACACAGACATTTTCAAGAATGAAGAATGAAGGGACTTCAGCTCCTTGAAAAACCCCAAATAAATCAAATTATCAGGTTGCTTTTAGAGAGAACAACCACACAAGTGGTGACACTTCCATTAGTGGGCTCATATATAAATATATATATTCTTACATATATATATCTAGCTCCTTGGACAATCAAAAATATTGATTTAGTTCTAATATTCAGGAATAAAATTCAGGAAGAAAAACTGACAGTGAATCTTGATAAAAATTTGTGTAGAGGAGTCTTTTCGTTGCTTTCATTCAGCACTGAAAACTGCTTAATTAGAAAACACAAAGTAAGTAAGTATTCAGGCTAATTTTGTACAGTGCCATCCCTCAATCAATTTTCCATATAAATCCTAAAGAATTTAAATTATTATCACACGCAGCACTATCTTGTGAGTGGCCTTAATGACGATATTGATGTTTATCACCAAACAGCAGCAGATAAAAGAAGTTATATATTGAAATTAAAGCAGAAAATTACTTGGCGTGGTCTTTATATTTCTACAATTGTGGAGAACCGGGCTTCGAGCTACAACAAGCACATAACAAACCAAATTAGGGGAACAAACTCACTCAGAGCACTGAGGCAGAAAAAAAATTCAGTTTGAAAATCACATTCCCCACGGTATCTTCCTGTGTTCCTGAGATTGTTGTGTTCCTACAAGAACCTGAAAGAGTTCTCATGTCCGGTGGATGTTTTCTTGCCTGGAAGACACAACTTTGCCTTTGCCACAGAGCAGGGTGACATGAGAGATGCTACAGATCGTGTCAGGGAGGAGCTGTCGGGGTGTGAGAGGGGAGGTTTTCAAATCAGCTCAAAAAAAGGAGCTGTAAGAGTTTGAAATTTTGCCATATGAGATCTCCCGGCTCTGATTTTTTATTATTTCTGGGAATATTGCAGCCTGCTGGAATAAAAACGGTCTGAAACTTAAACAGTGTTGTAGCACATAGAATTATTTCTAAAGAATTTTAATAGCAGCTGATAAGACCTTTGAAACAAGAGCTTCTCCCTTTATCGTTACACAAATGTGGAAAGGAGGATCTGGGTGATTTGTTCAGTTCTGTGTTTCCATGAGGATTCTCCCTGTGGAGGGAATGTGGTGACAGACTGGAAGGAGAGCCCAAACTCCATCAATATTTATAAATACAGCACAGAGCCCACGGACTGACAGGAATGACCGCAGTGTGGTGATTTCTTTAGGCCTGGAGCACCTTTCCTCTGGAGACAGGCTGGGAGAGCTGGGGCTGTTCAGCCTGGAAAAGAGAAGAATCCAAGGAGACCTTAGTGTGGCCTCCAGTACCTGAACAGGGCTCGTAAAAGAGAGGGAGAGGGACTTTTCCATGGGCAGATTGTGACAGGAAAGAGGAACATCGTCGCTGTTTTCCCCACGGACGAGCAGAGGAACGACACAAAGTCCAGGCTCAGGGATAGATGGAAGCGCTTTAATGAACTCTCAGAAGGCTTTTATATGTTAGTTCACAAAGTGTGTTAAATGGCATAAGGTAATTGGTTTTTGCCATCCACCCCCTGAGAGGGATTGGTCAAGTTCTAAGACACCCATCTCTGAATGTTTTTCTAGTTAGAGCCATAACAATTCTGCAAAACATCCTGCAGCTGCAAGAAGTTTACAAAACTGTGACATTGTTTTGAGTTACTTGCATGGGAAAGACCAAGCTCTCCCAAAAATGCTGCAGAGAGCTGAAGAAATTCTCTGCTGAAGCTTTTTCAGCATCCATAGAACATTTCTAAACTAAATAAGGATTTAGGTTGGATACTAGGAAGGAATTCTTCCCTGTGAGGGTGGTGAGGGGCTGGGATGGGATTCCCAGAGAAGCTGTGGCTGCCCCTGGATCCCTGGCAGTGTCCAAGGCCGGGTTGGATGGGGTTTGGAGCAGCCTGGGACAGTGGAAGGTGTCCCTGCCCGTGGCAGGGGGTTGAAATGGCTACAACTTCTCAAGTTAAATATTTCCCAGAGCTTCCCTGAGTCTCCTTTTCCTCGCCACAAGACTGGAGGCTTTCCGGAGAGTATTCATCCGGTCTGTCACTCGGAATGTCTCTCTTCAATAATTAACACAAATACTTAACTTCCAAAGATGTTTGCATGTCATTCCTTGTCACATAAATCGTAGAGTGAGGTACTTGCAGGGGTGTATTTGAAGACTGCTGCTGAGTAACTTTCAGCAGCCATGAATAAGAGATAGGAGCTTTCATATTTCATTAGACATAGGCAGGGTTTCTATCGCTGTGAAGGGAGAGCGCGCAGTGGCTGCTCTGAAAGTGAATGTTCTCTTTGAACAGGACTTGAAGCCAATTGTACTGAGGCAACAAAGCCCAGGGTCTGTCTGGAGAGCCTCATCCACAGAGAGAGCAGAGAAACATTCAAGTTGGAAAAGATCTCCCAGACTGAGTCCAAGCTGTGATCGATCCCCACCAGAGCACTGAGTGCCATTCCTCGGACACCTCCAAGGATGGGGACTCCAAACCTCCCTGGGCAGCCCCTGCCAAGGCCTGAGCACCCTTTCCACGGGGAAATTCCTACTGATTCCACCCTGCGCCTTCCCTGGCCCAGCCTGAGGCCGTTCCCTCTCCTCCTGTCCCTGTTCCCTGCGAGCAGAGCCCGACCCCCCCCGGCTGCCCCCTCCTGTCAGGGAGTTGTGCAGAGCCACAAGGTCCCCCCTGAGCCTCCTTTGCTCCAGGCTGAGCCCCTTTCCCAGCTCCATTCTCTTCCCTGGGCACTCTCTAACACATAATAAGCATCTAAATTAACAAAGCTCTTTTTTTTGTGTTAATATAAGCTCAAGGCCTATGTTGACCTAGAGGCAGAACCAAGCCCTGCCTGTGGTTTGCTACCGAATAAACTGACTTAAAATTAGATCCAGGTAGAAGACCAAATTTTTATCATTTGTATTTGCTGTAACACCAACTATAGAATCGGTATATGTTGGCAGGTCAATAACTGGCTTTAATCTGTTCTCATTAATGCACCTTGCATCTCCCCATTCTCCAAGGAGTCATTCCCTGGCTTACACTCCTGTAGATCAGCCTGATGGGAAGAAATTCCGTTGCGTTACAGAAGGCCCATAAAATTCAGTGCTTTGGGTTCTGAGGGAGGCATTCAGCTCCTGTCCATCTTCCCTGCAGCCCAAGAGCTCCTGGATTCCCACCTGGATGTGCCTGGTGCTGTAATTCCACATCCTGTGCTGCTGCAGGGTGGGTTTTTATTCGCTTGGTACCTCTGGTGTTTATGAGCTGGCATTTGGCCACTCCTCGCACTTCCAGCTTGAGCTAAATGAGAAAAGTTTTCCAGCACTTTTTGCAGTTCCAGCTTGAGCTAAATGGGAAAAGTTTCCCAGTAGTGCTTCCACAGAGACTGCTGTGGGGCTTGATCTCCTTGGAAAATCAGAGTTTCCAGTCTCCTATGGAAAATGCTACCAGGATTCAGACTTCCATAAAATATTATCTAAAGGGAGACTCAACACATCCATAGCGTGTACCAAGGGCATGTCAGAGCACAGCAGGAACATTTGGAAAGGACAAAGGGAATTTTCAGGGATGTTTGGATTGATACATCCCTGTAATTTCTCCAGCAGTGAGCACACAGTAAGTTCGGATGTGTGGGAACAGTGAAAGGAGCAAACGCTTGCACTGAACATGTCTGAGGAGGCCGGGAGGATGGAGGTGGGTACTCCAGGATGCTGTGCTTGCATCCACGGATACAACACTCTCCAAAGGCATCAGTCCTCCTATTGCTTCCCTCAGCCCTCCACCTTCCAGACGTGACCTCAAACCAGGATCTGCAGCGGGATCATCCGGACCTGGCCCCCACTGGCCCTAAAGAATCCCACTCCAGTCCTCACATCCCTCTCCCACTTCCCAGAAAAGCTTTTTGTCACTTGCTCCTGAACTTTCTAACAAGCATTTGGTAACCTTTAATTAGCAAAATCCCAGAGCACGGAGCTCGGCAGCAGCTTTTCCTCCAGGGACATCTGCCCTGGAAATTGCAGAGTAAAAGAAGTGCAGAGCTGGAAGGATGCAATTATTCACCAGGGAAGTGTTTGAAGCCAAAAGGATCTGCATGCACGTTGGTTTGATATCACCAAATGACGAGGCAATTTTTAATCTGAATTGTGAATCATCATCACATGGGCCTCCTGACTTAATTTCTCTTTTGTTTAAGCAGTGCTCGTTTCAAGCAAGTGAGTCATGAGGTGAGGTCTGGCTTTGAGGCAGGAGAAGGCAGGGAAAATTCCCCACTGCAGCTCATATCCTCAGGATCAAAGGGAAGGATCTGCTTGCCTGGTTAACTCAAGGCTGAACAGAATTTTTTTGTATGCAATTAAGTGGATGATAAATTGCTACTGATGTGTGAAGAGGCAGAAGACAAAGGTCTATTATCATAATTGACAGTGGTATAAACTGGTTTTGATTTCTAAGTCTTAGCTACTCAACCAAAGCTTGAAATGAAGGGGAAATACCTCTTATTAATTGACAGGCAGGGGAATTATCATTTATCTGCATGATTTACCTGCATCAGTACCATGTGCCTGGCTAGGCCATGCTCCACCTACTTCACCCTAAAAAAAAAATCACTAATTTTTCTCAATCCTCTACTTTTCCATCTGATACAGCCTAAGAATAGAGGATCCACTGGAGTGAAATGTAGGATCCAAGTGTGGAATTCTGCATGTTCTCATACAGAAAAGAACTACAGTATTTCAATCAGTACAAGGCGCGGGGTTTCCTTTATGATATTTAAAGCAATGTGCAATTATACATCAAGAAAGGGAAATAGAACTTCCTCTTTTGGCCAAAATGTCAAAGTAGTGTAAAACCCAAATATTCCACAGCAGCACGTGAAAAATTCAAAACAAAATCCTCAGTCTGTTAAAAAAAAATAATAATAAAAAATGAAAAGTCTTCTGGTTAGCACAGAAATAAGCTCTGAAAAGTCCATTTTCCACACACAGTCACTCATCCACTTGTCAGCCCCTCCAGCTGCCAATTCTCAGGTCTTTGACTTATTTCTCTGCTCTTAAGAGACAGCAGCCAGATGGCCAAAATTGAATCTCCCTCCCAGCAGGGCAGGGGAATGGCAGGACCTGCTCCCCAGCCAGCCACCGAGAGCTCCAGGCTGGGAGCAGATGCTGCCTGTCACTGAGCTGGAGGCCCAGCTAGCAGAAATCTTGGAGGAAAGCATGGGATAACTGGGAAAAGATGGCATTTTGTTCAAGAAAATTCAAAGGCACCCTGTTTTTCTTGCAGCCGCCTAAGAGCACAATGAAATCGAACTCGGGCACATCAAGATTTAGCTCAAACTGCCATAAGGCAGAGCCAAAGGGGAAATTGAGGATGAGAATGACAGTTTTAGGCCAAATTCCATGGGAAAACGAATTAACTAGGGCTGGACAATATTTCGAATGGACACAAGTGAGTTGCACAAATCTGCTTCCAAATGCTCTCCACTATGGAATAACTCATGGCTTTAGGCTGGGCTTCATTTTCCCTGACTACGCTGGGATGGCTTCTTTTCCCAGACAAGTGACAGGATGAGAGGACACAGCCTCAAGCTGCACCAAAGGAGGCTCAGGTTGGACACCAGGAGGAATTTCTTCATGGAAAGGGTTGTTAAACATTAGAAGGAGATGCCCAGGGAGGTTTGGGGTCCCCATCCCTGGAGGTGTCCAAGGAATGCCCAGATGGGGCACTCAGAGCTCCAGGCTGGGGACAAGGTGGGGATTAAGCACAGCTTAGACTCTATCTTGGGGGTCTTTTCCAACCTAAATGAATCTGGGATTCTGCATCAACATCCTCTCTGTGTAGAAATGGATATTGCTTTTCCCTTCCTTCATATCTAAAGGTTTCATTAAGGGAGGCTCCATCTCCTGCTCTCAGAGTGACCATGTGAAACCAGACAGAAGGAGCACAGCAGACAGAAGGAGCTTTCCAGGAGCTTTTGTCCGGTGCTGGGGATGCAGCTGCTCCTGCCAGAAGGAAAACTAATGTTTCCTGGGCTCTGTGGCTGCTGGTTGGTCTCTATTCCTCATTTGTTTCCCTCCCTGGAAGGCACCAGCAAGACAAGCACAACCTGCACAGTTCATGTGGCCAACAGAGGTGTTTGAATCAGAGACAGGAGAGGTGATAAATCTCCTGCAGCAGGAGTCAGGGAGTGTAGGAAAAAACAGTGGGAAAGGTGGGGTGTGAAGGGGAAATGCATCAAGGCCTGGAAATTGCATTTATCCGACACAAAGTGCTTAGTTCAGCTCCACTGACACCTACTGAGACACGGCCCCTGTAACATCAGGGTTCTGGGGGATCAGAGCTGACAAACAGCGAGCTCAAGGCCCCCAGGCGCCTCCCTGGAGAGCTGCAGCAGAGCTGGATACCTTGGGAATTCAATACTGCACAAAAGCTGTCTAAAGGGAGCTGTGATGTGTTCAACATCATCAAATGTATGAGGCAAGCCCAGGAGAGACAGCCAATAATTCATCATCACAACATTAAAAATGTTGATTCCTTTAGTTTTACCTCCAATTGTTCGTTTTTCTCCCATTCCCAATGCTATTCATGGAATCACAGAAGGGTTTGGGTTGGAAGGGACCTTAAAGATCATCCCATTCCACCCCCTGCCATGGGCAGGGACACTTTTCACTATCCCAGGGTGCTCCAAGCCCCATCCAAGCTGGATATTCACAGGAAAGGGCCAAGCAGATAGAAATAGCCAAAGAAAATCTAACAAGATTCAGAAATCCCTAAAGAAAGATTTCCTTTCTAATTTTTCCTATTAAAAAAAAAATCGTCTTAAACCATACTTAAAACCAGACAAATTATTCTGGGAATAGCATCTGATGCACACTTAATTATGAGTCAATTAAGATTCACAAGGCTCACTCCTTCCCTTTGAAGGCTGTTTTCCAGAATCATCAGTATTTTCCATAGAAGGACACGATAAAGAGTATAAGTAGAAATTCACCTGGAAAGTTATTCAAATAAAAAGGAAGTCACCAAACCATGGTTACAATCTGCCAGGAAATGACAGGGATTTGATGATGATAATAATAATTTATTTAATATACACATAATATATAAAATATATAGTGTTTTTAATATATTTATTATTATTATTATTATTATTATTTGATGATCTCTTCCTTCAGGGTCAGTGCTCCCAGAGCCTATTCCTATCCCCCTTCCCTCATGACACTGCCCTATCCAAATTAGAGGTTAATTCCCATTTTTAGGGAGTTCATCTGCAATTCCTGTAAAGGAGACTCCTCGAAGAACCCATTCAGGAGCCGGTAATAGAACAGGGATGTGTTTGCCAAGACATTTCTCCAGTCCTGCTAAAGGCAGGGGAATCCATCATAATTCCAGAGACACCACCAGCTCCATCCATCCCTGCTCCTGCTTGTCCCACAAATGAGCATCCCTGCAAATCCCTGCAAATCCCATTTCCCCCCAAGATTTTTCATTACAGGTAATTTGCAGGTGGCAAAAGTGGTGATGGTGGTGAGAGGGCAATGAGCTCCCAGCACCAGCAGGGCTGGAAGTTCCCACTCTCCATGGAAATTCATGGCTGCTCTTCCCACTGTGCCCACAGGGAAGGAATTCAGTGGCACCAGTGTCCTGGAATTTGTACCAGAAGCCCAGAGTGGCTTCATTTTGCACTACTGCACACTTCAGAGGCATCTATTGAACCGCCAGGCCTCCAGACATGCCCCTTCCCTCATTCCTCATGGTCAGGGACGTGCTTTAAACCACAAAAACCCCTAAATATTTCATTTTAAGCTTTAATATCCAAAAGTGTGACTCTGCTCCAGATGTTACTGTTTTCTTCAGGAACACCCCCAGAATTTTTGAGAGATTTCATGGAAAAAGGTCTCTATACATCTGCACAGCAGCCATGGTAATTAGGTACGCAGAGCCACCACCATACTTAAATGAAAGATTGCAATTAAACAAATGCATTCCAGCCCTCAGGGAACTAAATTACCATGGAGACAGACAACAGGAAAACAAACTTCCAGCAGCCCCTTTTGCAGATGGCACTGGTATTTTACCTGTTCGTGCGAAATGCTTTGGAAGTTCTCAGAAATGTTACTTTTATTTCAATAATAACATTATCACGTAGCTTCTCTCATCCCCATATTTCTTTCTCCATCCATCATTAATCTTTTAACCCTCCCCATAACTTCCTTTAACTTTCCCCATAACAACACCAAACCTTTGCCCTCACTCCAGCACCACCTCAACTTCTGCAGCCTTTGGTGCCCAAAGCCACCAGGGACCTTCTGATGTTCTGTTTTTCCTCTTGTCTCCACTGAAACCATGGCCACCAACACTGAGATTTTCCTTGAAAAGGCTTGGAAGAACCATCCTCAGCCTTCTCATCCTTTGGCATTATCCTCTTCGAGTGTTTGGAGTCAGTGATTCCATCATGCCTTGGCACTGAACCAAACTACGGGAAAAACCCCCTAAATTTGGGATATACGAGACAACATTTGCTGGGCAATCAACTCTGGAGGGGCTCTTTGAGGACGTTCACCCTTCTCTTCAGAAAAACCTGCTCAGATCACCTCCCAGCTTTATAACAAATGTAATTAACCACAAATATTTACCACACAACATACAACTACAGAAATATTCCAAACATGAACATTTGCGACAAAATATTGACCTGCCAAACCCCTCAGCACAGCCACTCTGTAGACTCCAGCCTGTTGTCATGGAGTGATTAACTTTTCAAGGAGGTATTAATGGCCCAGCCTCTTGATTTTTCACTTTTCAGCTCTGTTGCCTCTCAGCCTTGTAAGCCTATTATTGGATTGCTTCAAAACCTATTTACCTCTGAAGCCTCAAATTCCCAACTGTCAGGCAGTAAAGACATTTAACAATTAATTTAATCCTGGCCAAGACATCTGTCGAGGCAAAGGGCAGAGTATAGAGATGTTTAATATTCGTATTCCAGTGTTATCAGAAATATAAAATACAAGTTGCATCACTGAGGTTATCAGTCTAAATACAGCATTTAGTGAATGCTGCCAGGCACAGCTTCCAAAGGTTTTCCTGCACTCCATTAAAAACAGTGGTTTTTCACCCAAAGGGAAATACCTTGTTTGATACATTGGTGTACAGAAGAGGCCACAGCCTAAACCATCATTTTCTTGTGTTGTTTTTATCAATAACACTCAGACTTGCAGTGCTCTGTGACAAAGAATCAAAATGCTGTGGCTTTACAGCATTTCCAGGCTCTGAAATACCTCACTTTCATCACTCCTCCAATTTTAAGCAATTCCAACAAACCCTAGCACTGACAGCTCTCAGAAGAACAAGCAGGGTCACCCCTCTGGATTTTAAACTCTGGACTTCCCTCTCCATGCTTTGAAATTTCAAGTCTGGAAATTCACAGCAATTTACTTGCAACTGTCCTGAAGAGCATCATATCCCAGCTCTACGCTTGGAATTCTTTGATTTCTGTCTTCTGTCCCAGCCCTGAAGCTGGTGAGCTCTGTCAGATCTGTTATTCCTGATCTTATGCAAATACAAATACAATTAGTTTGGACTTCCTTGGCTCCAGACCAGACTGAAGCAGAGCCGGTGCTCCCTCCACGCTCCTGCCTGTCCTTTTCCAGCTCCAGTGTGCATTTGACCATGCCCTGCATTAAACTCAACTTGGGAAACAAGTCTGGAGAAAGCCCAATTAATTTCCCACCCAGTACTGCAGGAATAACTCTGTGTTCTTGTTAGGAAACACAGCTTCCCTCTGATACACTTGGAGGGGCACAGCAGAAATGAAATTTGGGGTCTGGCTTAAACACATATTAAAACTTTGGTCAGTATTTGCTTTAAACCTCTTTTTGCGTTGTAAAAATCCCATTATTACATAGCATCATTGTGACCTTATTAAATGACCTTGGGATGTTATGTTTGTGAACACCATCAGCTTTTTAAGTGAGAGATTGACTGAGAAGCGTCCCTGCCTCCATCAGGTGACCTTTTTCCGTGGTGACACTGTCAGGGAGGGAAGAGGACTCTGCACTTGTCAACTTGAGAAAAATTGAGGCGTTCCAGCCCTCAGCTCAGCTTTTAAGCTGCAATCGCTCTTCTCCCATCCCTCTTTTTGCCCCAAGAAAATCAGTTAAGGGAAAGATCCAGCCTCAGCAGTTGCCACATTTAGCTTTGTTCCTTACAGGAAAGCTTTGCCTTCGGTTAACTCAGCTGATGACCTCATTACAGAATATCTGCAGGTTTTCCTGGGAATGCGACTCCGGAGAGCCCCGGCAGCATCCGGCCCAGCTCACGGGCAGCTGCTGGTTCAGCCCAGGGCCACCCACCATCCATCATCTCCTTCCTTCCCTCCATGCCTGTCAGCCAGTTCCACATTCTGCCCGTTTGCTGCAGTGACAAATGGAGTTGCCACGGGCTCCGTGGGCTTTCAGAGGGGAGCAGGACCTTTCAAGCAACTGCGTTTTTGAATGCTGAGCTAAATTCAGTTGGGGTTTTTTCTTGATGTGTAATAGACTCTTTAGTTTTCTGCCAGAGATGTCACACTTTGAGCAAGTAACACAAGAAGGATGGGAACTGGCATGAGCAGGAGGGTAAATTTGGATCTGAAAGGATGTTTTCATTTGGATAACAAGTCTCATTACCTAAAAAACTTTCATTCATTCATAAATTGTTTTCAAAAGTGCCATTACTAAAAATATTATATAACTGCAACAAATACTAGCCCAGAAAAGAGTGGGGTTTATATTCAAACACATGAAAATGGCTGCAATTTCTCTCAGTTTTTTCCTTTGCCACAATCACTGGAGTTTTCCAGTGAAGTCAACACTGACCCACCCATTGTGACCTCAGTCTTGCCCAGAGTCACAAAATGCTTTAGGCTGGATGGGACCTTTGGGAATTGTCTGTTCACCCTGTCCAAGCGGGACTGGGAACAAACCAGAGGGATCAGAACTTGATCCAAGCAGGTCTGGGACACCTCCAGGAAATCAAGGCTGCAGTCACAACTCCTCTTCCTGCTTTTCAAAGGAAATTTCTTTGTCTAGTCCTTCTGACATGGCTGCAGAATTGTCCCTCATGTTACAACCTCCTGCTCAGTGAGTTTTCTGCTCAGATTTGGGAATAGTTCATATTAGTTGTGTCTATCTCAGACCACTGGAAGCCATTACACACACACAGATATTTTCATGTAGGCACTTCACCCTTCTCAATTTCAGCTCTATTTTATGGTGCTGTTTACTGCAAAACCAGAAATCAATTCCATCCTAGTTCACTTTTTACATTAGAGATATGAGCTGGCCTTACAGGGGAGTTAATCTGGATTTTCACTAAAAATAAAACCCTTCCAATTTCTACACTAGCCAGGAAAGAAATATGCTCACCTGCAAATCCACCAGATGTAGGAGAAGGAAAGATAAAGCACAACTCAATCTTAATTTTGATGAAAGATTCAGATTTGCTCTGCATTTCATAAACAGAAGGCCCTGGGAAATCCTAGCAGCACTCCAGATTAGGAAGGAGAGGAGCAGAGGGGAAAGTATAAACTCAGACTGGGCTCTGAAAATATGAACACCAAAATCAAATACTCTCACAGAAAGTGATGCTTCAAGGATGACAAAGAATCTTCAAGCGCCATCAAATTGCTTTGCAAAATTACACCTACCAAAGTCATTCTTTGTTCACTGTTCATTTTACCCACAGAAAATTCTCTCCCAGGCACCAAGAACAGCAAATCTCACTTGTCCAACTACAGCAGAGTTTGAACACTGGAAGGGTAAAAAAACCAGAGTGAAAAGGCACAAAGATTCATAAATCATTGTTAAAGCAGTTTATAAATCAGAGCAAAAATATGTAGAAAAGTGTGCAACATTTTCAACTCCATCCACTATTTTTTCTCTTGGAGTTTTCCCCCGTACATTTTTCTGTCTGGTTCCACAGGTTCATGTTCCTTTATTGCTGCAGGAGATGCAACACCCCAAGGCCTCAGTGTTCTCACACTTCAAACCAGCAACACTTCCACAAATGGCTCCATGTGGGAGATCATTTCTTATTTTGAAACCAATTCTGAAGCCAATGTTGGAAAAATCTTTCAAGAGCAGATTCTGTTAAGGCATTTGTTAGTGAAATTAAATAATGATGCTCTGTTCATCTCTCAGTGTTGTGATTAATTGTATACCTGGGTAATTGCATGTTTAGATGATTGATACCAATCATGAGTGAAAAGATTTAAAGCATTTTCATGTCTCTATCAAACCTACAGAAAGCTGGTGCCAATGAAGCATTTCCACCCCAACTTCAATTTCCCATAATAGTAATTCTTTTACCTCTTTCTGTCCTAAAAACAAAGCACATATATTTTATTTGCATCTCTCTGAATTATTTTTACACCTCTAAAGGCATGAAGGAAAAATTTATTTCCCTGCGCTCTAGCTGGGGACTCCAGCTCTGCTTTCCTGCCTCAAAAACTCATACAACTCATCCTGGTCTATACACGGGCTGGGTTTTGGTCAGGCACTCTTTGGGAAGGCAAACTCCATTTCTGTGTTATTTCACCCCAAAATTAATTGTAAATACTCCACATCAACTCCTGATATCTCCCTGCCTGCACTTGGAACCTCAGAAGAGGCTCCCAGGGGCTCAAATCACATCCATTCACACACAAGAATCTTTCCAGCAATGCAGAGATGTACAAACAAAAGACTCTGAATGACCTAAATTATCCTCTCTTGGCTGGAATTTACACTGGTTTGGGGAGTGCTAAAAATCACAGGAATTTACAAGCCAAATTAGTATTCCTGTGATCATTGCGTGCAGCAATTTTAATGGGCTGCCTGATTTTCCCAAAATGAGCCCAATTATTTTCACAGATACCTTTCATCACAATCTACACAAGCTAATAAATCCCCACTTCCCAACTAAACCAGCCATTCATTTACCAGAGCTTCTGAAGGGCTCTCTATCTATTTTTATTTGAAATTATGATTTCTATTTTCGGTGCCCGTCATTTGTTTCAGGCATTTTCCTTTCAGGCAATTATTTCAATTTGATCCTGGATGTAAAATGGTAACACTCAATAAGACCTTTCCTAACCGGGTAATTTATGCTGCTTAATTCAGTTTATAAAACTGTAGAGAAGCTGAGGAACGAGTCATTTATACAAATTGGAAAAATTTAGACTGCTGTGAGCAGGAGGTTATGGAGCAAATAAATCTTAAAAAAAAAAAAATTCTGGAGTTCACAGAAATCATCAAGAGTCTGGATTTAAAAGAAAAATTATAGATGTAATCCTGTAATTCTCCAAGAAGTTTTGAGGGAACAGGACTATGGATACGGGATAAAGTTCATTAAAAAGGGTGGGAATTACTCTGGCAAGGAATATTCAGCTCTGATTTACCAGCGCAGCCACAAAATCCTCCAACTCCAGCGTGCAGCTGGCACGAACACAAATATTGCTCTTGTCACGTTTGGAAACATAGCTGGAGCCGGGAGAGTTTCGGGAGAGTAAATTGGGCATAATTAGCATTAAAAATAATGTTAGGTGATGCTAACATCAGGCAATTATCCCTTTTAACAGCTGCTAAGTGGTGTTAATTGGCTGCTATGGACTCCAGCTTCCCAGGTTTTCCAGAGCGATGCTTCCATAAACACGCAGCAATTACCCAAAACGCACCGGCTGGCACCGGGAATAATGGAAATGTCAAAAACACCCTTTGGAACGAGAGGCTTGAATTAAGATTTCGGGTTGTAAGACTGATTTGGTTTTGCCAGCTGAGCCAAGCTGATGGGAAGCGCTTCCCTGTTACACCACAAATCATGGAATACCTCGGGATGGCCAGCAGACCCTTGGATCCCATAAATCTGCCAACACTCCTGACACACATTTGAGTAAAAAGTCACGAATACAAACAAGAATTCATTTGTTGAACGCAAAGAGCCACCACAGGTTGTTTAAGTGTTGAAGTTTCTGGAGTAATGGCTAAAAAAACCAGGTAAAATCAAGACCAGAGGTTGGTGTTTGTAGGTGGTTCCCAGTTCAGCTCATTCCCATGGAATTTACTCCACACTTCCCAACCCCAAATTTTCATTTAAGTGATATTTAGATACCAGCTGCAAAGCCATAGTTTTGCCAAATGTGTAAAATCAAATCGAGCTGGATTAAGACTTTCTGGAACTCCTGAAATCTTCTAGAATTTGGATATTTTTATAAGGACAAAGCAAGTGGAAAAGCAGGAAGAACTTTCAAATGAAAAGAAAAGCAGCAGAAGGAGCTTTACTGTAAAATCTCTTCTTTTTTCTGACTCATTTAAGGTAATTTCAGTACAATCAGCATTTCTGTTGCAATTCGGACACTTCCAGTAAATTAATCCTCTAAAGCCCAAATGAAATAACATACAGAGAAATGATATCACTCCCATTAATAGCAGGGGGAATTTTTTAATCATTTCTTTGTGGACTTTATGACTCGTTATTGCAGTCGGGTGTGGAACCCCATTCTGAAAGGCAAAACCTCTTTTTAGTGCTACCAAAACCTGCAAGGTGGCCACAAGAGTAAACACATAAAAATCTGGGGAGGAGACTCTTGAGTTTTAACCAGATATTTCAAGAAATTAAAAAGTAAAAGGGAAAAAAAACAAATTTTCCTTCATAAACTTATTTTTCTTACTTTATTTTTTGCCTAAAAACATTAAATATTAGCCAGAACAAGCTAAAGGCCTACAGGAAAGGCTTTGGGGTCTGGGCCTGTGTCTTCAGTTACCCAAAGTTTTGCTGGGTAATGTTGCCACTGGTTAATTGATTTTTTTGATGAAGTTTTATTGTCCATGGAGTGACAGGGCAGGGGGAATGGCTTCCCACAGCCAGAGGGCAGGGATAGATGGGATATTGGGGAGAAATTCTTCCCTGTGAGGGTGGAGAGGCCCTGGCACAGGGTGCCCAGAGAAGGATGGCTCTCCCCTCCTTGGAAGAGTCCAAGTGTCCAACTTTCTGATTTATGCCCCCCAAAATGTCCACGAGATCGAGTAATTAAGCATCCAGAGATGAGCTTTGCAGTTAAATTTTCTAAGTACAAATTATTCCTCCACGATTTTCGTGGAGCCGGGGCCCACTCACAAATATTTGCAGCAGCTCCCCCAAATCACTGCTCCTATCAGCTACTTACAGCTACTGATGGGTTTGGGATTGCCTTTCCAGCAGCCAGGGCTGAATTTTAAGCAGGAATTAGTGGAAAAAGCCACAAACAAAGCCACAGCAATAAGAGGTTGTGTACATTCATTTTGCACCCGTGATTTATGACCAACCAACGTGATTTAGCCTAATACCAATTTTGCAATGCAGTACCAGACAATAAAGCTTTGCCATTTCCCTGTGCCCTGATGTATAATCCAGTAACAATCACTGTAGACTTTAAATCACCTTTTCACCCAGCAATTTCAATACAAGCAGGAGATTGGCCTGTGACTGATGTCTCACACAGCAGGAATTCCTCATGAGGACACTCTTAATAGCTGGGTGAACATATTTTGTTGGAAATCAGCCTTCAGACCCTGACTAATTCAGTCGTGGTGCCATTTGAGTAAAGCACTTCATTTCTCCCCCACCCCCCTGCCACTGATATATTTCTTTTCACATTCTGTTTTCTCCTCTTGTTTCTAAAAAAGCCTTTCCATCACCACGAAATCTGCATGAACATCTTCACCTCTGCTGGTCATTTCTGCAACCCTTCCTGAAGGTTTCGTGGAGATGAATGATTTGTGCAAGGGAAATGTTTTATTCATGTTTGAAAATGACCCAGGATGAAACCTAAAATAATAATTCAGGCCTCTCTGTTTTTAAGGAGGAGGTTATAACTTGGATTTAACTGGAAAGTTTTTAATAATTGCTGGTGACAAATCATTTTCTCCCTGGAACCTATTTGTAACTTGTCTATAGATAGGGCTGGACTCAGATGTTCTTATTTTAATAGCCATGAAGGTGTTGGAAAAGTCATTTTTGAGCTTTCTACTGAAGCCTTCACTCAACTTGAATCTATATGTACATAAAATCCATGTGTACATAAGGCAGGGAAATGGATTAACAGTTTCTCTGCTGTAAAATCAGCGATTACTGCTCCAGGGAGGCACCCAAATATTTGAGTGACATCAGCCAGGCTGGCCCAAGGAGGAACCTCCACAACTCCAACCATGGGAAGGACTTTAAGACATCTACAAGATGATTTTCTCTCAAGTCACTCCATTATCTTTTCCAGCTTTTTATGTACAACTGCCCTGTACAATGAAAACCCAATAGCCTTGGAGCAGAACTAGAAAATAAATACAGAGTATTAACGAGGAACCTCTTTTCCCTCTGTTAGCACCACATTCCAGAGCAAAGCTAAGCAGGAAAACAAAACTTCTTTCCATATTTTTAGTGGAGGAATTTACCTGGATTTCCCAAAACTATCTTCCCTTTAAACCAAATATTAACAGTGTTTTTGTGCAACTCCTTTCTTAGTCCTAGGAGATTCAGATTCTAAATTGTATCTATGATTACTGGGGGTTTTTTACCAAAAAATCTCTTCATAATTTAGTAATTGCTTTGGTGTAAAAACCTCACATGAGACAAACAAGACTCAAAACCACAGATAAGCAGAGCACCCTCCTAAAAAACATTTACTGAGACAATATTTCTGACAGCTGTATTGGTAAAATGGGAGAAAAGAGATGGAAAAAAAGGGTCATTCACCCAAAAGGAACAAAAATGTTGAGACATTTTGATTTCTACTTGCATTATGATGAAAAACTGCACTTTTCCTGTACTCCTGGTGGTAGAGGCAAAGAAGGACGCCCACCTATGGAAAAGCTGTTGGGATCAGATCAAATTTAAGTTTCTGTTACAATCATAGGCACTTCCACACTTAAGGAAGATGCTGAACAGTTTCCATAATGTCCAATTATTGTACTATGAATAAAGTCACTCCTGTATATTCACACATAAAAGACTAAGTTGATGTTCCAGCTTCTTCAGAGTGGCATAATTATCCCAAGATTGATTTCATTGTGACATCCAAAAAGCCCCCAGAAGTCCCACTATTTATAGCTGTGCATCCATAACCACCAGACACGAGGCCTATTTTCAGACTCATCTTTTATTATGACTTCCCTTGGAGAAAACAAACAAAAAAAAAAAGCGCCACAGAAATGCAGCAAATAACTCAATCAGAGCAGCCTCACTGTAAATGATCTCTCCAGAAGCATTTGCTACTCACTCATAAAAGTATCTCTGCAATCAACAGCTCAGTATTTGTCAGAAGTCTGTAAACATTCCCATTCCAGCATTTTTTAGAGGCTCGTGGTTGATGTGCTTCAGTTTTGAGAAGCTACATAAAAACTCAGGCTAAATCCTACTCACTAATGGAGTTTATTATGTGGAAAAAAAAGGCCAAGAATTGAAGTAAAAATATGGTTGGGTGAGAAGGAAATTCCAGTATTATATCAAGAAGAGTGGCAATAATTAATGAAGGGGTAACAACAAAATCTTCTAGAGCCAGAACATCAATACCCAGAAACTCTTGAGGCATAGTTAAGTTTTTTTCAGGACATAAAACAGTGACACTTGTTTTAGCTGACATTTAATTTTGTTCAGGCAGTAGCAGCCCAGTTACTCAGGAGCTACAAACAGTTGTAAATATCTAAGAAGTGAAATTTACTCCAAGATATTGAAGTCCTGTTAGTCTAAACTTAGGAAAATTGCCAAATTCACCACACCTTAAGAGACTGTGCTGAAGTCAAAGAGCTTCACCCTGAACTTGCTACCAATTTATCATGAGCTGCAAAAATATCTGACCCTAAATTGCCTCTTTTCTCATGGTCACTGCTGGAAAACAGAGCTCCCAAAGTCTTCCACTGACGAGAAGATGTTGGAATTTCAAAGGAATAAATGAGAGACAGCCAAACCCATAGGAGCCAACTCACATCCTTGGACTCCCTTGCCTCCCCTCCACATGAAACATAGGGAAAATAGCACTTCCCAATTTATCCTCAAAGATCAAGTGGGAAGATGATTGGCAAGATTTTCTAGGACACCCAGCTGATACTGCAGGGTGGAAACGTCACCTGGTCAAATCTGAACATGTGCTGCTCACCGGGGGAGGAAAAACATCTCTCAAAAGTGTTTTTATAGGAGTTCAAGTGTGAGAGAGTCCTTCCCTCTCAATATCCAACTTAATTTGATGGCAAATTGTCTTCAGAAGTCAGTGATTATTTAGTAGTTAACTTTTACTTACTTTGGTTTCTTAATGAACTGAAAAATCTTTAAGCTCAAAGGTCTTTAGATCCCTGATGAGCTGTTACGGATATTTCCGAGCTAATGCCATCACCTTGACCATCTCCACAGAAATATAAATGGGGAAGCTCATCCCCATGGATCATCCTTTGTCACGGAGCCCAGCAAGCCCACGATCCCTCCCTGGCTCCAAATCTGTTCCTGGGTGAACATCGCACGTCAAAGACTTCCGAGCCCCCAACGAGCTCCAGTGCCTCAGGCAGGTTGGATAAATAAACAACGGTGACAGCAATGTCAGAACAATGACAAAATCATTAAATGCCACCCAGAACGTGACTTTGCTCTTTCTGAACAGGCTCAGACCCAGCACGACCACAGGCTGAGCTTTTCTCCAGCTTTTCAGACCACACCTCTCCACCAGAGTAGTTTTTAAACGGGTTTGTAAATTGTTTCTCAAGGTGTGTTATTTATAAAGTTCTGTAAATCGTTTCTCCAGGGATATTTTTACAAAGTTTTGTGCATGAAGCAAACTGTGGTTGAGTGTACAAAGCCACATTTTTAAATTACAAAATGTTCAGTGCCCCAGTAAAATGATAACATTTTGAATTTTGCCTGACAAAGGTAAGGCTTGTTCCAGAGAAAAGAAAAATTTTCAAGACCAGCCCCCCAAAAATTAATTAATTAGAAATTATTTGTTAGCAATTAAAATTAGTCATCCACAGCACAAATATGTGCCTTGTCACAATTCCAGCAAGAGGGAAAACTCTCTGGATTTTAGCAAAGTGGTACCAGTCCATTGAAATGCACAACAAAATTCCACTTTATCCCTACAAAAAGTTCATTTTACCATGGGTTTTATATCAGGGTTTGTCAGCACAGCGACATTGAGATATAAATCCAAATTAACTGGAAATATCAAGTTAAAGGGGATTAGTTAAAACTGCCTTAACAGCTATGAAGCCTCTCAGACATTCAGAATTAACAAAGCTTTATTTCAGTTTTGCTTAAGTCATCTCTAAGGCCAATTTAAGACCTGAATTCTCAATCTCTGGTTGTCCACAATTCAAAACACAGTTAAAATAACCCATTTGAAAAATCCGCTTGGATTATTTTTCCCAGCTGTGCCCACAAAACAAAGCCTAAGAAGCTCTGATAAGTTCCTTGGAAGATTGTTAAACAGGAATCACTGCTCCTCATTCCAGGAGCAATCCCCTCAGTCTTACTATCACTGAAAAAATTCGTTATTGTAATTAGATTTAGCAATAAAATTTCATGGTAAAATACACGAAATGCCCTCTGACAGCCCTTATGTCTCCTCTACTGGTTCACAGTATCAGCTAATTACCTTTTTTGATGTAAAAATCATAATTTCTGTGAATATAGCATTAATACCAGGCTCAACGGCTGTAATTTCTGTTAATTAGGTTTCCCTTGAACTTGACCTAAATGAAACCATAGCAGAAATCCATCTGTTCCTCTGCTCCAACGCCACAAAATTCCCATTTTAACCTTTTTACCTTTCTAAATATTTACTGACATCCAAATGCCCGCATGATTTTCTCCCTCCAGCCCCAGTCTGGTGACTTTAGGTGGTGACAGCTTTTCATCAGAAAAGTCTAAACTGATATCAAAAGAAAGGGGGAAGGAGAGATAAGGATGTTCCTATGTCCTTGAGGAAGAATCGCCTGGAGCACTGAGATGCATTTTGGGCATCCTGATTTATTAGAATATGGAGGGGATGGAGAAAGACCTGGGAAAAGCCACCAAAACTGGGTAGAAAACAAGTGGTGGCACTTGGGGACACAGGTTGGCAGTGCCAGGTTAAGGGTTGGACTCAGTCTTAAAGGGTTTTTTCCAGCCTAAAGAGTTCTATAATTCCATAACTCTCAGCTCTGGAGAACAGAAACCTGAATGGAAACCCAGGAGTTTCCAAAAAGGCAAAGAATTGCGAAGATGGAGACAAAATAAAATAAAATTTAAAAACCCAAGTAAAATTTTAAAATAAAAATAAAATCAAAAAAAGGAAAGTGACCTAAATAATTTCCTTTGGATTCTGTGATTAAGAATTTTGTATGGCTCAGTTTGGAAAACAAATTCAAATTCCATTTTGCCACATGGAGATCCTGGACTTTACTTCCTTTTAAACACCTAAATCTGAATTGCTGCTGCAAGCTTTTAAATATCCTTTCTCTCCAAAATTCTTCCTTGCCCAGCATCCCTGGTGGGATTTCAGAGCCGTGTGGATGTGGCACTTGAGGACATGGAGCAGCGGTGGAATTGGCAGTGCTGGGAAATGGCTGAACTCCAAGATCATGGAGGGCTCTTCCAACCTGAAAGATTCCATGATTCAGGAACCAAGCAGGAGAAGTTTGTTGTGGCCCAGCAAGTCCCTGAGCTGACTCCAAGAACTTTCTCCCAGCCTGGAAGGAAGACCCCAGCCTCCAGCAGCTGCTTCCTTTCATTGCTGTGATTTCTCTCCTGCACATCTGGCAAATTCTTCACCCCCTGCCCAGATTCTTCCTTGGTTTTCTCTGCTTTTTTAAATTCTATTTTTTTGGATTTCTCTTTTTGCAGTCATTCTTTTAATTTACTGAGAGCACTGAGGGCTCACATCTGTGTTCGCAGAAGGCACCCAATGAATTACAGCAGGAACTGCAGTTATTCTATGCAAATTCTCCGATAGATGCAAAATCTCAAATTCTTGACATCTTTTCGTTTTCTGGGAGCGTTCCAAGAAAGAAAATGGGGATTGCATAGCCCATTTTTTTGGGGAGTATGTGTTTTACCTACACAAGTTCCCCCCAGGTAAAATAATCTGTTTTTTTCTCCCCATTTAAAACATCTTTGAGCCACATGTGTCCAAGTACAGAGTGTATTTACATATCCCAGTTCTGGCTGCTGGAAAGCTGGTTTGTTTCTCCCTCAGAAAAGCCCTCTCCAGTAGTTTTATCCCATTTGATCAACAGAAAATGATTAACACATTCAAAACCTCCTGAAAACACACAAATCTCGTATTTCACCTGAAGAGAAGCGTTAGAGAAAATGCATATCAAGCTGGTTTTAAAATTCCCCAGAATCATGAATTGTAAAGGTTGGAAAAGGCCTCCAAGATCAAATCCAACCATTAATCCAGCACTGCTAAATTATGTCCAAAAACACCACATCCAAACGTTTTTTGAACACATCGAGGGATGGCGACTCCGCTGCTGCCCTGGCAGCCTGTTCCAATGCTTGACAACATTTTGGTGAAGAAATAGTCCCTAATATCCAATGTATCCCTGGTACAAGAAAGATGCATTCCCTGGATGGGATTGGGTCTTTTTTGCTTCACTGCTATCACAGAATTCCGGAAACATTTTGGTTGGAAAAGCCCTCCAAGACCATCGAGTCCAGCATGTGACTGATGCCCACCTTGTCCCCAGCCCAGAGCACTGAGTGCCACCTCCAGCCCTTCCTTGGACACCTCCAGGGATGCGCACTCCAAACCACCCTGGGCAGCCCCTGCCAAGGCCTGACCACCTTTTCCATGGAGAAATTCCTGCTGAATATTATGAGTTGGTCTAGTAGAAGGTGTCCCTACCCATGGCACGGTGTTGGAATTAGATGAATTTTGACGTCCCAATCCAATCCAAATTATTCTACAATGATTCCATGAACTCTGGGATGATCTCAGAAATCTGTCATAAAAATGTGTCATCAAAAAGTTACTTTGACCTACAGAAACAAAATTTGAAGAAAAATACCGGAAGTAAATTAATTTCTGAATATTTTCCCCTTCAGTCCCATTTTTCCAGCTATGAAACCCTTGCTCCACCAAATGTATTTCAGTCAGTGTTTGTTCTGTCCAAACACCTCCAGAAGAAAATGTCGATCCAATGCTCCCACCACCACACGGGGGGATTTTGTTGGAGTTTTAATGAATCCAGGGAGGTTTGCTGTGAAGGAAGCAAACGCATCCACACCACATCGAGCTGCACTGTTGGGGGGATTTCAGGACTGTTTCACCTACAAACACTGGTCTGGTGGACAAGGTGAGGATCAGTCACAAGTTGGACTCAATTTTGCAGATCTTTTTCAAGCTTTGTGATTCTGTGATAGTAATGAAATAAAAAAGGCACAGATCTTCCACTGGAAGAGCTGCAGATGAGCACAAGTTCCAGTGAAATCCAGCCTCCTCTTCTACCAACAGGCAGCCTGCTTGACCACAATTCCTTCAGTTCCAAGTGACTGCCAAGATACAATTCCCTGTTTCCTCCTAAAAGCCTATAAGGTGCAAGATTGACACAGGACATCATAAAACTTCTGTTTAAAAAGTCCCCATAGCTCAAGGACTTGAAGCTTATTGTATTTCCTTCAGCAGCACAAAGCAAAGCCCCATCTTCCATCTTAACATTCAAAATCTATTCCCAGCGAGAAAACAACTTATTAGTAAACAACCAACATTTCCCACAGTGAAAACAATTTATTTCCCACCGAGAAAACAACTTGTGAGCAGAAAGCAGACCGGAAAGGCAATCTGGGTTCTGCAGAGCAGCAGCTCATCAATAACACTACTTTCAAAACATGCATTATAACGACCTCTATTAGCGCGAGCATGGGATGGGGCATTGCATCAAATGCCGACATTGCTGTGACTCCCATCCTGACAGGAAAACCATTTTAAACCTCCTAATGCTCCATGTGTAATCCTGACACACCTGGAAGTCTCGCTTTAGAAACCGGGAACTGAAGCCTGGCGTGTTTACATCTCAAATAGGCTCCCCGGGAAATGGAGCCATCAAGGACAAATCGCAATTTCCATTTTTTATTCCACCAAGATTGCCTGAATAATATAAAGGCTGCTCTCAGAGCATGATTAAAATTACGGTGTGGAGCATACAGGCGTCCCAAGGTGTGCTATAAAAAGGAGAGATAAAAAGGAGAAAATTAAAGGTATCATGTTAACCATGAGTTCACCTTTTAGTGGGGTAAAAATGAGCTAAATGAACCTTATAAAACAAATGAAAACATGAAAAAAGGGTCAAAGCAGGCTTGAAGTCAAGTTAGACGCCTAGAAGTCAAGATTAGCAATTCAAAATGGTTTTGAAATAAAAAATTGCTGAAATTAACTGTCTTTTTGTTGACAGGAGCTTTGCTCCCTCAATCCACACCCTGCATTTCCCAAGCCCCAGCTCCAAGGAGCTCCTGGTTCTCCTCCATCGAGGCTATCCATGAGTGTCTCCATGTTTGTGCACCACGATCAGGGATGTTTACAGAACTATTCATCATTTCATTCCATCCTGTCCAGACTCACGGAGTGTTCCTTGAAGCAAGACGGCTTCAAGAAAGATTTCAAACCCGAGGAATTAAACTCGCAATGCACTGGTACCTTTAAGTAAAGTCATTCAAGAGAGAGTGGTTGTGATTCATCAAACACAGCATGTTTTCAAAACTCCAAGTAGTCTTTTTTCTCCTACTTCTTTATTTTTTTTAGGAGGAAGGGAAGAATTCCTCTTCCACCCTTGCTTTACATTCTACAGGTCTTGTACCATTGACTTTCTGATGTCCAACAACTGCAAAAGCGCTACCAACAAATTTGAGTTATTTTTCATATTTTTGTTTACTACTTTTCATAACTACATTAAACAGTGTTCCCTTCATTAGGCATCCCAGTCGTGAACAAACTGTAATTTAGGACCTCCAAATTTTATCCCAGAAATCCCACCCCAGCATGGAAGCCTTGGTATTCCTTAACCAGGGAAAAGGACAACATTCACGTAGTTCTCTGGATGTGGATCACATAGAATGAAGTAGGAACTGTTCTCTGACTTGGAAGCAGTTAATAAAAATAAATAAAATAATAAAATCAATGCTGCCACTTTTTCCAAGTGCCTGTGCATGAGCACCTCCCAACCCTGAATTCCCAGCTGGCTCAGGGATGACCCAACAACACAAGGCATTGTCTCAATGGTCTGAGCAGATCCAGATCCCACAGTCCCACCATTCCCAGCCTCTTTGGCACAGAAAGTCTCGGCACTAAAGCCAAGCTCCTTCCAGAGCCATGCCAAGCGCTGGGAAGCTTTGAGGCAGGGATGAGGCAGGAAAAGCGAGAGCAGGAAGCCGGTGCTGATCAGAGCTGTGATTTATTTCAGGCTGGCAGCTCAGGCAGCTCCTGTTTTCCTCCAACCTGTTCACTTGATGGATGGGGCCTGGCAGGAGTGGCCAGGGAAGCTCTGGAGGTGACAGCAGCCTGCCCTCAGGGCATGTTTGGGTGATGAACCAGAAGGACCTGAGCAGCCTCTGAGCAGAGGGAGGGAGACTGACTACAGGAAAGGGAAAGAAATCCAAGACACAAACTGCTTTTACCACAAAGAGTGAGTCTACGGGAATATCTGGCTTTCCATCACTTTAAAATTGATGTTGGGCAGGATCAGAAGGAGGCCTTTTACTATTTTACCTTTTTCCCATTGCGTTTCATATTGTGGAGGCTGAGCTTTGTCATACGGAACCTCTTAGTGGGTCCAGCTCCCATTAGTGCCACAAGGAGTTCCTGTGTTCCTGCTCGTGGAGAGGAGAGCAGCTCCCCTGGAACAGGACTTCTTTCAAAGAAAAAACTCCCAGAACTGTTGAACAAAAATACCCGAAATTTTAAAGCCCTGCAGGCAACGATTATAGCTCTGCTGGTCCTTCAGAGGAGCACAAAGGGCTCCATTATATAAAATAATATTAGTATTTGATAGCTGGCAGTAACTCAAAGCATTTGTGACACAAGAGGAGACCTAAGTTCCACTTCAAACAAGAGCAGGAGCAGGTGGCTCCTTGGCTGGGCTCTCTCTGGCTTGCTAGGCCAGAAATGTTTGTTTTTGAAAGCCTGGAGCTCTCCATTTCCACCCACGCTGAGTAACTGTGCTCTGAGGGCCTTTATCCCCACAGCAGGACCGTTCCTGGGGCTGCTCCCAGCACTGAGGCTCTCCACTGCTAAGTGGAACACTTGACCCAGGCCAGCTTGGAGCAGCAGCAGAAATGAAGGCGAGCTCTGCACTAGACTGAAAATCACCTTTCCAGCACTATATTGGCCACAGCTCAGCTCTTCCCAGCACATCCCCCATTGGACGGGGCAGATTTCTCTTCCAGGGTGGGAGGATGGCAGCATGGTCAGGAGGGCAGCAGAGAGATAAAGAGTTTATACAAGGGCACAAGGTAAAATTCCTCTTTTCCACAATGTGAGCACAGAGAACGAGTGAACGCAGCTCTCAGTGCCCCTGGAGAGGTGGTGACAGCACCTCCTGGTTAAATCAGAGCCTGGCCTGTTGTCAGGAAAACATTTCCATACAGATAATTATGGGTTTCAGTACTGAAAGCTGAAGGGGCGAGTTAAAACTATATCAACATTAGAAACCAATTTCCCTACACTATAAACTACACAATGCAGTGGTGTGAAGAACTTTGCTTTTCCCTTCTCCTGAGAAAGAAAACAAATCATGTCCAAGCCAATCCAACACAATCATCTAATAAACTTAGCAGCAGCACTTATTTATCCTCCATTTCCATTATCCCTGTGTTTTCCCTTCTCTCCCAGCACTACTGAAGCTTTTTTCCTCTACAGCACACAAGCATCAATCTCTGTCCCAGGCAGAGTGGGAACTGTCATTTTGGCCAGTTGTGCTGCCAGGGAGAACAGGCTTTGCTCTGTTTCATTAACCCAGAACTTAAATTTTAAGGAGATTGCTGAGAGCAGAGTGAGCAGGGGTGGGAGCAGCAGGAGGAGGTGCAGCAGCATCCCTGGCAGAGCCTGGCTGCCTGTCCTAGCAGGGTAAAGTGATGAATGGTGAAACACTGGAAGAACTTGTGCTGGAGCTTTATGGAAGGCATGCCAAAGGTGGGTAAATGTGTGTTTGTACAACTCTTGTGTAATCACAGCAGAGTTCACACACCCAACACACCCCCTGGGATCCAACCTCTGCTCCAAGCGCTGCACAACAGTCAGAGGCAACTCCAGCCTCAAGGAGATTCCAGCCCAGTCCTTGAGACCCCAAGTGCTCACAGACAGAAGGCATGAAGAGCAGGTGATGTGGAAAAACTCTAAAATATGATACAAGCACATCTGAAAAGAAACACTGAGACCTTGATGGCTGCTGGGTCTGACAAGCGCAGGCAGCCTGGCAGGCAGTCGCCCTCTCCCCAACTGTTCAAACCCAGCGAGCGTTCCCCAAACCTGTGCTAAAAAAGCAGAAGCTAAATGGAGCAGAGAGGATGGCCGGGGTTCAGATTCACTTGTGGAAAGGCAGATGACAGGTTTGCAGCCAGGGAGAAAAGGGGAGAGCGATGTTCTGCGTTGTGTATTACAATGCAAATAGATTGCAAACAAGTTCCTAATCTCGGCGCGGTTCAGAATAAACCTGAGTTAATTAAAGCTGGCAGGACCTCTGAAAGAAATACAGCAGTCACCGTCAACAAGTATTTGCTGCAGTCACACATACAGAAATCTTGTTTATTATTCTGCAAGTCTGCCTGCTGAAGCAGACCGTGAAAATTTTGGCCAGTGACACAAAGCAGCGTCTGCTTGCCGAGATAGATGCACTGTGCAAACCCTGTGCACTAAAACAATTGCCTTTGAACAACACACTCCTGTTTTTCCCTCATGGATCCTTCCCAGCAGAGCCCAGGTAACCAGTTCTGTCCATGGACTCGCTGATGAAGAATTTATAAATAAATCCTATGTATTGCTGTGCCTCGAGATGTTGTTTAGCAGAGTGCATCCCTGGCGTGGAACACACCTGATGCTTTGCAGGAGACAGGAGGGAATATTTTCCCTATTTTCTTGCCATACAGCTTTGCCCAGAGGCAAGACTTAAGTCAGTGTCTGTCCATGCTCTGGATTATAAACTTGCCCCAGAAGTGGTTAACTATCATCCTTGAAATTGCTTCTTTTTTAGGAATATTTTCCTTAGGAATTTGCACAGTGCACTTACCCCATCACACATTAACTTACACATATTTGGCAGCTCCCAACTCAGCATCGTTTCCTCCCTTTTGTACCTGCAGTAGCTTCTCCAGCACAGCAGCTCATTTTAACCACTTTCATTACTATGACATGGACACTGATCTAGGGAATCATGGAATATCCTGAGCTGGGGCCCACCAGGCTCCAAGTCCAGCTCCTGGTCCTGCCCAGGACAACTCCCAGAACCACATCTCGTGCCTGAGAGCATTGCACAGAAAAAGCCAGGGACCTTTGTGCACCCAGATCACAGCCAAAAAAAAAAAAAAATCCAAACCCATCATTCCTGAGCCCATTCTCTGTGGTGGGACTAAGAGGAAAATGCAGGTCCTCCCTCTTCCCTAATTAAGCTGTTCCTCTTCACACACAACACCCACAATTCTCAACCCACACATGAGCATCGCTATGGGGCACAATAAGGAGCTGTAAAATCTTTCCATCCTTCACTAGATGGTTGCAGTGGGTTCTTGAGAGCTGTTTTCGCACCAGCCTGGACAGATACAAATTCTTGACCCTGAAGTAGCCCATTTATTAGCTGAAAATAGAAAAAAACTTCAGAAACAAGGACAATTCAGTTCTCCTAACAGCATATTTCAAAGATTCCCACCTGCTGCACACAGGCCAAGAACTTTATCATGTCCTCCTACCAGGCACTTCTCTTAGGAAGCCACTTGATATAAAATACATTTGCTATTTTCCTCAAGTTTATAATTGAATTATCAAACTCTGCCCAGTTTCCTTATTCAATAACAAGACAATTCACAGGTGCTATCACATGGAGCCTCTCTGAAGATTCCTGGGTACCTGGTTTAGTAGCAGTTCTGCTCCCCATAGGTGCCTTTCCCTCTTGGACAAGGTGGAAAAGGAAGAATATCTGACATTGCCATGGAGGAAAGGGTTTTGAATATGTGGACAACCATCAAGCTGATGCAAAACTATCTTTTATTAACCTAGAGAATAATGAGAAGCGGGGTAAGATTCTGTACTTTGTTTTCAGTCCCTACATGTGCTTTCTGAGAAATGCTATTGAAGTGCTTTAATTACTTTTTTTGTGTTAACCATGCACTACTGAAAGGACTGGGCTTGTTTATATGATCTCCAGCTCAAATATGAATGCAATTGACATTTCTTCTGATCAAAGGGAGCGAATTATTGCTGTGTTGAATTCAAAAGAAGCTTTCCCGTAACAACAATGCAGCTCCAAAGACTCTCATTACCATAATGTAATCAGGTCTTTACAGGAACGGGATCAAATGCACCTTTGCACACTCAAATATCCAAGTGATGTTAATTATCTTGCAATGACTCCATTTCATTTTAGGCCATGCTGGTTTTGAGAAGTTGTGTGACTTTTTTTGGACAAACCAGATTTGCTCATTTAGGTGTTATTGCAAACAACTGTTTGCCCTTGGAAGGGGGTTAAGAAATTGGGGATGTTTAAAGCCAGAACTTTTGTTCCCCAGGCTGTGCTGGAGAGAGCAAAAGGCGTCTTGTGTGTGAGCAGTGGAAATAAGAGGTGAATTCTCCCCCAAGGAGAGGTTTCTGTTGAGCCTACACGGAGTGAGGCACAAAGATGGCAGCAATCGCCTCCAAAAAGCTTCAGCACTAGGCCAGGCTTAAGTTTTCCAACTCTGCATCAATCACAGGAGCTGGGATCAGTCTCATATAGCAGAGATAAAAACAATGGCTATATTGGAATAAATAGGTTTTTTGGGATAAGTGAGATGAGAAGCAAAGAAACTTTTAACCACGGTCACAACAGCAAATTCATCAGGAATAAGGGACTGAGGCCTGTGCACGGAAGTGCTGCAACAAAACCAGCAGAAAATGAGTGATAAGATCAAACTTGAGCTCTGGTAAGCAAGGTTCATGGAATAGATTGGCTGCATTGTCCAGTTCCCTGGACAACAGGGATCACCCTCCCAGCACCTCACTGGGAAAGGCAGCATTCCCTACACCAGCACCAAGTTTTCCTCGGCATTTTCCGTGCTCTTGCAGAGGATGACACGTCCTAAATGTGCCAGAGGAGAGGCTTGATGGGACTCTGCAATCCCCCAGCACACATCCTCTGGCTGGAAAGGTGGGTGGGTGCCTGTGTTCACTTTGGTGAAGGCTAAATCACACTGGTCAACCTTCATTACTGCTTTTTTCTAAATTTTAAGCAAGCTCTGGCCCCTGCAGAACAGGAAAGGGCTGAGGATGGGAAACTGTGCTTGAAACAAGGAATGGACTCAGGAGCCTGTGCTGAGGGGCTGGGACCATCCGTGCTAACAGAGCCAACAGCAAGAGGACAACGTAACAGAGAGACCAGAGAGAAAACAAAGAGAACGTCTTCAGAAATAAAAATAAAAAGTTTTTCTTGATGCAGTAGGAAGAAAGGGGACCAGTGAAGGGATACAGAATTGATGGGGCTGTCAGTGCCAGAGACAACAGCAACGATCCAGCAGCTTCCAAGAGGATTGGAAGGGATAAGAGATAAAGGATGGGAGATGAAGCCCCAACATCCCCGATAGCAGATAAGATGCTGGCCATTTGTTTGGAAAGGAGAGAATTTCAGAAATATTACTGAAGAAGAACTGACAAACGTAGGACACAACAGAACAAAATCTCCAAGATAACTCCAAGGAGCTGGGCTAAGGAAGGACAGAGTCACTGAACTTGAGTTAGTCGGTATTTCTTCTTGATGGTTATGAAACTACAGAGCCACTGCAAAAATAATTATAAAAAAGAATATTTCCTCTGAAGTTTAGGGTTTTCAAAGAGAAAAGGAACTTCCTGAGCTCCTTTGAAAATCCAGGGCTGAGCACTGCCATCCATTTGTTCTAGTTAAGGTATGCAAATATAGGTGTGTTCTTGCCCAAATGCAGAACCTTTCAACGCCTGCTGCCTCCAATTAATAAATTAAACCGTCCCTGCTGTAGCTCAGCCTGTCACAGACAAGGGCTGGCTCAAGAAGCTACACAAGGAAATGAAATTTGAAAACGCTGGTGCCTAATTCTGGAATAAATTCCGAGATAATGAAATAGCTACCATGCTGTTCCACTTGAAATTTAATTCCAGAGCAATTCAAACGCACAGTGCTGATTGCTCTTGTCATTTTGGGGGGGAAAAAACCCCCAAACTGAGGAATTTTAACTCCAACAAAACTGAAAACTGCATCTATATCCCTACCAAAAGCACAGGAAGAAAAATATCTTGAATAAACCCAATTCTTGAGTTTCCAGACACGGCAGCCTTGTACATAAATCCCCCAAAATAAAACTTGCAATGTTCCAAATCCAGCAGACATGAAGGCTGGAGGCTCTCGGCTGCTCGAATCCACCGCAGGCACCAGCCCTACATAAGCAGGAGCATTTTCTGATACACCCATCAGGCATCTGAAGCAGCTTTGAAACAGAATTCCTGTCTCCAGCTCCTCAAGCAGAAGCCTGAGGGTGTCTGTTTTTAGAAAACTGTGCACTTTTAAATTCCTTAAACATTTTAACGTACGGAAAAACCACACTGCAACCGGCTCTGAACTGCTTTTACCCTGAGGCTTGTAACAACATTTGACTGTGGGGAGGGGTGGAAGGAGAGAAGAACCTCCTGTGCTGCAAAACATTGCTGTGGGTGGCCCCAGAGCAGAGACCTGTGGGCTGCAGGAGAGACTAAACTGGAGGGAGCTGTGGAGATCACTTTGTCCACCACCACGGCAGTTCCATCATCCAGGTCCATGTCCAGCCATGAATGTCTCCAGCAAGGAACAGTCCTACGCTTCTCCGGAAAAATTATTTCAATGTTTAATATTTCTTTCTCTTTTTTAAATTTCTCCTTCTTCTTCTTCTAACCACTCAGGTTTTTCTCTGAACCGAGCTGTACCTGGTGCCTCAGGTTCAAACCTTTACCAAGGAACTGACATCATTTCCCCCTCAATTACGTTGTTGGTACTACAAGGATAGATTTCTTGAGCCAACTCCTTAAATCTTTGTTCATATACCGAGTTCCCAAACCCTTTAACCGTCCTGACATCCCTCCTCTGGCTCTCCTGTAGTTTTTCCTCTCTCTTGAACAGCAGAGGAGCAAAACTGGATGCAGTATCCAGGTATGGATAGGACACAGGGAATGGCTTCCCAGTGCCAGAGGGCAGGGATGGATGGGATATTGGGCAGGAATTGTTCCCTGGGAGGGTGGGCAGGCCCTGGCACAGGGTGCCCCGAGCAGCTGTGGCTGCCCCTGGATCCCTGGCAGTGCCCAAGGCCAGGCTGGACATTGGGGCTTGGAGCAGCCTGGGATAAGGGAAGGTGTCCCTGCCATGGCAGGGGTGGAAGGGGATGGTGTTGAAGGTCCCCCCCATCCCAAACCATTCTTACAGGGATTCTATACAGATACTTTAGGTCATCCTGCTAAAAGGTTCCCTGACAGGTTACTTTCCTGAAACTAATTGGGAATAGGAGTCCCTGCTCCCTTCCTTGCCTTTACAGTGATGTTCATCCCATTCCCAATCACCTCTCATCACTCTGTTCCTTTAGACACATCTTTAACCCTTACAGCAGGTAAAAACACTTCAACTCCTGCTCCAGTGCACCTTCCCCAGGTGACTACACCATTCCCAGACCTGGAATCGGCCTAAACCAGAATCAAATTAACAATACCTCACATCTGTAATGAAAATAATATAGAATTGAAAAAGGGAGGAGGGAAGAGTTTTTTGCTTTCTGGGATCTGTAATTCTTCTATCCAAGGAGTTTTATGACGGAATTTTCTGGGCAGCAGTGCCTATAGAACAGATATTTCCATCTGTTTTTATCGCTGGAAAGTCCTCCCAGCCTGCACAGCTGCTCGAATTCCTCCATCCATCCTCTGCATTTCCTTGGAGCCAGTGATAAGCAGACCCATCTGTAAGGATCTGGGCCGTGTTTTTCCATTCCAGCTGAGAGCTGTCTGAAGGTCGGAGCATAAATTACATTTCCTACAACAAATTTTGATGGGCTGAATCAATACCCATGATCAAGTACCCCAGGCTGGCTCCCAACAAGGACAGATCCCCATTCCTGTCAGGAATTCCTCCCGTTCTTTAAATCATGGCTATCTCCATTATTCCTCTGTCAAAATAACCCTGGTTTCGGGACAATACAACAAAACACATCCTGCAAGAGCTGACATTCCTCTCCTAACCCAGTTTAATGAATTCCCTTCGGATTTTGCCACAAAGGTAACAGCAAATAAAAGAAATCTGTATAAACATTATCAAATTCAAATAGATGAAAAAAAAAATAAACAAGGATGAGAGCACTGACCAGGGTCACTCCACTGGACCCCACCAAAAATAAACAGAACTCACCCCAAACTTTCAGAGTAACCTGACCACCAACTCCACCACCTCAAAATGCTCCCCCAACCCTTTCTCAGCTGAAAATCAAGTTGTTCTCTCCACAAACACACCCCCACTTCAGACTCCTTAGCGAGGTGTCCATTTGGCTGCATTAATTCCTGCGGCTGCCAGCATCCCAGAGATTCTGGGAATTGCTGCCCACTGCCCAGTGCTGCCCAGGGCTCTGCTTGCAGCAGGTTTTTGTTTGAAAACCCCACAGGGTCAGGCTCGTGTAGGTGTGGAGCAGACGTCGCTGTGGCCCCAGGGCTGCGCTGACCTTGCACACTTCCCTCACTGAACGCATTTCAAAGACAGTGGTTTGGGGCTTGTTTTTTTACCTCAAGGAATGATCCACATTTCCTTCCCACAGTGAGGAAAGCCCCAGGGCTCCCCTCTCAGGAGTTTAACCGGATCAAAGCACGGGCCACTGGTGCAGGAAGGGCAGAGCACTTAAAAATTCACAACCCGCATGAGGAAACCAAAGCGGTTTCTAAAAATCCTCCCCAAACGCAACACCTGCCTCTCAGGGAGTGAAAAGAACAGCTTGAAAATTAAAGAATCAGCTGGGAGAGCTTATAATTAACTCCAAGAGGAGACAGAACTAAAGATCTCAGTGCTGGGGTTTGGGTTAATACAGATTAGTCTGGGAGATCTCGTGGCTCTGCAGCCAGGCAGGACTGCGAGAACTTTGATAAGTGGAGAGGAAAAAAGTCAGGAGCATCCACGTCAGCTCAAGAACTGAAACTACCCAAAAAATATCTGGTCAAAACCCATCTGAAAAGGAGCTCCTTCTTTCCCGGAGATGTGTGTGTATGTTTCAAATAATGAATTAAATAGTTAAATTCCCAGCAGTGGCAGACTTGATCACAGACTATTTATTCCCCCTGAGCCAGCACAGGCATCAAAGGGCTGGGAGAACATCCGTGCAAGGGTCAGCTCTCACCACTCTGCACTCAAAACAATTATTCCAGAGCGAACTAAATTATTACTTACACAATAAAGTGACCTCTCCTAATTACATAAGATCAGGGAAGCTACACTCAAAAACCCCCAGGGCTCCTTTTCTGACTCTTGCTGCCACCCAGCCTCACCTTTCCTTCAGTAATTCTCTTATCTGTAACAGAGGGGTGAAAAAATATCATTGCCTTGAGGTGCCTCTATATGAGCTGCAGGATCAGAGCTGGGTGTTGTACTGAGGGTTATTAAATAAAACTCAACAGGGCCTAACCCACTCCTCAAGAATTATTTCAGCTCACCTAGGATTTTAAAAGCAGTAATCCCAGATAAATCTCATCTCTCCTCTACTTCTGTAACACGATGTTTTTCACCCTGTTTTTTTTTTCCCCACTGTGAAAGCTCTGGAGTGAATTCCACCCGTCCCCGCCTTTTTTCCTGGAGTGGAATGTCAGCTGTCTCTCAGCATTCAGAAAGCAGCCTGATCTCCCAGGCTTTATGTTCCAGAATTTGGAGTGATAAATGCTTCTGCCTCACCCCCAGGAACTTCAGCTGTTTGTCTTTGGGGTTTGCAGGGATGAGCGACTGAAAGAAGGAATACATTTTTCTTCCTAGCTTTGCATTGTAGGAAAAGATTCCAACGTAAAAGTGGCACTGAAAGCAGCAATACTTCTCAATAAAAGAGCTGCTCACAGGAATTCTATGGGAGATGATACAGCTTCAAATAAGGACATAAATTATGTTGTATTACTTCATTTGATTCCATGGGGAACATTCAAGTTTGGAGCAAAGAACAGAATTGGGGGTCTGCCGTTGAGAAGTAATTATTCATTGCAAGCTACAGCACAGTCACTCACATAAATGAATTCCACCATAAACCACCTCAGAATCAATATCCCACATCCCATCATCTCACTCAGGGTGGCATTGCTCCTGATAGAAAGGCAGAGAGCAGGTTTAGATTGGATACCAGGAAAAAGAAATCCCTGGGAGTGTGGGGAAGCCCCAGCACAGAGAAGCTGTGGCTGCCCCTGAGGATCCCTGGAAGTGTCCAAGGCCAGGTTGGACGGGGCTTGGAGCACCCTGGGACAGTGGAAAGGGGTGGAATGGGATGAGCTTTAATGTCTCTTCCAACCCAAACCAACCTAGGATTCTATTTTGATGATTGTTTTTCTGTTCTTAAGCCAGAAATGGAGAAATAATTCCCACTATTCACACACGAAATCTGTTCCACTGTAGATATCGAGGCCATCACCACTTATCCTGTTTAATTTCAAATTTCAAAGGTTCTGGACAATGCATCTGCTCAGTTCTAGATTTCCTGCACACACACGAAATCTTTGTGCTGCTTTTTGTCCACCATGTTAAACCCCAAGTTAAAACAATCACCGATTTATTCCTCTTATTCTTCATTTTTCAATATATTCATAATTTTTCAGGAAAAGAGAAATTGTCTGAATTGCAGATCTAAACCAAAATCACTGCCTGATCCACCATCTTACAGTCCATTTAAAGATATTTATACCAAAAAGTGATATGCTGAAATATTTTCCAGTTGCAGGTATCCCACTTTGTGGGGATAACTTCTCAGGCTTTAAAACCAAGGAATGATGAGTGCTCCAGGGATGAACCTCCTGACTTTGGAATGTGCATCCACCCAGAAGAAGCTGGCACAGGAAAAGTTATATTCCTGTATTTTTTTTCATCAAAATTACTTTTTACACTCTGTCCAAGGTCATCTACCACCAAAACCACAGTGCTGCTGTATTGATATGCAAATGTGTCATGGGATATACATTAATTAAGTTAATTAATTAATCCTTATGGTCAGAGTAAAGTATCCACACTGAAACCCAAATGCAGGGCATTTCCCCACACATTTCTCCAGTGTAGGACAGATAAACATGAAAGAACCCCATCAATTCTCATTTTTCAGCAGTGCTGCAGATGAAACCCAAGATATATTCTGTGTATTGTGATGGATGCACACAGGCTTCTTCCTCTTGGGATGCACAACTCATGGAGAGAGGTTGGGAATAGGAAAGACACAGAATTAAACTGTCTTTATTCCAGTTTTTATGTGTGGTGACCAATAACAGCTCCTCCCACTACAGCACCAAGTTTGTGGTGACGGGCACTGTTTCCACTCAGTGTCTTGGGAGGGAAAGTCTCTGTGTTTCCCAATAAATTAAAATTTTTATTAATATCCTTTTTCAATATTTCCTTCTCCCCACATCCTCCCAATTAGGGTTATGAAACTGGAATTAAGAAAGCACAGGGCTGATTTGAGCACACCAGGAGCTGAATCCCAGCCAAAAACCACCTGCTATCCCAGCAGCCAGACTCCCACTGCCCCACCCATGCCTGGTTCTAAAACCCAGGATTAAACAAACACACCTGACCTCACTTGAGAGGTTTCCTAACCGGGGGAAGCAATAACTCCATAACCACTTAAGATGTTAACATTTAGCAATCAGCTGCAGAAGGTTAAAGTAATAAAGTGATGGATTGCGGCTGGAGCTTTCCAGTGCACCCAGTTGGGCAGGAATTGTGAATTGCCAGGGATATCATGAAGTCTCCAGTTTGAGGCATACTCTCCTGGCTGCTGCAGGTCAGCAGTCCTGGAGGAGCAGCAGCAGAAGGAAGAAGGAGTTGCCGTGCCAACGCATGCTTGATTGTTTTTAATATTAAAAAACCCTTCTGGATAAGGATAGACCTTGATCCCTGTTTAGAATTAAGCATTTAATTAACAAGCAGGATTTCCTTAATGGTCTAAAGATGATCCAATGGGGGAGATCACTGGCAGAGAGAAAATATTCCAGTGTATGAATCTGAGGATGCACAATGACAGAAAAAAACCCCAAAATTAAAGTAAGACCAATCCCTATTTTTGTACCTCTTCTAAATCCAGCTCACCACAAAAACTGCTCTACAAGAGCTTCTGTGATGACCAAAGCATGATAAAATTGGAGGGGAAACGGGAAAATAAAAAAGTCCTAATTTTTTCTAGGCTATGCAGACCTCAGGTGGACAGTTCGTGTGCAATGGATTATGGTTTATAGATCATGGGATGGCTTCCTACTGAAAGAGCCTAAATTTAGATTAGATATCACAAAAATACTCTTCCCTGTGAGGGTGGGGAGGCCCTGGCACAGGCTGGAATGAGATGGTCCCCAAAGCCTCTCCCAACCCAAACCATTCCATGATATCATGGTAACCTTTTATTTTATATCTGTTTATTTATATCTAACAGTGTGATGCCATTAAAACCCCAACAATAGAACCCAGTGAGCACATTTGAACATTGGTTTAATACCATTCCCTTTAAAAACACCCCTGAAAGCTTGTTAATATTAATAGGAACCTGGCTGGGACAGAAAGGAGAGTTGGGTGTCAGTTCTTTCCTGCAGAAACTGTTTGCTCCTCTAAAATTCATTGGAATTTGAAGACATTCATCCAGCACTGTCCTAGAAGAGGGAACTGGCATTTTCTCATCACTCTGCCCTCCTACAAAAGCTGTATTCCCTTATTTTCTTGGGAATTTTGAGTAACAAACTCTCTGAAAAGAAGTAACACTTCAGAGGAGCATCGTCTTTATACAAATAGGTTTCATTTTCTCTCCCTATGGCAGAATCTGGATTTTGTTGCACCTAAGGAAATCTGGGGCTTTGCTTGTTCCTTTATTAACTCCAGAGCTGGGGTTTTCTTCCAAGGGTGATAAAACTTCCAAAGCCTCTCAGAAGTCCCATGGATACCATGGATATATTTTTCAAAGGATTTGTTGATCCAGCTGCCTACAACAGAGACGAGATGTGATGCCTTTTTGGAGCTCTTCATGGCATCTGCAGCCGAGGGCGTCCTGCTGTTCTCTGACAAGCGTGCACAGAAACAGCCCAAACTCCAAAGTCGTCTCTGCTCCGCTGCTCTTCCCATGATATTGAAGTTTAGGGGTGTCATCAAGTTGCCTAAAGTGTCTCCAGCAGAAGGGAGATATAAAATGTCAATGAACTTGGGCCTCTATCAAAGATTTATCTGTGTCTGAATCACGTTAGAGGGATTGCAGGCATTTGGCCAAACTGGGAGCTGTTCCATTCCTCGGAATAATGCAGCAATTCCTTCATCGCCTTTCAGCTGAAGGTATCACAGATATCCTCACCTCAGAGGAGCAACACCCACTGGCACATGGATCAGTGCTCCTTTCATCACCCAGTTTGCTCCTCCTGACGGCAATTAGCCAAGATTTCCTCCTTTTCCCACCACAGCATCCGAGGGATGCCAGGGACACCCAGCAGAGCCATCTCTTCCTCTCAGAGGGGTGTGAATCCAAGACACAAGAATGGTATCAGTGAGGGTGCAATAATTCATCAAATACAGGTGGGGAGAACACTGTGGAAAACATGGAAGCAGCTGGAGATCACTCCTTGATAGATCAGATTTAAACAATGAGGTCCCAGCTTGCTGAAATTCCCCCTACTCTGTGCTATATCCTGACTCCCTGCAGAAAATCCCAACAAAATTGTACTGTGTGTGGAAGGAAAGAGAAGATTAAACAGGATATTGGATAGGACAAAGGGGAATGGCTCAAACCAGGAGTAGATGTTAGGAAAAAATTCCATCATGTGAGGGCAGGGAGGCCCTGGCACAGGGTGCCCAGAGCAGCTGTGGCTGCCCCTGGATCCCTGGCAGTGCCCAAGGCCAGGCTGGACATTGGGGCTTGGAGCAGCCTGGGACAGTGGAAGGTGTCCCTGCCCATGGCAGGAGGTGGAATTTGATGATCTTTAAGATCCCTTCCAACCCCAACTCCATGATTCCATGAATGCACTTTCTGTGAATAAATGTGGGTCAGGCATGGGGTTTGATTTATTTGGATTGGGTTTATTTTTTCCTCCCTTTTGTTTTCCCTTTTCTTTCTTCCCAGTGGCAGCAAACACCAGCTGGTCCAGAAGCGCTGAGGACAACACTGATTCCAGAGGCAGCAGCTACAGGAGCATCCCATGGGAGCAGCAGAGGGGATTCAATGAGCAGCACCCTCAGAAGGGTCAGTAAAATGATCAAATCATATTTAAGGACCTAAAACTGTGGTAGGATTGTACAAGCAGGAACTCCCCCTAGACATAAAGCAGAGCAGGTCTCTGTTGCCACTGGGGACATGGAGAGCAGGAGCTCGGCTGCTGCCATTCCAAACTCTCCAAGAGCTCGTTTTGTGTCTGCTTCTAAGTGGAATTCTTAGAGTTATACAATATAAATAATATAAACTGCCAGCTGTGCCTCTTTGCTGCGGCTCAAGGAAAGCATTTGGGATAGAGAACAAAAATTGAATTTTGCTGATGTTTGGGAGTGGCTGCGTGGCTGTAGCACTCACATTAAATACAAGTAATACAAAACAATAATAATAACAAAAAAGAAACAGACTTTCTTTCACGTTTTAACAGCAAACATTCCCCGGTAGCCGTGTCACCCACCCCGCCAGGAGCTGTCACCAGCCTGTGCCACACACGTCCGCTCCCAGCTAATTGTCTGCTCAGCTTTGGTCCCTTTCACGGGGGTTCTGTGCGAGCGAACCTCCTGTCACCGCTCAGCTCCTGAGCGTCTGCACGGATTAACCCAGCCCTGGCAGGGCTCAGCCTGCCCGGGCTCAGCCGAGGCACATTCCCACTCTCAGCGTGCCACCTAGTGATGGACGGAGCGCAGAGATTCCATCCCATCCCATCCCATCCCATTCCATCCCATCCCGTCCCGTCCCGTCCCGCTGGAATCCTCAGCTCAGCTTCCCCTTTCTCACAGAGCCCAAAGGCAGCACCGAGGCATCCGAGGCGATATTTGGTCGCTCTCTCACATCCTGACCCTAATATATATATTATATATTTATATCCTATAAATAACAGCGGCTCCCCAAGGGCATCTCCTCCAGGCAAAGCGCTGGGGCTGGTAAAAACGGATGGCAAGGGCATAAATGCACACAGAGAATAAAGCAACGAACCCAAACTGAGCCACGGCGATGATTTTTGGGGAATTCAATGACAAAACAGGCGCTGGAGGCCGGCACGGGTTTTGTCCTTTGCACACAACCTGCCACAGCCAGTGGTGGCACTCCGGAGCAGCGCTGGGAGCAGGAGCAAGCAGGGAAACAAGGCTCCCAGAGGATTTAAAACGATGTGAATACATGCACAAATGCATTTCAGTTCCCTTTGGATTGACAATTCCCTGGAATCATGCAGAGTAGCCAGCACTTTTCTATTTTTTTGCAGAAAATTGCAGTATTCCAATGGGAACAGATGTGATTACAACCCATCCCAAATAAACCCTATCAACAGCCCAGGTTAGGCTTCAGCCTAAACTCTGTTTTATTCTTGTTCATAAACAAGGATTAGCACTTTTACATGGCTTGGAATGACATCCTGGATGAGTCTGAGGAGGAACTCTAAACCAAACTGAATTTCCAGGCAATATTCCTTAAACCACACAGACCCAAACCCCTCCAGCCCCAAGCAGCAAAAGGAAAATCTCCATAAAGCTTTAATAACCTCCTAATGACAGTTTTCATTTGTGTTGCTATCAAGAGAAAAATAAGGGTTGGGGTTTTTTGTCTTGGAGCCATCTTTACACCTAAAACATTCTGCTTGTCTACCATAGAAACAGCCTGGCCTTATTAACGGTGTCATAGTAACCAACACCCAGGCAGGGGCTTATTAATGCCCACATCTCCGGAGAGAATCACCAAAAATCCCAGGAAAAGCCAACCTTCCACACCAGTTAACTCCTAATTAACATTCCTGGAAACAGGGAGCACAGGGAACAAGTTTTAGTTGACTTCAAGCCATCACAACTACATTGCAGTGGCCACATTTTGGAATTTTTTTCTTAAAAATAGCAGAATTCCCTGGTTAGCTGTGTTTTACCACCAGGATTGCTCCAGAGACCCTCAGCTTCTGCTTTGCTGCCTGATATATTTTTTTCTTTCCCTTCTAGCAGCACCTGAGCACAGAAAACCAAGTCCTTAAAGCTTCCCAGGGCTGAGCAAACTTCTCCCATTAATGCTCGCTTTTGCTAAAAGTCATTTCCCCGATTTTCCATCGGATTTGAGACCAAGGAATGCAAACTCCATCTTTTCTCCATACTAAAAGCCCCACTAATTATTGTGCAGGAAGGGAGGTCAAGCCCTGGGGCTGAATCATCCCCAAAGAAATTTACCCAAAGAGATTTGGGTGCCGTGCTCACATATCACAAATATTTACCACACATCCACCTCCTGCACCACACAATCCAGTCCCAAAATTCATTAATCCACCCGTGCTGAAGTTCATTAACACAGCAGGTTCAGGCTGAACCCCCAACACTAATTTTTTGCTATTTTTAGCAGTGTTGTCTGAACCCACTCGTCCTGAATTTTACACCAAAGCCAGACGTTCAACATTATTCTGCTTTTTTCCTATGAAACAATAAATTGAATCTGACAAATTAATTATCAAAGGACACTTCATTAGCCAGAGTACCTAATAAACAGCTCCTCTGAAAAGATTTATGCCAAAATGCTGTTGAAAACATAAATTCTGCCTGTTTTTAACACCTTAAAGGACCCCTAATGCATTGCCAAAGCTGAGGCTTCTACCCAGAGTCTGTGTGACACAAAAGGGGACAAATGCTCATTAATGCAAATACAAACAAGGAAAAAAAGCCATGAAAAGTATTATCTTCACCACCATGAATAACACAACCAAGAGCACCTCCTTCCCTACCTTTTCCAGGAGATGTGGCACTTGGGGACATGGATGAGAGAAGGGCTCAGCAGTACCAGGAGAATTCTTGGACTGGAATATCTTAGAGGTCTTTTCCAGCCTAAATGATCCTCTGAAAGCAAAAGCCAAAGCTCTCCTCCTCCCTCTTAAATCTAAGCCTAAACCTAAACCCACCCTAACCCCAGCTGGGCCCAGTGACTGGGCCCCTCCCTCTGGCCCTCACAGCCACACCAGGACGGGGTTATCCCAACACCCCTTGATTGGTCTCAGCTCTTTTCTTGCAGATTGGCACAATTCCTGTCACATTTTTGCAAACCTCAGCTGTGGCACCAAATCCCCCCCCTATTCCTCCATCACAATCTTTTCAGCATAAGGAGATGTTGTGAAACCCAGGTGAATCAGAACCTTTTGTCCCGTTGAATCATTATCACCTCAAAGCTCGGGTTCAGCTGCTGTAGACAGAAATGAGCAATTGTTTGTTGTCCAACCTCCACGTCCCCTGATCAATCTGCCAGTCCCCAGTGTATCAAACTTTTAGTGTGCTCTAAAAATGAAGAACTGGATGTGTGGCTGCATTTTAACGGGTGTTTTTCATCCCCTAGAGAACAATTATTTCAGTATTTGTCTGCTGACAGCGAAGCATTTCTTTAAACATGAACCCTCCAGCATTTAAAAGACTAGGCTGGAAGATTTCTGGTTTATATCACACAATAATTTTGCTCAAAAAACCCCCACTTTTCAATCCAAAGCCTGACCCAAAGTTCCCCTAAAGTTAGAGGCTGGCAGATATGAGGATGTTGACATGCGAATTCATTCTTCTAAGACTTGTCTCTAGCATTATTTTGCTATTTCAAAACTAAAAATTAGGTTTCCCAATGGAAAGCTCTGACAGGATCATGACTATCTGTCAGTTAAAATGATAATGTACTGTTAGATTTTATTGTAGGATAGATCAAGAACTCTCAAAAAAAAGAACAGATCATCTGTGTTTAATAAATCCCTGGGGAGGAGCTTCCCAGAGCAGTGTGGGTGTCCTGGGCACTGCTGATAACCCCCCAAGATGTGGGGCCCTTTAAATTCTCATTGGACACAAATTCCAGCCTAGATCTGAAAAGGTCTGAGGCTCAGAGTGGTTATTAAAACACTGCATTGTTCTATAATTTCTATATGCTTTTAATAATTTACTCAAAGAGATCTTCCTACTGTAATATTTTTACAGCCTCTTCAGCCTCAGACGCTCCAGTTACCCTTCATATGTTCATGTGCTTTTAAGCAAATTTCTCTATGAAACATTAATGTATCATCATGTAGCTGTACTCTGGCCAGGATGAAAGTCAATTCTGATTTAATGTGATCACCATTTTTTATTTTTTCCCACCTGCCAAGAACCATTTTTTTATTTGACCTCTTGACTGCCAGGGAAATTCCAAGGTGCTGAGATCCTGTGTGAAAAATGCCAGGTCAATAACACCTCCAAACACACATTCCCTACTCCAGTTCTCCAGCAATCACCTCTATTTGAAGTCGTGAAAAATTCACTCTGCACCTCTTTCATTTGGTATCAGGTCTTCACCTGCTTTTTTCCTGTTTATTTGATCAAATATAATCTGGAGGAGCTTTTTGTTTGTTTGTTTATCTTGTTTTTAACTTGCCAATTTTACAGGCTGAGTAGCAGCTTAACCACTTTTAATTTTCTTGGTGCATCCTCCTGCCCACCTGAGCTGCTGGAATTTAAGTGAAGAAATAGCTTCCAGGCAGTCAACATCTCAGTCTTCCAAGGAACTTTATTTTTCCTAATAACCTCTAATGTCTCACGGGCCATTACTTCTCCTGCTTTACACAACGGGCTTTGAGCAGGCAATTAGCTCGTGGTAAAACCTGCAGCAATTAGGAACAGCAGCCATCTGCAGCCAGGTGGCTGCTGGTCACATCTGGATTTTGGGGACAGCACCACCCAAGGAGAGCTCAGTAAATTTGGAGCAGCATTTTTCCTTTCTTAGTGTAGATCTGAAATCTAGAAGCTCTAATGAACGTCTTTGTTTGGACGAGGGAGCGAATCGTGCTCGGTGAATATTCTGTGTGTTGGAAAGGAGAAAAGCTTTGAAATCATCACAGTGGAGCAACCTGGTCTGTGGACGGTGTCCCTGCCCTTGCAGGGGGTTGGAACCGGATGAACTTTAAGTTCTTTCCCAGCCCAAAGCATTCCACGATTCCATGATGGAATTGTAACAGCAAATAGCCCCAAATGCTGAGTTTCGGATGAGCCCAGCAGGAGCAGAAATGGAGCAGGAGACTTCTCCTCTTTGCAGGAAGCAGAGATCAGTCTGCAAGGCTGGAATCTACAGAAAGGAGTTTTACCAGATATTTTGAAAGCCAGGGGATTCCTTACATTTCAAACAAAAGGAAACCTGAACAAGAAAACAATGGGAAGAGCAGGCTGTAGGATATTTGGTGAACCATTAATTATACCCAGTTCCACTGACAGATTCCACTGAAGAAATCCATTTGTAGAACATAAAAATAACCTTACAGAGGTCAGAAATAAATGCCAGCATGCACTTAAATACCCTTTTTTCCCCTAAAATCTTTTTCTTTTCTTTGCAGCTTCAAACAACAGAGGGAGGAGTTGGGAAAGAAGGAAAAATCAAGCAAATAAAATTCCCCTCCCTGAGAAGTGTCTTTCAAAATATCCCCCTTGATTTTTTTCTAATTCGACCATAATTAGTATAGTCACTGTGATGACAATAGATTTATTTTTATTGCTACTTAAGATTTTGTATGAGAATTTTATTTTTGATGGGAAAGAAGGGAAAGGGGGAGAATTCAGCCCAGGACAGTGGTTCCAGCTGCACCTTCCCATCTTCGGGAAGCAGAGAGAAAAGCTATGCCCCTGCAGAGCTCAGGATGGAAGAGAGATGCTGTGGTCGAGTGTGTTTATTTGCCTGGAAAATGTTCCAAACCTGTGTGACCAAGGCCCTGAGCAGCCTGGCCCAACTTTGAAGTTACATCTGACTTTTCTTCAGCCCTGGCTTGAGCAGAAGGTTTGGCCAGATGTTCTCCAGAGGTGGGGAACAGAAGTTTCCTGAGCATCAAGGAGCTGTTACAACATCAAGGCTTGAACTGTTAATGGCTTTTGTTGGTTTTATTGAGATAAATCGGTATTACCATGATGGAATGAGATTGTTTAGCAGAATAAAGTGAAATCCAGAATTCAGGCTTTGTTCTCTGCTCCCAAGTCTCTGTTTTGATGCAGCCCCAGCATTTTCAGAAGAGGAAACACCAGCAAGTCAAAGATTACCAGAGTCCTTATAACCTTTCCTTGAAAGGATTGTATCAAAATATAAACTGTGCCTGTGCCAAGGAAATGTTAATGAGTGGGATCTGGAAAGGTTAAATATAAATACATATAATTACAGCTTGCTGCTGACAAGAAATTATGACTTTCTTCCTCAGAAGGCATTGTTCCAAAACACCAAACTGAAATAAAAGTAGAGATCCAGTCCTGCAATCACAATAGGACCTGGAGACCTGTGATTATATCAATGAGAAATAAGTTGAATTCTGTATTCCCTCAGTCAGTTCTGTATTCCTTCCTTCTAGATGAATGGATAGACATTAGTCAGAAATGTGCTGGGAAAGCTGGAATTTCATAATTCCATTGAAAAATTGTTTCATTTCCACTGAAAAAATTTAAGCTCAAAATTGAAGAGGGAAAAAAACCTCTGAAAATGGAGCACAAAGAATAAATCTCTGTTTTCATTCATAGGCAGGGCTGAAAAATGTGTTTGGGAAAGGAATTATTTAAATGCTCTAGATTACATTTGATTGGAGGGGGAAAATTCATTTCTTCCCCTGAAGGGAAAAAACTAATATGTTCCTAAGTGCAGTAAAAACAGAGCCATTCCGAGCTGTCATTTGCAATTAAAAAGAGAAAATATTTAATGGAAGCTGGTGAATACTTTGCAACGGCAAAATTGCTTTTAGCCTTTTGAAAATTCCTCTTTTATTAGAACTTCCACAGCCCTTGTGTTGCATGGAAAGTGAACCCTGGGAAATAAGGCTGGACTGGCCCAAGTAGAGTTTGAAGATGCTGGGATTTTGCAGCAAGGAATGGATTTTCCAGGGAAGTTGTGGCTGCCCCTGGATCCCTGGAAGTGTCCAAGGCCAGGCTGGACGGGGCTTGGAGCAGCCTGGGACAGTGGGAGGTGTCCCTGCCCATGGCAGGGGATGGTTATTTATTCAGATTATGGGGTTTTTTCTGTTTAAAATATATAAATAATGATTTTTAAAATTTCTACGGCTTCTGCATTTGCGTCCTCGCAACAGCCTGATGAACTTCAACTGAGCACACAAGTGTAGGAGGAAAACAGGGCATGAAAAGGGGAAAAGAAATCCATGAAACTATTTAAAATGTGAGTAAATCTAAATGAGGGATGAAAAGCTGAATGCATTTCACAACTTCTGTTCACCAGAATATGAACGAGTTCATCAGAAACACGAAACCAGGTGAAACAAATCCTACTCTGCCTTTAGGGCAGTGATGGATTTATGGGTTTTTTTTTTCCCTAAAGGGGTGGCAAACGCGAAACCCCACCAATATTTTTTCATTTTTTTGGTTTGTCTCTCTTCTTTTCCATTTTGGTAACACCATAAATCTTCGTCAACCACCTCTATTGCACTACGCATGTCCTGATTAACAATCTAATGGTTCTGAGAGATGAAACCCATTAATTTTCATTATAGGCCCTTAAAGCAGGCACTAACTCTTCCTTTAATTCTGATGGAATTGCCTTAATGAAGCAAAGGTGGCTGAAAACTGAGGTCACCACAGTGCAAGCTGCTCAAGCTCCGGGTGGTTGTAGTAAGTCCCCACTCCTGCTGCTGCTCGGAGTAGTAACTCCTCACTCTGCTGCTTTTCAGAGCAGTAATTCCCCATTTCTGCTGCTTTTCAGAGCAGTAATTCCCAACTCCTGCACTTTTCCAGACCTCGGTGTCCCTCAGGGGCTCCCCAGGTCATATTGGTGGCAGGAGGGGGCTGTGGCAGCACAACTGATGGATATTCCTGAAAATCCAGATTAACAGGAGGACTAAAGAATACTAAAAACACCCCAAACAAACAAACAACCAAACAATGGAAAGTTAAGAACAACTTTATTGCCAGAAACTCAGGTGAGAAAAATATTTACCATGGTGATGAGGCTCAGCCCTGGCACAGCACATCCAAGGATTAAGTGGCAACAAAGGGATGCAAATCCAGTGGTTGGAACCTGGCAGAGCTTCCCTGTCCACTCTTGTGCATTCCCACACCACCACTTCTCTTCCTATACACAATAAAACAGCCAAGATTTTAATAAAATGTCAGGCCAGTAATAAAAGACCATTTTTATTTGACCTTTCAGGAGAAGGTAACCGAGTTTGTAGTGAAATGAATCTGCAGGTTGAGTAGAGCTGGGCAAGAAATGGATTTATTGCAGTGATATTTGGGATATTTTTCCTCCCAAATTAGGATTAGAAGTAAAAATCTCTCCATTTCTCAAAAGATGATTGCCAATGAACAGATTTACAGCAGCTTGGTAAAATATTTTCCTTCGTTTATCTTCAAAACCGATTCAGTGTTGAGCTGTCTGAAGGAAAAACTAAAGTTTGAAGGAAATTAAAGTTTGAAGGAAAAATGAAAGTTTTCCTTTAAGACACATCAAAAGAATCCCAGGATCATTGAGATTGGAAAAGCCCCCCAAGGTCACTGAGTCCAAGCTGTGCCCGATGCCCACCTTGTCCCCAGCCCAGAGCACTGAGTGCCACGTCCAGGAATTCCTTGGACACCTCCAGGGATGGGCACTCCAAACCTCCCTGGGCAGCCCCTGCCAAGGCCTGACCACCCTTTCCATGGAGAAATTCCCTCTGGTGTCCAACCTGAGCCTCCTCTGGAATTACAAAGACCAAGGCTACTTTTTTCTCTTGTGTTGTTGATAAATAAGGAAGAGCCACAACTGTTATGGTGAGACCAAGAGCAGCCCAGGAGCTTGTTTGAACTTTTAAAGCACAATTCCATGTTTTCCCGTTGGATGAGGGCATTCACACCCTTGGTGGGTCTGGATGCCAGCGGATCCATGGAGTGCAGCTCCTCCCAACAGCTGACAGATGTGACAAGAGGGCTCCCAACACCACACAAAAGCCACATGTGAGCTGGCTCTGATGCTTGGCCTTCCAGATCTACAACCCTAAGCCAAGAAATGGGTAAAGGCCTCATTGGATCCTGAAATATTCCCCATTTTCATGGTAATTTCTGAGTCAGAGATTTGAAATGTTAACCAAGTCACAGTATTTATATAATTTCTAGCGGGCTGTAGCACTGTGTGCAACACCAGCAGCGATTCGCAAGGCCACAATAAGATTCTTTTAAATATTTCTAATTCCAAAGCCTGTTTAAATCTTCTGCTTTAAAACTGTAATTAAAGCTTTCAGGGAAATCCTTTCTTACTCCCTTTATATTACCCAAGCCCTCCTCTCACTCCTCAGTTGCCTACACCAGATCCCACATAGGAACCTGAAATATGGATTAGTCTCCTACACCTGCCATGGAATACGGGCCTGGTAATTGAATTAAAGTTCCCCAAAATAAATTAATTTAGCGTAGCAGATGGCCAGCACGGATTTCAGCTTGCTGTGTGGCAGTCAAGTTGATTTAAATCAACTCGAGGAGAGGTAGGCTTTAATCAGGTCAGCTGACAGCTATTAGAGCAAACCTGATTGAAATTCAGAAATTTAGGGAAAATAAATCCGCAACCAACCCGACACTGCCCTCCCACAGGGACCCAATGGATAAAACTTTTAAAACATTCAAATGGTTCTGGTTTGGGTAATAAGATTTAGTAGAGCATGGCAGGCTTTTATTTTGCTGTTTAGCCTCCTCTGTGCCTTTTTAGTGGAAAAGGTGCCACATAAAACCAAGCACCACGGAACAAGAGAAGACGGAAAAGGTCCAATTCTTGGCTGCCTTCAATCAATTTTTAAAACCGGTCAAACGAGACATAAAATACTACAAAGTCCAAATAGCTGCGTTTTATACTCAGCTTGCACAGCCATAAATGAAAATAAAGCCGAAAGGGGAGAATTTGTGCAGCAAATATTTCCTTTTTTCCCTGTCTTAACATTAACTTTAACCATTATTTCCATAAAAAATCTCTTTACTAAGCAGAGAGATAAGATACAGGTGAGTTTATTGTGCCACCTGAGATACCTCATTAGTGGTTTTTAATAATTATATTCTCCATGGCTCTGGAACAGGTGGGCTTTATCTTCCAGGTAGGAATGAAATCTCCATCCTGCTTTCTCTCTTATTTTGAGCATCTTGTACACAAATCTGGTTCAGAAATAGATTTTCCAGCTTGTTGGCCAGCTCCAAAACTTTATTATTTATTTTCACCTCAAAGTCGTGATGAAAGGAGCACTTCAGAAGTATTTTGGGGAAATACGTATTCAAGAAGGAGACTGACTAGGAAACAATGGATTTTTTCAACCAAATTGGATGTTCAAACATTTTCCATATTAAAGCAGAACAACCTGAGACTCAGCTTCATGTCCCCACCAGCCATTTCTCCATGTGGCATGGAAGGTGTGTGTGGATAAATGAAGCTGAAAATCAGGTATCATTAAAAGCCACCAGGAACTGATAAACTGTGGATCCAATTGGACCAATCTTGTTCTAGTCCCAAACAAGAAAGACAACAACTTCAGTGTTGCTTTAATCCAATGGCAGGATTATTTTTAAAACTCTTTTTTTACCTGCAGCCTATGTTCCATAAATCACAGAATATCTCAGGCTGGAATGGACACATGGGATCATCGAGTTCCACTTCCATATATTTGTATATAGGATATTCTGTGTGTTTTTCCTGTAGGAAGATTTTAGAAAATCAAGTGAGGTTGGAATAGATTCCTTCATTAGTGGAGGTGAATCTGCCATTTCTCTGGAGGCAGATTAGGCTGAAAAAAGTTGTTTACATTTGATTTGGCTCACTCTTGCATGCCCTTATTAAAAATACCTTCCCAAGATCAGTTTCTGTTGCGGGCTGCTGTCAAACCACACTTCCAAACCTCCCTGTCTAGACAGAAAAGAGGAAAAAATATGAAATTGTGGGGTGTGGGATTGATCAGGAGGAGATTTTTCTGTTTTCTATTATCAGCACCCAGCAAGGATGTGTGTGTTCTCCTTGTGCACTTCAAGGTCATCTCACCTCAATCTTTGCACAGATTGACGTTGCTGGACTTGGATGAACCACAAAATTCAGGATGGAAGCAGAGGGTGCATCTGTGAACACAGGTGCCGGGGTCAGACTCTGCACCAAACACCCAAAACCCCTGAGCACGGAGCATCCAAAACCCCACAGCAGCAGCAGTTGGCAAATCTGAGTTATCCTACAAATGCACAACATGGAAAATGTCAGAGGCTGGTTGGAAACCCCAACGCTTTTCCCTCGCGTCCCTCGAGTCAAGAGTTGCCATTGTGTGCCCAGAGTTGGGAGAGCAGGAGAGAGAATCCAACACTCTTTTATATTTTATCTATTTCTCTTCCCCCATTTAGCTGCTCTCCCACTCCTGATTCACAACGTTCCAGCCACTTGGAAGTCAAAGGGAGCCGAAAGCCGCGGCACAAAACAACATCTTGCACAATCGAATGTTTCAAGTGGGTCTCAATCATCAGCTTACATTGAACTTCAGACTATTCATATGCAGAAAAGATTGCAAAATCCGAGCTTCAGATGGCATTGCTTCATTAATGGCATGAGCAGCCACAATTATCAGGCTGTTGTTTCCAACAACGAGCTTAGAAATACGGGGAAACGGCCACAATATCTTTATTTATTGGGTTGGATCTTTGAAATGTCATCTCTGAGGCAACTTTTTTTTCAAGGCAGCTCAAAAATCTGTTCTCGAGTTTTTGGGGAAGAAAAATAAAAGTCACACCAGAAAAATCGAGCTATTTTTATACTGACATGGATGACAAATATGTATCCAGAAACATTCAGCAAGTGGGTTATTTTTGTTTCCTTAATTCAATAAGGCTAAATAAGGTGAATAGGAATAAAATGAGTCAAGAGATTATTTGTTACAATTGATATCTCTGTGTGAATGGGATTTCCAAGTCCTAGAAAGTCCAATTTCAAGTTGACAGTACTGTAATAACGAGAAATTCCTTCTGGGATGGTTGCTCTGAACCGTTCTCTGTCCTGGAATACAACAGCCACTTTTCCTGTCAAGGATGCAAATTAAATCCAGTGATATCCATCCTCCATAATGCACCATTTCCATGGAGAGTTTACTCAGGAAAAGGTCCTGAAAACTGGCAGAAAATAAGTCTGCTCAGACAGAGTTGTGCTGAATAGTCCAAATGTGCCACCCCAAAATCACGGAATCACAGAATCATTCAGGTTGAAAAAGCCCTCTAAGGTCATCAAGTCCAACCATTAACCTTAGGTTTTAACATCAGAAGCTGAAAACTCTTAAAACAATCCCAAAACTCCAAACCAGGGGCCTCCTGCAATGGGAATCTCTGGTTCTGCAGAGTTTCTTTGGCAGCTCCAGGAAATCTTTGACTTCCTGTAAATTCCATTGCTTACAGGGTGGTTTCGGGGTCGAGGATTTGCATACATCTCCATATATAAATAAGCCACTTATGTAAAGAAACGAGGTTGGCAGGAGTGTATCAGCTGTTCTGCTCCACCCAAACTGGTTGCTCATTTTTCCATGGCTTTTCAAAAAACCCCAGCACTTCCATTTTTCCTGGAAAGTTGTGATTCCCACATATCCCCATGAGGGGAACCATCCTTCCTCAGGGGCCTCTATTGTGAGGCCTTTCAGGTGCTTTACAAAGAGCACAGGGGAAATATTTTGCCCCAACTCTGATTTTTCATATATTTAATATTTATACTGAAAGGCAGGAACCAATTTTTCTCATATTTACTTTCAGGTCCTTCTTGTAAAAAAAGAAAGAAGACTTTAATTTATTAAATGGTTAAAAAATTAATTGTATCAAATCCATAAAGTATAATAGGATGGATTTCCCTGTCCCCACCACAAAAAGTTCCTCAAATGGATTTCTCTGTCCTCATCACCCTAAAAAGTTCCTCAAATATTCTGCTTTGCCTATGGATAGGAATTTCTACATTTTACAAATATTCCTTTGCAGCGAAGAAATTTTTTTCTCTTAATCAAAGCAATTTCAAGGTAGAAGTAAGAGGAAATCTCACCTTTGCGTTGTGTTGTGAAACCATAAAATCACTTTTCTTATACTTTAACTTCATCTTCCACTGGCTGGAAAAAAAAATGAAAGTTAAGAGGAAAGATTCTTCCACCACAAAATCCTTAAACAAAAAATCCTTAAAAATACACAAATAAACCAACAAACTAAAGAAATCAATGGGATTTGGGGGTCTAGAAATGATCAAATAGAGGCAAAATTTAGTCAAGCAGAAACAAAAGCAAGCAGGAGGATATCAGTGCCCAAACTTAATTGCTTAAATTCCTTAAATTTCTGGAGTGAAAGGTAATATATTTCATGGCACCAAATCCACCAAATTTAAGGACTTACAGTTCCCTGGAACAGTGGTAACAAAATTAAAGAGCTCTGAAAGAGTGAAATTCCCTGGGAATGAGAGGAAAGATCCTGTATTTCTGTTTGCTGGAGAGCAGGAATATCACTGGCAGAGGGATCCAGCTCCCACCCATCCCTGGGAGTTAGCCCTGAGCTGGGTGGGACATTGGGCTCCCCAACCTGAACTTTTCTTGGGAAGGATCCTGTCTTTCCAGAGGGAAAACTTTCCAAGAAACTCAATAAGAAAGGAGAAGTGAACCCCTACTATTAACGTAAGTAAACACATAAATAAATAAATATTTGATTATATAAATAAATATTCAATTACATAAATCAACACAAATTAATATTAAAATGAAGTTAAATACCATTTTAAAATTCAATAGAGAGATAATATAGAGAAAATAACTTGCAAACCCCTTCCTTTTCCCTCCTTCTCTGCCATTTCTCAGTCCCCAGAGTCCAACACTCTCTCTGACAGTTCTGTTCCACGTCCTGTGCTTTCCCTCTAATGTGTGGTTTGACTGTGCCCTGTATTTTGGCTGCTCCCTTGATGGCCGGTTGCTTCAATATTCTAACAAGCCTACTGTAAAAACTAAACAAAAGAAATAAAAACAGGCATTACACTTTCTTTGTCAAGGAATCATTTTAGGGATGCATTCAGTTGTGAAGGGGGAGTTATTGTAAATCACTATCACCAACCAGGAGGAATTGCTCCCAACAATTCCCAGTGACAATTCCAAAGAGACAACTACTGCCCACGCCAATCATTTTTCATGCAGAGTTTTCTGGGCTAGAGCCCTGAAATTGTTGTTTTTTCTGTCACTGAGAGGTGTTTGGAACCTCCTCCTTGATTAGGATTATTTCTTGTGCTACCTGAATGCAAAATATAGAAATTTAAATTGAGTTTATACAGAAATTGGACAACACCATCAGGCAGCAGTTGGTTTGGGTTGCTCCTGTCAGCTCTCAACAGCAATCTTTTATTTCGTATTTTTTGATGGATTGTTTCTAAAATCAATTTTAAATTTCCTGTTGGTTTGAAAATTTGCAAATACTCCATGGTTTTCCCCATTTTCAGTGCGTGTGTGTCACCAAATTGCATGGAATTGTAAATCTGGTGTAACACTACAGAATCACAGGATGGTTTAGGTTGGAAGGGACTTTTAAAGGTCATTTAGTGCAACGAGGAGGGCCCAGGAGCTGTCCTGCTAATTCCAGGCTCAGAGTAGCCTTTGGATTGACTTCCAGGAGTTGTCAGTGGTGCTCTTCCCTGATTTAAGGCTCCCCACAGGCCTTAGCCAATGTTTCGGTCCTTACTGACACCGCTCTGTGAACTACGACTCATTAAATTAGACGGGAGTTTGGGGGAGATTAATTACCTTGTGAGGTGCTTGACATTCCCCATCTGGAGCAGAGCTCTGGGCTGTTGCCTGCTGAGGGAGGAACCATTCCATCCACGGAAAGGCATTCATTCCCTGAACACACCACTCCCAGATTTAGCTGCTCCCACAAGGGCTCAACGATGCTCCTGGATTGCCTCCTGTGCAACCCCCTGAAGGACAGGGGGATGAGCTATTGCATCCGTGGAAAACCATCTCCAGAACACATCATTCCCAGATTTAGCTGCTCCCACAAGGATTAATGATGGCCCTGGATTGCATCCCATACACTCCATGTTTCACTGAAGGACAGGGAATGGCAGGATGGCCGTGACGTGGAGCTGTGGCTGCATCTGAGCAGCATTTCGGATCTGTTGTTTCCTCCCTCAATGTTACAAATAAATCCTAAAAAACCCAATTAAAATGATCTAAAACTCCCTACAAACACCTGGGAGCTACAGCCAAGAACCCCTTGTTGATGTCATCAACAAGCATCACGTTAACACTGTGAAATCAGAAAATATAAAATACAGATTGATCCTTTTTATCTGTAATCTTCAAAAGAACAAACAAAAAGTAACAAAGAGAAACCCACAAAGCCAGTATTATTCCATGGTCTAGGCAATGTGTTAATTTATTAACCTGATTATACTCACATTCCACATTAGAAGAACAATTGGGTTTTCTCCTGCTGGATTTTTCCAGAATCAGATATTTCCAAGCCATCAGAAATATTGTGAACATTTCTCCTGTGCCACAGATTGGGATTTTATTTCTTGGTGCCTTCATCTAACCCAATAACTCGTGCTGGAATTAGATCAGGCATTTTAGGAAGAGATTCAATCTTATTTTAAGGCTCCTCATTGATGCTGCATGAACCACATCCATTATTAATCTGTTCCAGTGCTTAATTACCCTTGTTAAGAATACAATCAAGAAATTGTCTGCTTTCTGTTTGACCTTTTTCTGTGTCCAATTTTCATTCCATTTCTGTCAAAATTTTCTGATAATGTTTCTCCCAGATTCTCTCATAAATAGCCCTGCTCATACAGAAATGTATTTGAAATACAAGCTCTCCTCTTCCTTGTCTAGAGTAAAAGTGGTCTATGTAGATAAAAAATAAAAATTAAAAAATTAAAAAAGGAATAACTGAAAGGACAAAGAAACATAAATTATTTTTTATAAGTGGGTGATTTATTAAAAAGAAACCGAGGAGCTCATCTTGCACCATGGCTATTTTTAGACTAAAGTTCAGCATTTAAGGTTCAAATCCAAGGTTTGCTGATGCCCAGAATTTATTGTTGCAGCTCAGCTGCTAAATCCATCATCCCTTGGATATGATGCTATGAATAAAGGGGCTGGAGTGTGTTCAGGGAAGGGAATGGGGTTGGGAAAGGGTCTGGAGCACCAGGAGCGGCTGAGGGAGCTGGGAAAGGGGCTCAGCCTGGGGAAAAGGAGGCTCAGGGGGGACCTTGTGGCTCTGCACAACTCCCTGACAGGAGGGGGCAGCCGGGGCGGGGGTCGGGCTCTGCTCCCAGGGAGCAGGGACAGGAGGAGAGGGAACGGCCTCAGGCTGGGCCAGGGGAGGCTCAGGTTGGACAGCAGCAGGAATTTCCCCATGGAAAGGGTGCTCAGGCCTTGGCAGGGGCTGCCCAGGGAGCTTTGGAGTCCCCATCCCTGGAGGTGTCCAAGGAAGGGCTGGAGGTGGCACTCAGTGCTCTGGGCTGGGGACAAGGTGGGCATCGGTCACTCCATGACCTTGGAGGTCTTTTCCACCCTCAGTGATCCCGGGATTCTCTGATCCCATTGGTGCCTGTGGGGCCTTCCACAGCTCTCTGGGATCCCTCCAGCTTCCCTTCAACCAGGAGCAGAGCCCTGAGGAGCTGTGTCATTATTTGTGGGTCATTGATCCCTCCCCACACACACGTTTACTCCAGCACGGATAAATACACGCAAAAAACCCCAAACCTTTCTGACACCACACGGGTGACAGCCAGAGCACAATTTGTTGTGTGTATTTGTATCTCCCTGACTCCCACACAGAGTTTCCATGGGAAAACTGCAGAATGCCTCCGCGTGGGAATTTTTAGTGCAGCTCCTAAACCTATCATCTCCCCAAAATGTCCTTTTATAGCCTTGTCAATCAGTGTATAATTAGCTGGGTGTACGTGCAGAGCAGATGGGAGTTTTGGAAATGTTGCTTTTACTAAATGCATGCGAGGAGTTAAAAAATGAAAAAAAAAAAAAAAAGGAGAACCATGACTTAGGGATTTAATATATTTGTATTCCTAACGTGAGGTTGAATTAAACTCAGTTCTATAAATATAGCCAGTAAAAGGGTGCGGCAAAAATGCCAAGAATTATTAATTACAAACAACAACAACAAAGTTCCCTGGCATTCAGAGGAGAAAGTAAGAAAATATCATATTTCATTGTGAAAAATAAACATCAGGTTTATGCTGATGACTTCAGATGGCCTCTTTAAGGAAGATTTTCCCAAGTTTTAGGGACATGAAATTCTGTCATTTTGGGCTAAGAATTTTTGCATCCCCTTTGTGACCTCACCACAGTTCACCAACACTCAGCTGTTTAATATTTCTGATTGAATGTAGAGAATATATATATAATTTTAGACTTATCCACCAGAATATCTCACTTAATAACTATTTACTCTTTTCTTTCTTTTCATGTGTTTTTCTAGAAATGTATTTTCTCCCTGTTGAAGTCCTGTTTCAGACTGAGTCTCTTGGTAAATTAAGGACATAAAAGAACACAGAAATATAACTTTTTTTTCCTTCTCCCTGCACACTTTCCAGACACTGCACTGGTTTTTGACAGCTCAGTTTAGAACAGGAAGAGAAAATAGAATGCCAAATTAAAAAGGAATAAAATGAATAAAAATCTCTGGATGAAAATGGGACTGCTATTCACCATTTTTAAAAAAAACATCCTTTCAGTCCCTGTAAAATTAAAATCCCTTACAAACTTACCTGGAATTGCTAAAATAGTGCAGACAATTACAACAAGAGTTGCTGGCAGTGGGATGTTTTGCTCTACCACTGCCTACAAAGGTTGACACTCCCAGATGAGGTGCTGAAATTCAGGTTCCCGAGCCAATAAGAAAGTGTGCCATGAGCTGGACCAAGAATTGTGCAGCTTTTCTTGCCCTGTACAGGAACTCTGTGTCATGAAGCACTTTAAAACACAGTGGCTGGAACTCAAATTGGAGATTTTCTTTTAGAACAGAGCCAATTTCTGGGCATGATGTTTTGTATTTTACTATTTCAGTGGATACCCACCTCCCTCCCAACCAACTACAGTGGAAACACCAAAATCAGGCCCTTTTTAGTCTGAATTACCAAAAAAATAAGCAGGTGTAATATGATTAGTGCCTGAATTTGGTTTATTATGTTCAAGAAAGAAATGAAGGGCAAAGAATCCAGTTTTTTTGCCATGGGTATTGGAATAAACACAATAAGATCCCCCAAAAATAATGCACTGAAGTGCTGGAACATCACACTGATGAGCACTCAACTGTTCCTCCTTGGGGTACAAACTATAAATTAATTATACCTTGGAAGGCAGCTTGGCTGCAGGGGCTGGGGAGATGAGGGGAAATAGATGGAAAAGACTTTCTTGGCTGCTGGGAATATCCAAGGATGACAGAGGGATTATTTTTATTTCCAATATAAACAAGTAGCCCAGAGTAAAAAAAAAAAACCCCAAAAGATAATTAAGACAAGTTATCGGGAAAACTGGACCTCCTGGCTTATTGAATCTAATGATTTGTTCTTCTGGGCATATTTCTCAGGTTTTTCCCTCAGAAAGGCATCAAGGCCCATCAGCCTAATTGTGAAAAATAGTTAGGCTCGGATTTTAACACGTTTAGGTAATTCCTAAAGATAGAGAGCAGAATCTATTTCCTTCCAAGCAATATCTTGTTGTTGAAATAAATTGGATCAGATCTATACAATATAACCATGAACTTATCTGGGGAGTTGAACACAATGGAATGTGAAGGACATGGGGACTTTTGAAGTCAATAACGCTGCCAAAGCCTGAGTATCTCAAAACTTCAGGTACTGCCATGACAAGCAGAATGGAGAGATAATATCCAATAAATAGAGGGAGAGAAAAAGGATCTGTCAATTGGAAACAACCAAAACCGCAACGTTAAAGCTCTTGAGTCTATTTTAAGAAACGACAGAATTTTCTGCTTTAAATCCAAACTTTTGATTTATCGCTTTAGACAACAGCTCAACTTTTATCCCAGCAAATCACGGAATCCCAGAATGGTTTGGGTTGGAAGGGACCTTAAAGATCATTTTGTTCCACCTCCTGCCATGTCAGGGACACCTTCCACTGTCTCAGGCTGCTCCCAGCCCCAATGTCCAGCCTGGCCTTGGACACTGCCAGGGATCCAGGGGCAGCCACAGCTGCTCGGGGCACCCTGTGCCAGGGCCTCCCCACCCTCCCAGGGAACAATTCCTTCCCAATATCCCATCCATCCCTGCCCTCTGGCAGTGGGAAGCCATTCCCTCTGTCCTGTCACTCTAAGCCCTTGCACAAAATCCATGAGAAAGTTAAATCTGATGTTTCTACTCACGGGGACGCACCTTCAGAATAAAACTCAAGTTCCATTTCTGCACAAACTCAGCTGTGGTTTCTAACACGGAGAAATGAGATCAGCAGGTAAATCCTGGTTGGAAAGCAAAGTCTATATTCCATCAGCAGACACTCTCATCAAATTCAATTGTATTTATATTTCTTTGAATTACTGAAACTCAACAACACGAGCTTTAAATAACAACTGAGAGATTAATCTTTGTATTATGTTAAATAGTAACTTTCAAATGAATCTAGCATTTGTTTTCCTGAAGAGATGGCAGCAATATGGAGCTTAAGATTTTGATTCAGAAAATTATCATATCTTTATAGAGACGGAGGGAAAAAATTAAACTTTCTGTATGAATTACTCTGTACATATTTAATTTGGCTAAGTCAACAGGCTTTCCTCTACTTGTTCACATTTTTTTGTATTTAAACAGAACAAAGCAAAGAAAAAAAAAAAAACCTGTCCAAAATGAGCAGAAATGTTATTTTGTGTCTAATGAAAAATATGGGATTAGGAGGGAAACGCACTTGTGAAATGTAATTAAAGTTTACACCACTCATCCCCAGAATTCAGGTGCCTATTTAAAATGGAATATTTATGTCTGCATTACGGGCAGTTATTGTATCTGTAAGGACAAATGTTAATTATGGAGGCATTACCAAGACAGCCACGGAATTGTTATCACAAGTTGCTTGGAGTTCTTTCCACTCTTGAATTCTGGAAAGGGGTTGGAGTGAGAGTGGAACAACAAAGTGGAGACAAACAAACGTTCTTCACATCCCTGCAAAGCTTTGCTGAGGTTCTGGAGAAGCCTGGGAGGAAATATCCAACTCCAACGTTCCACCTACGGCACCTGATCCTGCCCCGCAGGGGGGGGGTCCTCATCTCTGTCCCGTCATCACACACCTTTCCTCTCCCACTGCAGGGACACTGTGAAACTTTTCAGGGTGGGATCCCCTCAAACCTGCAGCAGAGCAGGAGTGGGGACTTTCCAGTGCTGTTAAAGAGCACTTGGTGTTCCAGATGAGATTGGACGTTAACAGTGAGCCAGTCTGGCACATCCCGTATTGCACAGCCAGCTCTGCATAGTGCAAACAATAAGACAAAACCACGTGGGAATGATCTACTCTTGGAGTTTAACAAGCACCCAGTTCTGTGCAGTCAGCAGAAAAATCATCTCCATTCTTTCCCTCCTCCAACATGTTAACCCAGCTTCGGATTGAAAATCAATGTCAGCATCGTGCCCTTTGGCTTCTGAGGGTTAAAAGTTGGCTTCTGATAATTAAAAGTTGTTTTCTGATGGTTCGAAGTTGTCTTCAGGTTGTACCCAAAGGAATCCACGCCTCTTGTCTTTTTTTCCAGGAGCAGAATGTGTATCCAGTTCTGCTGCATGTCAGGCACACTGACAGCAGCTGAACACTCTTAAAAGCAGTGTTTTACTGTAATTATGTTCATTTGTACCATGAAGAAATGCAGTTTTCTTGTTAGCACTAAGTTTTGTTTATAAAAATTGCCTTTTCACTCACCAGGTAAAATGACACTATAAAAACAATGTATGTGCACATGAAATCAGATTTAAAAAACAACATGGCAGAAGAGTGAAAAAGAAATAATAAAGACTGTTTTGATATAAACACCCTTATTTTAACATGGAATATTTACTCATCCAAAACCACACAGAGAATGCTCTGTACAACTCAGTGGAGGATCAGCACCAAACATTATTTTAGCTCCGAGCACTTCTCCAAAATGAACAAAATTCCTTTTAATCTGTCAGCTTTTATTTTTGTTAATGTGATCTGGAAACACCTTTAACTAAATGGTTGAGCAGGGAAAATTAAATGTTCTCCAGATACACAAGGTTTATTGGCCTCCATCTGAAGTCTGCAGCAGCTGTGGAAAGGCAGAGGCACCTCTGGCTTGGGCTCCTCAATGGATATGGATATTTTCTGTTGGTATTGGACCAAGCCCAGCAGGTACAGAGCTGCAAAGAGCTTCCCACACTTCTTTAAAAATAAAAAGGGGGAAAAAAGTGCCAAAATATTTCTGTTGTATTTCTCTGCACATGCCCCAGCAGAGCGAGTGGAGTTCTCTGTTATACTCAGCATGTGCCATCTTCTACCAAGGAAAACTGATTTTTGTCCATGCCCTTCTTTTGGCTCTATGAACACACACAGATATTCAGAGAGGTTCCAGACCTGCAGGTATCCCTGCACAATCAGACATTGAACCCTTTCAAACAGCACCCACAGTTTGAAAGAATCATTCCCCATTCATTTTGGGTCCTTTGCGTGTTGAAGTCCTACGAAGAGGTGCAGTGATTCCCGAGGAGGTGGGGAGGAGATGGGAGGTTGTGGCTCTAATGGGAAACCTTCAGGCTATCAAAGTGCTCCATGAAATCACCAGGGATGAAATCCATATTTCCCCACTGAGTTAAACACGACATGACAATGCCAATGAACTTTTAGAGAGCTGACAGACAAATTGCAGCGTGCGTGTGCTAAGCCACGTCGAAACCTTCATTCCTAAAATCCATCCTGTCAGGAGCTGTAAACACTGCGGAATAACACCGAGGATTTTCTTCCTCCCTCCCATGGCCCATCCTTCCTGCACACAGACTCCTCCGAGACCCTGCAGATGATGCAGTGAACTGCAAATTAAAGTTGTTTTGACCTGGAAGAAGGTGAGGAATATCGAGGTGTTTCTGGTCACAGTCAGGAAAGGTTTGTTGTTGTCTCTGAAGATCTCCACTGAGAGTCTGTTCCTTCCCACACTGTCCCAAATTACGACCTCCACGTGTTCTATGCGTGAGGATTTGGTTTGTAGAGTTCCGTGCATTTGATTTTTTATTGCTTTTAGCACTTGTTCCCTGAAAGTTCTGGAAATTCTCAAAGTTCTTTGTTCTGGAAACAAAGGCAGCCCACAATCTACATACATAGTCATACACACGTCAAGGGAATTTCTCCATGGAATAAAAGGGTGGTCAGACATTGGAATGGGCTTCCCAAGGAGGTGATGGAGTCCCCATCCCTGGAGGTGTCTAAGGAAGGCCTGGACGTGGCACTCAGTGCTCTGGGCTGGTGACAAGGTGGGGATTGGTCACAGGCTGGACTCAATGATCTCAGAGGGCTTTTCCAACCTGAACGATTCCAGGATTCTGGATGAAGGACACTGGGATGGGAGGCAGGACTACAACAGGATTTGGTTGTATCCCACTGAAGCTGCAGGGCTGGGTTTTGCTGCTTCCTTCCACCCCTTTTACCACACAGTCGATCGCTCTCCCTGTGGGAAGAAGAAATGAGGAGAGGTGTTGGTGACTGATCTCCAGAACACCTTTTAAGATCTGTATCATCCATTCTCCTGCTAAATTCATCCTCCCTGCCCAGTACCTGTCCCCATTTGCCACCCTATCACTGCTCATTTCACCTCCTGCTGAAACACCCAGACCTGGAGCGGGAACACTTCAGGGGTTGGAATTCCCAGCTCGGAGCCAGCTCCAAGAGAACTCACTTCAGCCAACACTGCAAAATGAACATGAACAATACTTGCCCTCTTATATTTTTTATTTACTCCTACTTCAAAGCAGCTACACACAGGATATCTGATTCTGCAATCATTATTCATGTCACAGAATGTTTTATTTGCACGCCGAGCTCCTGTCAGACCCAATAAGACAATTCCAAGGAAAAAACACCTTTTTGGGGGAACAAAGAGCAGGGAACTGGGCTCACAGTACGTCGTGCAACATTTGTCCTGGCTGGCTGACACAGCAACACCGGGATTTGGCTGGGAAACATCAAAAATTGGTTTGGTTTTTTTTGGAAAAGTTTCACAGATTCATTGTTTCTCCAGGCAAGTGAGAAATCCTGCTGGGAAAAATAACAATCACCTAAAGTGCAAGGAAAATGTGATGATTTTCTGAAAAAAAAAAAAAAGGGATTTATTTTCAGATCAAATTTTTTGCTGTTGTTGCTGTACTTTTGGTGGCGAGAAAGCTTTATTTAGTCACCAACCCAATTTCAAGGGTGTTTCAAAAAAGAGCTCTGATTTGGCTTTCCCTCTTGCCTTTTTCCTCCTTTCTCCATATGCTGATCTGACATTCCAATCCATCACGGAGCAAGGCTGTCAGATCCTCCCTCTGGAGTTCTTACTAAACACTCCTGAAAACAACTGTACAGCTCTATCGATCTTACAACAAATAATTAAAAAAAAAAAAAGGAATTGCAACCAAGCCAACAAGATTCCAGGGGAGACCTTGCAAGCTTTTCTCTTTAATATTCCAGTAATCCGGGTCATTAACAGCATTGATATCGATGTGAGGTCAGCTCAAATTTTGGCCTGACAGAGGAGAAGTCAAACATCTGCAGGGAAAACGTTGTGCTTGAGGTGGGAATGGATGGGTGCAATTCCACGGCCTGTGTTCTGCAGGAGATCAGACAAGACGATCGCAGTGGTGCCATCTGGCCTTCAAAATCTACGAGTCTGCGTTGAAATTCTCACTTGAACTTAGGCGACCTCTCTCCAAGCCCATCTGTGGGTTGAATATTCCCATTAAAATGCAAGCCAAGCACACTTCACCAGCCTCAGTCAGCTTCATTTTATGTAGCCACTGATGCTGGATTTTGGCAATGAAAAACCCAAGAAAACACAAGAAAAAAAAGCATTTCTGCCTATAAATGAGAACAGCAGAAAAATAATAAATTAACAGCCCCTAAAGCCACCAGAACATTGCAGGGACTGCCACCCTGAGGAACCACTGCCACTGAGATCTGAAGAACAACCTGGATAACCCAGGGCTGATGTTTGCATGGAAAATATCCCAGGAATTAATGTGGCTGAGGTGGTAGAGGAAGACTTGCACAGAAAATCGTGTTTGGGACCACAGGGAGCTCAGGAAGGAAAATCACACAGGCTTTAAGTCAGAAAGGTATAAAGGAACATACAAGGGGAAAAATCTTATGCTTCAACTTGCAGAGATTTCTTCTTTTCTCTGACAATTGTTCACCCAGGACCTGGTTTAAAATCAGGAATTAAAAAGCCAGCAGAATGGGGTTTTTCAAGAGTTGGACCAGCAGAGTAAGATGGAAATCCTCCTCCAAAGCTGGGCAGCTTCCTGGTGTAGGCTCCACTGTCCTGGGGCCAACCAGACTTCCAAAAACTTCTTCGCCCATGTTTTTATTCCTAATAACCCACAACTACCCTGCAAAAAATTTGGAACAAATACTCTTTCTGGTTCTACAGGAACAGTGGGAGCCTGATCCTGAATTTATTGCTGTTTATTTTTCATTTAGAAACAACTAAGAGTGAAGGGAAGGAAAAGAGGGAAAACAGGGTATCAGCAGGAACTTTTATTCCTGAGGGTTGGATTTGCTGGGGGAAGGGTGTTTTTTAGTTTATTTGGTTTTTATAAATATATATTTTGGATCCAATGTTCTTCAGTCAGCTGGATTTTGGTCCCCATGAAAACATTTTGTGTAGGATCAAATGTGAGCTATTTCTAGCGAGTTACTCGGGGAAATATATTCAGGAAGAGGCTGGATCCTGCTGATGGAAAACAAATACAAACAAAGAGACAGGCCAGGAAGGAGATCTGAAGAAAAGGAAGTAATTAAAGGAGCATTTGGGGCACTGTTATTATTCCACTGTGTCCATACCCTTCTCCCTTGCTCTCAGCACTGTGTGCTTTAATTGTCCCCTGAAGAAACAGTTCTGTGGATAAACCCACAGGGAGCAAAGGCTCTGTCAGGGACAACCAAATTAATTTCTCTGTTGGAAGCATGAATATGACTCCAAACCCCAGAACAACGTATTTTTAGCAGTTTGGACCATCTTTTTTTACAGCAACTCTTGTCCTTTCTCTTTGGAGGTCGAGCCCTGGTAGCAAACACCTATTTAGAGACATCCCAGTAATAAGGATTGGGAGAGCTGGCTGCAACATTCCCCCAGTTTTATTAAATCAAGATAAATCCCATTAGAACAATGGTTTGGAGGTGGCATAACCAGCATGAAAAAGGGGAAATTTCTGCTTTAGGACTGCTTGTTCAAATCATTCCACCCCGCTGTGCGAGGGGATAATGAGGCAGACTTTGCAGCAGGAAGGTCCACTGAGGGCTATTAGAGGCTGTGATGTAGCTGCCACTTCCCAGAAATCCTTAAACAGCAGATTACTGGAAGCTGGGAGAGGATATCCAGAGGAATTCTCTCTCAGTGTTTGCCCAGTTCTTAGATCCTGGCCCTGGACATCTGCTCTTGGCCCCTGCCAGAGGCAGGACACGACGGGCAGATGGTCTCGGGGCTGTTCTCCCACTCTGCTCTGAGTGCTGCAACGGGGCCCGGGAGGCCTCACTGCTGCTGTGGCTCATTTGGAGCAAAAAGCTTGGAAAACACTGGGACAGACATGAAAATCCCCCCAATGTTGTATATAAACACGTGTTCAGCAAAGAAATCCCCTGCCAACTCCCTCCTCCCACAGCTGAATACAGAAAAGCAGCAAGGAGGCAAAGGAGCCCTTGCTTCTGCCTCACTGCCCCATAGCAAGGATGCTCTCCTTAAATCAGACAAACTTGCTCTTTTTCCAAAAAAATCCCTTGTAAACTCCTCGATTCTTACAGAAAGAGCTTTGATTCCCATGCAGAGGGCAAGGCCTGGCTCAACCCTGTGGAGAAGGGTCCCCATTCCAAACTTTTCCTGGGTCACACAGCAGCTGAGCTCCCCACAGATGTTATAGATCCCTTTCCTACGACCTCAAAAGCCCCCAAATTGATAAATGCCTAAATATTCACTGGCAGGAAGAGATGTGAAGTATACTTAGTGATACTTCCATCAGAAAAGAGCTGAAACCACCTTTCTTTTCAGAAGAAATACCTGCACCTCCCTCTCTCTCTAGGATTCTTTCCCATAAAAGATCCTTTCCCAAAGAGAGAAAACATAGCAAGGCAAGTCCAGCTACCCTGGCACCTGAATCTATTTTCTTATTTGTTCTTTATATTTCTTAATTATGAAAACTTTCTCTTTTGTACTGGATATATGGGACTAATTAACATTTTCAACAGCATTTTAGATGCATCACACTGATTTCCCCAAAGACCCTACATTTGTGCCACACATTTTTCAAAAGCTGTTTTGTGCATGTTCTGTTTATTCTACTTTAAATTGTATTCATCAAAAAAAAATATATATATAAAATCCCTCACAAAAATGAGGGGAAAACTAATCCTTCGCGCCCTCAGCTTTTGCTGAATTGTCCAGTGCAATTTGGGAAGTCAGAGAACAAAGTTTGGCTCTGCCTGTCACCCCCATGTCTAAAAAAGCTCTTACGTTTAAAACAATATCAGAGACTTCAGGGCACTCAGGAAAATCACAATTCCTGACAAAAGTTTCAGTTTAGTTGGCACAAAGCTATTAACTGTGCTGAAAAGAGTGACAGTAATTGCAACTGGCTAAGGGTTGATAAGGAAACTCGCTCTGCTAATTTGAAAGAAAATTTACAGACTGGCAAAGCCGTGTCAGACAAGGGAACCAAAGATAGCTGCACTTGGTGGGGTTTAATTCAAGGCAAAAAAAAAGAAAGAATGAATTCATAATATTTGTACTCTAACAAGAGACATTTTCAAAGTGATAACTTTATCACCCTTTGTATCTCGGTCCATCAAGGTCTGCTCACGGAAGAACGGCCTTTGCCACACACCAAAACTGACCCTTCCTGCCCAGTTCTAAAATAAACATAAATAGAGGACAGCAGATCTGACCTGGTAACACTGGCAGAGATTTTGTGCTGCAGGCCCTGAAGCTGTGGCTCATAAAAGAATTGAGGTTTCTGATTCGAGAGAGGGGAGAATTGAACTCTGCAAACAGAAAATAAAACTCTCCTCCGTGGCCTCGGGGGGTTCAAGCAGGAGAAGGCACCGAGTGCCCCTGCCCACCAGGGCTGGCAGAGCATCGCTGTCCAAACCAGCCAAAAATTAATAAAATCTCGAATCCATAAAGCTGCAATTTCCTTTAGGTGAGGTTTTGGATCACCCTGGAATGGGATGTCCTTCCTCAGCATCTCCACGTCCACACAATTTCCCCCAGCATCACCATCCCATCCCTTTTCCCTGTGCCCAGGGAGGCAGCTCAAGGTGCCACCAGCACCTTCTCCTGCAGCACAAAACCTTCCTGAGGGCAGGGGAGTCTCCATGTGGACTCCCCTGGTTTGTAGGATTGAATTAAAGCATCTGTGGCTCCTCTGTAATGGGATTATCACAGTTCTTTTATCTGAGTTTCAAAGCAGCTCAGCAGAGTGACCTTTCCTCAAGTATTTCCCTCTGATTCTTTCTGATCTGCATTTTTTTGTTAGAGGAAGAACTAAAAGAGGAAGGAATGTGCTTTCCTTTCCTTTCTGCACTGCGGGAATGGTGCACAGTGCACCTGTTTGCTGAGGGTTTGGGAAGCTCTGAGATTTTGGCGTTTTCTGGGATAGAAATAATTGTATCAAAGATAAGAAGCCTTGTGCTTGGGTCAGGGGTCAGTGATAACTGAGGGAATTAGGGAAAAAACATTCCCTGGTGAGAAAATCATTCCCTGGTTGTGTGTGATGAGTTCCTCACACCTTCCTAAGGAATGACTGTCAGAAAAGAGGTTAAAATAAGGGAATTCCCAGCCTGATCCTGCATGGAAATCCCTCTGTTTCATAGGCAGGATGGGTTTTGGTTTGGTTTTTTTGTTCCTTTCAGCATTTAAACAGCCACAGCCCTCACCCAGAGCAGAAACTACCTCGAGGTGCAAATCCTTCCTGAGTATGAGACAGCATCAGGCTGTAAATCACATCCGAGATGCTTAAATTAGCTCTGGTGGGGTTAAACCCAGCCGGGTTCGAGCTCCAGCACTCATCCCGAATTCCCTGGGCACATCCCAAAAGAAACCCTCGGGCAGAGCAGCGCTGCTGCCACACCCGGGATTTAACCTTTAGTGCTCCAGCACAAGAGATGGCAGCAATTTGCACATTTGTGGTCAAACAAAGCCAAATCCACCTTCCCACCTCAAAATCTGGAGGGAAATCCCCAGGGAGCCCAGGTGAGAGGGCAGGGCAGCAGTGTGAGCCCAGGGACTGAGAGTTCACCAGGAATTCATCCAGGGGATGGAGACAGTTCCCTCCATAAGGAATTCATCCAGGGATTGAGACTGTTCCCTCCATAAGGAATTCATCCAGGGGATGGAGACTGTTCCCTCCATGAGGAATTCATCCAGGGTATTGAGACTGTTCCCTCCATGAGGAATTCATCCAGGGGATTGAGACTGTTCCCTCCATGAGGAATTCATCCACAGTTTGCCCCAGTGCTCTCCCTGCTGCTTCAAGGTGTGAGGAGAGAAGTTCTCAGTCTCTGCTGGAAAGTTCTCTGCCAGGATCCTCCTGTCCTCGCTGTCATCCCTCACCTCTGACAGAGTAAAGAAACCAGCTGTGGATTATGGAATTATTTAGGATGGGAAAGGGCTCTAAGATCATCAAGTGAGGCCTCACCAGTGCAAAGTACAGGGGGAGAGCACTTCTTAATTTATAACAGCCACAAACCCTATCTGGAATTCATTGCCTTTGATGAAATCAGCAACAAACCCCAATTCATATTCCCAGAAGGGGATAAGGAGCTTGGGCATAATGCACAAGAGAGGTTTTGGTGGGACAGAGAGGGCAGAGGAGACAGGAGAAGGGGTTAATCAAGGCCCTTCCAAACAAGGGGCGCAGAGAGAAATGAAAAATCTGAACAAAACCGAAATGAACCTACCAACCCATCCTGATGGGTTCTCGGGCTGCCCAGAGCAGCTGTGGCTGCCCCTGGATCCCTGGCAGTGTCCAAGGCCAGGTTGGAGGGGGCTTGGAGCAACCTGGGACAGTGGAAGGTGTCCCTGCCCATGGCAGGGGTGGAATGGGATGGGCTTTAAGGTCCCTTCCAACCCAAACCAGTCTGGGATTCTAATGCAGGTCCCGGTAGGTGACCCCAGCACAGGAGAGCTGCAGCTGCTATAAAATCTTCTGGAAGTTTCTGGGTGTTATGTCTCACATGAATATGAAACACAGCCTCTGCTTATCCTTGACCAGACACAACTCCGCATTTTAATGCTCCCGAAGCATTCGATGGCTCGCAGAGAGGAGCACTTTTGTAACAAGGTTTGATAAAACATCACCCTTGGGAGAGCTCGCACATAAACACCTCCAAAGAGTTATGCAAGCCCAGCATGCGGCTCTCATGACAACAGATCCATCCAGCATCAACCCAGGGCTTAAAAAGGTTCTACCTCTGCATAGCAATGAGCTTTCCCTCAGAGTAATCCTCCTTCTCAACCAAGAGCGCAAAGAAAAGCACGGAAAGGCCCCTCCTCCTCCTAAATCTTGACTGAAATTATTGTTTTCAGGATGAGGATTAAAGCCAAGAGTTTTGCCGGCAATAGAAAACACGTTGTTTGCACAATAATCACCTCCCCCAAAAGCCAGCTCGGTGTCATCTCAGATTTTTATGATGCCAGCTGACAGCCAGGGTTTCTAAGGAAACACCGATATTTGGGGGAGCTACAAGGAGAGGAAGAAAAGGACAGAACCTAAAAATAAGTGTCACACGCCTCTTCCAGACATTAAAACCACCTGATAAAGAAATCGTAAACATCTTGGGGTGGTAACATTTCTGAGACACCCACAAGGCTCCACCCAAGCAGGATTATCTGGCACTGAACAATAGTTTGCTCAGAGGGAGTTCTGCTTCTGAAATCACCTTCTTTTAAAGGCTGTGTGCAAAAATACGCTGACTGGAGTATTCCTGAAATTATCCAGAACAAATGGAATCATTTTGTGCCACTGCAGCTCCCGTTAGGACTCGAAGTCTTAAGTGGAGCATGAATAGGAATTTCACTGATTTTGAGTATTGATGGTTTTCATGCTGGAAGTGTAAGCTGGTTTTCTTTAATTCGACTGGAATGGGTTTGGGAAGAGAAAATAATTCCCCTCTCCTGGAGCATTGGCAGGCCGTGCTGGAATCACACATCCAAAGCACTCCAAACTGCACTAAAAATTCCCAAAGAAATGACATTGCAACACAGCAAGTTAAGCACTTTTTAGGTCAAGCTGTGGCTGAGTTTGGAGGCAGCGAAAATATCCTCGGAATATTTTTGGAATGGCCAAACCCTCTAATTTTTCAAAATGTCATTGTTTGTCCAATTAAGCCAGGAAAATATCTCCTCTCAGAGGGGGATGATCAGAGAGATTTCCTCATCTCCGCTGAAACGAGGGCTGTGCTCTAAAAAGGGGCACCAGCCGGGTCTGTAACAACACCAAAAACAAATCCGTGATGAAATAACTCTGACACAAAGCTCACGAGAAGCACTTAAGTATTTCACCATCTCTCCCAATTACGTGGGCAACCACAACCAGTGCACAGTTAAGAGATGATTTCACTGGATGTGACTCCTGGGCTTTAGGCTATGGATAAATATTCAGGGTTTTACTCCCAGACAGTCACTAATGAACTCCATGTCCACATCAGGAGAGAAATATTTGTGGAACTGAAGTCAGAATGTTTCAGTGGGTTCTTAGAAATAGCAGCCAGACAGTTTTTTGGGGTATAACTTTGATGTTTTGTGCTGTTTGTGTTTAGACTGAGATGCAGAGAACGTTGGTTTCTAAACCCCCCACTCTGAGCACCATGATTTAACCTGAAAACTCTCTCTGCATCAGGGTTCAAACAGTTCTTATGCTGATATTTCAGAGTGCCCAGAGGAGCTGTGGCTGCCCCTGGATCCCTGGCAGTGTCCAAGGCCAGGCTGGAGCAGCCTGGGACAGTGGAAGGTGTCCCTGCCCATGGAGGGGGTGGGACTGGATGAATTCTAAGGTCCCTCCAACCCAAACCGTTCTGGGATTCCGTGATATCAGAGAGAAGCAGTCAGGATGTGGAATCACTGAATGTTATTCTCAAAGGAGTAGGGGGATATATCTCAAGAAGAGAAGCAAAGCTGAGCTGATGTTGGGAGGAAAGTCGTCCCTCCTTTTCCCAGAGCATTTCCCCAGCCCTGCTCACTTCAGAAAGCCCTTTCCTTTTTCCTTTCCTCTCCTCCCCTGGGCTTCCCAGATTCCTTTATCCAGGCTTTACTCAGGCTCTCTCACCAGGCTGGAAGAGCGTTCTAACATGTGGAAATTCATTTGTAAGTGCTCCCGTGGATCGTGTGCTCTGAAAGGACTCATCTGCTGTCTGAGGCAGGTTAAAGCTTTACAAATTCGAGCAGACATTACCTCGGCTCCCCCTGCTCCCGTCTGGAACAGCTCCAGCTGGAGCCCAGGAGAAGGGTTTCAATTAGCAGCACACACACAGCTGAAGTGGAAAGCAGAATAAAAAAGGCCCCCCTCGCTTTTTGTCTCTCTCGTTCCAGCCAGAACCGCACAAATTGATTTGTGCCCTTCCCGAGTTTGGTCTTTTCCAAGTTTGATTCATGATGATAAAACAACAGAAAATAAATCTTCGTGCCTGATTCAGCAAGTGGGCAGGACACCCCCCAGCCTGAGTAACCACCCTAAACCTTTAAATGCTGGATTTCCACCACCGTTCCCCTCCTTCCAGGCTGCTGAGGCTGCAGAGGGGGAGAATCTCCAGTTAATCCCATCACAGAATGCTCCAAAGGTTGAGGAGATGGAGTGGTTGCCATCTGAGATGCAATTACGGGGGATTAAACTCTTCATTTATGTGACACAATCTTGATAAGGGCAGGAAATTACTCTGAGGAGAATGAGGAGTATCCGCAATTGTTTAGGGATTCTTGGTGAATAAAAAGGGAAGGAGAAAACACGAGAGGATAAAAGAAAAGGAAAATTTCTACTCGTGTTATAAAGCACTCACCAGATTTCCAAGCCTTTTCCAGGACACTCCTTCCAGGACACTTTGGGACCTTGGATAACAAACAGGAGAAGTTCCACAGCAGTTCCTGCCATTTGCTCTTGGTTCCAGTAGCACCAGGGGATGTCCTTCAGCTTCTCATGGTGCTCCTAATTTCACAGCATCATTAACTCTAAGATCATCAATTCCAACCGCTAATCATGGGAATCTTGCTAGGAACCCCGAATTCCTTTAAAATTAAAATACAGAAGACCAATACATGAGACCTTGTCCTAATTTCTAAATAACCAAGTTTTTTATAATTAATGTACATATTTCACTTTAAATTCTAAATAAAGTGAAATGTCTTTAGACTGTTAACTCGGAAATTTTAGAACTAGAATACACATTCTCTTCTCCCTTCTCATTTTGGAAAATTTTTGCCTATCTCCCAGTCTCTAAAAATCCCTTCCATGTTTCTCCACACAAAATAAGAAATATGACTCCTTTTATCTCTGAGCACATTTCCCATGGGACCAGTTTCAGCTGCAGCCTCAGCTCCCTGGCCACAGTGCCTGCAAATTGATTTATTCCTCATAATGATCAAACTTTGTCATCCAAATGCTGGGAAACGCCGTAATTCAATCTCTGCATGTCCTTTAACTTTCTTTTATCTCTCTGGCTGCTTTAACAACTGCTAAAATGTTCGAGGCAAGCTTTTATGTATTTATGAAGCCGTCAAAAGCAAGGCAAGAGGTTAGGAGGAAGCTGGATGTGTTACTTAAAGCAGCAAATATGCAAGACAATATTTTTATTTGAGTTTTTCGGCCCAGACTGAACATTAACAATGAGGCAGCAACAGAATCCAAGGTAGCACTAAAAAAAACCCTTTGGTTAAAATCATGGTCCAACTAGAGACTTCAAAAACCCCCAAAATTCAGTGTTGATTTCTTTTTTTTCTGTCTAATAAGTTGCATTTAGGAGGTTTTTTGCCCACATACAAATGTATGTGTGCATGGATGTAACAAACACATAAATTCAGTGCCCACCTGTGCTGCAGATTCCAAACTGCACAGGGCCAGACATCCCTGACCTGTACATGCTCAACAAAATCCCTCTTTTTAACTGTAAAATGCTGCTAAGCATTTGTTCATGTTTTATGGAACACACCAACTTGTCTTGCACTTTTTTCTATTCCCAGTTCTCCTCACTTATATTTATTTCATGTTCTGCTCCCAACTTGTGGCTTCGTTTCTTCCGCTGAAAATCATATTCAGCAAAACCTGCTTTTCTTGAAGCTTTGGCATTATTTCCTGTATTTTAAGATCATTAATCAACCTCTCCACTTTGATATTGACTTTTAGACCTCATGTTTTAACCTGTCATTCCCCTGCCTTATAGTGGTGATAATATCTGGTTTTATGGGGGTTTTTTTGCTTTGTTGTCATGGAAAACCTGTTTTTTCACTGAGATTTAAGGAGGGGATGGATTTGGTATTGCTGGCTTGAATAAAATATAAATTCCTATTTTTGTTTTAATTTACTGTAGTTTTACTGCCTGAACCACCCATAGGAATATCTATATTTTTGACACACAAGTAATTATATTATCATTTAATACTCATGACTTTACTAACCAAGATCCCCGCCCAAAGAGCCCAAGTGTTATTTGTCTTGTTTATATCCTTCTGAAAAATATCAAATTACCAAAAAGACCTGCTGGATTAATTGTGGGGGTTTTTTATTTAATTATGCTTTAGTTTCAGGGATAGAGGTTTCAGAAGCGCTTCAGGACACATTGTATTTCATAAATGATTTCCCTGAATAAGGGCTTTTAGTCTGAGTTTGAGACAGGGCCTAACCTGAGGGTATAAGCTCAGTTCTGATTCATTCTGTAGCACATCTGTGAGAGGAATATTAGAGCAGCCTTAAAACGCTTAAGTGTTCCAGGGCAGAGATGTTTATTAGGGATTTCATAGCCCATCCTTCAAACCAGACCTTAACCAAATTCCCCAAGCTGACAGAAATAATAAAGTTCCCGGGTTTCTTACTGAAATACTGTAATATCTAAAGATGAGCCTACCTCTCCTTCCTAAGATCATTTCAGTAAATTAGTATTGAGTTACACAACCTAATGAGGGAAATTAATTTCCTAAAATTACCTTCCATGAGTGAAAACAGGCATAAGGAATATTATCAGATTTTTTTTTTAAGAGGAAAGAGAACCACAGTGAACGGAAGAAACCGGGATGTCTCGGATGGAAAAGCACTTCATCTTCCTTCCAAAACAGTTTTACATAATAATTCTATTTTTATTCTCCCACTGACTTCTATCCAATCTCTCTTCACTTCAAAAAGATCTGATGATTGCACAGATAAAGCTTTTTAGTTTCTTAGGTATCAATTCCATACAACCGACAATAAATCTAAATATTACCTGTATAGGATTTCTTCCAGGATCTTTGAATCTCCTCAGAAATGTTTCTTCAGATAGGAGCCCTCAATATGAATAGTTCAAGTGGGACACATTTTACTCCTTCTGTATTATTAAAAACTCTTCCAGAGGTGCAGTTTTCTGGTTTTATTCTAGGAGGCATCTCCAAATCCAGGCTTAAGCATTAATATTAACGGCCAGAACACGGCCCTGTTGCATTCAATTCCTGAAGCACCTTTCTGTGAATTCATGAAAAGACATTTTATGGTTTTGAGAGAAAAGAGATAGTTTGAAATTAAAAAAAAAAAAAAGCAACACAATGACAACAACACCCCCCCAAAATCAAAATAAAACAACCCCAAAACCCAGTGGAATGTCTTTCCCACTGGACCAGTTTGTCCTGACAACTTCCTTCCTGACAAAGAATGGAAAGTGCTGCAGGACAGGACCTCCCTGCCCATCCTGGGCATCCCTTCATGGAGATGGATCAGCTCAGCTTCTCTGGACTCTCCTCTACACCAAAGGACATTCCAGGTTTCTTGGGTCATCATGGAATCACCTTCCATAGACCAGGTTGTTCCAAATCTTGTCCATACTGGGATAGGGCAGGGATGGGGCAGCCACAGCTTCTCTGGGCACCCTGTGCCAGGGCCCCACTACCCTCACAGGGAACAATTCCCTCCCGGTATCCCATCTAACCCTCCTCTCTGTCAGCGTGAGGCCACAAAGCTCCAGGGAGGGTAGAGAGGGGCACAGGCTCCCAGCGTTCCTGGAAGGACACAACAGTCCTGGAACCACGTTCCATCGGTTTTAGCGCTTAATGAAAGACCTCAGGCAATCCAATTCCTGCTCCTTCCTGGGGAAGCCTGCCAGGTGTATTCCCAGGCCAATTATTGCTTTCACAAAGCGCTCTAAATCTGTCAACAAGCACAAGTGCGAAGTACAGAATAAAAACACCGTGAGGATTGGGAGCCACTTGTTACAAGAGGAGCTCCTCCTTGCAGAGGGAGCAGTGAGAGTTGGCTTCCCAACGGCAGCGCTGCTGCCAAATTCAGGTATTAAATACTATTAACACACACCAAAACATTTGTACTCTTCTTTTTCCATTGGAAAATAGATGCTTATTCTCCAGCACAGCCGTATGATAAATACTTTGCAAGCTACCATGGGAAATCCAGGAAGGTTCCAAGAATTTCTCCCACTCCTGGGAGTAAGAGCAAAGGGAGATGATGCATTTTATCTACAGGAGTTGCAGCATCTCAATGGATGTGGATGTGTTTTCATAAAATAAAAGTAAATAAAACAAATGAATGAAAGAGTTGCAATCATTTTCCCTAATGCACAAATCCCCACATCTTCTCACCTATTTGACATTATTGCTAGGTGTAGAATTAAGGAATTATTTAGATTGGAAAAGACCTCCAGGATCATTGAGTCCAACCTATGACTGATCCCAGAGCACTGAGTGCTACATCCACTAGGACACCTCCAGGGATGGGGACTCCAACCCCCCTTCCAGTGCCTGACTACCCCTTCCATGAACAAATTCTTCCTGATCTCCAGCCTGAACCTCCCCAGGCACAGCTTGGCACCATTTTCTCTTATCTTGTCTCTACTGGGTTGTTTTCCTGAAGAGTGGGAAGGCTTCGTTACTTGGATTCAGCATTTGAGAAATCTCCTGCCCACCTGACCTAGAATATGTCAAAGCTTCTCATCTGGGGTAATTTCTTCTCCTCAGACCTGTGATTAAAGGCTGTGTGATGTCCCCTCAGTCCCCCAGAGCTGCTGGCCTCTGCCCAACCAGTGCAGGTGTTTTGGCTGGGCTCAGTTCCCTGGGAGAGATTGATTTCCATCTGAAGCTTCCAGGTTTAACTCTCCTACCAAAATAGCCCTGATCCAGGCTGAAAGCTCTCCCAGACTGTCAATATTCTCAATATTCTGCATGCTTTGGCTCCAGGCTCAATCTCAGGGCTGGGTGCTCACCTCCAGTGGCTGGAGCTCTGTCATTGCCAAAGATTCACTTGGAGAATCCTCAGAAACTTCCTGTTTCATGGGATGCAACTTGGGAAGATGTTAGGTGGGAAAAGGAGATGAGATTTTATAATCAGCTGAACAAAACTACAGGATTGATGGTGGCTGTCAAGCTAATTATGGAATGAATCATGTCTGGCTCTGCAGTTATTAGTCAAAGTAATTCATTATTTGCTTAAAAATAACATTAAAATTTAACCAATAAAACCATTTATTGATGGCTGGTCTGACTTTTTTTCCCCCTTTCCCTTGTCTAAATGTCATCCTGGTTAAGAAAACGTAAAAGAAAAAGTCATTAAATCATCTTAGTCATAAAATATCCACCTTTCATCATTTAAATAAATAGAAAAGTGAGACGTTATCTGACAGAGATTTAGGCTTATCAGTTATGCAATGAAATATTACAGACTATCTGCAAGGGACTCGCAATTAAATAAAACACTATTTTTACTAAAAAATCGGCTTTATTTAAAGGTAAATAACCTAAATAAAGGTAAATAAATAGCTAGAAATGTGAACTCTTCCCATGTTTTTTCCATTTCCATACCTCAGTCTTCTCCCCATCCCAGTAGCGATTGCTACCCAGACAAAAGTTCCTTGATTTTTCCCTGTTGAACTTTGGTAATTTCTGCCTTTCCTGAAGAACTGAGCAGGATTCCAGGGCAGCTGGCACGGAATACAGGAAGGTGACCCCACCTGCACACCCGATCCCCCAATATTTGCACCTATTGCTTTGTCTCACCTTGGCTTCTCCTCAGCAAATCTGCCAGAATTCCTGGACAAAATATCTGGATCTGGAGAGTAGGGTGGAGAAAAGAACAGAAGGGGAAACCAGAAAAACAATTGGAAAGGCAATCAGAAAGTTTGGCATTCCTTCCAACCTGGATCCGTCGGGATTTGTGGTGCAGGACTGAGACACAGGATCAGGAAGAGATGGACTTTTTCTCTCCAGTTAAACTGGGAAAATAGACCAGAACAGAAGGAAAAGGAGGAAAAATCCAGGCAGGTGCATGGTAGCCCAAAAGATTCCAGCTGCAGGGCTGGAGCTCGGTGTGGTTGGATGGATTTTGGCTCGGTTTTCACTTGTCCGTCCAACGCCTTTACTCAGGAACAAGCAGAGCTCTTCGATTGCTCCTCAGAAAATAAATAAACTCTACCTCCAAATGAGTTAAATGGCTCGAAAACTGAACTCCTCAGATTTTATTAGGGATTGAACAGCTCCAGGTGTTCCTAAGCCAAAATCAATAGGAAGATTAGCTGCAGGAGTCTGCCAAGAGATTACGGACAAGGCGGCCATTGAACGGGAGCCGATGGATCCAGAGGCTGAGCACTGTCCCTTGGGATCCTGGGGTCCCCATGATCTGCACAGGAGCTGATTCCCACCTTCCACTCAGCTGGAATTCCACACTGGGCACCATCAATCACCCATGGCAGAGGGCTGGAATGAGATGAGCTTTGAGGTCTCTTCAAACGCAAATTTTTCCATGATTCTGTAAGAGAAATTCATTACTCTAAAGCTTTTGCATCAGAGATCCCTTTGTCACATTCAAGATCATTTAAACCTGATCAATTTCCTAAGAATTTCATAAAATCTTATCATGAATCCCAGAATGGTTTGGGTTTGAAGGAACTTAAAGCCCACCCAGTCCCGTCTCTGCCATGGGACCTTCCACAGACCAGGTTGCTCCAAGCCCAGTCCAACCTGGCCTTGAACACTTCCAGCAATATTTCCAAAAATACAATTCCCTGACAAAATCCACTGAGGAATACATTTGCCAAGGCTGCATTTTCACCCTTGCTGTAGCTTTGGGCATGAGCAGCCCTGCAGCCTCTGCACCTCTGTCTCCCTAAGGGGATTTTTGTGCACTTCCATTGAAATACTTGTACAATTCCCACATGAAATGTTCCCAAGGATGGGAGAAGTTACAGCCTGCCATTCCATTTGATTTAATATTGATATTTTTCCTTCGCTTGCGTGTCAGTCAATGCCCCACATTAGGATGCAAAACTCCCTGAGCATTTTTAGCTATGTAACAGCTTTTTGATGTATTTTTCAGCATTTTACAAGTCTCACATTCTCAGGTGAAATTGAATTTTTGTCTGTTTTTAATGATCTCATTAATGGCTTGTCAGGTATCTGTGTTTCCACCAGCAGTTTTCCACCTCTGCAGTCCCATCATTCCAGACATTTCCTGTTGATATTGTTTTGTGAAGGCTAATGAGGCTTCACCTCGGAGAAGGAACGATCTGATTCTACACCAGCTGAGAATAGGTTGATCTGACAGATTTGGATGCAGCAGGAAGATGCTGAAAATAATTATTTGCAAATGTGCCTGAACTTGTGAAAGGAGTTAAAGCTTCTGTGCTGGTTTCTCCCTCTCTTTCAGAGTCACCTCCGCTGCGTCACCATTGTCCTGGACCTTGGCCTCTCCAGCAGAGATTAAATTCAAACGTTCAAAGAGCAGCAGTTAAACTCTAGGAGTTAAAAACATCATTTTAAAGCCAGTTCCACATGAAAATGAATCTTTAAAACTTTATGTAAATTTTGACTTAATATAAAGGAAATGGTGTCAGTCTGTTCTCTTATTTCTCCTCACAATTAGACATATTTAAAATTAAACATAAGAAATTCATTAATCATTTTTTATACTCACAAAGCATTTCTCTGTTTGTTAAATGTAACAAAACTGCACCTTTATTTTGTCTCTGCCAGGAGCTACCTCACACAAGAAATTTCTAGGATTATTTCAAAAAATACTTTGCATTAGATAAAAGGAAATAAATAGAGAAGCCAAACTTCTTGCTGTCAATGAAATTAGTTTGTGTTTATAGTAACCATTAACATTACTGTAAAAAATTCTAGGTAAAATTAAGGCATCAAATTAAATTCCAGAGATGGCACACCTAGACCTATGTAAGGCACCTGGATGAGTATCCTTGCATTATCCATAGGTTATTTCACCAACATCCTCATGTTCAGTCTATGATCAGACTATAATTTAATCATGATTCAAAGATACAACATTTGAAAAAAACCTCAATCTTCTTACAATGATGGATTCCCTGTGCACAAAAGAAAAGCATTTTGGAGCTGCCTCATCTGTGGGCACTCACAGCTCCCCTGCTTTTATCAAATGGCTGCGATGTGGAATTCTGTGACAAGGATCCTCCTCTGGTGGTGGGTATAAAAAAGTGTAGAATCTCTGCATAAAATTCTAGGGAAGGTTTTCTGTTCACCCACCAAGGATCTGAGAGCTCCCCAAATTAACTCTACAAAGCAGCGTGCCCTGTCAGGGCTCTGCTTTGCTTTCAGCATTTAAAACACTGTCCAAAGGTTTTGTTTGATGGATTCAGACTTCCAAAGGGAGCAGCTCTGCTCCGCTGTCTCACCTGCTCCTGTTTTCCCCAGCTCCCGCAGACATCAAAGGCAAGGTGGCTTTGTTCAGAGGGGAGGTGTTTTCACAGGGTTAAAGAGTGATAACAAATTCCTCGGTGTGATAATCCTCTCCAGGAGTTTTCATCTGCTCTGAAGATAACAAATACTTGAAAAAAGGAAGGAATAACAAGATGGAAAATGACCATTCAGCACTGTTCTTCAATGCCTTCTCCGAAACCTTGTGGTGGCCATAATCCATAGATCCATATGGAAGTTCAAACATTCCAATCCTAAAAATCTCTTATCTAAGGTGGAGGAGAACATTTCACAGGGTAGAAGGACCAGGTTTCAACCATCTACAAACATTAAGTGATACCAATGTCCTGCCTAAGACCAGCCTGACCTTCCCTGGTCACCTCTGGATGAGGCTGAGTTCCCAAGGGGTGGCACAGTGCCTTGGGCAGCAGGTCCTGGGGTGGGTGACCTTTCTCCAGAGCTGTGGAACTGCACTGCTCGCGCAGAGCCAGCTCTGAGAGCGCGGTGTGACACTGCCCCTGACACGGCCCCATCCTTGTCACAGCTCCATCCCTGTCACACCTTGATCCCTGTCATGGCTCCATCTCCGTCACGGTTCCATCCTCGTCACGGCTCAATCCGCAGCACAGCTCCATCCCTGCCATGGCTCCATCCTTGACACAGCTCCATCCCCATCATGGCTCCGTCCCCAGCACAGCTCCATCCATGACACGCCTCCATCCCCATCACAGCTCCATCCGTGACACAGCTCCATCCCCAACACAGCTCCATCCCTGCCATGGCCCCATCCCTGACACAGCTCCACCCCTGACATGGCTCCACACCCAACACAGCCCCATCCCTCACATGGCCCCATCTCCACCATGGCTCCATCCCCAACATGGCCCCATCCCTGCCATGTCCCCATCCCTGTCACAGCCCTATCTCCGTCACGGCTCCATCCCCGACATGGCCCCATCCCTGTCACGGCCCCATCCCCGTCACGGCCCGATCCCTGTCACGGCCCCATCCCTGCCATGCCCCCATCCCCGTCACAGCCCCATCCCTGTCACAGCCCCATCCCTGCCATGGCTCCATCCCCGTCACGGCCCCATCCCCGTCACGGCCCCATCCCTGTCACAGCCCCGTCCCCGTCACGGCTCCGTCCCCATCACGGCCCTGTCCCCGCCACGGCCCCATCCCCGTCACAGCCCCATCCCCGTCACGGCCCCATACCCGTCACAGCTCCATCCCTGTCACGGCCCCATCCCCGTCACGGCCCCATCCCCGTCACGGCCCCATCCCTGTCATGGCCCCATCCCCGCTGGCTGAGGGTTGTTTTCTGCTCTCCAAGGCCCTCACTCTGCTGCAGTGCCCTACTTTCCTCTTCTGCTTTGCTAAAGTTTAAGTAAAAAAACCCACCCAGCCAAAACCCCCAAGTGCCTCAACAACAAACCCACGAACAAAGAAACAAGTGACTACTTTTTAACATGGGATTGAACGTTCTTAAGCAGTTCTGGAAAACAAATAAGACTCAAATCCTGTAATTCATTCTTCTATACCTGAGGCAATACAATGTGCATTTTTGTAGGTTGGCTTTTTGCTTCCAATAGCTTTGTAATAGTCTTATCCAAAAGATGAACTGCAAATTATTTTTCTTTTCTTCCTTTTTTTTTTTTTTTGGCATAAGGCTCTTTCCTCTTTTGGAAACAAAGATTTAAAGAACAGAGATTTTGTTTTAAGATCTACAGCAAATAGGCCTTAGATTTGATTATTTACATTTGAATATTAGAAGACTTTAAATAATCTGCCTGTGAAAGACAAATAAATTAAGCCTTCAGAACTGAGAGAACAGAGTTTTAATCGTGTTTTCTGAGAGGAAAAGGATAAACTCTAAAATGTAGGTTATTACTGCTCTCTGAAATATCATTGCAGTTGCAGAGTGAGAAGATGGCATGATCTGAAAACTGTCTGGGCATTTGAAGAAAAAGTTTAAAATATTCAAAGTACCAGAGAAACCGAAGGTTTGTAATAAACACAGGATGCTCTAGGGAAGAAAGGATGATATAATTGTTGGGATGAGTCCCATAATTATAGGACACGGCCATAATAGGCAGCAGAGGGAGTAAACCCAGTTTAACACAGATTATTTGGATTATACTGGTTTAATATACACATATATATTGGTTTGATACATAGTTCTGAACTAGTAAGAAACTGCAGACCAAAATACAGTTCATCCTTTGAATTCAAAATTCAATCCTGGCTATCCAAGCAGTTGGTTTAACTCACTGGTTATGGATATTGCTCTACCATGGGTCTAATTCCCACAACCCACATGGAGATCTTCCCCAGTTTTTAGTGGCTTTGCCTCAGTGTAGGACTAAAATCCACCCACAAAACAACACAGTGGGAACAGTTCCAATCACAGGACATCTGGATCATCTTTCCATTCTAACATTTCCCACTGTCTTAGTGCTGACCAGCTCCACAGAGGTGCTTTTGGGAATGTCAGTGCTCCAGGATTAACTTCTGCTCTCCACTCTCACTTCTGTGCTTCATCAGCCTGGTTAGGATTTAATGGGAGTTCTTATTGCAGCACCAGAGAACCCAATTATGCAAAATGAAGCTGGTGATAACTGGGCCATTCCTCCATGGGAAGTCTCAGTTTTATAGACTGGAAATGGAGATGTAGGAATGGTAAAATCTTATTTACAGAGCAGATCCCTCCCTGGGCACTTAGAGCAGCACAGCCTTCACAGAGTAGCTGCAAACTGATGATACCAATAGTTTTCCAAGGATTTCTTAATTATTTTAAACAGGGAGTCCAATATTCTGTCAAAATAACTTTTTGCTGCTGCACTGGGATGTCTGAAATCTTGACTGTCATGGCTGTGCTTTAAAAGTCATTTTTTCTCTTGAAATAACTGCCAAAACTACTTGTGGTTAGAAGAGCCTGAGATAGCCAAGATTTCAGTGCACCCAAGACTTCAAAATTAGTTATCTTCTATCCCAGCCCACTTAACAAAACCTCCCTGAGTTCATCAATAAGGAAAGATTTCAGGACAAAGTATCCAAAAATTCAAACCCTTGTAATACTCTCAGTCATGACCAGAATAGATCTAAAAACTTGACAAATCCTACCTTAGAGGAGTCCATCATGTTCCAGAAGAAACAATACCCAGTAATCAGAAAAGTTTCTTGACATTATTCCGTGAAGAAAAGGACATTTGTAAAGGGATTCGTGGGAATTAGAACCGAAATCTGAAAAACAAATAGGATTTGATGATGAAGCTCTGATGCAGAAGTTACAAAACGCTCTCCCAGTTTAAATCTGTTAGAATGCATTATGTAAGGACATATAAAATCAGTTATAATCTGTATAAATACAGTGCCTGCAGCTTTGTTCATGGAGCAGGGACACGAGGAATTACATCTCTTCCTAGGGAAGCTCCCCAGCCAGGAATTTGCCTCCAAATTTAAGGATAAAATACAAGACAGGAGTACACCAAAACAAGAAAATAAAGGCCAGAAGGATAAGAGAGTGCTCAGAGTGCACCATCAGCACCCTGACTCCTCTTTTACTTATAAATATTATAGTAAATATAGTAAAAACAGGTTTTAAGAGTTTGGGGAGAAGTTAAAGAAGTAGATTTGCACGTCGGCAAAGAACTGCAAGACTGATTTCAGGACTAAATATTTTTTAGCTGTACATGGGATCTGTTGTCCCAGTGTGATCCCAGCAGGAGTCAGACCTGGAAGAATAAAGGACAAAAATAAGATTTCAGAGAGGTACAAGCTGTTAATAGCACTAGAAACGAATCAACCTATAGCCGAAACAATTTTAAATAGAAAACTTGGCTGAGAAATTCATAGGACTAAATTCCATGCTGCAAAAAATGGACTGGGAAAGGCATTATCAGCAGGTTTTTCAGTGGGTAAGATAGCCCTTATCACAAAAGATGTGATATGGACAAGACTTACGCGTGGAAGGAGATATCAGAAACCTACAATGGAAACTGCCAGCGAAGTCTGAATATCAGAAAAGTTTTGATTAATGTCTCTTTTCACTCTTCTTCCATCTTTGCATTCAATTCCTGAATTAAAACATTTTGATTTCTGCCACTCACCAGCACAGACATCGTGCTGAACTTCACCTTGCGAGAAATCTCTGCCGCTGGAACGTGTCCCAACATCCTTTTAATACATTTCCTCTTTCCCTGAAAACACCGAGAATTGTTCCATTGATTCCAGGAGCGCTCGGATCAGCCCCGTGGGACTGGGAGATAAATGTGTTACATATTCCAGAGTGAATCCTTAAAAAGAGGCTGCAGGAAGATTAATGCCTTTGCAGCCATTGTTTCCACAGTGCCAATAAAGAACAGGAAGGAGAACAGATTACGACTCCAGACAATCTATCCTTAAAAAAATCACTGGGAAAGCTCTGCACCTTTCTTAATGGCATGGATATTTTTCCCACTCGAGGAAGTGTGCACGGATCAGGGAGGTTGTGGTTGTCCCATCCCTGGAAGTGTCCGAGGCCAGGTTGGAGCAATCTGGTCTATGGAAAGATTCCATGGAGTTCCACCATGACAGGGGTGGAACTGGATGGGATTTAACATCCCCTCCAACCTAAACCAGTCTGGAATCCTATTTTTTTAAGGCTTTTTCATCAAGGATTTGCTGCTGATCCAATCAGGCAGCACAAGGTGACTCAGAGCCGGCAGGTCACGAAGAAGTAGCAAAGCACAAATAGCGAGCGCTTATTTTGAATTAGTTCTGGTCAATATAAGGACTCAAAAATTTACTCAAGACAATTGTCAGATAATTTCAAATAACAGGGGTACCTGAGAAAATTGGTCTCTGCTGGTGGATGTTCTCTGAAATCACATTGATCAGATGACTTATGAATTATTTATTCAGCTGTGCCCTTAACCTGAAAAGTGAGAATTATTGATTTTGCTTCATATATCATATTACGGAATCAAAATAGTGGGGAAAAACACCGTGAGAAAGTGGCAGGGAAACAGCCCCTCAGCCTGGGTTTATCTGTCCTAGAACACAGAGAGAGATGCAAAGTTAGGAGTGATTCTGGCTTCACTGGCATCTGCAAAACACCATAAAGAGGATTTTTCTTCAGCAGCTTCAAGGGGTTTGAATAGCAGAAAAATACTTTTGATTTCGATTTAAAATAGAAATATTTGACTCTGATTTCAAACAGAACCAGTGTTTCAAGCTTAAACTTCAATATCCAAGGAGAACAGTGAAGTGTTCATGCCACTGGATTAACAGGCATGGTCTGGGGAAGAGCACTCAAACTTTAAAGAGAATTTCTGAGGAAAAGCTGCAAATGTTTGTTTGTTTTTAGCACTGACTTACACAGAGAACAGTAGAAAAGGAAGGGAAGAAGCAATAATATCGTAAGTTACAGTCAAAAAACGTAATAAATATTAATTTCTTCTCATTAATACAGAACTACGAAGAAAACACCATGGGATGGTGGACACCACCTTTGTGAGGAGGTACAAAATGAGCATTAAGCCCTTGGAATAAACCAGCCAGAGATTTCCCATGGGATTCCCTGTCCATTAATCTCCCTCTGATCTCTATCCAGCTTTTTCCTATCTTCTTTGGACTTGGTGACAATGGGAGGCTCACGAGGTTCCAAAGTGTTATTGTCAAAAGAGCGGATTACAAGGACAAAGCTCGGCACCACCGTGCCCTGAACACCTTCAGATCACATCAGTTTCCCAAAAAATTCAGGCTTGGAAACTGTATTCCTATGTCCCATGAAGGAAAATACTCACTTTTAGTCATGTGACTTCTTTTGACTCCAGTGGGAATCACAAAACCTGTGACAGACGCTTGGACTTTTTATTTTTTGTGGCTTCACGCAGCAAACTTTGGGAATCACCATTCCAAAAGTGTTCCCGTCTCCAGCTGGTGGAAAATACAGGAAAAAGATATTAAACAAAAGCATCATTCCATGTTTTGGGGTTTTTTGTCAAATATTTTTGTTGTGTTGTAAATTAATACCTTTATTAATTCAAATGAAGCCTCCAAGTCCTGAAGGAAGGAGTCAGATTTGAGGACCCCTTGCCAAAATTTGCTAAATTCCTCTTAAATTTGGCTTTTATTAAAAGATAGTTCATAACCTACAATATTATACAGGGCTTAAAAATGAACCATTTGGGGATGTGTGAGGTTGTCACATCTGTGGAATGGAACATCTCTTCTTACAGGGAATTTTGATGAACTATGGGGGAAGAATTGAGTATTTTATTCCCTGTCCCCCTCCCTGCTCTGGAGTAAAATTCATCCTGTGAGGGCAAAAAAAAAATACAGAAAAAAATCAATATATATATTTCTCCTTTCAAATCACACTTGGCAAATTAGATCCACTTTTCTTTGGGAGAAATTGCTTTAGCACAAATCATCTCTATCAAATGAGATTTCAAATATCTTGTGTTTCCAAGGTTTTCATGGCTGCTGATATAATACAGTTACCATATAGGAAGAGTTATCCTCTGTCCTAGATTTGTTGACATAATCTTAGCATCATATGTCACATTTTGGGAGATATTTTGGCTACGTGTGCTTAGCTGGTGCACTTTGGGGACTTCAGAGGTTGGATTTGCCATGGAAACAGCATTGACCGATGGCCAAATTTTCAAAAGAGGGGTACAAAGATAATTCAATTTTCCACAGCTGATGGACAGCGGGATAGGAGGAATTTGAACTGATCTCGCTGTGGAGGTGGACACGTCAGGAGACTACTGGAAAAATGCTGATTGTTTCACCTCTTGAGTGCAATTGCCTCCCAGAGAACATTTGGTGCTGTCCTACTTGCCAGGGACACCTAGGAAGTGTCACGGTGACAGAGCAGGGAGGCAGCACAGATGAGCAGCCAAAGTCACGCTGAGGTCACCGACAACGGGAACGTCCAGCAGCGGATGAATAATTTAATATCAGGTATTATTTGGAATGCATTGTCCTGGGATGTGAGATCATTTTCGGCAGGATTGGGAGCACACAGCGTTTTCTAGGTTTACATCTCAAACCCACCTCCTTTTCGTTTGCCAAGAGGGCAGGAAGGCACCACCCAGGACAATCAAACTTCAAAACACTTTGGATAAAATTTGATTGATCAAATTTGATAATTGATTTTTGAGGCTCCCACCAGCAGCGCTCTGGATTCACAGCACAGGGAGGACGTGGAGCTGCTGGAGCGAGTCCAGAGGAGGCACCAGGATGAGCAGAGGGATGGAGCAGCTCTGCTGGGAGCAAAGGCTGAGAGAGCTGGGATTGTCCAGCCTGGAGAAGAGAAGCTTTGGGGTGACCTCAGTGTGGCCTTGCAGGGCCTGAAGGAGCTACAGGAAAGATGGAGAGAGACTCCTTACAAGGAACGAACGGACAGGACACAGGGAATGGCTCCCCACTGCAGAGGGCAGGGAGAGATGGGATATTAGGAACAAATTCCTCCCTGGGAGGGTGGGCAGGCCCTGGCACAGGGTGCCCAGAGAAGCTGTGGCTGCCCCTGGATCCGTGGCAGTGTCCCAGGCCAGGCTGGACATTGGGGCTCGGAGCAGCCTGGGACAGTGGGAGGTGTCCCTGCCCATGGCAGGGGTGGCACTGGATGAGCTTTAGGGTCCCTTCCAACCCAAACCATTTATGATTCTATGAAGAAAAACACGAACTTTGCAGTTTTAGTCCCACTCCAGAGCTTGTGGATTCCTCTGGGCTCTGCCAGAGTCACTCACTTCCAGTTTTTCCCCCAAAGACCCGGAATATCCGCATGCCAGCTGAAGGCTCCACAACCATGTGCTGTTTGGACAAAGCAGCAGGAGAGGCACTGACATTTCAAATTTTAATATTTTACCATTTATTTTCTTTTTGTGAAGAAAAGCAATTTCACAGAATTGCAAATGAACGGAATTTTGTGTGCAAAAAGACAGTAGGACTTGACTTTTTTTTCCCAGATTGTCAGAAATATAAAAGAAACCCTTTGTCCCCTAAAACAGGAATTATCATTAAGTAGAAATAAACACATTTTACAATTTATGATGCACCAGTGTTTAAGCTTGTGAATCAAATCATTGCTGTTTGGAGCTGTGCCTTCCTTCACCTCCTTTTAAATCTTTGTCTCCCTAGCACAAATTCCTTCCTTTTCTCTCTTACAGGTAGAACAGGGGCTGATAGCAAAAAATTAATCTATTCAACAGCAGCAGAATTTGTCAAAGCTTGATCTATGGCTCGCTCTGCCTCTGAAAAACAGCTTTTCATAGAAAGTTGATGTGTTTTTTTCATTACTGAGGCAGCTCTCTATTTAATAACAGCATTCCAACATGTGCTATTGATCCGTGTGTTGGAACAATTCTTACAGTTCGGGCTGGCCTGTGGATTTATTAAACATTTACTGGCATTTTCTCCAAGGTCAAGGCCATGCACGTGCATGGATAAAGCCAATGAAACATAAGGGGCATGTTCTGTATAGTTCTACATTATTTAAAACTGAGAAATATTTAAACCACACAAAAAAAATAGGTTTATCCAGGAAATGATTCATTTAAATCATATTTCATTTGGGTGGTGTTTATGCAATGAATCTGAACTTAAATTCAGGTGTAGGATTTTAAGAGAAAATAAATCTGAAATACCTTATTGGCTTCAGCCTGGCTACTCTGGATACACCCACTCTCTTCTGCTGCGAAGAGAATCTGCCCAGCTGGAGACAATTCCTCACCCAGTGAAAGATTTAAGGGTCTCCATTTTGAACAAATTGACACTAAATATGAGGGGAGCTCTGGGAACCAAAACTCCTCCCTGAAGGACAGATGCTTCTGTAGGGAGAAGACAATCACAAAATCACAGAAGGGTCTGGATTGGAAGGGACCTTAAACCCATCTCTTTCCACCCCCTGCCATGGGCAGGGACACCTCCCACTGTCCCAGGCTGCTCCAAGCCCCAATGTCCAGCCTGGCCTGGGACACTGCCAGGGATCCAGGGGCAGCCACAGCTTCTCTGGGCACCCTGTGCCAGGGCCTGCCCACCCTCACAGGGAAAAATTTCATCCTAATCTCTAATCAAAATCTCCCCTCCTTCATCTTAAGGCCATTCCCCCTTGTCCTATCACCCTTTGGAGCACCTTCTGTGTCCTCTCCTGTGAGCACTGGATGTTCCTGGGCTCATTTGTGGTGATCTCATTCCCTGTTGAGCATTCCAGTCATTTCCTGGGCTGTGCAGTCCATCCATAAATCTGGTCTGGTTTTATTGACAGGACCTGCAAAGCAGGAACACAGAGATTGTTCAAAGCCACCTTCCACCCACCCCATCCTGAATATGGAATGATTTTTACAGGAAAAAAATCCTCAGGATTTCACAGATCAGCCTGGCAGAGGTTTCTTGTTCTTGTAAACAATTTTTGAGGCGTGTGAAGAGCTGCAAATGGCTCTGCCGTGAATCGATGCCTCTCAGGTATAAAAGGAGGCATTGTCACAGGGTAATATCTCTGCTTTTTCCCTGGTTTTTTCAATACTGCCAAACAAATGCTCGGCTTGACAATAATTCTCGCAATATTTTGGATTCCCACTTGCTCGACAAATACGAGCGAGTCAAAATTAGAGGGATTTGTCATGGCAGAACCAACTCCAGAACTAAACACAAGCCACATCCATCCCAGTGCTTTGTGTGCTGGGGAATCAGCTCCTAATCAGGGCAAAATTGCCCTCTTGGGGATGCTCCAGGTGCCACACTGGGCATAAACATTCGGCTTGGAGACAATGACAGAATCCCTGCTCAGTGTGGAAACATTCTGTGATGTTGATAGAAGGTAAAAGGAATCAATATCCCAACGCTTTGTTACAGGATTGCGTCTCCTGGAATGATTCAAAGTCCCTCCCATCGATTTCCAGGCAGTCATGAGCCTGTTGTCCCTCTAAAAAGAGGGAATTTACAGGCTCTGCTTCTCCCACCGCCTTTTTTCCCAAGATTTATGTTTAATTTGGGATTATCAGTTTTCCTTGTCCCGTAACGCCTTCCATGAGGGAACAGATTATTCCAAAATCAAAGCGCAATCTAAGAGTTTAATTTGGTGCATGACATGACATTTCCCATAAGGAAGGTTGATGGCCCTTCATGATTAATAAATTAATTGGGAAAACAAACAAAAAAAAGCCAAGGAAAATGGATGTAAATGTCAGATTTTAGAAGATTTAACCATGAGGGGTAACAAGGAATCAAAGCAGGAAGCACAAGCATGGAGAAAAATAGAAATTATATTGCTGTGAGAAGTCTCAGATATCAAAATATTTTTAAACTGCCCCTTAGTGCAAAAGCAACTTAAAGAAGATGCTTAACCAAATTCATCTGCACAGGGTCATTTTATAAAACGGTTTTAAAATGTTATTAAACCAGACAAACCCTGGCACGAAAGAACGTCTGTAATTCTAGCAGATGATTACTAACTGCACTAATTAAGCAGCTTTAATTGACTCAATCCAAGTCAAGAGACAATTCATATGAATATTGCTGCAAGACTCCACAATCATCATCTCCACAAAGTAACTTTTGAATGAGTTATCCCGCAGCTTTATGGTCCCAATCTCTGCTCTCAGCCCGTGATTTACAGATCCCCAGGGCCATGATCACTGCTGAGGCACTGGAGGTAACCAGGAAAGGTTTGCTCACTGTCCCTGCACCTTCCCTGGACACTTTAGAGGGTCCCAAAATTGAGGAAGGTAAAGAAAAGAAAGGGGACAGAGGGGAATATATTTTTCTGGTTTATTACTAAATTAAGCTTTCTAAACTTCTGAGCACTTTTAAAACATCAAATGATGTCTTCTTGCTTTCCCCTGAAGAATTCCTATTTTTCTGCCCTTCTTAATTAAAGAGATGGAATATGAAAATTCATTTAAAGGCACGAAACCAAAACATTCTAACATTTGTAATCATTCCTTCTAAAAGATAATTTTTATGTCTTGAAACCTGACCTAATCTTATTCCTGAAAGTGGGCAGCTTAAAATCCTGGAATGGTTTGGGTTGAAAGGGACATAAAGGATCATCCAGTGCCACGGGCAGGGACACCTCCCACTGTCCCAGGCTGCTCCAAGCCTCATCCAACCTGGCCTTGGACACTGCCAGGGATCCAGGGGCAGCCACAGCTGCTCTGGGCACCCTGTGCCAGGGCCTCCCCACCCTCCCAGGGAACAATTCCTTCCCAATATCCCATCCATCCCTGCCCTCTGGCAGTGGGAAGCCATTCCCTGTGTCCTGTCCCTCCATGAACAACACAACTCCATCAAAATATCAATTAACCAATGGCAGCACCATCCAGCAAATCTTTGGATAACTGAAGACACCATCCCAGCCACAGGAAGCATCAAGATCTCCCATTTTCTGTTGTCTCATGATCTAGTGGAAGGTTCCCTGGGATATTGGGAAGAAATCCTTCCCTGGGAGGGTGGGCAGGCCCTGGCACAGGGTGCCCAGAGAAGCTGTGGCTGCCCCTGGATCCCTGGCAGTGTCCAAGGCCAAGTTGGACATTGGGGCTTGGAGCAGCCTGGGACAGTGGGAGGTGTCCCTGCCCATGGCAGGGGTGGCACTGGATGGGCTTTAAGGTCCCCCCACCCCAAACCAGTCTGGGATTCATCCCCACAACGCCTTCATTTCCCTTTGAAGCCTTACAAGAACAATTAGTCCCTCAACTTCCCATGAAATCGCTTTACGGATTCGCAGCCTGGTGTTTTATTGTCGCTCCTTCCCTCCAACCTGAATGCATTCAGCATTCCTGGCATCCAGCAGCATAAACCTCTCACTCTTTTATTTGCACTCCCCAGCTCTCTTATTTATCTTTCTTTTTAGAAATTTCAGGCTCAGAAGTTTCATGGAGCATTCGAAATGTTCCCTTCCCAGGTCACCATTGAAAGGACCGTATTTTTTTCATTTATAGCCAGTGTTTTACAAGGGATCAAAACCTCCAAATTGAGAAGATAAAGATCTTACCTAAAGAGATATAAAAAGCTTTGTACTAAAGCAACAACTTTAAGGCTATTTTAACTCAAACAAATGAAAAATCTGAACTAAAAGTGCAAATATGTAAAAGTAGCTCAGTTATTTCTGAATCTTTGAACTTCTACTGTGACTACCTTAGAATTTGTTTAATTGTATTTATTTATGGTGCAGTCTCCTCTAAAAAATAGAAAAACTAAACCATAGCTATCATTTGTTCTCACTTTTTAAATTCTTTTTTTTTCCTAAAGGTATCCCAGAAAAACGTTTGTAGCCAACATTCCATGGTAGGTTTAATTCATCCTCTTCTAAATAAATTGAGGAAATAATTTCGTCTGAAGTCTACTTTTCCACCCCTAGGAAATGTCCTCCTGTTCAACCCCACAATGTTCTTCCTCCTCAATAACTTTTTTCTGTGGGGGAAAACAAAAACATTAAATTAAACTCACCATTTTTAACATAAAGGTCTGAATCCCTCTTTGTTTTTCCTTTAATATGGCATTAAAATTTATGTGGGACAAGACTGACAACGCTGACACCACATTCTCCTTTTCATTTACTGGTTTTGGGAAGGGAAAGTCACAGTTTTAGTCAGCTGGGAGCTTGGCAGGGCGGCTTCTGGTTTGAAAATAAACACATAAACAAGTGAATAAATCAAAGCACTGTCCAGGTTTGAAATCCAGCTGTCAGGAATGATGGTTTTGAACCACACCTGTGAAGTTTTACAACCTCTCCCTTTTTTTAACCTTATTTCTCCCCGTTCAGCCCAGGTGGGTGAGCACAGAGCAGCAGGGGATGCTTTTTTCAGCACAAGGAACTGCACAGAAAAGAGAAAAAACCCTAAAACCACAGGGAGCAACGGCAACACAGAACTGAAACAAGGCAGAGGCAGCCGGGAAAAGCACTGAAGCAACGAGGGTTGCAAGGAGGAATAAAGAGGGATAAACAAAAGCAGGTAACACGTTGCCAGAGTTTTAGAGCTCTAATGAGAACTGTCATTTAAAATTGATTTTACTCTCCGTGCTTCTTTTGATGATGAATTCCAGCCGTTTGTTCCCTCGGTTGTCGACGGAAGGAAATCATTGTGTCTGGGAGAAGGTCAGCGCCTTTGCCTGGAGGGGTGGGCTTGGGTGGGTTTGGCACTCTGGGGACTGTGACAAACTCCGAAGTCTCAGGCTGCTGCAGCGCTTGGAAGGTGCCAGCTGGAGGCTGGGAAAGGCTCCGGGACCTGCTGGATTCTGGCAGAGGTAAAAAATGCGGAATAACACACGTGGGAAGGGAAGCCCAGCAAAGAGACAACACCTGTGGGAGACAGCATCTCCCTTTGCCTGGAAAAGTGACATGTTGTATGGCCCCATCAGGCACTTTCCAGCTCTTTCTATGAGATATTCTTGGAGAAAGATTAAAATTGCCTCACGCCTGAAAAAAAAATGATTTAAAATCAGAAAGAGCTGACAGAAGTTCCCTCCCTTCATCCCCAGAGACTCAGGCTGGGGTTTCAGCAACACATCCAATGCTGGCAGATGGCCCACACACCACTCCCCCCAAACACTTGTTCCCAGCCAGGAATAAAGATTTGCAGAGTTCTAAAGAAATCACATTTTAACTTCCCTGAGCACACCCCAGACCACCAGACCTGAGGACTGGACATTCCTCCTTCAGCAGACAGCTGCACAAGGTCCCCCCAGTTCAAAGAGCAGGAGTAATATGGATAAATTGGGCTGCTCAGCACGGCCCTGTGGCAGCTCACACGCTGCCGGCGTCAATAACAAAGATTTCCTCTAATAGGGTTGGGATAGGGCAGGAGCACAGACCCCGTGCCAGCTCAGAGCAGAGGATTCACACCAACAGAGCACTTGGAGCAGCTCTAAAGTAACAAAACGATGCAGAACGGGTGTGTTTTCCCAAGTGAAGCAAAAGGAACCCAGAAATCTGAATTCAAAGATGATAAAAACACTGATTATTGCTCTTTTCTGGTTGTGCTTGACTCATTCTCTCAGAGCAGCGCCACTTCTCTTTACCATCCACATGCCCACATATGCCTGTACTCAGAAATCCATATTTATGAACTTTTTGGGTTCTGCCCCACAGACCAAAGGTGTTCCTCTGCCTCTGCAACAACCAGAGCACAAAGAAGGAAACGGGGTTTTGCCAAGGCACAGCAATTCTGCCTCACTGCTCTTCGCTGTGTTTCAGCTGGATGTCACTTCAGATTACCAACTTCTGCCCAAAGTGCAACACGAGCCCAGCAGACCCATTTCTGTCCTTTTTTCATAATTCTTCACACGCTGACACTGTGTAAATAAGACAGGTAATGTTCTAATATATTTGAGGTGACACAAATTAGAAAAAAATAATCTTTCTTCTTCACTAGCAATCAAATCCCATTCTGAGCTGCCATAAACTTTTAGGGTATATGCTTGAAGACTGAAGGATGAGTTAAGTGTGCAAAATTTGGTTGAGTAATGAGTAAATAGGTGCATAAGCTGCATATAAATGTTTGATGAATGAGCTGAAGTAGTGAAAAAATGATGTGGGGTAACATGGGGGAGCACAGCTTGAAGGGAAATATCTCCTTGGCAGTGACATATTAGATTGTGAAATTAGATTGTAAGATCAGATTGTCTCTCAAAGGAAGAAATAAAAACATTATCATTTAGAGAACTTAAGATATGGCTGGAGAAAATACTCCAAAAGCCCAAACATGCAGCAAATATCCCAGGATTTGAGGGGACAATCAGGAAAATAAATGATGGCAGAGTCCTGTCTCTGGTTTCTCAGTTTTCCTGCCACAGAGACCAAAGGGATGATACCAATAGGTGACACAGCTACATTTAAAAGATATAATTTATATAATAATCTATATATTCAAATTGTATCAATAACCATGTGCAGAGGAGAGGTTCCTCAAGCCGAGCTTATTGAGATTCCAAGTACACCAGGCCTCGTTCTCCTCACAGGAACGAGAACATTTCGAGGCCAATTTGCATTTCCTAGCCAGGGGCATCATTTGCAGGTGACTGAACAATCAATTAAAACAGCTCGAGTAGGTTTTTCTGTACAGTTTTTTTCCACAGAACCAGGTCACTGCTGCTCATTCACATGGTTTGGGGCATTTTAGACATTAATAACACCAAGTTCTCCTCAAGGTTTCTGGTGCTGTCGTATGGATTTACATTTTATTTTCCCCAAGCTGGTGGAGGACTGAGCCCACCCCTTCCACCACCCCTGCACATTGATCAGCCTGAGCAGGGTTATGGATCCGTGCTGCTGCAACTGCTCCTAACTTGACTAACTAAAATCCATAAATCCAGTGCAGAATTTATATTTTTTGTGACCAGAAAGTCTTCACAAAAAGCACCAATGGTGACTCCGGAGCCTTGACTTTGGATAAAGTAAAAACCAAGTCTTTGAGGGTGTGGAAAAGCTGGAAGAGATGCCCAGAAAGGGCCAGGATGCCCCATTCCTGGAAATATTCAAGGTTGGATAGGGCTTGGAGCAACCTGGGACAGTGGAAGGTGTCCCTGCCCATGGAGGGAGTGGAATACTGGATTTAATATTCCCTTGCAACCCAAACCATTCCAGGACTCTGAGGCAGCAGAACTGAACGGATTTGGGAGTCTGTATGGATTTTGGGATAACCCTGTTTACCTTGCACTGGTTCAAAAGCAATCAGCTCTCAGTCCACAAGTTTTTTATAAATTTTTTACAATTTCTCCCCATTTTATGTTTAGATCGAGTCCAGCCTCATTCCAGGAACACTGTCAGCCTTCAGAATTTTGTAATGCAGATGCTCTGCTTTATTGATTTGAATTTAGTAATTAAAGCCTTGTCCTTGCATTTACAAAATATAAACATTTAAAGCCTCATGATTTAATTATGTCATCTATTGCTCTAGTAAAGCAATGAAGGCAATCATTGGCCGCTCAGATATGTCAGGACATGTCTAAAACTACTCCTTTTACAGTTCATGAGGGGAAAAAAAGCTGGAATTGAGAACATTTTTGCAAATCAAACATCTCAGTTAAAAATGTCACTCTGTATCAACTGATACATTTTATTCTGGATCTGACAAGTTTAAGTAAGATTTGTATGTCTGTTGAGTCATGTTTGAAACCCAAATCAATTTGGAAGCAGCAAAAAATCCAATTGCTGTCCTTTGCAGAATGTCAGAGTATCACCCTTCTGCAACCGCGCTGTCAGAAAAAATAAAGGAGAAAAGGTAAAGAAATGGAAATTTCCAATGGTCCATAGATTTTTTTTTTTTTACATGACAGGATAAGTGGGAACGGCTTCAAATAGAAAGAGAGCAGGTTTAGACGGGATATTGGGAAGGAATTGTTCCCTGTGAGGGTGGGGAGGCCCTGGCACTGGGTGCCCATCCCCAGAAGAGTTCAAGGCCAGGTTGGATGGGGCTTGGAGCACCCTGGGATGGTGGAAGGTGTCCCTGCCCAAGGCAGGGGGCTGGGATGAGACCTTAAATATCCCTTCCAACCCAAACCATTCCATCATTCCATGATTTGAATCTTTAAATAAAAAGAGGGACTATTTGACGTGTTTCTCCAGATCCATTGTGCTGCTTATAAAGGTTCCGAGTGCTGCTGCTTCCCTGTGTGCTGTGGAGTCCCCTCAGGTGCCCAGCTCAAAGAAAGCCTCACCTCCCACATTTTCCGTGCTCAAAGCACCGCGTGGAGCTCCACAGAGTGAGAACCAACCGTGCTCTGAGCTGTCCCAGGTAGCTCCACCTCAGCCTTTCCCGGGCTGCAGGAGGAAGGAAGGAGGAAATCTTCGAGGTGAAGTTGCTATAATTAATTTTCTCTGTGCGCACTTTACTCACACAGTCAATTTGTCATTGAAGGGGATAATTTACTCTCCTCTCCACAGACTTCTGAGCAGCCAAGTAAAAGACAGGGGATATTGCAGAGTGTGCAGTCCTGACGAGAAGGCAGAAAAATCAGTGCTGCTGCAAACCCTCCCCTCACTCCGAGCCCTTTCTTCCAGCTGGGCTCGAAAAGAACTTTCCATCAAAGCCAGGAGAAAACTACACACAATTTGAAACCTCGCTCTGACCTCTTGTTTCCAAAGGGTTGTGGCTTAAACCTCTGGGTCCTTCCAGCCTCCTTTGTTCCCGTCAGAAGTTCCCCTTCAGGCGGCCTCCGTCGCTCCGGCCGCGCTCTCGCGGCAGCTCCTTCCTGCTCTGCTGGGACACCAGCAGCTCCCTGACCTTCCCTTCAAACAAAAACAGACAAAAGGGAAAGGATGAAACCAACTCAAGCAAGAGAGAGTCGGAGAAGGCAGCGAACATTTCGGAGTCACAGCAAAACTCCCTCGCTCGAAGTATTTTAACCCTCTCCCTGCAGCACGAGGCAGAGATTTTGTCCTTGCTGTGCCTTAGAGTAGATTTCCTATCCTCAGGTGGATAAACCCAGGCAAAACAGTCCTGGAACAAAGAGAAAAGCAACCAAAATCCCATGTCGGGGGCTGCTGAGAGCGGCTTCGCAAAGTTTGGGTCTAAATAAGGAGGGAACTGACCTTGAAAAGGAAGATTGCTCCAAGTGCTGCTGGAAAAAAAGATCAGGAGGATCATATGGATTCAGGTTTATTGCATCAGCCAGGTGACAAATTTTTGAGCTTTCTTTAAAAGACAAAGCTTGGAGGAAAAGACAAAATACAAATATCAACTACGATAACAAAAATGAGGTAATTTTTAACATAGAAGCATCTCAGAAAATAGAGGGGAAATGAAAGTGTTATGAATAAAACTCTTAATAATAACCTTTAAGCATAATAAGAGGGTTAATGAGTCGTTGTGGGGATACAGACATCGGAGTGTCTCCTAAAATGAATCCATTTTAAGAGCACAGGCTTGTGGAGATGTTTAGAAATCACATTTTGCATCTCACCCCTTGACAATGTTCAAATCTGAGCATAACGACCCAGCTCCCAGCGCTGTGCTCTCCCTGCTGCTGCCTTTTCATTTTACAGCCCCAGTTAAGCACCGCTCCTCGGAGCTGGATGCAGTTTGATGTCTCCTCTGCAGAGATTATTTTCACAGCAATAATCCAAGTTTTTCATTTGCAACATCAGCCCATTGCTGAGGAGGGAATATAACCAAAAACCAGCATGTGTGAGGGGGCATTTTAGTTTTCCATCTATTTGTTTGCTTTTGATTTCTCAGACATTTGTCAGGAGAGATGATGGCTGAGGGAGAACAGGTTTTCCCCGTCGTGTGGAGGTTTTGGATGGGGTTACTTTGAGTTCTGCAATTTTCTCCCCATCCTTTGAATCATCACAGCCATCATTTGATGTCCAGTCACTCTGCTTTATTTTTATCTTGTATGACTGGAACTGGAGGTACTACACAGCAAGTTTGGATTCAATGCTGCCAGAAGAACAAACACTGGCATCATGAGGAGCCCCAAGAAGGGTGAAAGGTCCTTTTAAACCAACAACAATCTTGTTTTGAACTAACATTAGTACTTAAAACTAAATCTTGTCCTCTTAGGGCTTTTATTGGAAAGTAAGAGGCCATTCAGAAAGAAAATGAGCTTAAGATCAACCAAATAAATTTATCAGGAAGAGAAGTTACTGAGGTTGTGGAGCCTGTAAACATTCAGTGAAAGTTTTCCAACCTCCTTGAATGCTGACCTTGGAAATTCCACTGATCCATCTGCTCCTGTATAATCTCAGGATCAGGGAATATGAATTTCCTAAAGGCTGGATTCTTGAGGGAAGCAGAGCCAGGGAAGCATGACCAACGATTTCCCAGCCTGGAAATCTCCGGAGTTATCAGCACAGATAGCGAGGGGAGGCTTTGTGATGCGCAGGGCAGAGCTGATTAGAAAACTCACTTTAAATGGATGTTAAAACAGAGAGAGATGGAGCTTGGCTGGCACTCAACATTTAAATAGAGCATAAAAAGCTGTTACTTTATTATTTCACGAGGAACTAAAGGAAAGTAATCAAGAATACTTGTATGCAACTTATTGTAGTAAAAAAAAAAAGAGGGGCTGTAATTCAGATTTTGGAATCCAGCAGCTTTATGAACTAAAGCAGCAATAAATCCAAAAATAACAAAACGAAATAGAATTTCGGAAGCTATTTAAGGACAATTTGAATTAAACAGTGTATTAGTGAGCATTTGAGTGGATCTATGTATTTTTATTTTGCTCCAGCTCTTGGTTGGGTATAAACAGCAGGATAAAATAGGCAAGTTAAACCCCTGGAAATCACAATTACTGCATTTTATAATGGCAATTTACGTGTACAGTGTTCACTGCTCCAAGCTGAAATTGTGGAAGCTCTCTTTGAAACCTGTTTACTACAAGACACATTTCCTCAAGGTTTACACCAAGTCTCCCACAAACAAATCCCACATGGATGGCCCCAAGGCTTCATCAGGACACAGAGTTTTCTCCAGATACAGGAGGATATTTTACATCCCTGCTGCAGGTTAAATTCAAAGCAGAAATATTTCATGTGTGAGTATCTTGTTATTATTTATGATTCCACAGAAAAGCAGAGGTGCAGAGTGGTGCAATGAAAGGTCCCTCCTGGAGGAATGTATGAGCTGGGATCTCAGGGTCCCTGGACTTGCTGACCTTTAACCCCCACAAACAAGTGGATGAGAAAGTCTCCATGAAAATGGGGTGCTGATCACACATTAGAGAGAGAGCAGGGGGAAGGAATGCAGGGAAGGACAAAGCAGAGGGAAAGGGAATTTCGATGTGCTCTGAACACCAGGACTGTTAGCTCTCAAAAGACACAGATCACAGAATCATGGAATTAAATGAAATTAAAGTTAGAAAAGACCTCCAAGATCCAGTCCAACCTTTGACCAATCACCACCCTGCCCAAAACCAGACTGCAAATTGCCACCTCTACTCGCTTGAACATTCCAGGGATGGGGATTCCACCACTTCCCTGGGCAACCTGTTCCAAAGCTTAACCACCCTGACAGTGAAAAAAATCTTCCTAATATTCAGCCTGAACTTCCCTGGGCACAACTTGAGGCCATTTCCCACTGTCCAGTCACTGGTTTACTGGGAGAATTGGCCAAGCCTCTCCTCACCACGACCTCCTTTCAGGGAGGTCATTGCAGAAGCTTTATAGAAAATGATATTTATTTAATTAGTGAAAAAAATTATGAAGTTTACCTCAAGCATCGAGGTTTTCTCTTCCACGAGAATAAAAGGGTTTATCAGAGCTGTTGTTGGACTAAGATTGCAAAGTGCTTTGAAGTAAAAGATGTGTGTGCATCTGACCTCACGGCAGAGGTGAATTGGAACAGCAATGGTTCATCAACCACATAAACTTTACAAAAGCAGCACATCAAAAGCAAGGAGGGCATCACCAGCGCACTGTTTCACTCCCGTATTTTAATTGGAAAGCTTTCCAGAGATAAACAGGCAGGGAGAGAGGGAGGTATTAGGATGTCTTGCACCTCTGGCAGCGACTTCAGTCAGCCGAGAGAAGGTGTGAGACATCAAAGCAAACTCGCCTCTGATGGTGGTGGTGGCAGTCCACACCTCGTTTGACATCTGTAATTAGTGTCGGGAGGTGCCGGGGAGTGAGGACTCTCAGCTGCAGCCTTTGTAAGAGACAACAAAGCGCTGCAGAGACGCTTCTATTTAGCCTTGATGTACTTGGGGTTTCTAAAGCAAACACGGGTGTTAAATACAGGCTATGAATAGACTGGGGAAACGGGGAGGCCAAGCAGAGCTAACCCGGAGCCAAAGGACTGCAAGAGACACTGAGAAATTTCCTTTATGCTCTGGTTTCTTCCCTCTCCCTCTCTCAGTGCTCATTAACCTGTTCCTGCCTTGCAGAGCAGCCACATTTCCGCAGTTCTGGTGGCTTCCCACATCCATCACCTGCCTGAGGCAGCTCTGCTCCTTCCCGAAGCCACTCAGCCGAAGGCTCGTGGCCGGGGGCCTTTCCTACAACTCCCTGTTCCATAAAGATCAGAGTTGATCCCTCTCAGCACGGTCAGGACCTGTCTCTGTGGGTTTGACAGCTGCCAGCCTCGTGAGTGACATTGAAAGGAGCAAGCAGAGTTGCCCAAAACGCTTCTGCACTTCTGGCTTTTACATTGTACCATGGAACTTGCTGCAACTACAGTGACAGCAAATGTTTGTCACACACAACCAAAAAAAGAACCCTCCAAAACCCACGGAGAAGCCACCAGTTGTCAGATGAATTTTTCTCCCATTCCTCAGCCAGACACTGTCTTAGAGCAATTTAAGGGACACCAGGAGCCTCAGCCTGCTCTTTTCTCCAGCAATCTTTACGTTTCATACCCAGGTTTATCTTGTCTCAAGATTTAGGAGTAAAAATCTACATGAGGCTTCCCCAATTTGTTATTCTCCCAGAAAGATTCTTCCCTGTGAGTATTAAAGGCGCGTCGTTCTCTACTTCCGAGCTGCAAGAAAATAGAAATGGGAGGAGAAGAAAGAAAAAAATGAAATAAGGACAACAGAAATTTAGGCTGAATAACAGGAGAAACTTCTGTTTTCTCACCGAGAGATGCAATAAACTTTGAAATAACAAATTGGTCAAAACAGCAGAAATAAACTGCAGAGAACAACTCCTGCCCTGACAGGAGATGAACTTGTAGCACAGCAGCTTTTATCCAACCCCAGCTTTAGACTGCACCAATAGAAGGAGAAGAGGGTATGAATATCAAAGGAAATTGCTTTAGGGAATTCAGGCTCGCTGTTGGCTCTCTGTCCTCAGGGACGTGGTTATGAAATGAAAAACACCTCCTCGAGCTGCCATAATGGCAAAAGGAAAGAGAAATTCCTGTTTGGGAGACAATGTTTGTGAGAGACGAGGAGACAATCACAGAATAAAGTCAGATTTTCCCAGCTAGAAATGGCTCTGGTGTGACTGGGCCAGCAGGAACCTCTGACAAGCAATAAGTCTTTGTTTAAGGATTAATTGCCACCTTTCAGCAGCACAGGGCTCCCATCAGTGGGAAGCCTGAAGAGAGATTTCTTGAAAGGCAGCTTTACCCTCGTGGTGTCCCAGTGGCTTCAGAAAGGGAATTGAGGCTTCTTAAAAGAGAAGGATCCCCTCTAAGTGCCACTGTAGTGCCACATTTATCCATTTGTCCATTTCTGTGCGAGGGTTGTCGTTAGAATACTGAGATATTTATCAGGTACAGGAAATCAAAACAAGGAGACTTCTCAGAGCTTACCTTGGGGGAAAAAAGGAGCTCAGTTTTTCTGGAGGATAAAAGCAGCGTTAAAGTGCATCCTGAAACATGCTGGTGCTTGGAGAAATGCAGGAAATCTCTGAGGAGATGTTCTGAACATCTTTGGGGTACTCTGTTTTCCCTCTCTGTCTCAGAGTTGGCTTGTACCCCCTGGGGATGGATCTTTGTCAGGGATAACACGAATTTTCCCCAATTTCCAATAAAGTCTCACAACACCGACACCTTGGCAACACCAGTCAGGTCTCCTTGCAGAGCTGTGTCAGCGCATTTTTCCATGTCTGTGTTCCTGAGGGAAGAGATCCTGAAGTGGCAGAACAGCAGGAACAACTTGTCCTGCAAAATGGAAAACCAAGAAAAGTATTGCTTTCCCTCATAATCCCCTGTTTTTTGAGAAACAACCTCCCACAGAGGTGGTGCAGACAACAGGAGCTTCAAACGTGGTTTCCCAAAGCCAGAAAGCTCAAAGTTAAAGAGCTCACCTGAGAGGAAATCTATTTTAGCGCTTTGCAGTTAAAACATTTCGTTCAGAATATCCCCTCCTGAAACATCGCTGAGATTTCTCCTAAGAAGTGAAGTCACTTGGGCATCCAGGGAATTTCACATCAATAAAACAAGTCATGCTTCTCCTGCAACTTTTATGACTACAACCATCGACTTTCCCCCTTCTTCTTTATTCCTTTCTGCTCCTCCAGCGACCTCAGCTCTGTAATCACTTAAGGAAGAAGGAAAAAAAGAAGATTATTGAGGTCTGAGCTCCACAAACTGCTCTTCCTTCTCCTGCTCTCCCCATATTCCTGCTACTGGGATCTCCATTCCTCAGAGTATTCTTTGGATGAGATCTAAGGGTCAACAGTGTCAACTTCTCAGAATTCTAACCAAAAGAGGGCAGGGTTAGGTGGGATATTGTGAAGGAATTGTTCCCTGGGAGGGTGGGGAGGCCCTGAGGTTGCCAGAGAAGCTGCAGCTGCCCGTGGATCCCTGGAAGTGTCCAAGGCCAGGCTGGACAGGGCTTGGAGCAGCCTGGGACAGTGGAAGGTGTCCCTGTCCTTGGCAGGGGTGGGACTGGATGATTTTAAGGTCCCTCCAACCCAAACCATTCCATGAGACCGCGTGTGTTGGGCTGGGATCAATCTCGCACCAGATCCCATCTCACCACTTCCCGTTTAATCACCTCAACTCCCTCTCCACACACTTTGTTCCCTGCTGGAATGAAAGAGAGGATAAAAGGCACAGAGCTGCTGTGTGGGTTGGGGACTCCTGCCAAGAGCTGAGAACTGCTCCAGGACCACAAACCCCTCCCACATCCCCACCTGAGCAGGGGTCACCTCACAACGACGGCAGAGCTGCTGAAAGCCCCGGCCTTCAGGTGATTTATTGAATTTCAGACCCCCTTACGCAGATCCAGAATCCATTTTTAAGTTCAGAATTCAATATCTCCCGACACTAAATTTCCTGTTTTCCAAGACCACGAGGATCAAATCTGCAGCTCATATTCCAGGTGCTCATTCTGTGACCCGGTTTTATGGGTTTTACACGTTCCCAAATTGAACCAAAGGCTGAAACCTGATGAATTTTTCCATCCTGTTGCCTGTGAAGCTGAACTTTCCCATTAACGTAATCCTGAATGGAAATCCCATCTTTTAAGGTGATATACATTTATATAAATGGGGAAATATTAAAAGCAAATCTGTGCAGCACGTTAAAATCCTGCTCTTACCAGTCAGAGGTAATCAGTTTGCCATTCCACAAAAAGCCAATGTGCCTGGAATGAAGCAGCTCTTCAATTCCTTACTTTTCCCACATAAAAAGCCATTCTGGAATCATGCATGAAGGCTCCTGGTATAAGTGATGGGATTCTTCCAAGCATTACACAGCATTTCGAGAAGCATTAAACTCTTACCCTCCCATTTTTAGTTCTTACATGTTCCATCAAAACCCTGATTTAGAGTGAAGCGGTGAACAACAGGGTTCTAACAAAGAAAGTTTTCAAAAATAGGTGGTGAAAACCCGAAAGTATGAGACACAAACCGCTAAAACTGTGAACTATTGATTGTATTTTAAAAATATGGAGCAATGAGGCAGTAACTTACAATTAAATACCACATTTAGCACGCTGTGTGTACAGAATACAACTCAATAATAGAATGCATTAATAACTCAATAATATAATATCCAATATTCCAGGGGAATTAATGTTAATATTTAGCTTGTTTATTAATGGCTAAAAATGAAGCTGCTATAAATTTGCACCAGGGGAGTCAGTAATGATGCATTACTCTTATTATTTTCCGTGGAAAAATTAATTTTTTGTGCATCGTACCTGAAGTTCCCAGAGGTAGAGTTTTGTCCTCAAACAAATGGATAGAAATTTCTGGAAAAATAAACCAAATTAAACAAATAACCAGCGAAAGCCACCAATCTTTGCTGTGTTCTGTATTCACACTCTGCACTGATTTGTTTTAGGAGGAAATTATTTCCAGAGCTGTTCATCATTTTCGTGTGAACAAATTGTTCAAAATAATTCTGTTTGCTTCTCTTTCTGCTCCCACCTCCCAAAGCCTCACTGGGCCCAGCCTGGGGATGAAATATCCAAAAGGTCCTTTGGAAAGCATTTCGTTAAAGGGCTTCAATTTCTGTTCCTGTCTCATATCCTCACAGCTGCCAAAAACAGATTTTACCCATGGCTGGAATCTGTCCAGGGCCGTTTTACATCATGGAATGCGAATCATTAAGGTTGGAAAAGCCCTCTAAGACCATCAAGTGAACCAGAACTGCCAAGGCCACCCCTGCCCCATGTCCCCAAGTGCCACATCTCCATGGCTTTTAAATCCCTCCAGGGACAGGGAATCCATCCCTGCCCTGGGCAGCTGTGCCAGGGCTCGAGAGCCCTTTCAGTGCAGCAATTTGTTCCTGATACTCAATCTAAACCTCTCCACGTGGGAATCTCTGTTTCCACAGCTTGTGGCAGCTGTGATATTTCGAAGTTTAGTGTGGAATCTGTGTTTTGGTCTGAGAGGAGCAACTGTTGAGTTTTGCAGTCATTTCCCATCCAACTGCAAACACATTGACTCACTCATCCCAGCTGAGGGCTGAGAGAAATCCTATAAAAGATCCTACTGATGGAAAGGCTGCAACTGGGAGAAAATTCACACCCAAAAGACTTTTCCGACCATGGAATAAAAATTATTTAAAAGGTACAATTACACTGTCATTAATACTGAAATTATTCCCAAGGCAAACAAGGTTTTCCTAGCCTGGTTTTTGTGTTTTGGAGAGTAAGGGATATTTTGAGTGGGGAGAGAGGAGTAATTTGGATTTCGATTTTCTACACCTGATGTTTTCATCTTTGCTAAATTATGAACTTCTCATGGTTAATTCTCTTCTAATTTTTCCCCTAAATTTTGGAGATGAATTGTCCTCTTAAACTCCCGAAAGATACAGTGGGAAGTAAAAGCACAGGTGCAGAAATGAAGGAGATATTCTGTGGCAGCAGCAAGGGATCCACTGCAAATTTCAAGATATCCTTTGTTTGTATCCATTTCATAAAAGGGAATTTCGGGAAAACCTCCCGTTTGAACCGAGCAGGGTGATCACCGTTCCTCCCATTCCTTGTCTCCATCAGATTAGAGCCTGCCACAAACAACTTTGAATTAAAAAATAGTTTGAATTTTACACCCTGGGCATTTTGGAACAGAAAGGATCCAAGCGCTCATTCCCTGAGTTACCCCTGCTTCGGGTTTGCTCCAGATCACCTTGTACCCTTCAACTGAGACATGTGAAAATCAGGCCCGAGGCTGCCCTGCCACTTTTCTTCCAGCTCCTGGGAATTAAAACCTTTTCTACCACATTTTTGGTTTACATTTTGTGCAGCTACATATTTCTTCCTCAGGCAGGAACTGGAATGGAAGCTGAAAGCAGCATTTTCGGCCTTTAGACAGATTCATCCCATCAAAACATAAAAACCACGGCTGGAGCTAACAAGGGAAATACCTGTATTACCAAAATGAGATGTTTTCTACAAGATGAGATTCTGGGTGCAAAATGCTCAAAGTGGAGTAAATGCTAAACTGAATTTAGTACAGAGACATTAAGTTCAATAAAGGCTGCCAATAAGAGCACTTTTTCCATTATTATGTTGTGTCCTGAAATTACATGAAATGAATAAATACAAGGGCATCAAGAAATACAATTTAGAAGATAATATCAGCTGATAGGCTGGGTTATTTTACTTGATCCAAAATGAAATTTGAAGAGCTGATGGTAAAGATAAACACAATTAATTCTTTCAGCCACTAGGAATTAAACCCTTACCTTTGCTTTCAATCCAAGCTTCCTCCTGCCCCAATCCTCTCCCCTCCATTCTTTTCTTCTCAAGTCAAGCTGAAAGAGGTTTTCATGGCTATCCAGTTATTCCCAGAGCCAGGTCTTGTGGGACAGGGGCCTTGTGGCCAGGACTGAGCAGAACAAAGGAACATGGAACAAAGGAACACAAAATATGGGGAAGTTTGGGATCGTGGCTGATACAACAAATGCAGGGAAGAGAAACTTCCAAGGAATCCTTTTTAGGTGTATGTGGGGGTCACAGCAACCTCAAAACATAAACCTGAAAACAGAACAGGAAACCAAAGGACCTTGTTTGATAAACGGTAGCTCTCGTTTTGTCACGGCACAATAATTTCTTGCCTCTTTCTGAAAAATGGCTCCAAAGAGAGAAAAAATGCACGCAATAACTGTCCTGAAAAGCAAGATTTATTCATTTGAATGCAAGTTTCTCAGAGTTCCAAACCATTGGCCTCACTCAGACCATAATCGCTGACCTACAAGTGATTCCCTTGCCTTGGCCATGGCACCTTGAGCTCCCGCCGCGGGTGCAGCAGCTTCACCTCCCTGCCACTGCCAGTGCCACCCCCAGGAAGGCCACATCCACCCTCTCCTTCACCAGCAAACTGCTGTGTGGACACTGAAAAGCTTTAGCAGAGAGATTTTCCAGCTTTCTGCAGCATTTTGTGAGAGTTCTGTCTTTCCCATGCAAGTAACTCAAAACAATGTCACAGTTTTGTAAACTTCTTGCAGCTGCAGGTTGTTTTGCAGAATTGTTATGGTTCTAACCAGAAAAACATTCAGAGATGGGTGTCTTAGAACTTGATCAATCCCCTTAAGGGGTGGATGGCAAAAACCAATTACCTTATGCCATTTAACACACTTTGTGAACTAACATATAAAAGCCTTCTGAGAGATCATTAAAGCACTTCCATCTATCCCTGAGCCTGGACTTTGTGTCGTTTCTCTACTCGTCCGTGGGGTAAACAGTGACAGTGCTGCATTTGATATTTCTGCAAGCACCTGGGCTGAAACACCACGTTTTCCACAAGTTTCTGCAGCAGGAATCCTGATTTCCGTGAGCCCGTTCAAATCCCGCTTTTACATCCCCTGTTCGAATAAACTCCTCGGATTATTCCACTGCACCAGCCTCTCCCTTTCCACTCCATCCCTCATCTCCCTGCTGCACAGAGGCAAGCAGCTAGAATCCAATCTTTCCATTTTCACTGCCACAAATGCTTTTTCCTTTGCTGAGCATGTGACCCAGCGCTCCCAGCTCCCTGCAGTTGGCAATATCCATGTTTTTCAAAAAGGGCACAGCTCCTGTGCAAATAACCAAGCACAGCTCCAAAGATAATGATGTTTTCCTCCTGCCATTTCTCACCTGGGGTGAAGGTGAGCATGTAAACCAGATGTTTTGGGCAAAAAAAGCAAATTCCTAAACTCATGACCCAGCAAAAGCCTCTTGTGGGTGTCTCAGGAGCTGGAGGAACATCCTGCATGATTTATAGCAGCAAAGAGAACATTAGACAAGAAATCAGGGTACTGCTCATTGAATTTTACAGATAAAATGAGGGGTGGAATAATTTTTACCCATCAATTTAATATATTTCTTATTTTTTTGCTTGAAACCTGACTGTATTCAAAGTCCTTTTATTCTTTTAGGGCTTCAGGACAGTTCTGCACACAGAAGACAAGAAACGCACCTCAATCTTCAAGAAACTCAAGGCTACAGAGGAGATTATATCCCTTATTTTCTAGAATGCTGTCTCAATTCCAGAAGACATCCAGTCCTGCAGGGTTTAGCAAATATTCCGGAAATTCTGTCCCCTATTCTCTATTTCTGGTTTTATACAAATGGGGCAGGAAACAGCTTCCCAATAATTAAACAACGCCAGACTTTGAGGCTTTAAGTTCTGTTTTCCACCCTTCGGCAAAGATGAAGAGTTGCCTCACTTTTCTGGCTCCAGAGAAGTGATGATGAACTGAATCAAAACATCTTTTATCAGCTGAGTCCTGGCAGCTGCAACAACAAAGGTTATTTAGGAGCATCTGACAGCGACAACCCGGAACAATAAAATCCAGCCTTTTGTCAGGTGTGTTGCTCCGCCGTGGACAGGATGAGTGACTGACACCTGAAAAGGTCAAAACACTTCTTTTTATGCAGCTGAATATTTGCCTTCACCCTTTAGGCTCCTCTCCCTCAGCCTGCTGATGTCGCGGGTATAAGTGACAAGCCCTCAGAGGCGCCGGTTTCCTGTCATGTTTTGAGGATTAGAGGAATACAATGAGTAACCCGTATTTTAAAGGAGCGTTTCAAAGACAACGCGCACGGAACTGTAAAATCCAGAGGAGAGGTTTATGCTTTCCTCTGGTTGCACTGCGTTGTGCCCGACTGTATTTATAGTGATTTTCAAGAGTTTATGAAGCCAGAGAGCACGAAACCAAACAAATTGCATTCAGGGCATCAGTTTCCATCATTCCCAAGCCCCCCTGAAAGCCCAGACAGATTTGTTTCCGAGTTCAGGAGCATCATACTCTGCTAAATATAACTTGGTGAGTGGATTTAGCTGGGAGGAGACACCACAATGAAATTTCTTCCACAATTTCACATCTCTCCCAAAATACAGGATGTCTTTGAATGGAAACTCAGAGATTCAATGGAATAAATCTGATTAATCCCTTTGGAATGGCAGCTCAAGGGCAAAGACTCTCAGTTCTTTATGTCGTGGCTATCTTAAGAGATCGGATGGGCAACGGGCAGGTGAGACTTGACTTGTCATTATTTCATTGCTTATATTAAGTTTTCAAATCCTCCAAGGTGATAAAAGATCAGATTTGCTACGTTGCACAACATAAACCCTCTGATTCCATCCCCACACTCAGAGCCCTCCAGGTGGATTCCTATTCCCAAGGGATCTGCTGGCATAAAGGACAATGCCACCCAAATTTCCGTGGGTTTAATGCATTGATTGAAAGTTCTTGGAATTTGATTGGTAAAAAATAGGATGACAAGAGGCCAAGGAGAGCATTATCAGTGGCAGAAGTTTTAGTTTATCTCCATTTCCTTTTCCTTGTTCTAAAATCAGGTGATTCTGAAAAAAGGAACAAAGCCACCAACAGAAAACTCCACATAATCAAGTTTTATAACAGCTGATCCCTCAGGAAAAAATGCCAGGGATGTGTAAAACGAGACAAAATTTCACCAAAATTAAAGAATATTCACTCAACCCAGTCAAAGTTATGACAAAATGATCTGAACAAGAGCTGTCACTGAGAAACAAATCATACCCAGTGTATTAAATGCAGCTTTTCCTGATGCTGACAGATAAACTTTGGGGTTTGAAACACTTCTAGTTACGTTTATAAAGAGCACAGTGGCATTTTCCATATTTGCTTTACCAAATCTCCAGGGAAGTTTCAGGATGAAGCACAAAATCTTTGAGAAGAGACTGAAAACAGCAGCTGAAGGCACTGTCAGATCTCAGCTTGCTGTGTCTCAGCAAAGCATTTTTCACTTCGAGTTTCAACCTGATTTCTTTCAAGGGCTGATCTTAAACAGCGACGTTCAACCCCAACCACTCCAAGAAATGGCTTCTGAAAAAGCCGCTTTTAAAATGCACTGTGAGAAATTACAGCTCTGAAAGAGCAGAAAATACCCAGACACGAGTCAGGACTTATTGATTGGTAAGTCTGGAAACCAGGTAAGCAAAACCACAAGGAATTGTCCACAAGAGCGGTTAGGGAGCCTTCAGAAACCGTGGAATCTCCTTTTCCATGATTGCCAGCTCGCCAGAGGAGCAATCCCACCACAGGATCAACTCCCATCCCTGGATTAAAGAGGAGGAACAGATGGAACAGCTCAAAAAACGTGATCTCTCTGCTTTCTCATCAAAATAAATATTATTTTTTAAAAAATACAATAAATTGGGTAAGAAATAGCCACACCTGCATCGGATACAAACACGTGACTTCATGGAGAAGCTCAATCCAAAGGGGATCTCTCCCAAACGTTCCCCAGGGTTGAGCTGGAGAGTTTAGATTAAATATCAGGAAAAGTTTCTCCACTGCAAGGCTTGTCAGGGATGTGGAAGCCCCATCCCTGGAATTGTTCAGGACACAGCTCTTGGGGACAGGGTTTGGTGGTGAACCGGGTGGTTTTAAAGCCCTTTTCCAACCTTTTATGGACTGTATTCCAAAAAAACCTGGTGCAGGTGGGAGTTGTGGGTCAGGACGCTGAGGCAGCTCCTGGAAGAGATGGATGAGATCAGAAAATGAGGAAAAGGGAGCCTTCCCCTGACTCTTTGTGATCCCAACAATATTTGCTGCTTCTAGAGTCAACGGTGGGGTTTAGACCCTGGGATTCCAACTCTGTATCCAGCCTAAATCTGGGAAATTTCCCACTGCTGTAGCACAAGGATATCCTTGAATCAGTTCTACTTTCGCTGCCCTTCAGCTCAGGTTTCCCTTGCTTCCTGAAATACGGAACACAACAAGTACGAGAAACTTCCCCTCTTTGTACCACAGACACCACTAAAATCACCTTTTTTGGTTGTTTTGGATTTCAGCAGCTCCTCTCATGGATTCCCAAGTTCTCCGATAACAACTGAGGTATTATTTCCTTCCTCAAATTTAAAACCACTTAATCCATAGGTTGGTTTTCCCAAGCAGCACCCAAACAGGCAAAAATCCTGGTTTGGTTTCGTACCCAGCACTGTCAAATCATTCTTTCCTTTCCAAATCCATTAGGTCGTTGTTAACCTTAATAATTCTGCAGGTTTTTAACTTGGATTTTCCTACCATTTCGTATAATTCCTGTGGGTAAATCCAACAACTTTTCCTGTTCAGCCAACAAAACCTGAATTAATTTATAATATCTGCCTATTTTTGCCCCTGAATAATTTTATAAAATCTGCCTCTTTTTGCTCCTAAATTTTACAAAATCTGCCTCTTTTTGGTTCCTGAATGTTATAAAATCTGGGGTTTTTTGCTCCTATTGCTCAGCACTTCCCTTGACTCATTAAAAATCCATTTCAACCCAGTCACCCTGGAACAAAACTGGAGGCCGGGAAACCTTCACAGCGCAGAAAAATGATCCCTTCATCCCAAACTTGTTCTGTCTTTCAGCAGTTTTGGAATCAATAATGTTCTTTAACCACCTCTGACACTTTGCAGTGCCCAGCTGAAAGCTTGGCTGAATACAACAAATAAATGAGGCAGAACAAAAAGAAAAACAGATTTTCAAGGGTTCCAAACACGTTTTCGTTGCATAAAAACCATTCAAAAAACTCAGGTTTTGTTTTTTATAATCAACCCAAATGGATATTTAAGGAGAGTTGAATCACATCTTAATATTTTCTGAGAGGAATTTGAAATAAATGGCTTTTAACATGAAAAATATGAAACATTTAAAGAAAAATAATGGGTTAGTGTTCTTATGAAATAAAAGAGAACCTCTGCCATTGTGGGATGTATCTCAAAGGAAGTTTTTGAGGATAAAAAGCAAATTTTGCTTCCAATTCCTGTGACTTTGCATTATTTTGAATAATTTTTCATCAGTTTTTGAAAGCCATTATTTCCTACTTTTGCAGTTTTTAAATATTTACATAAAGTTCTTCTTTGTCTTGTTCTCAGGATTATCATTCCTGTTATTGTAACAATTGTTCCAAATTCAGAATCCTCCTTTTCTCTATTTCACACTGCAAATTGTCTCTAAATATTACCCAGAACCGATTGGATTTATTTAGTGGTGGCGTTTTTCTTCTTTTATTCCTTTTAAGCATTCCAATATTTAGGTGTTTTTTAACCTTTCCTTCATTATGGTCAATGAAAAAGACAATTACCTGTCCAGGTCGAGTTTTAAATGACTTTAATGTGGCTCTACCTCAGTGGTTTTAGGCTGACACCACATTCCTCATGAATACTCCATGTTTTACCTGGAGTTGGCTTGAAAACTTGGAGCTGAAAATGAAAAATTTTCAGCAGGGAAAAGTATTGTACAAAGAATGGAATCCTGATCTGGTGAACGGAGCAGAATCTCTGCTCAGAATTCATAATAACGAGAATAATTCGAATAATGATGGTATAATAGCAAAATAATAACAAAAAGTAATGATTAATAATGAAATAATGAAATAATAATGATGATAATAATAATAAAGAAAACCAGCATTGGGTCCAAATAAAACCCACCAGCACTTTTTTTTTTACAGAGCTTGATTTGTGCCACTCACCAAATGAATCCCGTTTTCCTTGCTCCCTTGTGGTACTTCCCAAGGCTGGAACTTCAAAACCTGGAAAAACCTGGAACACTTTAAAACCAGCCAAAACCTGCCATGTAGGATGTAAAAATCCCTGTAATTTATTCAGCCACGAAAGTACCCATAAAATAAACATGAAATGGAGGAGAAGACAATTTTCCCGCTATTCCTCTGTGAGTTCTTGTGACTTTTTCCAACTTCCAGTGTTTTAAAAGAGGCATTTTTCCATCTCAGGGTAGCCAGAAGTTTGGATAAATCCCTTCTGTTTGCTCCTTCTTCTCCAGCTGCTCCAAGGCTAAGACTGAGCTTAATTGTCTCTCAAAACACAGGTCAAAGTTTGGGGTGAAAATCTGAAATATCCTATAAAAACTTACATGTTGTGATTAGAAAGTACTTGTGAAATCAGGACTTTCACTGAGAATCTTTTCCTCTGAGCCAGCAGATGCTGGAAGGCCTCGAGAGCAGAATTTGATGAAGAAAAGCAACTTAAAAGAAAAGCTGCCTTTGCAAAACGAGCATCGCTTCCCAGGCCACGGATATTGCCAAAAGCTTCCAGAGGTAAAATAAAAACCAGGCTGGAGGCAAACAAAACTCTCTATATTTTTTTACTTAACAGTTGCAAGTTTTTTACCACGCTTGTCACACAGAGGGAAGTGAAATTACTTTCCAGAAGAGAGAAAGGAGTTTACAGCACAATAAAATCAGATTTAAAAAGCTAAACTAGCACTAGTAGCTGCAAAAAGAAGTTTAACACAAGCGCACACGCTCACAAATCCAAGTTGGACAGACAAGGCAAAGCCTTCCAGGAATATTACGGAGCAAGTTCAGCACTTCTGTGCCACAGATGCAGCCCTGTAAATCTGGTTTTAATGGAATGAGTGTTTATGGACTTTGGGTAGGCCCAAACCTTCATCCGTTCCCTGAACATCAGAACACGCAGCACAGATGTTAAGGCTAAATTCCCATCTCACCTGGATTGATGCATAAACTCTTTTTTCTGGGAGAGCAGCAGCCAGGCTTTCCTGCTCCTGGAAAAGAAGGAGAGAAAGAGCTGTTGAGATAGGGCAAATGACACGAGATAAAATCCATCAATCCAGGCAGGCGGCGCTGAGCTGGTGACTGACAAACACGAGGTGTGCAGGGTACCACAGTCTCAGCTCCAGAACATGCTGGAATACCAGCAGCAAGCTGCTATCTGATGGAATACGACAAAGTTGGGGAAACTTGGAAACTGGGGAATAATCAGAAAGGAATAGCGAAGCCAAGTGGTGCTATCTCAGGTGGGGTGGGGTTTGCTGATAAAGCAGGAAATATCCAGATATCAAATTCAGCATCAGAGGCCTCATAGAGCAACTCAGTGTCTTATCAGGAGTGTTGGCAGAGGCACCGTGTGGGATCAGAGCTCCAGTGGGGAAAGCTCCAACACGGATACAGACCCTGAGTAACCAGGAGGGATACTGGGAGCTACTGGGAAGTCACACAGCAGAAATTCATGTTACAATTATACTTGAAGAAAACTTTCTCATCCTGCTACGTCCTCTTCATTTCCCTCCGGATAGGATTCCCCCTGCAGTCTCTTCCCTCAGAAAAATCCCTCAGGAGAGCTCTGTTGCTCTGCTGAGGATCTCTCCCCTCACAGCCATGACCTCTGTCAGAAGATCACATCAATTCCAACATTTTTAGTGCAATTCCCAACACTGTGAGTCCCAAAATACGACTTTCTGCAGGTGAGGGACATCCCTGGTGCAGAGGAGCTGATTCCCAGCTCGTTTCCAGCTGCCTGCTCTGCTGCTCCAATTAGCAGACACATCCACACCTCATTTCAGCCTTCATGCTATGCTTGTTCCTTAAGAGCTCCTAAAGCATATGCTCAGCTGCACATTATGGATTGAAGTGGGAGCTGGAGGCATTCCAAAATCCAGGCCTGACCAAGTTGTCTCGGGGAAAAAGTCACTGCAGATGAAGCTACAGAGATAATAAAGTCGAGGATCAGCTGGAGTAGTTATTTCCCCGTGAGCTGAAGCTCAGCCACGGATCTGCTCCGAGAGGACACTGGCACCTCCCTGAAACCAGGGAGAGAAACGGAATCAACTCCAATGGGGGCAGATTGGCTCGGGAATTGCTGGGATTTGCATTGGTGCTGTCAAAGGAAAGCACATCCTATTGATGTGGGGTTAGATCATACTTGGAAATGGGAAGTGCTTTTCTCGGATTCCAGTTATGTCACTGTTAATGCCAGATCTGTGTAAAACTTCCCAGATTATTCCCATCTCACAGCTCTCAGCACAGAGTGGGATTGTTGGGGTGTCCTGTGCAGGGCCGAGAGCTGGACTGGATCATCCTGGTGGGGCCCTTGCAGCCGAGGGTATTCTGTGGTTCTGTGATTCTTACCACCATCAGCAAGTTGTTTGGGTTTTCATTTTCTTTTTTGGATTATGCTCTCCAAGCTGGCCCTGTGAGGCCAATTAGCTGTTTGTAATTAGTGACTTGCTGCTGCTTGTCAGAGCAATGCCCCTTGTCCTGAGAGGAGCACCTGGGTGCTCCCAGTGCTCTGCAGACACTCCCCTGCTCATTTTGATGCCTTTCAAAACCTGGCATAGGCACTGATACCACTTTCTGTCCTGGTAAAATTACACTTCACGGTCCAGTTGTCAAAGGAAAAATGGGAATCCATGCAAAGACCTGTCAGGGTGGGAATTACCTGTGCCTGTCACAGATGACAAGTGTTAATTAATGCTTTTTTTCTGAAGGGACTGTCATGAATGGACCTTTTTCATGAGAGAAAATCCTTTTCACTCCTGGCAGGGCACTCACTCCTTCTTGGCTTCTTGGAGTCCTTAAGCTACATCTTCAAAGAGAAATTATATATGAAATTTTTAAAAAAGGCAATTCAGTGTCTCTCTGTGAGAGACATTGGCAGGGAAGCAGAATTCCCATGACCAGTCCAATGGGATGTGTAAGAGTTCCAAGGATTCAGGACATTGCAATTGCGAAGATGTGCTGATTCCAGCTAAACGGGTCTGATCCCAACTGTCCAGCTGATTCCAAAGTCCAGCTGAACTGCAGGACCAGAGAGTCTCTACGGGACCCTCTTAACAAATAACAGTCCCCCAAAAAACTGCAAAAGGGCAGCTTTAACCACTGGTATTAAATATAAAGAGGAAAACTGATTCAGCATCCTGTGCGTGGAACAGCTGAATTAACACACCTTCAACCCCTGAGGGGCCAAAATTCCAGCAGCAGGGAATTCAGGGCCAAAAAAGATGGATCAGATGAAAAATTAGGGAGAAATGCTATAGGAAGGGGCCTGCACACCCTCCACAAATTAATGTTGGAAGTGGACAATACAAATTTCATGAGCAAAACTGGCAGAGAAGCCTTAAACACGCTGAGGACACGAAGCAACAAAAATAACAAGATGCTGTCTTAACAAGATGCCCTTAAATAAAAGGATTTGTCATGGTAATAAAAAATATCAGCAAAAATAGATACAGCCTCAAACTGCAGCCAAAAGGAGCAATTCTTCCTGAGAAAATGAGATCAAGGCAGGCTTGGAAGTAAAGGCACACACAACGAGTCTAAATGGCAAAGAGAACAACAAAATGAAGGAAAACAAGGAGATTAGCTCAGGAAAACAATAGGCAAGAAAATAAAACCAGATATAACAACTCTCTTGGGGAAAAAGGATACAAAATCCAAACAAAAGGAAGTGCCTGACAAAGTACGAACAAATGACAATGGATGGAAGAAAAATATAATTACAAAAAAAGACTCAAAATGTTGAAATACTACAGATGTAAATAACCACCCAGTCGATATTAATTCCAAGAGAAAATGTTATTTTGCAGGAATAAATACCAGAACAGAGCGTGTCCCTCTCTAACAAAAACCAAAGTTATCCAGTTCCTGTGTCCTTTCCCAAACTTTCTAAGGAGATTTGAATGCACAGCTTTATTTCCCAGACGTTATCATTTGCTCTGGGCTCCCATCAATACCATTACTCACAAGGCTTTTGTGTTTTTCCCAGCATTTTGTGAGTCAGCCAACACAGGCCACAGATAATTGACAGGAGTCACTCAGAAGGAACATTCCAGACTCAGAGCAGAGAGATGAGTGCAGATGTTCTGTTCTACCTCTTGAAATGATACCAGAACGAGATTGACTTCATATTTAAGAACAGCTCATTGCTTTTTGTCTGAAACAATTGGGAGAGTTGGTTTCCTGACAGCAAAGTCCGAGTTAAATCCAATATCTATTGAAACCAATAGGAAAAAAGGGCAAGTGGCACTTCTTGTGTTGATTTCAGACCTCTGGATCCTTTTCCAACACATTAATCAGAAAGCCCAATGGAAATGAGGTTTTTTTATGGTATTAATTTGTTTGAAAGTTACACAATAGCCAGAGAAGCTTCATCCAACATCGAGTTAACCTTCCAAAAAGTTTCTCTCTTGCCCTAACCAAAAATATGTAAAAAGAAGGCTCATAAATGAGTAGAGCTGAGCAAAAAATAATCATACTTTGTGCCAATCCTTATTATTTGAGCAAAAACTGATTTTTTTCAATGCTGGATATGAAGTCTCTTCATAGAATCATAAAATCACAGAATTGGTAATTTTGGACAAGACCTTTAAGATCGTTAAGTCCAACCATCAACCCACCCCCACCGTGGTCACCACTAAACCATGCCCTCAAGTGCCACATCCCCATGTTTCTGGAACACTTCCAGGAATGCTAAATCCACCATTCCCTGGACAGCCTGATCCAATGTTTTATAGCCCTTCCCACAAAGACATTTTTCCCAGGTTTCCTAGATTTTGCCCACCCGGAGCCATGCATGGAAGTGGCTGCTACAAAGCCTGGCAGAGGATGTGCCCTTTGCTCCTCTCTGGAGCCACTTCTGCTCCTTCCACCCACTCTTCGTGCAAATATTGGGAATTTCTAGATATCCTACTGCTGGCTACAAAGGCAAGAAGTGGAAGTATCCAAAACTTCAAGCGTTTTCAGGGGTTGAATTGAGGTTTAATAAATTAATAAATAAAAATATCCAACCCCAAAGAGAAGAATTCTGAGAGCAGGTGAAAAGCTTTCTTGAATCTCTAGATAGTTTTGAATTTGGGCTCTTATTTGGGAGAGAAAAATGATACAGGTTAGGGAAGACAGATGGTGAACCCGTTATCCCCTTACTGACCTTGGGGTGGGGAAGGAGATGGTGGAAAAGTTCTTCCAGGAATGGGGGTCTCAGGGACATCCCAACTGCCTCACATTTTGTTTTAACTGTTAATCCTTGTTTACAATACACAATCACAGCTCCTAAAGCAGTTTTTGGGGTGTTTGGTGTGTTTTGATAAGTATTTTTTCCTCCTCAGTGGGTATCATTTAAAGCAATTCATAGGGTATAGATTCTGCTGACCCAACAAATCCATCTCTTTAAAATTCAGGAGTTATTTACTCTCACACACAGTTCTCTCTTCCCTCTTAGCAAAAGACATAAAAAAACATAGAGAAAACTCACCATTCCTTCTTGGGTTATTGATCGAGTGGGTTCTGTGTGGAGTAGATGCAGATTCCACGTGTGCAGTCCACTGGGATTGTCTCTGTTCTGTTCCATGGTTGAAAATATGTCAACTTTAACAAGACCAATGCTTCTGAAAGTGGTTTAGGCCATAAAAAGAAATGTACATTTATCAGAACTAACATCAGGAAAGAGATAGGGAGGAGCTGGGTTATCTTTGGAGTGATAACAGCAATGGGAAAGCAGTATCTGCTGAATTTCCAAACTGCATCAGGCATTCTCCATGCACTGGAAAAGCCTCAGGCGCTTCTAAATATGCTGGGTTTATTCTCTGGTCTCAGAGGCTGAGCTAAAATTAGCTTTTTTTTTTTTCAGTTTAGTTTTTCAGGACCTTTCTCAGGTATGGGGAGGACAGGTTTGCAATAACTGGGTGTTTGAGGGTTTAACCCTCCAGCAGATCCACAGGAACAACATCTCCTGGTCCAGACAATTCTCTCCCTGCTCTCTTACAGTGGGAAGTCTTGGCAAACAGCCCTGGTTTAATGGTTATCGCTGCCATGACCTCAATTCTCTCCTTGCCTACTTTGCAATTCCATATAACCCATCCTAATAGCCAAACCCCTCTTCATCGATTATGATTTCATTGATGGCACCCAGTTCCATGTTCTTGCATTGCCCCAGATTGCAGCTCCTGCCAACAGCAATTCCAAGTCTCCTCATTCCCAACCTCTTTTAAAGGCTGCCCAAAACAAGGAAATGAAAATCTGCTGGTTGACCTAATTGGGTACTGCCAGGTTGTCCCTCTGCTCCACCTCCCATGACCCATTAAGCTACAGGGCATCATTTCCTGTTAATTAAGAGGCTCAATTAGAGTATTTTGAGCTGAGCCTCCTTTAACTGTGTTACAGCCAAGCAAAACCCACTGACAGCCCCAAACAGATTCTTGATGAAATCCTGATCCTCAGTTTAACTTCCTCTAGAACCTCTTCTTGTTTATGGGGATCTGCTTCTTACCCTGGGCTTTCCTTCCACAAAAAACTAACACAGAGCTGCTTGGTCAACACATTCCTCACTTCCAAAGCGCCAATTCCTCATTAAATTAACCAAGCAAGGAAACAGCCAGCCAAAAACTGAGAACACAAACAGTGGAATAAACCCTAAAAGACTGTTAAGCGAACTATATTGAAGATTTACTGTGATGTTTCTTAATTTTGATGACCGTGAGGGCTACGTTGCAGCCTACCTTAATTTAGTTGTTATTGACAGCACTGAGACAACCTTGAAAAAAAAGACCCAAACAAAAAACAACTCCTTAAGCAGAGCTTTTACTTTCAGAGTGGTTTTGGGCACTCTCCTCTTTGCATGCACAGCCTTGATTTGTCTCCTCTCCCTGTGCCCTCTTTCCTTCAATCCAAAGCTGGAGAGCTGTTGAGCCAGGCCTAAGAATAGGCTGCAATTAAACCCTGAGGATGCTCTATCCAAACACAGTTCTTCAGGACAAAGAGGAGCCTGCCACATTCCACGGACAACACTCTCCAGTATGAATTCCCAAGGGGAAATTACATATCAGTGGATGAGTGCAAGGAGAGGTGCTCACTCTTTGCCATGGAAACAGGTGAAGGGACACGTTACAGAAGGAATTGTTTCAGTGGAGAGGCTCTGGAGAGCTGGCAAGAGCAGCAGCCCGCTTGGGAAACTGAAGGTCAGAAAAGTGGCATGTTTTGAATTAGTCCCACGCAGCAGGGAGAGGAGTAGCTCTTGTCTGAAGCACCCGCAGATGCTCAGACCACACCATTGTTTGCAGAAATCAAAGTGTGATTTCATTTACTGAAACAAAACCATGTGAGGGAGGAACGGTGACTCTGTGGAGCTGTGAACAGCCTGACCCCAACAGGTTTTTATCCTTGGCTTCCCCCTGCCATCCCCACACGAGCTTCACAGGCAGAAACACCATCCCTGAGATCAGAAGTGTGTTCAACAAACCTTCACGTGCTCCCAGTCCGTCACACCGTGCTGTTATCCAGGCCTTTGATGGGTTTGATCCTTGCAGCCACAACCATCCCCAGCTGGAGCTGCTGGGCACTGCCATCAATCCCAGTGACTGATGGCCATGTCCACAACACCTGGAGAAGGGAATCGGAAGGGAAGAGCATCCCTGCAATAATTCAATCTGCATAAAACACCTTTCCGGCAACTGCGCTATTCCCACTTGTCGTTAATTATGACATCTCCAGCAATTTCTTCATTGATTTGGAGGAGGGCGTCGCGCATTTGGGATTCTCAATCAATTCTTCTCCTCTCGGCACATTTAACTGCTGCAGAATTTTCCACAGCGATTTTGTTCTTCATAGCTCCTTGAAAAACACCTCAGACTCCAATTTAGTTCCAGTCATTAAAGCAAAATCTTTCGAATGGACAATATGATTTATAAAGTGGGAGAGATACTTTTATGCACTGCTTTATGAATTCTAAGCCTTCAATATTTGTTACAGCTCTTTATTCCTTTGGTCTGAAAAGCAATGAAAAAAAAGCTCACCACTGAATAAAGAGGAAAACGATTCTCAGCTTTCAAACAATGAGCACATCAAATTAAAAAATCATTTATTTCAGTGCCTCTCCTGCTGCTCCATCACAACAGCACACAATTGTGGAGCCTTCACTTGGCATGTGGATATTCCAGGTCTTTGAGGGAAAAATTGGAAGTGAGCGATTCTGGCAGAGCCCAGAGGAATCCATAAACTCTGGAATGGGACTGAAACTGCAAAGTTCGTGTTTTTCTTCATAGAATCATAAATGGTTTGGGTTGGAAGGGACCTTAAAGACCATCCAGTGCCACCCCTGCCATGGCAGGGACACCTTCCACTGTCCCAGGCTGCTCCAAGCCCCAGTGTCCAGCTTGGCCTTGGGCACTGCCAGGGATCCAGGGGCAGCCACAGCTTCTCTGGGCACCCTCACAGGGAAGGATTTCTTCCTAATATCTGATCCAAACCTTCTCTCCCTACCAGTTTGAAGCCATTCCCTCTTTTCCTGTCATTACCTGCTCTTGCCCAAAATCTCTCCCCATATTTCTTGTAGCTCTCTTCAGGCCACAATTAGTTCACCCTGAAACCTTCTCTTTTCCAGGCGGAACAATCCCAGCCTTTCCTCCCAGCAGAGCTGCTCCACCCCTGTGATCGTCCTGGTGCCTCCTCTGGACTCACTCCAACATGTCCATGACTCTGGAGTCAAGATATTCCAACATCTCCAAAATGCTAAGCCACATCCACCTTCTCTGGGAAAGGGAGCACAGCTGCTTTGGTGCTCAAATCCGTCTCTTCACTCTGGCTCTTCACAGACCCAAATATCCCAACCACATCTCTGTTTCTCCACAGACCTGGAACCATTTGGTTGTCCCAGACCAAAGCTCTTCATCCTCCCCTCCTCCTGGACAGGAGACACTGCTGCTGTGTGAGCCTCATGTCCAATCCAGGAAGATCTTTGCCATTCATCCTGAATCCTGTTCCTGCCCTTTCATTTCCCAGATAACTCTCGCTCATCCGTTTTCATCCATCCATCCGTGACTTTTCCAGTGTTTTCCATCTAAGCTATTTTAATCTAATCTTTCCTGCTGGCTCAGGAGGGCTCTGCTTTCAGACCTCATTTATCATACAACCACATGGCAGCTTTACCTGATTTCTGGGAAGTATTCGAATTTGCTCTTTATTGTTTTAAAAATCTATCACGAACCTCTCGACTCCCCTGCATTGTGCAAAGAAAAATAATTATAAAAATACCCTCTCTCTTTAATACCAATAATGTGTCATCTACTGAGAATTTTCTTCTAGGTATAATAGTAGTTTAACTCATTAACTTTATGCTAAGTACAGCAATTTTGCTATCTCCTACCCAAATATTTCTAATATTAATGATACAGCTTAGATAAAGTGATTTAAGTAGTTGTACATACAGCGTGCTTATGCAACGATAATTAATTACCTCCAAGATTGAACTCCAGTCTTTCACTTTCAATTATGCTTTCCTCTTTCTGACGATCACCCTGCAAGAGTTCTCCTTAAATTCCATAATCCAGTTTGACATTAAACCACCATTGACCAGGAGGGAGGAGGAAGGAGCGGCGTGCCCGGGAGCAGGAGGCCGGAGCAGCGGGATGCGATGTGGAAATGGGTTGAGAGGCTGTACTAGTTTGAAAACAGACCAGTGGGAGGCACCAAGTCAGAATAACAATTTATTAGGGAGATTAAAAAAATAAAGGCAAGAAAAACCCCAGTGGGCTACACTAACAGAGTCAGAATACAACCTGGCACCCTGTTAATCAGGGTGGCGTGAGCAGTCCGGTGAGATTGTGGCTGTAGTCCTCCTGAAGTGATGGATGTGGCTCTGTCGAAGCAGTGGTCCAGTAGAAAGGTCTGCTCCTCCTCGGAAAGTCCAGTGGTGACTATGCAGCTCCTGTCCTCTGGGAATCCAGTGGGAAGGATGCCCGTGGTGTTCAGAGTCCCAGATTATATCCAAGATGGAACGCTTGGTTCCTCCCTCTGGGTGGAGCATCTCACAATGGAATGATGAGTCATGAGGCCAGGTGTTGATGGGCTCATTAACAGAAGATAGTCCGGAGGGAGTTATCTCTGAGTCATGCGGCAGGGCATTGATGGGCCAGTAGCAGAAAGATAGTTCAGAGGGAGGGGGCCAGGAAACACTGCCCCACCTGGTTTCAACAGCTCATGAGGATGGTAATAGAATACACTGCAACCCAGGACAGAGGCTCTGCCTTCACCGGGGGTGCCAGGAGAAAAAATATTGTTGTGTTTGTCCAACAGCAGCACTTCAGCTGCTGGCACGGAGGGAAACAAGCAGCCAGCTGCACACAGGCCCAGGGAAATGGTTCCTGCTGGCTGGAAGGGCTGGGGGGATGCGGCAGCTCCAGGCTGGGAATTGCCCTTTGCATCCCCACCCAGCACATCTCCCCCAGGAGCTGCAGCAGCAGGGCCAGGAGGGCTCTGCTCACCAGGGAGCTCCTGCCTTCCTCTGCCAGGCAATCAGAGACCTCTTGGCCTCCTACACACAGAGCTGGCCTTGTTTGAGCTCTGCCTCACTTCCCAGCTCCTTGGAGCACGGAGCTGGGAAAGCCCCAGGAGAGCTCTGCCAGCAGCTCTGTCCCTCTTGGGGAGCTTGAGCACAACACAAACCTTCTGCAGGTCAGAAACTTCAGGGCTTTAAGGTTTTGGCTCCACAGGGTAATACCTATAAAATTCTACATTATAACCCATCCCTGGCAGTGTCCAAGGCCAGGCTGGATGGGGCTTGGAGCAACCTGGGGTAGTGGGAGGTGTCCCTGCCCATGGCAGAGGTGGAATGGGATGGGCTTTAAAATCCCTTTCAACCCAAACCATTCTGATTATAAAAAAATAAGAAACAAGGCTTGATCATGGTGTGATTCAAACACAGCTGAAACCAGGACACTCCCCTTTGCCTCCAATGAAAAGTGGTCAGGAACTTCTGCAGCTTTTCCTTCTTCACTGAATTTGTGGGAGCCTCCCTTGCAAAGATGAGTCTGGAGCTCTTTGCTCACATGAGGGAGGCGTTCAGGACACCAAGAGAAGGACCTGGACATGGTCATCTTTACCTCAATCAGGAAAAACTTCTTTGTCTTCTTTGCCAAATCTTTATGGCCATGAGAATCACAGAGACAAGAAAAAAGTCTCCAAAATCCATGACAACTCTTTCTCCTAAAAAAAACCACAGCAAAATAAATTTTTAAAAATTGTATTAATACATTGTGTTTAAATTCTCTGAAATTGTCTTAAACACACACAAAATGAAAGCTTTTGGTAGAAAATCACCAGACTAAAACTCCAAGCAGTGCTGTCTCCAGTAACTCTCCCACACCCATTCCCAACAGTCAAAAAAAAACCAGGACAACTGCACAATACTCAGAACTTATTCCAGTGGACTGAATTGACCCAGTGGAATCTTTTTAAAACAAGCCCATTTTGCATATGAATTACAATTTTAAAAGCACTAATAACTGCAGATGATGAGCACTAATCTTGGTCCTCAGCCTCAGCATCCCTGGAAGTCTTTCCCTCCTGCCTGAGCACCACATGTTCAGAATATATCCAATTTTTCCATCTTTTATTTGCATAGGTGGGGATTATTCAGTTTATTCAAGCCAATTATCTCAGCGTGATTCATCATCATGATGCTCCAAAATAAAAGCAATCACGCTAGATTGGTGCAATTAAAAAGGTATTTTTATATTTGGAGAAAAAAATTACCTGTTGAACTGGGAACTTTCCTCCAAACATCAGAGTACTTGTTGAACTGGTGTGGAACATTTTTTTCCTCTCCCTGAAGCTCAAATGCAGAACTCTGAGCTTTCCCTGGGTTAAATACCTGTAAAAATCAAGTGAAAAGCTCTGGTTTGTACACTAAGCCAAAATAAAATTGCATTGGCCCGTTTTAATCAATAAAATTCTCCTGTTTTGCAGGAGAAGCACTCCAGGGAAGGCACTGAAGAAATCAGGAGCAGGGACCCATAAACCACTCCAGGAAGGAAAAGGGGAAATCTTTCATTCCATGAGGTTTTTTCCAGAACTTCTCTCAGTCATGCACTTCCAAGTGCTAATTAAATATTGTTTAATTGACGTTCTCAGCTTCTCTGGGCAACTTGTTGCACTGTTTGACCACCCTCTGTAAAGAATTCCTTCCTAATATTTAATTTGCCCCCTTGTCCATATCAAAATCCCTCTCCCTCCTTTTTATAAGCATCCTTGAGGTGCTGGAAGGATTTAAATCTTGCACAAATAATACAAAGATTTACCTGATACTGCCAACCCCTGATCAGAGTACACAGAAACAACGATCAAGTGACCACAGAAATGAGGGATAGCGACTTTTAGAGCTTGTGGTCATTGCAATTCACCTCATCTTCCTTCTTAGGGATGGGAAAGGGATTCTGTGGATATAAAATCATTTATTGGTCTGATCAAAGTGCCTGACCAAAAGTCAAAGCCTGTTAGGGGCCTTCTCCAAATCCTTTTTAAACACCAACAAGCCGGGGGTATTCACCACCTTTCTGGGAAGCCTGACCCAGGGTTTACCCACCCTCTCAGCAAAGAAATGCTCCCTGATGCCCATGGTAAACCTCCCAGAAGAGTTCTGAACATCCCCACGAGTCCTATCGCTGGATCCCAGGGGGAAAAGTTCAGCTGAGGTGTATTTGTGCACAGATAAATACACCTAAATACACATAAATACATGCACGTGTGTTTGCTCTGCTGCTGCAGAGAAGCAGCTCTGCATTCCTCACTGAAAAACCTTTCCAAGTGCAAAAATCACAGAGAAGGCCAGAAAGTTCGAGGCTGTAAGCAGAATAAGAAAATTCATTGCTTCAGTTTCCCTTTGATTTCCAGGGAAAGCAATTTGTGGAAGCAGTGGGCAGAAGGAAATGCAGAGAGGAGCCTGCCCGGGCTGGGGCAGGAGCCCCTGACTTCAGAGCAGCACAGCCAGCACAAAAACCCCGCAGCCCCCGACAAATCCCCTGCGTGGCAAACGCATCTCAGGCGCAGACAGTGGGCTTCAAACAGGAATTGATGCTGTGCTCACAGCGCAGGGAGGCTGTGGCCAAGCCCCACTGCAGCCACATCACCTGGAAACACCCAAAATGCTCCGATATCTGGTTTTTTTAAAGTGTCACTCCACCTTTGATGGCAGCAGAACCTGCATCTCTTTATCATTCCCAGGACTGATCGCTCTGTTCTGTGGGAAACAGAGGAGTAAAAACTTCTGCAGTTAATGGTGGGTTGGATTTACAACCCTGGAAGATACTCGGGCTGGTGTAATGACAGATATACAAACCTTAAGCAGGAGAATTACAAACCTATGTTTCCATAGTTATAAGTAAGAATATGTATTGGGTGTTATGGTGGAGGGCTTGAAGTATAGCAACGTGATTTTATGGTTTAAGTTGGGAATTTAGATGCTATAATAGAAGTATCTGTGTGTATATGACCTGACAAATTATTGGTTAAAACACAGCTGCATTGCAGTGAAAAGTATTACAGGTGATAGGTCATAAAGTCAAAACTTTATGTTTTTACGTGCTTATTGGATTAGAAAGTTATAAATTGCCATGGAACCTTGAAACTCGTGACTATCCTTCGTTATCCTGACTTGTTGCTAACCTCACGCCTCTGAGACTGAGGCCTTGCTCATTTTAAGCAATAAACTGTGTGTGACTGCCATAGTCCCATCTCTTTAATAAGAAACCCGACAGCGGTGCCGGAGAAAAGGCACCCAATGCTGTCCGTTTCTTCTTTAAAAGCCCCGTGTTCTGACAGAGCTGAAAGAACTTGGAGAACAGGGTGAGAGCCCAGATTCTGCTGGATTCACCCTGCAGCGGAATGCTCTGCCTGGAACACGGGGAAGCAGCTCAAACAATGCCCCACTTGCAAGGCTGTAGGGGCGCAGTGAAAGGGGCATCACGTGCTGGGTTTTGGTGTGGAATTATCCTAAAACCCGTCTGGAGCCCCGGCCTCAAATCCTGACCCTGAGGCACAGATTGGGCAGAGCTGAACTGACCTGAAAGCACTCGAGCCCTTTACACCATAAAGCTTTCCATAGGGTGGGTTCTTTTAACAAATTCCTCCTTGGAATGTGTGGAGATTCCTCCCTTTGGTTTTGGGGATGCTCACCAAGGGTTATCTCTCAAGGCACAGTCCTTAATCTGGGTGAGTTCCATCAACATCTAAAAAGTGGGTTTTTTTGCTAACTTTAATATCATTGCTTTGATATTGCCTTGATATCATGCACTACCTTAAATAATAATAATAATAACAACAATAATAACAATAATAATAATAATTTTAGCTTTTATACCCTGTGGTAAATAATTCTGATTGAGTCCTTTTAGTCCAATCATTTGCCAGAATAAATAATTCCCAGGTTCCTCTCTCTGACAAGGTGTTGGTTTGTATCTCATCCTCCTCCTTCACCAGGATTTGAAGAATTTGCCAATCCAGACCAAATCCATTATTTAAAATTACAGACTCATAATTTTTAAAAAACCAACAAAACAAACCAAACCCACCTTTTCTCCCTGAGGCTTCCCCAGGATTTTACAAGAGAATCAATTTATAATGTCCTTAATTGCAATTTGTACTCTTTGTTCAGCCTCAGATTCCAAAGTGCTCCAAAGAGGAACAAATCCAGTGGAAATCAATGCCATGGATGTGCTCTTTAAGCAGCAGCTGAGGCAGAACTCTCCAGAGGGACAGGAGCCTTTGGATTTTGTCACTCGCCAGTGTCTGGGGAGGGAAAACATCTGAAAATCCCTAAAGAATTTCAGTTTCAGACAAGGTCTAACCATCACTTTTTGCTGTAGCAGCTCAGGGGCAGTTGAACTTGCCTTTACATCCTTGCCTGGAAAAGAATGTGACACGTGTCCTGAAAATGAGGAATTTTTCCCTGTAAAGTGCCCTGCTCACCACAGGAGAGGCACGGAGAAACACCATCCCTTGTTTGGGGGCTCCTGGGATTCTCCTTCACCTCCCCCGGGCTGAGGAAGGAAAAAAAAGCAACTTAAAAATTCATGTTCTGGATTCCCCTCTCCCCCTCCTTCCTTTGTTTGTTCTTTAGAGCTGGAGAGAAAATGAAGCTGCTCCACTATTTACTGCCACCTCCCATTTTTGATTGTAGTCAAAGTCCATGGTTCCAAATTCCAGGATCCACCAGGAAGGTGAACAGCAGGAACATCCCAGTGCTGGATTCACCAATGGACCCCCTCAGGTTTCCTCTGCCACGCTAAAGGCTCAGCTTGTCAGGTGAATTATTGAGGCAGGAGCAGCAAATTAACACAAATCCCATACAGTCAGCACAAGGAAAATTCCCTTTTTTTTTTCCACCCTCAGAACTCCTAGAACAAAAGCGGGAAAATCTTTGGAAGTGGCACCTCCCAAGAAGGATCCAGCAGCACGTGCTGGTGCACACAGAGAGTTCAAAGAGAGCTGAGAGAGCCAAACACCCCTTCAAGGCTAAAATTCCTGGGTGGAATTATCCAGGAGAACTGGATCCTGCTGGCTCCGTGCTGTGCCAAGCTCCTTCAACTCCCAGCTCTCCCAGCAAATACAAAGCCAGCACTTTTTCCAGCAGAATTCCAGTTTTTGCTGGAAATGCTTGGAAAAAAATGTCAAGTTTTTATCTGGAGTGGTGCCAGTCCATGCCCCTCTCCAGCCTTCCCTGAGCTCGCATTCCCTCAGAGGCAGTGCAGGAGTCCGAGCCGAGCTCACGGAAAACAGGGAACGTTTCCCAAACCCCACCTGGATCCGCGGCTGAGCGTCCCTGTCGCTGCTTTTAATGGGATCACTGAGCTGGTGAGGCTCATCCTTGGTGGCTGCCACCTCCAGAACAAGCAGGGAGAATTTGTTAGTCAAGATTGAGGATGACAGGAGTTGATTATCCCTATTTTTCCTACCCTGGAATGCACAATTCCCTGAGGATGCTCGGATGAACAGGCCAGAACCCTCTGCTTCCCAAACTCCTGCTCAGTACAAAACCAGGCTCACAAAGAGAAGTTCAGCAGCAACTCCTCGTGAAGAACTAAAATATGAGTTTATTTTTCTCTCTCCCAGGTTTGTCACCTGTGGCAAGCAGGGAGCTGGGAGATATTTTTCCCATTAGCGAATTCCCCAGTTTTGGTGGAGCAATTTCAGATCCGTGAACTTCTCCCCGCTCCCTTTGGAGTCTCCTGAGAGTTTCCTGCTCCAGCCTGGAAATAGTGTCAGATTTTTCATTTATTCCTTCCAGTGACAGCTCAGGTCTCTCTCACATCCCATCATACACAATTTCCTCTACATTCCACCGGCCAAAGGATTTTTTTCCCTAATTCCACTCACCTTGGGAAGGAGTGGAAGGTTCTGCTCCTGTCCAGGGTGTCCTATCCCACCCTTTCTTTCCCAGAAATTCTCCCCTCTGGGATATTTTTTCCAGCTCCACAGATCCTGACGAGATTGGTGCAGCCATCTCAGCCCTGGAATTGCAATTTTTGTCACTGAATCTCCAGGGTTTCCTCAGAGAACTCGGGATTTTGGGAATTGTAGGACTGCAAACAAAGAAAATAAAAGATTAAAATAAATAAATTTGTGCATCTCTAGGCATGGACTTTGTGTCTTATTGTCCTAGTGAAAATAGCTCAAGATGATGTTCTCATCTTTAAATTTTAGGGTAAAACCTCAAAAATAAAAGTTTTCTCTGTCCTTTTCAGTTCTCTTTGGAAAAAAAACCAACTTTACCTGGAAATTCCATCTGCAACAGCTCCAACCTTGCAGCTCCAATGCTGCTCTCCCCAACTGGGTTTTCCATAGTTATTTTTCCTTGTCCCTGTGGATAATGAAGGATCATGGAAATTATTGGATTTCGAAATAACGAGCTTTGTTGAAAAGCTGAATGCAACGTCCCCACCTGTGCAATCAAACGTGATAAAGTCACTTTTCATGAGATAAATAAATATAATGAATTCCTGCTTATCTTCCTGTTTTTCACAGCCTTCCCTAAAATCTCCTCAACTTCAGGAGCTCGTGCTGAGTTATTATTTTAAAATTTATCCCAGAAAATTAATTATCACTTTTTCTTAATACAACCAAAAAGAAACACAATATACATTAATATTCACATTTTTTCTGACATGTGCCTGAAATAATATCACCAAAACCATGTGAGAAAGAGAAATGCATTCCAAAAAATCTAACAGCAAGGAAAAGAGTCTGAAAACATCTTAAAATTCCCCTCACAGTTTTGTTAATTTTGCTTTTTCAGTGTTTTTAAGAGGAAGGCAGAATATTGGATGCTTTCAAATCAGTTTTTAATGGCACGAGGCAGAGACAGACACACAAATTATGCCAATAATTTCATTTTCATTTGATGTTTATAGCCTTTTTTGCATTTTATTTTTAGCTGCCGTTGGATATGAGCACAGGTTTTGTAACATTTAAGCAGGAAATAAATGTATTTTTATATATACTAATATATATAGAAATTTTTATATATATTTATATCTATAAATAGTGACAGAGTTCATAATAATAAATTCAGTTTAAAGCTTTGGATGAGGTTTCAGAAATCCGTTCCTTTGTGACTTTAGCACAGGAAGGACAGGGATAACTTTCCAGTTTTTCAGTGGCTGCAAAGATGGCTTGCAATAATCATTGATTGCATTTATTGATTATTTATTGATTGGTTCCTCATGGCAGCGCTTGGTGAAAGCAGCTGCTGAACCAGTGGCTGTTTGACCAATATCCCAGCTCCAATAATTCCAAATCACAGGAATGAGTCTGCACCCCAGAAATTTTCTCAGGATGCACCTGACCTCTGCCTTTCCAGGAGAATTCCATTTCAAATCCTCCTTTTAATTGTTTGGATCTCATTTGAAACCAATTCCTTCGCTTTCCCCTTCCGTGTTTCTAATATTGTTGCCGAAGGATCAGGACAATTTCAAATAATTATCTTTTAATTAAGGCTGATTTTCAGTGGAAGTCAAGCACAGCCGCTTAACAACTTCCACATCAGTCTCCAAATAAGTTCCCTGTGATTATCTGGAGCCTCAAAAGCAGCGAGAACGAGACATTGGTGTCGTCTCTGGTGAGTTCTTTACAAAAAGCTCTCTCTGAGGCACAGAAATGAGGAAGATCAGGACAGACAGCAAAAAACAAACCCCAAACTAGAATTCACCACTGTCCAAAACAGTTGTTTTAAATTTATTTTATCATTTTCAGTAGGAAATAACAGGATGACAAAATCCAGTCAAACAAATATTTCAGTTCTCTCTGTAAATATCCATTTAAGGGGGCTGCTTATGGTCTGGATTTCATTTCTGAGCAGTTATTCCGAGGATTTACCTGTTCAATACCTTCTTTTTTAGATCTTTTTTATATTTTTTTGCATATCAGCTGTTGGGGCCTAAAGCACAGCGAGGTTCCTCACTGAGGCAAAGCTGGCACAAACGGGGAGATCCCAAAAAAACAGGACTCTGGAATGATGAGTGGCTCCAAAGAGACACCAGCACTGCCAGATTTTTCTGGAGATCACTCTGAAAATTCAGGAAATGCTCTGGAAATTCTTTTCCTACCTCCTGTGAGTGCCCCGAGTCCTCTCCAGCGTAGAGGCACAGCCATTCCCAGCAGCAGTTCCTCACAAATCAGGATTTCCAGCCCCAAATCCCACTGCTTTGCTCCTTTGAAGGGTTTTTGAGGAGGGATCCCAAAGCATTTTTGTCTTTATGAGTTACTTGGATATCTCTCCATTCATTTCATGGATGCAGAGGTTCACCAGTGCTGGGATTCACTGAGAACAAAAATCAAACATCCTAATTAGTCCCATAGCCCACTAATCACTTGATTATCTGCATTTCCTGAAGCTAAACCCATTCAATTTCAAGTGCTGGGGGTATTTGTGCCAAGCAGGACACGAGCTTGAATTAGAACCTGGAGTTCCAAAGGAAGAACATGCACTTTCCTGGAAAACCTTTTTGTTTGGAATCCAGCGACGTAAAATCCCAGATCCTGAATTACACAAGTGCTTTTGTGTCGTACTTGGACACGAAAGAACCACGCAGACCCAGCTTAGTTCAGGACAGAAAGAAGCCAGGAAAAGCCCCCAGGCTGTTTATTTTACTTCATATACGTATGTTCTTAGGAATGACCGTGGACTGGAGGATGAGGTTACCCCCTCTCCAACCACACCGGTCAGATGAAAAGTCCATCAAACTTCTCCGCCTCAGGAGAAGGAATGAAAACAAAAAGGAACAATTAGCCAAACATAACTGTGTTTACAGAAAGTGCGTGAGAACTCCATCACAGAAATGAAAACATCAAAACACTGCAAATCTCAGGGCAACACTTTTGCACCCAGAAGGGAGAACATTCCTGCTGCTCCTGGGTCAAAACTGCCTGTAACCCACACATTTTGCAGCAAACAGTGGGGTTTTGAGGGACACGGCGTTATTCCTGAAGGGAATATCCCTGGAAGCAGCAAGCCAACGTTTGGAATAGCGTTTGGCACAAAGAATAGCATACAGCATTTAATGCAAGCAACTGAACAGCTCTTACAGTCAGCTGGAGACATATCCTACTGCAGCCACCCCAAATCCAGCCTGCAATAATTCCCTCTGGATTGGCACCTGTAGGAAACGTATTGAATATTTCCAATGTTCACTGAATTTCAGCCAGGTGCACAGAAATGATGGATTCCAGGTAAAATTTGCACGGAATATTTCAGTAATTCAGAGTTTCTTTTCCTCACCTCTGGAATCTCAGTGTGTCCGTCTTCCACGTGTGGTCACCTGTCCCCTTTCCCATCATCACTGGGGTCTCTGTTCCTTGTTTAATCTCAAGGTTTAAATTATTCTCCTTCAAAAGTACCAGGAAGCACCTACAGAGCAGAATTTACAATCCCAAACCAAGACAAGTTTGGGAGAGGGTTGGAACTTGATGATCTTTAAGATCCCTTCCAATCCAAACCATTCCAGGGCTCAAAGAGCCTCCCCAGTCATGGCTCGTATCCCATCAAAGTCAAGGTTTTGCCCTGAGTTCCCAGGATGATCCAGTCCTGCTGGAATTTCCTGGGTGTCCAAGCAAGGCAGGCCGTGTTCCACAGCTGGGGAGGATTTTCCATGCCCTGAACACCTCCCAAATTCCAGGTGTGGGATGTTTTGCGCTGAGCACAGCCCAGCTCTTCACTTCCAACAACATCCCCATCCTGCAGCTTCGTTTCTTCCCTCACTAAAACAAAAAAAATTTCTTCATCCTGTAAATTTAAACCTCAGGATTTCCTTCACCTCATTATTCCAACTCCACCTTGCTGAAACCCACCACGCAGAGCAAACCACCCCAGCCAAATTTCCTGTGGAACGACATTGGGATCACCGAACCTTCGGTGCCAATGTGTTTATCAACGTTTATCAGATCTGGCTCCTTTTCTACGATGAATCCCAAAAAATCTCAGCTCAGGAGCCTGAACAGGGAGATCATTTTGCTTCACCTCCAGAAACACTTGAAATTATTTTGAAACTCTTCCTGGGGTCCTTGCCTATGAAGGAAACGATCCCAAATCAAAGCTTTTGGCTTCTAACACAAAATTCCAACATCTCTGGTGACTAAAACTCTCTCTCCCCTTGCCCTGCCCTCCAGACCCATAAACACCCAACCCATTTGTGGAAATTTAATTCAGGATTTTCCTTTTAGCTCATCCTTGATGTAACAAGCCAAGTTACACCTTCCAATTTGCAGAGAATTTGGGGTTAATTATTTTAAATTAGAGATAAATTCATATTACGATGTTCCTTTCAACTCATCTTTGGTTTAACAAGTTCCATATTCCAATTCGGGGAGAAGTTGCCTTTAATTATCTTAATTCAGAGATAAATTCTTCTACCTTCCCATATTTCATCCTGTGGTTTTTGTGCTTGGAATGAGGGATTTATTTCCACACTTCAGCTTAAAAGAGAGATGTTATGAACCACGGGCTCGGAATCAGTGTCAAAATGTTTCAGCTATTTTTATGCTAAACATCATCGCTATGGAAACGCCACAGTTAAATTTAATGTGAATTTTCATGGATTTTTCTTGTAGTGCAGACCATCAGTAGAGTCCAGGCTGGGTTTAAAGGGAAAAAAAAAATAATAGGATTTTAGGTGTCTGCACTCACTTAGAAAATATCTTAACCAAAATCATTTTTATCTCTGTGATTTTAACCACGCCCAGACAAGTCACTCCCATCACACCAGTAAAAATTATAGAAAAATGTACAAAACACACCGAAATTCCCTTAAAATTAAAACACCAGCCAGGTCCAGCTTTTCCTGGAAAAAAAAATCCGATTTTTTGGCCTTTGTTTTACAGAATAATTTGAATTTCAAGGCTTTGCTCTTACAGAGCACAGGGGAAACAGCTGAGCTCAGCATCTCCAGCCCATCCTGGGGGAATTTCTATTTTTCCATGATAATCAGTGCCTTCCCTCCCCTCATTGGATCACTGGGAATGTTCTGCAGGCCAGTCAGAACTGAGAGCAAATCAAATCACAGAGCTCAAGATTAGGAAGATCTGCCCAATTTTTTGCTGCCAGGATGAAAATCCCAGCAGTGACAGCAAAACAGCTGCAGGTGGCCAAAGGATCAACAATGTGGGTCCTGGCGAGTGGAATTAGAAATAAAATAATAAAATAAAATTAAAATATACAATAAAAATATACAATAAAAATATACAATAAAAATATACAATAAAAATATACAATAAAAATATACAATAAAAATATACAATAAAAATATACAATAAAAATATACAATAAAAAATATTCTATGCAGGGAATTGAAAAAAAAACAAAGAAACATTGGGCTGCTAACTTATGGATATATCAATTATCCTGAAATTTTGGCACCTGGTGGAAGAGTGGGAGGTTTCTGGATAGAAAAGACAACTCAGAGAACAAAACAAACCCAAAATATTCAATAAAAAATAGAGACTTTCACACTGGCATGATGGTTGTTATTAGTCTAGGAGCATTTAAAGAAAGAAATTATTCTAAATATTGTTATTATTTCACTGCGTGGACCAGCAGATTTTACACCCGGAGACAAAGCAAACAGCTCAATAGAGACAAAGTTCTAATGGGATTTTTCTGTGACAAGCAACAATAAATTCTACAGGAACTCCTCTGCTTTACTAATAAATCATATTTGTGGAAAGAACCAAAAAATCCCCATTCTCTACCTGAAAACTTTCTGTTCTGCTACTTCTTGGCACTCAATAAACAACATTTAAATCAAGGATCAGCAATCCTGACAAGACCAAAGTGCATTTTAAATCAGAATAAAAACTGTAAAAACTCAGCCCAAAACCTGCATCTCTGCTGAGCAAGCCTGGAGAAAAGAAGGGGCGAAAAGCAGGATTTGGTTAATATGGAATGAATTTTTTTCCTGTTCTCACTTGGGGTATCCCAGTAGCAGCTCCGAGGACTGGAGTGGTTTGATAGGAAGCATCCATCAAGTTAATTACTGAAATTATTACCGTGCTCCCAGACTGTGCCAGCAGCACTGGAAGGAGCCTCAGGTGAGGGGGACAAAGCATCACCTTCAGCTGGAGGGCTAAAAAATCTGAATTCTCTTGAAAAACCTGGAGCTGGCTGATATTTTAATTTTTAAGAACGTTCCAATGTGTTTTGCCCACTTTGTCGCAATTTTTACTGGAGTGGCTTGTCTGGGCGTGGTTAATGAAAAGCACAGAGACAAAAATGGCTTGGGGTAAGATATTTTCTAAGTCAGACACCTCAAATCCTATTTTTTTTTTCCCATTAAACCCCCAGGATGAGAAAGCATTTGGAACATCTGGAAACTCTTCTTGATTCAGGCAGAAATTGCAGCAGTGCAGGAAAATCTTCATTAATTGAGGCAGGCAGAGAGACCTCAGAGCCCTTTCCAGGCCTAAAAGGGCTCCAGGAGAGCTGGAGAGGGATTTGGGACAAGGGATGGAGGGACAGGACACAGGGAATGGGTCAAGCGGAGAGCACGGAGCATTTCCTCCCTCAAATTCAGAATTCTCCACATTTGCTGCTGCTACAAGATAAAAAACCACCCAACAAACAGGTGGAAAATCACTCCTGAAATCTTGTGCTTCCATCAGCTACACACTGGCAAATATTTTCTGCAGTTTAGGGGCTTGGCTGGTGGGAAAAAGCAGCTCTCCTCCCTCCAGGACTGTTCTTTGGAGGGGTTATTTTTAAAATCTCTGTTACTACTCACCTAAGGGGACACCCACACACCCAGCCCACGCCAGGAGCCCGGTGACACGAGATGCTCACATTTGCATACAAGGCTTCTCATGTTTCATTTATAGGAGCTGTGGTTTTTGCTATTTTTGCCTCCTTGGAGCTCAGTTCCAGCAGATCCTTTCATCTTTTTTTCCAATCTCGCTCGTGGAGGTCGAAGGAAACGCAATGTTCCTCCCACAAGCCCAGCCTTGGAATGGGATGAGCCCAATTTCCCTCGGGAGGATCAAGAGGGAGGTGGGAATCAGTTCCCGTCCGTAATTCCTGAGCCCTTCCACACTGAAATTTCTGGCTCAGAAAAGGCAAACACTTGTGCCATAATTTTTCCAGGCTCAAGGGCAAAGCTGAGGTGCCACATGATGAGGCATTCCCTATAAACTGCAGCCTGGCTGTGAGTGTAATAAAACTCCTCATCTTGCCTTTATTTGATTGCTTTTTCCCCCAAAAATTGATTTTTCCCCCCCAAAAATCACATTTTCCCCCACCCATGGCAGTATCTATGCAGCAGGATTTGGGGTATAAATTCGATATTAAAGATCTTAATGATTTCTTCAGAGGGGAAAAGTGTCCTCCCTGCTTACGGTCTCTCACTCACAGCTGAGAAAGTTGGAGAGGTGAAGGATCAAAGTATTTAAAATTCCAAAATTTCATTCCAATGGCTGCTTTCAGTTTGCAGCCTGGGAACACAAAGGTTCATATGGAAAACAGAGGGGAAGGAGCCCCTTGGGCACTGCCAGGGATCCAGGGGCAGCCACAGCTTCTCTGGGCACCCTGTGCCAGGGCCTCCCCACCCTCCCAGGGAACAATTCCTTCCCAATATCCCATCCAGCCCTGCCCTCTGGCAGTGGGAAGCCATTCCCTGTGTCCTGTCCCTCCATCCTTTGTCCCCAGTCCCTCTCCAGCTCTGCTGGAACCCCTTTAGGCCCTGCAATGGGCTCTGAGCTCTCTTTGCCTGCACCACACCTCAATAACAGAAGATTTTCCTGCACAGCTGCAATTTGTGCCTGAATCCAGTAGGGTTTCCAGATATTCCAAAGCTCTCTCATCCTAGAAATCACTCCCAGGCTGTGCTGCCCATGCCCCGTGACATAAAATTCTCACAAGTAGGGTTCACAAATCATTATCTGAAAATGAAAGGAAATATTAGTTTCTTTTCCTCTCAAAATACCACTTAAGGGACCAGGATTCAGCTATTTAGCTTGGGCAAGTCTGGGGGAACCCTAAAAATCCACATTTCCAGGCCTCCTGTATTTTGTGTCGCTTAAAAGTTCTTGATGTTGTTGATAATAGGAAAGTTTTTGCCAAGTTCTTTGCACAAAATCTTTCAGGATCAAACACAGTTTAGAGAAACCTTTGCCATCTCCATAAAGCTTTTTTTTTTTTTTGCAATTTTCATTCATTTTTAACTTCTGGACAGGATAAATAATTCCTAAGCATCCCAAGGATGTCCATACAGCAAAAAGGAAAGGTTTTTGGGGGGTTTCCCCCCCTCTTTTTTAAAGCAGGTGTTCTCAAGAGAGCATTTGTACAAACTGGTGTTAGACACGGTGCTGTAGGAGGCCGGGGAGAAGGTTTCTATTTGGAAATACACTTTGCATAGCAGCCATGAATAAAACATAGCCCTTTGCGTGCACATCCCTTCACGGAGCATGACTAATCTCGGGATACATTCTGCCTTCTCTCAATTCCAAAAAAAAAAAAAAAAAAATCAGCGGATTAGCTGGAGTCGCCATTAATAAAAGATAGATTGTCACCTTAAGACTCAGTTAAAAATGAAATAAAACACGGGGGCTGCTGAGGGCTGTTCCTGTTGGCTGCCCAGCCCGGCAGGATTAAAACTTTCTGTAAACTCAGGGCCTTCATTCTCCCACACTTTCATTTCTTTCCATTACCATTATCCTTGTTGGTAGGCTGAGAAAAACCTCGTTCAGGCCTTCTTGAAGACTTGTTCAAAACTCCTTAAATAATGATAATGCTTAGCTTAAAATGATCATTTTTAAAGGGTGTAGGCTTAGGTCTTTTCTGATTGGAAAGCAGGACAGGCTGCAGGTTCACACCAGGTTGGGTGGAGCTTTGGATGATCTGGGATAGTGGAAAATGTCCCTGCCCATGGCAGGGGGTGGAATGAGGGGAGTTTAGGATCCCTCCCAAGCCAAACCTGTGCTTCCATGAACCACAGACACGGTTTTAGCATCTTCAAAGGCTGAACATTTCACTAAAATCTGTTTGCAAACCCCCTGAGAAGGGCCAGGAATTTCCAAAAGCAGTGACACAGAGTCCCCCTGGTCCTCAGGGCATGACAGAACCTTCGGGGAGCAGCACCAAGTCCTGTATGAGCAACAAATGAGAACAGAGAAGCCTCTGCTCTCCCTGGGAAAGGGAGAAGCCACCCAGCAGGTACCAGAGCAAACACTGCAGTTTAGTTGCCAAGCAACCCCCTCATCCTCCCAAATTCCTGTTCAAGTAGCAATAGAACCACTTGTTCAAAGGGACTGGGAAACAAAAACAAGTTGTGGCTCTGCCACCCTGATTTGCTCAGCAAAGTGCAGGAGAAGCAGAATCTCAGCCCCGTCCGAGGTTTATCTGAACACAAACAGAAATCACATTAGGAAATTTGGGATGCCAAACCCACAATTTCCTCATCACACAAACAAGGAAGTGAAGGGATCAGTGCTCCAAAAGCTGCTTTGGGAAGGGGAAATGTTCCCACACCAGTCCCCAGTGGGACCCAGCTCCTCCCTGGTGGACCAGGCAATCCTGATGAGCTGAAAAACATTATTTTACTCCTGACTGTGGGGCAGAAATGGCAGGAAATATCAGCAAAGTGATGAAAGCTGACTGATTACAAACAAACATCTGCAGAGGTCTCTCTGATCCCAGACTGGGGAGGGACATTAAAACCCATCCCACCCCACCCCTGCCCTGGCAGGGGACACCTCCCACTGTCCCAGGCTGCTCCAAGCTCCAGCCAGCCTGGCCTTGGACACTGCCAGGGATCCAGGGGCAGCCACAGCTTCTCTGGGCACCCTCAGGGCCTCCCCACCCTCCCAGGGAGGAATTCCTTCCCAATATCCCATCTAAACCTCCTCTCTGTCAGTTTGAAGCCATTCCCTGTGTCCTGGCCCTCCCTGCCCTGTTAATTGTCTCTCTCCATCTCCTCAGCTCCCTCGAGCACTGGAAGGCCAGAAGCTTCTCTTTTCCAGGCTTGGAGCACCCTGGGACAGTGGGAGGCGTCCCTGCCCACGGCAGGGGGTGGAATGGGATGGTTTTTAATGTCCCTTCCAACCCAAACCATGCCATGCAAGAATCCCAAGTAATTAATCCTCCCCAACGTTTTAATGAGCAGTTTTCCCATGGGAAGAATCGAGCTGTTGCTATTTCTGTGCAGGTCCACGACCCTCCCAACTCATCCCGGTGGGAGGGCAACAGGAATTTACACATGGAAAATCGATTGGGCATTAACCTGCATTTGTTGATGGCAGAAGTTCTCTCTCTCGTGCTCCCCACCACCATCTGCTGAGGGCCAAACGAGAATCATCAAGGATTGCAAAAAATCCCAAATGTCTCCGCAACAAGGCTTGAAACCATATGGCACAATCGGATTCCTCGTCAGCTCCTTGCTCCACGTGTCTCCAGGCTGACAATTATCCTGGGAAAACACGGAGCAAAGCTTATGTTAGACAAAGAAATGGGACAGAATAATAATAATAATAATAAATAATAATAATATCATCCCACATCATTCACATTTCAAGCAAACCATGAAGAAAACAGACCAAGAATTTTGCCAGCCAACACAAATCAGGAAAATAAACTCTCCTCGATAACTTTATGGGATGTCAGCAAAACCTTCCTGGTTATTCTATTTCTTTGCTCTAATTGGTGGAGATTCAGGACTTTAAAAAAAGGCTTCACAGTAAAGGTGGAAAGAGGTTTGGATGCAACCTTTCCATAGCACAAATGAGATTTTGAGGAAATAAATAAATCTTTATCCTATGCTACATTAAGGACAAACAAACAGCAAAACCTAATAAAACCAAATAATATAAAAATCAATGGAAATTCGGGGCCTGGTTGAAAAAAATCTGCTTTATTTCACATATAAAAAAGGTCAGTTAATATTTCCCAGCATTTCACAAATACTTGAAGGGCTGAAAACAGAGAAAGGGGAATCATGTTTCAGACTTGGGGACGTTTTCAAGGGCACCCAAGAAAAAGAACAAAAATTCTGCTTTTATTTTCATAATTTGCACCTCTCTGCAGCATCAATTTCATAAGTGAGCACACACAGTTATTTAAATCCTGGGATAGGGATAACAAAACACACACAGCAGTTACTCAAATCCTGGGATAGGGATTAAAAAGGCCCAAAACCACCAACAACCCCAACTTATCAAAGCACTGAAATTCTCTAAGTCATTATTCAAAATTAAAAAGCAGATTATATAAATTCTTAAATTAAATCTCCTTTAATTTGGGCTAAAATACCTCAGTCTGCTGAAGCAGTTTGGAGCCTTTTAGGCCCAGATCCACATTTAGACGAGATTTTAGCCAGAGAAGGAAAATAATCCCTAGAAATTCTCCGGAAAACAAACAACTCCACGACTGCTCCTTTTGCTGTCTGGATCCTTCATTCTTCATGATCTAATCAAATGTTTATCCTGACATCACCTGGTAAAATTCAACTTAAGCAAGGCCTAAACCAATTTAAGTGTCAATTCCTTTGATTTTGCAGAGGGAGCAGATGCGCGAGAAAGCAGAACCACCACGTCCCCTCCACCTCAGAGCCACATTTAAAGCTAAAAATACAATTTTATTTTTGTGTTTAAGAGCTGAGACAAAGCTCAGGTCTTTCCTGCCATCCAGAGGAGGTCCGGTCCTCCCTGGGGATCCCATCTGGATATTTGGGTTATTTGCTGACCTACCTGAAGCATCAGCTCTGGAGCAAAGGGATTTTTGGTTGCCATAGCTCAGCAAAGGCATCCAAACAATGAAATGAAAAGGAATTCACAACAAAATAAGGAAAAACCAAGATAGGTTAGGAAATTCCTATGGGAAAAATGTTGGTCTGCATCCAGTGCTGCGGTGAGGTTGAATGATACACCATGTGTATAAATATAAATAATGATAAATCTGTGTTTAGATTAACACTGCTTTCAAAACCACGTGATTCGTTCTGAAAAGGAAGGAAAAGCGCCTGAAAAACATGGAAACAAAACCCAATCAAAGAGTTTTTGAGCTACAAGTTACCTACAACACTGTTATCCCATCAAAGTCCTCATGGAGTTGGATGTGTCTCAAAAAAACCCCAACATACGCTGCAGTTAAGCACTGTTAATTACTTTTGTTATTAATTATCCAGGGTTTGAATCTGCTCCCAGTGACCCAGGTGAGATTTATGCATAGGTTCCATCAGGAGGGATTGGAATTGACATTGTAGGTTAGGAACAGGGAGAGAAGGGACACAAGGAAGAGGAGAAATACAAATATTAAGAGATCAGACATTGGGATTTAGTGCAGCTTGCCCAGCACCTGCAGCTCAACTTCCAGGTGTCCAAGGAATTCCCAATCCCGTAAAGAGCCTCACCCAACTCCACTCAGTGCAAAGCCCCAACCAAATCCAGGGATTTGCAGGAATAAGTCTTCTAAAGCACTCAGAATATCCAGCATTTGCAGTGCCCAACAGGAGGAAAAAGCAAAAGTTTCCCTTCTCCCTCAGGTGTTTCCTGGGACAAACCGTCTCCAAGTCATAAAATATTCCCAAGGCAAAGAAAGGAACAAAACCTGGGTCTTCAAGAATCCAGGCAAGAGTGAAAGCTCATTCCAGAAGTTATTTTATACCTGGAGCCACAAATAAGATGACACAATTCTTGGAATATCCCAACTTGACTCCAGCAGCTCCCAGCCCATTACTGGGACATGGGAAGAGGTTATGGGCTTTGAATAAAAATGATATAAGAAATAATAGATTTCAGATAAAATAAGGGATAATAAAACCATTAAAAATACCAATAGGAGCAATTTTAGCACCTCACTGACCTCAATCACTTCAGGGAAAGTTCAGGGCGTGAAAAGAAAATGAAACTTTACAGCCTCACTCCTATTGATGGCTTCACTCCGTGTTTTCATTCCAGGCTTGGATTCGAGTGGAAACCTGTGGGTGTGTCAAGAGCTCCTTTTCCAGGGACGTAGGGAATGTTTATTCCCAGGGAAAAGGAAAGGGGGACGGAGCCAGACTGGCGTTTTTGGGAGCTGGACCGAAAGCGAGCGAGGAAGGAAAGTCATCCGTGAGGCAGAAGTGCCACCTTGTGATGGAACGCCGCAGCTCAGGAGGGGGCTGGGGACACAATATTCTGATTAAAGTTGTCTCTCCCTCCCAAAACATCTTCAACCTCTGGATTAAAGAGATTTGAAGGAAATCAGCTGAAAATTCATGGATTTTCACGAGTGGGTGGCACAAGTTCCCAAATCACACAAAAAACCCATAAACATTCCTGGCCCTGAGGATTTAATCCACCTTCTAAATGAGAATTAATTTTCCTAATTCACTACCTCATTATTAATCAAATAACCATTAATTATCAGATATAAAAAGTTGTATCTTCAGAAAATTACTTTCCTTAAACAATTTCTGTGATTATCCACAAATATCACATGGGAAGGAATATTCCACTTCCAAATAAGAGCATTAAGAGGACGTTGATGGGTCAAATATAGAATTAAATATTTTATTCCTTGCACAGATTACGAGAAATTTTACCAAAAGTTAAGAAAAGTTTTATTTCTGTAGTGGAAATTTCCTTTTCCCATGCAGGCCATGAAATGCTAAAGTTGCATTAAATTATTGTGGATGAAATCCAGAAGAATTTCTCCTATAAATAACATTTTTACTGAATATTCACATGAGAATATGCTCAGCACATCTGGATTTCCCATTTTTTGTAGACACTTCAAATCAATTGTTCCTGTTGCCCAATTTCAAGTATCTGGATGTGCTCGATCAATAAGAAAATAATCACAATATGGCAAGAGACGGGAATGAAGATAAATTGTAAAAAAAAAGAGAAAAATAAAATTATTAAAAATTATTTAAAATATTAAAATACCAAAATTATTAAAATTATTTAGAATTATTTCAAATATCTAAAATATCTAAAATATCTAAAATATCTAAAATATCTAAAATATCTAAAATCATTAAAATCATTAAAATCATTAAAATCATTAAAATCATTAAAATATTTAAAATATTTAAAACATTAAAAACATTTAAAATATCAAGAATATTAAAAATCATTTTAAAACATTAAAAATCATTAAAAATTCATTAAAATTGTGTTCCTATGTAATGCAATTTTTCTTACCCATCCAAGAAATATTCACATGTTAAGATTTTTATGATAAGATAATAAAAGAGTAAATTTAGGGTAATAAGAGACCACTTAGTATGAAATAAAAAAAATGTATCAAGAGGCCACCACACGGAGGAGAAATAAAAAAAGGGGGATTCAAAATACAAGCTAAATTTACTAAAAGTTGAATTATTTTAATAAATTCAGTCATTCAACCAACCTGGACATTCAAACAGGTTGGTGAGTGTAGGATTGGGTTTGATTTATCTCAGTAAAAAAGATATTTTTGGTGAAAAGTCTCTATAAGCAGATTTGGGGTCATAAAACCTTGACCAACCTCTCAGCGAAGAAATTTTCCCTAATATCCAACCTAAACCTCCCCTGGTGCAACGTGAGGCCGTTTCCTCTCATCCTGTCCCTCGTTTCTGGGAAAAAAGATCCAAACAGACTCCGAAGTGGATCCAAAGTCAACTTTTCCCAAAGGAACGACCAAGGAACGAGGAGCACCGTGACCTCAGTGGTGCAAAGTTAGAGGCAAGTCACGTGGATGCTTTAAATAGGAAAATATCGAAGGTTATTTCTATCAAATAAAGTCACTGCTAATTTGATCCATCAGCTCTTTGGAATCCAAATTACAGCCCTGTCCCAGCCCAGGAAAATTCAAAGTAATGCAATTATCCTTTTAGACTATATAAAGCCTCCCATCTCCATGGCATCCACATTTATCCTTCCAGGTCCTTAAATAGACACCTTCACCTCGGATGTGCAGCAGGAAGAAACTTCTGCACTTGACTTTTTATTCTTTCAAAATCATCCTGTGAAAATATTTATGGAGTTTCACGTGTGCTTGTGGAGAACTCATTGGCACCTTCATTTTTAAAGGATGAAAAAAGCCAAAATTAACAAACCCCCGAGGAATTTTACTGGCTTTTGAGGCCTTTCACACAGAAGCAGCAGGATTTGCATGGCCAAATCTTCATCAAAAATCTTTCCACTCGGACCAGGGAAGCAGCAACGAAGGAAAAACCCCTTTACACCCAATATTCACTGGACAGAAAGCAGGGCTGGATGGGATATTGGGAATTTCTGGAATATTGGGAAGAAATTTCCCCCTGTGAGGGTGAGAAGGCCCTGGCACAGGTGTCCCAGAGAAGCTGTGGCTGGCCCTGGATCCCTGGAAGTGCCAAATCATAAAATCCTGGAATGGTTTGGGTTGGAAGGGCCCTTAAAGCTCATCCCCCATGGGCAGAGACTCCTCCCACTAGACCAGGCTGCTCCAAGCTCCATCGAGCCTGGCCTTGGACACTTCCAGGGATGGAGAACATAATGTTTTAATTCAACAAAGACATCCTGAAACCCAAAAAGGGCAGGAGTTGTGCATTTAAGTACCAACCATGATGTAATTAACCAGGGTACAGACGGAAACGTATTAATCCTTACCTTATCCCACTCATCCACAATCATCTTCCTTAATCCCTGGACTAAAACAGGTTTTAACAGAGATATTCAGGTGCTGCTGCTAAGAACGATACCCATCAACAACATTTCCATGTGGTATTCAGAGCTGCACAGTTTGGGGTTAGAAAATACTGAGGATGAAGACACCAGTTATCCCGAGGATCCCAGTGATCCAACTGGAAATGAGATTTCCAAAAAGCAAGAGGTGGCAGTTTGCACTCGCTGGTAAGAGCAGAACACGTGGCTGTAAAAACTCCGCAGTGCAAAACTCACGTAATAACCAGAGGTTTTTGGCAGGAGATGAGAATCCTCTTCCCCCATCCTGAGGAAATTTAATAAGCAAAACACTCCCAAAAACAGCCTCCTGGGAGTTGTGCCTGGTCTGGATTTCTGAGCACAGCTGCAGCGCTGTGAGGTTCGATTTGGAACCGAAAAGTAACGAAAAACTTGACAAATCCAGGCAATTTTTTTATTTCTATACCTGTAAACTTTAGACCACTTCAGAAGTCCGTGGTTAAAAGGTAGAAACGAGCAGCCCACGAGGAATGGGCTGCTGATTTAACGTGCATCAATGGGATCCAGACAGCCCCAGAGCTACAGCTCCTCTCAAGCTGGGCTTAAGGATGGATCAGTAACTCTTCTTAACCATCAGTATTTATTTGCAAAGCTTGCTGGAGTGCAAAATGGGTAAAGCTGAAGCTCCCATAAAACTTGTGAGCTGAAGAAAGGAAGAATCAGGAAAATAATTGGCTATAAATATGCCATATGGATTTTTCCTCTTTTTTGGGGGATTTTTATGGCCTTGGATGAGCTCTCGACGTATAAAATTGAGAAATATTCCCCTCACACTTACTTGAGGGGAAAAAAAAAAAAACAAACCCAAAAGTTGTTCAAGGAGTAAATAGAAGCAATCCCCACAAGCCATAACAGCAGAAGGATTGCTTAATAACCTCCATGGATTTCAGATCTTTCCACATCACTTTGCCAGCCAGCACAATTCCCAGCCTGGCAACAGCGCTGATATTTCAGGATGCATCTCTCCAGTGGAAACAGTGGTTTAGAGCAAATTTTGGGGGCAGCTGGAGGCAGAAGAGGTTTGGGTGTCCAGTTTTCCTGTGCAGGGGAGGCACAGCTGGAGGAATCCCTGCTCCTCACGATCCAGCATCGCCCTCAGCTCCTCACCTGCTGCACCACAAGGGGAATTTAAACACGTTTAAAAATCCTAATTCCAAGGAAATCTCATTTTAAATTCAATCTAACCCCACTGATTTGAGTGTTCTGGGTGTTTAAACCTTGGAAATCTTCATCAATCAATGCTCTGGAAAGGTGGAGGATTCCCACACAGGATCTGTCCCAAATCCTCTGTCAGCAGCACAGCTGGAGATGGCAGGGAAGCAGTGCCGATGGGTTTGGGAATGCCATCATAAAGAACTTCCCAAAATCCTTCAGCTTTGTGCAATGTCCAATAAGGAACCACTTCATAAAGCCAGCATCTTGTTAACCATGCTTAATTAGCAGCCAGATTAATCTGTAGTTGTTTCGTCCAATTTAGATCATTAGTTGAGCGTTCACGAAGAGAAAAAAATGTTAAATTTCTGCAAGTCAAAGAGTGAAAGAAAAAAATGATTGCAGGATTTCCAGCTCCCCAAAAGATGCCAAAGATCTCTGATTTTCAATTATCAGTTTTGCTGGAATCCAATCCAAGACCCAAGGCCTTGGGAGAGATGATTGCTCCAGGTTATCACTGAGGTTCACAAAATATTCCACTCAAAAATAAACCACAATGGGGAATTTCATAAAGATATAAATATTTAAAATACATAAACATAATAATTCTATTTATAAATATAATTAATGTGATATTTGGAATTCCACCATTTGAATGCAGCATAATAAACATGACACAAAGTAACCATCCTTAGAAGAGAGGTCCATAAAAAACCATGGAATTAAAAGGACATTTGAAATGTCTGATGCGCTCCTCCGCTGACCTCGCCCAAGTGGAAGAGCAGGAATTCCAATTAATTCCAATATTAAATAAATAGTAGGGAAATTCCCTCCCAGTCCTTCCCTCATCTCCAACAGTTTCATGGCAGTACTGGGGAAACTGATGGAGATTTAAACACTGGAGGATCACGGAATTACAGAATGGTTTAGGTTGGAAGGGACCTTAAAGCTCATCTCATTCCAACTGCTCAACATTTCCTTGTCAATCCATAAAAGTCTCTGCAAGAGTGGCCGGAAAAAGGGTTGGAATATCAGTGTTCCCACTAAAAAGAGGGAAAATAGAAATAAAACCCAGCAACAGCTAAAAAAATCTGTCAAATTATTTCATTTCATGGAGGTTTTTTCCCTTTTTCTCATGGTAAATTAAATATTTTCACCCTCTAAAGTTGCAGTTGCCTTTATTCCAACATGAGGGGGGTTTTTTCCTGCTTTTCCTATTTTGATTGTCTTTTTTGGCTCAGAAAATTAGATTTCATGAAGTTGGTCCTTATAGATTGGATGCTTTGTGCTAAACAAATGGTTCTAGTATTTGCTGGTGCTTCCAATAAATTAGAATTTGATGTTCAAGCCAATATTGAGCTGACATAAATTAGATTTACCGAGCAAATTTTTCCCCCAATATCATCTTATCGAACAAGAGCTGTATTTTGCACCTGTCAGAAAATGTTTATTGCTTTATTTCATTAGCATGGCCTGTCAATCTTTAATTTTAAATTGCCTGGCAGAACAGAAAAGACATTTTGCTAAGAGAGAACTTAGTTTTCACAGCAGGAAACATCAGTTAACATGGAGTGAAGCACCACTGGGTCTTCAGGGTAAATTTATGGGGTTTTAGCCACTTGGATCACAATTTTTCCCAAATATTTTAGTGGTTAAAACCCAAGCAGAGGCAGGTTTGTGCAGCAGAATTTGTCAAGTCTAAACCATAATAATACAAATAATAATAATCATCTATTTTAAACCAAATGGATTTTTCAGTTCTTGCTCTATTGCAAATATTTTCCTTCAGAAGGTGGGGTTTTGCTGGTATAAATTTAAAGGAAAGTTCAAAACAAACATGAAAACAAATTTGTAGATGCTGCTGCTACAGATTTTTTCATTTTAATGGATGAACTAAAATCCTCTTAAAATTAATTTAAAATAGCAGATTTTTCTCAACATATCTGCACAACTCTTCATGTCCAAGAAGGAACACCAGATTTTCCTGGTGCCCGGGAATTGTGCTTTTGGGAAGGACACTCAAACTTCAGGCTCCTGCTGCCTGAAATCCACTTCTCCCATGATTTTTGATGTCTTTTGCGAAGACCAGAGGAAAGGGATTATTCTGGGAGGAAGAGGGAGCATCCCACCAGGTCAGGAGCCTCCCAGGGAGCTTTGCCATCTCTACGGGACTTTTGGCACCAAGGCCACCACCAACACCTACACAGGCTTTGGTCAGAGCCTAAAGTATCCCTGGAACATCCTAAGGGGTTGAAAACTTGGATTGATTTTTAGGATTCTTGGTCAAAAGCCCCAGGTCTCCCATGGAAGGGAAATGCAGCTCTCCAGAACAGACTGGAGAGATTGACTCACTCACTTCAGGAATTCACATTGCCCCAAAAACGCAGCTCCGCTCTGAGTGCAAAACCAGAAAAATTTGGGTTTCAGCAATACAAATACCTGAAATTATCTGTGTATTTTAGTCCACGAGGTCTCATTTCCATGCATTGGTGACGGTCAATCACCAAAAACCAAAATCCATCCTCCACAGAAGTTACACTTGATGAAAGTACCACCAAAAGCCCTCGTTAACTCCTGAGGTTTTGATTTCACCGACGGCACCACACCAAGAGAGTTCGACTTCTTGCTGCTAATTTTAATTACTGCCTGTTTGCATTTCTTTAAAGCCCAGCCAGATCTGCCTCAGACACAGCATTCTCCAGGTTGTCATTCCTTTCCTGATCCTAAAGCTAATTGGCAGCACTTCTGGAAGAGAAATGCTCCTCAGAAACACCCTTTAGATATTTGTTCTTCAGAGCTCATCACCAGCTTTCTACTCATCAAGTACCAAAGAGCTGGGTATAAATTAAATGAAATTGCAGCCCTAAAAGGCTGCTTACACCACACAGAGCTCACAGGCAAAATTCAAATCATATCATGCTCTTCCTGCGTTTTCCAGCCTTGAAAACCCAAAATCTGGTTAAAATTTTTAGGGGAGAGGGGAAAAGCATAAAAATAGACTCTTCAAGCTGAGGAAACATGGCCAAATTCCTTCTCCAAGATATTTGACTTCAGTATTATTTCTCTTAAAATTCGTCCACACATGAACACCAACGCCCAAAATTAGGACCCCTCAGTCCTATTGCATCATTATGTAAAATTTACTGTGTCAAATTTACTATGTAAATATTATGCAAATAATCTGTATTTGGATCCCGCGCATCCCAATGTACAAAAACACGTTCTTAAAATGTACATTGCTGTTACTTACAAAGGGTTGGAAAGTTTAATCAACCCACCAGCAAACAGCAGTGGTCATGTGTTAATACTTAAGGGAAATAATTCCCTTTTACTCCTAAAGCCTTAAGGACCCCCAGCATCCAGGCTGTGCCACACCAGCCCTGCTGCTGTCCACATCTTTTTATTTATTGCTAAACCCAAGATTTTCATATGATCTGCACGCAGGAGACAGGGCAGGAAAGAAAAGGATGTTTACAAGGAGCACAAGCATTTTATCATTTTTCTGATCCCAGTTTTTATATTAAATTCTAATGCTGGGCTTGCCCTGCCAGGGCTGGGGCTGGAACGTTTTGCTGTCGCAGCGCTGGAGGTGATAAAGAGAACTCTGGTGTTTAATCTGGATCTGATCCCCACCCCTCTCTTGGCAGTGTCCAGCCTGATAAGGACTGATAAGAAAACAAGGCTTCAGCAGGATCTCTTGGCTATTGACAGCGTTTGCTCCCAGCCATCATCAAATCCCCATCAAATTCTCCGTTAGCGCCGTCAAAGCGCGACTGCCCAAGGCGGGAGCCGTCACCTCCTCACTGAGTGCCACCATTTATTCCAAGACCTGTGACATGGATCTAATTTTACCTGCAGGAACAACATCCTCCTAAACATGTCAATTTATTGTGGATGCACCCATGGCCAAGAGGTCAATGAGGGAGCGGGGAAGGAACAGGCAAAGTGAAGGTGTTTCCCTCCAGAGGGAGCAGAAGATTCACTGCCAGCCCCTTCCAATGCTCCTCGGAGCTCTGGGGAGGGGAGATTGCTTAATTTAATGTTCAAACAAATGATCCCATTGGAAAGTGCTCCCTGCACTCAGATCAGACTTTCCCAGAAATTTAATTCCCTAATTTCATCAGGCGCCGCCTCGGCCGCCGCGGTTTTTGGGGACGGATGTAGAGGGCACCTCGTTTGAGGGCAATTTGAGAGAACCAGAGTTGACACAGTGTCAATCTCTTGCCAGGCTGAGTGGCATCTCCCAGGAAAACAATTGAATTTAGGGATGCAGCCTGCTTGTTTTAATCTCCTCTGTCTCACCAGGCTAAAATACTCTTTTACATAAGCAGCAAATATGTTCAATATTTGATGATGTGCGACTGAAAATTTGTCCTTCCCCAAGGAAAATAACTTCAGGCTTTTAAAAAATGAAGACTGGAAACTCAACCATTTCCCCCTCCTTCACTTTTCCAAAATGAAAGGTCATAGCAGACACTGCTATCCTAAATTTGATTTATCTCCTTGATTTCATAAAAACACTTAACTTCATAGAACATTTTGGGGTCGGACACAGATTTGAACAGAGAGATTCTTCAGAGAGAGAAAATGCCTCACTTTCGGGTGTTTCCCACAGGAAGGATGGTCTGTGCCATGTTCTTTCCTGATGAGCTTGGAGGGGAGCAGGAGGACTTTGTAAATTGTGCAGTCAGTGCTTCAGGAGACTTTCAGAATAGAAATTAACTCTTAAAATTAGTTGAATATATTAAAAAAAATTAAATCTTTATACAGCTGCTGGGATTGACTGAAAGAACAACGAGCCCCATTATTTTATAAATATATAAATGTCATTAACAGGAATAATCCAGGCCTATAGGAATGATATACAGGAACACCTGATTTCCAAATTCCCTGATGTCCAAACAGCTTAAGAATATTTGTTTAACATTATAATCATGGCACAGCTGAATATCTTGTGCTGTAGTACAACACCTTGCTTGAATTCATTAATTAACTTTATAGAAGGCGCAAAAATATTAAATAAATTTCCTTTTTCCAGGCTGGGCTGTTATGTAAGGAGTACAGACTGACCTGACTAAAATAAATCATACATCTAGCAGGAAACAACTGTCCATACCATGAAGCCCTTGGATTTTGCTCTCCGTAAAGATCCTGGTCTGAGCAGCCTTTGATGTTAAATGCTCAGACAGACTGATGGGACAGTTTGTGGCTCATCATTTCCATGTCAAGGGACATGTTCGAGTGCAGGTATTGAGACAAGTGACACTTGGAACTCCCAGCAGAGAGGCCACACAATGTCCTTGAAGAGTCTGCCGAGAAACTCAAGTTGTCGCTGGTTTAATATTTCTAGAAGGAGTTTCTAGTTTAAACATCAAACATCCCCATGGCTCCCACCAAACTCCTGGAGAAGCTGTGATTATCTCCAGAAAAATTTGAAATATTCCCTTGTACAAGGTGTATTTGGCTAGTTTGGGGAGGCTGAGGGTGGCACTGAGGAGGGTCCCAAGGTGTTTTTCAGGTGTTGGACACCTGGACTCTGGTACAGCTATGTGGAGGTGAAAGGCAAAAATCAGTGAAAAGCAATCACTGCTTACATTTTTCCACAGAGCAGCTTTGAGCTGAGTTTGGAAAGTTGATAAAAGTAATTTTTTACTTGTTTTTCTCTCCCTTTTTAAGCAACAAGGAGGCCAGGCCCATTTAAATTCTGCTTCTGGCTTGCAGCGTGTCTGAACCCAGAGAGGTCATGGCTTGATGCTGCTACTTTGATGATGGAAGAGAATTTTATATTTCACTCCTCCAAGTTTTCCTCCGTCTTCTGCCTCTGCAAGTAGATGAGTTTGTATTTCTAAGCGCACAAACACACCATTAGCATCGTTTTCTGTTCTCAGAGGCGTTTGATGTGCCAAAAATAAGGAATATCACACAAAGTTCAGCACCCAGGAACCTGCCTTACAAAACCTTCAGCCTGGCTCAGTGACATGGAGGGGTCACAGGAGCAAGGAGTGGCTGGAGAAGGTAGGGAAAGGTCCCTGTCCACTTCTTCCACCTCCTTGGAAGGGAAGTTTTCCAGCCCCTGGAGAGTTCTGCAGCAGGAGGTTTAACTTCAGCCAAGCATTTAATTTTAGGTTGGATTTCAGGCCCTCTAATACAGAGTGGTTCATCTAACAAGGAGCTGTGTTCCCAGCCTGAAAAGGTTAAGAGACAACTTCTCCTCAGACTCTCAGCTTCTTCCCTCCTGCTTCTGACCCCACTGATTGTTAATATTAACTTGTCGTATTTAGGAACTGTGACTCAGCCTTCCCAGAATGAAGCAGCATCCCTGAGGCTGCTCAGGAGCCACGTGCTTTGGATCCTAAACCCAAAAACCTTCACAGCAAATACGTGGATATCCATTCAAAAAGGACCCTGAGCTTTTATTCCACCACCCTAATCCAGCACTGAGGGCGCAGAATGACACCAAAGCCTTCCAGATGTGCCACCCACCACTCAGTTCCTCCCTCAGAGGTGCAAAGAGTCCCTTATCCTGTCAGATGTCCTTGGAAGAGGCATGGATGACCTTTCCTAAGTGCTGGAGCAGAGCCAAGCCGAGCTTGTAGCACAGAGCTTTCCTCAGAGTGACAGGGGACAAGCAGCAGGTCTGGGATTTGGGCTGGGACAAAAGGGACAAGGCACCACCATCTGTTCCAGCTCATCCTGTGCTCTTCGAAATGGATGAGGGAAGAAAAATATTAATGCTAAGAGCCCTGGGAGGTGGGGTGCATCCCAAATGCCCACACCACAGCGCACATCACACATTGTTTCCAGCACTGTAATTATCTGATAAAGCTATTAGGCAGCCCCCTGAGGTGCCATAAAGAATTCATACTTCCCACCAAAGCAATCGGAGCCACAGCCAGATATTAGTCAGCAACTGGATGCGACTTTGAGGGGGGGAAATTATGTCAGGAGAGTAATTTCCTTGTATTTCTGAGGAACTTAAGGTTTGCGATGGAAGGATGAGTCAGCCGCACTCAGCTCTGCTGAGAAATACACAACTTTTTGTGCATGGATAAAGGGAGGAGCAAACATTTAATACGTGCACAAGGGTGGGGGTCTCACATTTACCTCCACCCCACATTGAAACCTTATCAAGTGAAACAAAACCAAACTTCCATGGACTCACCTCAGAATAAAAAAGTTAGATCCAAGGCCAGGTTGGACATTGGGACTTGGAGCAGCCTGGGACAGTGGAAGGTGTCCCTGCCCATGGCAGGGGTGGCACTGGATGGGCTCTAAGATCCCCTCCAACCCAAACTGTTCCATGATTCCATGATTAAAGAAGCCCAAGTGTAGAAGTAAGTTCCCCAAACCTCAATTGCTTCATCAGTTAAATAAATGATGGGAAATTATTAATGACACAAAGGAAAAATTGCAATTACAGCCACTTCAGATTTGGGCAAAGCTACCCTAGAAAAGAAACAGCAGCACTTGGAGAAAATTCCTGTCTGAGGGAGTTTCCAGGCATCATACAGACACTGCTCATTGAGGATGCTGCCAATGCCCAGGTGCTGCAGCACCTTCCTGACCTGGTTTGTCTAAGCAGCAGCACAGCTCCAGGCAGACCTTCCCTGGGGCTGCTTCCTGGGAAAAAAGGGCTGGACTGGTTCAAAATCTGGACCTGGACCATTTCCCAGGTTGCACACCTGCCCCTGCATCCACGTCTCCTGTGATGCTGCCGCTCCAGAGGCGTTGGGAACGCGCACGTGGAGCCGCAGTGGGATCGTTGCTGTGTGCCAGGGAAACACCCACGGGTGAACCCTTCCCAAAACTCCCCATCAGCACAGCTGGACACCCACAGGGAAACACCTCCAGGTCAGCTCTGGTTTATCTTCCATTTTTAATGTGCCAATATTGACACAGCCACAAATACCCATCTCCCTGCTCACCTTCAGCAGGCTGCAAACACAAGGGGTGACTTTGAGCCTTGTTTACCAGCGAGACCAATTTCAATTCTCCTCTCCACTCGTCTTTTATCTCAGTTGCTTGCCCCGTATCCATATTTACCCTCTGCTCTGGCATCACAGCAGTGTGGTAATGTATAATTAATGCACATTAAGCACCACTCCGCAGGGGCCTGACAACCACGCTGACCAAAAGGAGCCTTGTCCTCCCTATTTCCAACACCCCCATTGGAATAATAAACCTGGGTTTGATCTTCCTCTCTTAATTTTCTTTTTTGGGATGAGTTTTGATCATTCCAGCAGTCTCTGGTTGTTTCAAAGTGGTTCCTGCACCCAAACACTGTTTTGGCCTCACCAGAGAAACTGCAGCGTGCTGGAAAAACAGAGCTGCAAAGCAGCACTAAAACATTCTGAGCTATAACATTTCCACTTGTATTTTATCATTTCACATATGGAGATATCACCTAATTGTCAATAGACTCACAACAATTCTCATCAAGGGCCTCACCCATAGCTCCTCAGAGTCAATGAGACCATTCTATTGCCTTCAAATGGCTTTGGATCGCCCCCAAAAGAAAAAAAAACACCAAGATAAATTGCAAATTGTCTCATTAACTCCTCCAAATGTCTTTTGAACTGTTTCCAGAAAAATAAATGAAGGGGAAAAAAAAAAGTAGTCAAGCACTCCAAGAACACGACTGGAGTAAAAGGAGAAATAAAAATAAAAACGCAGCGCCCAGAGTAGTTTCAAAGTTCTGCGAGAGAAAATATAATCACATATTGCAACTGACTCCTAAAAGCCAGGGAGAACAAACCCTGCCACGAGGCTGCCCCTCAACCCTTTCTGTCTCCTCTCTCAGCCTCTCCTCGCTGCTCTTGTGGGAAGGAGCCACACAATCGTTACCAGAAATAACCACACGTCTCCCCATCTGCACTCGCTCCAAGCTGAGCAGGGAAATAAAACAGAAAAATCCCAACAAAACCCCACACAAGTGACAAAACAGTTACATCAACAGATGTGAGTTCTGATTTAAACTGCTATTTTTCTGTCCCTAGAAGTCTTTGTTTTACTCAGAGCATGTGGACTCACAAAGTTTCCTTTTACTCAAGTACATAAAAAAATTCTTGCGAGCCAAATATAGCAACAAGAAAATCCATCCTGGGTTCCCAATTCCAAAAGTTTTCAGATAGAAGGAGCCTGAATATCCGTAAGAATCCTGCCCTGAGCTTAGAATTCATCATCTGGGGTGCAGCAAATACTCTGGGTATCTGGGATTTTCACTTTATCATATGCCTAAAATTGGTTAATTTGAACCTGTCTCAAAGCAAAAAAAATTAATGCCACTGTCCTGAATATTTCCTGGTCATTGCTGAAAGAAAATCCTCTGCTGGGTGGTGATTATGGAGCCTGATTGCCCTGGTAATTCCAATATCTGCTTCCCTTAATTTCCAAATCTCCCACCAAATAAAGCCAAGGACAAGGGAGAAGATTCATTACCATTCCAAAATTAGAATTATTCAAACCATCCACAGTCGCATCCTGCTGGATTTTGCATCAAACCAAGCTTTGTTCTCCAGCTTTTCCCCCCGTTTGAGGAACAGATTGCACCAACCCCACGTCGTGGCTCACCAGAAGGCGAGTTCAGAGAGAGGATCAGTCTTCATTTGTGAATTAAACGGTTCTGATGGAAAATGGAGTTTTGTGATATTGAGAGGGGAGAAGCCTCACAAACACAGCAAACCCCCCCCAAGTGTTATTAGTTTTTATATTCTAAAAAGTCTGTGATCTTCAAAATATTGCAGAACAAAATCGTGGAATAGGAAATGCAGCTATTTACAAAATACTGAGCAATTTCTGATTGCTTGTACTCCACCAAAAACGAAGACATCGGGATGAGAATTCCCTCAGTTTAATCACACATCCTGAGGCGATATCCCTGCATTTTCTGCTGTGTCAGGGTGGATAATTTAGTTCCATCCAGATACGATTTGCAACATAGTTTGAATTTCTCAGTGCATTCTTCCCTTCTCTCCACAATACATTAGAGCCCAAAAATAGACATTAACTGCAGAGGGCCAAAAAAGCAGAAAAACTCCCACCAAGCTGGCCAATTTTGGAAATTAAGCCAAATTATTTTGTCTTTTCACCTCTTCAAAAATTCATTCCAATGTCTACCACCCACAAAAATACACATCCAAGTTTCACTCCACAGAACAATAGATAAATAAATAAAGAATTTTTACATGACAATTAATTCACAACGCAAAAGCCCCAGAAATATTCAGGAGGTTCAGGTGTTTCCTTCTCTTTCCGAATAATTGGAGACTTGACCTAACACATTTCCAAAGGACAGCCTTAGCTCCCAATCCAGCATTCCTCACCAATTCCAATTTCTCCTCCAAGAATTTAGGAAGAAAACCACAGTTTCAAAAGTTATCATAGAGAAGGCTCCAGAAAAGGATTTCAGCTATCAGAGAATAAAATTACTCCTTTTTTAAAATCTTATTCCTTGCATGGAGCTTGGCCACAGGCTGGAATTTATAAATTAAATGTTCATAACCACCATAGCTGCACAATAATAATAATTATTTATATTTCCCCAAAAAAGGCCCCCCGAGGTGCAGCCAGCTGGCCCTGAGGAAGGGACACGGAGCAAAATCACAGCATCATTTAGGCTGGAAAAGATCTCCAAGACCATCAAATCCAACCATTCCCAGCACTGCCAAGGCCACCACTGTCCCATGTCCCCAAGTGCCACATCCATGTGGCTTTTAAATCCCTCCAGGAATGGGAACTCCAGGACTGCCCTGGGCAGCTGTTCCAACATTTGACGCCATTTTTGGTTGGGAAAACCTGTACCCAATCCCCTGATTAAAAGTTCATCCCTCAGCCACACGTTGAGGCCACACTTTGCACCTCAGAAGCCTTTCCAGACCCAGTATTTTGTATATTTTCCGCTTCCGTGTAAGAGCAGAAAACGCCAGAAATCCAGCAAATATAAATGGCCAAATAAAAAAAGGAAACCTATTCACAGCCTGCACTGAACCACACTCCAGGGAACTTGTAACTGCTCCTTGGGAGAACTGGGTAAAATATCTGTCTGGATCATGTCAGGAGGAATTACCGGCACTTTTTTATGGGTATGTCACCCAATCCTAACATTTATTCACTTTATGTTACAGCTTCGCTTTTCATTTGATCAACCCCCCGATTTTCTCCACATCCCAAACCCTCTGGGGACTCTTTAAAAATAACACATGGATCCAGCCCAGGCCACACGAAAACAGCCCGGATAAATCCGGGCCAGCTGTAAATAACCATTGGCTTCTCCCCTCAGATGCCACAGCTGGATTTATCCCACCGAAAAAAGGCCCAGGCTGCCTGTCCAAGGTCTCCATTTTCCACTCATCAGTCCCAGTGGCTGCATTCCCTTCCAATGGGCTTCATTTCTGCACTATTTTTGCACTAAAATGGCTCGATTTGAGGGCAGGATAATTTGTGCTTCATCAGGATCCCAAAGAACATCATTTTAAATTAAAAAAGACTGAATTAGTTTTGCCAGCGACCAAAGAACAGATGACAGGTGTTCCTCAAAACTTTTATCAAAGATGACTCCTGTTTTGAGCAGCCGAGAGAAGTTTTAACAAATAACTTCTAAGTCAGGGGATGACATCGAATTCCTTTTCAGCACAATCCAAAAACACGTTTAACACACTGAGGTAAAGATAAAGACTTGCAAAATACTCAATTCTTCTCCTTCCTTGGACAACAGGATGTTGGATTGGGGTTTTTTTATAGAGGGAAAAATAAAATAAAAAATTAAAAAAAAATCAAACAAGACCAAAAATCTGGCGCCAGCTTATTAAATATTCAACCAGTCTGGCCCAGCTGCATGTGTCTAACTCAGTCTGGCAAGTTTGCTACTCTCTGAAGAGAGATTTATTTTTGCATTAAACATGCGTTCAAAAAATTAAGTTCAAGGCTTTGACAGGCGAGTTTGGGGAGTTTAGCAGGGGATTTATTGGCCTGAAGTTGTTGCCACCTGACCGCACTCCACGGAAGTTTCTCACCCATCCCCTCCAGAGGGAGTTTTCCACACCCGACCCCCAGTCCCCAGGAATAGAGGCAGGTGCTCTCTTTAGGGAATGGCTTTTCCTTTTTTGCAACAAATCTGCCTTGAATTCAAGATTTTTTAGGGGGAAAAAAAAAAAGAGGAAACTGTATTTTAATGGATCCTTTTCCTTCGCCAAACTGCGTAAAAATAGTTCCCTCGTGCATTAAGTGACTATAAAAGAAGCTGCCATCGTTTCATTTGCTTTTACAACCTTCCTCCACACGTGGTGTCACACTGTGCACATTAAAATGAAACCTGGTGACACCAAACCCCTCAGACAGCTGCGTGGTGTTCTCGGGACAGGGCTGGCTCCCCACACCCTCCACACTTTCCAAACAGCCTTGTTTCCCTTGATTTCCCAAGTGCAGCAGAGGTCCTGCAGCCTTGGCATATTAAGTGAGCAAGAATAGTAGGAAAAGAATTTTTAAATAAAAAAAAAAACAATGTTCAGGTTGGGGTCTTGTTCCTTGGGTGTATTAAGGGGGTTTGTGTAGGTTTTTCCCATTTTTATTTTGAGGATGAGGTGCAAAGCACTGCCTATAATTAATTTGCACATCTACTCTAGAACCACTTAATTTCTCAAAGCCCAGCACAAACCCAAATAATACCATTAAATTAAGCCTTAATTAAGTGACAAGATCAGACCAGCAAAGTGACCCTGAGTCCCCACTCAGCACCAGCACCCCAGGGACAGCTCTGACTCCTCACCAGCAGCAACGTGCCTCATTCCTATCGTTTTTTGCCTGGCAGATGTTGAGTCCTTCCCTTGCCAGGAAAACCAGCACTTCCCCAACAGCTCTGCACAGGGACAGGAGCATCCTGTGGGCCCTGACAAAACAGATCCCACCATGGCCATGGGCTGCTCCCAGGCAGGAGCTCTCCAAACTCAAAAATGTCTGGAAAGTCCAAAAAATTGTTACTCAGCACCTCCAAACTGTGTCATTACCACGACATCAGAAATAACTCAATTATTTACCATCCACCCACGGCAGCTCCACTGAGATAAACTCATTTCCAAGGCTGCAGTGGGAGAATCTTTCAAAATGTTGGATTTAATCATAAATAACCTCAGATTAAAATGGGTTTACAGCAGTTTATTTGTATTAGTTATATTCATTTTATTTCTGAGTCTTAGTTTTTTAATATACTAATATATACACACATACTACTATATATATTAATATATTGTAATATACTGACATTTTTCTGAGCTTATTCAAATTATCATTCCAAAATTCACAAGAATCACTCAAAACTAAGTTCTCCTTTTTCCTAGCGCCGGTTGGACCATAAAAGTCATTGAGTAACTCTCAAAGCTACTCACTTAAATTGCTCTCCGATGCTCAGGGTTGTGTGGTTTCACTTAGGACATGACAAAGATGGATTTCTTTCCATATATAAAGAAAATCCCTTAAATTATAAAGGGAAATTGTCACTAAATGCCAAATGCTTTCGTACAGCACCAAATTCTGAACCCTAAGGTGGAAGGAAGAAAAATATCCCCTTGTGACAGAAGTGTTTTATTCCCTGCTCTGCACAACTCCTACAGCCCTGACTGAGAAGAATCCAGCTGGAATTAGTGCTCCTTGGAGCAAAATCCTGGTTTGCTGAGGTAATCATGGAATCATTGGGGTTGGAAAAGCCCTCCACGATCACCAAGTCCAAACATGGACCCCTGCCCCCAAGTGCCACATCCTGGTGGCTCTCAAATCCCTCCAGGGATGGGGATGCCAGCACTGCCCTGGGCAGCTGTGCCAGGCCTGGAAAAGAGGAATTTTTCCTTCTATCCAATCTAAGCCTCCTCTGGTGCAGCCTGAGGCTGTTTCCTCTCCTCGGGTGCTTCCACATGCCCAGGAGGCAGGATCAGGGTGGGAATAGGGCTCTTCTCCTCAACACAGAAACTCTGGCTCCTCTACTTGACTCAGAATTCAGCCCCTAAACCATGCCAGGAATATCTCCAAGCCCACATTCCCAGCAAAGGCTGCAGCTGCTGCTCCCTCTGGAATGCTCGTTCCAGCAATAATACCTGGGAATGGCTCGCTGAATTACAGAGGCAGCAGAAAAGGACAATTTGTTACTGTCACCCTGATTTTTTTAGTTCAGATCATCCTGACAGGTCTCACCAGTCGCTCTTTGATGTTCTACGGGGCCACGCAAACCCCACAATCATTGCAAACAACATTTTCTCCTCTTGCTTTTCTGTACATAATTGCCAGGTATAAAATACAGCTCATCTTGAGCCAGCAAAGCCCAGCACAGGACTGCAGCTCCATTTATTTCTTCTATAAATAGCATTTCATAGAGTGCTCGCTGTGGAATTGATACCACTTGAGCAATAAAATGAAAGTGGTGTTTTGGAAACAGCATAAAAATGCATTTTTAATCATGAAATCTTGTAAACCTTGCCTAGAATAGCGTTAGAGACATCTTTTCCTTGCAAAAACACTGACGGAATATATGCTGACCAAATCACGGGTCGGATGTTGGAACGATTGGGATTCAGAAAGTGGCTCCAGACACATTGAGCTGTCTCAGCATTCCAGGGTTGAAGTTAAAATTATGAAGCAATAAATTTTGAAGGTGATTATTCTGTAGATGCTTCTGGGCACTGCTGGAGAACAAAATTTGAGCAAGTTGTTGAGGTACAGGAGGCAGAGGAATGTAATTCCAGGATTTGGGATGAGGCAACCAGTGCATTTCAAGACACGCCTGCGTGGAGATGGCCTGGTAGAACCTGTCTTGGCCAAAAATCATCAATTCCCACTGTCCCGAGGGCCCTGATCCTCCCTGGTCACCATCAGACTTAGGCCTGAGCGGGTCTTTGTCTCCATTACCAAATTATCACTTAATTTTTGTTAAACTTGAGCCTAATTATGTTGGCACAAACACAAAAAATCCCAAAGTTCTGGTAGGTGAAGGAAGACATCCAAGAAGAGAAGAAAGGGAGCATCAGGATAAAGTCAAAAGGAAATAAAGCAAAGAAGAAGAGTGAAAACCCAAACACATCAACCTCTTCCTATTTATCCATGGAAAAAGAAGAAACTACTTATCCTAAAACTTATTTAGGACCTACTTCCCACAATTCTTAGGAATCAACAGAATAACAGAACCTGGTTTTCTCCTTCTCCTACAAAGTGAAATAAAACCCAGGGAAAAAGACTGAAATGGTGATTAAAGTCAAGGAAATTAGTGGGGAATAAGACAGGGACCAAAGGCAAACAGGGTGTAAAGCTTGGCTTCCAGAGTGCACTGAAGTTTGAATTCATTGTCTTCATATGAAGACTGAACAAACATGATTTTAAATTAAATTCTGAACACCAATAAACTCCTTTGGCCTAGACTCTTTCACTTGATGGATGTATTTTTCTGGGAAAAAAACCCACCCTGAAACCCAAGAAATTCCCATGAGGCAATTTACAGCTCTTTTCTTTGGAAAAGCAGAAAATCCAGCAGGAAAGGCTCAGTGAGGACATGCCAAAACCCTCCATCCCAGGGTTTGGCTCCAGGGGAGCACTAAAGGGTTATCCCTGTGCTTCCCACCTCACTCAATTCCAGAGAATTCCCACAACACGGATTCCCAGCAGCTCTGCAATAATTCCCAAGCACTGGAGGCTGACCTGGCTCCAAAGGGCTGCTATAAATAACCTGGTTAATTCAATGGAAGGGCTTTGGGAAAGAAACAAGGGAATGATGATCCCAAACGAGCCGTTCCTTAAACTTCCTCAGGGCTCTTAGAGCGCCAGAACCAGAAGGTGCCGATCCTACACAAAATCCAAAGGGCAATGCATATTTTAGAGGAAAATCCACTGCAAACACCAAGGGAAGGCTGGCACTGACTCAGGGAGCTCTGCCTGGAGCACAAAAACCAGGAGCGGTCTCATGGAGCCCGCTGAACCCGAAGGAATCAGACATGGCCTGGGGAAGGCGACACCAACATCAAATATTCCAGCTATAAATACCCTGCCTGCCTCTGGCAGCGGCCTGGGCCACGCAGGGATAAACAGGACAAACATGGAAAGGCTTTTGGACCTCCCTCCGTGCCACTGACCACATTCCAGAGAGACAGAGCCACCGGCACACGGAGGAGGAGCAGCCACTGTGAACTTCCCACAGACCAGGCGGGAACATCAACATGCCACAGATCCCAAATTAATGAGGGAATTGGATGGGAGAACCTGCCCTAAAAACATCACCCCGCTGCTGCTGCAATAAGGGTGAAGGTCTGTAAAAGAATTGCCCATTTGGATGAGATTAATATTCCTTTTTTGTTGCACCCAGGAGGAAAAGTACAAGTGAGAGGATTCCTGACTCCATCAGCATTTCCCTTGCAGTTTCAATCACAATTCACCTCCCATTTCAATAACAATTGGAGCTGTACTTTAAAATATGCTGTATTTTGCTCAATAACTGCAATTTCCAGCCTGACCTTTCAGAAACAGCAAACAGCAGATGTGCACACCTTGAAAAAGTGAGCAAAACCACTTATGGAAAACTGGACAGACCCAATGAACACCCATCCCACCACCACAGCTCCGAAACCATTGAAAACCCCTCCCAGATGAAATTTCTAAATTAATGAAAAAATCCTTCAGTACCACCACGAGGACTAACAGGAGCGTGGTGAATTATTTACTCACGGAGCAGGAGACAAGGGAAAGCTTGCAGCAACATCAATACTCGACACATTAGAGAGTCTTTCACTTCTGTTTTATCAGCCTGCTCATGAGCTCTCAAGTTTGCTGACCCACATTCTGGGGCTCACTGAAAAGAGCAGCCTTGAAAAGATGTGACAATCTTGTCCACATAGAAGCAAAGCTGGAAAATTCAGATCTCTTTTTAACAAATCTCTTCTGCAAGGAGTCACTACAAAGGTGACTCAAAGAAGAGCTGGGATTTCATTTTGGATCTTCCATGACAAAAAGCTCTTCACTCATTCTGGTTATTAGCCCCGAAGAAATGCATGTTTCAGGGAAATATTAGAGTTTTGTCATTGTTTCCATGCTAATATTTTTCATTTATCAATGTTGCATCAATTTCCAGACAGAGAATGTCACACCTCTGATCTCTTCAAAAAAGATTTGTCGATAACTAAAGGAGCCAAACTCATCCCTGCTCTCCCAGCAGGGAAAGATGCAAAGGAAATAAATGGTGAAACATCTCCTTCCTCTCCATTCTGCTACTCAGGAGGGAAGAGGCCACACCAGATCTTCCACGAAATCAGAAAAAGCTGAGAATGCACAATTTTTCCATGATTTCCCTATTGAAAAAACCCTTTCCCAGCAAGAATTTAGAAGTTCAGAAGGACAAGATGCTGAAAATGGGAATGTTCCCATGGATAACCAGTAAGCACAGGATATTTTTCTTCATATCTTTAGAGATGGACAACATCTCTTTCCAGATCAGCCCTGCTTCAAAGGGACAAAACCTCATTTGACCAAATTTGATGGTTTTATTAGAAATTTTTATGTGTATAGAGAGACAAATGAAAAGCAGATGTTGGAGGCAGGGAGAGGAAAATAATCCTGTATTTTCCTTGAGTCTTTATCACTCTTTCCTGATTAAACAATTGTCAGCCCCATCAGGGCTGAACAGCGACCACGTCCCTGGTTCAGAGGGGAAAACCCCCACTAAAAAAGGCTGCTTGGAATGAGGTGTTTGGCCCATGGATATTTCCTGGAGTAGTTACAGAAAGGAGCCTGTTTGAGCATCTCAGGTCACCAGCAGACAATTGAGGCACAGATGCAGAGAGAACATTGAGCTTTGGGGGATAATCAGATTTATTTTTTTCAATAAGTAGAGCATATTATTTTCAAGTGGTTAACTGAGAATAACTCTTGCAGAAGTACAATATAACAGTAATTATTCCAAAATCAATGGCACAAAAGGGTTCATTTCAAATCATGTTATGATTGCTGGATTAAAGTAGTTATTATATAATAGGATAGCAATTACTCCACCTTAATAATTTCTGGGTTTCCGAGGGTGAAAGTGATAATACAAGCTACAGCAGGTGTCAAATTTTAGATGTTGTGGAATGAATATTCCAAAGGCCGGAAAGAAACAAACAGATTAGCATATAAAAACCACAGGCATGGAAAAGAGCTAAAAATACCCAACGACTTCACCCCTCTTGCCTTGAGCAGACATTCAGAAGCAGCTCGCTCATGACAAAAGGCTCTGAGCACACAGCTTAAATCACAAGGAGGCTGAAGGTTCTCAACATCCTTTCTCTGAAGAAACTGAATTGTTTCTGGTAGAATCAACTTTGTTTTCGGTTACTCTGCCAGGTCTTGACCAGAGAAGTGGGATGGTCTGAACTCCCCGATTTGCAGGGCACACTGAAGACACATCCCATGCCTCCAGCACGGTTGGGTTTGCTCTAGTTTAGAGTTTTGCCAGCTCATTTAGGACTCCAATTCATGGAATCTCCCTCCCTGGGGGTATTCCACAACCCTCTGGACACCATCCCATGCCATGACCCTGCCTGAGCAGGAAAGTGGGGCCCAAGGATCACTGTGGGCCCTTCCAACCTGACCCATTCTGGGATTACTGTAACAGCAAATTTACCCCCAAGCACGTTGTTATTCCTGGGTTTCTTGCTGCCCTATCTCACTTTTTTAATCCCAAGCTCCTTTCTTCATTCTTTAAACACCAGGTGCAAACTGGTTTTAATCACATTTTAAGACCAGCAATTTTCCAGATACCACCTTAAATCTTGCTTGGAAGATTTGGGAGGATACAAAGGAGAAACAACCCTCTTGACAAGTTTCTCCAATCCCTCTGTTCTTTCTCTGACAGATTTCTTTTAGGAGCTGGGAATAAGAAAAAAAACTATGCCAATAGACTCAAGAAATGGGTTGGGTTTTTTTACAGATTCAAGGGCCTGTTAGTGAGGCCCCAGAGAGAGGAACTGGGGCCTTGTTCCTATTTTCCTTAGGGGAAAGTTCCCATCTGTGCCTCAGGGCACCATCAGTGCCCAACAGCTGCAGCACCAAGGTAGAACTAAATACACAACTGCCTGATTAGTCTTTAAAACAGAGTTCTCTTGGTATTACAAACTAAATGGCAAGTCCAAATGAAGTCCACCTAATTCCTAAAGAACAAATATTTGAGCCCTGTCACGGAATGCAAAGTCCCTTCGGCAAGGGAAGCAGACACTGAGGTTCAATACAGGTAAATGTGCAGAGTTTAATACAGTTAAAGCAAGGAAAAAGGAAAGTCTCTTAGAAAAAGACACATTTGTATCGATTGTAGATTTATTAAGTGTAGTTCAACACACGAATTTTTGCCCAGTTGTGTCAAAATTGGGAAACACAGAGGAAAAGCAGCCCTGGAAACACAATCAGGCAGTGATGCAAGGAGAGGGATTTCTGTCACTGAACATTTCTGCAAGATTGATTTCATTCTGTGAGGATTATCAGTAACCGAATTATCACAGGTGCTTCACAAAACCTCACCAGTCCTGGAGTTCTGAAGTGGAAGCCAACAACATTGGAAAGATTTGATTGAAATGCAAACATCAGAGAACATTACCATCACAGCACTCAAAGTGTGAAAGACGGATGTCACTCCGAAGGAAAACTGCATAGTCACAACCTTTCCACCACCAGCATTCAGCCCTCCCAGGGCCAAAACAGACACAGACTCCGAGTGATTTAGGCTGGAAAAGCCCTCCCAGCCCATGGAGTCCAAGCTGTGCCTGGATCCCCACCTTGTCCCCAGCCCAGAGCACTGAGTGCCACATCCAGTCCTTTCCTGGACTCCCCAGGGATGGGCACTCCAAACCTCCCTGGGCAGCCCCTGCCAAGGCCTGAGCACCCTTTCCATGGGGAAATTCCTGCTGATGTCCACCCTGAGCCTCCCCTGGCCCAGCCTGAGGCCGTTCCCTCTCCTCCTGTCCCTGTTCCCTGGCAGCAGAGCCCGACCCCCCCGGCTGCCCCCTCCTGTCAGGGAGTTGTGCAGAGCCACAAGGTCCCCCCTGAGCCTCCTTTGCTCCAGGCTGAGCCCCTTTCCCAGCTCCCTCAGCCGCTCCTGGGGCTCCAGCCCCTCAGTGTCCTCCTTGCAGTGAGGGCCCAGAACTGGACACAGGAACTGAGGTGGGGTCTCACCAGGGCTGAGTACGGGGGACAAACACTGCCCTGGTCCTGCTGCCCGCACTATTTTTGATCCAGGCCAGGAGCCATTGACCTTTTTGACCACCTGGGCTCACGTTCAGCTGCTGTCAACCAGCACCACCAGGTCCTTTTCCACTGAGCTGCTTCAGCCACTCTGCCCCAGCATTGACAGAGTCGGGCAGAAGTGATCCCAACAACCCTGCAGGCACAGGGCTGGGATTTCAACGGGAGGAGCAGAAGGGACCCCAACGACCCTGCAGGCACAGGGCTGGGATTTCAGCACAAGCCCTGCAGTACCAGCACATCCCACCACCCCCTGCTCCCTGAGCAGCAGCCCCAGCTGCACCCCTGTGATCCAAGGCCCATTCCCTGTCTCCCAGCACTCAGAGAGCAGAGGGCACCCTTGCACATGAGCAAGCAGGGCAGCAAAACCCATCCCCGAGCCCGTGAATAATTTATAACCCAGTGTGAGACTTGCTCCTGCTCCCCAGCATGATCCCAAGTGCTGTTCCTGCTAGTGAGGAGCTGGGACGAGATGCCAGCAATGCCCAGGAGCCACGGCAGGGCTGCACAGACGGCACCAAATCCCAGCCCCAAAGCTCTCAGCGACTTCTCCAGGCTTGTGAAAATCTGCCCCGTCCCTCCCAGCACAGCAAAAACCACTGTGCTAAAAAGTGTTTCTCAGTGCTTTCAGCACAGAGGTTAAACATTAAAGCAGACAGCAGGGCTACAAAATATTAATGCAGCATAAATAAGCCCCTTATTATTACAAGAGCATATTAACCATTCACCTCAGCAAAATTCTCCTCTCATCTCTCTGCCTGCCTTCCATCACAGCAGCTGCTGTGTCTGATATAGGCCAATTCCTCCTCACTTCATGTTGAATTTCCTCTTGCTATAACACCGAAAACATGACATAGAAATCTCCAAAGAAATCCATGAAGTGCTACACAAAGCTGGCAAGTAAAAGTGTGTTACAGATTATTTCCCCCAACCCAAACTGAGGTAAAACATCTGCATAAACAAAAGGGGAAAGCAGAAGGACCTGCAGACAAATATTTCTCCATTACCGCTCACTGAGAAAAGAATCAAAACACATCCAGGTACTGGACAGCTCGGGGAAATCTGTTAAAGATGGTATAGAAATACCCACTCTACTGAAAGAGGTTCACAGGGCAAGAGATTTTACTGGTTACTCTGTGAAAAGAGATTCCCAAAGATCAATGGCAGATCCAAACCACCCCTGGCACAAGTGCGGCCATTTCCTCTTGTCCTATCGCTGTAGGACAAGAATCTCCTCACATGCCCATCTTTCAGTCTCTCAGGTGTATAAATCACTGCCCACGAGGGATTTTATTTCCTTTCCAGGCAAATTAACTCTAAATTCAACAGGAATATGTGCTAATCCAAGGATTCTGTCTCATCAGGGTTTTTTGGGGGTCCATTCACCAGGAGTTTTGATGAGCTTCATTTCAGCAGCCCAGAGGTAAAAACCCAACAGAGAACAGAGGATGGGAGGGAAGGGAAAGAGGAAAATCAAACAAAAAAAAAAGTTGGCCTCAAGGATTTTTAGAAGTCCCCATCCTAGAGGCCTGGTTCTGGAGGAGCTTCTGGTTCCTCACTGAACCTCACTCAGAGAGGCATTTTGCTGATTTATTTTTTCCCCAGCTCCTGCACTGTTCATAATCAGCAAATTCATCATGCGTGGGGGCAAGAGGCTGATCCTCCAGGCTGCAAGCAGCAGCTGGCAGGCCGAGGGAAGCCAGCCCACCCTGGAAACACCTCTGACCCAAACACTTGTGTCCCATCTCTTCCTCTTCAGAGGAACTCTCCATTTATTAGGAATTCTTCTAGGGCCGAGATGATTTTTGTGATACCACCAGATGGCCCAGTCCCACTCAAACCAGGAGCAGCAAATGTTTCTCTCCACATCAGAGGGAGAAGTTGGATGCTGTGAAGTTCAGCCAGGAAAATTCCCCTGGGCCCAGAAGCCATGGGCCAAGCTGAACTTCTGCTTTGAAGCCTCCAAAGCTAAAAGGCTGCTCCACCAGGACTTGGGGAGGCTTATTTTACAATTTTTGGGACCTAAAGGAAGGAAATGGTGTTGGGAAGGAGTTGATTTTTCTAATTTTCATTACATGTGCAGTGCCTGAAAGCTCCCAGGTGGGGAATAAGTGCAGAAGAAAAAGAAAAGCAGTGGTTTTGCTGTTATAGGGATTTTCCACGAAAAAGAATCCAGCAAGGGACTGCTCTCCACCTTGCTGTGTCCACACCGAGCTTTTTCCATGTCCTGCTCATGGCTTTTTCCCCTCATTTTCCTTTCATTGCCTCATAACAAAGCTGAGTGACTCACTCACAGGTAACACCTTTCATTACCAAGCCACTGCTCCCCTCCTCCAATCCCCTTCCTACACCTCCTTTCAACCCAGGAAAGGCAAAATTTGGTGAGAAAAGCAAAATTTGGTGGGAAACCATCCCAAGGCGCAAATGAGAAGGCTCCTTCCTACAGAGCTGCTTCCCAAAGCACCGGAGGAAGCAACACCCAGCTCCCACAGAGACCCAGGAGGCTCCTGGAGCTCCTGGCACAGGCACAGATCCTGGGAATACTTAGAGCAACCGGAATAACTGAATTTAGCAGCCCTGGGCAGGTAATGTCTCCTACAGCAGCCAAAAGACAATAACATCCCAGGGGGAGGAAATACATCCTTTCTCTCCTGTTCAAAGAGAGACTTTAAAAAAAACAACTCCAAACATCTTACCTTGAAAGCAGCAATTGTCCCATTCCCAGGAACAGCCAATCCTTCTGTATCCACCAAGGACAGAGGTTACATGGATCCCACACCCCACAAACAACTCTACTCCATCTTCCCCTCCCTCTCTTCTCTGCTAAATCCCCTTCCCAGAGCCCCTCCTCCCCAAGGGGCAGCAGCTGCTCCTGGTCAGCAGCACAGATCCCCCACAGGTGGGAGGGATCACAGAGGGAATTCCTGCAGCTGGAGGGAATTCCAGGCACCCACCGGCCCTCGGCCCTCCTGGAAGGGCAGAGAGCACCTGCAAATCCCTCCTGACACTCTGCAGGGTGTATTTAAGAATAAATGCTTGGATCTAAGTGGAATAACGGGAAGTTCTATGGGATCTCAGGGGGTTTAGCAGGACCAGGTGCTGTATCCAACTCTGGGTTCCCTGGAGGAGGCCACCAGCGTTCCAACAATGTTCCAATGTTCCAGAAGATCATGGTTTAAAGAATTGTCTGTGTTCCGGTTTTTCCTCCCTCTCTGAGTTTTGCTGTATCACAGAATGGCTTTAAAATTTCATGATTTCCTTTCCCTCTCTTGCCCTGAACCCTGATATTTGTGTTATTGATCCACACTCCCGCCCAGCCTCACGCCCAACTCTTTTTCCTCAGTGGAAAATCTCTCCTGTTTACCGAGGTCTCCGGTTTCAAACCATTGCCAAACACGTCCCAGAGAGGGGATTCCTTAAATAACACCATTGCAGGGGAAAAAAATAAATTCATTCCCTTTACAAAGCCCTTCATGGAGAGCATGTTGAGTCTTTCGAAGGATCCATGACCTGAACTGCCTGCAAATTCCAGAGGTCTTGGGATCACTGCAAATGCTTATTCCTCTCACAGACCAGGAGTGGTTATTGATGAATTTGAGTCTAAATTTGAAGAGGTTTTCATCTCCCCTCGGCTTCCCCTTTTTCAGATCCTTCCTTTTTTTTCATTGTCATGCAGGGAAGTCAAACTCCTGCGCTGTGAAATTGCAAACTGTTTCCATGGAGATGATTAATATGTCCATAAATCCCCAATAATTCACTCACTGCGGGACCACTGAGGGTGAAACATTGGCTGGGAAAAGAAGAAGATGCCTTTAAATCCAGATTTTTTTTTTCCCTTTTTTAATAACCCAAACAAAGAAACAAAACAATTAAATAAGTGCAATGCAAACAACATGAATATTTTAAATTATTGTGTCTCCTTTATGGGGTTCAAGTGTCATCCCAACAGGTGTCCTTTTGGATTTTAGCCTTAGCTAATGCTAAGGAATATCTTGTCATCAAACCTTCCAATAACTAAAAGGTGAAACAAGGTGCTCAGTGATAATTAAGGCGTGTAGATGGTGGATTATTGTTATTTACATAATTCCATCCTGTGAGAGGCACTCTGGGGCAGCTGCTTGACAATAATCCCTGTTCAAGGTCAGGATTGTGCCTGAAATAACAGCCCAGGTATGACAGGAATCATCTCCTGCCTGATGGAACTGCAGAAGCTCCGAGGGGAACTCGTGGCAAGCACTGACTTTTGATGGACACCAGTGCAGACAGTCCTGTCCTCAGCCAGGATTGAGCCTTTCCAAAGGGTTTAATGGGAGCTGGAGCAGCTGTCAATCCTTTGGAACAGCCCTCTTTTTAAATAAGTCAGGGCTTCACTTAGATGCAAACACAGATACAAAATTAAACATATTGGGGTTTCACTCTATTTGACCTAAAATTAATCAAAAAACCTGTGAACAGTGAAAAAAATAAAGAGCCAATGGTCATAGTAGAACAGTCATTAAAGAGGAAATGAAAATACCTGAGAGCTTTCACACACATTTTACCTTTTTTATTGCATCTCCTCTTTAATGAATCATTTTCTACTAAAGCTGTGTTGATAAAACTCAGCCAAACATCCTGGGCTGGGAGAAACAAGCAGAGCTTCTCCACTTCCTTAATACAGACCTCTCACTGATGGCAGAGCTGGAGAAACTCACTTCAAAGCACACGAGCAGAGATGAAGGGCTGCATGTGGAAGATGAAAATGCTCATCCTGGTCCAGCCTCTCCAAAGAAGCAGAAGCAATTAATTTTAATCAGATTAATTAAAAGTCATTTGCAATTTCGCCCTGCACTTTTGACACCCTGGGTCCTGGTTACCTGGTTTGACCCCAAAGGACCCCGGGGATTTGGGGCAAAACTTGGGATTGAAGGGGCAGAAAATGAAGCTGTTTGTTATCTCATTTTGTAGGTGACAAAAAGCATCCCAGAGTGAACCCACAGATCCATTGCCCAAGCTGGGTCTGCACAAACATCTCGTGGTGCCTCCCCATGCAAGGTTTCAGGGAGAAACTCCAGGCCAGGATGAGGCAAATCCCATTCCCTGCCAGAAGAAAAGGCCGGAACCAACACCTCGGATCCTCTGGATCCAAATCAATCCTGTTTTCTGCAAGCCTGAGGGACTTTGGGAAAGGTTTGGTTGCAGGAGAGCTGGGAGAAACACTGTGAGCAGCTGAAGGTGTGCTTTGTATGTTGTAACACAAAATTCTGGAGTTCTCAGGAGTGCCTGGCAAAGCTACACAAACCCTGCCATTCCAATTCCATGGGAATAAACTCCTGCAGAAATTCCCAAATGACATTGACAGGACTCCACAGAGCTGCAGCAGGGTAGGATTTCCCTCCTAGTGGAGAAAATGGAGGTTTTTACAAATGTAAAATCACTCTGGAGTTGCAGTGCCCTTCCTCTAACAGTGCATATATAAATACATTGCCACGGTAAGGGCAACGTAATCAAACTGAAATATATTCCTGTTTGACACTTTCATCTGGTTTCTCCTGTTTCTTTGCACTGGAGAAGGACTTTTTACAAGGGCATGCAGCTGTAGGATGAGGGGAAATGGTTTTAAGATGAAGTAGGGTAGATTTAGATTAAATATTAGGAAGGAATTCTTGGCTGTGAAGGTGGGGAGGCCCTGGCACAGGGTGCCCAGAGCAGCTGTGGCTGCCCCTGGATCCCTGGCAGTGTCCAAGGCCAGGCTGGACACCCTGGGACAGTGGAAGGTGTCCCTGCCCAGGGCAGAGGGCGGAATGGGATGAGCTTTAAGGCCCCTTCCATTCTGTGATTCAATGATTCCTTCAAGCCACTGATTCCATGGAATTTCAAGCCACACAGGAAAAAGAGAGTTCACACCTGGCAACTTCTTTCTAGCCCCGAGGGCAGATTCTCTATTTCCAAGTCTGTTTTCCTGCTCCTGCACAGCATTTGCAGCACCAGCACAGAGCTGCCTGGAGCACAGAGATTTTGGGAATAACGGGTGGGGAGAGGGATAAATTCAGTGGTGCCTCAAAGTCAGCGAGGGCAGCAGCTGCTCTGGCTCCAGCCCTGATCCTGCTGCAGTGGAGCAGGGCCAGGGAGTCTCCTGCTCTGCCTGTGGGCTCCCATCCATGAGTTTGGATCGGGGCTGCAGCTCCTGGCTCGTGGATGAAAGGCAAATCCAAGCCCCAGCTGCAGTTAAACGCCGTGCTGGGTGATCCAGCTGCTGTGCCAGGAGCAGGGAGCAGCCTCCATCCAGCGGGAGCCTCCAAAACACAGCCCAAAGGGGCTGCAGCTGGGCCACGCTCCTTTGGGAGCATCCCAGCGACTGCACGGACAGGGAACGGGGCCCTCTGCAAGCACAGAATTCCAGAATCATGTCCAAAGGAGGCATTTATTAAACAGCCTAAATTTCTCCCTTTTTTAAGGCTTTTAATTTCTCTCTTTCTCAAGGCTTTTAATTTCTCCACCCAGAACTTGACCTCAGTTCAGCCTGTCAGATTTCTTAAGTTTTCCTACCTAAAAATGTAGGGAATCTACCCTTTATCCTGGGATCACATTCCCAAACCCTCTCATTTGGGTATGATAAGGACATACTCCTGATCAACTCCTGATTAACTCCTGATTAACCAGCACTTTTTAAGAAACATTAAAGCTGTTTAGGATCCTTTAATTCCCAGCTTGGAATGACTCTGGGAAGTTCCTTGTCTCCATCCCTCATGGACAGGGCTGAGCTATGGCACAAACCACAAATGGAAATCCAATTCCTGGCACTGCTCAGCCGGTCTTGGATCGTGGAACCACCTCAACAGTCAATAGCATGGAATTAACAACAATAAATGCTATTTCTGCTGGTAATTGTTCCAGGTTCAGGCCTGGGTTATCCACTGTTGTGAGGAAAATCTGCAGGATTTATCTCCTGAAATAGGCTGCAGCAGCTCAGTGAAGTAGGGAAGGCTTTGGAAAGCCTTGTCCCAGTTTGGATTGATCCTTAATTTTACAGCTTTGTGTTCTTCTCAATAAGCTGGGTTGTTCTGTAACTCAAAGTCTTCATTCTCTCAGCACCAAGTGACTTCTGTAAATGTAATTCTTACTGGGCAGGCTGTCTAAGATCTTCTGTTCTGCCTAATTCTGATTTCTGTTTTTAAAACAGATCCCAAATCTGGTTTTCGAAACAGATTTGTGTTGCTAATTCATTTTTTGCCTGGTTTTTGCAGCTTTTTTTCCTGCCTGTATTAAAGACCAGCAACAAACAAACTCAGGTTTAACAGCATGTAAAATTTGGCTTTCATGAAGAGAGACGAGGATGCTGTTTAACCCTTCCAGAAAAAAAAAGAAGGGCTGAGTTCCCTCCTTAAGCTTCTCAGCAAATCTTAATCAAAGCCATGAGGGAAAAGCAACAAAAGGTTTTATAGTATTTTAAAAAAATAAATCCACAAATCAAATTCCAAGTCATTTTCCACCTCTTTTCCAGCCTAGTTTCATGGAGCTAGATGGGATCTGTGGGCCTCCTGCAAAATAAAGTACTTTTAGCAATTTTTTATGACAAGGTGAAATTCATCCTTATTGGTACCTCAGCATTTCCTGAGCTGTGGAGAAGTTGTCACTCAGACAGAGAAAATTTTAGGTCTAATTACCTCCACCAAGAGGAAAATGTGTCTTTACAAGCATAAAGTGAGCAGCAAACGCATTTATTGTAACAAATCACCCAATAACATGGCCAGCACAAGGAGATTCAGTGCTGGGATGACACGGTATCATTTCAAAGAGAAAAGACAATTCTTATCAACCACCCAGCAGCTTTTAAAACAGATTTACTGATGGGGACAAGCTGGGTGCAAAACAAGGAGCTCGTAGTCTGCTGCTCCTTCCATATTTTATTTATAGACTCCCCCAATTTGCCAGTTAACCACCCAATCTGTCTTGGAAATGTTTCATAAAACTGCTGCTCTCTCCCAGTTCATTTTGCTGGCTGAAATTCCCTGAATTGTTGCTCCCTAAATTGGACACTTGATGATTTATGAGGACAGTGACTGCTCGCTGCTCACCTCAAACGGGCAGAGAAAATAATTGTTATTCATTTTTATGCCTTCATTTATTTTTCCTCTCTTCAAGCACCATCTCCTAATGTGTCTTAAAAATACATAATTTTAGGAATGGAAAGAGTTATGAGCTCCTGTCCAAGGGCTGATATTGAAATGTGTTTAATGGTCACAAATCCCAGAGGGAGCAAAGGGAATTAAGGGTGTCTGTCAGCTCTGGGTCCTGGGCCTGATGGAATTGTCCTCTCTGATGGTTTTTAAAAGACTACATGAGGCTGCACCAAAGAAAACACGATCTTTTTAATCAATGTTTGTCTTTAATGCAGCACTGCACACCCTCCTTTGCACTGAGAAGGAAGGGAATGCAGACACCGAGACCGGCAGCTCTTCCTGGATCTCCAGGAGTCATTAAAACCCCACAGCTACTGCAGAAGATTGAATTAAATCAAAGGAGAAGACTGACCCTCAAATTGTAAAATTAACTACCAGCAGCAGAGAGAGGACTGTGATTACCAGGAGTGAGTTTCTACTTTGTGCTCGCACCCCTAAAATTTTATGGGTTAATCCTAGACGTGGTTATTTGTTCCCAAAAAATTCCCAGCTACTGCATTGCCCTGCAAAAGGTGGACGAGTTCCCTGCTTCAAATTCCTGTGTAAATTTTCAGGAAAAAAATGGGCCTGGAAAAATCTTATCTTCTATTTTAATTTTTATTCCCTGAAAATCTCTACAGAAGAGTTGGATTGGCCCAAGATCAGCAGTTGGAAGAGAAAGTCAAAATAGGGTAGGGGGGCCTGAACTGGGTCTCAGAGACCCTAAGCCAGAGAAAACAGGGAAAACCATCCCCATAAATCTTCTGGGTGTGATTCATGATCATTGTGAAGGCTTTATTCATCCTGGCAGAGCCACCCTTTGTAGACAATTGTATATTGGATTCCTCATCGGAATAAGCTCCAACATATTCTGTGCCTGGGATTCCTAAAAAGGATCTTAAATGTTGATAAAGAATGTCAATAGCTGAGAGTACAAGGAGATTTCAAATTTGGTTTGATGGGTTTGGCATTTGAACTTATCTCCTTCCTGCGTGGTGCATTGGCTTTTTCAAAATGCCTCACAAACATCCAATTTTCAGCGGTTCCGTCAATAATGGGAACTGCGGTGATGGAGATGAGGCAAGGATTTAATTTCATCTCTCTATAAAATATATAAATATATAAAATATACAAAATCTACAAAATATATAAATATATAACATATATAACATATATAACATATATAACATATAACATATAACATATATAAATATGTTATATATAACATATATAACATATATAACATATATAACATATATAACATATATAACATATAAACTTGAGACAATAATTGTTCTCAGATAAAATTGAACTTGGGATACTCAAAATATTTTAATTCCAAGTAACAAAAAATGCTGCAGTGGAGGAGAGGAAAGGGAGAGGGAGAGGAAAAGGAGCTCAAAAAAAGAAGAGACTCTTTCAACACCAAAGTATTTTTTAAAAAATCAAACCCAGACTGAGTCAATTAGTGCTATCCATGCCATTCATATTAATTAAAAAATGCTTATCACCAGATTATATTGCTTGTTTGCACCATCCTTACTTCATTAGCGCTAATTGGAAGTAATTACGACTGATATGTGAAATATTTAATTAAAAGATTTATCTGCTTCTATTGTCATGTTTCTGGAGCATCTGCAGTGTTGCCAGGACTACAATTCTACCTCTGGACCTTCTGGGAGCCTTCCCAGCCTCCTCTGTGCTCGTTACGGGTCGGAGTCTGATCGCTCAGGACGGGATCCGAACCTCAGGCTTCACCTTCCCCTCAAGAAATCAATATCCTGAGGGAAGAACTGATGTCTTTTTACCCTGGTTGCTGAGAAATTGAGATGCAGGCAGCCACACAGATATTCCTGTCTCCTTCCAGCACTCTCCTCTTCCCTTTGGTGTCGTCTACCAGATTCAGGCAAATTTGACCGACCAGGAAACGCCGTTTCTTTCCTCCAGGTTTCACGTGTGGGCACAGAAAAGGGCTGGGCATTGGTGCCCTCCTTTCTGAGGGCTCAGAGTGGGATTCCTGCTTTTACTTCTCAGATCTCTGAATCACAAAACCTGGAAGATCCAAGATCCTCACCCTGAACCAGAGGAGGGGAAGCAAAACCCAAAACTGGTGGCTCAAAAGTCAGGCTCTGCTATTTCCCAGCTCTTTTCGCCTCGGTGGAACCAAGGACTGACAGGAGCAGTGAAAACCAGGTTCTGCTCCATTACCTCCCCAATCACTGCTGTTCCTCTCTTGCTCTCAGGAATGTCTGCTGGGAACATTGGCACAGCTGCTGAGGGTGAGGACAGCGAGAAAACAGAGCTGATCCTGCGCCCCCCACGCACAGCCCGGGCACGGTGAGGCCTCCTCTGCTTTTCACCAACACTTCTGGCTGCAAAGAATGGCCCCGGAGCTCACAGGCTCTGTGAAATCATGGAATCACTCAGGCTGGAAAAGATCTCTGAGACCAAGGCCAGATTTGGCCAAATTCCGCCTTGTCAATCAATCCACAACACCAAGTGCCACATCTGCTCGTTGTTGAACCCTTCCCCAATTGGTGATTCCACCACAGCCCCTTCCAGTGCTTAATCACCCATTCAGTGAAGACATTTTTCCTAAAATCCAGCCTGAACCTCCCCTTGAGGCCATTTCCCCTTGTCCTGTCACCTGGGAGAAGAAGCTGACCCCCAAATTCCATTGCGCTCCATTAAAAGGCTCATTGTAGGTAAAAACCTTCTGTTTTCTGTCCCAATATGCTACAAACTCCGTTATTTTAGATTAAATGCAGCTTAGTGATTACTCTGCCCGTGCTCCTGTCACCCTGCAAGCACCAGCACTATTAGATGGATGTATTTGGAAGCTGCACTGTGAAAAGATCCTTTTCATTGTGTTACAGGACCAATGATTCCTATAAAATTGTTTCTTTTTTCCAAACCACACCACATAACTTGGTCACAAGGCACTGCCAGGCTTCAGGATCTCTCTCAGGCCCAAAATGAATGGTCTGAATCATCGACTGCAGCTTGGCTAAACCCAGCTCTTCGCGCTGGTGAGGGAAAAGTGCCTTTTATAATCTCGTAAACTGGGAGGCTGAAATTATCACTGCAGTTGTCAAGAGTTTTATAGAGATTAAATCTCCTCCATGATAGACTGGTAGCAAAGCTGAGGGTTGGTTTATGAGGGGAAAAAGCAACCATAAAGAGAGAATTGGCTTCGCTCGCTCTCCCCAAACCTTGTTTGAAAACTCTTCCTGGCAGTCCTACAACAACAACAACAAAAAAGCACAAAACCACAAAAATGAACAGTTTCTTCCTGATTTTGTCCTTCCTTATCAACTGTCGTGCTACAAGGAGCATCATCTGCTGCAGGATATGGCTTCAGTGGGAATTGGGAACATTTTAAGGGAAAGAAGTGCACATTCAGTAGTGGGGTAGTCCTGAGACTAAATCTTTTCACCTTGGCTCGGGGTGAGGCAGTGCCTTGTGGGGGTCCCTTCAGCTGCCACATTTGTAAACAAATACCTCAAGAGGAAATCAGTTTTAGGGCAGAGAATGCAGTTTGGATCACAGAACCACAGCAATGAGGTGCTGGGAGGAGAAACCTTGGGAATATCTTTGTGGTCTGTGCAAGCAGAGTCAAGGCCACAAGGGGTGCTGGAAGATTTGTTGGCCAAGCTTTTGCTTTGATCCAGCTGACTCCACATGGGGAATTACATTTATTTATTCAGATAATTACTTGGAATTAGCTTTTTATCACTCCCTGGATAAATCCATTGGGAATCAGTGTGGCATCCAGCTGAAGACAAGGGAGCATTGTCCAGTCTGAATTCTCCATCCACGTTGTGGGGATCAATAAAGGGGGTTGCAATTAACTCAAAGCACTTAAAGTGGATGAAAAGCCTTCCCCAAACTCACAGGACGCCTTTATGGAAAGTTGTGGTTGAGTATTTTTGTTAAAGGACAAGGAGACAGTCAAGTAGCCCAAATCCATAGCTCAGGAATTATTTAATGGCAGATATTCCCAGCAGATGCTGAACGCAGCTCTTCCAGAGATAATGAAAGAAAACTAATCAAAGCAAAGCTTTGAAAATGAGAAAAACAGACCTCCCAAACTCCATTCTCACCATCCTTACCCTGTAACACAACTTCTTAAATCAAAGAAACTGAGACTTTTTTGACAGAATCGACACCATCTGTAAATTCATGCAAAAAACAGCCACTTTCCCCCAAAAAGTTCACATTTGGATTACTTTTCCTTCATGTTAACTTTCAAATAAGCCTTCCTCCTGCATCCAGCCAAAGCCTTTACTCTGACATTGCCTTGAGATGCTCTGGCTGTTAGTAATAATAAGGACAAGTGAGAAATTATTAAAAGAGATTTATTGAAAGTGACTGAATGCTCCAGGGTACCATAGGAGGAGGTTCGATCCTCAGAACAATTTTGTACAGCATATTGAGGCTGTTCAGACTTTCAACTCACAAAAAAAAAAATATGGAAAGTTTCTCCTGATTCAGAGCTACTTTGACACAGCTTCAAAGCAGCAGCATCTCAAAGCAGCGTTGAAGGAAAAATGGAAGTATTTTACAATGACAGCTCTAATATCTGAACTCAGCCTAAAAGCTGTCAAATAAATTAATAGTGATCTAGCAGCTCTGGTAGGGAACCTTCTCATGTACAAATGGCCTTGGGTTTCAGCCTACTTTTTTAGGACAATGTATTTGTAGAGGAATTTAGGAAATTTTCGTTCGTGCTACCGGTTTGTGGTGCTTGACCACGACAAATCCACTCAGTAATTGTTGACTACAATGTCACACGCTAAAAACATTTAAAAATATGATTATCCAACTTATCTGAGCAGCCTGGTGTGGTGAAAGGTGTCTCTGTCCATGGCAGGGGTGGAATGAGATGAGCTTTAGGGTCCCTTCCAACCCAAGCCATTCTGTGATTATTTAATTTTCCCCGAAGGCAATGAGGTTGAGGTTAAACAGCACCTGCATTCACCAATATCTCCTTATTTGGGGGAATTTGTTCTTAAATGTTTCTATTTCCCTCACAGAATCATTAAGGTTGGAAAAGACCTCCAAGATCATCAAGTCCAACCTTTAACTGATATCACCACGTCCAATAAACCGTAAATTTTGGACACTCCCTGGAAGCAGATGGGGGTAATCCATGAATTCACTCAGCTAGGGAAGGACAGCCGGGAATTACTTTAGGCGAGTTTGAGTTGCAAAATCCAGAGCGGGTCCAACATCACTTTGGCTGCACAATTCCAACATCTCGTGGTGCATCAGCAGCCATGGGATTTTGCAGTCGGCGTTTCCTGCACGGCCACAAACCCAGAGGGCTGAGCTGGGATGAGCTGAAGCCTTTCCATTAATTTATGGCAGAGGAAGATGAAGAGGATCGTGAACTCGTAGGGGAAGAGGCAGAGCGGGTCTGCCCAAGTGTATTTTTTAACGCAATTTAAAAGGGAAGTATTTCTTTTGTTTAACTTGAAAGGTGAAATATTTGTTACGCCTCTTAGGGCCTAAAATTGCCACTAATGATGGCTGCTGATGTCATCTGTGACACTGCAGCCTCAGCCTCAGCCACAGCCAGGCAGAGGCAGGGAGAATCAGATTTCCCTGCTGGAAGTAGGGAGAAGGGAATGATTTCAGCAGGGACAGAGCCCTGGTGGCAGCGTGTTTTCAATTATTTCAGAGAGAAATTAATTTGGCCTGTGGGGTTAACCAGGTTCAGGAGCATTTCTCACTGGAATTTCCTGCTTTTCTCATGCATGGTTGCAAAGGACACGGCCACTGGGAGTGCAGGTCAGGCACCAGCCAGGGTTATCCAATCTTTTTTATGGGAAGTGTGTGCCTCATTCCTCCTCATGTCCAGCAGGAGAAAGGATAACAAAGGGAAACGGGAAAGTCAGAAATACCTTCGTAGGAACGCAAAAATGTTCCGGCTGGGAAGAATGTCACTTGAGGACATGGTTAGTGCTGGGATAACAGGGGGACTCCGTGATCTTTCAGGGCTTTTCCAGCCTAAATGATGTTTCTCTGAATCTAGGAAAAATCCAGAGAATCTGCAAAGCAATGGGAATGGTGGATCCAGAAAGCAAAGCACAGCAGCCCTCCCTGCCACCACCAGTCCCAAGCACAGCGAGGAGTGACCATGGGAAAGGGTGAGATTCCAAAGGGAAATGCTCCTCTGGTCCCATCACTGGGGGCAACGAGGGGAGAAGCAGGGGGATGTCACAGACTTGGGAATGCAAAGGAAAATGCCAGAAAAATTCTCAGCCACAGCCAAGTTTGTACCAATGGCTTGGCTGGGCATCCTTTCAGGAAGGCAAAGGAATTCCAGTGTCCTGCTGGGCTTTTTGTTGACTCTCTCCTGTGGAATTTGCCTCCTCATCAAGGTTTACAACATTAAAAGTGAAGGTAAAACACGCAAGGATGGGGGAAATGTCACAACAACACCGGAAGCATTTCTTAGAATCATCACAGGATGGTTTGTGTTGAAGGGACATTAAATCCCATCCAGTGCCACCCCTGCCATGGGCAGGGACACCTTCCCCTATCCCAGGCTGCTCCAAGCCCCGTCCAACCTGGCCTTGGGCACTGCCAGGGATCCAGGGGCAGCCACAGCTTCTCTGCTACAGGAATTCCTGGGTATTTACTAAGTGAACATTCCCCTGCAAACACAAATTTTTAAGTCCTCACCCATTCATAAATAAGAAAATCATAAATTCCAACCTAACTCCAAACGGTGCCGTTTCAATGCACCCTGGCCTTTTGTTGGAAGTTGTGTGGTTGATTCTAAATTAGGTGAAATTTTAATTGCTTTGCCTGTTCCTCTCCTGTGTCAGGGCTGGAGCTGGTGAAATGCTAAATGGTGGCTACCCCATGTAATTTAAATGTGTAGTAATTAACAAGGATAAGTTTAAAATCAATTTGCACAAGGGAAAAATTAATTGAAACATTTGGAAAAATTATCTCCAAAATCCCTTTTACTTGCAAAAGGACAGGAGAAGGAAATCTTTGCAATTACAGTCTGCAGAAAGTGTCTGTTCCTTGGATTTTTGTTCCAGGACTGCCCTGGATTTAATGCAACTACAAATCAGTTCCTGGGCTTTGACATCCAATATAAATTTTGTTATATCGAGACTTTGGGGAGTCTGCAGTAAGAAGCTTTTAGGATTATTTGGACATTTTGAAGTTTGTTCTTACCTTCCAACTGCGTTCAAGTGAGACAGGCCCAGGGAGGCAGATTTCCAAAAGCTCCTGGTGTTTGTTGGGTTCATGTGGATGTTTCTCCAGCAGAGAAAATTCTCCCAGTGCTTTTCACTCAATTCCCACAGCTCGGAGCTGCAGAACTGCTGAACCTCTCAGGGAAATTCAGCAGTGCCACAGCCAGCAATTAATTTTCTTGGATGCAAATTTTTCCACACTTGGGATGCTTTTCCTACAAGCAGGAGTCAGATGGGTTCCTCCAGATGTCTTGGAGCTCAGGTGGGATCTGGACCTCCCAGCTGCTGCTCTGCTGGTCCAAACCAGCAGCCCAATAAATCCTCATCTGCCTCTACGCTCTCAGTTATCTTAAATTTTATGGGTCACACCAGAGGATTTGGTTTGGTGAATTTTAATATTAGAAAACTTTAATTATTTGAGAGTGAAAATGTAGAGAACTGGTTTGGCTTTTAGCAAAAACAACCTCCATCCATGCTAATAATTCATTCCTTGAGGGCTGGATTTTCTTTGGACATTCATGTCCACACTTCTTGGGATTGGAGGTGTTCCTTGGCTTTAGCTTCACTTCTTTTACCTGCCTGACTCTTCCCAAATCCAGAGTTCAGCCCAATTCCTGAGTCAGGGCTTGGAGAGCACAACCAGACACAATAACAACTCCTCCTTTTCCAATAAAACCTGTGGAGGTAACACCTTCAAACGGGCTTTAATGAGACAAGTGAAATCTCTTCAGGTTGTGTTTTCCCTCAGTTTAAAAGGGAATTATTCCCCAATAATTCACTGGAGTGACCCTCTGCAAATAATATTAGCTGAAATCACTGCACTTCATTATCTTTATAACAACACACAGAATTCAGGGGGGCTGAAAATTCCTTTGGACAGCACAACCCTGTGTTACTAACAGGATGTGAAACCAAGGCTTTGGGACTCTCAGGAGGAAAATGATTTATTTATAAAGCACCTTTTCTCTCTTAAGTGACACTGAATCACTCCAGGTCACAGGTAATTAAAGCACAGGAAATGAGAGATGGGATTTAAAAGCTGGAGTTTCTTTATTTAGCAAAGAGCCCCACGGATCACAAAATCACGGAGTTATTTAGGTTGGAGAAGACCTCAGATATCATTGAGTCCAACCTTGTGAAAGGTCATGAATCAGCTGTGGAAATACAGCAGTCCACAACCCACAATCCCTGCAAAAGGCACAAATCTGGGTTATTTTTTAGAAATCCCCTCTGAAAGCTCCTTTTGTTTAACAAATGCCCTCCATTTTTTCATTAAGACAAATAAATAAATAAAAATGCTCCATAAATAAATATATACCAGCGAACATCCCGGGAGCACTGCAGCTCTACCAAGTTATAACTCCCAGCAAAAGAGAAATTTGGATGTCTTATCTAGACCTGCTTGTTATCATTGATCCTGGGAGTGCCAGAACAGCACAGGCAGTGATCTGAAAAGGCAGGAAAAAAAAAGCCCACACAGAACCCGAAGCGCTTTTCAGCTGGATTTGAAAAAGATGCAGACAATGAAGTTTTTTCCCTTTACCTGGCGAGGGATGATATTTCGCCTATTTGATCTGAGGAAAGGAGGCATCTGCTTGAAAATCCAGCAGCCAGCGAGGCTTGTTATACAAGCAAGGTTGTTTCCTTCAGTGATTGTTGAGAGCAAACTTTCCCCCGCGAAGGCTGATGACAAACAAGCTCCGTGCTTTGACATCTGCTGCACGAGCTGACTTGGCTAAATTGAATCCCCTTCTGTCTCCTCCAAACTGCCTTGATATGGGAGCAAATAGGGAAAAGAGGCTTTTCTCTGCCTGTTTCAAAGCTTTCCCAAAGAGAATCACAGCTGGCAGGAAATGCAGTTTGGGGGTTAGAGAGGAAAAGCAGGAGTGGGGAATTAACACCTGGAATCTGGGAGGGGAGTTCCTCTGGAAATGGGTCTGTACATATTTACAGATCAATTTAGAGCTTCCCCAGCCTTTTCTCTACCTTTCCCTCTTTGCTACATAGAAAAAAGCTGAAATTAGGGGCCACTGCTCATCTACAGCAGCTTTGGAGGGGACAGGTGGTGGCTGGAGAAGTGAGGACACCACGAAGAGGTCGCAGGTGAGGAAGGTTCCCTGCAGAAAATACAGGACACGAGGAATTAATGCCATCTGCTCACTTTCACAATTCAAGGGGTTTTGTTGTTTTCTAAGTTGTTTTAATTGGGGTTTTTTCCCCTTCAAGGGCTGCCCAGGCAGGTTTGGAGTCCCCATCCCTGCAGGTGTCCAAGGAACAACTGAACGGGGCAGGGTGAAAAGGTGGGGATCAGTCAGAGGTTGGAGGGTTTTTCCAAACAAAATCATTCTGTGACTTCCTAATTTGTCTTTTTCTACTTTTTACCTTTCAGGCTATTGATCAAATCTGCTCCTATTTCCCTACCAAAGCATTAAAGCCCTCAGGAGTGTGGGGTGAACTAAATATTTTTGGTTTCTGCTCTTAGGACAGACTCCACACTGTCCCTGTGTTCCTTTCCCAGCCTTGTCTCCCAGTTCGAGCTGTTGTTTTCCCTTAGCTGCTCTGTCAGGACTTTGATTCATCGTTTTTGTCAATCAGAAAGGATTGTGAAGGATTTCCTCCCCAGCTGGGGCAGGATCTGGAGGCCAGGACTGAGCCCAAGCCAGCTGGGTTGTGTGAAACCTCCTGTCTCCTGTGCACATCACAGTGAATCCCCTCAAGCTGATTTTCAATTATTGAAAAATGGCTTTAAATACCAAACTGTGCTGCAGAGACAAGGAGCCCGAGATTGTATAAAAAGATCTATTTTGTCCCTTTGGAAATCAATTTATTGCTCAGAGCTGCTATTTAAGCTGATGCTTGCTTTTCAATCACATCAAGCCACTCCAGGATACTCGGTGTCCTATCATCCTCAGTCTGGGGGGTTTTAGGGATGCTGGGAGGGAGGTTTGGAGGGATGCTCAGAGGGAGAACCTGCTCTGCGAGGGGAGGAATGAATTCCAACAGTTTTGGACCTCCAGTCCTTTGGCATACATCGAGAGAAAGTGAAAATATATAAATTAAGGATTGTATTGGAAAAATAAGAGGGATTTGAAATGTTTGGGAGGGGGAGGCTTTGCACAAAAGCTGTCCCAACAATCTCAGAACAAACTGCAGTGACTGAGTCCCCCCAACTCCCACCCAGCCACTTCCTGCTCGTTGTGGTGCCTTTTTATGGGGCTGACAAAATCCAGAGGCAATTCCAGCTTTTCCTTGGGAATCTGGTGTCACAACGTGGATATTCTGTTCATTCAGTGGCGTTTCAGGTGAAGGGAGATAAGCCCTGGGCACCCAGGCCAGGCTGGATCAATCCAGCCCTGTTTGTGTCAAAGGCACCGACGGCAGCTCGAAAAGGGCTCAATAATCAACTTCTCTCTGAAAGACAAAGTCAGCCCTCAAAGGCAAAGTTTTGCAGGCACTTTCTTAAGGAAGTTGGCCAGGAAAAACTGACTTTATTAATTATTCAGCTCACCTAATTGACTCCCAGTTAAACAGCTCCATGCATTCTCCAACTAGGCAAAAATCACTTGAAAATTCCTTTCAAATTCTGCTTTTCTGCTCAGGAGTGGGGTGTTTCTGATCAACACCTGAAATACTAAAATATATTTTTAAATTATATAATAAATAAAAGAATCCAAATACCTGGAAATCATCTGCAATAAACATGGCTTTTCCTGTGATATATGAAATTAAACAGCGAAAGATACGGATTGAGAACCCAAATTAGTTCTCTGTAGAGAAATGGGGCTGGACCAAACAAATTGATCAGCATTTCCAGTCAATATGAACAATGTTTGTTTAACAGGCTGGGATATTTTTTTAACCAAAATGAATGTAATTCATCCAAATTTAAACCATTTCTACTACAAATATTCACCCACCACCAGTTCTGTTTTATTCCTTTTAATCCCTCCCTGTTCTCATCTTCCAGCTCTCCTTGCATTGCTTCCCATAATGGTTTTATCCACTAAACCAATTTTATATCTATTAAAACATTTAAATAATGCTCTAATTCTCAATTTCAACCACATTTTGCTGTCCCTTTCCCCTTTGGTGAATGAAGTCTCTGCCTTCTAGGTGTGCACCCCGCCTTCCATCTGCACCAGCTTCTCCACAGAGCCCCAGACATGGATTTGTTCTCAGTTCAGACACTTTGCAGTCATCAAACAGAGCAGCCACCTCATATCGACGGAAAATCTCCACTTGCAGCTGAGGATGTCAATTGTTCAATATTCCAGGATTCTGTCTTAAGCTCTGCCAGGAGTGTTGCTTCCACAAGTGACAGAGTTTGGCTTCTCCCCAGCTCCACAAGAGGCAAACACCAAAGGCCACTTTTTGCTGATGCGCTTGGAAGGATTTGGAGCATAATTAAAAAGCCAAAAGGATTTCGGAACGTTGGAAGGAAAGGTTAGGAGAATAAAAGCAAAACAATGCAAAAATAAGTCTGAGGGGGGGGAAAAGGCAGTCCTGCACTCTATATTCTGATTTCTTTTAAATTCTAGTTTTACCAATAGCACGATTTTGCCCCTCAAACGCTGTCTGGGCATGGATGATCCTGAGCTACTGGGGAATGGGAAGGGCTACTGGAATCAGGTGGCTGCTCTTATCCCAAGGCAGGGATTTAACGCAATCTGGGGTGGTTTTTATGTTTTATTGGAAGAGACAAGGAGAGTTTGTGTGCTCGGTTAACACCGCGCAGGAATTCCCAGTGAGGACTCTCAGCTCTCCAAGCCAGGCACTTCCTGCCTGGGAGAGCATCCCAGATTTGTCCTGGATCTGGGAAAAGCTCTCTCAGCTGAACTGGACTGGAAAGCAGTGCTTCTGGAAGTGCTGTTCGGTGCCTTTTAGGCCTTTTCTCTTGGTCTTTCCTGGTTTTCTGTGGTGAGGTGCAATATTCCTCCTTTCCAGCTCCGTACCTTTTCAAAGGATTATAAAATATCCTGTAGCTGGATAAGAACATTGGGATGAACACCTGACAGTGCCTGAGGTGGGAACAGACCTTGGTGCCGTGTTGGGAATGGGCAATGATTGACAGCACCTCACCTATGGAGAGCTGGGATTGATCAGCCTGGAGGAGAAAAGGCTCCAAGGAGACCTCAGAGCCCCTTCCGGTGCCTGTACTCTGTCTCTCATATAACAAATCCAGGCTGTCAGCCTCCTTTGACTCCAGCATTAACTCCAAAAAAATTTATCATCAATTACCCCTTCCATTTTTCAGGAATCTCGGGAATTGTCTGCATTTAACAGAAGATGACTGCAGTACCTCAAACTCCTATTGCACCAACTGCAAGGAATTATGATTTTCCCTGGCAATGCTGATTGTTGAAGGCATCTTTTATTTTGGGAACTTCAGGCATCTCTCAGACATTAATTCAGGAGGGTTGGCAGCGGTTCCCCTGCGGAGAAAAGCGCTGCTGTCCCTTTCCCAGGTGAGCCATGGACACTTTAAGTGCTTTGCTTGAGGCCAGGAGTGAGTTCTGGGAGAGCCAGAACATCTCTCACTCTGCTGCCAACACCAGCTCATGAAAATAGTGGGAATAACTCATGGCAACCTCAGAATTTATGGCAGAATTTAAGGAGTTCATGGTCTGAGCCCATCGGATTAAGAATCCTTGAGCTATGATTGATGTGGTTATTGTTCATATCCATTCTCACATGACTACTTGGGAAAGAATTCCACAAATACATTCTTTTTAATGCTAAAATAACCAGATTTCCCTAAAAGACACCACTGCTGAATTCATTAAAAACGACCCAAATGCCATGAAAAACCCGCTAAGACCCAAGCCACAGTTTGGGACACCACACCAGCCACTCTCCATCCCTAAAAAGCTGCAGTTACTCACAAAAGGGAACAAGGGCCACGACTTTTCCAGGACCTTCACCAAGCTGGGATTTGTTTTTCGTCCTCCTGAATGAAAATTTCCAACGTACAGCTGTCATTTGTAGGAGAGAGCTGTTTATGGATCATTTCCTAATATTCTGTGTGTTCTCCTCTCCTTTCAGCTATAAAAAGGAAATTGTTGGTTATGATTCATTGGTCAGCCCAATGCAAATGCTGCCCTTTCAATATGGCGTGATTAATTTAATAGTTCACTTCTGCTGCAGGAAATCATCCCCTGGATAGAAACAAACAGTCCAATTCCCGAGGAATTTCACATTGTTTTTACAACCCTTCCAGCAATGGTATAAACAACTCAGAAGTCTCTCAGAAACGTTTTCAGTGGTAATTGCCATATGTCACTATTAAAAATTATCCTAATTCTTGCTCAATTACAATAAAATGAAATATTTCCATGGAAATAGCACCGGAGTGTTTACCTGGTGGTTTCCCAGCCTCTGGATGCTGTGATTCCCAGAGTGACTGGGTTTTTTAAGTTGTTTTAGGAAGGGGAGGGTAAAATATGCAAATAAGTCCAAGGCACAGAAAGCAGCTCAATTAATTTTCGGGAGGTGCTGAACGGGAGGATTTTGAATAGAATTTGGTTGTAGGGGGCGAAAAAAACCCACAGCATTGACCAAATCCATCAATCTTCCCACAGGACCAAAACTCTCTGCTGTAGCATTCCATATTTCCATATTCATCATCCTTTTGGGGACAAGCAACTCTTTTTGTTCAGTGAGAGGGATAAATACCTCGACTGCTGAGCACGGCTTTGTCACATTCCCAGGGCAAGAATGGCAATTTTTTACATGGAATTGCAATGTTGGAGACACTTGGAATGTGCAATTAGCCACGGCACTCTGCAATTTGGGTGTCAGCAGGGAGGAGGAGATTCTCCCTCCGAATCCCTCAGGATTTTCCTGCAGTGCCACGAAAATGTCCCCTGTGCTGGTGTTGCAGGTGCCTGATGTGACAAATCTTGTCTTCACCTGCAACTCCATTTTGGGGTTGGGAAAAGGCTGGAATTTTCCCAAGGTGGCTCCAACTAAACCAAATCTGCTTCAAAAACCACACTGGAGGTGACCAGCTACATCTAAAGCACTTTAGAGTCAATTTATTCGGACAAGGAGGGGCTGAGTGGGGCTAAATCCATACCATGAGCAACCCCAAATGTCACAGTGGGTTTTCCAAGGCCAGACCTGCAGAAGACACCACAGACACCCCAATAAAGTCACACGAGCCATCTCTTTTTGCCAAGATCCCAAATTCTGCAGGTGATTCCCTACACTGACAGAGGGAACACCAGGCTAACGCTGTCCTTTGCCATGGAAAACACCAGGAAAAGCACAAAAAAGGCTGGAGCTGTAGGCCTGCCCCTGCAATTGAAGGCATCTCTGCAGGAAGACCTGGATTGGCAACATGCCGTGAGCCCACAGTCCCTGGAGGTCCAAGGAGAGGCCCAATAACACATTCCCATTCCAGAGAGACTCAGACTGAGCACATCCATCTTTAATGATGGAGCACACGGGAACATCCTCTTGGATTTATCAGCTTGGGCTGTTGCTTTTCATTTAAAGAGAGCTCAATTTAATCTTTTGAAGAGTAGGAACAGGTACAGCAGCAGCCTACAAAAAATCTGTGGGGTTGACTGTCCTTGTTCACGTCTCCTTGTGGAAAAGCTGAGGAAGAAACAACAGAGCAGGAAACTGCCAGACCCTGGACTTGTCTTAGTGCTGGAGGTCAAACATCTCGACCTCATCATGTTCATCCAGACCCAGCCTGAGCTTCCTGGTGTCCCCAGGGACTCCAACATATGGCTGTGCTAGAGAAAGTCCCCCGGCCCGAAAAGGTCGTTGCATTAATATTTCAGATCACTTTTAAGCACAAGTCCTTCAAGAGCGTTTCCAGCACTTCTCTGCGTACCTGGAAATCCTCTGTTCAACTGCTTTCTTACCCAGGCACATGTGGGGGTGTGTCCAGCTGTGCTCTGCAGCTGCAAACATCTGCCTGGAGCTCTGCCACCTGCCTGGGCCAGCTGTGACCACACATTCCGTCAGCAGTCAGATGGTGCATGACACTGAGGAATGCTGTGTGGAGGAAATCAGTGACCATTTGACAGCACAAGGGGACAGAGCCTCCAACTGCCCCAGGGGTGGCTCAGGTTGGACATCAGCAGGAATTTCTCCATGGAAAGGGTGGTCAGACATCGGAAGGGGCTGCCCAGGGAGGTTTGGAGTCCCCATCCCTGGAGGTGTCCAAGGAATGCCTGGACGTGGCACTCAGTGCTCTGGGCTGGAATCGGTCACAGGTTGGACTCGATGGTCTTGGAAGGCTTTTCCAACCTTAATGACTCTAATTAAGCTTAAATAAACCAGCTGAATTTTCTAATGGAAATTATTTGCCCTTTCCCAATCACCAGAGCCCAAAGCCATCTCCTTTATCAGCATTACAGCACAGCAGGGGAGCAAAGCTCATAGGGAGACCCTGAATCAGCTCTGCAATTGTCTCCAACAATTATGGAAATTGGCCATTTCCATACATTTTAAACTTCTCAGCATTCTCTGAAGATCTTCCCAAGAAATAAACTTTTTTATATGATCAATTCATCCAGCACAAGCGAGACATATGGATCTGTATTACACACATCTCCCAGTCCAGGCAGCTTTCCAAAATACCTTTGCCATGAATTTCAACTAATTAAGTCATTTCCAAGGTACGATATTGCCTGGAAGAAGAAGTTAATGAAATGAATATATGATCCTTTAGCTGAGCTTCATAGTTTAGGAAAGAATTTGAACCTGTCATCAGGTCAGTGTGAAATTATTCATGTTTAAGGCTAAAATGATTCTGAACTAGCCTTAAGTTAATAATATGCTTGATAAAGGTTTCCGTGGAAGGAAACCCTAGAAAAACCCTTGTGAAATTTTTAGTTTAGCTTTTTTTGAGATGGAATTTCCTAGAGGAAAGACAAGCCATGTAAACAGTGTCTTTGATCTGCTAAATTTCATCTAAAAATTTGTCATTAGCACTCACAAAAATTAATCTTTCTGCATCCAGTGTGATTTATGCCATGCATGCCTATGAGATGTACATCTCCACACTATATATGATAAAAAGTGGGTCTGATCGACTCCACTCATCCTTCAGCAGCTCTGATCACTTCTAAAGGTACTTTGCCCTCACCAGTTCGTTTTCATCTGAACTATTTCTTATAATCCCCATCTTTGTGCTTCCAGCAGCTGCAGAAGAACAAAGCCCTGCTCAAGAAACATTTTCTTGCAGGACATGTAATTATTAAATTGGGTTCTAATTACAGATCAGAAATTACAGACACTTCTTTAGTGAGAAAATACCCAGAATGCTACAGAGAAATTCAATGCCTATTTTGAAGTTAAACTAAGAGCATTTGGGGTTTTATTTTAAAAAAAAAAGGAAGATATTTTGGGCTCAAATCATGCCTCCTGTGTGAATTACACATGATTGTATTTAAGGTTCTGTGAGGCATTAGAGTACACAAATATTACTTCCTATTAAAATATCTGAAAACATATGTCACTTCTGTGTGGCAGCAGCAGCCAGAAGAGCCGTGCAGTCGGCATTTTCTGCGGGAAGAGGAAGGAAAGGTGCCTCTGGATATGTTCTTTCTATAGAAAGGCAGACATCAGCGTGCAGCCAAAGCCCTCCAGGAAAGCCTGAGCTCCAACTTGAGCTCTCCCAAAAAGCAGCTGCGAGCCAAGGGAAGATTGAAGAGATTAAAGCAACCAGCAAACGCTTGGTGCTGGCTCCAGCTGAACCTCAGCTCCACAGCAGGGCCCTTGCAGCACCCAAAAACCGAGGGGACAGACACCAAAATGCAAAATACAGCACTGTTTGACCCAAGCAAAGGTAGGTGGCTTAGAGCAGAGGCAATGTGGAGCTAAAAACCTGATGTTTGGCTCCAGCCCCCCTGGCAGGGAGCCCAGCGCTCACCTGGGCTCGTTGAGCCAACGGCAGGGACAGGGGGCCATCCACAACCCACAGGTGGTCACCCCACAGCCACAGCCACAGGGATGGGATGGGGCAGCCAAGGAAAGTCCACCCTGAGTGACCCCAGCAAAGAGAGACCACCCAAACCACGGCTGGTCCAGCCAAGTGACGGAAACTGGAGTCAGGCCCGAACCGCTTGGCCGAAGGCATCACCCTCAGGATGGCACAGACACGGATGGCCGTGGCTGGAGTCTCCAGAGTGGAGCTCTCCCAGCTGCACCAGTTCTCCCAGTCGAGTGAGATGAGCTTCCACGTGGTCCCAGGATGGGTCAGGCTGGAAGGGCCCACAGTGGGTCACTGGTGCCACCTCCCCGCTCCAGCAGGGCCATCCCAGAGCACGTGGCACAGGATTGTGTCCAGAGGGGTCTGGAATTTCCCCAGTGAGGGACACCCCACACCTCCTCTGGTCAATCTGTGCCAGTCACCCCCACAGTAAAGATGTTTTTCCTCTTGTTCTGATGGAATCTCCTGTGCATCCATTTCTGCCCATTGCCTCTCATCCTATTGCTGGGCCCCACAGAGCAGAGCCTGCTCCAGGCTGAGGACACTCCTGGGATCTGCTTTTCCCAGTCAGCACAAAGAGAGTGGCTCTGGAAACACCTTTACAGCAGCTCTCCTGTAAAATGAAGGAAGGGAGAGGATCCAGCCCACTGCAGCTGATCTATCTCACCAGGCTCTGTCCGGGGTGGCTGGAGAAGGAAACGGGGTCAAACCAGGCTCCAGCAGACCCTTCCCAGCATCCCACAGCCCCTGACGATGGAAATGTGTGAGGAGAGCCACAGTCACAGTTCATAAGATTTTGCTGCCATCTTCTGATGAAAAGCCACCACATGGGAAGAAATGCAGCTACTAGGCAGCACCACATCCCCCTCTGCCCTGGGATGATCCCATGGGAAATCCAGCTCCTTTGGCTCCCAGCAGCCTCCTGGGATCATTTGGATAAATTATTTAAATTCCTGCTCAAATTCCTGCTCCAGACTTCAGAAAACAACTCTGTGTGTGTACTGTAGTACCTCCATCAGTGCTCAGCAGTTAAACACCCTCATATTGTGTTTAATAGCAAATATTTTATCAATCAAAACTCCTCCGTGCTTCACTTTCCAAAAATCAAAGGTTACATTAAAATTACAGCTTTAAATCTGAGGCACGGGTGAATTTTCTCCAAATAGTTAATGGATCTTCTTCAAATTTTACTTTGTTCTCTAAAAATGGGTTAAATATTTCAGTCTCTCACTTCATGGAACATTTTCGCACTGGTAGTTCTTGAAAATAAAAAAAAAAAAAATGGGACTTTATATAACATGCAGAAAAATCAACCTAGCATTAAAATAAACTTCTTCTGAGGATAATGATGAACAGCCTACTTCTCTTTTGCATTACAGAGGCACCAGCCCTGCTCCCTTCTCAAAAGTACCACACACAACTTCAGCTAAAACACACAAAACAGCTAAACTGGAGCAAGAACAACCCCCTTGCAGTGCCTTAAGCTGCAAAGTTTTTGCAGTAACTCAGAATTTGGGTTTTTCCGTGCCACAATGAAAATCAATCCATACATTTCTGTCCTGGTGCTTTTTATTTTAGCCTCATTCCCCGTTCTTCCTTGCAGATGAACTGAAATATTCCTCTGAAAGCAGCTCCCTTTTGCTCAGTGGAGTGTCACAATGAAAACACTTCAGAATATGGAATTGAGCCACTGAGGGGCTTCTCTCCCTTCTTGGAATCCCAGAATGGTTTGGGTGGGAAGGGACCTTAAAGCCCATCCGGTGCCATGGGCAGGGACACCTTCCACTGTCCCAGGCTGCTCCAAGCCCTGTCCAACCTGGCCTTGGACACTGCCAGGGATCCAGGGGCAGCCACAGCTTCTCTGGGAATTCCATCCCAGCCCCTCCCCACCCTCCCAGGGAACAATTCCTTCCCAATATCCCATCCATCCCTGCCCTCTGGCACTGGGAAACCATTCCCTGTGTCCTGGCGATCCAGGCCCTCACCCAAAGTCCCTCTCTCCTTCCTGCATTTCACCGCACTTGGGATAAACTTAAAATTCCCTTGTAGGTACTTCAAAATTCTTAATATTGTGTTGGAATATGTAATTGAACAGTAAAATTAAAAAATCATCTGTTTGTATTCATATATTCTCCACTATTCCTGAACTCCAGTGGCCACCTGCATTTACCCCAGGAGCAAGCACTGGACAGAGTTGGGAGAAGTTCTCTAATTGTGGAAGAGAGTTATTACACCTCAATCATAAATTTGGGCAAGACAAAAGCTCTCTCCCAGCCCCATTTCCTGCCCATCTCTGGAGAGGAGCAGCGCAAGGTGTGTGAGTGTCAGATCGAATCAATCCACGATGTTCTCTGGAAGTTGGCACAAATTCCAGGCGTACTCAAGTCCAGCACTCTGTGCCTACCAGGAACACGTCCAGTTTGTCCTGATTTCCTCACCACAGCCTCTCTAGACTGGACCAGGGATTTATCCCAAGCTTGGATAACCTCTCATGGAATAAAGCACCAATTTCTCTTCAGCAATGAGCTCCACAGCATCAGACTGAATTTAAAAGATGGGAATGATCAGAAATCCATAACATCCCACGATTATTGCCGAGCTTTGTTTACTTCTACGAATCTAACGCCACCTGATTAAATTTCACCGTGTTTACACACCACACCCCGGAGTTCCTCAAACAGCAGAAAATGAGATTGACTCTTCAACAGAAAGCGATAATGGAATGCAAATCCATCCATTTCCAATGTAGCAGATTGCATTGTTTGTCGTGGATGTGGATCTCCAGCACTGGCACCACACACGTCCTTAACCGGCTCACAGCTCATCCAAAGTGCTTTCATTTAATATATTTATCCTCATGCATAATTGATTGATGTTCCTTGCATAATTGCTCTTTTCTTTTTAAGGGTTTAAAGGTTTTAATCCATCTGTGTGGAGTGGTTGGGGAATTTAGGGAGGAAAAGTCACGACCACACAGACACGGAATTCACTGCCAAAAAATCCACGTTCAGCAAAAGAGATTCGCTTTCCATGAATTACATTCGTTCTTAACCAACCTGCTGAGAAAGGCCACATCTAGAACATGGATTAATAATCAGAATTTAAAAAATAAAATAATTCCATGAAACGTCTCCCTTCCTGCTGCCTTTCAGGAACACAAACAATCAACAATACCGAAGTGTTCTCCTTAGGGAACGTTCCCCTTAGCCTCGATCAGATGACTCTTAAGCTGAGTTTTCCATCACAGGATATACCAATGTCTGCTTGTGCTGTCCTAAAGTAGGGGAAAACTTCTGCCTAGGCTTCCAAAGAAGCCTAAATCAAGATTCACTGAAAAATACAAAGTTGATCAAACCTCCTGCAATGAATAAATGAGAGGCAGAACTTTTTTGCTTCATTTTCTGGAATAAGGCAGGGAAAGGAGTCTGTTGGGCTGAAAAAAGCCCAATCCAACAGCTCTGTCCCTAAACCATCCCTTTTCCTGTGATGCCTTCACAGTTAGAGACCAATTCTGGTAGAAAACTCCATGGCACCAAAATCCATCAGCATTTAGGGTTCCAGCAGTCTTAAATCATCCTAAACACGTATTATGCTAAATTAGGACTCCCCCAGCTCTGACGAACTACACCCAACATAACAATATTTCTCCTAAATCCCCAGTTGGCTACTAGAGCCTTCCAGGTCCTCAAAATCCAATTAAAAAACCTATTTTCCCTTTTTACTTTCCTGAATTCAGAAATAGAAGCTTTTCCTAAAATTGCAGCGATGCCTCCACAGTGATGACACCACAGTGAAGGAAAGCAAGGGACAAAACAAACGGCAGCCAGAGGCTGAGGCAGAATTTTTCACCACCACTCAATGCTGTGCTGTAGAATTATCCCCTCATACAGCAGATTTAAAATTTCAGGCAGAAATTCGGGTAATTATGGTTATAAAGAGCACCGAGTCTATTGAAAGTTTATAAAACCACAAAAAAATGGCAAATCTGGGGCAAAATCACCTTGCTGACTCACAGAAATATGTGTATTTATCTACAACATGTTCAGAGGTGCCCGAAATGTCCTTTTTTCCCCAATTTCCTCTCTATTTTCCTGTTATCCATGAGGACCATCACATCCCATTCATTGAGCCAGCCAATGCCAACATTCCTGGTGTATTTATTTCACCTGACCCCCATTTTGCTGAAGTTTTGAGCACAAAAATACCTTTTATGCCTATTTTTTATTTTAAAAAAATTATTAATGCATAGGAAATGTAATGGTCTTCTAACAGCACAGTTAATTACTGATATTCTTTCCTATTAGTGAAATGTCATTAATGCCTCTCAACAACGAGCTCAGCCAAATGTTAGGAGACATTTTTAGATGTCTGGTCCAGAACGTTGTGAAGATGATGATGAATAGACCTTCTCAAGGGTGTAAAATATAAAAATCTCTTAGTCCTTACTGCTCAGCCCTTAACTATAAGGAGAAAACAAACTCCTAATGGGTTTTGACAGATAATGAAGCTGCAGGGATGATGAAAAAAAAAGTGTGCTGGTTGTCTTTGATGTATTGTTTCTTGAGGTGGTACCACAGTCTAATTTTGCTCCTAAAATTCCTCCCTGATAAATCACTTGGTCGTGACATTTAAATGAAGGCAAAAAGAAGAGGCTTAAAATTAAGAAGTCTTTATGAATATGTTGTTGCGGTGGATAAATGGATTTATAGCAACGGCACGAGAATCAATAATTCTATTAAAATGGAAAAGTGATTTTCTCCTTCACCCCACACCCAGTGGGCTGCGGGTTACTCGGAAAATACAGAAATGTAATAAATTGAAAAAACATCAGAATCAGGGCACTAAAAGTGCGAGTTTTTGGGGTTAGGACACTTTTAATGAGTGCTGCAGTTACTTCTTAGAGCATCAGCAACGCAGATAAAATGAAGTTGGGGTTTTGCTGTCTGATGTTAAATCAATTCCCAAAAATGGGGCTGAAAATGAAACCAACTCCTCCACGGAGCTGCTCCCAGCCAGAGCAGCCAAAATCAATGGGATCAGGGCTTGGAACTGTGCCACAGCCCAGCTCTCCACACCACAAACGGCTTCCAAACAATCCATGGCACAGAAAAGGTTTGTGTTTCGCTCTGTGGGGAGTCACTGGAGTGACACAACCCCAAAACCACCAGAGCCACTGGGGAAAAATGGGAATTAAACTGACAGAATTGGTCACACACTGACTTGGACTTGTGGAGTTTTCTTCTCCTCTTGCTTTTGGCAGGGCTGTGGAGTCAATGAGGAATCAGAGGGAGCCCTGGATATGAGCCCATCAGAGAGTGGGGATTCATTTCAGCTTCCAAAACTGCAGGGAAGGACATTCAGCCCGCTTCCCGCGGGATGAGGGATGTGTGGGATGTTCCCACCCTCCACCCAAGGTGGTTCATCCTGCTGTGAAAGGTTTGTAAGAGCATCTCTGCTTAACTGTGGCTTCAAAGGGGCATGGAAATCTTTATCCCAACCCGGCTTATCATCCTCCTTCCCATCCCTATGGGTTACTCCTGCATCAGAGTCCTGCAGTGGCAGCTGAACCTGAGCAGAGCAGCAAAGGACTGCACTGGGGGCAAATCCCACCTTTCCCTGACTGAACTTCCAGAAAAATAATCATTTATTTACCTGTTCCATAGCCCTGATTGCCACAGGGCTCCTTCTCCTGGTTCTCCCTGTCTGCACATCTCCCATCTCCACGTCTTTGCCCACTTCCTCCACCTGGAGTTTCCCAGCAAGTCCCTTCTCCCTCACAGTTCTGCTCCACAAGGGCCTGGGGCGCCAGGACAAGGGGAATGGCCTTAAACTGCCAGGGGGCAGGCTGAGATGGGATTTTGGGAAGGAAATCCTGCCTGGGAGGGTGATGAGGACCGGCACAGGCTGCAGCCAGCAAGGGTCACGCCTGACAGCATCATCCAACTGCTTCTGCCATGAGAAAATAAACTGAAACTGGGCCTACATTTATTTCTTATCCTTATCCACCCCACAGCTAAAAATCCTGTTCCAGGAAGGTCCATAAATGAATTTCCCCTGAGTACAAAGGAGTCCATTACTTCCCATGAGGTCACCCAGGTGTTGAATAATCATACATTTAGTCCTTGCAGAAGGGATGTGAAAGCCTCCAGGCCAAACAGGAGCTCTGAGGGAACACTGCGCCCACATGAACACGATATTTATCTGTACCTGATGCTGTGAGATGCTCAGTCACACACAAATAACCAGAGCTAGGGCAGCGTTGAGACGAGACAGCTGCTTTTAACCAGCACAGAGCTGCTAGAGAGATACTCTCAGCAACAATTTTCTTAATTTGTCCTGCTGATTAATTCTCTGGGCAACAACTTTCTCAATTTTTCCTGCAATCGAACACAGAAGTTTCCTTTCTACTTTAAATTTTGATAATGAAGAGCAGATTCTTTTTTATTATTTATATCCCCAGACTAACCCTGGCTTTCAGAGAAGTTCGATTCAGACTTGGTGTCTGAAGCTCCCAGCCCCATCCACTTGTGCCACCAGTGGAAATCTGAAAGGGAAAGTTCAGCTGCCGCCGATGCAAATGAAAATGGTTCCCTCCATTTGAAAGGATGTGGAATTTTATCCGAGATTGGATTTGACACTGTACCGCTAAAGTGGATATAATTCACTGTGATCTCCTTGCCATTTAGAACCAATGGCCCATTCATGTGTAAATGCACAGTTAAAGGGGGGAAAAAGTACCACAAAGACAGACCATAATGTCATCTGTATCCAAGCAATCACTTCCATTGTGTTCCTGGGATAAGAGGAGAGGTAAATATTAACCAGGAGAAGGATTGTGGTTTCACAGGCATTCAGGAATGTCCATTTTAGCACCAAATGCAGCCACTCACTGTATTTCTGGGTGTCAGTCCTTAGCCTACAGACCATGGGAACGGATCACAAAGGGAAATTCTGTTTAATACTGAACCCCACCCACTCTGCAGACAGAAATGAAGCATCCCTGCAGGCAATAATCCTGGATAACTGCCCACAGAAAGATCCCAGAGCAGGAGCTCGTAGATGGGAGTGTGAACAACGCAGTGAAGCAGCATCCTCAGCTGTGGATTCCAGGGGTGTTCTGAACAGCAGGGCACGGAAAAGGCCTGGGAGGAACTTCTTTGTCTATTTATTAAGCCAGAAGCCAAGCCTAGGGTTGAGTCCATCGAGGCAATGAGGAGTGACTGATACAAAGAGTAATTTCAGAGTAATAAGGTATGGAAATATCGAAAGCCAGTCCTCAAATAAAATAATCATCATGAGACAGGGCACAGATGAGCAGGGTGAGGAAAGTGCCATCCAAGAGATAAAGGCAGAAGCCTCCACATTGCCATAATTTTAAAGACCCTGAGTTGTTTACAGACCCAGGTCCAAAGGTTTTTAGACACCACATTTTCAACCCTATCTCTGTGCTCCCGGGTGAGGAACCCCGAGGCTCTTCCTGCAGTCCAAAACCTTCCACAGCAGTGCCCTGGTTTGAAAAGTAAAATATAAATAAATAAATAAGCAAAGGACTCCCTAAAATGGGCTGTAAATAATCTTCTCTTTGCTTCAGTGGTCTTTAGGTGAGGGCCCAAGAGCTCCATCCTGTAAATCCTTCCCAAACTGGGGAACTCAGGAAAGGGCTGGCTGGGTTTTTCCATAGCATTTTTCACTAGGGGAAAAAAAAAATAGTCTGAGTTCATCTAGTTTCTAATCACTCCTTCCCTGTCACCATTTCTAATCCAGATCTGATTTTATGGAAAGGACTGCACTCTCTAAAGTGCCCAAATGGTGGGAATTCACTGCTGGAGGGTTTTGTTCCTGTACAGCCCTGCCTGGCTCCGACCGCTGCTCACTTTGGTACAGTTGTAGATGATTACAAGAGTCATTAAGCAGCATAAAATCATGCATGCTGGCTAATTAATGTGGAATTGATTCTCCTTTTAGTTTCATTTTTTATGCCTGTTGAACTCCACTGAAATCAATAAAGGCAAGCTCAGTAAAGACTGCAGTAAAATTGATGTAAGTGAAGGACGTCGGGTTGGAGTTTAATGAGTTATAAAATCCAAAGAAACAGAAAGAGAAAATCAAACTTCCAGCTCCATCCCTGTGTTTATTGGAATTGTACATGATCAGGAGCATTTGGGAAATTTTCCTCAACATTAGAGTTCAGGCGATGTGTTGGAGGTTCAGTAGAGGAGTGATGAAAGCTCTCAGAGCGATGTAAAATGGGATGAAAACCCCAAAAAGCTCAAGCTGAGGCTCTGGAAGTTTCCATTCTTTACTCCCACCACAAATGCACTCCAGATGAACCTTCCCAAACTTTCCTTCCATTTGCCAAGGGTTGGAATCTCCATCTCCTTTCATTACCACCCTTCAGCGTTCAACTCAGCCTCCGTCCTTACAGATCTCAAGTCTAAATTAGGAAGTTCTAACTCAATTTCAACCGTAGAAAGAATCTAAAAATTAAACCTTCACCTCTGATCCCTGCTATGAAAACTTCGGTTTCCTTTCTCCCTCACCCAACACTGCCCCTCTCAGACCAGTACTTCCCAAACTTTGTTTAAACACAACGTTTTCAGCCACCCCAGGAGTGTCACCGCGCTGTGACACGTGAAGCGGGGCTGTCATGTCACATTATGGGATGTGACACAACACAACTCGATGGGCAAACCTGATATGACACCACAACTCGAAGAGATCCGCGTTTCTCCAACCACGAGCTCGTGTCACACTCTCTGCGAGAGACACACACAACAAATTTGCTATTTATCTATTTTTTTTTTTTAGCTGCAGATAGAGCCCTTGACCTTTCAGGGCTGGCTGGAAATGAGCAGTGCCAGATTCGCCTGCCTCGAATGTTTTGACAACAGCTTTGCTGATGAGAGGATCGAGTTGTTGCCGTGCTCAAAACCAACCTGCTCTTCACAGAAAATGAAGAGCTGGCTTCAAAACTGGTTGTATTTTACAGCCTCAATGATATCAGAGCACGGCTCTCATCCCCATTCCTTCACAATTTTGGACAACCAAATTATAAAAATGAAAGAACTTCAGAAATTGTTGATTCCTCCCAGAAAAGAAAACAAAAAAAAAAGTCAAATTTCTAAAAGCTGTGTTTAGGTTTTTGCCCTCCGAGGCATTTTCTGTGGATATATTCATGGCAGCTTTAGCTCCGATTCCAGTCAAAAGTTAGCCCCAGCAATTAGGCAGAAATACAGGAATATTCCTGTCAGACACATTCCATGATAACCACAGCAACACAGCCAGCCAGCCTCTCCTCAGGGCACATCTATTTTTTAAATGGAAATCCACCCAGAATGAGCTGAATTTTCTTCAGCCTCCCAGCCCAGAGAAGGTGCAGGAAGGGATTTTTTTACCCAGCCTTGCTCATCTATTAGAGTTCCATAAACTGCATTTTTCCTAAGGAGTCCTCTGGAATTTATAACAGGCCGAGAATGGAGCCTGGGTAATTGGTCTAAAGAGGTTTCTTATTTATCCTCCCCATTTTTACGTTTAATACGAATTATCCAATGCCAATCTCTCCAAATCACAGGGGAGGTGTTTAAAAATCAATTTTCCCCCTCATCCCTGGTAATCAATGCTATTATTTTACCTTCAATGGCAATTGTGTCAGGGAGGTTTGAACCAGATTCCTGCTTAATCCTTCAGACAAATTGCATGGATTCATCCCCCTGGAACATGTACAGCATCGAGGAGTGCCTAAAACCACCCACAAGGTGTGTGCACAGCACAACATTCCCTAAATTCTGCTGTAGGAACTTATTCCCCAGGATAGATCCACTGTCCACTTGCATCAGTGCAGAATTCCTCAGTGCAAGCAGCTGGATTTGCATCCAAGAGAACAATATCCACTCTTTCCACACATTCCTCAGATCAGATCAAGAGTTTTGCCAAAAAAACCCCGAAATTGCCTCACGCTTTAGGCTTTAGATTTATTCTATAAGGACAAATGGCCAGAATTAATTGTAACATATTTTAAAAAATCGGGATCCAGGTCAGTGTTCAAAGGGAATTCTCTCCGAGGGTTTTTTTCCCTCCCCACCAGCAGTGCTGACTCACTCAGCACCGGCTCTTAGCTGCTGAAATTTATGACAACAATAAAACGTTGAAGTCAACCTTCCTTGCAGCCTGCAGCTGGGGCTGGAGAGCGTGCAATGGAAATCCAGGGAATGACACAGGGAGAGCGATCCCGTGATGATCCCACCCATTCATCACCGACCAAATTGTGTTTCTGCTGCCTGAACTCACTTCTCTTTGCATGCTCCAGGTGATGGCAGTCTCAGGGAGCTGAATCCCGAGGGATTTGGGTTCATCTGCGGCTCTGGCACGTGCTGAGGGGAGAACAAACTCAGCATCCACCAGAAAACTGCTCAGAAAGGGCTCCTGGAGTTACAGAATATCCTGAATTTGAAGGGGTCCACATGGATCATTGAGTCCAACTCCCGAGGTGGGAGTGAGGGTTGGAAATTGGGATGGGCCTGCTCTTCACTGCAGTCACCAAACCCAGGAAAACCACGTTTTCCCTGGAAAATACTATGGAACCTGAGTTTTGTTCAAACATCTTCAACAAACAGAGTGCAGAGCCACTCACAACTCTTGGGTGGTTGATCCACTCTCTCTTCCCACCCCTGCCCGTCTCTGGCCTCCTGATGTCTAATTAAATGAATTTACACTGATTGCATTGGTTATGAGGCAAACAGGTGAGCAGACTGGGAGCCGAATAAACACAATAATAAATCAAATAATAAATAAATATAATAATAAATATAATAAAACCTCTGCACTCAACAGGTTTAGCACCAAGTACCAAGCTTACCCCTGCCAGTAAATTAAAATTAAATAGCAACTATTTGGGGAGAGATTTAGATTAAATATTGGGAAGGATTTGTTCCCTGGGAGGGTGGTGAGGCCCTGGCACAGGGTGCCCAGAGAAGCTGTGGCTGCCCCTGGATCCCTGGCAGTGTCCAAGGCCAGCTTGGAGCAGCCTGGGATAGTGGAAGGGGTGGGATTTGATGAGTTTTCATGTCCCTATCAATCCAAAGCATTAGGATTTTATGGAAATAGTCCCCAGGCCTGGCAGTGGGGCTTTACCTGGAGAGCAGGGAGAGATGAACTATTTAAGGGCAGCTTGAGCAGGAGGCAAAGAGAGTTGGGATAATCTGCTGGAAGCCCCTGGACATGGAGCCCTGGGTGTTTCACTGCCTTTTTGGATGGGTCAGACATCACCCAGTGACTCAGGCTCTGAGTCAGCCCCGCTGCCTCACGCTGCTGGTGTGGCCTGCAAGAACCACCTCACATAAGCTGGAAATTTCACTTCATTAAGCAGCCCCCACACCCGAATTGGCCATGTTTTATTCTGTGCCTCAGCCCTCTCTCGGTCACCTGATGCTCTGCAAAGCATCTGCAAATCAAAGTAATTCTATCCTCCAGAAACAAATGTTGCAGGGCCGTTTTTACTGCACATTTCTGGGGCAGTGGGACATCATTTGGGTGTTTAATTAACTCCCAGTTACTTTTCAGACTGTTTAGTTGGACTGGGAGGAGCTTCCAGTGCTGTGGAATTATCCAAAGGAGCAACAAGAGGAAAAGTGGGATTTCTGTTTTAGAAAGACAATCCCCAGTGTGCAGGAAACTGCCTAAGCTGCTCTTCCCTTAACGAAGGCACACTGATCATCTGCAAGAGCTTTTGTGAAATGGTTTTGTGTTCTCATTGTATTACTTTGGAAAAATCTGCCTGGGAAAGTGGTGGAGCCACCATTCCCGGAGGGATGTAAAAGCCACGTGAACGTGACACTTGGGGACAGGATTTAGTCAAGATGCCAGTGCTGGGTTAGTGGTTGGGCTCAGGCTAAGAGGGCTTTTCCAACCTGAAATTGCACAATTCTGTGATTCCTGAGATTGCAGGACACACCATGTCGCTGTTTTCCCCATGGATGAGTAGAGAAACGACACAAAGTCCAGGCTCAGGGATAAATGGAAGCGCTTTAACGATCTCTCAGTTCACAAAGTGTATTAAGTGGCATAAGGTAATTGGTTTTTGCCATCCACCCCTTAAGGGGATTGGTCAAGTTCTAAGACACCCATCTCTGAATGTTTTTCTAGTTAGAACCATAACAATCCTGCAAAACAACCTGCAACTGCAAGAAGTTTACAAAACTGTGACATTGTTTTGAGTTACTCGCATGGGAAAGACAGAACTCTCACAAAATGCTGCAGAGAGCTGAAGAAATTCTCTGCTGGAGCTTTTTCAGCATTCACAACACCACCCCATGAAACCCTTCTGGAGGAGTTTCTGCCCCCCAGTCCCAGCCCCGTGATCCCCTGGGACACTGGCAGCAGCTCCCAGCACTCCAAGGCAGCTGCAGGGACTCCCAGCATTAATCCAAAGGCACAGTGCCGGCTCCTCCTCTGCCTCCCACTGTTGCTATAAGTTCAACAATCTCGTTTAGATATTTATAAACCATTAATAAATCATTAAACACTCATTATATTTCTTTTCCCTTCCATTCGAGCTGCTCCTCTTGCTGGTCCTTATTGCCATGAATATTTCCAGCCCACGAGCACATTCCAAGTAACTATTCCATGAAGGATGGCATTTAAATCATTTACAACCAACAAATGCTCCCAGCCATCCTAGCAGACAGCATCTGTTTATTTAAATGGTCTGAGAGGACTCATTAATCCAGAGCACACAATAAAATTGTCAGTTTGGGGCACGCCATGGGTCAGGAAATGCTGTTTCCAGCCTTGACAAGGCCCAAGGAAGATCATATCTGGTGCTATTGAGGATTTAGCCAGAGAAGCTGGATCTCCCAGCTTTTCCTGGCTTCTAAATATGTATTTTTTCAACTTTAAAAATGCCCGTGGCTGTCACCAGCCTTCAGAAGAAGGGTCACAGCAGCCACTTCTGTTTCCAGAGGTTTTTCTCCAGCATTTGCCCAGAGCAGCCTCATTTCCCACTGCACTGGAGCCCTCAGGAGCACCAGGCTGCCACAATAAAAATGTGGAAGAAAAAGATTTTCTTGACTCCAGAGAGATTCTCCACTGACTGAAGTGTTTAAGAGAGTCACAAACCTGTGTTGGCACTGACAAAATCAGCTTTTGCCTAACAGAGGCATCAGGATGCTGTCATTTATTTTGCCTCCCTGGCTGATAAAAATGTTTCAAGGTGATTTTTTTTTTGCAAGAACAGCTCCCTCTTATTTTGTAACTGAGCTCATCCTAACATTTCATGACAGAGGAATGCGAGCAGGAAAAACAAATGTTTTGTGCTGCTCCATCCTTAAAGAGCTGATAAAACTCTCAAATATTGTGTTTCAGGTATTAAAAAATTGTCTTTTCTTTCAGAAAAACAGAAATCCAGAACTTTTTAACCAATTGAAATGTGTACTCACATAGCAGCTACATTGGGATTTCATGGTTAGAATGAAAACAGAGATTTTTTCCCTCAAGATTCCAAAACGGATCTCCCTGCTTGCCTTGTCTTACACTGAGCACGGGTACAGCTAAAATAATAAATTAAAGAGTTTAGCTCCACTTTCAACACTCATTTCTCACAGTGATGTTTTAATAAAGCACAACTCCAAGCTGGAAATGGTTTTGTCATTAAGCTCATCATAAATGCCACTGTTCTTTCTCTGCACCTGGTTCACTCCCTCCAAGGGAAAAGTTCAAGCAAATTCACAAGAAACCTGTTGGTTTTGTCTCATTACAAACTTCTGCTTCTTCCTAAAATAGATTTTCCTGGGGTAGGATTGAGAAAAAAGGGGGGAAAAAAATCAGTATTTTTACAATTCCTAAAATGAGGACGTCTTGTAAACACGACTTCAATGGCAGTGGCAGCGGGGAGGGTTCCTGCGCCAGGTCCTTGCTGCTCCTGCGCTGTCAGGAAGGACTGGGAACAACAACCCAGGGAAGCAGCAAGGAGAGCAGGAGAAGCCATCCATCCATCCATCCATCCATCCACCCATCTGTCCATCCATCCATCCACCCATCCATCCATCTGTCCATCCATCCATCCATCCGTCCATCCATCCACCCATCACCCATCCGTCCATCCATCCACCCATCATCCATCCTCAGTCCATCCATCCATCCATCCACCCATCTGTCCATCCATCCATCCATCCATCCATCTGTCCATCCATCCATCCGTCCACCCACCCATCCATCCATCCCTGCCAAGGCTGCAGGTTGTTTCGGAGGTTCCTGTCAGGACACTGCCAGCACAAGTGACAACCCTGGGGCTGTCACGCGGGTCACTGGTGCCACCAGACACCGCAGCCCTTCGCAGGGCTCAGGGGAACCTGGAGCACAAAGGTTGGACGGGCCAGGGCAGCGCTGCTGCCCAGCCGTGGATCCGCCTGCGAGGGGCAGGTAAGGTCAGTGGAAAGCAGAGGTTTTGTGACACGTCGATTGCTCCCTCCAAACCTTCTTTCCCCAGATGAAAAGGTAAAGCTCTGATTGACAAGATGGTTAAAAACAAAAACGCTCCCTCAGCCCCAAACACATCATTTTCTGCTCATGGAGATCCCTTCTTTGATTACTTTAATGATGTTCTCATGATCATTAACTGTCAAATCCTGGAGCAGCACTTCCCTTATTGCCATCAGTGTTCCAAACCCCCCCTTGCTAATTAGCAAAAATACCTGAGCCTGCTCCCAGCACATCCTGGACACGTGATCTCCTGTCACATAAACCCACCAGATTTTTTATTATTAAACGATATCAACTCTCACAACGGTGACTGAAGTGGGAGACATTAAAAACCAAGTGTTTTTAATGAGATAAGAACATTATCAAGCATTAAAAACACAGCACAGACACTGCTAATGATGATCACTTTTATTATCCTGGCAATCATTTTTCATCAATGTTCACTCGTGCAAACCCTTCACTGGCTCAACTTGAGATAATCTCATCAAAATAATAAACAGGATTCAATAAATTACCATGATCTCACTCAGCTTTATCTTTAGGATTATTTGTTGCAGCACTAAAATATGATTTTTTCAGTCTTTATTACCACGTCACATTTAAAATTCCGGGTTTTTACAGATGTATATAAATGCACATTACTTTTCTTCGCCCCTAAAATCCTCCTGTTCTCCCAGAATACAAGGAAGGTTTGTTAATGCTTTAGAACCTCAGTTAAGAATTTCACACCTCCAGCCTTTCAGGAGGATCTGCTCCCATCCAGGTGCTCCTGTGGCCCCCACCTCACCTTGCAGGTGAGAACCAGGGAAACATCCAGCCTCAAAACTTGGGAATTTGCCTCAAAACTGTGGGATTGCAGATGCTGGCAGCTGTCCTGACAGGTGTTTTGGAATTATATAAACCAGAGCTGCTCCTTTTGTGATGTCTGGAAAGTTTCTGGTATCAGGAGATATGGGAAGAGGGGATTCAAGCTCTGTTTGTGCAGGTTTTAGTTCATGTTTTCATTCCCACGTGAGAAACCCACACTGATTTCATTCTCCTTACATCATATGCAAAAAGAGTTTGTGGAAGGAAAAAGAACCTTGAAGGGAGACAAATTTTCAGTTTCAATGTCTTGACACAAAGCCAAACTTGAGCAAGGCTTGTAAAAACTGCAATTACCCTAAACTCATCAAAAGAGAGGGGAATTGTTGTGTATAACACAATATATTGTATTTCAGAAGCCAGGAGGTTCAGAATTTGGGGTTACAATTAAAATACAAGCATTAATTTTAGTACTGGCTACAGAAAAGCAGCAAACTCCTGAAAATATCACCTGTACGAGCCCAGACGTGGAACTTTGGGCCCCAATTTTGTTTGAATTCCTCCCAAAGGAGCAGGAATCCCCCAGGAGCTGTCCCACACAGAGGTGGCTCTGCAGTGAAACACGAAACCTTTCCCACCTCTCAGAGCCCCTGACTGCAGGGCCACACCAGCCCCAGCTCCTGCCCTGCCCTGGGAATTCCCAGCACATTTAATCCACACTGAAACCCATGGCCAGCACGGAACAGAACCTGTAACTTTCAGTCCTATCCATAATTTAGAACAACCTTCAGGCGTTTGCAAGGGCTGCAATTAAATAGGAAATTCAACTATTCCCCCAAGGTGGCGGGGTGAGGTGAGAAACGCATTTAGAAATAAGCACACAAGTAGTTCATGCTGCTTTCGTGGGGATCACTCAGCACATCTCCTCCCCAGTCCCCTGCCACGTTCTTTAGGATATCACCTGGAGCATCCTGAGTTTAAGCTGCTTTAATGCCTCCAGGACGCTCCCAGCTCCCCCTTCCAGGGGCGTTCTCAGCCTGGCAAATTGTTTTTCTCCCGTTGTAAAGCCATAAAAACCACACCAGGGCTTTCCAAGTGCTGAAGGCCAGGTTAAAGTGTGTGCTCCCTCCTTTTTTTGGGGTTTTAAATCAGCACAGAAAGGAAATCTGCCGTCATTGTAGGGTGTAAACGAGGATATTCCCTTTCCATCGGGCCCTGCCTCAGGTAACCCTCAGACTTTTCTTAAAAGTGCTGATGCTCTCAAATCTCAGCCTGAGCTGAGAAAACCATTTCCTTTTGCAAAGAAATAAAACCTGGAAAATGTTAAACTTGGAGTCAGGAAAGAAAGGAGCACCTGCACAGCCTGTGGGATACTGGGAATGCCCCAGCTTCGGGCCGGCAAATGTTTCATCCCACAAAAGTGACAAAAGATGGGAATTCGAGAGGTGGAAAGAACTCACAGGCAGTTCCTGTGGAAGGTTTATGATCCTTCCCTTCCTGCTGGAACCAACTGACATTTCAGTAGTGCTGCATTTATTTAAATGCCACCCTGGCACATAAATATTTGATTCCATAATGATTATTGGCAGTTATGATATCATAACAGCTCAAGCGTTCGCCCCGTGAATTTATTTATTGCATGAAAGGATTTGCCCAGAAGCAAATTTTGGTGGTGATGAGAGCTTGTATTGACACAGAAAAGTTAAATGGGAATTTTATTGTCATAAAATATCAGGATTAAGCTAATCACAGCCCAGCTGTCAGTGACAGAGAGAGATTTATCAAAATATTGCAAAATTACAAGGCCATGGAGCAGGGCTGGGTTTGAGGGGGTTTTTTCCATATCATTTTGATATTAAATTAGACAAGAGTCTATCTCAACAGCGCACTCTGAGCTGCAATATTGAACAGTTAACAGGGAAAATTCAGCTTTATGAACAGGAGAATATCAGTCATTAATCATTAATTAGAAAACCTGAAGAGCCAACAGCAGCAGGCTGACATTTTACAGTGATAGAAGAGCCACGAAGCCACGGTGTGCACTACAAGTTTAGAATTAGAAGTGGACCTAATTATTGAAGAAGCTGCTTGGTGGGGTGGTTCATCTGCTCAGGCAGCGCCACAGGAAACAGATTTGAGTCTGGTTTGAAGGAAAATGGGGCTCTGACAGCCAGGAGGGTGGGAAGGAGCTGGGAACAGCTGGAATGTGGGCCCAGGCTGGGAGGGCAGAGCAGGCCCTGACATCCCAAAGCCACACAATCCCAGGATGGTTTGGGTTGGAAGGACCTTAAAGCCCATCCAGTGCCACCCCTGCCATGGGCAGGGACACCTCCCACTGTCCCAGGCTGCTCCAAGCCCCATCCAACCTGGCCTTGGGCACTGCCAGGGATCCAGGGGCAGCCACAGCTGCTCTGGGAAATCCATTCCAGTCCCTCCCAGGGAACAATTCCTTCCCAATATCCCATCTAAACCTCCGCTCAGTCACTTTAAAGCAATTCCCCCTTGTCCCAAGCCACAACATTCCCAACTTCTCTCACTGCCAGCACTTCCCTGCCCTTGTATCAAGCGTTTATAACCCATAAAGTCCCTGTTGGGGAGACCTGTTAAAGGTCCTGCCCCACTTCCCTCTTTAATCCTCATCCAGGACCTTCCTTTCTGCCCCAGCCATGCCAAAGTCAAGACTCGTCCCCTGAAGGAGACAAAATAAATTAAGGAAATTTAAAAAAACCACCCACAGATAGGAAAATGTCTTTAATGCTCTGGAAGGAGAATTCGGAGACTTCCTTTATCTGGGGTTTTTGTCCATCCCAAAGTCTCCATTTGTTCTTCCCTGATTGTTTTCGAACTTTTCCAATTATCTCAGGGGGGCATCAATTTGTTTTCAAAGTCAGGCATGAATTTAAAACAACACTTTGAGCAATCTTGCTTGTTTCTTTCTGAAGGTCTTTCTAATGGCAGCAGCATCTGCATAGCCCATCAATCTTCCCTCCTGGATATCTGGAGAGCCATCTCTGTCCTCACAGAAAGGCTGCTCCAGGAGCATTTATTAATTCCAAAAGATCCCGATAGCTCATTATGCCTTACCTGGAGAGCCTCGTGCTGGCTGGGGACACATCGGGAAAGTTTTGCTGCAATTGTCTCCAACTTGACTTTTTCTCCCTCAAAAATTACCCCAGAAAGCCTCAGATATAATGGAAATAATTGTGAATAAAGCTGATTAATAGTAATATCATTTTAGTGGGCCTGAGGTGTCTTGGAAGTGAATATTCCACAGATTTGGGCTCTTGTGTCTCCTTCAGGGATAAGGAAAATCATTTCTTTGTATCTGGAGCCTGTGAAACCCTACACTGCTCATTTCAGATATTCATGGGGATTGTCCAGGCAATTCTCCTCAGCTGTTTGTAACTGAGTTTGTAACTGAGCAAAGATTTGCTGGGATGAGTGGGAAAATGGGATCACCAGCCTTTAACCCTCTCCAAGGCACGGCCTTGGCTGCTCTCCACCCACGCCATTCTCTCTGCCCAGCAAAGAATCCGGTATTTCCACATCCTTACTACCAAAATTTGAGAACTGAGACTTAAAATCAGCACCCAGAGCAACACAAAGTTTTCCAAATGCTTCCAGGGAGACTCTCCTTTTCCACTGAAAATATTCGTTACATTTTTCCTTAATTAATCTTTTAAACTTCCACAGCTTCCGAATGAAAAACATCACTGAATGCTTGGGATATTTCGGATCTGCCATGAATCTCTCCCAGAAATCACATACAACTCCTTAAAATCACTGTGGATAAGGAATCCCAGAGCTTGCAGAGCTCACCCCAAGCACACCATCTCCTCCAGCCCTAAATTAAACAGCTCATTACTCACTCAATAATTAATTGCTGTATTTTTTAAGACTTACTCCTTATAGAATTAAAGAAATGAAACAGAATGAGAACGAGGAGAGGAGAAGAATTTCTACCATCCCCTTATTAAAGTTTCTACTGCAATACTCCAGGTATTGTTAAAACACAATAAAAGTGTAAGAGGTCAGATATGAGAAGGAAATATGGAAGGATTATACTTTAAAAAACCAAAATATTAAGCAGCTGATGCAGGAGATGAGTCAGACCCCTGAATAAACTTAAATTGGTTTTTGGAAGGGAAACACCCCCATTTTTTAGCTTAATTGAGCCTCGTGGTTATTATTTAAATGTTGGGTCTTTTCCTTTATGATAAAATAACAGAACACCCCATTTTCCAAGGGAATTCTGCAGAGTAGTGCAGTAAGCAGTAAATCAAAGGGACATTTCCTGCTTGGTTTCCCACGTTGGTTGCTCTGGGTCAGGTCAATAACTGAGCTCCAAACTGAAAATTAACACGAAAAATCTGTTTACAATCGGATTCTAATTAAGAAAAGCACCTCACAGATGATTAAATGTAGTCAGTCACAGTTTGTGATTCTAAGGAAAGCCTCATTCATGAAAAATAATGAGCTTTGGATGTTTTTATACAACATTCCAGATTTTTTTTTAAGTGAGGTCCAGAGTAAAACCCCGATTTTGTGACCTTACCACGAAGGTCATTATCCCTCAAAGCAGAATTCCTGTGTTAATAAGGCACCAGATTTGGGATCTGAGGATTAATGTTGTGTTCCACATGGGATAGGCAGGACTGTAGAACCATTAAAACATTTAAAAATTTAGAACAGTTAAAAACAGCACATTTAAATAATAGTTGGAGCCATAAAGATGTTACTTAAATCAGCACTCAACTGCTACAGCAACACAACAACATCACTCTGAGAAGTGCTGGTAAAATACACCCAGCTCCCAAGTTTATCATGGAATATTCCAAAAGTGCTGGAAAATGATCACAACTTACCCTCCTGGACCAGGTCAAAAGCTGCCATTTCTCCAAATGAAATAATCCCTTCACTTTTCAACCCTAAAACACCAGCTGAGAGCTGGGGCTGGAAGCACCAACCTCTCCCTGCCTTCACATCAAACCCCACCTCACCTCAAAGACCAATTATTGGGCTTCCCCTTAATTTCTGGCTGCATTAAAGAAATGTGATTAGGCCACAATTGCAGGCAGCTGAAAATGCAGAGCCTTTCTGGCCTTGCATTAATTGCCAGTTTTGTTGCATTAATTGCCAGTTTTGTTGCATTCATGGTGAGTGATCACTGAGGAGTTGCATTTATCGGCTAAACCATCCCAGGGGCATCAGCACCAGATTAATCTCAGCTAATTTGGGGATGAATTCTGCTTCCCATTACAGGCTGGTGACTGCAGGAGAGCAGCACAATTTCCCTGGATTTGGCTGGGAAGCTTGCTGTTATTCCTGGGATGTGAAGTGGCACCCCTCGGGTGCTTCCTCAGCAGAGCAAATTAAAGGGGCTCGGGCATTCTCCGAAATCTCGGAGCTGTTTTCCAGTTTCAAGGAAATATATTTCTGATCATGAATTTAAATTATGTCAGGAAAATCGTTACTTAAATATTCAGGGGGGAAAAAGCAAGATGAGATTAATGGGAGAATTGTCCTGATCGTTTGGAAAGCCGCTTTTTCTGGTTGCTTTTTGCAACTGTTACACTTCCAAGGAAAATTATTGCAGCTTCAAAAAGAGAAATTTTTCCAATGAGAGATTGTCAAAAATAGATTTAAATTGGATATTGGGAAGGGATTGTTCCATGTGACAGTGGGGAGGGGCTGGGACAGAATTCATAGAGAAGCTGTGGCTGCCCCTGGATCCCTGGCAGTGTCCGAGGCCAGGCTGGACAGGGCTTGGAGCAGCCTGGGACAGTGGGAGGTGTCCCTGCCCATGGCACTGGATGAGCTTTAAGGCCTCTTCCAACCCAAATCATTCCCTAAAATGCAGAAATCTTGGAGAAGGTATGAACCTGCCCTCGTAGAAACCAACATAATCAGAAATCTTATTCTTATTTTGATTTATCTGAGCACATGGATGGCTCCTGACCCAAATTACTCCTTGGAACAAAATAAACTACAAGTTCCCACGGCATCGAGAACAACCATCGCAAAGATGAGAAGAGAAAAAGTTATTTTTTCTTGTTAAAATACACATGCACTTTTAAACCTTCTCCTAACTGAAGCCTGAGAGTCCATTTCCTAGGAATATTTTTTATTCCATTAAAGCTCTCCCTACGCCTGCACACCCTGATGCATGAAAGCAGAGGTTTGGGATGTTATTACATTCCACCAGCTGCTTGCTGCTTTTCATTAAAAAGGGACAGACAGGGGAAATAACATTTTTAGGGGAAAAAAAATACTCCAAAGCTGGAATATATTTTGATAACCATGGTTATCAGGTATTTTGCTTCTAGAAGTGAAAGGGTTTTTGACAAAGCAGCACAGGGGAACTGGGAGGGCATCACCATGGGATGGAGCTTGGAGTCACGTCTTGGGAAATTCAGTCTTTGTCTGGGCAGGTGGGTTGGGAAAAATTTCAAATTCAAATGCTCCAGTTTTCCAGGATATTGAGAATGACCTGAAATTAGGGATTGGGAGCTTTGCAGCTTCCCAGGCACATCATGTGCCAAAGAAAATGTCACAGTCAGCAAAACTATGCTCAAACTGCAGCAGGAGTCTGAATGAAACCACTGAAGGAGGAATTCCAGCCACTGCACCCTCCAGCTTTAGGTAGACCCAAGGATTTCAACATCCCTGGAAGTGTCCAAGGCCAGCTTGGATGGGTTTTGGAGCACCCTGGGATAGTGGAAGGTGTCCCTGCCCGTGGGGGATGAGCTTTAAGGTCCCTCCCAACCCAATTCCTTCTGGGATTGATTCCGTGATTCCACGATCCTTGTCATTTCCTTGGTCAGATCCCATTTAAATTGTAACATCAGCTCTCCTGGCACAACATCCCTCTCCCACCTGGATTTGGTATTTTTAAGGGACAGTCCTGCAATCCACACCTGTGAAGTTAAATATTCTTTTTATTTACACTGCGAATTTGAGGGTGGAATGGTAAAGTTGGAAAGAGAAGCCTGGACTGGCTCCAGGGCTGTATTTTCCTGTTCCCACTATGAGCTCCTTACTCCTCATCCATAATTCCAGCAGGAGGGATAATGTAGGAAGCACAAGAAAAGTCCTGCAAAATTTCTCTCTGTGAGGAGAATCCATTTTCCCTCCTCTCACACGGAAAATGTTTCTTCCACAGAAGGCTGAAGGTATTTGCTAAGCAGAAAAAGCTCCCATTCATCCCAGCAATCGGAGTGATGGAAAATGTCATGTCAGGAAGAAAATTTGCTGGTGTTCTCCTAATTATGCAAAAATGCTTCCTCATCACTGTGTGCACTCTGTTCAAACTCAGTTTCCAGCTCTGATTGTTCCTTTGGGCTCCCCAGAGTTTGGGATGCTGCTCCCTCCGTGCCATCCCAGCTCAGATCCTGCTGTCTCCAGAGCCTGCAGAGGAAATTCCAGCTTGTTCTGCAGCCAGGGAAGGTGGAAAGGTGCAGTAATCACACAAGGCCATGACTTCACACACAAGATGGAAAGTGCAAAGCGTTTATTGCGCACTCAGAATTCCCTCAATACCAGCACCCAACAGGATATCACATCCTAGAAACAGGAAAGATGTTCACCTCAGTGTCCCCCAATCACCTGGGGTAGTGCACAGACATTGCCTATTATGGTAACAGGTAAACAATACCCTATAAGGTCACAAACTACAATTATCACATCTCATAGGCCCAGCACTGTCCACAAACCCACAATCCTCTCTCAGCCCATCCCTGGTGACCTGGATGCACTCCCAGGGTCACCTCTGGGTCCAGGAAAGAGGCTCTCTCTCCAGCCCTCAGGGCTGATCTCTCTTCCAGCACATGGTGCACCCCAACAGAAAGGAGCTCCACCCTTGCTCCCCACACTCTCACACTCCTTCATTTTCCTGGGAAGAAGCAGCAGCACAAAGGGAATGATCATGTTCTACATCAGGCTTGGAAGGAGGGGATACACAAATCCACATCTGGAATTTTTCAGCGAGAAGAAGGGAGGTTATAAAAGATACTGAATTAACAGAACATCTGAGGATGGAGAGCAACAGACAAAGCAAACTGAGAGCCCAGCCCCAGCCTGATCCCCATTCCCTGCACACCAGCATGGATCAGGACACTGGATTAAAACAGGACCCTTTTATCCCTGTGCTCCCGTCATGAATCTGGAGCGTTGTGGAGGAACCTCTTGTCCATGACAAACGGAGGGAGCTGGGCTGGCTGAGGGCTGGGCATGGGAATAAATGGATTTTTACCCTGCTGTTGGCTCGGGCTCAGGCTGTGCCATCTGGAGCAGCAAATATTTCATGTGAAGAGGGCTCTTGACTGGGCTTGGATCATCCAGGATTAGACTGGGAAGGTTTGTGAGCAAATCTCCGTGAGGCTGCTCCCAGCCGTGACTCCAGCAGGCCTGGGGAGAAGGGATGGGGATTCAGCCCCCTGGGGCTCCCAATTTGCCAGGGATACCTGTGGCCAGGGAGAGGGGAAAGTGCTGATATTCCAGCTAAATCTGGGGGTTTTAAATCGAGCCTGTAATTGAAAGAACAGCCCTTTATATTCCTGATAATACCGGTGGCACCCAGCTCCGGGCTGGAATAAAAGAGAGCTGCAGTTTACCCAGTGAGGGCCCTGTTTAGCATTCCCGGCTGCCAGAAATTCCCATTGTCTCCAGCAGGAGCTCTGCCTGCCTAAAACAAAAGGAATTCTGAATAGGGACAGAAATAACCCAGCACAACCCCAGGCTTTCCATCACTCCCCTCTCCCGGAGCCCGGCGGGGCCTGCAGCGGGCACACCCTGCCCTGTTCCCGGGAATTCCTGCCGATATCCTGCCTGTATCCCGAGATTCCCAACCACCACTATGGATACTGAAAAAGCTCCAGCAGAGAATTTCTTCAGCTCTCTGCAGCATTTTGGGAGAGTTCTGTCTTTCCCATGCAAGTAACTCAAAGCAATGTCACAGGTTTTGTAAACTTCTTGCAGCTGCAGGTTGTTTTGCAGAATTGTTACGGTTCTAACTAGAAAAACATTCAGAGATGGGTGTCTTAGAACTTGACCAATCCCCTCAAGGGGTGGATGGCAAAAACCAATTACCTTATGCCATTTAACACACTTTGTGAACTAACAGATAAAAGCCTTCTGGGAGATCATTAAAGCGCTTCCATCTATCCCTGAGCCTGGACTTTGTGTCGTTCCTCTACTCGTCCATGGGGAAAACAGCGACAACCATCACCTGCAGCTCCATGGAAACGCACGGGAGATGATCTGGGAGCTCGGTTTGGGCAGGAATTTTTGTTATTTGGGGTAATACAATAATATAATGCCATTATTGAAGTGTCCAGAGCCAGGTTGGAAGGGCTTGGAGCAAGCTGGGCTAATGGAAGTGTCCCTGCCCGTGGCACTGGATGTTTGTTAAGGTCCTTTCCCACCCAAACTATTCCATGATTCCATAAAATAATGACACATTCCAATGAGCAGAAAGGAGAAGAGGAGGAAAAGCTGGAGAGGGAAATGATCGCAGCTCCTGGGGTTGCCTTCCCCTGTGCCAGCAGCTGCAGTGTGTACCAATCCCAAGGGAATGAAAAAAAAGGGAAAATGAATAGAAATAAATCCATAATCTGGAAACATCTCCAAGCTGGGAATAATCCACACAAATGTTGTGTTTAAACAAGCAGCCAGAGCTCCCTCTCCTGATGGAAATCATCCCCAAACGGAGGATGGGGCATCCCTGCTGCTCCGCTGCTCCCAAGGAAAACCAAGCGGTGATTTCTCATCCTCATCCAGGTGTCACACAAGCACAGGTGCATTTAGGGTTTGCTCCCGCTTCCCAAACTGGGATGGGATTTCCTTGGAAGGTGCAGATGAGAACAGGATTCAGTTACCCTCTGGGAATGGAGGAAACAAGAAAATCCATTAAAAAACAACTCCCTGATTCCCCCAGGATTTGTCTTTCTTTTTGTTTAAGTCATTCTAAGACTGTAAAAATTCCATATTCTATAAAAAGTCACTCCATGAGTCTTTATTTTATTGTTTTGAGTCATTTTCTTTCAAAATGCCATTTTCATTAGAGCCAAATGTTTGGGTTTCAATTTGAATGCCCAATAAAAACGGGATTATTTTGGTTTTAAATAGGAAAGAGAGAAAGGGGGAAAGGAGGAAGGGGAGGAGGGAGGAAATGAAGGGAGGGAGGAGGGAAAAGGAAAAGGAAAAGGAAAAGGAAAAGGAAAAGGAAAAGGAAAAGGAAAAGGAAAAGGAAAAGGAAAAGGAAAAGGAAAAGGAAAAGGAAAAGGAAAAGGAAAAGGAAAAGGAAAAGTTTTTCTCCCTTTTCCCCAATTTTATAAATTTTATCGCTGTAAATGAATGTTTAGTTGTTACACTGAATTTCAAGGTGGGATATTATGCAGAATTAATGGAATTCGTGGTCAACTTTCTGCCTCCAGGAAAAAAATTCCCAATTCTTTGCCTATTTTTTCCTTCTCATTCATTTTCTCTTTGCCATCCTGGAATTATAAAATTGGATACTGAGATTTGTAACAATTTTGGAAATGAATTAATAGACTTGGGATTTGAATTTCTGTGGGGGTGCTGATGATTGAATTAAATTTTATATATACACATATATATATATATAAAATATTATATAATACAAATAGGTATAAATATATGGACTATATTGCATAATATAATAATACATTACACAAGATATATATAAGTATACATATATAGAGTATATTGCATAATATAATTATATATAATCATAATTTCACAGGGGATTTTTTTCCCTGACAAGAGGAGCTTTTGTAGTACAGAGTATTCTTTTTTCCCCATTTCCCCCCTTTTTTCCCTTTTTTCCCCATTTCCCCCCTTTTTTCCCTTTTTTCCCTTATTTTCCCCCTTTATCCCCCTTTTTCTTCCCTTTTTTCCCCTTTATTTCCTTTTTTAACCCTTTTTCCCTTTCTTTTCCCTTTTTTTCCCTTTTCCCTTTTATTCCCTTTCTTTTCCCTTTTTTTCCCCTTTTCCCCTTTTTCTCCGTTCCTCCCCTTTTTCCCCCTTCTTTTCTCCTTTTTTCCCCTTCCCCCCCTTTTCCCCTTTTTTCCCCTTTTATCCCCTTTTCCCTTTTTCCTTTGTTTTCCCTTTTCTTTTTCCTTTTTTTCCCTTTTTCCCCTTCCTCCCTCCTTTTTTCCCCCTTTTTCCCCCTCCTCCCTCCTTTTTCCCCCTTTTTTCCCCCTTTTCCCCCCTCCTCCCTCCTTTTTTCCCCCTTTTTTCCCCCTTTTCCCCCCTCATTTTTTCCCCTTTTTTTCCCTTTTTAACCCTCTAGCACCCAGCTCTTCAACCAAACCCTTCAAACACTCAGCTGGGCTGACTCCCAGCTGCTTTTTCACGATCCTCCCTCAACATTTTGGGAAAAGATCCCAGATTCCACCTGCCCAGGCCTCTCTGCAGGGATTTATGGAATGAGAGGGGATCGGAGCAGGAAAGGTTCAGGTAAGGCCAGCTCTGTCTCTTCCCATTTCTCCCCTTTCTGCTGCATTACAGAGCTGACAGAAATATTGTCTAAAAAAATGACTCCAGGGCTCCAAATAACACCAGGAGCCTTCACCTGACAGACTCGGAACATCCAGGAGAACTTTGGGACAGAAAAAACCCTCTGGAGTCCAGGAAGTCAGGATTAGTCACGGACAGAAGTTCCATCACCTTAAATATCATCTCAAGCTCCAAAAGACGTCCAGAAAGATGCTTTTCACTGATTTTCAGATTAAAAACCTACTCTAAATTGGCTTTTTTTTTAATTTCTGGAGGGTGTTTGTCCAGGAAATCCAGGTTGAACACTTCCCTTAATCATCCCCTCCGTGTTGGAGCTGCCAAAGCTCCCAGAATAGAGACCCAGCTGCTGGATGAGATTATTTAATCTTTTCCCATCTTTTCCCAAAGGTTCAAAAGCAATGTGAGTGCTCCAGGTTTTCCTGGAGCTCACAGGTCACATTTAAATCTGATTTACGGTTCCACAAAGTTTCATGAGGGAAATGCGGGAAGAAAATCTCGGGGGAGGTGTGGATCTGAGTGAAGGAAGAGGTAAATTCCCTGGGTTTGCTTAGCAGAGGGAATAATTCTTGGAATAAATGCTGGGAAAGCATCAGGCAGAAAATAATCCCACAGGGAGACGTCCCATCCCATTCCAGGGCAGGACTGAGGGCAGAAGTTGGATGCACAATAATTGGATTCATCCAGGGACGCGAGTTAAAACTGAAACTCCTCTCCAGGGGTTTCCCTCTGGAGCTCCCTGCTGCTTTCTGCTCTGGAATCACAGAATCATTGAGGTCGGAAAAAAACCTCCAGGAAAAGTCCAGCTTCCAACCAAACACCACATCCCCACCACACTGATCCCAAATGAAGCTCCTCAAAGAGTGAATTGTTTGGTGACCACAAAATCCCTCCCAGCTCGTTTGCAGCCACACCTTCCAACAGCAGCTCCATTTACCCCCCCAGACTTTCACCATGCAGCCCGGCTTGCAAATCTCCAGGGAATTCAGCACATTCCACACACATTTTTCCTGGATTTTCGAGGGTGGTACCTCTGCCCTCCATCACCTGAGATACCTGTTCCCCCTGGGCTTGTGCTCCAGCACCCAAATCCCAATTCCCTGTTTCTCCCAGGGCAGGGCCAGCCCTGCTCCACACTTTGCCCATTGCCAGCTCTAATGAGCCGAGCTGGCTCCGGCTCTGCCGGCATGGATGGGATCCACCTCGGAAAAAAGCCAATTTGCTGCTCCTAAACCTTCCAGCTGGACCCTTCTGGAAAATGGCAGCACAGGGAGGCTCAGCACTACCAAGGATTTTTTCCCTGCCTGCCCTTTCCCTGTTTTCCCAGCATCGCTGCTGCTTCCAAAGGAGAAAAACTGATTGTTCCTGCTTTAGGGTGGATGCAGAGGAGATGGGCTTCTCCCGGGGCTGGGCATAGGACAAGGGGAATAAATGAATGGGTAGTTCCCATAATTTGGCTCTGAACTGATTCTGGAATGAGGAATAGATGAGTTGATGGCTGGAATGACGAGCAGAGAGGCTGATGCAATAGTTTAGAGCAAAGCAGGTTTACAGTGACATTTTCTTTGGCCAATAAATATTCCCCAAAGGAGAGTGAGGAGTGGATTTACCTGTGCTGGTTCCCACAGCCATCAGCTGGTTTTGCCCACAGATTTAATGAGGAAAACAGACTCTATCAATGTATCTGTGAACTCCAAAATTTTAATTCTGTCAGAAATTCCAGTCAGCAAAAACTCCATTACCTCCCCGACACCTTGGAGTTGTTCTGTCTGAGGATCTTGTCCTGGGAGACTGGAATTCATCTGATGAAATTCTTGTAAGGAAGCATAAAATCAGACCTGCTGGAGAGTTGGAGCTGTTAACATTTATATTTCTTCACCTCTGGAACAACACTTATTTTTCAAACAGTGAGAAAAACAATCTTGGCTTATCATTCCTGATAGGAAAATCCCACACTGATAACTTCCCGTGGCATGCCTTAATCTCTTCCCTTGGAAACAAACCCGAACTCTGCTTACCTGTGAGTGGATCTGTGTTTTCATATCTGTCCATCTCTTGGGGACTGAACATCTACAGCAGCACAAAAGTGGGATTTAAAACAGGCCTGTAAGTTTGGGGGAAGAATTGGATATTTGGGATTTAATATCTACAACAACACAAAAGTGAGGTTTAAAATCGGCCTGTAAATTTGGGGTAAGAATTGGATACTTTGGGGTTGAATATCTACAACACAAAAGTGAGGTTTAAAATCGGCCTGTAAGTTTGGGGGAAGGACTGGATACTTTGGGATTTAATATCTACAACAACACAAAAGTGAGGTTTAAAATCAGCCTGTAAGTTTGGGGGAAGAACTGGATACTTTGGGGTTGAATATCTACAACACAAAAGTGAGGTTTAAAATCGGCCTGTAAGTTTGGGGGAAGAATTGGATACTTCAGCAATCTCCCACCTCTCCCTGTGAGGCTCCTATTTCCGAGCCATTTGGGGCAATCCCATTTCTCCAGTGGGAAGATCAGAGCTTCCCCCTGCCAGGGAGCTGCTCCGAGCGCTTTGGGATGCAGGTGAGCTGTGTGGGGAAAGGATGATCGTACAACAACGAGGAGTTTTGGCACTTCTGACAGCTGCAGCCTTTCACTAAAACAACATTTGGATTCCAGGAAGCTCGACTGGTAGGTTCAGAGGATTATTTACTCCCCAGTCAGAGCTGACACGGATCGCAGCGAGCCAGGGGTTGCTGCAGCGTTTTGCAATTATTTCTCCTGACAGATTCAAGGTGGCTCCGTGCATGAGAAACATTTAGGGAAGGTTTTTTTCTCTTTCCATTTGATTACAGGATTGTTCTGCTCGATGGAGAGACTGATATCTCCGAGTCTTTGGACTGCAGAGCTGTTTGGGGGAAGGACAGAGGCTCTCCCTGGATAAAAAGCTGCCAGAAGCACACCCAGGATCACAAAATCACTCCCATTTTTAAGGATACTCCAGACTTCTATAAACAGATCAATTCGTGCTTAAACCTGGTGGAAAACTAAAGATTTAATGGATGCATGTTGTGGATCTGCCCAAGGAGAAAGGAGTGGACAAAGTCTGCCCCCTCCTCAGGGATTTCATTTGGCCCAGCAGTCACTCCTGAGGCCAGAGCAGGCTCCTCCACGCCCGTGACATTAATTAGGATCAGGATAATCATTGTTTTCTCCCGTGTGGAGAACTCTGAGGATCTCTTCCATATGTTTAAGTTTCTCCCTCCCTCATAACTCATCAGCAAGTCCTTCCATCATTTACAAGGCCTAATAAAAATGCAGAATTTTTTCATAACTGTTGGGAAGTTGCAGCCCAATTGAATCTCCAGCACGATCCCATCACTGAGGAGCAACAGTTGCACAGCAATTTTTGATACTGGAATTTCCATTTTTTTTCCCATTTCCCATCATTTCCTGTGTTTTTATGGTAATGGGTGAGTGTGCCATAACTCAATGCTGATGTGAAATCACCACCATTCCTTTTTTCCTCTTTTACTGGGAGTTAAATTTTTGTTTGATATCGAATTATTACTTTATTATTCAAAGTCTGCCACTTTAAGTGGGCAGAGGTGAATATTTGGCTTTTTGCCCTGCATTTTGCAGGAAATTTTGGGGGTTTCCGTGTTAACTTCCCAGAGTTTTGCCTTGGGGGTTTTTTTAAAAGTAGAGAGATTTTGAATTTACCTTTAAAAAAATACTTTGGACCTGCATTTCCCCTTCCAAGCAGTTTCAGTTCCCAGCTCACACAAGTTCTGTGGTTTTATATTAAATCCTTCAACTCAGACAAGACGGGCCCTTGTCTTCAGATGGTTTCTCCTGCTTTTCCAAAAATAAATCCGAATAAAGTGCTGCTGTTGGGTCGGGAATGTCCCAGGCTGTCGGTCCTTGGCATCCAAGTGCCATCTTGTGTTCACACGCTGCATTTCAGGAATTTTTCCCCTCACAAATTCCTCAAAACCGCAGCTCCTGAGCCGCATGGAAATGCTTGGAGAGGTGTTTGTATCACTCAACACTGGATTACTGGCAAATTGAAACACCACCAAAGCCATTTCATAATAAATAAAGCTGTAGATTTATAAATCTGAGCTGATTGCACATTAAATTCTTGGGGTTTACTGTAAAATCCACTTCCAGTCCCTCCAGGGGGATGCAGGTCTGGCTGTGCCATCACCATCCTCATTCCTCTCCCAGCTGGATGATTCTCAGGGGAATTAGAGTTGCTCGAAATTTTTATTTTAGCAGAAATTTTATTTGAATTTATTTTTATTTTAACAGAAATCAGGAGTTGGAAATTGTAGGTTTGCAGAAAAATTACGGGGTTTTAACTCCAAACTGCTCAGGAATTCAAATCAGTTTTTCTGGAAAGGCACAGCTAAGATAAATTTAAATTTGGAGAAGCTGAAGAGCTCATATCGAGATATTTATAGAGTTTTAAGATAAAAGTTTGAATATTTAATAATAGAGCTACATTTTAGAAGGAAATAGAAAACTAAATCAGAGTTGGGACCCCATGGAATATCTGGGAGTCAGGATGTGCCCAGGTCCTGGGCATTGCAAAATCACCTCTCAGTTATCCTCAACTTCCATGGGGGAGATCAAGATCAGAGCATTCCAGACTGAAAAAAGTCCAATTTGATTGATTAATTCACCCCTGATTGAAAACAATCCACCACAGGTACACTATGGTTCTACAAAATTCTGTGTCAGGATGAGCAGTAACAGGTTTATAAGAAATAATTTCTGGAAATAAATGAATTACATTGAATTCGAAACCCAAATCTCTGAAAATAATCCATGTAGGATGTGCTCTGCTCAGCTGGAATTTCTCTGCAGTTTCTCCCCTCTCTACACGCTGTTTTCTCTCATTTTGCCTGTATTTAAATGTTATATCCCGAATTTTATATCTCTGTAACTGAGAGACTTCCTGAACTCTCAGGTGTGGTCCTGCTGCCCCATCAGAAAGGCAAGAACAACCTGGAATGCTCAAATTCCCATTAAATCCCCACTTCCCCAGGGGCTCCCAGGAGCTCTGGGCAGTGACATTCCATCCAAGACACTGCACGATTAATGGAGAGCTCTCCCATCCCCTTTTCCCTTCACCTGAGCGAAATTAGACCGAAACCACGAGAAGATTTAAAATAGAAATGAAGATAAAACTGCAAATTGTTTTCTCTCAGGCTTCATTGAGCATGCAAGGCACTGAGTAATAATCATTGGAATAATGGCTGCTCAAATTCCAAACACAAGCAGAGAGAGCTACCACGCATTTTCCAAAGGAAGGAAAGTATCTGGAGTGTTTGCTTTCAAACCATTTAATCTTTTACCTCTGCAGAAAAGATGTTTTCTCTCCGTTTATACACCCAGAACAATAATAAACCTTTTAATCTGAGGGGGAAAAAAAACATTAAAAATGTCTTACAATTAATCCTTAATCCTTTTAAGAGTCCTTCTAAAGCAAATGGAATCTCTGGGGATTAAAGGAGCACTTGTTACTCACTTTGCAGGGTCACCGAGAGGAGCTGGGTTAATGGCAATTAATCAGCAAGGAATGCACATTCCCAGAGCGTTTATTCCTTCCAGGATCTGAAGGAAACTATGAGGAACATGGAGAGACAGGACAAGGGGGAATGGCTTCAAGCTGACAGAAAGGAAATTTAGATTAATGTGGAAGAAATTCCTCCCTGTGAGGGTGGTGAGGGACTGGAATGGAATTCCCAGAGAAGCTGTGGCTGCCCCTGGATCCCTGGCAGTGTCCAAGGCCAGGCTGGACATTGGGGCTGGGAGCAGCCTGGGACAGTGGAAGGTGTCCCTGCCCATGGCAGGGGGAATGAGATGATCTTTAAGCCCCCTTCCCACCCAAACCATCCTGTGATTCCATGATTCCATTTACACGGATCTGTTCACTGGAACATGGGAATATTCGCAGTGCAGCTCCCCTTCCCAGTGAAAAAAACCAGGAAAAGGTCTGAGAACCCACGAGCACCCTGAGCAGCTTTGCTGAGCGCTCCAGCACTCGTCCTCAGCTGCCTCGGAGCAGCCCTTTGGCTTCATTTGCGGTGACACCAATCCCATCCCTCCACGTGCAGAACAGGTGCCCCAGATTTGTTTCACTGCCTTTTCCTGCCAAATCCGGCCAAAACGCGGCTCCACGCTGCCTGCCCTGAGCTGCAGTGACAGACTGACAGGTGCTGCCAGCGAGGGGCCGGCGGCAGCGGCACGGCTTCGGCTTTCCACGGGATTCAGCGAGGCACGAAAGCGAGAAAGCAGCAGCATGGGCAGCTCCAGGAGGCCTCTGGCAAAGCAGCCTTGCAAAATGCACAGTTCCAGAATGTTTGATTAGGAAACAAAGAGCATTGTCTGGACAGTTGTCTTTAATTTGCTGTCACAGACCTGGATGTTCTCACTGCTTGGGAAGTGGGTGCTAGGAAGGCCCTGACCTTGTGGTTTATGTGAGCTTTGGGGTTTATCGTGAGGTTTGTGGTTTATTGTGCTCAGCAATCTGAAGCCTACAACCTCCTGGAGGTGAAAATGTGGCTGAAAAAACATAAGTGAGCCACTTGAGCACAGAGCTGTGGCTTAGCATCTACTGCCACTTCATTTAAGTGTTTGCATGCTGAAAATGCTGATTAGAAAAGCAGAGCTCAGAGAAATATTGTGGGGTTGGGAGAGACCTTAAAGCCCATCCAGTGCCACCCCTGCCATGGGCAGGGACACCTTCCACTGTCCCAGGGTGCTCCAAGCCCCAGTGTCCAGCCTGGCCTTGGGCACTGCCAGGGATCCAGGGGCAGCCACAGCTTCTCTGGGCACCCTGTGCCAGGGCCTGCCCACCCTCACAGCCAGGAATTCCTTCCTTTTTCTATTCCAACCCTGTCCCCTGGCAGTTGGAAGCCATTCCCTGTGTCCTGTCACTCCATCCCTTGCCCAAAGTCCCTCTGTGCCAGCCAAGCTGTAAAACACAAATGCTGGGACCCTCCCTGGCTGAATCCCTGCTGGGATTCACTGCTCCTGAGCTTGGAGGAGCTCATCCTTGAATATTATGCAGCTTTCCTCCCTCCAGGGCTTCACCCCAGGGTGCTGAACCAAGCAGATCAGTTTATCAGCTCAGTTATTATCAAAAGCAATAAACAATGCAGTTTGCATTGTAAATAAAGGGGGAAAGCAGCAGATAACATAATCTCCTACTTGAAAATAAGAGAGAACTGAATTATTGTTGTTCCTGCCCTATCCTAATCCTCTCAGGACTAACGAACCTCCAGCCATTCCATGTCCCTGCAGGGACAGCCCAGAAGTACCAATGTCCAGCAGTGATTCCCGTGCCTGGAGCTCAGCCATGCAGGCAGAGGTTCAGGATAGCGTTTATCAGCACATTTTCCCATTATCAGTTGCTTTTTGTGTCTTTTTTCCATAAAATTCACACTTAAACTCCAGCCACCAGCTGCTTCCCACTGAAGGGTGGCCAGGAATCCGCGGCCTTGTGAAGGGAACCTGTTTCCTGGGAAATCAGCATATTCTCTGAGGGGAAGAATGGATGAAAAGAAGAAATCCTCACAAGAGATGGCAAAGAAAAATCCTTGTTATTCCTCCTACGTTGCAGAGCTTGTTCAGTCTCTCCTGGATGAAAAGTTAAACTCGACCTTTGTGTTCCTGCCAAGGCCGGCAAGTGCTGCTCCTGCAACTCAGACTTGCCTGGGGCCTGGTTTACCTCACACAGCAAAAAAATTCATATAAAGAGCCTTAAAACTTCAGGAAAAGGAGGGGAAATTGAAAAGTTTGGGCCAGTTTCCCACCACTTTCATTTTTCCCTGCTCTTCTACCCATCTCGTGGGAATCCTTTGTCTGCAGGGATGGAAATGTGGGTTTGGAGAGGCTGTGGGAGGTGTTTCCCAAGGACAGGATCCTGCCCAGGATTCTGCTCCAAACCTGCCGTGTCCTTCATCACCCTCCAGCATTTATCCCTCTGGATGTGTTATCCTCATTATTTTTTGTCAAAAACACAGAAAATTATGTTACATCCCATCCTCCAAAGCAGATTCCAATGGGTTACATCAGCCAGTCCACGCCTAAGTTGAAAAGCGAATTTCTGTAGCCAAAGCAGGACACAAAAAACATTCCCATGCTGAGCTGAACACAAGAAAAACACAGCCCAAGGAACTTTAATACAGAGCTGTGCTCCAAAACCATTATTTTTATATTTAACTAGGGCTTCATAATGTCATTAAAAATTTAGGTCAAGCACACGATGTCCAAAGGTTCTCAAGGAGCACAAGGATAACATTATCTGCCAGGAATTGATGTCCACCGGTGGGCAGCAGCAGGGAGCAGTTAATTGAAAAGTGCCTTATCTCTAATTATTCTGCTCCATCCTCCTTAGCAGCCCCATTAGAGCGAATACACAAGAAACAGCCTTAAATACTCGTGAGCCTGATGTAAAGAGGATATTTGGGATGGTGATACTCTTATTTCAATCCGTGTTTTCCAGAGGCTGCTCTGCAAACCCTTTTTTTAGGCTGTATCCGTGATGTTTTCTGAGCCATTCCCAGGCCTACACATTCCACGATGTTGCTCCCACAAATATAAAATTTAATTCAACCTCAGCATTTTTTCTTTCCCTACTTCCTCGGAGTTGGAGCATTTCTATTTTCCCTGGAAACCAAAATGGGTTTATGGCTGGAGGTCTTGCAGCTCGTTCCGAGGAACTCCGAGATGCTCCACAGCCTCGAAAGGTGCGCAACCATTCTGAGCCTTTCCGTGAATTCCTGTGGAGATTTCCGAGGCCGTTCTGAGCCAGCAGCAGCAGATGGCCCTTGGCTACAGGAGTGATTCCGACCCAGAGTTTCCCATTTCATCATTGCAAAGTCCAGCCCTAAGAAATTGCTTTGTCCCTCGTTAGGAAGAGCTGTAACTTCTCCTTAACTATTCTCACCTCAAACCCAGTATTTCACTTCCTTACAGCTGCTCCTTCCTTCCCCAATTCTGTTTCCAGATGAAATGCCCACAAAAACGGCAGCATTTTAATGTTCCTGTGGCTTCTCCCTGCTGGTGGCACCTCCCCATGGCCTCGTTTTCCACACAAACGTGACAAGATCGTGGAATTCCAGAATAATTTGGGTTGAGAGGCGACTTTAGGGATCATCCAGTGCCACCCCCTGCCATGGGGACACCTTCCACTATCCCAGATTGCTCCAAGCCCTGTCCAGCCTGGACACTTCCAGGGATGGGGCAGCCACAAGAAGAGGTGTGAGAGGATGTGGGACAGCAATTAGGACAATTCCTAATGAGCAGCACACAGAGCCCTTCACCCAGCAGACACTTCAGATCAAATTCCCGATAATTCCAGGCCGTTGCACTCGGCTGCACAGCTTTTTCTGGAAAAGGGGAAGGAATCCCCAGAATCACCTGCAAAGCCAGAGGGCAGCTCAGAAGCCATCCCCAATGCAGCTCTGCTTTTCCCCACAGCATTTATGGGAACACATCTCACCCCAGGAGCCGGAGGGAAGAAACTGCTTTAATTCCACGGAGCACATCCCTCTTTCCTTCCAGCATCCCTGGGACCTGCCCTCCAGGCAGGGCTTTCCCAGGAATCCCCCCCGAGCCCTCCCAGCTCCTCTGCCCTGCTTGGTGCCAGCTCTGGGTCCCCAGATGCACCTCCCTGGCGCTGCAGCAAAAATATCTGCCCAGGCAGAGAGATCTCCCGTCCCCTGCTGAGGGAGAGCTCCCAGGAGGAGAGAATCCCAGTTAAATGTGGCTTTCCTTGAGTGGATCATGTTCAATGTAACCATTTCTGGCTGGAGCTCAGCTAAAATTTCTCTTCTCCAAAATGAGGGCAAATTTTCCCAGCAAACTTTGGCCCTTGCAGAGCGAAGACAAGAAAAGAACTGAAAATGAATATTTACATCCCAAATTCCTCTTTGTGGCAGCTCTGTGGTCTGGGGCTTCTCCCATCCCTGGGAATTCCACCTGGCAGCAGAAATAAACAGATTTTTCCAGGCTATCCACATATCTATAAGTGCTTATCAGGATCTCTCTTGATTCTTGTCCTGATACGGATTTAGGGCTGAGGATAAAACAGCCCCAGCAGCTGAAAGTGAGATTCTGCCAAAATGAGAGCCCACTTTAACGCAGGGATCATTCTCCCAGCTCTGCCCTACCAAAACTTTGTGGCAGTGACAGAGAGGGAAAACTTGGAGGCTGGAAAACGAGATCATGGAACGATGCTGAGTTAGCAAGTGCATAAAGCAAAGCAAGAAAACTGATTTTCCAATTGCATTTAATTTGGGCAGTTTAAGACTTAAATAAAGAGAAAATTGTGGAAACTTCTTGGAGCCAGAAGCCATTAGCAGACTCTAACTCTGTATTAGTTTAAAGGGATTCTGTCAAGTGCATTTTGAGCCTTTTAAATTTTTTTTTCCCATGTAATTAATGTCCCTGCAACATTAGTTCCAGCGTCTTTGAAGCTGGAAAATAGCATCTGCATCCTTATCTTCCCTGACATTGCACCTCCCCTCACGTCCCCTGTGGAGACTCATTCCAGCTCGAGTTTGATTTGTTTTTATTGGGCCCCAGTGATATTCCTGACTCCTGCTTTCCCACACAGCTGTGGGATGCTTTACAAGCAAAGCCTCTCCTGGGGTTTGGGACACTGGGAGGCAGCACAAAAACTCAGCCGGTGCCATTTAGAGGTGTGGAAAAACATTTTGGGCTCTGTTTGGGCCAAATCTCTTTTGGAACTGTTGGAAAAATATTAATACTGACAAATTTTATTAAATAAAAAATATGGATCGATTGATCCTCATCTCCCTTTTATTAAGCTGACCACCACTGCAGCTGGGGGTGGGATATAGAGAATTAAGGAGCACTTTTAGGTGCCTGATTTCCACAAGTTCCCGGGTGAAATTCCTTCATCTGGGGAAATTCTGATTTATTAAATCCAGGAAAAACAGCTGAAATCCCAGCTGATGGACTTAGATGTGTCCAAGCAGCAGTCCCTGGGAGATGGCAGCCACTTTTCCAGAGTTAGGGACCAAGCCTGGTGGTTAAACCTGGATATAAATAAGTTTTGCAGTAATTAGCATCCCAAATGTTCTGTGGCAATTCTGCCTGGAACACTGTGTTATCACTCTCCTGCTTTTAGCGTGGCTTCGGGGGAAAAGAAACACCTCCAAAATGTGGAGACTAAGTTTAAATTCCTTATTTTTGCCATGGGTTTGGAGGTCCCTTCAGTGCAGGATTTTGCTGCCTCCGCGAGAGAAGTGCAAAATTGTGTTAACTGAAGTTTTCCTTTCCTGATCTTCTCATCAGGGATATTTCAGTTCTTGTTACACACGGGGAGGCTCTGGGATCAGTGCAGATTCCAGCTGCCAGGAAACACAGGAATAACCTGTGTTTACATCACCAAATTTAATCGTTCAGACAGCAAAACAACCTGGAAAAGCCATGGAAAGCAGGAATTCCTTGGTGCTCTGGGCGTGCTTCTCCCTTTGGAAAGAGCTGGGCCCATGAAAACAGATTATCTAAACATCAAGAAATATCCAGGAAAATTATAATCCTATTTAGATTTCTGATGCTTTTATGGAACTTAAAGAATCAGAAAATGCTGTGCCCTGAGTTACCACAGATTTCAAACCACTTATTTCATAACATCCATTCTCACGGGAATCTCTCCCAAGCAAAATTGCCTTGAATAATTTTAAACTTCTCTATTTTTCTGGTAATCATTTACTATCCACAGCACTTTTTTTTTTTTTAAAGGTCTCTCAATTAGAGCTTGTTTTATGTGAAATACCTGAAATATTTTTGAAGATTCGAGAGGGTCTCTTCAACCAACACTGAAACAGCCCCATTGCAGCCACTTTTTCAATCCATGCAGGAACCACTGGGCTCCAGATGGGCTCTGACCTAAATCCTTCCCTTTCTGAGAGCGGTCAAACTCCCAGGGCCACTTCTGAGTCCTTCCCCAAGTCACTTTGTCAACACTGGTGCTTTAAAGAGCATTTTAAGGGACGTTTTCCACAGGGTCACAGGCGGCCTGAGCCTTTGCTCGAAGCCACCACTTGGCATGTGAGATGTCTTCAGCAGAGAATCTTTTTTCCCCAGCGAAACTCCAACTCCCTCCTTCCCCTGGTGCCCAGAATCGATGTTGGCAGCTTTGTGCTCCAAGTAAGAAGCGGAGTTTATCAGCTTAAGTGACTCCAAAAAGGCGGGCTGATCATCTTTGATACCACACAAAAATTACCAGCCTGCTCAGCACTGACAGGCTCAAATTTGCAGCCACGCAGAGAAAATTCTCAGCTCTTTCTACCTCATAATTTATTCCTACCCGAGCCTGGAGCCTCCTAAACCTTGACTTCAATTCCTAGTCCACCTAAGAGCAACAAAAATCTTCCAAACCTGAGCCCAGAGCTGCACTGCCACAAGGGATGAGAAGCTTGGGGGCAGTTTTAGCCTGGAGACAGTGGATGTGCAAGGGAGGAAAAGGCTGATTTTTCACAGATTTCCTTTGTTTTCCCTCAGAATTTGGATATTTTAAGAAATTAAACATAGTTGGATCTATCCAGGTGTTGCCATTGCAGCACAGCATAAATTTACGGTTCTTCAAATCCCATTTGTAGCTTGCAAGTCCTTTGTCCTTCCCCTCAGGATGGTGACATGCAAATTAGGTTCCACTCTTTAATTACCACACCTTTATTACCTGACGGACAACGGGTGAGGCAACAGCACTCCGAATGTGCACGGATTTTTATGTTCATTCTATTTTGAAGGGAACTTCTCCAATGGTTTCCTGGTGGAAAACCTCTTTATGTGGAATCAAAGAGCACCTCCCACATGAAGGTAACAACAAACAGGAAAAGACCTCCAAGATCAGCGAGCCCAGCTGTTGTTTGTGCCTCTGGAATTCTCTCAATTTTCATTTTTTTGCCCTTTACAAGGCCCCACTTGGAGGTGTGGCAGCCCCAGGGTTGGTATTTTGGACTGATATTGCACTGCTGTCAGTGACACCCAGCCCCCTCCTGCTCCTTTCTGCTCCAGGAATTCCTCAGGATGGCTCCAATTGTCAGCCTTGCTGATATAAAAAACTTATTTTATAAAAAAAACTTATAAAAAACTATATTTATTGGCTTTGCAAAGCCCAAGGGCAGCTTCAGAGAGGGAACCATCCTTCCCTCTTTTAATCTCATCCCAAACAACGCCACCACCACGATAATAAAGAGAATATCAACAATAATAACAACAATAAGTGACGTGTTTATGTTATCCAGCACCTCCAGCTGCCCACAACATCCAAGAGGGTCTCGCCCCTGCTCGAGGCTCCAGCTGAGGAAAGTCTGCAGCAAAAAGGGATAAATCCACCAAAAGTAGGGCCAGAAGGAGCCTTTTCATTAAATTTCAGTTTGAGAGACAGAGGAAGGAGGAGGGAGCCTGGGACTTGTCAAGAGCTGCACGTGCGAAGGACAGAGCAAAGCCCCTTTCACCCTGAGCCCTCCATCCCCAGCACGAAAAAGGGTGGGAATTCTCCTTAATCAGGGAGCACCCCACGGAATGAAACAGGCCTGGTGTGGTATCCAACTATAAATACATAAATCCTGCATTTTCATAGGAAACTTCTGTGATTTCAGCTGAAAACTTCCACAATTTCAGCAGAAAAATCCCATGATTTCAGCTGAAAACTTCCACAATTTCAGCTGAAAACCTCCATGATTTCTGCAGGAAAATTCCACGATTTCAGCAGAAAAATACCATTATTTCAGCTGAAAACTTCCATGATTGCAGCATCTTTGTAGGAGAATAAATTCTCCACATGATTCAAGTCCCAAGGGCAGCAACCAAGAGGGGACAAAGAGACATAAAAGGGGGAAGAAAACATGGAATTCATATGTTTGCAAATCCCCTGCCCCTGCTGCCTCCAGCCTCCCTCTCCTGCTGCACTTCCAAGGGGAATGAGGTGGCCAGGACGGAGAGAAAATGTTCCTGAATCAGAGCTGGGCTAAAGTGCTTTTCAAATATCATTTCACAGGGGGAAAAAAAAAAGCAGTTTGGGAGGGAATGAAGCTCCTGGAAGACTCAGCCAGAACTGGAAATGGGATCTGCTGGACTAAAGACGTAGAAAACTCTGCAGTGCTTCATTTTGATGAGGTTTTTCCCCAAATATTTCGGTTTTTCTTTCCCAAATGACACTGTGCATCGCTTCCCAGCAGCCCATTTTCCCAAGCACCACCTCAAGACCCTAAATATTAAATCTGGGAGTTTCCCAGTGCCCAAAGCAGATATTCCATCACCTTTCTGGTCTACCTTTAATAAGAACAGTCATTTTATTGAGAAACAACTTTCCCTGCATTCCCCAAACTCTCAGCCTGGTTTAAGCTGGGACCAGGGCAGGGAAGCCCCTCCCCTGCACCAGGACACGCAGCAGCAATTTTCCTTCCGCTAAAGCAGAGGACAAGACTCAAAACTCAACAGTGTCACTGAAAGGCACTAAAAAGGCCAGCAAATTAAAAAATTAAAGTTCAATCTACCCAAAAAAGCCATTTTTCCCTTCACCTCATAGCTTAAAATAATAAAAAAAAGGCAGCATGTGGGGCTCACCTTCCTGAGATCCTCAAGCCTTGGCAAGTACAATTCCACTGTTGACTAAATGTTGTTCAAATACAAACTCCAGGATATTGTGATGTGATTTTTCACAACTTTTTTTGGGCTAAAATATCAGGTTTGCTGTGCACTTGCTGGGAATATTCTACTGGATATTTAGAAAAAAAAAAGGATATTTCAAAACAACTCTCTGAAATATTGTATTGGCATTGAAAATCCAGTATTTTCTCCTCAGCTCATGGAAATAATTCCAGTTAAGGGGAATTCTACCGCTAGGAGCACTTGCCTTCCAGAAAGGGCTCTAATTTAAAGCTGATTCTGCAGCAAACTCCTCGCAGGAGCACATCTGGAGCATCTGGGGATGAGCTGAGTGCTGCTGGAATTGCAGAGCCTCTGAAGGTGTTCATTCAGTCCCTACAGCTGGGATGCTCCAGGATGGGTGTGGAATTTGTTCCATCCCTCACAAACCGGGATTGTTCGATCCCAGCTCAGCTGAGGGAGGGGAGGAGTGAGAGAACTCACCTTTGCCTTTGATTTTTGAAGCTGAAGCTTCACAGGTTTTCCACCTATGAAGCTCCACAGGTTTTGTTTGGTCAGGCGGCTGCTGCTGGAAAATGGGGAATCTTTCCTGAGGGGAAAAGAGGGGGGAAAAGACAAGAAAAATAATAAAAAGCCTCCTGCAAGAATTGTTTACTTCTGCAATTATGAACAAAGCACATCATCCCCACGGAGCCATCTCCTCTGCAGTGCCCCTAAATTACATTTTAAACACAAACCTGAGGAAAACAAAGGAATTTTCCCCATCTTTTGCTCGTTTGGGGCTTTTTCTGCAACAGTTCTCTTCATTTATCTTATAGCCATACACAGGTGTCATCCCATAACTTCCAAATTATTTTTAATGCCATATTTTACTGGGAAATCCAGAAATATCTGGAGGGGAGCTGAGAGCAGCTCCGTTCTCAGCCGGATTCAGGACAGATTCCTGCCTCATTTACACAGTTTGTCATAAATTATCCCCTAAACAGCCCCACTCTCATCAACTTACCTCGTTAATCCTGCCTTGTTAATTAATCCCCCTGTTCCTCAGAGCACAGTTATCCATCTATTGCCTTTGGGAGATGGTTTTTCCTTCCAGCACCAGCCTTGCTGCTGGTTTGGATCCTGGAAGTGTTCACAGAGAGGTTGGATGGGGCTTGGAGCAACCTGGGATTGTGGAAGGTGTCCCAGCCCACAGCAGGGGGTGGAAAAAAATGAGCTTTAAGGTCCCTTCAACCCAAACCATTCCATGATTTTTATCATTTATCCAGAACTTGAACTCAGGCTTTAGCAAAATGGTGAGGAATGACACTGTTCAGTGTTTAAAATCCACTTTTTTCCAGTGAATCATTGCTAGGAATAGTCATCATTGGAGTGTTTGGGATGCCGAAGTCAAAAAAAACCCCAAAAAGTCTGGTAAAAGGAAGTGGGGGAAAGGCTAAAAAGTAAAGGAAAAAGGGAAATTTTCCACTCATTTGTTTGGCAAAAGGCAATAAAATCTAAGCAGATATCACTGAGCATCCTGTACAAAGTGAAGCACCCCAACAAAAGCACCTTTGTGCCGGGGTTTCCTTGGGAAAACCTTCAGGAAAGTTTCCCTGCGTCAGCTCAGGTGCAGCTGCCGCCCACACTGGGGATACCAGCAGCACACAACACCCCTGGGGAGCCCAAATCCCCCAAATCCTCCCCTGGGACAGCAAAGAGCCCAGGGCATGCAATTGCTGCAACTCCCACAGCACATTCCAGGCCCTGAGGGGATTAACCAGGAATAAAACCCCAACCAGCCACCCCTGAGCTGATTCTGGTGTCAAAGCCAAGCAAGGAGCAGCTCCAAAGAGAAAAAATCCCCAGAGGATAAAAAAATCAGACCTTTGGCAAAGAGAAGACACCGAGTCCCACCTATATCTAAAGGAAAGTCTGCTCCCAAGCATTTAAATTCCCTTAATGATCATCTCAATGCAAATTCACCGCTGCTGAGCTGTTCTGCACCAGGCAGCAGAGACTCATTTGTTTAAAACTCATCTGCAGCTTCTTTCTGAGAGTCACACAAAGTTCCCAAGTTGTTGGGCTGGTAAATCTTCCAATAAATAGAAAATAAAAAGCAGATTGCAATTCGTTCAGGAAGTAAAATTCAGTAAAAAGTAAAGTTTATTGCAGTAAAATTCAGCTGCATCAGCCCACGGGGGTTGTTGGGAGCCTGGCAACTCCAGGGCATCTCAAGCCTGAGTGTGCATTAAAAGAAGGGACTGGAAAAGTTGGGAAAATGCAAACAATTTTTAAAAAGCAGCTGTTTTGTCATTTCTATCAGTCTCTGGTAAACACAAAAGGTGCCAAACTGCAGCAGATTGCAAATACCCAAAGCTTGGCTTTTTCTGCACCATTGCCACCCGAGCTGATCATGGGAAAGAATTAATAATTAAGGGTAGTTATCTGAGTGGACACTTTTTAATATGCTGAACTCAGTGTGGTTTATGAATAGCTCGTGGCTCTCCCTTTCCTGAGCATGCTGCTTCTCCATTTGACAATAAAGTCAGTCGGTATTTCAAAAGCACCTTTAAACATGTAAAATACAATCAAAATTATTCCATTGCTATCCAAGTCACAAACACTGTGACCCAGCTTTACTTTCACTTGCTTTACTTTCATACAAATCATTTGTACCCTCTAGTAAATGACAAATGTTTCAGATAAAGGGGGAAAAAGCAAGAACTGAAGGAAAAACAAATTCTGCTCCTGATGCCATTCCACTTTGCTTCCTGCACAGAGAATTTCCAATATCCAAGCAATCAGTCCAGACCAAATTGAACCGGTGGGGTCACCAATCCTCTTTAAGAGGCACCTTTCCCCAGGAGGGGGGCAGCAGGTTTTTATTTTCTGTCCCTGCCTAAGCGTTGGATAAATGATGTGCTCAAAGCAGATGGTAAAACTCTTCCTAGATATGGTTGGAAAAATTGGACTTGCTCGGAGGAGTCCCAGGAGCCTTTTCTCAGAGCGTTCCTGTACAAGGAGAAACAATTATTTTCCTTTTGGCTGCTGTTGTGTCCTGCTGAGGGAACGCTGCACGGGAATGATGAACTCTGTGAAGGGTGAAATGAGGGCTGCTGCTGTTTCGTTTATTCAGTGCTGGAGAGTTTGGGCTCCCACAGACTTGGCAGGACTTTTCTGGCTGCAATCACAGCCTGGCCTCGAGTTTTGCTCCAAGTGCTGCTTTCTGGGGTCACCTGGCTGGGGGGAAGCAGGGCGAGGAGCTGCTTGGGGTGAACCCTTCCAACAGGGGTGTCGAGCACGTCGCTTCCCCTCACAATTCGTTCCCTACCCTTTATCAATTTACTGGTTTTACTGGTGCTGAGCTCAGTTATGAACCCTCAGGCCTCACTGACTGAGTTCAGCTTCCCAACCCCCTCGTGGATTTGCCCATAAGTTTTCCAAACTAAGCAGTAACAATCTTGTGTCCTCAACACACACAGGATGGAGGAAGAACCCAAAAAACCACAGCACCGAAGGCATCCACCTCCCCAAAATAACCCACTGAGCTTCCTGAGAATGAGAAAAATAAGGCTTGAATCCCTAAAAACCTGCTTAAGCTTTTGTCAGACTTGCCACAATCTCGACTGCCAGGAAAACAAATCCTTTCTGAGCTCGTAGCCCTCAGTAAAATCTCAGTGATTTAATTAAAAAGGAAAAGTTTCCTCCCACAGCCAGGAGGCACCTGGAAGTACTGGACAGTTGGAAAGAAGAGCAAAACAGCTCTGGGGTATTGTTAAAAACATCAGGGTATGAAAAAACGTTCATCATTTAACAACTTGTGCAGACCAAATGCTGAATTCCGAACTAGGCCCAAAGCAGAAGCTCCTTTCCTTGAGTTTAACCTGGGCTGCAGAGGCTCTTCCACAGCTGGCACCACCACCTCCAAACCAGCATTTTCAGCTTCCAGGTGTGCAAAATGTGCATTTTCCTGAGGAAAAAGAGCCCGTCCTTCTGGGATCCAAAGCCAGGCTTTTGGGCTCATGCAGCTAAAACTTCCCACACTTATCAGGAGCAAACAGAAGCACCTGGAGCCTCTCACGAAGGCAAACAAAATCCAAATTATATCCCAGAGCTTTTGTCCTTCTCACTGCACCGGGGGGAAATGGAGTTGACAGCTCTCCTGGAGAATTCCAGTGCTAGAGAAGAGTCCTGAGCCAAACTCCACGGCGGGGCCCCCTCCCTGTGCCTTTGTCAAACAGGGACCTCTCCTCCTCATAAACGGGAACTAAAGAGCAGAACTCCAGCTCTGATCCAGCTGAAGGAATAAACACTTGTTTTCTCCGGAGCTGGGGGATGTTGTCTTTGTGTTGGGGGGAATTCAGAGCACCAATTAAGCCTGGAGAACACTCATTACTCTTCCTGACTGCTCAAAAGGCGAGGAAAAAATCTGCTTTTTACCTTTGGTAGCAACAAAATTTCACCAGTGATTTCTCCAAAAGCCTAAAGGAAAGCGATTTTCATGGATTCAGGAAAGAGACCAACTATTCCTTGGAAACTGCTCCATTCCTGAATTCACCCATTTCTTTTGAACCCCAAGTGCTAGAAGCAAATCATTGTTATTTCGATTTGTGGGTAGTTTTTTCTAGAAAGCACTAGAAGCCTTCCAGCTCCAGAGCAGATTCCCTAAGGAGAATGGAAGCAAAAATATTTCCTTCAAAAAGAGCTTTTACAAAGGCTTTTTTTTTTCGTAAAACCCCATTTCCTTAAGCACCGGCACACAGGTTTTTCTCACACTCACTTTACACCTTTTTAACTCCCAGCACTTTCAGTGAATTCATTCCTATTTTCACCTTGGATGTCCCAAGAAGCCTTTTTTTTTTCCTGCAATGGATCCTGCTTTTTTCTACCCTGAGAAAAATACCTCAAGTTCGAGGATTTTTTTTTTCTAATGTCATTTTTATTCCTCGCTCGACAACGGCGCCAAACCCCAGAACGCTGCGGAATTTTATTTTTAAAGAGGTGTTTTTATCAAGCAGCCGTTCTCATCCTCGTGTAATACCTCATTTTCCCAGCAGTTGATTAAAATCCATCCTGTTTCACCGGGATCCACCCAGTGACACTCCCCTGATGCAGAGATACACAGAGGAGATAAAAGAAAATAATATATCACTGGCAGCGCTCAGAACACTGCTAAAAGCAGATATTCAGTACCTACTTATCTTTTATGTATACAGATAGCCGTGGTGACAAATAGCCTATTATGGGCGGTGATTGACTGAAAATAGGGAGCAGAAGCTGGAAAAGAATCCTGAATAACTCTTGAGGAGCAGCTCCTGCTCATATTTCACATTATGCACCTGCAGATTGCCCAGAGGGAAAGGAAAATAGGAAAGAAAACAATTGGGTTTCAGTGTGGCTCCAGCACAACTGGAGGTGGCTGTGGATTCTCCCAGTAATTAATCTGATAAACAGGATTTGGGTTTGCCACGGGATGTGGCAGATTCCAGCATCTCCAGCAGGACCAGGAGGCCTTGACCCTACGGGGCTCATCAGAAAAGAGGGTGAGAACTGCATCAGAACTCATTAAATAATTAAAAAGTCATCACTGTGTCAGGGGGTTTTCTCTCTGAGCTCAAGGACACTTGTGCACAACACCTTCAGTAAAATTCTCATGGCTGGCAGGGAAAAATCCTTGAGCTGCTTCTTGGATTTCTATTCATTTTCCACTTGGGCAAAGTCCCACTGTTTTTCAGGGAAGTACAGCCCTCAGTGGTGTCCCTGGGAGTAGTGATGTTGACTTCTAAGGATCCAAACGTCACAATCCAGTGACAGCCTGCAGAGAAACTCAACGTTTGGCACCCAAAATCCCTTCTGGTGCAAATCCCACACAGGCTGTGCTTTCACTGGGAATCCTGTGCCTACTGGGATGTTTCACAGCAAGTCCCAGCAGCTGCTATCCCGAATCTGTCAGAGCTGGACACCACAGTCCTAAAATTCCCAGTTAGATCTGCACTCCTGATGAATTAACCAAGGATTCTGTGGCCCTACAGATTATCAAACCTTTTACAAGAGTTACTTCTCTCCTAATTACTTTCCACCTTCCCATCCATAGACAAACAACCATTTAAACTCTTCTGCTCAGACAGAGAAATCCATAATTATCCGACTGAGATTTCTTTGCCTTGGTTTTTTTTGTGAGCATCAGCTGCCAAAGAGGAGATGCTGGTCCTGCTGATCTAATCCAAAATCACTGCTCCTGCTACCCCAGCAGACAATCATTCTTTTCATCCTCTTCCTTCATTCCACCCAATCCATCACTGACTCGGGAAAGCTCCTGGAATGTTTGGCATCCATCATTTACATGGGCAAGCAATACGTATTTATCTCCCTCAATAATCCTTCACCCATCAAGTCATCAATCTCTTTAGTCCTTTAATCATTTTTGTGGCTCTTCTGGGAATGCCTCCCTGCTTTCCCAAGTCCTTCCAGACCGGAGGGCTCAGCTGAGAATGCAGCAGTTCACCTGCACTCCCGCAGGAGCTCAATCCATCCAAACGAGCTCCTCCTCTTTTCCCAGCTATCCAAAATCAGAATGCTTCCATTCGCCTGTTAAGGCCACTTTTTTTTTCGTCCAAATTTCAGCACCTGAAGTCTGAGAATCCCTGAATCTGCTTTGCAGATGTTTAGGGACTATTTTCTTCTCAATTCACTTCAAAATTTTTTTCCAGGGAATTCAGGTTTGGGAAAAGCTGGAAACACCAAACTCACTGAGTTGGCTGCATTTTAGCTCCAAAAAAAAGATGACAAAAGCAATTTGATTTCCATACGAACAACAAAAATCATGATTTGCTTTCTGATTCCTGTTGAAAATTCTTGCTCAGCTCCTTGAACTTCTCATTTCACCACAATAAAGGCTCCAAGGACTCCTCACTCTCAGGCTGAGACTGGATCCAAAGCAGTTTTCTCACGGCAGACTGGGCACAAACTGGTTTAGGCTCCTCTGAAGCCTTAAAAACCATTTTTGGAGGGAAGCTCTGAAGCTCCCCTCTGTCTTTTCGATGCTCCTGAATCTTTCTTCTTTCCAGGCCTGAGGTTTTCCATGGGACCACTGAGTTTTGAGGTGAAAAGTCACCTTTAAATGGCTCACAAGGGAGGTCAGGTGCAGCTTAGATGCTTTTCAAGCTGAATAAACACCAACAACCTCTAGAAACCCAACTTTTTCCCAGCATCGAGTGAGGCTCCTGAAACAACCCTTTGAACCCTGCACTCATTTCAAGCTGTTAAAAATCACCTCATCCCTTCCACTCAATAATTTTCTGATTTATTACAAAAAGGTGAGAGGTCCTCCCTCCCCTCACCAATTACCTGAGCCCCCGGGTGCTCTCTGATGTGTCTTTGCATGAATAACTTTGTTTTCAGACTTCCTTGTCCTTCTTTAACTTGAATTATTTGTCAAACAAGAGCAATTTTCCCCTCGCAGAAGGCAGCTAATTAGCGTGGCAGGCTGTCACTTTGTCACACCGCGGTGACAAACAATGCAGGAGATTAAAGAGTTGCTAATTGGCTGATACTTTTAGTAGCAATTTCAGCCTGTTAATGCAGCAAGAAAACATTGAAAAGTTGTTTTGATCAGGCTACGGAAAAAAATTCAACAAAATCAGCTTTTTCAAGAGGAGGAGTGTTGTCCCACAGGAGAAATCCCAAAGGCAGGAAGCCCTTCCAATGTGGGATTAAGGAACATTCCTGCTCTGTGTGTTGTAGCAATGTTGTGCCAGCAGAGGAAAGTTTCTTACAAATTTCTCTTGGATTTAGGCACCATTGAGGAAAAATGGAGGAGGGAGGGAGTAAAATGTGATTAAAACACTAATTATGAACACCTTTAAGGATATGGGGACAAAAGCTTCCTGTAAAAGTAGTAGAAAGGTCATGGAATGGTTTGGGTTGGAAGGGAGCTTAAAAATCATCTCATTCCACCCCTGCCATGGCAGGGACACCTCCCACTGTCCCAGGCTGCTCCAACCCCATCCAGCCTGGCCTTGGGCACTGCCAGGGATCCAGGGGCAGCCACAGCTTCTCTGGGAAATCCACCCCAGGGCCTCTCCACCCTCACAATAAAGAATTTTTTCCCAATCCCCAAAACAATTTGAAACTTCTCTGCAGCCACTGAAGATGGGTTAGGAAAGCCTGAGAGAGGACAGAGGGGCCTTTCAGCTACAAACAATTAAGCAGCACAGGACAAGATAATCAGGGTAATTAACGACATTTGGACGAAGACAGGGTGACAAAAATGAGCAGCATGAATTTGGTGGCTCTTGGTAAATGTAGAGATTTGCAGGACTGGGCAGCAGTGAGGTCAGTGCTCAGTGTTTATCCCCGCTCCTGGCAAACCACTGAGCAAAATCAAACTTTAACAGCTCAAAACACAGCAGAGAATTGTGAAAACCCCGGAGCGCTCCCTTTTCCTGGGGAGAAACCTCAGAGAGACAGAAACATTTAAAAATACAAACAATACTCACAGTCTGGGGAATGCTGGGATACAAACGCCTGGATGAGCTTCAATCCTCTTTTTCACTGCCAAGGCCTTGCTAAATCTTCATATTTCTTAAGAAATCCTGGAACAGGAGCTGCTAAAGAACCATACCTGGGAAGATCTCCTACCCTGTCCTGATCAGTTCAGCAAACGAGTCAGAGCTGCTCTTTCACTTCAGCTGCTTTCACCTGGAATTTTCTGGTTCCTGTAGGGAAAACAACGAAAGGAAATAAACCTTCAAAGGAAATAAAACACCTCCATGCAGTCTCCATGATAAACAGCCCAGAGGCTGAGGCAGCCTCTCTGAAATGCACAACTTCAGAACTTTTTCAGATACCCTAAAGTGCTCAGGTATGGAGCTGTCATCCTCTGGACAGTATTTTAATTAGGAAAACATCCTGGCAAAAATGGGCGTGGAACTGGGCGAGTGTGGATGTCAAACCTAATGGGGAATCCCCAAAATCCCAGTTATTGCTGGGGAAGAGATGTGGGAGCTCATTTTTATCAACAGAAACGCTGAAAGGCAAATAAAAGACCCAGAGGAAAGGATGGCAGTTCCTTCCCTGGCCTTCTGCTCCAAGTTCTCCCCTTCAGGAGCTGAGCACTCCACAGTAAAAGAAGGCAGGAGGCTGGGATATGGCAGATCCAGAGTCCCACCTGCCTGGCTCAGCCCTTCCCTGGATAACCAGCAGGGACAGGACACCTTGGCCAGAGAAAAGAAGGAATTCATGAGGTTTCTGCTGGCAAAGTGCTGCTTTTTGGCACCTTCAGCTCGAGTCCAGGCCACTGCTGCGTTTTTCTTCCCCCTCAAAAGCCCAGAACCTTCTCCTGAAGGGGTCCAGGATAAAAAATGTTTATCACTATACCCATTGTTTGTTTGGAGGGATCCAAATGTTCCCATTCTACAATTTCCCTCGATTTTCCTGATTAAGCTCAACACAGCCACTGACACGTTGTCATTACTCATTAAAGGAGGAAAAGAATCACAGGAAAGAATCCCACCAAACAAATTCCAGCTCCAAGCAAAGCTCCCGACTTCTCTGCAGCTCCTCCCCAATTTAAGGCACTGATTGAAATCGGTCTCCTCCTTGCACCAACAAACGAAGGGTAATTATGCTGTTCCCTCAGCCTTGTGCTCACAGATTGCATTGATCTTCATTATATTAATAAGTCAAATTATTCCTTCCTTTCTGCTGCCTGTGCAAGCAGGGAATTATCCAGGAATGGATAAACTGGGATGCTGGGCATTGAATTGATCCCCCTTTTTCCCCTCTTGCTTGTTTACCATTAATGGTTGTACTTCGTCTGCCGCTTAACAACATTAGTGTCTAAATGGGGGCATATTAATTAACAGGATAATTACAGGCTCTTTAAGGCAAAAACATGGGAATGGCTGCAGAATTCTGACCAAATTCCCAGAGGATAAATAATTCCTGCGGGCTGTGGGGTGCAGCTTCAGCTCCTTGGAATGCACTCGGTCCACACCTTCCAGGGAAGGAAGCCATGGAAATGCGATAAAACCTCCGAATTCCTGGTTGAGTGGAATATCTGGGAATTACCGGAGCATCCCTATTTCTTGCTAAATCCCCCTGAGTACATGAGCTCACCCCATAACCAATCTGTTTGGAAAAGAAGAGAATATTTCGGGAAGAACTCGCTGCCTGCATTGAACTCAGTGCCCTCCTGACATTCAGTTAGGGCCTGGAATTCATCACTTTTTACCCCCCTCCATTTCCTGCAGATTTTCCAGGAGACAGAGAGCAGAGAGCTCAAAAATATAACTGTGAAGAAGCAGAGGGGGGGAAAAAAAGCATTTTAACTTTGCTCCATCCTTAGCAGCTATTTTGGATGCTGCATGTGCAAGAAATTCCTGAGAAAATTGGCTTTTCATTCATTCTAGGAACTGAGTTTTGTTTCCAAAATATCCATGTATAAAATCCTCCTTCTTTTAAGCAAATTTTAAGTTACCTGTGAGTCTGCAACGTTTTAGAAACACAAGTTCTAACAAAGGAGGAATGAATCCAACAGGATGAGTCTTACATGAAAATAAAAATCTTGCTTTATGCATAATTTTATTTCTGTTGTGCTCAAATCTCGTTTTTAGGGTGGTTGAATAACCAGAAAAAAGTGGAGAGAAAAAACTGCTGGTTAAATAACCAGAAAAATAAATGGGGAAAAAAGATCTTACAGAGAACAAAACAGCTTTTTAAAATATTCTACCCGTGATAATCAAACGGAATCTGCTGGAAATTTAACCTCTTCTTAATAGGAAAGAGAAATACGAGAAGAGTCTAAGAGAGCTGCTAATGAGGTTCATTTAGCACAGATTTTAATTACCCCAACACAGCCACTCCGAGCTGTTCTGCTGAGACCTGAGCAGAGTTTATCTCACAGTGCACAACCTGAAGGGGGCAGAATGAGAAATAAAACAATGTTCTGTCCTCTTCAATGACAAACAATGCAATTTCCAGACAAATTCGACATTAAATAACGAACCTTGCAAAATATGAGATCCTTCAAGTCCCATTTGAGCTCTTCAGGGCTGGGCCAACCACCCTGGGAATGTCCCTGATGGAGGAAAGGTCTGACCAGTCCATGAGACCCTTAATTCCTTATCAATGTCATTTTTGCCAGTTCAATAATGAAGTTTGATGGGGTTTTTTTCCAGTCACGCCAAACATTTCTAAGGAGCTTTACTAGAATTTAATCACAGCTTTTAGGAACCGCCTTTGAGTTCAGAAGCAGCAAAGGAGATCCCTTCATTTTCCCAGATGCCACATCAGGCAGGACTCACACACTCTGAGGGATGGGCACAGCCAAACCCTTTGCTCTGAATCTGTTTCCTTATTCATTTTTTTAAGGGAAATTTCAAACTTTTGGTTAATCCAAGCTACCCCACTTTTCTTTTTGATTTTTCACATCGTTTGGAAGGAATTGCTGAGACTGTGGCTCCAGCCAGCAGCTCTGCAGCCACGGACCATGAGCATGATTTATGCTGAATAATTCAGTCTCCGAGACTTCTGCCTTTGCATCCCAGCCTGGAAAAGCCTGAAGGAACCTGGAAAAGCCAGAAGAAACCTGGAAAAGCCAGAAGGAACCTGGAAAAGCCAGAAGGAACCTCAAACTCTGCATCCCAAGAGAAAAGGAAGCTTGGGAGGAACAGGATGAACCTTCCCATCCATTTAACATTCCCATCCTGCAGAAAACGTTGAGGAAATCCTGTCTGCTCAGGGAACAAAGGTCTTTAAGTCCCTTCCAACCCAAACCATCCTGGGATTCCGTGAATTGCAGTTTCTGTTAATTCATATTTCCAATAAAACAAATTATTCAGGTTTCATCAGAGGGAAATCAGAGAATATCCCAGAAAAATCAATTTAACAGAAGATGGAAGCTATTAAAACCATCCTTTAACATTATTATTTTACACCAATTTACTTGCAGCTTGTACTAATTACTGCGCTCACCGCATCCAGTAATGTAGGAAAAAATAATATCAGAAAAATCATTATATATAATCACATTTTTTAAACTTCTATCAACTCATTTTGCCTCTTTCTTGTCCCTCCTACAACGCTTTTTGTATTTCTTAATTGAAAATATTTCAAAATGCACTTAGCCCCTAATGAAAGAAAATAATAATGATGATAGTAAAGCAAAGAGAGTTCAAGAAATGGGAAAAAGCCACCCAAAACTGTCCTGAGGGCTGTCTGGTCGGTGCTGCTGTTCCTCTTTATCTCAATCCAGCAAGGAACAAACCCCTGGCACCGCGATTTTCCGCCCATTTTCCGGGCGTGTTCCTTGCAGCTCAAGCCTCATCCCCAGGCCCAGAGCAATCCTGGCTGTGAGCGATACAGGGATGCCCGGAATGGAAGGCAAACTCCTGGAAAACACCAAATATTCCAAGGACAAGGATCCCCCAGGGTTTGTTTGCTCTGCAGAATCCCCCCGGAGGTGTCCTGGACCTGAGGGCTTCAAAGGATGTTCTGCTGCATCCAGAGCCACCCCCTGACGGTTCTCACACCATTCCCTCTTCCCTTTCCTCCCAGAACATCCCAAATCTATGGTGAAAACACAGAAATGGTTTGAGCACAGAAATGTGCAGGAGGTTTTCAAATGCTCAAAATCAAAAATTTTAAATTGAAATAATTAACTATTTCACGGGACGCTCTTTTCTCTTGCTCTTTCATGAAATACTGGCTTGAAAAGATTAAATTTGTTTCATATCCTGCCTGTTAATTAGAAAATGATGAAGATTTTTCAAGGCACAAGTATAAATTTAAAAAGTGGTGCTGAAGTCCTGCCCACAGAAAATAAATCCCAGTTCTATCCCCAATAATTGTGTCATTAATGGCTCTGTTTATCAACAGAGCCACCGAGGGAAGAACCAGCAGGGATTTCTCTTCTTTCCAAAGGCAGGGAGCGTGGAGAGAAGGGGAGAAAAGGGAACTCAGGTGTTTGGATTGATGCCTTAGGTTTTAACTTTTATATTTTTTAAACTCTGTACTGCTTAGTGTGCAACTTTGAAGCTTCTTGTAGCCTGTTGCTTTCTGCTCTCTCACGCCTGTTAGACACAACAAAGCCTCTCCGGACTGCTCTTCAAGGACACCTGGACCATCCTGAGCCCAAGGGGTGTAAACCAAGGAGTCTCTGAAGGGGGGTAGCTAAGGGGAATTACATCATTAAACTGGGGCTTTAATTGGAGAATTGACCCTGATATGCAAATGAACCAAACCTATAAAAGTGTGAAGAACTCGTGACCTGTGGTCCATCTTGGGGTCCATCTTGGCAGTGGCCTCCAGCTCCCCAGGGTGTACCTTGAAGGCCCTTCAAATAAATCCCTACTTTTGTTCCTTTACTCTGTCTGGTCTCTGTGTCTAGGAGGCCTGATAAGGCATCAGGATCTCGGATTGGAAACAGATTCCTCCCATCAGAGAGGGTGGATGGGGCCTGGGATGTTCTCTGATGGCTCCCAGCATTCACCTGGGGAGTAAAATAAAATATCAGCAAGGAATGAGGAGATAAAGTGACAATCCCAGGCCAGGAACAAGGGGCTTTTAGTGAACCAGGAAGTGTTTATTTGGCATTGGAATATTATGGACTCATGGGATGGTTTGGGTTGAAAGGGACCTTAAAAATCATCTCGTTCCACCTCCTGCCATGGGCAGGGACACCTCCCACTGTCCCAGGCTGCTCCAAGCCCCAATGTCCAGCCTGGCCTTGGGCACTGCCAGGGATCCAGGGGCAGCCACAGCTGCTCTGGGCACCCTGTGCCAGGGCCTGCCCACCCTCCCAGGGAACAATTCCTTCCCAATATCCCATCTAAACCTCCTCTCTGATGGTTTGTTTCAATATGTACTTTGTGATATTTTTTTAGACCACAAATATTGAAGTGTTCTTAAGGAAAAAGCAGCTGAATGCTCCCGAAGCAGATTCCAGGCCCACACTGTCGATTTGACTCCTCCAAGCAGGGCCTCAGGGAAGGCAGGCTCAGCCTGGAAGGCTCAGCCTGGAAAGCTCAGCCTAACAAGCCACATTTCAATATCTCCAGGCTGAAGCATAATTTAAAAAGATAAAGAAGCACCCAACCATCTTTAAAAGTGCTCGCCCAGGGTTTCAAAAAGCCCTTTAGACCAATTTCCTGAGTCAGAGTTTCAGATTCTGCCAGCCCTGATTCTGAATGAATTCAGCAGGAGAGGTTGTGCTTCCCAGGGAAAGGTCCAACATTGCTCAGAAACCCTTTTCCCTCTCCTCCAGAGCCCAGGATCAGGTTGGAGGTGTCATTTCCATAAATCCATAATGCATCCACCACTCTGGCTTCTCCAGGGTATCCCAATGCTAATGGAGGAATGCCAAAGCAGGAGTTTTATCTTCCAGGACCCAGCACCTCCAGCTCTGAACCACGGACACAGCCCAGGTTTCTCACTGTAGGATTTCCATAATCCTGGCTCCTGGGTATTTGTGGGCTAAAGCTGCCTGCTGAGGGCTGGAAAAACGTTTTGCTCCAGCTTAAAATGGTGGGGATGAGCCTGGTTTGTGAATGGATGTTTAAATTGATGCCATGGACAGCACTTGGAAGAGCTCACGGTGGTGGTGATGAGCACTGGAGGGTCCAAATCACTGCCAGAGCCCCCCAGATTCCATCCCATAAAGCAGAAATTGCAGGAATAACACACAGCACTGCACTGGAGGGTCCAAATCACTGCCAGAGCCCCCCAGACTCCATCCCATAAAGCAGAAACTGCAGGAATAACACACAGCACTGCACTGGAGGGTCCAAATCACTGCCAGAGCCCCCCAGACTCCATCCCATAAAGCAGAAACTGCAGGAATAACACACAGCACTGCACTGGAGAGTCCAAATCACTGCCAGAGCCCCCCAGACTCCATCCCATAAAGCAGAAATTGCAGGAATAACACGCAGCACTGCTGGATCTACCCCTGCTCCAATAAAATCCATGACAAATCAACAACTGTTAAGGCTCAACACCCGGCCCTACACAGAAAATCTCCATTTCTTGAGGGAAAAGTGCTACAAACTTCGTTTTTTGGTTGGTTTTGTCCTCTTTGCCACAGAACACAACTCACAGGGACAACATACAGACAAAAAGAACAACCCTCTGAGCTTTGTTGCGTCCTGATCCCTTTTATCCAACAAAACTTCTCCCAGAACCCTTCTCCACACTTCATTTCTGGAATAAAGATAGAGGGAATTTCTTGTCCTTCCTAATTTGGTACAGAATAGCCAAAATAAATCCGACAGGGTTTTTTTTTCTGCTGGGAAGGGATGTGATCAGAGTCAAAAACCTGCTCAGAAATGAGCAGAGAGGGAAATTCCTTATTCCCACAGCTCCAAGGAATGCCAGAGATAGAGGGAAAGCCACAAAAATTATCAGTATTCTGCCACAAAGTCCTTTCAAGCAGAGAAATAATCATTTTCCATAACACTGAGTCTTCTCATGCCACAACATTTTAGATACAGAAAAAGCTTGGATTTTAATTCTAGGAGTACTTGGATTTACAAAACAACCACCTCACCTTCCAAATCCCTCTGGAACTGAATTCCAACAAAGAATATCCATGGGTTGGATGTATGGCAGCTAAAAAAAAAGCTTCAAAGATGGAATTAAAGAATGGACCAACACCTGCAACAAACTCTGTGTGCAGCTAAAACACACTGCAGAATTTTTAATTGATTTTGTTCCCATTCCAGGAGGATATGAGGAAGATCCAGTCTAATTCCAGCTCCAGAACTGCTCCTGCCCACTCTCATCAGCTGTAAGAGAAGTTCAGACTCCTGATTTCACTCCTTTAAATTGTATTTCAAAGTTTGCTCCATTTTTAGACGTTTCCAGGAAGCTTTTCCCCCATTTTTTTAAGAGCCTTTATTGGAACTGACCTCACAGGCACCCAGCATCCTTTGAAATTTTGGCAATAACAGATCCATTTCCCAAAGTTTGGGGGTTAATGGATTTTGTTTCAGTGGGGCCAGGCACACGATACAGCTGAGAGCAGTTAATCCATTGCCTTCCCCTCCAAGGTTAGACATTCCCGAAACATTTGGGGAGATGTGGAATAATTGAGCGGTGAGCTGCACACACAACCACCATCCTCATCCCATTACCCTTCCCTTCCCAGGAAACCACAACATCTCCTTGGAGGACTCAGGAGAAGAGCAGAATTTGAGGGGTCTTTGGGATATTTACCCCAAATGTTGTTAAAGGAACTGATCCCTCCAAACTAAACTACTTCAAACACCACAGTCCAACACAAAAGTTGCCTTAATTATTTTCACCACCCCCTCAGGCTGTGTTCACCTTTGGGGAACTGCTCAGGAAAAGTGGGAGCAGGACATTTTGCACACCAGGAATGTGCCACCTTTCCCAGCTGAAACATCAAGCTGAATTTGCCACTGGCAACTCCTGTAAATGAAATAATTTCGTATCAGGACAAAAATAACGTTGCAGCAGAACAAAATAAAACTGGAGTTTGACCCAATTTCACATTCCCTCAGTGAAGTTTAGAGGGTAAAAAACAAAGTAACTTCTTTAAGCCGAAAAATAATGCAGAAAGTTAACGGGAAACATTTAAATTAAAGTGGAATTAAGTGGAAGATTTGGAGCTATGCAAAAAAGCAGCTCAGCTCTTTAGGGTAATGTTGAAACATTGTCCCTCCAGGTGCTCTGAAAGGAATAAAGGCAGTAATGGAGCCATGAATCACCCACTAAAACATCCCAGCTCCAGAGCAGGAACAGCGGCGATGGAAAAGCAGCCAAATCCCAAAAACTCAGTCATGCACTGGGTTTATATTTATTAAAGTAAGTTAGTGGGAAACAGAGGAAACATTTCATCAGAGAAACCACTTTAAGGGACACTGCCAGGGATCCAGGGGCAATCTGCTCACAGGAAGCTATTTCTGGTTTGCCCCAATCATCAGTGGAATTTAAACAAGTCCTGGACTCTCCGTGCACACATCAGCTCTCATTTTTCCCACATTATCAATCTTGGACGTTTTCTGGAGCAGGAACAATCTCTAAATATGATCTGTCCACTTCCCAGCCCAACGGATATTTCAGATCCATCATTCAAATGCTCAATATTGATGATTGTTGAAGCAAAACACTGCATGACAATGCTACCAAACTGGGCCCGAAAAACAAATATTCTTCAAAGTTTCACTGAAATCCACTCACCTGCCACAGAAGGTGCACAAAACCTCGTTCAGCTCAGGAAGGCAAACACAGCCTCGGTTTCTTTGCTGTTCTTTGGAGTTCAAAATGTGAGAAGCTGAGTAAGCAGAACAAAAAATAAATAGTTGGTGAAATGCAGGAGGAACTGTGGTCAGCAGCTCACTAAAGCAGCATTATTCACCTGGACTTTGACTATTTAGCTCGGTTAAATTCATGATCCATAAAATAGAGAGCAATAAAATCCATTTTTGTGTTGTTGTTGCAGTGTTGAATTAAAGTATCACTAATGCTTGAGGAAACATTGCTCTCGCCCGGCCCCTGTTGTGGGTTTTTTAATCAGGAAGCTGAGCAATTGCAGGTTATTATTTCCCCTTGACAAGTTTCAACCCGAGCCTTTTTTAATGCCCTGATACCTTAAAGACTCCCGTGAGCGCGGGAGGCCGAGCTCCAGCACAAAGACACAGCTCCAAACTATTCCACAAAGAATTCGCAAGGTTTTAGGCCAAGTTTTTTGGGTTTCAGCCCAAAAATGGGGCTGCAACTGATGAAAGCAATCCCTGCATCATTCCTGCTCTCCAGGACTGGGGCATGGGCAGCACTACAAGGGGGAATAGGTTCAAACTGGGAGAGAAAAGGTTTATAGCGGATATTGGGAAGGAATTGTTCCCTGGGAGGGTGGGGAGGCCCTGGCACAGATTCCCAGAGCAGCTGTGGCTGCCCCTGGATCCCTGGCAGTGTCCAAGGCCAGGCTGGATTGGGATTGGAGCAACCTGGGACAGTGGAAGGTGTCCCTGCCCATGGCAGGGGGGAGAAAAGGATCAGCTTTAAGGTCCCTTCCAACCCAAATCATTCTGTGATTCCATGATCCTTTTAACATGCAAAAAACCCACCCAAAAAATCCCCAAATCCTTCTAATCTTCACGGCTTCAGTGCCCATTTAGAAAGCACCAATCACTCTGTGATCTGGAAATGCAGGTCTTTAATAAGGGCACCATTCCTCCCAATAAATACCCTTCAAATCTGATTTTGGCCTCCTGCCTTCCCATCTCAAAAGCCGTGTCCTGTTGCTCCATTAATTCATCAGCCTCATTTCTGCATTAACTCGAGTGATTCTCTGAGCTGACTTCAGCCGTTCCTGAGATCCCCCCTGTGGTGCCTAAATGGAAGGAAACTCCTTATCCCTGAGTGCTGAATTGCAAATGAGGATGATTTAGGCAGAGTCAGTGCGTGTGAAGTGGGTTTGAACTACAGGTGTCTGACAAGAGCTCTTCTGCTTTTCCTCCCACAGCTTCAAAGTCAAAATTCATCCATTTTGTCTCCCAGGAAAGCTGAACTGACCGCCTCGTTCCCGGAGCTTTGGGAAGTGAGGCTCATCCCATTTGCAGGCTGGGAAGGGTTTCCAAAGCAAATAGCTGGAAAAAATATAAATAAAAATCAGTTTTTACTCAACCTCTCCAACAGAACTTTGTTACAGCAAGGATCTCACCACGTCCAGGAGCAGTTCGGTGCTGATGAGGTTTTGCTGTTTGCTCTCCACGTGGTTTTTATTGGAGTTTCCCAATCCCACCTGGATATGCTCCTGTGTAAGATGCTCTGGATGCACAGGGGTTGGAGCAGATGATCTCCAGAGGTCACTTCCAACTCAAACTCTTCTGTGATTCCATGGTTGGAATTGGATTTTACCAATTCCTTGCTCCCAGATCCATCAGCTGCCAGACTGGCATGGGGTTGGAATGGGATCTTTAAGGTCCCTTCCCACCCAAACCAGTCTGTGATTCCACGAAAAGCACTTTTCTCATTAACAAGAGAAACATGGCTGTTCCAGATATCAAAATATGTTAATTTTAGCCCTTAAATTGCAGCTGGATTTAGAAACTTGATATTTTCCATCAGGATCTTGATGGATTCTACTGATGTAAGAAACTTTGCGCCCACCAAATGAGAAACTTTAGAGGCACAGATGGTTCCATAAATATCTCACTGGTCACTGGCCAGGAACAGTCTGTTAGTTTCAATACCTACCTGGCCCTTTACAGAAAAGCACAGTAAAACAGGCAAAAATATCATTAAAATAAATACTCTCAGAATGAATAACAAATGACTCAGCCACTCCAGAATCCCAATGAGGACAAATGACCTGTAAGTGTCATCTGCTGGCTGGTAAAAGCAATTGAGCCAATGTCAACCGAGCAAAGTGAGATGGGATTTCGTTTTAGTACTCCTAGAATGTCACAGCAGCAAGGAAAACACAAAAATAAGGCTGTCATAGCTCAAAAGCCAAGGAAATCAATTAATGACTCCTTAAAAGACACATTAAGATCATTTTAAAAAAGATTTCTTATTGTTAAATCCACTTAAATGGAAACAAAACAGCATAGCCATGGAAACGGATAAACTTCAAACAATTTAATCCAGATCCCATTTTAAAATGAATCTAAAACTTACCCCAAATGTCTTGAACAAGTAAACCAAAAATTCGCTCTGGAAATTCTCTGTGAATCAGATTAATTCTGGGATTTCCAATAATTCCATTCCTTCTGGTGGAAGGAAAGGCTATTCCAGTCATTTCAGCCAAGCTTCCCATTCTCACCTGACCAAAATCCCAAGGGAACCCAACATTCACCATCATTTTCAGCCCCCGCCTCCTTTTAACCAAAATATTTGAGGATTTTACTACAGCTCAGCACAGGAGCCATCACTGTGTGGATTCCCTGTTAGGATCATATTTTAAATAGCATTTTGTCCAGAGGGATTCAGACAGAGAATTCCTGAGGAGCACATCCACAGATCCCAGGGACGCTGGATTTGGGCTGGATCAGCTCATCCCAGCAGGAACCACTGTAGGTGCTCAGCCCATCCTGAGCATCTTTATCCAGAGCTCCCTGAGTGCTGACACTTAAATAATTTACAGGATAACATTTTATCAGATGAGAGCTGCAAGAGCTGTGGAATTCCTTCCTTTTTTTATTATTTTCCTCCCTGAATATTGAGGGAAATGTTAAATAAGTGAGGAACCCTGTGGGCAGGGAGCTGCAGCCCGGCTGCTCTCTGGCCCTGCCCTGACAGATGAACCCTTCAAGGGGGAAGTTGCTGTAACGAACTAGGAGAGATTTTTAGGGTAATGTTTAGGATAATTTAGGTATTTAAGAGGCAGCGCCTCTGGAGAAGCGTTTTCCAAAAGTGAAAAACAGGGTTCGGAAATCACGGAGCCAGAGCTCCTTTTTCTCCACACAAACGCTTCAAGAAGAGGCATTTGATGTTTCCCAGCTCCCATTTAGCTCCAGCATATGTTCAGGTATTCCCTGTTGTGTTTTTACAGCCACAAACAGTAAACTACCCAAAGCCCCGAGGAGCAGCCTGTGAGTTGTGCTTCATCCCAGAAATCACAGGGAACATAAATTAGTGAAGTCATCTGTGTCATTTATCCCCCTAATTGGGCTTCCCAAAAGGAAGCATTCTCCCTTTCCTCCTTTTAAGTTCCCAGAGCACCCCCTTGGGTTTGGATGCAGACACATCATCCCTTAAAGAGGAGTAATAAACCCCATAAATCAGCCCTGCGCTAAAATGTCAGCAATAAAACCTCGGTGCAAACCTCATCATTAATGGCCCGTCCTTTCAGGCTGAGGTGCCAACATCCATATTCCCATTCCCAAATTACCATTTGGATGTACAAAACAAACACCTCTTTGCAAGTCTCTCTGGATCCTTCCCCGGCACTTCGAGTGCAGTCTAAGACAGTGATGGTGTTGCGCAGGCTTGGCTCAGCATCCCAAAAAACCAGTCAAGAGCACTTGGAGTCACTTCCCTGAGCATTTGTCAATGAGAAGGAAAAGTCTTTCCCATGATCTGTCACAATTGGCCAGTTCAGCCTCTCTCAGAGCTGCTCAGGCTCCTTCAGCAGCCTGAAAATACCAGAAATTGGAAGATTCAATATTATTTTCTGTAATGTCCTGATAGATTTCTACTGGGATCCATGGGATGGAGATCAGGCCCATTTCCCCCATCCCAGTTTAGTCTCCTTTTCTCCTGGCACCTGAACCAACCTCAGAATTCTTCTCCTGCTGCTGCTCCTGCCCTGGCTCGTGCCAAGGGCCAGCACTCCTGGAAAACACTGCTCCAAATATCCTGGGAATAACATTAGGAAATGTATCCATATGGAGAAAGGCATTTATACATTTCAGATCTAGGACTAAGGAATTCCTACTTAATTTAAGGAAATCTGAGCATGTTGCAAGGACCTGAAAACCTCCCCAGGTTTATTTTTATTGAATTGTTTTTCTCCAAGTTCAAATATCTGTGAGCTACAAACCTCAGTCTTTAATGCTCTGCTTCCTCCTGTGTTTTTCAGGACCACAGCATCAGTTCTTTACTCCAATCAAGCCACTCCAAGGTGCATCCAGGAAGGAGGAAAATTCCCTGTAAGCAGCAGTGAAAATGACCCATTCAAAGTTTGCAATTTTGATATTTTACAAAATGTTTCAGTGCAGCCCCTGTGTTAAATGGAATAATTCTGCGGCAGTGACCTGTGATGATTTTAAGGAAATCCAGCAATAATTCAGGATAAATTGACTGATTTGAAGGGCTTGGTCACATTTAAGGTGATTTCTTTCGGGTTTGACCAGGCAGAAATCCAGAAGGAACAGACACAACACTGGAGTTCCCTTTACGGGAGCCGGCCAGAGGGAAAGCACACGGATTCATTAAGAAGGAAAGCTGGATCCACATCCCATTTTGGAAAATGACCCCTATAACTCATTCTGTGTGGAATAAAATCTATGAAATAAAGGTTTTGTAATAAATGGCAAAGTAGGAGTGACAACACTCAGTTCACCTGGGGGAAACACAGGAGAGTTTTGGACAGAAAGGGGCCTGAGGTCTCCTACAAATCCCAGCAGAAGGGGCTGCAAGTCAGGGACCAGAATTTGCCACTTAGGCTGAGAGAGAAACATCAGGAACTGGGATGTTAAACAAAGAACCAAAGGCAAATGCCAAACGAGGAGGCAGAGAAGCAGCAGATGGAGATAAACTACACAGGAGAGAGAATTCCAGCTTCTTTCCCTGAGAAATGGGGCCCACACAGCCACCACAGGCTGCCTGTGCCCCTGGAAGGATTTTCCAGCAGGAGCGGAGCCAGGCCAGGTGCCAAGATCCCCACCCAGGAGTGAGGAACATCCCTGGGAACGCTGACCTGGGGCACAGCCACTCCCTTCCATCAAGGCTGGCACTTTGGTTTGACCCAACTCATGAACCCAGCCTGGAAATAAATCCAGGGAATGCTGAGCCAGGGTGCCAGGAAGCCCAGCCCTGTGCCAAGCACAACAAAACTGGTTTGGAGGAGGGTTGTGCTGTGTAAAGGAGCAGAGGAGGAGCTGCCGATGGAGAAATGCAAAGACGAGACACCAAAGAAAAGCGTTCACTGAGTCCTTGTGCTTTCCAAGTTTAGCAGCAGTAAAACATTGTTGTTATAAAAGAAAATAAATCTATTTTTCTTCCATTTATATGAGAGAAAAGCTCTGCTGATTTGGATGGGACCAGGGAATTCTCACAGCACCGCTGGCACCAAGCTCCTGATGATCACAGGAGAATCCCCGACTGAAACAAGGAGAATAACAGAAAAATCTGCTTCTGGATAAATTACCTTAAATTCCCCCCAGGAAACTTGATCACATTTAACAGAGAAAAATGAAGTGGCAGAGAAGGCGCTAAAGCAAAATCCTTTCCAGAAAACATGGAAAACAGGGCCTGAGGGAGGATGTGCATCCCGGGGCAGCCGAGCAGCAAGCTGGGACTCACAGCCAGCCCTGAGGGGAGCTCTGCTCCCAGCTTTGGGGGATTTACTCCTCGGAGGAGCAGAGGAGCCCAGCAGAGACCACATCCAGCTATTCATTGGAGCAGAGCCGCTGGAAGGCCAGGAGGGAGCTGGCTGATCTTTATCCCAGAAATTCCTGCTTCCCACCTGTCCTCACCTTGGCTGAGGAAGGAGAAGAGAGGGGTGGCAGGTTGTTCATAGGCCCCACTATAAAATCTCAACACAGCTCAGAAGAAATAAAAAATTTAGATTTTCTACCAAGAGCTGCCCATATCGACCCCCAGGAGCCACAAGCTCCTGTTTCTAACCAGCAGCAGAAGGAAAACCATTGGATTTCTCCCCCGGAATTTCCCTCACACCTCCTTTAGCTCAGGGACTCTCCAGCTGTAACTCAGCTGCAAACACCTCTCCTGCCCTGTGACAGCTCTGTCCTCCCTCCCATCAGCATTTATCCACTGGATCAGACCCTCCTGAGCCTCTTCCCAGCCCAAGGAACAACCCAGAAGTGGGAATAAAGCATTTTCAACTTGTAAAAAAAACCCACTCCCTGATTTGATGCCGTATTAGAGTTTTATTGGAGATAGTTCTGCTATCTTTGACTGAAATTTGATTTTAACAAGACAGCTATGCCAATGCAGAACCAGGCCCACAAAGGTCTGTAAATTTGTTTAAGCACCACTGCTTTTGCAATAAAGCTTTAATAGGCCCCATACCCCAACTCTGACAAGCCAGACTTTGATTATTTGGAGTTGAGTGGTTTCTTTGTTCTCTCTTAGCAAGAGATGTCACAGCCATCATAGCCTGGCTTGCATTAAACAGGAGAAAAATTTGCCCTTTTTATTCAGCCATTTACAAAGAATTTTGATGGATGGAGGATTGGGAATGAAATATAAAGAGCAGTAAAATAAAAATAAGAGATAAGCCAGTAATGAAGACAGACACAAAAGAGGATTTCTTTACAGAAGTTCTTGAAGAGGTATTTCTACACTAACTCTAAAGTCATTTAAAAATGACCAGGAGGAGGGATCTGAAAATGCAATTGCAGAAATTCCTTCTTCTCAATAATTAAGAATAGCCTGTTAATAATACAAAGAATTAAGAATAGCCTGTTCAGGTGCAATAGGATCCTGTTCTTCCCTAATTTTGAACAAAATAAATAATGAGTAATGCCAAAGGACATCCAGAAGAAGCAAATTCACCCAAGGAGATGACACGGAACAAGCCAGAGCAGGATGAGCAGGGCTGAACATTTCATTAAACAAAAAGCTGCCACTTTGTGCTGTATTACCTCAAAAATCTGCAACTCCAGGCACTCCCAACCAATGCAAAATGAAGCTTTGTTCCATTAAAATTTGTAGAAATTTTTTTTTAGACTACTAAAACTGGGGTTTAGCATTGTGATACAGTCCAGGAGCTAAGGAGGAGCCCGCGGCCCTCAGAACAAAATTAAAACCAAAATGAAAAATGGTCACAGAAACTAAAAACGGCCCCAGAAACAATTTCATCTCTGGAAATGCCATTTTCCCCGGAATATTCAGGAAGTCACCTCATGGATACACGGGAGCTGTATCAGATCCAGCCCAAGAGGGTGGAATCAGAACTATTTTTACATGGAATAAGTCTCCTCTTTGATACTTTTTAAGAGGACCGATAAAGCACTTCAAAGAGGCACAGGCAGTCATGCTTATCCTCCCTCCTCCACGCCAGCAGTATTCCAAGAGCTGGAGAAGGGCAGGAAATTCCAATTTTTTTTTTTTTTTAGCTGTCATTTTTATTTCTATCTCTGCCTGGGATTAAGGAAGTTTCTCCTTCTTCTCATGAAAATGAAAGTAGCAGGAATAAAACTGCAGAATCAACAAGCAGGGAATATCCCGGAGAGAATCCATTTCCCAGAGGGATTAACAACAACTGCAAAAAGCAGGGATCAATATTGACAGAGTCAAATTAGCCAGACACATGCAGAGACCCATTTGCTGCTCCTGGAGATAAATTTTAAAACTCAATAAATATAATTCCTCATCACCAAATGTCTAGTGTGGATGGGCATCTTTCTAACTTAATAGAGAAAGGAATTTGAATGAGATTTCGCCAAGCTTTAAAATTTTATTTTCAAGGATATTGTGGAAGATTTCTCCAATTATTTTGAAATTTGATTTCATGTTCCTGAATGTATCAACAATCTTCGTGGACTGGGAAATCAAAAAAGTCCAATTTATGAAAATCTAGCACCACTGATTAAAAAACCAACAGATTCAAATCTCTAAGTCAAGAACTTAAATCAGAATGGGTGGATTTTTGTCACCAGTAGGCCTCTTGACTACAGGGCACTTAATAATCCAGGACAAGCTTAATTTAAGGATTTTCCAACCACTTTTTCCCCTCACAAACTACTGAAACAATATTGTGGAATTTATGGGTTGTTGATTGCACTTCTATTTACCTGAGGATAGTGATGCTTCCCAGTTTAAAGAGCAAATTAACTACAGAGGAACAAACCAAGTTTGGACCTAAATTAACTGAATTTTGTTCCCCAGATTTTTTGCTCCCATTTAATTATAGCTAGATTGTATCATTACTAAATTAAAGCCAAGCCAAATTACTTCTCCAATTCTTGCTCCAGGAATTAATACTCTTTGCCTTCCAGGAGCACTAAAGTACAAAAACTGCTTGAAATTCTATCTTTTTTTAAAGTGTTTTTTACCTACTTCTAATTAAAACCATTCATCACTGCAATATCATTTGGGTTTTGTTGGGTTTAGGGTTTTTTTTTTTTTGTTATTGTTCTGATAAACATTCCAGACTAAGCCTAACACTTAATTTTTAGCAAGTTAAGGCCTTGTTTTCCTGGGATGAACCCTGAATATTTCCCAGGCCAGGGCCAATCCCAGCTCCTGGAAGAAAAGACTCTGGAATCTTAGACCTCAGCACCTCAATTTCTGGTTTTGCTTCCTCACAGTTCAGTTTTTTCAGCGTAAATGGCTTTAAATTTAATATTTAACTGAGTTTAGTTTTGCATTTTAACTTTTTATGCAGTTGAAAAGCCGAGTCGGGGTTGCACAAAACGCTTCAGCAGCCATTTCCTGAGGAGAAAAAAGGTTTAAAACTGAGATTAAGCCTGGTGAAATAGTTCGGCACTGGGATACTTTGTTGAAAATCTATGTGATGTAATCTTGAATAATTTGGGTCATCTTCCTTCATCAAGGAAACAGAGCCACGGAGGAGAAAACCCCGGAACTCAGAACAGGTATTTTGGAACAGCATTTGAGAAAAATGCCTTTTATCAGGAAAGGAGATGAACCTTGATGTGCTTGTACCACTTTTTAAAACAAATTCCATTTCTGCCTGCTGGGCCTGAGCTGGCAATTCCCTTTTGGTCAGAAAGAGTGGGAATGTTTCGAAACACCTGGAATCAGGCCCTCAAAGGTGTCCCTGTCAGCACCCTTCCTAACCTGCCCTAAAAGGCTCTTTCCAGCTAAAACCATGGAAGCTGCTGCCTCAAAAACATCGCATTCCTTGCTAATGGCTGAGTTAGGAAAGAGGAACTGAAAAGCAGGAATGTCAAAAAAAGGGAGATTGCTGAAAACCTGAGGAGTTTTCACTTCCCTCAAAGCCTGGAGCAGCAAGGATTGCAGATGAAGGGATATCTGCAAAGGCTGGGAGAGGTGAGAAATGTTTCCACTCCCACTTTTTCTAGCACATAATTATCTGGGTTTTTAATTTTTATTTGTTTCTTTTAATCAGACTTGCCTCTTTTCCTCTGAGGAATTCATTCCCCAGGGAGCAGATAATGGAGAGTGGCCTGTCAAGCCCCACAGGGCTCAGGGATGGAATCTCAGGCATCTGGGACGGGGCAGTGAAGATGCAGCCAGGATATCTGAGCAAGGGCCCTCTCCTGCTCCCTGTTCCCTCCTGGGAAGCAGCCACCATTCCAGAGGGAGGGATGAACCCACAGGCAGCACATTCCCGACACAGGGGTGACAAATGTCACCTGCAATTGAGGAGGCGCCTCAGAGAAAACTCCACCTGAGCCTGGCCTGGAGGGTCTCCATCCCTACGTGAACATGGAAAATGGATCTCAGCTACTGATCCCAAAGCTCTGCTCAGCCTGAGGACTCCAAATACTGGGATTTGATGACAACCTGAGACTTGTGTCTTATGACTCCTCCCAAAGCCAAACTAAACCAGGAATTTACACCGGTTCTGCCTTGTTGAGTCTCCAGCGTTTTTGATCCCATCTTTTCTGAGGAGACTCTTTTTATTTGGACATGCAGAGAAAAAAAACCAGAGCTTCAGCTTTTAATTAATGCTGAAGCTCCTGCAGTCCTTCTTCCCCTCTTAATACCCACCAACAAACCTCAAACCACTCACAAAGGAAGCTGCTTCTTGCTGAGCCCTTGACTTGCCCACCGAGTGTGGTATCACCATCAACACCTTCCAGAGCTGCTCCCACCTCTGGATTGACTGGAGAAGCTTTGATGGAAGTGCAAAACCCAGGAGCACTTCAAAGTTCACTGTCAGAGATGCAAAGTAGAAAAAAGAAATGAGAGAAAAGTGTGTCGTTAGTGTAGTGGCTAAATAAAACTACGGGCTCGTGTGAGGAGAAATATCTGGGATTGCCACTTTTAGTGGGATATGGTATTTTTATAGAATCGTGGAGTGGTTTGGGTTGGAAGGGACCTCAAAGCTCATCCAGTGCCACCCCTGCCATGGGCAGGGACACCTTCCACTGTCCCAGGCTGCTCCAGCCTGGCCTTGGGCACTGCCAGGGATCCAGGGGCAGCCACAGCTTCTCTGGGCACCCTGTGCCAGGGCCTGCCCACCCTCCCAGGGAAGGATTCCTTCCATAATACAGCTATAATAATAATAATAATAATAATAATAATAATAATAATGTGTGTAATTATAACAGCCTACACAGACCCAAATCACCACAGATTATAACAATTTAGAAATTTCATACCAGGCCAGGCAGAGAGAAGAAGAAGTGCCAGGGAGAGAAAACAAACCCCACCAGGGTGGACCCTCCCATCTCCACTTCTGTTCTCCAACACCTGCAGCATTTCCATGAGGACATGGGGGTGACTGGTGAGAAATACGGATTAACTGCAAAAGTTAAACCCCACAGTTTGCCTCTGTGTTAAAACAGTCTTGATGCCACAACCCAGTGGGGTAAAATGCCAATAAAACCTGTTAGAAGTGTGCCCACGTGGGCTGAGTGCCACTGCTGTGCCACACTGTGTGCAGGGAGAGCTCCAAAGGCAGGGAAGCCCTCCAGGGAAGCCCTGGATTGAAAACAAACAATATTATTCACCAAATTATAGTCAGTTTGGGAAGCTGCAGCCATTAATTGCTTCTGTGGCTTTGTGGGTTTAGGTTTTTAAACGCAGCACTGGAGTGCTTAAAGATCCTCCTGATTAAATAATTCAAAGTATTTGCACTATATAACATGTTTGAAGGGGAGAGAAAACTCTGCTAAACACTTTGAATTCACGAGCAAGCACCTCATTAACATGCCCCGATATCAAATATTTATTACCTTCTCCACTGTAATGAGCTCATTTAAGACAAATGTGAGAAAACCCCATCCTGTATTAAAGTTGGCAATGTTTTATTTATGGGCACTTTAATATTCACTTTAGGCCGCACCAAAATATAAACATGCAATTAATATTTCATTAATGAGAAAATAAAATCTATTTCTCCAGCTTGTGCAGGCCTGGAAGAGGACAAAGCAGGGGTTGTGTGTGGTGATGCTGCACCCATGTTGCTCTGAGGTGGGAACAATCGATAATCAATTATTAAAAATATCTGTTTCCTTCCCTGTTCCAGTGCCTGACCACCCTCTGGGGGAAGGATCTTCCCCTGATACCCAACCTAAACCTCCCCTGGCACAGCTCCAGCCCTTCCCTCAGGTTCTGTCACCACAGAGATCAGTGCCTGTCCCTGCTCTTCCCCTCATGAGGAAGCTGCAGACCCCAATGATTTTCCCCTCAGTCTCCTCTCCTCCAGCTGAACATTCCAAGTGCCCTCAGCTGCTCCTCAAGACCCTTCACCATCTTCACTGACCTCCTCTGGACACTCTCTAACAATTTAATACCTTTCTTATATTGCAGTGCCCAAAACTGCTCACGAGATTCAAGGTGAGGTCACCCCAGCGCGGGACAATCACCCTGAGACCCCCCACCCACAGCTCTCCTCCAGATCAAACCTCGGATTCACTGCTTTCCACATGGATAAATGTGAGTGGGTTTGGGGCACAGGTCTGAGCTGCCGTGTTTATCAGGCAATAGTTCCCAAATTGGGCAGTAGATGAGCTGAAATTTATTCCCAAAAGCAGCGCTGCTCACACATCACAAATTCCTGCGTTTTCCCTACACTTATTTCTCCTTGCAGCAGCAATATCTGTAACTTTTGCTATGTACACCAGCTAGATAAACACTCACCACCACTTATCTACCCAGAATTGCTGGCTAATGCATTCATGAAGTGGAAACCTCATGTAAATGCGAATTTTTCACTCCTCTCCTCCCAGGGATGTTGCCAGCGGCAGAGTTTGGGGTCAAGGAGCCTCTTCCCATTATTCCACCAGTCCTGGCAGATGCATATCAAACAGAGTGAATAAAAACCTCTCAGCTGCTGGGGTCTGATCCAACAGCCTCTGGAACAAGCTGTGATCCTTGAGCTGACTCCAACAAGCTCCTGTTGGGCACCACAGCTCCGCTCTCGGCCTCGGTTTGCACATCATTGAAACCCCGAGTGCTCTCAGCAGCTCCACAGGAACCACTTGACATGGAGCGGTGCCAAGCCTTGAGATGCCCCCTCTCTCCAGGGCTGCTGGCACTCCTGGCACAGCAAAAGCTCTGCTGGAGCTCACCTTGCTCAGCTTTTCTCCTCAAGTGTTTCTTCCTGCTGGGTTTTCGGGTCCTCCCTCTCAGGGCTGCCCTTTGCCATCACAAGTGGTCTCCAATAAATCTTGGAAGATTTGCCCTGGGCAGGGACACCTTCCACTGTCCCAGGCTGCTCCAAGCCCCATCCAACCTGGCCTTGGACATTTCCAGGGATCCAGGAGCAGCCACAGCTTCTCTGGGAACTCCATCCCAGCCCCTCACCCCTCTCACAGCCAGGAATTCCTTCCCAATATCCCATCCAACCCTGTCCTCTCCCCATGGGAACCCATTCCCCCTTTGATTTGATTTGCAGCAAGGAAAACTGAGTACTCCTTACACACAAGCAGGAATCTTGCTGTGATTCCCGGATTTCTCAAGAAACGTGAAACGGTTGCATCTTCCACCCCTAAAATGTGAATCTGTTCTTTGATCCAACCAGGACAAAGCTTTTCAGCAACACAAAAACCTGCAGCACCATTAAAGCAAAATGTCAGAGCCCTGCCCAGGAGTCACTTGGTGTAGATGCAGGTAAAGGGGAAAAAATATGGGGAAAACATCATATAGACAGTTTTGACAGGATAAAAGCCTCCTGGCTTTGGAAAGAAATGTCTCTACTTCACCTTGATGTTAATTTCTGATGAGTGTCCCAGCTTTCCCTCCCCAGCATGCGGAGCAGGGCCATTATCCCGTGACAAGGTCCCATCCCATGGCCATCATCTTGGCAGAGACAACCTGATCCATCAGAGAAAACCAAAATGCACCATTTTTCCTCAAACGTGACAAACACATGACAAAACCACCACCCCCAGTGCAGCCCAGGGTACAACTGAACAATTCCAGTGTACAGGTCTCCCAAAACGGGCTGGAATTAGCTGCAGTATTTTTGATGAGGTTATTGCACGCAAACGAGCGCTGCCACAATTCTTTGCGAAGGATTTTTCCCCTCAGGTTCCTCGAATCAAACCAGTGGCTTTACACCCATTACATTAACATTATGGTTTTTAATCCCAATTCTGCATAATCACAGAGTTTCTATTGCCTGGAAAAACATTTAGCACAGGTCTGCATCAGCTTTTGGCAAGCAGAGGAAGGAAAAAAATGCATTTAGTGAAGCAAATGCAGCTAAAAATGTGTTTTTATGCATGAATCAGTCCAACAGGATGCATGGTTTGGTGAGCAGGCATGGTTCAAGCTCCAGGAAAAAACCCAACATTTAGAACCCAATGAAAAATTCATTGTCCTTCAGGGTACATCTGACCATGGAACAATCTTCCAGAGGAGAGCTGGGAATTCAAGCTCTAAGGTCCTGAAAAAATGCTGGAAGGATCTCTCTGAGCAAGTTGTAAGCACGGTATTCATCATTCTGAACATTCCTTTTGATTCCTAACAACGAGCCACTGTCCCAAATGGAGCAAAAGTGCCCTTCTGACCTAAAAAAATATATAAAGAGAGTGGGGAGGAAGGTAAAAATTCCATTAAGTCCTCTAGACCCTCAGATGTTGCCACAGACTTATATAGGAAGTTCATGAATAGGAAGAAATATTAAATCCTTAAACTAATTAGAGAAGTGCCTTGCAGTTCATCCCTATCTCAACACCCCCCACGCTGCCTCTTTCATCTTCTCCTAATTCTCCTCACAAGCTCTCAAGGTCTTTCTTCAAAAGCTGATGGGACCTGTTCACTTCTTTGAGCTCGATTTTGCTCAGGAAGGTGTGAATTAAAATCAAAAGCCTCCAGGTAAGCGGGTTGCACATTGCCACTCCTGCTGGTGCTGCTGGAATCGCCCTCAGATTCATTCCTGAGTCTGCCTCCAAATCCATCGGGAGCTATCAGACACCCAAATCCTTGAGATATAAAGTCCAGCACAGCTGGAGAATTCCTCTAACTTTAATTGTGGAGGGTTTTGGAAGACTAAATCCCTCTTTTCTGGCCACAGCAAACATCCCCCTCTTGAGGAGGTTGAGGGTCACAGCTCAAGGGTGTCAAGTGAAGAACAGCCACAATCCCAAATGCATCTGGTCCCTGCCATGGAAAGAGTCTCTAATTCGGGAGTTTTCTCCCCTAGAAACTCCCATCTCCGAAAACAAATGGGGTGGTTCCACCTCCTCCCTCACCGTGTGGCAGAAACCTTTGCCAATAATATTTTATTCCATTTTAATAAATTTATCAATGGGGCAGCAGAAATAAAAGCAACGGCACAAACTTCAGCCCAGGTGAAGAAGTGCCCTCACCTCTTTTAGGGCAGCCCCAGGAAATGTGATGCTCCCAGAGACCAACCCTTTATCCCAAAGGGCACAGCAAACACAGCCAAAAACTGGATGAAAATGTCCATGAAGATCAATTTATTTCATTCCCTCTGCCCTCTTCCCAAACTCATTGTCCCCAAAGAAATCGATGAAAGAACAAGGGAAAAAAAGATGAAAAATTCCATAGGAGAACGAAAGAATTAATGATAAAATTGTCCCACTTTCGCCCAAAACTGTCAAGGAAATGGAGGGCAATGCTAGAAACAAAACTCAGGTCTCAAAGTTCAGTCCCATCCTAAATTTCTCCATTTAAAGCCTGCAAACAGTGATGACAGCCCAAAACCAGAGTCAGGAATCAGGGGGCTTTAGGGGTGTTTCATGTCACTTGTCATTTTCACATTTTTTCAGTCATCTCCTTTTTCAAATTTTGCTCAAATCTCAAGGCTTAAAACCAGAAATTTAAAAAAGAAAAAAACACAAACAAAGAAACAAACAAAACTTTAAGGGATTCTCCCCAATTCTTAGATACTTTAGGTGGACTTTTTTAGCTTGAGCTGCCAGGAGAGAAAACATCTGCTCCGAACTTAAAAATCCAGTCACAAAAATTGGCAAATTCTTCTTCCTATAAACAACTGCTCCTTTCTGAATAACCACCTCATACTATTAGACTTTAAAGGTCCTTTAAAATTTTATTTATCCTTTAAATTCCCTCCTTTTGTTCCCTACTGAAGCTAAACTGTGCTTCATAAAAGGACCACAGAATCTGTTGTAGCATTCCATTAATTTAAGTAAAATATCATTTTCTTCCCTTATTGATTTAGACCAGGGTAACTCCATCAACCTGATCTTGGTTATTATTCCTGCTACTCATAAATAGAAACAGAATCAAGCCCTAGGGGTCCTTAATGAAGCTTTTTAATGAGTTTTGCTAATATAACTCAGTTGACTGAGTTTTGATAAGCCACACTGAGAGTCCAGAGAAAACTTTGCTTGTATTTCTGTCTTCTCTGGGATGAATGCAGCCAAACTGAGTCTGGACATGTTCACATTCCCAAGGGAAAATTTACAACCTCTGTACATCGATTCCAGTTTTCTCCAGGCGTTTTTGCTGCAGGCAAAAAAACACTTCAGAGACTGAGGAGATGGAGGGGGAAACGCTGAACAGAAAACCTGGGACAAAGGTTTGGAGTCAGGGGGTGAAAGAATGCTAAAGGACTAATGTGGTCCTGGAAAAGGTCACTGTGGGAGTTCAGTTAAAATGAGTGGGCACAGAAGAGCCCTGGGATCCTTCGAGGGAGGGTTATTCACACTGGGCACACGATTCCTGGCAAGTCTCACACCTCCTACGAGACTTCTTTGGGAAACACTGGTTCAGTGGTTTAATGTAAATGCTGAGATTAGGAGAGGCCTAGAAAAATGCTGGGAGCTTCAGGCAGCGCTTCTGGAACCGCCTTCTGAGGCAAAACCTTTCCTGCCCCTCCAAAAATCATCATCAGAACCAAAGCAGGGCAGGCTCCAAGTCCAAAAGCACCACCTGCACTGATTTTCCTCAGGAAAGAGTGAGGAATGCGACAGCAAACACTGGGATTGGGAACAGCCCAGGCCCATAAAGGACTTGGCACTGCAGAGCACCCAAACCACACACGAGGCTCCCACGTGCATAGAGCTGCCAAAGGACCCTGTAATTCAAACTGAGCAGGAACAACACCTTGAATCCCTAAAAAATCCTCTTTTATTTCCCTCAGAAACGTTCCTGAGACCCGCCCGGTGACATCTTTCAGCCTTGAACAAGGGACCTCAATCTGTGGCTCCTCTGCTGAGCAGTATTTGCTCATGTAAGAGGCACAGTCACGTTCCAATTTAATCAGAGCCAGAGCAAATCAAGCAACAAACCAAATAAAGTCTGCAGCTTCCGTGGAAATAGCACATCCTGCCCATTTCTGACTGTAGCAGTGTAAAGAGTTATTTCAAGTTAATTCCATTTGCTCTTCCGAGACTGCAAATCACAAACTCTCTCCCCATTTTTGTACTTTATCATCGTTTTGCTGCTCTTAAAATGACAACAGTAATCCTTTCAACATAATTAGTTACTGTTCAGAAAGAGCAGCCACAAAAACACCGCTTTGCAAGAATTTCAATCAGAACACCAAAATAATATGAAATATTTTAGAAGAGTTGCTTTGGATGTCAAGCCTCATTCAAAAATGGCTTTGAAAAATTCTGTTTGCTCACACACATTCAATAAAATCTCTCTGTTTATCACTTCAGCATAATGTCTGTGAAAGAAATTACGGCATTTAACATTCAACTACCACAAAGGAGAACCCAACCAGCTCCTCTTTTCGAGGTGAGCTTAGCTCTCACACCAGAACATTTTTAGGTCAAGCAAAATAAAACCAACTCTTCCTTTTGGATCTTTCCCTGATCCAATACCCCTTTAAAAAGTTCTGTTTATCAATCTCTGACCATAATTGTCCAGAGAAGCTGTGGCTGCCCCATCCCTGGAAGTGTCCAAGGCCAGGTTGGATTGGGATTGGAGCCACCTGGGATAGCCAAGGTGGAACTTGATGAGCTTTAGGGTCTCTTCCAACCCAAACCATTCCATGGTTTCTCCAACATTTTGCTGGATTATTTGTTGCTGGAGGTGTGGCTACCGGGCATCCCACTACTAACTCCTGCATTCTCAGACCACATCTGGGATTACAGCCCACATCTGGAAGGGAAGGAACCACTCATGGGATAAAGATGAGTCTCTCCACCCCCCTTCCATCCTGAAGGCACATTCCCACTTTGTGCTCCCTCGGAGGGAGCCCTGGAAGAAGCAACACAAAGGATTTTGCCAGATGTGACCATTTTTGCTTTCAGGAAGGCTCAAGTTTTCTCAGTGTGAAACCTGCAGCCTGGGCTCCTTTCCCTGCTGTCCAGTTCTGTAATTCCATATTTGCAGTGCAATCCCTCTGAGAATGGCAAACCATCGGGTAGGACACAGAGAACCCCACCTTTATTAGCAGGGGGTTTGTCCATGCCCAGGGGAGCCAAAAAAGCATCACTAAACCAGGATTCAGACAAGAATCCTTGCAAGAGCTATCCCAACCCTGCACTAAATAAATAAATACATCATTTTAAATAAAAGCTACAAAAGCATCGACAATTTCATGTTTCAAGATGGAAAATATTCGGATTTTTGGGCTGGTTTGGGGGTTTTTGTGTCATTTGTCAGCAGTTCTGCCACATCCTTGGGCAGACAAAAGGCTCTTCTCCCACAGGGAGCCTGGGACCATCCCAGGCCCCACCCCGGGCACCCCCAGGAATAACAAAGCACAGAACAAGTCCTATTCACTACGAGTTTATTCCATTTTTCACTGACTTTGGTTTCCACTTTTTAAAATCTTTTTAAGCTCGTTAGCTAATTAGCACCTCCTGCAGCCTCATGGCTTAGAACTTTCAAAGCTGGCTTCCATTAAGTTAAATTGTAAAGGGCATTTGATTGCATTTTCTCCCTTTTATTGAGGGAAATACTTCTCTGTAAGTCAGTCCAGTGCCTGTTCCTACAGCTTTTGTCAGAAAACAGGAGCTGAACAAACAAGGGCTGAAATTCGTTCACTTTTAAACAATATTTGGCAATAGGAAACCCCAAAGAATGATAAAATAGAATTAGAAATATTTATCAACCACAGCCCAGGTTTCCAGGTATTTTACTCTCTGATCAGCTGGATTTCCATCCTTGTGGAGAGTCAGATCTGCCACCAAAATTTGGATTTTAGAAATTCAGGTTTGCCAGGAAAACTCACCCATTTCCAGGAGCTCTGCAGGGAACAGGAGAGCCAGAGCTCCCCACAGGCACAGATCCATGACAGTCCGGGGGGAAAACTGGGAGATTTCAGGGGTAAGCCTCAAAAATCCTGGAGAGTGAAAAGATGAATCAAATCACAATTTGTTTTGACAAGTGAGTGCTTTTCAAAAGATCATCCCATCAAAAAATTTCGAACCCAATCTATGCCTAAAACCTCCCATTAATTAAGGGTCAATCAACTCTCAGTCTTAAAACACATAATGCCAAAGTCTGCAAAATCTGGGTTTATTCTAACCTAAATAAAAAGGTTTTGTTTTATACATTCTGGTGCATGATCACAGAATGTGGGCTCAGAAATTCAACAGCTATTGACAGAAGAGTAAATTTTACCTTTAAGCTACATCAGCCACCATTTAAGCGCAGGGGAAACCAAACGGAGCCTCTGAGGAGAACCATTTTTCCACTGCTGAATTTTCACTTTGTGCCTGGATTCCTTTTTCCCTGAGTCCCTGTTTTCCCTCCCTTGGAAGGAAACATTCCCACTTGGAGCAGGCAGAGATGCTCATTGCCAACACCTCTCTCCCAAGTTTACAACCTTTAGTAGAGACGCAACCATCGGAATAAATGTCCCCATTGTCACTGGCAAGAAGGGATGAGCTACAAAATTGTGCTTCAAAAGCACTTCAAACCTTGGCCATATGTTTACAAATTTGTTTTTGCAAAATCTCCTCAAGTAGCACAAAAAAAGATGCAGAATGTAAGAGCTGTTTCAGCTGGAAAGGTGTCTCAGCACTCAGAACCTGCTTACACACAGCTCTGGTTTTGTGTTTATTTAGGCAAAAATCCGATTTTCTAATTAGCACTGGGAGGAATGAAGAGCGAACTGGATGCTGCCTGGCCACTACTTAGATTATTGCAAGTTTACAGGATTAATTTGGGAATTTTTTCCCTCAGGAAAGGCTCTTGAAGAAACGAAACCTCCCACTTGCCACACAGTTCATCACAATGCCTTCATAATGAAAAGCTCCTTGTATTGTTCTGCTCAATTAAATCCAACTATGAAATATATCATCCCACCAAACTTGTATTAATTAGCAAGTGGACAAAATGCAAAGAAAAAAATAAAAACCACATGAAGAAATAAATAATAATTCCTAATTCAAAAGGCTTCAGTAAAATAAGAGCCACGGAGATTTTAAATTCAGTGTTAATTCAGATATTACCACAGCACATTTCTGTCGACAGAAATTCAGTAGTTAATATTTTTCTCACTACAAGTGGCCAGCTCATAATTTCCAAAGAAGCAACTGGATGCTGGGGCTATTTAAAAAGGGATGGAAGCAGAGTGGAAGTTGTGGTGGTGGATAATGGACACACACAGGACACAACATTTCCAATAATCCCGCAGATCCCTTATTTCTCCACTCTGGTGGGATTTCCTTTGCTATTTATTTTCTACTCCCTCTACTAAAACCCTTTTTTGACAGGCTACAAATGAATTTTTAACAGTTACTTTTCTTTAACTGTCAAGCCTTTCTAAAAGACTTTAAAAAGTCTTTTTTTGGTGTCAAACTCCATCAGAACATTTTGTGCTCACCCCTGCACAGGAAAGAAACCAGATCAGAAGTGCTCAAGGAAATCAAGAGCACATGGAGAGAGAAGTGCTCATTGTCCACCTGCGTCCCAAACACCAGAATTTGGAAAACTGAGACATTTAGAACACGCTCAGCAGCATCTTCCATGACCAGAAATTTTGGTGGAGGAGAAGTTTATCAGCTCCAAGTGAAGATACAACTGCAGGGACTCTGTGTCACATTCAGGAGAGGCAGTGGAATAAAGAGGCGCAGATTTCCACCAAACCCATCAGCTGTGAGAGGAGTGGACTCTCTAATGTCATTTCAGAACCTAAAACACCTCAAAATTAAGATTTGAACACTGGAACAAAACCTTCCCCCTCTGAGCTCTTCCTTGCAGAGTCATTAAATGGATTATCACAGGAGACATTAAAGTGCTAAACTCGATTAGAGCCTATAAAAGAAGATGTGGCAAAGCCTGGAGAAGTCAGGTGGATTAATAACCTTGTAGAAGCAGGAACCTCCAAAAGGTGACAGAATTCGAAAATAAAGTGAATTGGGAAAATTAAATCTTATTCTTAAAAAAAATAATAATCTAAATTAATTATCAAAACACCCACCAAGGCACGTGTTTTCTCCCTGAAGTTCAGAGTCTGAAAGGGGAAAAGCAGCTTTATTGGAGTAACAACTCCACAAAATCCCATTTCTGTCCAGGGAATGGTGGGAACGCAGCAGCTCCAGCGGAGCACGGCACAAACAGGCACAGAGGGAAGAGGGAAAGCAGAGAACTGCACCACAGTCGCTGTCACCAGCACCATCTTTTACCTTTCATTATGTCCAATTTTCCTTCTCTGGTTTGGAGTTTGACATTTGAAGTGGCACCAGCTCAGAGGTGGCAGTGCCTCGTCAGGCCGCACGTCGCTTGTTTTCCCTCCCCTCACACAAACACCCTCACTGAGGCACGGCTTAAAATTCAAATATCATTAATTCCTCCTTGTGTATCACTATTATTTTTATTTCCACGTGCATCTTGTGGCAGGGAGAGGCTGGATGTGGGCTGGCTCTCTGTTTGGAACAGCCATCAGCTGCCTGCTGGTATTTTGGGCTGACACAGCCCCACACGTCCGTTTCCATGTGTCTCCACGGGTTATTCGGGAAGCGCGAGGGCTTGGCAGACACGTCAATCATTCCTTGGCCACAGGCTCCAGAGCTTTGGGCCAGGGGATGAATTTCCTGGACACAGAGTTCCAGACATCTGTCCTGGTGTCAGGGTGTGGGGTTTCATTCCCCAGAGGAAACTCATTCTTCTGTAGCGAACGCCACCGTAATGACAATGAGCGCTGGAGCCATCTGGAACTGGGAGATGCTTTCCTCAGGAGGGTTTTTAAACTGCTTTGGAACAGCGTTTGTTGTTACAGACTCAAAAACCTGCATCGCTTGTCTTCTGAAATATGAACAGGCAGCAGGAAGTGGGAAGAATCTTACTGGAAAAAAAAAAAATCAAAGGAACTTTTGTTAAAAAAAACCCCAAAATACAGAGGATCTTCATGAAAAAGGGCAGCACCTGTAATTCCTGCTCCCTGTTAGAAAAAAGCCAATATCCAGCTTTAAAAAGAAATTTATGTCAGCTCCTGGGGGTTGCACAGGGCAGTGGGGGATGAGTAAAATGGTATTGGAGCACATGGGTTAGGAATAATATCCTTTCATGAAGGAATTAAAGATGTTACGGCTCATCCAGTGGCACAGGGTGCCCAGAGCAGCTGTGGCTGCCCCTGGACCCTGGCAGTGTCCAAGGCCAGGCTGGACATTGGGGCTGGGAGCAGCCTGGGACAGTGGGAGGTGTCCCTGCCCATGGACAGAAGGAAGTGGAATGAGATCTTCAAGGTCTCTTCCAACCCAACCCATCCGAGGATTCTGTGGTTGCCTCTGGAATCTGTTGCTTGCAGGGTGGCTCTTTCCACACTGGCAGGAGAGGTTTTCATGTACGGATGCTGAAAAAGCTCCAGCAGAGAATTTCTCCAGCTCTCTGCAGCATTTTGTGAGAGTTCTGTCTTTCCCATGCAAGTAACTCAAAACAATGTCACAGTTTTGTAAACTTCTTGCAGCTGCAGGTTGTTTTGCAGAATTGTTATGGTTCTGACTAGAAAAACATTCAGAGATGGGTGTCTTAGAACTTGATCAATCCCCTTAAGGGGTGGATGGCAAAAACCAATTACCTTATGCCATTTAACACACTTTGTGAACTAACAGATAAAAGCCTTCTGAGAGATCATTAAAGCGCTTCCATCTATCCCTGAGCCTGGACTTTGTGTCGTTTCTCTGCTCGTCCATGGGGAAAACAGCGACATTCATGGATAAAAATTCCAAAAATTCCCAACTCACCCCACGGCACATGGAGATGAAGAGGACACACACAGGATTTTGGGGCGGGGCGGCCAGGGCTGTGTGGTTCCTGCACCTTGTCCCCATCCTGGCTGGCTCCAGGAGGCTCCTACAGCTCCTCCATCCCAGCCCGAGTCATGGGATGCTTGGTGCTTTTAGCAAATCCTGCAGGGATGGGTTTGGAAGGAAAAGCAGCATCCCCAGAGCTCTCTGTGAGAGCTGTCTCAGAGCTGCCAGAGCCTCTGCCCTCCAAACCGACACAGACTCCTCGAGTTCCAGCCCGGCGCTTCCCGGGAATTCTCTCTGCTTTGAAGGGCAGGAGAAAGCAAGGAAAGGTCAGCGCAGACAATGACATTTTTAAACTGAAAATGTAATTGCAGTTTCCCTCTGAGGCTGGTAAATACGCTCTCAACTATAAATAGGCCGTTCCCATCGCTTTTAAAAGAAGCTTAATTAACTTATCAGCGATCACAGTAAGTGCAGCTTCAGAACTTTGTGACACCCTCAGCACTGTCTCCTTGAGGTGTCCAGGGCCACATCTCACCTGCCAAAAGGGAGAGGAGGAAGGCAAAGCCTCTTTTCAACCAAATCTCATTTTCCCCTGCAATTTAATAACCACTATTAAGCTGTTTAATATGCACAGGTGGCTCTCCACGTCCCCAGAAAAGATATTCCCTGTGCAGCCACAGGATGCATTTTTTGCTGTTGGCTGACACAGCAGCAGTAAAGGCTCTTGGCATTCCAAGGATGCACTGGAGCCACTGCAGAAAAGACGGATACTGGGCAGAGCAGGCAGTGCTGGTTATGCAAAAGTAATTTCATGGGTGAGGAAAAGCAGAAGGTGCTTTAAGAATATCCTTAGGAATGCAATGAGCTGAGGAGTTTGAGCTCAGAACTGCTTTCTCAGCCCCTTGGTCCTTTCCTGGGATCTGTTTGCCCCAGTGGAATGCAGCACAGGGAATATGGGATGTTCATGGTGCCATTCCCAAGGGACCAGCGAGAGATGCTGTGCCTTAAAATAGGGTGAGGGCTGTCAAACACCTTGGGTTGTGCCTAAAATCTCCTGATTTTGCCACGTTAGTGCAGCAATTCCACAGAAACTCTTAGAAAAGAGAAAAAAAATTCACTGTCTCAAAATTCTGCATTTTAGTTGTTAAATCCCTGTTACCACCTTTAAGCATTTTCCCTTTTAAAGAAGCAGCACTTGTATTAAAAAAATTCACTGATTATTTTGGTTATTATCTTGATTATTGTGGATCTCTCTTGGTTTTCCCTGGAATACAAGAGCAATTGGGGATACAACGAGCTGGGTGTGAAGAATTGGTAAAAACACAAAATGCCATTTCCAAAGAGTGCAGTAAACAACGCTTGATGAAGAACAGCTAATAAACCCATTAATTGGTGAAGAGTCTCGGTGTTATGATTAATAATTCCCTCGAATTCTAGACAGGAAGACTGGCAAATTCATCTTAGGAAAGATTGAATGGAATAGACGAGTTGCTGAAAAACAAGTGGCAAAGCAGCTTTGGAAAGCTTTACCTGGGAGAAGCTGGGAGGTCACAGGGGACAAGCCCAGAGCCAAAAAGGGCTGAAGACCTCGAGAGCTTCCAGAGTGGCTGAGGCTGCCTCAGCCCAAGGGTAATTCACCTTTCGGCCTTTCTCATTCCTCCTCCCTCCTGCTTTTCCCCTCCTCCTTGCTGATTTATTTTTGTATTTGCCAAGTTTTCGGTAAAACCGGGATCAGGAAGCCCCGTTGGATGTGGCCTCCCCAGCCCCACTGTGAGGTGCAATCAAGCCCAGTCTGACCATCCTATTTTCAATAAATACCAGAGAAAACCGCTCAGCCACTGCCCCAGCGCTCTCCAGGACAATGAAATCCCTGCTGAGGCACTGAAGGATGGATTTGAGTCCCGATTTGTACACCTGGGTAATGGATCCCTGCTTACATCCCGACTAAACATTACATTTCCCAGTTTAAACAGCTTCTTTCCCAAAAATAAGCAGCCAGGGTGAAGTTTACCCGCAGGCACGAGGCTCCATTCACTTGAGCTCGACTTAAGCCTGACTTTGATGGTCTAACAGGAATTCCCACGGCACACACGGCTCCGTGGAGCTCCTGACACAGGGAAGATTTCACCCTCCGTGCACTTCAAAGCCGCGGCTCTCCCGTCCCGCTTTTCAGAGCGCGCATCCCATCGTGCTCCCAACACTTCTCATCCCTCCAAATCCCACCCTGGAGTCTCCCAGAGCTCTGATATCGTCAGCCCATGACCAGCAGGGATCTGGGAGGCAGCTGGAAACGCGGGATAGCTCCAAGCACCGACATCAAGGGAACGTCCTGCACAGCCTCCAGCACCATTCCCACCTCCAGGGCTGCACCTTCCCAATTTTAGTTGTTTCGAAGGAAAAAGAGAGGAAAACTTTGGAGGCTGAGTCCTTGCTCTCGCTGCTGGCAGAGAGGGGCTGCAGGAGCTGCTGGATTCACACCAAGCAAAGCTTTTACCACATCCAAGACAATCGGGAATTTTGCAGTTGATCGCGCCCACTAAAGGCAGCTCTGCAATCCCAGCTCACCGAGAATTCCAGGCAGCGGCTGCCTCCTGCTCCGACCCGTCCCAAAAGCTGGGCTCAGGTAGTCCAAATCCAGGGAAAACAGCTCCTGGTTACAGCCCTCGAAATGCCAGGCTGGGGAAAAAAAAAAGGAAAAAAAAAAAAAAGCATCTGCTGCCACGTGTTTTAGGCAGGAAGCAAAGTAAGGCAGGAAAAACTGGGAAGGGGAAATGAAGGACTGGATGGAAGGAATTGGGTGGTTTTTTTTAAAAAGAGAGGGTAAAGAGCAATAATAAATAGGGAGGGGAGAAAGGGGAAGGAAAAAAGGGGGGATGGGAAAATGGGGGATGGAAAAAAGGGGGAAGGAAAAAAGGGAGAAGGAAAGAAAGGGGAAGGAGGGAAAAGGGGAAGTCAGGAGCAAGAAGACAATGAAAAGCCAGATGTGCCCAGCTCTCCCCAACTCCAAGTTGGACATTCCTGAAAGCAAAATCCCCATTTCTCTCTGAAACAAGGAAAAAAGACTTGGATCTTCTCAGCGACCCCTCATGAGAAAATCCCTGGCCACCTCTCAGCACTCTGCCCTTCTGAACTCCATGGCATTCCACATCAGCCAGCTCCAGGCAGAACCCCTGGCTCCAAAAACCCCTCTGGAATATCACGGTGTCCACGTAAAACCCCGTCCCACACTGGACAGAGGAGGAGGAGGAGCACAGTGTTAGTTGATTCTCTCTGAGTTTTTGATTTAATCATTTATTTTGCACACATTTACCTGTGCAAACAAGTCACCCTTGTGCCAGCCAGGGAATGGCTGCGTTTTCCTGGGATCTTGCTGTACCAGGAAGTAATGGATGGGTTTCCACAGCCCCAAATTCAGGTGATAGATAAATACTTTGCCATCTTTCAGGAATATTTTAACAGTTTCTCACATATCCACTGGCTGAGTGGCAAATTATTTATTCAATCATTTGCCTGGATAGCATTACATACCTCTAAGATATATTTTAGTCAAAGATTGAGAGACAAAAAACCTCTTCTGGAGCAGCAGAGTTGTCCAGAGCATTGGAAGCTTTTTCCAGACCAAGTGATGGGGTTGGGCAGGGGAATATTGGTTTGGGGTTTTTTCCTCCTGCTAGAAAGAGCCCAGGCAATCAAACCCAAAACAAGTCAAGTAGCTCATGGCGTGAATCAATCTGAATTGCTTCCCCCATTTTCTAGGAGCAAGGAAAAGAGCCTTGACCCTAGCAGGCAAAAGTGGCAGGGAAATAAAACTCCTCCTCAGAGCGAGCTGACCTTCAGCACTGCCCTTCCAGCACGCTCCCCCAGCCCAGGCTGAGACACTTCTCCATCACCGAGGGGGAAAGAAAATGAATCTGTCAGAACAGTGACAGTGCTCAAATCAGAGCCAGAAGGGGCATTTGTTCATTTGCCCTGCACCTCTCCCTTTCAGGGCTGGAGGATTTATCAAATGCATATTTCACCCCAGAGACACAATATTTAACCCTTGCCCAAAACACCACTTTTCTAACAAAGATTTAAGCTGGAATTTCTTCTCTGCCTGAGACACTTCTGGGAGAGCCTTTCCAGGGGACTTGAGCGTCCCAAGACCTTTGGGGACTTCAATTTACCTTTCCATAAAGCAAGGCCAATATCTCATTTCAGGGAGATGGTGCCACTTCAGCTTTCAAACTGCAGAAGAACTTCATACACAAGCTGGGGAAATGCTTTTAAAGTACATTTTGGAGTGCTGGCCCTTTGCTTTTGCCATTTAGCCCCATTTAAGGAACGTGTCCATTGAATTTAAAAGGAACAAGCAGCAAAGGAGAGGTTTTGTTATAATTTTCCTCCATTTTCACCGCTCACAGAGCATTTTGCCACTCTGAAGGATGGGCAATAACTCCAAAAAAGTGAAAAATCCCAACAATAACAAGGCCAGAGCAAATAAATTCCAGGTGGGAAGCTCCAGTGGCACTCCCTTTCTGCTGGGTAAATTGTGCATTGCACAGGAACATCCAAGACTCCCCTCCTGACATTCAGCTGGAACAGAAAGTTTCTGTTCAAAGTACCCAGAAGCACAATCCTGACAAAAACGAGTCTCCAGCCTTCCACATCTTGCAGAGGAATTAATGCATTATTCAAAGTGTGAGGCTTAGGCTTGGCTCCATCACTCGGAGCAGCAGCGCAGGAGGAACGCGGATGCAGGAGGAAACATTTAAAGGTTTCATTGCTTCCTTTAAAAGCGAAAAATTCAAAATCTAAATAAAATATGATTCCACCCGAAGAAGAAAAAAAAAAAAAAAAGAAAAAAGGAAAAGAAAATAAAAAAGCCACTTCTGCCACTGGTAGGTTTTGAAACAAATCTTTCAACTGCTGAATTCACCTTCACCTGGAGAAGTTAATTATTGGTCAGGTAATGATGCTGGTGGTTATTTAGAAATATGGGAAATATTAGTAGCAAAACAAAAAACCCCTCCAACGTCAGGTCCTGACCTCCTTCTTCTGTTCTCATAATGAAATCCTTCAAGCTCAGACAGATTTTTCTCCTTTTCTAACAGGAATGGGACTCATTTTCATGCCAGGCAGGGCTAATTCCTGAGCAAACACCTAAAAACTTTCAGAACAAAAATGTTCATGCATAAAACCCAAATTCTTTGCACTCCTGTTTTGCATGTGTTAGAATTAAATCCACGTTAATGGATGCTTACCTGAATATGAATATCTCAAGGAAGAAAAAACAAAATCCCTTTGCAGTTTCATCCTCTGGAATGCATTGGCAAAAATATAGACAGTAATTTACTTTAGTGGGCAGATATTTTGGCATCTTCACATTCAGTAGCAAGTCATAGCTGAGGTAATTATTTTTCCTTATATAAACTGCACATTTAATCAATAAAAGGCCCTTTTTTTTAAATCCAAGATTCAGCACCAGTTCTCAGAACTCCTTTGTATCATGCAGGTATTTTTCTTTACACAGTGTCAGCAGCTCCTGCAGATTCATGGGGTTTTAATTTATCCAACGGGAGAAATTTCAAAATTAATTTCACTCTGACCTAAGAAAGTTTCATTCTTATCTTTGACAGTAATAGAGAAGAACTCGGAGGGCCAAAATACGAAAGGGCAAGAAGGGTGGACTCCACTTGAATTTTAATCATCTCACTCTTCTAGCTCATGACTTTAGGGATTATTCGTAATTTTTAAAAGTTTTATGTTTGTAGACAAAGACAGATGATTCAGGTAATCAAGCTAACCCCGGTCCAGCCTTACATTAAAAAAAAATAAAATAAAAATTAACTCTGTTCAGCCTCTGATGCTCAATAAATGCACCGGAGCATTACAGGCATTGAATTCCCTGATTTTTAAATATCAAACATTTCAAAGCACTGAAACAAGTCAGCAAAATTGCACCCAGTTATTTGCAGCTAAAGTTGGGGCTCTCTTTTCATTATTAGAGACCCTGAAAAGAGTATCACATTTCACATCTTCACAGCAAGAATTGAAAGCAGGCTGACAAAAATGGATTTTTAGAGCAAGGGAGGGAAGCAGGGTCTGAGCTCTCAGTAGGACCAGAGTGGTCTGCAAGGGATCCAACCCCATAAATTACACTGCAGGGTGAGGCCAGCTAAGAAAGGCCATTTTTACATTTTCTTAAGGTTACTAAAAAAAAAAAAAAAAAGGAAAAAAATCCCTTTTTTCTCACTGCTAATGGAACAATATCACAACCTTGAAATGCCCTTAAGGAGGGATAATGTAATCACGCCCTAACTCCATTAAATGATGTTTTTATCACTAAAATACTGAGTTGGAGTCTTTAAGAAGCAAACAGCTCACGAAGTTGCGAGCAGCTGCTCCAAGCAGCTGCAGCCACCCAGGCTTTGGTCACTGCTCTGTTCTCTACATATTTTCTTCTGCTCCTTCTGTAAATGGTTTTGAGCACAGACTCCTTAACACATTCCGGGAGAGTTTGCACTTTTGCATAAAACATGAAATTGTCAGGCACAGGGGCCTGCACAGTTCAGTGCAGCCGGCAGAAGCCATTGATTCCTGCATTTATTTCCTCCCTACCCCAAATCTATTCCTCATGCTGCTTGTCACCGAGGGCTGACACGTGTCACAGGCTGCCATTATCCACCGTGGCAACTCAAATGCCACCTGAAAGAGAGGAAAATATTTAAAATACTCCTGTGCACAGCTTGTTTTGTTTGCTGCGGCCTCCTCGCGGCCCAGAGTCAACAGCGGTGGAAACAACTCTGGGAATACAAAATCACTCTTCTATTAAAGATAAGGAAAACGGAGCTAAGGTCAACAAGCACCAGCAGAATGATAAATCTCCACAGCTTGTTTTACACATCACTGCATTTAATACATAATTTGCAGTTTGCTGCAATTTTTAGGGGGCAAAAAGCAGCAGAACTGCCTCAGTGAGAGTTGGTGTTATGGCCTGGGATAGAAATCCTGGATAGAAATCCTGGATAGAAATCCTGGATCCTCTGCTTTTGCCTTGGTGCTGCCATCACAGAAAAAATTGGAGCAGGTTTCACCCACCCTATCTTGGGTGGAAAGAGCAAAATAATTGTATTTTTACTCTGCTTGGAGCAATGCTCTAAACGGCCCTCATGGGCTCAGGTATGCTCAGATTGCCAAAAACCTCCAGTGCCATTAACAGCAGCAGCTTGGGGCTGCACAGTGACAAAAACTGGGGGTGTGGCAGCACCAGAAAACTGGGATTTTCCACAGAAAACTCTGGAATGTTACACACAGGACATGAGGTCTGAGAGAAGCAGCCCGTGCACATCAAGACCACACAGAGTTACATTTCTTACCAGCTCTGTCAAGCATTAAAAATTGTAAATTAATGCCACTCTCACGTGGGGAGAGAATTCAGACTTCACATAAATGCAGGAATGATGTGGGATTATTTCCTACCAAGTGATTTCCTGCAGTGTCCAATATCACTAATTACTAACACAAGGTGCCAGATTCAAGGGAATGGGAAGGAAAGGCCAGAAAGTCTCTGAAACAAATTGCCCAAAACCCACACATTTCAAATGTGTCAGGATGATATCCAGAAAAATTCAGAGAAATCACCGAGTTTTTCTTGTTCAGCAGATGCTGCATCCAGCAATCCTTCACCGTGTCCTCAGGAACAGGTCACTCAAATGAGGTGCTCTTTTAGGGGGAATTTTGGGATTCTTTAGTGATACTTTTGTTATAAAATTGTACTTCCTTAATCATTTTGAAGGCTTGTACTAAAATACTAACCTGTCATCTTTGGAATAACCACACAGTCATGGAGAAAGGTCTTTTCTGCAGCTCCTCACACCTTATATTTTTGCAAAGGGGAGGAAAATGCTGTAAAATTCCTCTGTTCTCTGTAATTAAGAGAGTTCTGCTTTCTTTACTCAGAGGGGAGAGAGGCTCTGGAGCAGATTGCCCAGCAAGCTGAGGATGGCCCATCCCTGGAAGTGTTCCAGGCCAGGATGGAAGGAGTTGGAGCAACCTGGGGTAGGGGAAGGTGTCCCTGCTCATGGCAGGGCGTGGAATAAGATGGGCTTTAAGGTTCCTTTTAATCCAAGCCTTTTTAAGATTCCTACAGAGCTCATGAATCCCCCCAGGTTTGTGTCCTCTGTGGGGACTCCAAGGCTCTGTAGTGACTTCATTTCTTGGTTGCAAACATCTCCCCCAACAGAAAGAGGCACTTCTAGAAATTTTAGACCTAAATTCTCATTATTTGAAGCCCTGTCCATGAGAAGTTTGGTCTTGTCTGTTCCCAACACCATCCAAAGGACTGGGAGCAAACAGCAAACCTGAAATGATCCTTCATCAGATGCATTTAAGCATCGTGGGTGCCTCTGTCACACAGTTTGGAGCCCCTTCCTTTGCAGCTGAAAGCTTGGACAAAACCCTTGCTGACCTCAGGAAGGTTTCAAAGCTGAGAAATAACCCAGAAATTCCTTTTATCAGCTTTGTTCTTTTGGTCCCGCCGCTCTTTAAAGTTTTTACACACCTATCAACTGAAATGATGGCTCTAAGTTTTGACCCGAGTTTGCTCCCTCCTTTTAGTACACAATTAAGATGATAATAATACGAGACTTAGTACCCAGACTTTTTAAAATCCATCATCTTTTTTTCTTCCTTGATGGGGTTTTTTATCTCCAACACTGTCTGGGGCATAAAACTCCTGGCACAGCTGCTCTGAAATGTGTTGGCTGGTCAGCATCCCACAGGTATTTTTCCACCATTCCCACACACCCTTTCTAGCTCATGTCTCATTTAAATTTCATTTAATGCAGCCCCTCATTCCTTACCAAGGGCTTCCATGGAAATGTTCTGTAGAGTGTGGAATGCCAGGCTTGTTTAGTAAATGGTCTTGTATTTCTTAGAAGGTGCTGTAGAGCTCAGAGTAATTACTTAAACTGAGTTTAAATGTCTCCAATGCAAGGAGGAATTCTCCTGTCGGGAATGTGCTGCTTGCACAGATTAGGAGCCACTCCCAGGAATCCCTACACCCGCGTTAACAACCTAGGAAAAGTGGCTTTCAGCAGGTCACACCTTCCTGAAACGCAGGGACAGCTCCGGGGGACTCCGTGGAGCTGCACAACCCACAGACAGCATTTCAGTGCACGAGCTTTATTCAGCACAGCCCAGAGATGTCTCCTTAATGGATTTCTTGACCATGTGCCCCCACAGCCGTGCCCTGGAGCCGACCTCATTTCCCTACACGGATCCCAGAAATCCCACAGGACATTAATAGCTGCCAGAAAAGTTGTTGTTCTCCCAAAATGATCCAGCCACAAGAGCAGCGAGTTCACAGAGCTCTGTCCCACCAGGATGAAAGCTCCCAACACCCCAGGGCAAAGGCAGCTCTGGGTCCCAGACTGGTTTGGGATGGAAGGGAGCTTAAAGCCCATCCAGTTCCACCCCCTGCCCGGTGCCATTTAACACAATTTGTCCAGAGACTCGCAGCCCCTTTCTCCTCACTGCATCAGGAGCTTTTACCCAATCACGGCTGATAAAGAATTAAATCATCATTCTCCAAAGAATTAATAATCTGATTGGATTAGTCTGAGCAGTTACCGAGGTCTCAGTGCTGCCACTGAGACAACAAGAATCATTTGATAAGATTCAATATGAGCTGAACATGGCTTTTACCCCGAAATGATTATTAACTATCAGAATATTTATTAACTATCAGAAGAGTTTATCTGCCCAGAATATTAAATCTGCCAGAGGTAAGGAAAGGCTACAGGAGTCACTCTATGAATGAAAGCAACACATTTTTGGGTGGGATTTTTTTTTCAATTCAGTGTCTGCCTGAATGTCACAAGTCTCCATGACGTCCCTGACTCTTGGGCTTTGCATTTGAATAGCCAAAAAATAAATAAATAAAGCGCAAACTCATCCAGCTCCGACAGCTCCGTATTGAGCATCCATCAGAGCTGAGCCGTGTGTGCTGTTTATTCCAGCATGTGTTTGGAATACATTTTGTTCCTGATAAACCAGTGACAGCACTACGTGGAAAACAAGCACAAGGAAAGTGAAACTTCTTCCCTTTAGTTAAACAATTTTGCTTCTCTTTGTCTTCCAGCACAGGCCTGTAACCTTGGGAAGGACAGCAATGTCCCAGCACAGCTATCAGAGCACAGGAGTCCCTCTTTAATGTGACACAGAGCTGGATCCAAGATGAAAATCAAAAGTAAAAAGGCATTGCATTATCATTCCTGCCCTGATATCCCAAACATTCCATCTTGTGATCTCGGCTGCATGGCTCTGATATTCCCAGAATACAGATCACAAGACTGAAAAGACTGAAAAATAGTGGAAAAACGATACCAGCTTCATCTTCCAGGGCTGGTTAAAAACTATACTCCTTTAGGAAAATGGATGTCATTTAAATAAATTTGGGAACAGATATTTTTTCTTCCTTTCCTATCCTCTCCTTACCTCTTAAGGGAGTCCAGCAGCTCATGCCTGAGGACAGAGTGGTGCCAAGCAGTGCTGCTCGGCCGTCCAGGGCTTGGTCTGCCCTTCAGTGCCTTCTACACCCAGAGAAATCTCTTTCCCTTGGGCTCCCAAAATCATCACATTCGAACAGAAGAGCAGAACATCACCTCAATCCCAGCTCCATCATTTTCTCAGGACAGCCAAGCCCAAGAGCACAGAAGCCACATTCTTCTACAAACGTGATGAAATATCCACAGAATCCCCTAAAAGCAGAAAATTCATGTCCCTATATTTACATGAATTTACGGGGAGGGTGGGGAGGCCCTGGCTCAGGGTGCTCAGAGAAGCTGTGGCTGCCCCTGGCAGTGTCCAAGACCAGGCTGGACAGGGCTTGGAGCAGCCTGGGATAGGGGAAGGTGTCCCTGCAAAGGGATGTTCCAGACCCACCCTCCCTTCTCCTCCTGGAGGTTTTGTTGCACAGCTCAGTGCCAGATACAACAAGACTGGAACTGTCTCTGTTCTGTGGCTTTTCCTCCTTTGTCTTTCAGCACAGCCCACAGTGACCTTGCACAACCACCTCGCCACTGCTGCTCAGCTTATCTGACAATTAAAACCAGGTCTCCTGAAGAGAAGCCACGAAAGAAATCCCCAAAGAAAGTCAATCATATCCCATAAAATCACTCAAACTGTGGCTCATCCTAACCCAATATTATCCTGCTGCGTCTGTCCATTAAGGACATTTCACTCAGTCTATGACTTCAAATAGTAAAGGAATATTTCTTCTCTCTTCTCTCCTACTCAGGGTTACCTCTGCAGTCGTGTTAAAGGGGATTTATTTCCACACATGGGGTTTGCTGCTGACCGGGCACCAGCTGGCCCAGCCAGACTTCTGGGGTGGTTTATATGATAATTACACTTTCAGAGGCTTCCTGCAAAGGAAGCCTCCAGGAACAGGCAAGGTTGGGATATGGGGAGCAAGTCCCCTGCACTGCATCTTCTGCTGGGACACCATCCAGTCAGCCTGGAGATGAGAAAATTTGGGGCGACTCAATTGTGACCTTCCTGAAGGAGTTACAGGAAAGATGGAGAGAGACTGTTTACAAGGGATGGAGTGCCAGGACAGGGGGAATGGCTTCAAACTGACAGAGAAGAAGTTTAGATGGGATATTGGGGAGGAATTCCTGCCTGTGTGGGGAGGCCCTGGCACAGGGTGCCCAGAGCAGCTGTGGCTGCCCCTGGATCCCTGGCAGTGTCCAAGGCCAGGCTGGAGCAGCCTGGGACAGTGGAAGGTGTCCCTGCCCATGGCAGGGGTGGCACTGGCTGATCCTTAAGATCCATTCCAACCCAAACCATTCCATAATGCTATGATTCAATCCCTGGTCCCATTTGCTGTGTCCAGGCCAAGGATGTGGTGGTGGTTGTGACTTTAACTCTATTCAAAGGTAAGATCCTGGTTGACAATCGCGGTTCTTTCATGTAAAAAGTAGAAAAGACCCAGGTTTGATCAAAAGGGTTTCCTTGGGTTTGAGAAACAGAAACCGCACGGGAAGAGTGGATCAAAGAGCAGGACAGAGCTCTGCAAACGGGATATTCAAAGGAATTAGGAGCTAGCCCCCAAAATGCACACACAAATAGTTCCTACCACACAGAAATTAATCTATGGACAACTGGGAATTCGATTTTAGTTATAAAGCTGAATCCACTACTCTGAGGTTTAGGAAGAGAAACAGGGTCCATGTTATCACCACTGGAAAATAAACAGGACAGGGATATTCCCTGGAAGCTGTTGAACTATGGCAAGTGTGAGGCTATGATGTTTTTTGCCAGAAAGAAGTTTCAAATGTTTGGCAAAACCATTGACTTCCCAGTTCGTTCCCTGAAACCCTCCCTGAGTAACAGTCCCACAGAGCACTGTCCACAGATTGAGCACTTTGGGAAAAATCCTGTGGAATTGGCTCTCACAGGGGTACTTTGTGATGTGGTTTAGGGGGAATTGTGGTATTTGGTCAAAAGTTAGACTTGATTGTCTTGGAGGTCTTCTCCAACCAAAATGACTCCGTGATCCTATGGCTGCCGCATTCCCAGCCCCAGGCACAATCCTGCCCCTCACTCTGGAAGGGTTTTCCCATCCTCAGTCTGTTTAGTAACTGTGCTGGGAAATTTGGGGGTGCAAGCAGAAATCAGCCATATATTCCTATAAATGACCCTTCTGCTACCTGAAAAACCCCGTTCTCCAGGAAAAAAAAGGACCTGGAGCAGCACCTCTGCCTCCATGCTCCAGGCTTTAGCAGGGAACGCACCTTTAACTCCAGATTATGTCGGTGTCAGACGCAGGCAGCAGCAGAAATCACTTCAGTAGTTATCAGGAGAGCTCCCTGCATTTCTCATCAACCCCGGGCTCTGCAGAAATGCCAGGGCCCCAAATGGATTCCACCCAGCACGTGCAACACCTGCACGGGGAAAGGCGGCATCCGAAATTCCAATTTATCTCCCACATCAGCACAAAAAGGCAGGCTGCTTGTGCAGCTAGGACTGGCTCTAAAGGCTGACCAAGAATGCCATCTGCAGGCCTTTATTACACATTTGTCCCAGCTAAATCAGTCCCAGCAGTACAAACGAACCTAAAGTGAGTGCTCAGCACAGTGGATGTTAATATGACTTTCATATGCTAATGGGACGTTCATTAAAAATAAACAAATACAAAAGGAAAATCCTTGGAACTCCTTTCAAAAAAAAAAAACCCTCAAAATCAAAGCCTACAGACCCTAAAATGCTGAATCTTTTATGGAATAACCTAGAGAGGATCATTATCATTACAGCTCTGTGTTCTGCATGCATATTTTATGAAGAAACTTTGTGCACAGACTTTGGAGGTTAGCAGTGCATTGCATTTTGTCTGCTGCTTGATTGAACCAAATGCAATGCCCTGAGGCATTGATTAAAACCAGGGAAGAGAGAAAAGCTACTACAGTTAACCTCAGACTGCAACACTCCCAGGCTTTCCTAAAGAGGAGCTGTCAGGATTTTAGTCCGACTCACTGAATTGTTTGGATGCCAACACCAAAATAGTCAAGAGTGAAATAATTCTACCTTTAGGCTTGGTGATATTCTAAATCTTCATGTCCATGGTTAATAAAAAACTTGAGGAAAATGTTGAGTCATGCCAGTTTTAAGCACAGCAAATGGAAAAAAAAATACAAAACGAAAGAAATGAGAAGTAAAAACACTGATGGTAAGAAATTCCCAAGTTTTCAACCAAAGATTCTAAAGCAATTCCTCATCAAACAGCTCTGGAGGGTGTGGCTGATGTTGGCCCACACAGTCACGAGTGGATTTTAACTTCATGAAATGCAAGCCGATAAAAACACTCCTGGAAAACCGGGAGCGATAATCCAGGTGGGAATTAGTGCACGTGTGTGGTTTCAGCCACCCAGAGAAGCACTAACGCCTCCCTTCCTAAGGCTGAATAAGAATAAAATTCCAGATAGCTGCATTTATTAGGAGGAAGATGATGTAGAAAATCAGCCACACAGAGAATACTTCGCTAAAACCTCAGCGTGTGCAGCATCCTGACTTTTCAGAGAGCTCACAACTCCCACTCCTCACCAAAATACACAGAAATAAATGTATTTTATAACAAAGCTTTACCAACCTGCCCAATTTCGACTTGTTCGCCTCAAAACGGGGAGGAACCCAAAACCTTCTCAGAGTTCCAGGGGTGGCTCATCCCTTACTGCTCCCTCTGCCAAGGGACACCAGAAATGCAAAACACAAAGCCCAGATCTCACACAGAAGAAAAACCCTTCATCGACACATTCTGTCTAAAACTAAGAGATGATGGAAAGGATGAGCTGGGAACCACTGCAAAGAATTTTAAAAAAAACCACACCTGTAACCTCCTGCAGTTCATCCTGTAGGAATGCACCAATTTAAGCTGCAATTTAATTTAAAATACTCGGTTTTTCCTTTCCTCTTCCTCCCCCCATCTTCTCTCTCCTTTTCTCAAATTATTCCCAGCCAAATAACTCCAAACTCGGGTTTTTTCCACTTTATTATTCGGTTTGTATGGCTGTCAAACAAATGAATTCCCTCTGATTTGTTTGGGGGTTTGTTTTGGAGTGTGTGGATATATTAATTCTTTGAATTGCAGGCACTGCTGTCGGTTTAATTTTGTAAATAGTGTTCTGTGATTACTCAGTGTTGTTTCCATACTTCTGTCCCTGGGAACTGGGCTTAAAGATGGCAGAAATCTCTTATTATATAGAAAAAAAAAATCACTTTGTTGTTTTTATATATGCCATGTTTTCTGGAAAATGGGCCGGGAGAATATTTCCTACACAAAATGCCCATCCCAGACTCCACTTGGCTTCCTAAAACTCAAAAACAAGATCGACTAACAAATGATTTTTGCTGCTTACCCTGAAAAATTTGTCCTCTGGATGAATGTTTAGCCCTTCAAATTTGGCTGTTTTGTCCTCTCACATCTTGACTACAATCTTGGAGCTGTCTCCTGTGGGAACATCCAGCCAAGGACAAAAAGAGATTCCAGATTAAACATAAAAAGCCCCAAGACTAAGCCTCCTTCTGAAGGGATTAACAAAGCAGGGAGCTGTGAAGGGATTTCTCACCCCCCAGAGAAGAGGGAGAAAGGAGAGGCACCTCTGCCCTCATCCAACCCTCCCAACTTCTCTGCCACCAACCCATAAATTCAGGAGATCCCTGCTCACCCCCCAGATCCAGGCCACTTTCCCCCATGGAATTTAGCCAAAGCCTTTTCTCCCAAAATTGCTAATCCCACTTCTTCTGGCAGAGATTTAATGATGCAGATCGAGCTGTCGGACACAAGGCATTAAAGCCAAAGAGGAGCTCGCTCCAGGCTGGGGAACGCTGGGCTTTCCCAGGAAAGGGAATCAGAGCTGGACAAGACCCTGCAGGGGGATGCCCAGGTTGGCCATGAAGCTGTTGGAAGCATCCATGAGGATTCCCAGGCTGGTCTTGGCTTGCACCGCCCTGATTTTCCCAGTTTCAAGGCAGAGAAGACGCTGGTGCAGGAGGCGAATGTCAAGGTGCACAACACAACTGTGATTTACTGTCGGGCCACAAACAACGTTGGGATAATTCCTAAACTTTGCCCTGAAATTGTTTCATTCCCACTTTTCTCTCCCCCACAACAGATGGTGGCACTTTGGGGGCTTCTATCATCACACGTATCACAAGCCAAGAGAAAACCTGTGTTAATCAATATGAGATAAGCACAGGAGCAGCAAACTCACTGCAGGTGAGATCCCTCTTAACAGGACTGTGACGATTAAGAGCTGATGTGATCCTTTGCTCCTCACCTATTCCCAGTTTCCATGGTCTAATCCCAGTTCACACTCTCACCCAGAGCCCAGGGGAGGAGGATTCTGTTCCAGCAGAAGAGCCCAAGCACTCCCCATTTCACAGTGCTCCCTGAGGGTGACGGAATAATTTGTTTTAAATAATCTGCAGGAATAAATTTACCATTTTTTAATGTATAATTAAGCAAGGAATCATTCGCTCCTCTTCTAAAGTTATTCTCCTGACAAGTTTTTTTTCTGGGTGGTAAACACAAGTTCTGATAGTTGCCAGCACATTCCTACTTAAAAAGTTAATCCATTCCTCTTTGAAGGTTAAGGAAATGCTAAGGAAAACAAGATATGAGGGCTTAGGTAAAGTGGGAGGTTCCAAATCACTGGAGCTCTGCTTATTACAGAGCTGGGCTGCTCCTGCAGCAGGAGAACACATGGATTTACCTCAGAGAGACCATCCTGATCCCTGACCTCCACCCACCTCCATGCTGGGGATGTTCCCTGCGGAGTGGGAGGTGTTTGTCCTGCTGCTGTTCCACCTTAACACTTCGGGGAAGCAATTTTCCATCTGCTGTTGCAATAAACTATAAATAATATTATGGGTAATAAATTATAAATAATATTGGCACAGCACTGGGCCAGGGTGGGGAGGACCCTGGGGTGAGGGAGGGCAGGGAATACTCAGCTGAGTAAACAATCCCAGGATCCCTGAGGTTGGAAAAGCCCTCAAGGACCACCAAGTCCAAGCTGTGCCCGATGCCCACCTTGTCCCCAGCCCAGAGCTCTGAGTGCCACCTCCAGCCCTTCCCTGGACACCTCCAGGGATGGGGACTCCAAACCCCCCTGGGCAGCCCCTGCCAAGGCCTGACCACCCTTTCCATGGGGAAATTCCTGCTGATGTCCACCCTGAGCCTCCCCTGGCCCAGCCTGAGGCCGTTCCCTCTCCTCCTGTCCCTGTTCCCTGGGAGCAGAGCCCGACCCCCCCCGGCTGCCCCCTCCTGTCAGGGAGTTGTGCAGAGCCACAAGGTCCCCCCTGAGCCTCCTTTGCTCCAGGCTGAGCCCCTTTCCCAGCTCCCTCAGCCGCTCCTGGGGCTCCAGCCCCTTCCCAGCTCCATTCCCTTCCCTGAACACACTCCAACACCACAATTGCAAAGCTCTCGCTGCAGAGGTGAACAACCCAATTAATTCAGCACAAAGAAAAGATCCAGGAGTGCCAGATCCAAGATTTACAACCCTCATCCTACATTTATGAGCTGCTCTGCAGCCCTTGACCCTTTCCATCCTGGCAGTGGGAACGTGCTCCCCTCACTGCTCTCCTGCAGTCAGTCAGGACATGGGGATAACAAATTCCAACGGCATCCCAGGGGACGGGGCAGCACCAGGAGGACATTCCTCTTCTCCTGAGCTTCACAATTAAGGTACAAAGGCAGGAAAGACAGTGGAGACATGAATTCCAAAAGTTCTGCCAACTGATCCACGTTTCTGTTCACGGGGGCACAGCGGAGACACAGATTCTGTTTAAATTTTTAACTGTACACGTAATTTATCTCCAGCTGCCCCTTTGGTCACTTGAAGAGTAGGTAACTAATTTCTTATTTCCTGATGTGTCTAGATAGAGAATAAAACCCTAAAGAAAAACATTTAAATGCATTCAAACAATTACAGGCTTCAAAACAGAGAGCACGGCAGAAGAGGTGAAATATTCCATTCCTCAATTCCTACCAATTTTTCTCTCTTTGCAGAACTCAGTTCCATCCATTATCCCTCTTTTTTGAAAAGTCTTGTTTTTTGGAACACCCTCCCAAATTAGAGCTTAATATTAGCGAGATGCTCTCAGCTGCAGGCTGAGATAACTCTGTCATTTCTTGCAAAATGCACAAATTCTGAGCACGCCAGGAAGCAAAAGCAGTGAGGGCATTGCTGCCCTTGGATATAAAATCAGCACAAACTGGAGCTTTACCTCACACCGAAGGATCTGAAGACGTTCTACTTCATTTGTGATGGTGGCACCATGTCAAGGGAAGGAAAGGGCTGAATATGTCAAAAAAATTCAAGTTTTTAGTCCCCTAAGCAGGTCCTGAACTTTGAGAGAAGAAAATGGAACAAAATACTCCTTGAGGAAGAAGCCACACTAAGCAAATACCTCAGACAACTTTCTCCTGGATCCGAACACCTCAAGAGTGTCTCTTGTAGGAGTCATTACAGCTAAATTTTCAGACCAGAAGTGGTTACCTCACCACAAAATACCAAGAAAGAGCTTAATTAGCAAATTATTTTATTGGACTACAGTAAAACCACACAAAAAGGATGTCTGCTCTTGAGGTTTTCTGTGCCAGACTTCCCCAAGTTATTTATTCTGCACTACCCTGGAAACCTATGAGGAAGAACAACCCTATTCCTTATTTTTATCCTTTTCTTGTAGAAGTTATATTTTATTTCCTAGCATCCATCAGTCAAACCAGTCAAAATCATTGCTTGCTCTTTTCCACCTGACTGAAATACACTGGAGTTATGGGAACTAATAATAATTATTTTATTTCCACAGGACCAGAATTAGACGTGCTGGGAATGAAGAGCCAAGCTCCAGTTCCTGAGTCCCCGAGTTACCGACACCAAGGACTTGGCAGCGATCAATTTTCTTTCCTTCTGCAGCTGAGATGCTCAAATCTGCCCAAGCGCTCCACGTGCCCAGATCCCCTTCATCCCAGCACACGTTTCCCAAATCCTACTTTGGACTGAACCGTAAGACAAGCTCTGAAAAATCTCTTCAATTCTATTTGAAGAACCATTTCTTCCATTCCTGAAAAAAAAAAGCCATGGATGGCAAGGACAGAATTCCACCTGGCCGGACCCTTCACTGGTCAAATCCTGGTGCAGGGAGGGGGATCTTCCCTGAAAACCAAACCACACTTTTCCCTACTCTCCTTCAATGCTATTTTTTCTGGGAAAAAGGAGCCATCAGCACCAGCTGTAATTCCAAAGATAACTAATTGTCCACTTATAAACTATGGAAAGATGGGAGAGTCTCCATGATGACACAGGGATTTAGAGAAGAGCTTTTTGTACCTCCAAAGTACAGAAACCCATTCCAAATACCCCCTCGAATGCATGACCACAGGAAAGGTTTCACTCCAACTCACCAGGACCTGTCCTGCAAGATCCATGCCCTTCTCCAGCAGGTTTGCATGGATAATTTTGGATGGGATGAGGGCAGAGTGGATGGAGGCTGATACAACCTCACCTCCCCACAGCCTTGGCCCACCTGCTCGTTTGGAAGTGCTCTTGTAGCAAATTAATTGCCAGAACAATTAAGCAGAGCCCAGAGTGCTCGTTCTTGGAGTGGAACGGTTATTTAGGCTCTGCTATTAAGGAGCTCTTGGAAAATTTCCCATAAGATTTCTTCGGGCAGGGATACAAGATCTGTTCCCTCCCTGAAACACAATAGCTGCAGCTGTGTTAGCACGCTCAGAGGCACATTAATGACACTCCATTATTAAACAAGTTCACAAAAACCAGCAAACTATGCCAAAACCACTTGGATTTCAGACTCCTCACAGAATCCCAGCTTCCTGCTGGCTGATGGCATCACCTCTGAACCTCCCTGCCCTTTCCCACAGCCTGATTTCCATCAGGAACTCCTTCTGGTTTTGGAGGGAACCCATCACGAAGGTTCCACAACCACTTGGTTTCACAACCAAATCCCAGAACATCTTCAACCCTACTCAGGGTAGAATCCATGCCCTGCCCTGAAAATAGTCATGAAAGGTGGTGAGGATGCTGGAAAAACAAGAGGAATCCAAAAGGCAGCAGAGAGGCCACGAGGGGGGTGCCGTGAGCTGGACGGACGAGTTTGGGAATTTTAGTCTCTCCAGGGAAGGGGATGGGATGCAATGAGTGGGATAATGAGCTCAGATAGCACTGAGGCGCACCCAGAAGATTTAAACGTCGTCCCTGGAAAAGCACAAAAATTCCAGCAGGATCAAAAGCCCTTTCTAAAATCTCCCATTACCACGGAGTCACTAAGGTTGGAAAAGTGCTCCAAGATCACCAAGTCCAACTATTCCCCAGCACTGCCAAGGCCACCACTGAGCCCTGTCCCCAAGTGCCACATCTGCACATTTTTTGAACTCTTCTGAGGACAGTGATTCCATCACTTCCCTGGACAGCCTCTTCCAAGGTTTTATTATTATTTATTTACTGTCAGCAGGAAACTCTGGGGCACATCCCACAGGAGTGACCCTGAATCATGGAAGAGTTCCATCAGTTTTAAACAGGGACATTAAACCCCAAGAATGTTTTGGCTCACACTCCCATGAGCTGATTTTTACCAGAATTATCCCAATACAAAAAGTCCCATCAAGGAATGAAGCAGGCTGGCAACGACCAACCATAAAACTCCACGTGGGAAGTAGGATGCCTCATCAACACCAGGTTCACAACCAAATAAATCAAAACAAACCCCAAACCATCTTATTTATAGCCCAGGAGAACAAACCCATTGACAGATGGTCATCCCCAGCACCAGGATTTCTCTCCATCTATAATGAAAAATATATGAACCTTCTGCTGCACAGCAGAGGAGAGAGGCCCGAACACCTGCTCCAAATGAGGAGGAGACTGTAACCATTCCTGGAAATTGGAAGAGCCTGTGTTTTGAGGAAGGGAGAGGTGCCACTGGCAGCTGAAGTAAATTGAGCAGGCTCGGGTGCAGTGAGCAGGGAGAGAGAGAATTATGTGATAGGCACTGGCACAGAGCTGATAAGGAAACTGAGTGGGCATAAAGCTACAGCCCAGCACTGCAAAAATCCCGTCAGGTTGTGCAGGACAGACATAAATTAGCTGTGCAAATTGTGTTTCCGAGTGTTCTTCCAGTATTTTCCATTCAGGCTTGGCATTTTTCACAGCAAAATGCCTCACTGGAACAGCCAAATTAGGGGAAACATTGGGAAGCTTTGGCTAAAAATGCTTATCCAAGATGTAGCAAAGGCTCCCTGATTTTGATTTTAACCTCAGGGCTGTGTTGTTGCAATTCCATCATCCTTCCAAACCCACTCCAGGGATGGATCCAAGTTCACATCAGCAGCCAATAAAGTTGTCAGTGCCTTTTGCTGATTCCTTCCAGAAAAACATCTGGAGCTCCTCAGCGCTCTCCTAACAAAGTGCTGACAAACACTGTGTGATTCCATGTCCAAGAGTTACCCAACAAAAATATATTCCAGTGGCAATTACATAAAATGCATCCACACTGCCACCAGGCCCCTCTCACTCTTGTGCAATCCAAATTATTAAATTGTTCCAGCAAACTGGAACAGGGAAATCCAGGGAATTCTACGGGTTTGTGCACTTTTCTCATTACCCAAAGGGGAATATAAAATATTCTAAAGGAGAGCTCTGGTTGAAGGCCCAGCTCCAACTCTCAGTGGTGGAAACTCCAATAGGAAAGGGTGAGGGTGTGTTAAAAACAAGGATGGGGAGAGCTGAGCATCCCTCGGGAAGGGTCCATAGGGGGATAATCAGGAGAGAAGGAGCGATCCCAGTGCCCAGGAGAGGCTGCTGCATCCTCACTCCCTCAGAAAATACCCACACACACTTTCCAAGCTTCTTAGATCACTTTTTTGGTGACCACCACCCCAAAATTGCAGGAGATAATGAATAAATCTTTAAATCTTGAGCTGGTTTTCTCCGAACAGCCGTAATTCCATCTCGAGCACACATTTTGCCTTACAACACACACACATTGTATTGAGTATTTATATTATTAGGTTTGTGTTTGCTTTCATATTTCCACTACTACCCAAGCTCTCCTCAAACAGCTCCAGGAACAGCAACTCGATCCCTGCTTGTGATTAAACCCAGGAATAATGACAGGAAAAAAGCAAACTCTTGAGCTAAGATAAAACCAATCACTTATAAATTCTCTGCAGTGTTTGCTTGGGTAGAAAGAAAAAAAAAAAAGATTATTTGAAGACACCCAAATGCCACTTTGAGTGGTGCATCTTATTATTCCACTCCACTAAAAATAAAGGAGTTATTTATAATTGGCTCCATTTCCTCTGGCTGAACAAAATTCCACGAGTTTTATTCTAAAGACGAGCAGAAAGTGCTGCTGCCTTTCAAACTCATCTCTCAAAGCCACACTCTGCGACCACGAAGCTCACATCCACCTCGTGTTATTTTTTTAATATATATATTTTTAATTTGAGTACAATATAAATGCTATACAAACACATTTCAGCTGTGCTGAACCTTTAATCAAAGGTTTTAATCAGTTGAAAAACTATTTCAGCAGAACTTCAGTGCCCAGAGCAGATAAAGGTATCCTGGAGGGTAAGCCTGGTTCTAATTTTTATTAATATTCTGGGGGAAATAGTTTTAACTTTGAATTTCAGGTTTCACCAGCCTGAGTTGAGGCCACCATTGTGAGTGAAAAATAAAACATCTCCAACACAAACCTGCAGCTTCTTGGCTCAATTCACCAGCCTGGCTCTTCCAGTCATTTAAAAATCCCCGGCTTTCTACTTTATGAAAAAAAATTAATCTGAAAGACCTACTTTTCCAGCAGGAACATCAATATTTTATATTCTCCCTTTTGCTGTAAAGATCCCAGGCTGATTTAGATGTTGTTTAAGAAAAAGTACCGAGGCCATATTATGTAATATAAAATACCACCTTTGTCTCCAAGGGAACATCACAGCTTAATCCAGAGCTCCAGACAGAGTCTGAGAATTAAAACTCCAACAAAACCCACCGTGGACAAAGCACTAAGATAAAGAAAACTCTCATAATTCCTTAAAAAACGAGCTTGTTTTGCCACAGAGCATTCCCAGAAGGACTGGGGAAAAATTATTATTTTATATCTGTGGCATATTTGGCACGTCAGGGTGACAATGGATGTTTAGGAGTGTCCTAAATTGTCCCCACTGATCTATTTTAAGTGGCTGAACACAGAGGCATTAAAAGCAGGGCTGCACAGCCATGGTGCTCATGAGCAGCTCAGCCCAGCAATCCATCTCTGCCAGCAGCACTTGTTATTCCACCTCCTTCCCATCCCTGTATTATCCATTTGGGGACTGACCCGCTTCTTGGGAATAATGGCAGCTTCCTCATTTGTTTTTATGATGTTTTTGCAGGCAGCAAAGCCTAAAACCCTGGTGGAAGCTGGTGAGCACCTAAAACGTTCCTTCACATTTGGCATTTCCATGATTTCGCAGGCAATTTGAGCAGAGCTCACACACAACCGCGAGACAAAAGCCACACCAGGGAGCTGATGTGATAAATGCAGGATTCCTGAACTTCTAATGGAGCTGGGAAAGCATTGCTGCTCACCCAGGCACTGAGAGGTGATTCCCACTACGGGTTTTTCCTAAGGAATCCTCTGCTGACGTCACCGGGAAGTTCTGAGCACAGAGATTTTCACTCTAATTTTGCAATCTTGCCTACTTCAATATAGATTATAAAACATTCTGACACAAAATATAATAACACAGAAACATCCCAAAAATCCAGACTGAATTACCAGAGATGTTGCCCAGTAACACTGACCAGCACTTTTGAGTGCTTCCTTTTTCATTGTTTATTTTCCTTCTTTTTTGAATAATCCAACAGTCTAAACCAAATGGTCCAACAAAATGACCCCACTTCCTTTTTATCTAATTTACAATGTGTAAAATTAGAACTGTGCCATCCTTGCATTTGTATGTAGGCTCAAGAAGGCATCTGAGTCCCTCACAGGTCAAAAAAAAAATTAAGTTTTTTCTAAAATAGGGTGGTTTGGACACCTGGCTGGTGGCCCTGCTACTGCCAAGGAATTCTGTTCCTCTGCTTTTCATTTAACCACAAATTTTGGTGCTTCCTGCACCCCACACGCCCTCAAGGGGCCCAAGAGAGGCCTTGAGAGAGGAAAAGTTCCTTCAATAAAGGAGAAAGGACAAGTCCTTTGGGAATGGTACAAGAGAAAGGGGCTTAAACACAAGCAGAGGAGATTTAACCAGGAAATGGGATTTTTTTTTTCTCTATAACTGAGAAGAGCTGATCAGAGGAAGAGATTACTCAGGGATCTCCATGAGGAGAGGTTTGAGGACAGGTTAGACAGACACCAGAAAATCCCTCATGAAGGAAACTCAAGGAAATTCCTTGTAGGGAAGAGGGCTAAAGCTCACCTGGAGACTTTCAGCTGCTTAATTCCATAACTTAATTCAGTAACTTGCACATTGTCACTATTTTAGCCCCAAATTAAAGAGGCCAAGCGCCCCTCCCTGCTGTAGAGAACAAAGAGTTAAAAACGGGATTATAAAGTCAGGAATCTGGGATTCCAGGCCTCCTAGGCCTTTGCAGCAGCCCCACTGGATGCATTCCCATACACACACAAAATATCCCCCTCAGCAGCACCAAAACTTCCCCTGAATTCCTAAGGAACAGAGGAATTTCCCTCCTGGCCTTGCCAGTGCTTTCTCCATCTCCGAGCGACTGCTACACGATATTTTCTACATTATATTTTTATCCACGTTTAATCTCCCCTTCTTTTTGAGTTTTATTTAATAGCAAACAGCTTGTCTCCTTAACAGTAAAGAGCAAAGTGACAGAAAACAAATTAGTTTCTAAATTTAAAACTGTGTCCCGTTGCCAGGGCAACCGAAGCTGTACAATTACATAAAGCAAATAATACCTACTTGTGAGAGCAGAGCCAAAACTCCTTCTGGAAAGTGCTGGGCTTGGAATGTAATTACACTGAAATAATAAACTAATAATTTTAAAGCACTCCAAAACAGGGCCGTGAGTGGTTTTATTTGGGGAAGGCCAAGACTCGCAGGTTTTCCTCAGGAAATGGCTGCCAAGCAGGGAAATCGGTGTTTGCCGTGTTACACTGGCTCCTGACACCGCCTCAGAAGCACAGAAATTCATTTTCTGAGGCAAACAAACAACGGGTGGGAGCCCAGGTGCTCCCAGCGACTCGTTCAACACCCAGCACTGGGCAGGAACAGCGGATGTGTTGCTCCTGCCTGTCCCTCTCTATTTATGTTCCATCCCAAGGGACAACTTAAAGGCCAAAGAATTTTCCAAAGCTTTCAAGACAGGCAGCCCAGGAGGGTTAACAAAAAAAAGATGATTTGAAGACACCCCAGTGCCACATTGAGTGGTGCATCTTATTATTCCACCCCACTAAAAATAAAGGAGTTCTTTATAACTGGCGGTTTCCCATTCCCACTCTGGAGATATTCCAAACCCACCTGGGTGCATCACCTGCTCCAGGTGACCCTGCCTCGGAAAGGGGATTGAAATAGATGATTTCCAGAGGTCCCTTCCAACCCCAAATTCTGGGATGCTGGGAATTCTGTTCCTGTACCTTACTGTTGTTGAGACAGATGAGCGTGGACAAGACAGAAAACGCAGCTTTCAGCTGCAGGATGGATGAGACTGGCGAGCTGGCAACACATTCCTAATTGGATTTGTCTCTCATCGTTTTAATTTGGGGATTTGGGCTCTCCAAGTGTGCCAGAGCAGGGCTGGGAGCCCCAGAGCACTGGGACAACAGTCACTGCCACTCAGCCAGGCACAGCACGTTGTCCCTCACAGTGACACCTTGGGATGGACAGCCACGCTTGGCAAGGGCAGACAGGGATGAACCTGGCTCCAGCTGTGTCCAAAAAAACCACTTGGCATTTCTTTGGAATGTGTCATAATCCTGCAGTGTGCTTGACCAGCCCAAAAACTCTCTGCTGCTTCCCTATTTTCTTTGGAGCTATAACCACGAAATCTACCTATCTCCTCCCTAAAACAACCACTGCCCTCGAGATGAACCTTCCCCGTCCACCTCCCCCTCCCTGTGTGCCCCAAATATGAGAAGTTTACAGCAAATCATCTGGTAAAGAAGTTATAAAATAAATATCTGCCCCACAGGTGCCAGCCAGGCATCGATTCAGAATTCCAGCCCTCCAAAGATCATTCCATGTGAATTTGGTCTCTGCAAGGGACCCACAAGGCTCTGGCTGCACAAATTCAGCCGTGGTCTCTCCCCACACTGGTGTCAGACCTCTGTGGGCACCAGCAGCTCCTCAGACTGGCTGTCTAGACACAGCTGTAAGTTGTTTTTAAGGCAATCATGGAATGCAGATGGCTACCAGTGAGCTGAGCTCTGCACTGCTGGGAAGAGAGCGCTGGAAGTGCTCCTGGGCATTGCCACCAGCCCTCTCCCCACTCACAGCCAGAACCTTCATCATTTATCAGCCCTGACCCTCATAAAATTTTCAAGTTCCTTGCCCAGTATTCCCAGTCCACCTGCAGCTCCAAACCTTTCATTAATTTCCAGCCTTAATTTATTCAAACCTGGCTTACACCCCCTTGTCCAGCCCACAAAAACATCATCTGAACAGCTTCCCCCCCTCATTTATCCGCCAATGCCCTCATCACAGAGAGCAACCTCATCCCTTCCCACTCTCATTTTGCTCAGCTTAACAAGCAGAGCTGCTCCAGCCTCCAGAGGGACCGGCCCTGCCACCCTCAGCAGCCAGAAGCTTTTCCAGGCATCTGTTCCAGCCCCAGCTGGGTTTTCCCCAAGCACAGGTAACCACAATCCCAGACAGATTTTGGCTGGGAACTCGACAGCCCCTTTCACCACACGCTGCATCCCATTAAAGCTTCCTGTGATCCAGGAAAAGCCCCAAAGGTCCCACTCCTCCTGATGTTGCTGATGGAATTCAGCTCATTATTCTTCAGGACACGACCCCGAGCTTGCACTACTCAATTTTCCCCTAATTCTATTATTCTAGGCTTGGAGGTCATCTAATCCTGCCTAATTAATCCCATCCTCCTCAGCATTGACGCTGTCTCCCAGTTTTATGTCGTCAGCAAATTCCACGAGCACGTTTTGACTTTTGGTGCCAAAGTCATTAAGGAAAATATGAACTAATATTGGTCCAGCACCAGTCCCTGAGAGCTCCACTGGCAGCTGCCCTCTTTCCACACAGCCCATTGTTCTCAGGTCTATGCTCGGCTTCTGAGGCCCTGCACAGTGCTCCTATTAAATCCAATTATCCCCTGTTTAACTAATAATTGGCTCCTCGGAAACCCTGCTCCAGGATTCAGTCTGGGGAGACTAAATTAGGTTTGTGTGTTTCTGCAGGCAGGAGGGATCTGCACTGCCCAGATCCACGGGAAAGGATCACTGGGGGAAAAGCTGCCGCAGCCTCTTTTAGGTGAGCAGCGACCATGATCTGAGGTGAAAATTCCTGATTTACACCATCCAGAGGGGGAAAATTGGCTGTGGGGGGATACTGACACATTGATACTTAAATTTCTTGGGTGTTTTAGCTCCAAGGGTGGTCTAAAATCTCCAACTCTTTGATAAAGGAACACATTGCTCAGTTATTGGGGTGTTTTAATCAAACAATGGTTTGGGTTGGAAGGAAGCAATCTTAAAGATCATCCAGTGCCACCCCTGCCATGGGCAGGGACACCTCCCACTGTCCCAGGTGGCTCCAAGCCCAATCCAACCTGGCCTTGGACACTGCCGGGGATCCAGGGGCAGCCACAGCTTCTCTGGGAATTCCACCCCAGGGCCTCCCCACCTTCACAGGGAAGAATTCCTTCCTAACATCCAATCTAAATCGACTAAATCCATTTTATTTAAAGAAATTAAAAGCATTTTTAGTAAAAAAGACCAACCAAAAAAAAAAAGTCAACAACATTCCTACAGCAAAATTCCCACTACTAAAATATGATTATGAGACATTTTCCAGCAGAGTCCCCTGAGCAAAATAGGCATTCCCAAATGGATATTTCCAGTATTTCCTTTTCCAGGAGTGGCTCTGACTTCACTGAGGCAGCACCAGGCAGGAATTTGCCCCACTCTCTTTGATGCATTCCAAGCAAATCAATCTTTCCTGGCTCTCAAGCTGTGAATACCTGCTCCAGTAATTAACACACTCAGCAGGGAGCCTATTCCAAAGGTCATCTTTTAACAAAGATTAATTCGATTTTTCTCATGCCCATAAAATTGAGACAAAATAACAAAGAAATAGATTACCCAGTGCCTCTCTCCCCTTAGCACTAGAAAATGCTATTTATTTTTCCAAGGAAATTACACGAGCACGTTCAGCTCGTATTTCGTGTGAAATTAATGCAGGATATCACAGTGCTGCTCCCTGGGTGAAGGGAAAATAAGAGTATTTCCCTTATTTATTTGTAACCAAATCTATAGGAAGGACAGTGGGTTTATGTTGCAGCACATTTAAATTCTGCATATCCCCTGGTGCAGACAGAGGATTATGTGGCCTTTCTTGTGCAGAGGTTTTTGGAGGAATCCAGCTTTTAAAGCAAGGGGAATCCCTTTTCACACAGTTCCACACTGTGCAGCAGTAAAATATCCTTTATTTCTCTTTCCCTGAACGTTTCCTAGGCAAGCAGGGCATGGGTGGTACCTCAAAATTAATTCAGGAAGAGGGAAAATCATCAATGAATGCAGTTGGAATGAGAGCCAGGCCTCAATCCAAATGGAAGTGTCCAAGCCTGGATGCTGTTCCTTGGGCATTCAGGAGTGCAGGAAAACAGCAGAATTCAGTTTGCCAGGTTTATTTATGATCAGTGCCTCAATCACTGCCTGCCATCCTTCAGAAGGGAGACATCTCCCAATTACACAGTCCAGATAAACTGATTTATTTGGACTGAGCCTTGGGATTTGTCATCGTGGTCTCTTCGTTTCATCACGGAGCAGGCAGAAACTGATGGCCTGAAAAAATCACTGCCAGGAAAAAGTGCAGAATTCTGGAGGAGATTTTTTTCTAGGACCTCAAGTGCAAAGATTTTTTTTCTCCTTTCTCTGCAGAGGCAAATCCATGGTTCTGCTCGGAAAAGCTGGTAAGATTTGGCAACATCTGGATTTCATTCAAATATATTTAATTCCTAAGAACGTAAAAAACCCCAAAAAGTCTTTAAAAGAGTGGCAATCACATCTCAAATGTGGCGTTCACCGTTTTCTTATGAATACACCAAAAACCCAATTCCAAAACAATTTAAAGTTGTATTTTGCTTCATTTCTCACAGAAAAGACATTTCCACCCCCAGGAAATCTCCTAAGTGGTTCTAATTGGGATCTCACACCAACATTTAGCTTTAAAGGGTCTGAGGTTGTGAAACAGAAATTAATCTTTTTTTTCCCCAGTATTTGAGTATTTTGTGGGAGTAAGATCTCAGGAGATCAGATTTTTGTTCCCCACCTGGCCCTCAAAAAGAAAAAGAGAAGAAGAAAAACTTTCTGCATCTAAACTTAATTAAACTCCTCAGAAAGAGTTCCTGCAGAAAAGAAAAATGCCCTGAAAACGAAGGAAGTGAAATAGGTATGAACAGGTTCATCTCGCAGAGGAAAAGCAAACTCTTACAAGAGTTTGGATAAAGACAAAACACTCAGATTTTAGCACTGCATTTCGGTAATAATCAAATGGGATATTCTCTTAAAATATTCCAGTGGAATATTCACTTAAAAGGTTACAAAACATCACAATTTATGACCCATCCCAAAATGCAACAGGACCCTTGTACAAGTCATTAAGCCATGATCATAGAATTTCAGAATCATTAAGATTGGAACAGATCCCCAAATTCCTCAAGCCCACCCATTAACCAAGCAGAACATTTCAGGAGATTCAGGTTTTGTTGCAACTAATTCCCTAAAACCAAGCAAATTATTTCAGCAAATCTTTTCCTGTCTCTGGGCTATTCCCTGAAATAATGGAAAAGATCTTTGCTCTGAGGCAACACTTGAAGGAAAACTCCAAATTTCCAACAGATTTTAGCACCTCCACCTTAAAAAGGCAAAAATTTCCTTTGGAATCCATAAAAGTACAAACTGCTTCTAATGGAAGGAAAGATCTGAGATCACCAATGGTTTTTAAAAATAACCATAAGGTAATTCAAGAGTAAAAAAGAAAAGGGTGATGAATCAGAATAATTCAAGAGGCCACTGCGATGACTAAACACTAACATTCAGTACTGATCCAGTATTAAAATTCTTTTTTATTTATCAAATAATTGCGTCTCGGCACTCAATAAACAAGCAGCAAAGTTTATTTTTTTCTCTAAAGTAAACATACACAGCCCATTTTCCAGCCATTATTATTTGTAAGGGTTTTCTTTATGATGATTTAAAATTTTATCTGGAAAACAAGTCACTTTTCCTTCTAAAAGTTACTAATTTTCTTAGAAGCACTTTACAGGTCATGCATGTCACCTCTCTTCAGAAGAAATTCAGTTCTAAGAGGGAACATTCCTGGAACAGCACTTCCCTTGCTCAGCCTGTAACAAGCTTTGTCCCTCGTAATTACCAAAAAAAAAATCTCTTTTAAGGAGGAGAAGAGAGAGGAGATGGAGGAAAAGCTGCTGGGTCAAGATTAATGAGCAGGGGCAGAGGGAAAGCACTGTCTGAGGTGTTTGTTAAACCCAAATGTTCCCTCTGTGGGGAACATTTCAGTGTCTGGGACGCAAACCTCCCCTCGCTTCACCTGGAACAAATTCCTGGGGCTTGTAAGGTCACAGCTCCTGCTGAGCATCTTCGGCTCCTGCCCTACTGAGGGCTGATGGAGAAGAAAACTAAACAGCTTCTCTGAGAAGGGTAAATTTTACTCTTCCTATGAGAGATGAGAACATTTTCCCCATTTCCACCTTTATTATCACACAAAAACTCCAGGTGGGAAACTCAACTCGGTACTTCCCAGCGCCCTCCCCTCACAGCAGCTTTGATGTGCCTTTGGAGAAACCCCAGTTGTTCTAAAATTGAACATTTCTGGTCATTGAGTGAATTTTTCATATTTCACAATAAAAAATGAAGCGTTTCTAGAGTTTGTGCTACAGAAACTCAAAAATATAATAGCAGTGCTTTGTGTAACACAACTCCTGAGTGTCCCCTTGGGATCAACCATCCCAGTCCAGCTCAGACTAAACCCAATTAGACTCTCATTGTTAATTGCCCCTTTATACATCCAAATAACATGAAAAGAAATTATCCAAAGCAGATTTTTTGGCTCTGCTGGCACAAATCACTCCCAGAGATGTCCTTTTGAGGATTCACTCATCTTCCTCCTTCCCTTCCAAGTCCTCCCCATAAAACAGAGCAGGAAGGAAGGCAGCAACACCTCTTGTTTCAGGATTAACTGAGCACACCATCACTGTTGTCTTCCTCTAGTTGCCTATTCTTATCTTTTATTTCTCATTTTAAAATATTCCTTCTCATTTTTACTTTACTTTTCCTTCAGCTTTTTCCTTTTGGACTGACCATTCCTGCTTTCCCATCAATCACAGGCCTGGTTTTGTCAGTGTAGGCCACATCCTACTCAAATCTCAATAAAAGTTACAACTCTTAATCCCTTTTTCCCCCAATAAAACCCAAGATTATTAAGATTTTACCCTCTTCGTCATTGTATTGATATCATTTTAAGAAGTAGTAAATAAGCAAATAAATAATTTCTATTTTTTTCCTGCTTTCCCATCAATCAGAGGCCTGGTTTTGCCAGCGTAGGCCGCATCCTACTCAAATCTAAATAAAAGCTACAACTCTTAATCCTTTCCCCCCCCATAAAACCCAAGATTATTAAGATTTTACCCTCTTTGTCATTGTATTGATATCATTTGAAGAACTAGTAAAGAAGTAAATAATTTATATTTTTTCCTGTGGGACTTCCTTTCAGAAGGCCTTACTGGGAATTTTTCATGAGGTAAAACTCATCCGAGTTCCTTTAGCACCAAATAAACCCAATTTGCAAGTCTGGGGAGTTAAACATGAATTTTTCTCCTAGGACATACAGCAGGTAAATGTGTGATAAATCCAGTCACCCTTATCTGGCAAAGATAAAACTCTCATTTAACCAGGAATCAAACACCAAGCCACCAAAACCTCTAAAAACCCTGTTGCCAAGTATTTATTACCCCAATCCCAGATCTAAGAGGCATAAAATAATAGCAGGGTGCTTTATTTGAGAACTTTTATTTTATGTTAATGGAAAGCTGTCCCCAAATTGTGCAGCAGCACCACGAGGAGTTCAGATCATGAGTCAACAACAGTAAACGTTTTAGCCTTTGTTTAATCCATGTGGAATATTTTTCCTGTGAATTCTAGGTGGAAATAAATTATGTGGAATTTAATTCTGATGTGGAAAAGTTGCTCTGAAGTCTCCAGAAAGCCTGGGTGCTGTGGGTTATGCAAATGAAGCATAAAATGCTGAGGAAGTCACCGCTGTGTCACTGTGATTATGGATAAAAATGCGTTTGGGGCTGACAGGCAATCTGAAAATTACCTTTACACCTCATTTTGGGGTTTGTTCTCCCCGAGTGAGAAGGAGCTGCAACGCCCTGAGCAAACAGCAGAAATTGGCTGCCACCTTCTGACACTGCACAGATAATGGGCTGTAATTGTGCTCCAGTAATTATCCTGATTCTCCTGGAGAAAAGCCCTTCCTGACCTCCATGGGAGGGATGAAAGATCGGGCAGGACATGGGATATGATTGGGAATGGCCTCAAGGAAATGACAGCACAAAACCCTCCAGCAGCCCCAAAATCACCTCAGGTGCTCAGAGGGAGAGCCCCACTAAAAACAAAGTAAAACAAAGTAAAACAAGGAAAACATTGAAAACTCAAGAGCACAAGATTTTGGGGCATTTTGTGGTTATGTTACAATTTTCCAATTAAAAAACTAAGTCTATACCCAATCTATTCCACAATAAATGTTCTGCTGTCTTGTTCCAACTCTTCTTGTACAGTTTCTATTAATAATATAAAAAATAATTTAAATAGGAAATTTAAAGGAAAATCATTCAAATACTCTGGGCAGGAATTTGCCAGTGGAGATACAAGGTTAAGGGGGCTCTCTTGAGTCAGAATGAAAGTAGAACTACAAAAGCAGGATAAATTTAAGCCTGGAGATTTGCTTTGCTTAATTCTGCACTGGGGAAAATTAGGCAGCACACATGGATTGAGTAATAGCATCCCTATGGATGGGAGGAAATAAAAAACTCACTTCAATATTAAGCAGGGGAAAAATCGGTATTATTATGGCAAAGCCTAATCCTGCAGTTCCACGACAACAGCTTTGAGTGGCCTCTCCTGGCATGGAGTTCCACCAGCAAAAGATTTGTTATGCTTGGGCCAGATATTTAATCAGGATTTTAGGAGTATTTTTATCTCATTGGCTTCAATTTTTTATGTTCTGTTTTTAAATTAAGGTCAAAAAGAGCATAGTTACAACCTTCTATATCCATGTATAAGATAAAAAGCAGATTATTTACTGCAAATATTGGTTCAACCACAAAAGCCAGGTAAAAATCCCATCCTGCATCAGCTGCTTTCACTCATCCCATTAACTCAGCTGCAGCAGCAACTGCTGAGAAACCCTGAAATCTTTTTATTTATCATTATTTCCCTGATCACAGAGCAAACTCTTTCACTCACTGCCTTCTCCTTTGCTCATCCACAACCTGTTGCACGTGGACTGAGAAACAGAGCTCCTGTTCCAGACAGGAATCCAAAACAAACAGAAACAGGAAAACAGAAACAGGAAAACAGAAACAGGAAAACAGAAACAGGAAAACAGAAACAGGAAAACAGAAACAGGAAAACAGAAACAGGAAAAGAAGGGGTTTTTTTATGGTATTGGAGGAATCATTTTTATTGTTGCAGTGGAACTTCCAGTATTTTTATATTCTGAGGAAGGGGCTAAACAATGGAAAATATTAATTGCAAAATCAATCGAGATTAAATTCCCAATAATCAATTAAGCTCCCAATAATCTAAGTCCACTAATTCTGAATTTTACTTTTGTGCATGAAAAAGAAAAGAGAAGAAGAGAATGGGAAGGTTTATGCAGGAGCCACACTGAGCCCAGTCAGGCACTTGTACGCACAGAAATGAACACCTGGCAGCAAGAAAAACGTTGATTTAAGGAAAAACAAAAGATCCAAGGAGAAGAATAGAAAGAAAGTGAGCTTATCGTGGAAAAAAATAAAATTAAGCACCCTGGAATCCATCTTTATGCACATGGAAACATAAATATTTTAGGTGATGATGAGAGGTGACTGTTGCACCTCAACCAGCAGTTGTTTTACTTTGGAAACATTGATTTTGTCTCTGTTATTTCTTTAGGCTTCTGGGAAAGCACAGACACAAACCAAGCTCCTCACAGAGGACTTGTCCTTCTCCAAAAACCTGCCTGGCACCAGGGCTGCTACTCTCCTGGAATCCCAAAGCAGCTTAGAGGGATTGATAGTGATGAAGCTGAGGGAGATATCTTGAATTTTTCCAAAAAATGAACAGTTTTTACATAGAGAAGAGCAACAGAAAGAGAAATGTAACAATAGATTATTTTTATAAATCTCTAGTGGGGCTCTGGGCAGCTTGGTCTGTGGAAGGTGTGGAACAAAACACCCTGCTCTTGGGCAGGGGGGGAACTGGACGAGCTTTAAGGTCCCTCCCAACCCAAACCAGTCTGGGATTCTGTGATTAAGAGCAGGGCCGAGCTCCATTTGCATTCTCTGCCTGAAGCTGCAGGGAAAACACATCACTTGTCTTGTTTACCAGCCTGCTCCACTTGCTCCAGCTCGGCTCTTTTGCTGCCTGCTTTTACAGGCAGAGCCTTGAACTGATGCTGGGATGAGGTGCCCTGTTGTAAATTCCACCAAGGGGCTCCAAAATTCCCACCAGTTCCCTCACACGAGGGAATTCGTTTCTTTTGGCATTACACCAGGAATTCTTGGGCATACCCAGAGCATGACTTTGTCACCCACTTTGGGGTCCAGAGGCTGCCACACTGTGCTAAATAAACTTTCCAAAAGAGCCTCCTCTCTTGATTTCCACCTTTAGCGGCATCATTAAGGCTAGACCTAAAAATGCATTAATTAAAGTTAATTTCATTAGCATGCAGCTGATTTTAAAGCCTCCAAAACTCTTGGAGCTCAGCACAGCTCTGGTGCTGCCCCAGTGGAATTTCAAACCTGTCAGGGCTGTGACCCCCAGCTGCAGCCAAGTCCTGCCCTGCAAATCAAGACTACAAAATTTAATTAATTCATTTATTACGGCCTTGATTTAGGTCAGAATCAAGGTCATTCAAAGTCAGGTTGTCAGGGGTCTTACAAAATCCCTACTCATTGTAGGGGGGCTGAGCAGGATGACCTTTAAGTGTCCCTTTCAACCTAAACTACTCCATAATTAAAGAATTTATTTCATTCCTGCTCCTCTTAAGCTTCAATACACAGGAAAAAAAATAAAAACAAAAATATACAAACACCAACATCCAATAGCTGAAAGTATTAAGCCCATATATCCACTGCCTGCCATATTTATTCACACACTTCAAGTCCGACAAACAGAATTATGGGGCTATTTTATGGCCTCATCAAAAATATATTTTAAAATATATCTCGGTTACAACTCGCACTGACACAGTGTGGAAAGCTCCAACACACTTTAAATAATTTAAACCCCGGGTCTTATGGAGCATTAGGTTGGATGAGGAGACACAAATAAAAAACCAGAGTGATGCCTTTAATCAGCTCCAGGGAGGTGGGAAGTGAAGATTTCCATAATTAACCCACAGGAAGGAGACGAAGTAGAGACAAAGAAAGCATTAAAGTTAAAAACCAGAGAAACGCAACGAGGGCTTTTGAGTGAATTCATCCCCGATGACAAAGTCAAAGAAGAAAAGGACGTGTAGGAGATGTTAACTCACACCAGAGGGTCGTGAAGGCTTTTTTTTAAGCCTTCCAGATGTTTTAGAAGCCAATACTTCCTTTACAAAAAAAAAAAATTAAAATAAATAACCCACTGTTTCCAAGAGAGTGAACTGCCCTTGCAGACTTGTCTGGGTGCAGAGCACATCACTGCTACCTGAGTTTAAATCCAAGTTAACTGCAAAAGTTGGTTCTTTGCCACATCAGGAATTTGCCTGCACAGGAAAACCTGGATGGAAATGTTCCCTGCAGCAGCTGGTGGGAAGGGGACAGAGGAGCAGGTGGGAATTTTTAGGAAAAAAAAATACACTGGAAACTTCAGGAACCTCTTCATGAACCTGACTGAAACAACAGAAAACTTCTGGCTGACCAGGGAGGCACCTCAAGCCTCTGCTAGGTCTGTTTTTGATGCTTTTTATTTTCTAAACATCCATTTTTAGGGTGGATGGACTGATCCTTGAACTGAAATATCTCCAAATACCTGGGAATCTCCGCAAGAATTCCCAACACTGGCATACCCAGAATGATGAGACAAATTAATTTTGAAGGTTTTCCATCAAAACCCACCTCGTGTTCCTCACCCAAGTGGCCCCAAAGGGCTCCTGACACAAAGCAAGGGAGGGGGTGAGGAAATTCCTGCTATTTTTGCCTTTGAGGACACAAATTTCAGGCTGATTTGGCAGAATTTGGCTTTGAGCTGATGGAAACTGGAAGAGCAGAGTCTGAGTCTTGCTCTTCTCTGCTCCAAAGCTTCCCTCAGCTGAGCACACAGAATTTGAGGATGAAAATACATTGATAGAGAATTCCAGAGAATTTAATTCCAGGAAAAGCTGATTTTTCTGTGTCATGCACCTCCCCCAGCTGCTTTTTTGTTGTTTGGTTGGGTTTGTGGGTTGGGTTTTTTTGGCAACATCAGCTTCCTTTGAAGGCCAATGCAAATATCCTAAATGTATGCTCAGGTATTGTCCTATTTCTGCAACCTATTTTTGGCATTAAGCAATTCCAAACAGGCTGATTCACCTCAGGTTATTAAGGAGAATGAGCTGGAAACAAGAAAAAAAAAATATCTTTAACATCTGATTTAATTTTTATAACTAATTCTTTTCTATATGTAATAAATTGTTATGATTGTGACAGTTCTGAAAACAATCACTCCCTATTTAGTATTTATTCAGATCTCCCCAAATGCACGTAATTTTAACATCATATGACGCTTAAGATGGGATTTTGGATTTATTTCCTCAAGCCTGAGTGTCCTCTCTTTGTGCAAAGTACCAGGACTAGTCAGGATTGTCCTTTTTAGATCATTTTTCCCCAAAAAACCCCTTCCTACAATGGCATTCAAGTCTGACCTGGGGTTTTGCAGCAGCCTAAACAGGCCTTAACTTTAGGATTCTTTCCCTATTATTCTTTATATTCTGTTAAATATCTTTATTAACGCTCCACACACGGGAATTGTAGGCACAGACACCCAAAATGTGCCTGTACCTGCTGCCCCAAATCCTCCTGCCCAGCCAGGGGCAGAACACACCAGGGGGAAAAAAAAAAAAAACAAACCACATTTATTCCCAAGAAATCCAGCTACCAAATCTTTTCTTCAGACAGTAAAAAAGTGCTGCTGGTGGAGAATTCATGTTTCCTCAGAAATGGTGGCTTCCCAAAAGGAATGAGCATCCTCAGAATCCCCTGATGCTACGGAAAAATCACCCACACCCATCCTTATTTTGCCTCCTGATGTTCCAGCAGCCCCTCCTGCCGAGGGAAATTGCTCCTGGGTGGAAAAACTGCCAAAGAAAGGGCCAGAGGTTCCAGCTCCACCTCCTTTCCAGGGGTTTGCCTGAGGAGATCCATCAATTAAAGAGGGAGAACATCCAAGTTGTTCCTCGGTTGTTGTGATGAAGGAAAATGAGCTCACTTGAGCAGCTGAAGGATGAGTAATTCCTTGCTCCCTCTAAAGGATCCCAAGGGATGCCCTCAACCACGGAGCAGCGTTCCCAGAGAGTTGGTTGCCAATTAAGGATTCATTTCATCCTCAAAAACGGCATCCAAGTAAACAAGGCCTCTCTAAACTCTTTCTGCTCCTTTCTCGGGGCTGCTTTTCCCTGGCTGTTTGGAATTCCCAAAGATTTTCATGGAAATTGAACCAGACACTGAAATTTGGGCCCATTAACAACAAGAAATTTAGTGGGAGAAACTCAGAGATGCCCAAATTAAACTCCTGAGTGCTCTTGACTCACTTTTCCTTTCCAGCTGCCTCCACATTAATTGAAATCCCTGTTTTCAAGACAGGTGGAAGAAAGGGAGAGGAGAAGGCTTTGATCTCTGAAAACATTGAAGGGAACACGTTACAGTGGCAGAGGGAAGAAAGGAAAAGGGGAAGGAGACCTGGCAGAACTGAGGAGAAATCAAGCATAAAACAGCATCAAAAAAGAATTAAATGCCAGAGAAAGTTGGCAGAGGGAAACCTCAAGAAGAACTCTGTGTAACTCCTTTTCATCTTGCAAAAATTCAACACCTGTGAGAGAAAATCTGAGGCATCAAAACAGCCCCGGAGACAAAAATAAATAAATTCCCAAGCTTGGAGGAAAAAAAAAAAAAAGCACCAAGCTGGCTGTGCCAGAGTTTATCCACTGAGAGTTTTCCTGTGGAAAATGTGCATTTTCAGCAATTAAGTTATTCCAAACTCGGCCAACTCCAGCCAGAGCATTCAGCTCCTGCTTTTGATAAAACACAACCTCTGTCTGTATCCACTTGGACACTTTGCAAGTTAAAAACCAAACAGATAAATAAAAACATCCATGACCCTGTGGACAAGAAATCTTTCCAGAAATAGAATTTTCTGCCCATTAATTATAATTGCTGCTTCTTAATGCAGTGGCATCAGCTCTTATTTATAGCCATGTTTTCGTCAGGCAGAATTAGGTTTTATTCACCCATGAAAAGCCAGTGTTTTCCTGAAAATAGATTCATTTAAGCACCTTAATGGAAATCACTTCTGAAGCATCCAGCAAGATGTAAAGCCAAGCTCTGCTGCTCTTTTAAGCTTCAGGAGCTGGGAAAGTGATATTGCAGCAAAAGCTGGAATGTTATGAAAATGAGTTTGAGGAAAAAAAGGATTCAAAGGATCCCAAAAGGAACATTGTGGGAACTTTCCTGGCAGCCCTGGGTTGGGGGAGCTGGCAAAGAAGGGAATATTTGTCTAAATAGGATAAATGACAGAAAAATGGGACAAATCACTGGTTTGGGCAACCTGGGGCAAGGGCAGGTGAGGAGAGATCAGCCCCAGGCAAGATTTTGGCAGCAGAAAAATGAGTTTATTGGTCTTGGGTTTGTGGTTTAATTGCAGCAGTTTCTGTAAAGCACCGGTGCAGCTGAGTTTTTGGCTGCTCGAGAAAAACCGATCACTTAAAAACTCCAAAACAGTTCAAACAACATCTTTGTGATTTGCACACTAAATCTCTGCCTCAATTCGTTCAAAAGTACCCCCAAACTCTCAATTAATATTAGCTAAGATGGGCTCTGCTGCTCAAACTTCTCAGCTTCTCTGGGCAGACTGAGCCAGGCCCTCACCAGCCTCCCAGGGCAATTTATATAAAGCAATTGATATGAAGCATTTCTATTTATCACAACCAACTTTTCCGGTTTTAATTTAATCAATTTACAAGAAAACTTCATTTCTTTTTTTAATTATTTTTTATTTATTTATTCCTCATCAGACAAGCTCTCCAGCAGGACCCACTGACACCATGGCTGAGATGCAAAGAAAGTTGATTTAAGTGCTACATTTTTTTATACCTGAAGCACCACAAATAAATCTCAACTTCAGAGCTTCTCACAGAGTTCATATTTTCAGTGCTAACATTAAGAAAGAAAAGAGAAAGCCAATCTTTTCCCTCATGAAGGTTTTGGTGAAGTGTCAAACAGCACGACGGGATTTTCATGGACGAGGTGTTACCAACTCCCAGTTTATCCCCAGTGATCAACTGCAGGAATAACCTCAACAGAGCCTGAAAAGCTTTGTGCTCATCAGAATTTTCACTCTGCTCTGTCCATCAAAACAAAAGGTTTTGAAGGGAATCCTCTTCCCCTTTTACCTGCTGGGATGAAGGCAGCAACAACTGGGACCAGGCCCAGGCTGTCCAGTCCAAGACATCCAATCCCTGCCACCAGACAGTCCCAAATACCTCAGAATGTGTCACAAAAGCAGTTTTTATTCCATATTTTTAGTAATTCTTGCTGTAAATGATCCCTTATCTGTCAAACAGCATCCTTCTGAACAGGATATTCAGAGATGTGGCTAAAATTAAAGCCACATCCCTGAGTTCAGGTGGCTGGTAAAGCAATTGACATCCAGAAAAAAAAAAAAAATCCCTTGTTCCCATCTCAAGAGAGCAGCAGCCAAAAGCACTCTCCACAGTAAAAATGAAGCAAATCACTGTTTCATGAGACTAAATCACATTATGAGAGAAAAAACTCTTTTCCATTATTAGTTGCCACATAAATAAGGAAAGTACAATTATTCCTCCCAGCTCCCTGCGTGTTCTGAAGTATTATTTTTGTCAGAAGTAGAATTGAAATGACTCTCCCTGACACTCGAGCTCCATTAACTGGGAATTCATGGCTTTTACTAAAGGATATCTAAAAATATTCCACATTTTGCATGTTATCTTTCCACATCCAGGGACACAGATGAGGATGGAGATGAGTTGGAGACACAAACTGAGGGAATGTCATCCCGCCCAGCCAGGTTGTTATGGATAACAAGATTATTCCACAATAGTTGACCCAAATTAAAGACAAAGGATTAAAAAGGCACCACTCTGGATGGTGGTAGCCTCTAAATTTTCCCTTCTTGCAGCTGTTCTGAAATACTGACTTTGTAAGGGCAACCTCATCACTTTTTCAAGCTAAATTTATTAGATTTGAACCCACATAAAGCAGCGAAGAGAGACATCCACAAGCAAATATCAATTATTTCTTGGAAAGGCAAAGCAGGGTTAGGTAGTTACTCCTATCCAGAGAGAGGCACCTGAGCTACAACATTTCACAGGATATAAAACAAGATAAAGAGGAATCAGTGACTTGGGTGGCCCCAGGAGGGGTCAGGTCACACCTGGATCCTGGAGGACTTTGATTCCCAGGTTTCTTGGCTCCTTTTTGCAAGGGGAAAGCCAACAAAAACCAAAGTTTGCAGCCTGTCAGGTTTCATTCCTTATTCCTTTTTTACCTCCTGCCTAGCAAGGGACCAGCAGAAATTCTTGGATAAAAGGCTGAGGAAGGGTATGAGGTTTACAGAGTTTTCCAAGCCTTTTGAACCAGATCTGGATTGCTGCAGCTTCTCCAGCCTGGCCTCCAAACCAGGAGGGAAATGAAGGAACACAGCTGGACATGAGGCTGCCAGAAGCTCCCCAATCCAATGGGTGTCTCCAGCCAAGATTGGCCCTGGATCAAAGGCAAAATGCCCGAGGTGCGCAGCTGATCCCCAGCTCTGCAGGTCTGTGCTGGTCGGCCCTAACCCAGAGCATCCCCAGGGCAGGGGCTGCAGGATGCCCAGCAGGATATCCAGCTTATCCCAAAGGAATAGCTTCAGAGCACCCTGAAACTGGTGGGAGCCAGAAGCTGCCAGTTTTGGTGTGGATGTCCAGCAGAAAAGTCAAATAGTCAAGAAAAACCAAGCATCAAATCTGCCCTATGAACCTCATGCCCCAAAACCCCAGTGAGAGGGGAGATCAGATCAGACAGAAAACAACAGCTTTGATCCCACAGCACAGATCAGATCCAGTGCCAAGCTCTGCATCCACCAGCCCAGCACAGAGGACACAAGGAATTCCCTCATTTCCACTCCCACATTCCCTGTGGGCCTCTCCTACAGGAGCAGCTCCGTTCCCCAGCCTGCAAATGAGCTGAGGGACCAAGAGCCCATCCAGCACCTTCCAAAATTGCTTTGCTGCAATCTGGATCTAATTCCAACAAGAGTTTTGTTACTGAGTGAAGGGGAAGCAGAACTTCCCCCATCCCTTGGCTTTGATCAGACAAGTGGCCAAGGAGAAGGGAATAACAGGTTAATTCCTCTTGGAACAGGAGATAAAGCAGGTTCAAGCCTCCTCTCAAGGTCACCATTTAATTGCATGAAACCCTATTAGAAACCTACCCCAGGATATTTAAATTAATATAATAACAGTCCACCTTTGGCCCAAAAACAAATCCAAATCTAAACTACCAGGAAAACTCCAAAAGTTAAGAGAAGATAACTACAAGATCATATAGATGCAAGGTTTTAATTATTTATGTTGAAACAAATTATAGTAGTACAAGTTTTCAGGAGAGTTTAAAGGAAACTGCCTTCAAAGTTGCTTTAAAATCTTTTAAAATCCAGGATCTTTTGAAAGTCTCCTCATCATTAATATCAGGAACTCCTGCTGGCCAGAAAGAGTCTGGAAATCAATGTGTGCACAGCAAGGACTGGGGGGGGCATAGGAAAGGGGGGGAAATGGGGATGGAGGGGGGAAAAAAGGGCAAAACCCCCTCAGTTTTAGGTGATTTCTGTTTGAGGTTGGGCATCAAGCACAGGGTTCCCTAATGGTCAAGCCCAGAGGGGACACAAGAACTGAAGGTCCCCAGGAAAATCTACAGCATTCACCAGATTCCTGCTGTTTTCTCTTCCCCTATTAAATGTTGACTTGTTTTATATTTAGACTCCAAAATAATGGATTTTTTGTGAGGGTGCTCCACGGGTTCTGCCCCCAAAGGCCAAATCACCAAAGCCCAGGCCCCTCCTGACCTCGGGGGTGACCCCCAGGCCCCGCTCCCTGTAACACGTCGGGTGCAGCTGCTGAGCCAGGACCTTTCCAAACCCTTGTGCCATAAAAATGCATCATCAAAACTTATGAATAAGTCCAATTTCTTCTAAAATTAGAGTTGCTTTAGCAGGGAGAAGTATTAATATGAATAAAGGCCTCCTGCCCTGGTTTTAAGGTCAGGATCAAAGCAGTCGCCTCATTCCAGGTCACAGCCTGGCTGCCACTGTCACCTCCTGCTCGGCCACAAAAGGCAAATTACTCCCAGCAAACAGAGCAATTAAGAAAGTATTAATAACCCAGCCATGTCTTCTTGGCCATGAATAAATTACAGCAGAAAAAATAAATTAAAATATGCAGTGGTTGTTGAAGCCGAGGTGTCTGCAAACTCTGAGGGCTGGGAAAATAGGACACAATATTGCACAACAGAAGGGCACCTGAAATCCCTTGGCAACGCTTCCTGAGCCTGTCCTTGAACTAAATCAGTGCTAAATAGATGTGGGATATTGGGAAAATTCCTTCATGGAAGGGGCTGCCCAGGGCACGGGTGGAGCTCCCGTCCCAGCAGGGAGTGACCAGCCCTGTGGATGTGGCACGTGGGGACACGGTCAGTGGTGGCTGCGGCAGTGCTGGGGAATGGTTGGAATGGTTGATCTCAGAGGCCTTTTCCAACCTCAGCGATTCCATGATTTTATAAGTCGGGCCACAGACACTTTCTGCACAACATCAAAAATCTCTCCCTCGAGCGCTGCCCACACGTTTCCCGTTACGAGCAAATTCCACACGGAACAGGAGCTTTGAAAAGGCGCTCCAGCAATCCGGCATTCCCGGGGTGATCCCACCTAAGCGGCACCTGCGAGCAGAGGGTGGAGAGCCAGGGAGCAGGGCAGCATCAGGGGGTGCCCAGCAAACATTCCCAGGCACACAGGGGAGAAAGAAGGGCTTGGATCAGGAGATAAAACCAGGAGCAACATGGACACAGAAGAAAATCCTCCCTAACAGAAAAAGAAAAGTAACAGGAAGAAGTGGGAATGAGAACGTGCCCTGAGGAGCCTGCCTGCTTAAAGCAGTGCCACGGGAGAGCTCTGGGTGAAAATTCCAATGGTTCTGTGCTCCCAGAAAACTCATCCTGCCCTCCCAGGCAGCCCCAGCACAGGAATCATCGGCACTAAGATCCAGCAGCCTTTCAGGGGTCATTTATCCTGCACTGATCCTCAATAGCAGGGCCTTAAGGGGGTAAAACTCATCCAGGGAGAGAAATCTCAACCTTTAGGTCAGGCTCTGCTGCTCCCAGGCTCAGACTGAGGCTGTTCTTAGAGGAAGATCATGTTTAAAGCTCTGTGGGATTCCTCAGCCTTCCCAAATACTCAGACCCCTACACCTGGTGTAGCTAATAGGTTAAATTTACTACAGGTGCAACCTCAGCTCCTGAGTCCTCCCATTCTTACTCTGCCTCCCCCCAGTATCACTTTGAAGTCATTCTAATGTCAAGCCCAAATCCAACTCAAAATTGGTAAAAAATTCAGAGCAATAACAGCTTGGAACAGCACATTTACACCACGGATTAAATCACACATTGCAGTCATTTTTATATTGAATATTATTCTCAGAGGAAACACTGACAGATTCCACTACTTAAAAACTGTTAATTTTTTTTTTTTTTGCAGAATAATTCATCTGCCTTGAGTCTGACTGTAAAGGAACATTGTCCCTAAAGCAATTTGCTCAGGAGGGTGGTGGTTTTGAGCCTGAATTCCCTTGCAATTCCAGCCCAGTGGAAAGGAGGGACATCCCTTTGCTTTCCTTGCTCCACACAAACCATCCCTGACCCTACTCCAGGGTCCGCACACAAAGCAGGGACCCCCCAAGGCAGAGGGCTGGGGTGAACAACTCATTCCCATTTCCTGGCTGAAACAGCTCCCACTTCCCTGGCACATTCCAAAGGCACCATCCCAGTGCTGTTTAATGCCAGAGCAGCTACAAGGGTGCAAAGAGCTGAGTTAACACTACAATATTTGGGGTTTTTAATACCTACCAGAATTCATGTCAGTGATTCATCCCTATCCATACCTTGTGCCTAAAGCTGTTTATGAGGATGAGAAGTTCCATCTGTTGGTGATTTAGGGGCACAGATTTAATAAGTGGCTCTCAAACTTTTTCAATTCTGTTTTTAATGTGACATGGACAGAAATTTAAGAGTCCTGTTGATGAACTGGATGTGAGGGACAGAATGGGGTTTCTTTTTCAAAGTGCTTTTCAAATCCCTTGTAAATGTTGATAGGCAAAATGAGGAGAATTTATGACAGCATAAAATAAAACCACCCTTCCTATAAAACTTGATTAGATTTATTGATTATCTAATAAAAACCTAGAGCTGGGCTTTAATAAGCTACAAATGATGAGTCCAAAGTGAGAAGCATTTTAAGTTCCTCTCTTAAGGCTTTGAAATCCTGTTCAAACCAGTGGGACTGAAAAGCAAAAATCAAGTCAGATCTTTTACACTCCTCGATTTTCCACGGATTCGTGGATCATTGGATGAACCCTCACCAGTTACAGCTGGCTTTGGGTGACGCCCCAAGCAGAGCTCAGGGATAAATCCATCCTGGGGGTTAAAGGAGGAGGCATTCCCTGGATTTCAAACACAAATTGTCCACAAGAAACCCACAGGCAAGGATGCATTTGCAGAATGTTTTCCAAGCTGACACTGACTTCCAGATGAGCTCCAGAAAAATCTGGTTCTGGAACCCTGTCTCTCATTTCCCTGAAGTTTTGAGGCACTGAATGCCAATTACAGCATTTCCAGCAGGAACAAAACCTGGGGGCAATAAGGGATTGGAGGACAGGGCACACGAATATCCCAGGGAGAGTAAAGTACCTGGCAGAAGAGTCTGCAGTTGTTAAAGTGGCAGATCTTAAAGGAGGGAATTTGGGCAACAAGTGGGGAGAAGAGGTAGCAAAAGCAAAGCAAGGAAATGGGAATTCTAGGAAAAAATGAGGAAAAAAAAGAAGGAAAATGACATTTGAATACTGAAGTGTGAAGCATTTATATCCCTTAAAAAACAAATACAGCAATAGGAGATGTTCTGGCTTTAGGCTGACTTTACAGAGAGCTGGATTTTTACTACTTTTTAATCCCTTTTTGGCATGGGATAAGCGACCAAAAGTTTTATTTGCAGGTGGCCCCAGCTGGAGTTCTGGGAGGCCTCCTCAGGAGTGTAAGGAAATCAATCATTGCAGCATCCCAGCCCTGCCATTCCACTGAACGGGAGAAGTGACACCATGGAAATCTTCCCCTCGTCACAAATGTCATTCTTTGCATTTTGTTTCCCCTCAGACTGTGCCGGTATTAAAAACCTGACTGTGCTTGAGAGGAAGCAAATGGCACAAAGACACCTCCATTCACAGCCCCTTCAAGGGCTGTCAGGGCTGGGAAGCAAAATAATCAGGAGGAGCAGGAAAACATGGAAAGTTCGTGCTGCAAAGCAATAAAAGGTCCCTGAGAGAGAACACTGCAAGCTCAGGAAGAAGAGTGGCAGGTTGAGAAGGGCTTTGACAGAGATAAAGCACAAATAAAAGGTGGAATATTTGGGGAGAGGCAGCACTGGAAAGGGAAAACAAAAACAATTTCTACAGAGCAGAGGCTTCACTCAGTGCTCAGAGCGTGAAGGAGGGCAGGTAAAGCTTGAGAACTGCTGCTGGAAGGATAAACACAACCTGGCAGGTTTGGGCTAAAATTAATACCAGATCTAAATCCCCTTTCCTTTGTTCTAAGCTCCATTCCACTGCAGTTGCCACTTCTGAGAAAAACCAACACACACCCCCCAAAAATAAAAAGAGGAACTCAACCACTCTCACTTTTGTATTGTTTCCCCCAAGAGCAAGAAATCAATTTGTTGGTAACTTTGTCTGTGTCCCAGGGCAGATACCACAGGCCTGAGGACAGCTCTGAGTAAATAATTCAGGGCTTGACCCCCAACACTGATTCAGTCTAGGAAAAGTCACCACGGACAACATTTGTTGTTTCACACAATTTCTGGGATCCCCAGCTACCTCAAAAGGAACAATAAACTGTCTTAAACCAAATCCTTGCAAGCACAGGATGGTTTGGGGTGGAAGGGATCTCAAAGCTCATCCAGCTCCACCCCCTGCCACCCAAAGACAAATCCAGTTTTCCTTCTACATCCCAACTTCCTTCCCAGCTCCCAAGGCTTCAGCATTACAACACGTGGAGAGGCTCTAAAAAACAATCTCAGTTTGGCTGCAAAGAACTCCTGATTATCCAAGGTGTGGAGCTGCAGATTCCTGCCTTACCACACGCTGCCAGGATTTCCAGAGCCTGTCTGCTGCAGAGCAAAAATGCCTTTATTTATTTATTGGGATTAACAAAGACCTGCTCAGAAAATGGCATTTCTAGCATTTGCAAATTAGAAAACACTGCAAATCCCCAAAGCCCCCCTGCTCGGAGGCTGTGAAATCTCAGGCAGATTTGAACTCAAATCTGGAGGAAAAGCGATTCCCATAAATCCCATCACATCCTGGCTGATAAGAATCCCTTGGGAATGCCCAGAGGTGGCTCCAGCACCCCAATTCCACTCACATCTCCCCTAGGCTCCAGGAAAGCAGCACAGAAATAAAAAACCCCCCTCATTTTCCCAAAGGATAAATTCTTCCAGCCCCGCTCAAGCTCTGAATGTTTTCAGCAGCGCTGATTTTTTAGGATTGCTCTGGGAGACAGCTCTGGGAAGCATCTTCAGCTGGAAAATCCCACTGGCAGGGGATCACCCCTGACCAACGGGAAAGAGCTTTTCCTTCAGGATGGAAGTGTTTGGGGATTTTTCAGTGATGGCCCCTCTGAGAGCAGGTCTGGGAGCCCCCAGAGCGCTCCTGGGAGGATGAGCTACTCCGAGGAGCAAATATTTCCCTGTTTAAATTAACCACGGAGTAGTGAACAGCTCCTGCCCACAGCAGCTCACTGGGTGAAGCTCTCCAGGCTTTTTGTTTTCCTTGGCACTTGGGGACACGGATTAGGGATGGCCTTGGCTGTGCTGGGGGAATTCAGTGCCTTTAGAGGGCTTTTCCAGCCTAAACAATTCCAGGATTCCATCCTGCCCCAGCACTGAGCACATCCTCCTGTATATTCAGGATATTTCACACCACATTTTACCTGATGCATATTTGGCTTTTCTCTAAAAAGCAGCCCAAAAATCACTGTTTTCCCATGCACACGGAACAGAGCGGGACACTTCCTCAGCCAATGTTCCTGTACCCATTGCAGGTTCTTTTAAAGCAGAAATGGCACCACAGAAAATATTTCCTCTGGTCCTCCCAGCCCTCCCAGGGGCATCAACCAACTCCCCAGCAAATGAAGGCTGTGCCAGGATCCCAGCCAGGGGGGGAGGCACATCTGGAGCAGCACAGCCGGCACCTCTCGCCCCAGGAAATCAATACTCAGGTGATTAACTGGGAACAAAGTTAGAACTTGAAAACCTTCCTTGATTAAACAAGAGGGGGCACATGGAGCTGGAATCCAGTTCATAGAATTCCAGCTATTGGTGCCTGTGAGATCACTTCAACCCTGGAGTTGTTGACATCCCTGGATTTTCAATTACCTCTTGTTTACTCAGGATAAACCAGAGATGTGGCTGTAACCATTCGTCACTAAAGCTGGTTTTATTTTCAGTCACTTTTTTTGCTCATTTTAGTTTTAAAATAACTTTCCAGGGCCTGGGATGGGTTTAGTTTTTCTCCTTGATTACTCTTTCGGGCTGCCAAGAGATGCTGTAATTCCAATTATGTCGCAGATGAATTTGGGCTCCGTTGGGAAGAGCAGCTCGTAATTTGGATTTATCATTTTTTTAGTTTTAGGAAGGTTTTATGCAGGAAAAAAAAAAATATATTTAGGCCCTTTTTTTTCCCAAGTTATTTTCCTTAAAGTGACTGAGTCAATTACAAGCAATTGAGTGGAAAGATTTCCATTGGAGGTAAACAGGGATAGCAGCAGTGACTAAGGAATGGGAAGATATATTTGGAAAAAGCTGTGGCACGGCTGTTTATAACTCTGATTACTGCTCTGAGAGCCTGCAGTTCCTCCCCATTGTTGTTATTCAGCAGGAAGTTGTGCCCAGTTCCAGCCTCTAAAGTCAAATCCAGGGATGAGAGTCAGGACTGGTGATCCCAAGCCTTGGGGGATTCCAGAGGCGTCCTCCCGCCTGCAGCACTGGGCTGGACCCAGAGGCAAATTCCTCCTCCCCAAGTGTGCCTGGAGCTTGCAAAAGTCAGCGTCCAAGGCAGGAGAGGCCCCTCTGGAGCCATAAATCCCACCAGGAACAGAGGAGAAGTTGCACATCTGCAGAACAAACACGGGATCACAACCTAATCCCAAGGGAATCATCCCAAATCCGCCCCCCGCTCCCTTCCAAAGAGCTGTTTGGGCCTCCTGCCTTCACCCCGCTGCCAAAAACCCCACTGCAGAGGCCTGTGGAGACACATCCAGAGCAGGCTCGAGATGCACAGCAGATTCTCCCAGGAAAAAAGCCCATCCCACTTCCCCACTCAGTGCAAAGCCTGTTTATCTGATTCTCCAGTGTCTTTTGGAAGCGTAAATTCCAAATCTGATCTTCCCCACCAGCTCAGAAGGCTTGGCACAGGAGGGATTCCTGCTCCATTCACTCCTCAGTGGCCAAACAAGAGGAATTTTCTTTAAGGAGTTTAAAATCCCTGAACATTGTAACCTTCTGCACAGTTTGTGTAGGAGTTTTGTATCCACAGCTGGGTGTGGAACACCCAACCCATCCCTCAACACCACAGAGCTGCAATTTCAGCTCCAAAGCTTCATTGCTCCGGCTGCAAACATCCAGGTGATCCCACAGGTATTTTTATTCCAATTCCCCTCTCACAGTTCAACGTTATTTCCCTGTTTTGCCACGGGAGGGGTGTTTATAAATCAATTCTTCGTAAACCCAAGTTGCCAATCCAGCAGCAAAGCCTTGCAGCAGCTCCCCCAGCCCAGAATTCCTCGTCAAATAAATTGGGGATGGAACTTTGGGGGGGACTCTCACCTGTACACAAATCCCTCATTTAACAGCACAAATCAAATTTTCTGGCAAGGAACAGAGAGAGCAGAGCTCCAGTTCATCATAAAAACTCAGTTTTTAAGGATTTAAGTGACACCAACTGCCTCTCCCCCCTAAAATCACCAGGCCTTTGAGAGATAGGGATTAAATTCTATCAAACCACCACCTCAGGACATGCCAGAGAGCATTAACTGGAGATTCCTGGTGGAAAAAATAATTATTGCTATTCTGAACTGGCTGGGACTGGTGTGAGAGGCACTGAGAGTGTTTAAGGAGCTTTCGCATTGCAGCCTAATGAGGAAAAAAATCCTGGACACGAGGGATTTTTAAAATAAATATTATTTTATACTTGAGTGAAGTATTAGGAGTTAAACCCCCAATTCAGAGCTCTTGGGAGCCACAACCCAGCCCAAAACCCAGATTTTACAGTGTTTGCAACAGGTTGTTATTCCTGCAGCTTCTCAAGTGGGAAACTGCACAAGATGTGGAAGGAACTTAGATATAGAAATATTTAGGAAATGTGACAAATTTCTATATTAATAGCAATTTTATCATGAATAATTTGCATATTAATTTGTCCAAAAGAGTGTCCAAACAGCAAATAACCCGGATACCCAGCCACAGAACAGAGACCCCCCAGTTCAGCCCCTCAGTGCTGTAAAATGGATTGGAGAGCCCTGACTTGGTTTCGTTTGCTCAGTAGCCACAACCCTGCTCCTCCCAGTGACTCCCAGATCTCCCATTTTCTCCCAGCTTTTCCATCCAAAAGGAGCTCCAGAGCAAACGAGGCACCCAGGAAGCACCAGCAAAGGAACATCTTTGCCTCCTTCTCCAGGCATTAAAGGGGAAGCAGGAGCCTCTCTCCCTACAAACCCAGTGGATTCATTGAGGATTTGGGTTCCAGAAAGCCTAAAGAACCTTTTTTTTTTTGAAGGAACACCTCTAATTGTCTCCCACTAATTTGCCAGCCAAAAATCAATTGCAGGTGGAGATAACACCATTTGGCTGCCTAATTAATTGATGAGTCCCATAAATCAGGGAGATGGCCGAGCTTATGTTGCATTTACAGCCTCTCTGCCTCCTAATTTTCCACATGCAGAGGCCCCAGAAATGTGGGAATTTTAGATTTTGGTTGGTTTTATCACAAGCCTCGTATCAAAAACAGCAAAGAGAGCCCCCCATGTGGTCACAGACTTGTTGGGATTCCTGAAGCTGGGGAATAATTCACATATCCCGAGCTGAGGTTTGTGCTCCAGCCCTCAGCATCCAGAGCTCTCACTGTGGGCACAGATCCTCAGTGATAAAACAACACTTAAATGAAAATAAATACACAGAGAGCCCCCAATAAACATGAAGCACCCCACTGTGGGCCCGAGCTTGGCCTTTCTAAGGCATAAAATCATAAATGGACCTTCCCCAAGAGGAAGGGACAGGCTGGGAGTGTCCCCGTGCCAACACCCCCGAGCCCAGCACTGTCCAGCAGTGCCAGCGCGAGGGGACACCGAGCCCGAGGATGGGGGACAAAGTGACTCCCGAGCGGTTCCCAACCCATCCATCCCATCCTATGGAAAACCCATCACACGGCCCCAAATCCTGCGCCCAGAGCCAAAGGCAGGACCCTCACAGCAGCGCTCGTCTTGATTTCCCAAGGAATCTCGTGGCCCATCCCGAATTCCGGGTTCTCGGTCGGTTCGCAGCGCCACATTGCCATCTGCTGTCCCTGCCTCTCCCGCAGCATCCCAAAATCCGCGTGGAACGGATCCCGGCCGGCGCCGAGCTGCTCACAACGCCAACAGGTCCCCGAGCCGCCGCTTTGCAGAGGGGATTGGACTTTTTAATTAATGAGCGAAGGACCCCGAGAGATGAGCGGGTGCCGTGGGGTCACCCCGGGGCCACCTGAGCTGCTCCAGCACCTCCCGCTCAGCTGGGATGGGGAGAACACCAAAGGTTTGGGGTGAGGAAGGGCAGGGAGGGGTCACTGAGCAGAGCAGAGTCCACGTGGGGAAGTGAATTTATCACCCGAGGAGGGCGATGAAAAATAAACTCAAATCTTAAAAACGCCTTCACCCCATCCCTCCCTTCCTGCCGGGCTCAGCGTCACTCCCAGCACAGGGAGCAGGGAATGGGGGCTGCAGGCAGCTCATCCCATGTTTTCCCTCCTTCCTCCTTGAGGACTCCTCACTCTTCCCATGGGATCACAGAGAGCTGCTCCAGCGTGGGCTTCCCACGGGATCACAGAGAGCTGCTCCAGCATGGGCTTCCCACGGGATCACAGCCTCCTCCAGACATCCCTTGCTCTGCTTCAGGACCCTCCCTGGGCTGCAGAGGGATTTGTGCTCCCCCACGGACTGGATTCCCAGGGGATCTCAGCTCCTGCCCCTCCTTCTGCACTGACCTTGGGGCTGCTGCTCCCACACATTCTCACTCCAGCTGCAGTGTTTTCCCACCCAGATTCCTAAAACCTCTGTCCCAGACACTCAGCCTTGTCCAACAGCAGGCCCATCCTGGATCCAGCGCTGGCTCCATGGGACACAAGGGAAGATTCTGGCAGAGAAGCCCCTGTGGCCCCCCCACTCCCAAATCCTTGCCCCACAGACCTTGCAAGGACTCAGTCGGATGCAGAGGCACAAAAAACAGCCCAGGAGTTAATCCTGGCACAGCAGGTGAGGTGTGCACGGCTGCAGCGCTGCTCAAACAGCTTTTTCTACTCCAGCAGTTCAGTGTCTCCACAATAAATCTCATCCCTGCAGCTCCTAACATCTTGTTTTACCAGCCAGACATCCAACACGATTCTTTAACCGGCTCCTGAGCTGCTGCACCGCCTTCTCTGCAGCAGATTTACCCTGCAGGCACAGCCCAGCCACCTCCTCCTGCAAACCCTCCACAGCCTGGCCCTGCTCCTGCACAGAGCTTTTCCTGAAGAACCTACAGAAAGGTCCATCAAATCCAGGTTTAAAGTGGGATGAAACCAGCTGGAACCTGGGTCTTAATGATGGTGGGATTTTAGAGGAATATTTTTATCACCAAGTTCCCTGGGCATGGAAAGAGAGGGGGGGAGGGAATCAATCTAACCAGGGGGATTCCTCCCTCAGGAGCCAGGAACACCAACAGGAACACAGGGAAAACAAGACATGGGGCCCTTCTTGCTAATCCAGGCCTAACTTGCAGCCTGCTCCACACACATTAATCCTCTCTGCAGCTCCCAGCACAAGCTCAGGAGGGAGCAGACAGATGGACAATGACTTATCAGTGGAGAGACTTGGATCAGCAACTTAGAAATTCACATTTCCACAGGAAAAGCAAGTTAGTCATCCAAACAAATAGATATGCCCTGGGGAGATGAAAAATCTGGATAGCGATGGAGCTAAAATAAAACTTCAAGAAAAAGAAAGGCTGTGAGTTTGCAGAGGGGAGAAATAAAGTGAATGTAAAGAGAAAAGAGGCACACAAAGCACAGACAGCTCTGCTAAATGCTCCTTTCTCACGTGGCTGCATTTGTAACACAAGGAAACAAGGACTGAGGTTTTAGAAGCAGCGAGTAGATTTGGCTCTGTCACACACAGGGCCATGTATTTGTGTTTTCCCCAATATTTTAATATTTCCTGGCCCCAAATGCTGCAGAGCTCCCAGCAGCTGGCTGGGATTGGATATTCAGGATATATTCCAGTTCAGGATTTAGGATTGAAATGATTGTGGGTGGGAGCTCACACAGCAGGATCTCTGAGGCAACAAAGAGCTTTCCTGGAGTAATTCCTTCGAAATATTCCAGAGGAAGCAGCCCTGCCAAGGCGAGGATGGCGTGGGTGATCTCATTGGGGTGCATTCCAGGTGACACAGAACACCGCAGCCAGGGACAGCCTGGGCACAGCAGGGGCATCTCCTGATCCCACTGCTTCCCACCTGCCCAGAAATTTTCTGTCAAAAAGCTCATGAAGGACTTGGAAACATGTAAAGTTTATTTCTCCATTTTTTCCCATTCCCAAGATCTCCTGTAGTTTCATCCCTCCTTCCCACAGCTCCAAACTGCTTCCCTCACTAAACAGAAAATATCCTGATAACAGTTTTACCCAGAAAGAGCTGTTCCGCAGCATCCTGAAGGCTTTGAATCTAAATTATTGGACTTGGTGTTTATAAAGCTTTCCTCCCTCACCCCAATCTCCCACCTTTAAAGCCAATTTAGCTCCTGGTGTTACCTCAGCTGAATACCAAAAGAAAAAGGGCAAGAGTCAAAGCAAAAAAATAATGCTTTAGCTCCCATAAAACCATGGGATTATCCTGGCATTTTATCCACTCTTTCAAAGGGAAGACACTGAGCCCAGGTGATTTTATTGACTGGGTTGGTGCCCTTTCAATCCCAAACTGATGCAGCAGCATATTAAGCACATATTTAGGAATATCCTAAAGCTTGATAAATGGTTATGGAGCAATAAAAGTTCCCTTGGATAACGAGAAGCGTGAGGATAACGTTACGCAGGGCCTATAAAATAATCACTCCTTGGAATCCCACTCTCCTCAAATAAAGCCCCAGTGCTTTGGCTTTATCCTCCCAGTTCCCCGGCCCTCAGCACTCCACAGATGGAATTTTTCCTTGATGAGCATTGATTTCTCATTAGGCAGCAACAGGCTGAAGTTTAAGGGATAGAAAGCGCAGAGAGAAACATGGGCAAGAGGCAGCTCTAGAGAATTTAGCAATAAAAAAAATGATGTTTCCTCTGGCAGGGAGAAAAGTGCACCAGAAATTCTCCCACTGCCCCAGGGCTGCTTCCAAGAGAGGAGCAAATCAATGTTTTATTGTCTAGAAAAGACACATTTATATTTACATTGATCTTTTACCAGAAAAAAAGCCAGGAACCACCCAGAGCTGCTTTTTCTTTCTCTCCTCTCCCAGACATTCACCTGACTCGCCCAGAGAGAGGCTCAAGCAGATCCCACACCCCAACTCCTTCATAAAGAAAATAAAAATTAAGTCTCTTTTCAAGTGACCCATCTCCCATCAAACGCTTAAGCCATTAATAAAAATATAACTCAGAGATACCTAAGTTTTAGGACAACTTATTCCTCTTTTTAAATGAGGTAAAGTCTGGAGAGGCTCAGACTAAAACCAGATTGGTTTAGAGACCGCAAACCAAAGATTAAACTGAGAAAGATGAGCTAAAACAAAGCCAGTGCATTTTCAGCCCATCCACAACTTTATCTTAATGAAATAAGATATTTCCCATAAAAGGAGTAAAGTATGGAAGTTCTGGCTGCAGCAAGAAGAGTTTCACCCAGAAAATGAAAAAAAATCTCTGCTTGAAAAAGGATTTATTTACCAAAAAAAAAAAAATAGAGCACTTCAAAGAAGTCATTAAAATGAGCCAAGTGACTCAAATTTACCCCAAAATAGACTTGGAAACTTTTAATATCCACATCTAAATTTAGGAATCTAACAGATGATATTAGTAGAAAACCAGACCTCATAAAACTACCCAGCAGCAAACCCTTCTTGTTCCCACATTAAATCTTTTCCCAGTGCAGACACTTCTGGCCTGAAAGGTTTGCAAGAAATACTGGTGAAACTGCAGCTTTCAGACAGGGCACACAGAGCCCTGGCAGAGCTTTTCCTGGGAATGAACACCAGGGGCTCCACCTGGACAACAACACCGTAAATATTCCCTATTGAGCAGCTCGAGCATTGTACAAACCACTGGAAAACTGGCAGTGCTTGCACCATAATCCCCTTTAATTCCCATCAAAAGGTGCTTTTTTCCTCCTTTCTAAAGGGAAAACCTTTCAGCAGCCAAGCAGCTGTAAGCAAAGCTCCAGAACTCCCAAAAAAACCAAGGCACACTTCAGCTGAAATGCAGGAATTTGGATTATTGTGTTGGATTTGCAACCCTGGTCTGAGCTCCCGTGTGGAAGTCACTGAAATCCACCCATTTTCATCCAAACCAGACTTTTCATCCAAACCAAACCATAACAGCAGCCAGTGGCTTACCTGGGACGGAGACTGGAAACCGAGGGGAAAGGGAGGAAGAGCTCAGTGAGGATCCAGCCTTGGAGCAGCCAAGAGCAACTCCCTGATCCCAAATAAATATGGAATTCCCACCTGGCCCTATTATCCCCTTAATTCACCAACCCCCAGCCCTCAGGCTGCACAGGTCGGCTTCGTTCTGGGGCAAACACAGCTCAGCTGGGGAGATTCCTGATGGGAACAGTGGCTTGGGAACACAGAGCACCTGGAAAGCCCCAAACTCAGGGCAGGAAGCGCAGGGAGACACAAAGTGCTGTTGCTGCTGTTCCTCTGGTTAAAAAAAACCCAGTCCTGCCACTAAAATCATGGAATTAAGTGCTAATCTGTGGAATATTTGATTAAAAACCATGGAACACACCAGAAAAGAGGTGTTTTTATGGCCTTGTGTCAGTTTGGAATAAGTTTTCATAATTATTGACAAGAGCTGCTCGCCTGATTAGAACCCTGAGCATTTATTTTCTTCCACCAGTGTCAAAATGCTTCACTGCAGCCTGATGAGGAGACAGTTTTACCACACAAATCCCTGCTAACAGAAGCAGAAGTGAAAGGGAACAAATATTTTGGCTTTTTTTTTAGCAGGGCTCCATAATGAGACAAAGCACATCCTCAATCAATCCATTGTCATTCTGCCACGGCGTGAAATATGAGGAAAACCAGATCAAAATGAGGCATTTTTTTTTACACTTCAACATTTTAAGGTGGAAAACAGCTTGGATTAAGGTTTTCTGGTCAGATGGTCTCTGTGAGGCTTTTTAAATGTGCCCTCAGACCCTCTGGGCCATAACAAAACCTCGAGTGAGTTCCAAAATCTGTTCCTGGCTGCCCAAGGATGAGCCCACAGCATCAGAGGCTCAGAAACTGGAGGTCTGAGTAGGCCAATAAAGTAAAATATTCATCTCTCAGCTACTTTTGAAAGTTTCAGATTTATTTTTAAGACCAACAGTTAGGAGGGTTTTTACACTGATCTAATACTCTTTTAGACAAATTTTTATATGATTCATGACCAAGACTAAAGCACTAAATAATACTGATTCAATGAGAAAAGAACTTTAAATCTTTTCAGGTGATTTCAAGGAACCTACTGCTCATGTTCCCATCTGGCTGAGCTCTATAAATCAAATTGTGGCATTTTTAGTGAAATCAGAGGTGATCAGAACTGATTCCTAGAGCAGTTTGGACCATGCAAGGACTGCAGGAGCTGAGAAGGAGTTTCATTCCATGATTTGCATATGCTAATTACAAACGGTGATGGGAAATGCCCTCCCCGTGCTGGTCCAACGAACAAAGGATGTGTGACTTCTTCAAACTAATCCGTACCTTGCAAACAGAAACATTTTTGTTCAAACATCACGGAAATAACAACCAAGCCAACGTGCTGCCCTTTTCTCCTCTCACAGCAGAGGGAAAAGATGTTCCTCAGCATTATCTTCATACTACAAACTTACAGCACGACCTCAAAACCATCAGGGTACAGCAGGAACCCCGTGAAGACGCTGTCGTCCTCCGCGCCGGCGTAGAGCCCGTTCCAGTCCTTCCCAACCTCCAGCCACACTTGGTCCCCCACCCTCAGCTTGAGGATGGTCAGGAAGGAGGCCTGGTCGATGTCCTGCCCGTAGAGGGTGTCCCTGGCCTTGGCCACCCTCCTGCTGCTGGCCACGAGGCTGAGGCGTGCGGGGCGGCCGCGCACGGTGACGTGGTAGGAGAAGACGTAGGCGCCAGGCACGCTGCAGTTGAACTTGCCCGTGGCGGGGTTGTAATCGTCGCGCTCGTTGAACCACACGCGGTCAAACCTGATGGGCACGTTGGGAGGAGGGAAGGGCCTGGACAGGCCGGCGCTGAAGGCCGAGCGAGGGGACTTGGGCACGTCCCCACGGGCGCCCTTGGCCCCGCGGGAGCCCTTCCTGCCCGGGGCGCCGCGGCCGCCCTTGGCGCCAGGGTCGCCCTTGGGCCCGCTGGGGCCCGCCGTGCCCGCGGGGCCCAGGTCCCCTTTGTCGCCCTTGCGGCCCTGCTCGCCCTTCTCTCCCTGTTTGCCAGCCGCCCCCCGGGTGCCCTCGGCGCCCGTGTCCCCTTTGCTGCCCTTTTCCCCCTTGGTGCCCCCTTCCCCTCTGTCTCCCTTGGCCCCTCTCCCCCCTGGCTCCCCACAGTATCCCTTTTCCCCCGTGTCCCCCTTTTCCCCCTTGTCTCCCTGCTCCCCGCCCGCTCCCGGCTCTCCAGGATCCCCCCTGTCCCCTTTTGTCCCTTCAGGCCAGGGAAGCCGTAGCTGCCCTTATTGCCTTTGGCTCCGGCTTCACCTGGGGGGAAAAAGAAGATTAAAAATAATAAAATTGGATTGCTCTGGGGATGGAAGGACCATCCAAAGTGGTTGGTCCTTCCATGCTGTTGTAAAAGGGAAAGGTCAGTGCAATCCTGGCTTCCCAGACCTACCTTGCGGCCCAGGTTTCCCTGGATAACCAGGGTTTCCACTTGCTCCTCGCTCCCCTTGTTCCCCTTTTCCTCCTAGGACATCCCAGCATGAATTATTAATTAATTAATTGCTGCTGGTGTGTGCAGCACAGCAAACATCACAGCCCACTGGGACCATCTGCGTGTGTCCCTCACTTCATTATAAACCAGACGTGAGCAATGAGCATTTCCAAAAAACACCTTCAGGAGCCTCAGCTGGATCCCACAGCCCTGAGCACCACCTCACTCCAAGATTTCTGCCCCTCTGAGAGGCACTTGCTGCTGTTTAATGGATGATGGAGATGATGAGGGCTCTGCATTCCTCATTCCGGGGTGGCCAAAAGCCTTTTTCCAGGAGTAAATCACTGCCTAAGGGGCTGCAGTGACTGAACAGCACCACACTCTGCTGCTGGTGATTCTCCAGAGGCAGCAGCAGGATCCTGCCAGGACAAAGCTGCTCCAAGCCCCAGATGAAGGACAGGGTTTCCTTTCAGGAATTCTGATGGATAGTGATTGCTCAGAGTCTCAACTGAAGTGATTTTGCCTGAGATATTTAAATTGAAATGCAGATTTTACACCTGCACACAACTTCCGGGGTGGTTTTTTCCTTCTCTTGTCCCTCAGCCAAAGCAAACTGAACTCAGATTTTGAACTCCTGTTCAGAACAAGGAGTCTGGAGTGAGATCTTTATGAGCAGCTGCTCCTATTCCACCTGAACAAACAGTGCCACCACCTGAGTTCCTGTCCCTGCACTAATGCCAGCTAAACCTCTCCAGGCCTCAATCCTTGGCAATATTTTTGCTTTGAAAAATATGGGTTTTTAATAATTTTGTGGTATTTTATGAAGACAACAGCATTTTCCATCAGTCTGGTTTACCTTTTTCTCCTTTAGAGCCTTTTGGACCTTGAGGACCAGGAGTTCCCGGCAACCCTGGCAGCCCAGCATCTCCCTTCTCCCCCTTGGGACCTGTAAAACCAACAAAATTATCTCAGTAACTCCAAGGTTTAACTCTGTAAATAACATTTTCAATAATAGCTGAGGAAAAAGGCATTGAGGAGTGTGTATAAGGTGATTCCATCACCTTGGGAAGAGCTGCTTGTTTTATTTGACATCATCAAATCTCACAGCTTTGCATTTCACTCTGGGCTGTAGTCAAAGACTTTTTAAAACCAAATTTGAGCTGCCTCAGAGCCTCAGGAGCTCATAAAACACCAGAAATAATCTGTCTTTAATATCTGAGCACATCCAAGGAGCCGCCACAGCTTTGGAATTGTCCCTTTCCTTAAGGAGAATCAATTCTGCAAATACAGAAGTGGGACCTGGCTGAGAGCTCCTCGCTGCAGAAAGGAGGGGTTGAAATCCTTTCACTTTTCCTCCCCCTTGGGAATCCAGAGATTCTCAGTGCCTGTCTGGGAGCAGATCATGGCACCTTCAATCACCACAAGGACTTTTCTATCAAGAAATGTCAGACCAAACTCCCTTTGCAGCCACCACAATTTCCATGAGCCAACCCTTCCCCAGCCCCGGGAAGTGAAAATCCCGGGAGTACATTGGATTAAAGGAGAATTATTTCATTATTTTCCCACCTTTCCTCAGTTCCTGTCTCCAACGTTAGTGCTATTAAAGTGAACATTTGCAGACTAATGCACTGTTCATTAGAGCAGGAGCAGAATGAGGTGCTCTGTGGATGTGCATTTTAGCAGTAGAAAGAAGAGACAAAGGGTATTTTAGGAAATATTTAGGTCCTTTATAGAGAGCTGCTTCTTGTGCTTCATTTATTTCTTTTTTAAATTGAACCCAAAGTATTTTTTTTTATTTCCTCTTTTGCAATTGGAAAAAAGATGAAAAAAAAAAGAAACCTTCAGCAAAGATGCAAAACTGCTTGAAGGTAGTTTTGGGGGTCATAAAGCCATGGTTGAAGTGAATGTGGAATTAAATCTGTGAATCCAAGGGGATCAGGGCAGGGACAGAGAACTGAGGAGTGTGGCCTCCTGCCAGCAGGGATTTGGGATAGTCCCACCCCAGTGTGGTCCCAAGGACAGCGCCACGGGCAGGGAAATTCCCACTCACACCGGTGGTTTGTAACGTCCAGGATGTGGCTGCCAGGCACTTTTCTGCTCTGGATTACACGAGGCAGGATCACATTCCACATTCCACAGAGTTATGGAATCACGGAATATCCTGAGCTGGAGGGGACCCACAGGGATCATCCAGTCCAGCTCCTGTCCCTGCACAGACACCCCAACAACCCCACCCTGGGCATCCCTGGCAGCGCTGTCCCAACGCTCCTGGAGCTCTGGCAGCCTCGGGGCCGTGCCCATTCCCTGGGGAGCCTGGGCAGTGCCCAGCACCCTCTGGGGGAAGAACCTTTTCCTAAAATCCTAATACCCAACCTAACCCTGCCCCGGCACGGCTCCAGCCGTTCCGTGGCTCCTGTCCCCGTCACAGCGAGCAGAGATGGGAGCTGCCCCTCGGGAAGAGCTGCAGCTCGCTGAGATCTCCCCGCAGGTGCTGCACAGGCCCTGCCACACGATTTCCTGAGGGGAAAGCCCCCGCTGTGGGGTCTGTGGCGCAGCAGAGGGGGCTCGGCACACCTGGGGGTCCCTGTGGCCCCGGCCAGCCCCGCGGGCCCGCGGCGGGCGGGCAGCAGTCGCAGCAGTTGAAGAAGAACTCGGCCGAGTCCAGCGTGGAATTCTCCAAGGGGAAGAGCGTGGGGAGCTCGGCTCTGCCCGGCGCTGCTGGGAACGGGATTTTCCCCGGGACAGAGGCCGCCAGCTGGGAAGGTTTGGGCTTGGTGTAGTGCACGGCCGGGGTCACCTTCAGCGCGGGGAGCGCGGGGAGCGCGGGGAGCACGGCGAGCACCAGGAGCAGCGGGATGGGCCCCGGGGAGCTCCACATGGCAGCAGCTGTGGGAAAACACACACAGGCAGTAAATCCCTGCTCAGCAGCCTTTGGCTCGTCCCTAAAGCCAGAAGGACAAGCCCTAGGACTGTCAGGGTGAGGAGGCCCTGGCACTGCTTTCCCAGAGAAGTTGTGGCTGCCCCATCCCGGGAAATGCTCAAGGCAGGGCTGGGTTGGGAGGGACCTTAAATCCCATCCCATTCCATGCCTTCCGCACCTTCCACTGTCCCAGGCTGCTCCAAGCCCCGTCCAGCCTGGCCTTGGGCACTGCCAGGGATCCAGGGGCAGCCACAGCTTCTCTGGGAATTCCATCCCAGCTCCTCCCCACCCTCGAAGAGAAAAATTCCTTCCCACTATCCCATCCAACACTGCCCTTCTTCAGCTCAAGGCCATTCCCATTGTCCTATCACTCCGTGCCCTTGGGAAAAGTTTCTTTCCAGCTCCCTTGTAATCCCTATTAGGTCCTGGAAGGATATGGAGAGAATTCCATAATGATGTCAGAGTCCAACTGCACACAATAAAAAGCTTTGCTCTAAAAGAATAAGTGGAAACAAAATGGAACATCAAGTTTTCCAAACTCAGGTACTTTGGAATCAGTGTCAAGTATTCCAGAATTTTTATCTTGATTTTTTTTCCTTGTTTCTGCCTGATTTTCTGGATTTTTTAGTGCAAACTTTCACATCTGCTCTTTTTATTTTTGAGGTGTTGATTCCGCTGAGCCAGGAAGAAAGGACAAAGTCAGAAGGCCCCGGTTTTTCCTATAGGACAGGTGCTGCCTCTCAGGTGACTCATCACAAAAAGCACCTTTGTTCCTTTTTTAAAGCAGGGTCCCCACCTGTAAATGCAAATGGAACAGAGTCCCTTTCTTGCTGAAGCTGAAACCCAACCTTCCTCAGGAGCCACAGCATTCCACTGCATGGGAAAACCTCCAGGGGAGACCCCCCCATCCCTGTCATCCAGAGGGCAAAAGGAGTCCTGGCTCCAATCAGGCATTTGGGGGCTGGATTAGAACCTTTCCATCTTTAACAATTCCGTTTTAGAGGAAAGAGTGATTATTTTTTTTTCCCTCCCCGTTTTCAAACAAAATTAAATCATTTAATGGCAAATTGATTCCCCACATAAAATCCCCCGTGGTCACTGCCGCCCATTGGGACCGTTCAATCCATAAGGATAAATTATCCCTTCTCCACGAGTGTTGGACTGGGATGGGATTCCGTGCACAGATTTTTGTCCAAGGCTGGGATTTTCTCCCCAGCAGCCCCTGCCAGCCTTACCATGAAGGGTTTTCCCGGGAAGTTGGCGTGGAGGGAGATGCTCAGCACGGGCAGGCAGGGAGCAGCCAGAGCCTGCAGCTGCAGCCACAGAGAAAAAGGATCATCTGCTGCCTGGGGAGAGGGAAAAACCCCTAAAATTCTCCTTTTGTACAATATCCTCATGCAGGAGCGTCCTGTAACAGCTGGAGATAAGCAAATAAAGCCATAATTTCCACACAAAAAAACCCCAGAGATTTTAGGGATTTAATAACTTTATGGGGAAATTCTAAATCAGTTCTCCAATCCAAACCATTCCTGAGTTTTCCTGTCACGCACCACAAGCCCCAAACCCAGCCGCCCTCCAGTTCTGCAGCCAGATTGATGGATTGCTGTCAAACACTGGAAGAACATAATTAATAACCGAATTATACCTCAGCAGCCTGAAAAAATGAAATGCTCAGAGCAAGGAATCACTAAACAGATTTTTATGTTAATGGGCAAGATTGTTCCTGTATTAATTGTTGTTAAATAATTATTTTAGGATTTTTTTAACATGCCAGGGGTTGGAATGAGATGATCTTTAAGGTCTCTTCCAACCCAAGCCAGTCTGTGATTTGAAGTAAAAGCACTTAAATAAAACTGAAATGTTGGGCTTTATCATTACATTAATTCACCACCACTGAATATAAAGTCATTCATTGGAATCCCCCCACTAAAATTATAATTCACAGTGGACACAAAATAGGAAGAATTAAACTTTGCTGCAGGGCCATATAGTTCATAGAATTAATCTACATTTAATTGGAGCTAAACATCTCCTAATTATTAACATATTTCCATTAATAACATGGCAATAACACACTTGTTCTGTTGCGTGCTCCCTAAAATTATGGGATTTGGATATTCCAGTTCACAACAGGAACTGAACCCCAATCCACCAGGTTTAAATATCAGGGAGACGACTGTACTTTATCTCATTGAATTATTTCTGGTTCTTAGATGTGTGAGGGAAAAAGCAAACCCTAATCCTCATGCAGTTATACATTGATTATAGAAAGGAATTCTTCTGGAGACAAACCCTATTGCCACTATGTCTTCATTTCTACGACTCTCTCCTACCTTAGAAAGGCTCCTGCTCCCAGGAGGACCCCCCCTCCACGGCACCTGGAAAAAGGAAATCGTATTTTGGGAGAGAATCAGTTTTGTTTTGTCCCAGCTGCTCCCTTGGCCAATGAGAGCCTGCACGGGAGATGAGGGGGGATTGGCAAAGTCCCCTGAAAGGAGCAAGGTGACACTGAAATCCCTGGAAACCAAACCCTTCCCTCAGCCTGGGGTGCTGCTGGGGTGTTTTGGCTCTTCCCCCAGCACCAGTTTTTAGGGATTTAAGGATGTTCCTCTGTCGTCTCACTGGGTACCACCAGACTCAGCAGGAATTTGTCTGGACAGTGAGGACCCAAAGGAGAAGGAATTTGTCCATTTGTTCCTGCAAGGTCCAGGTTTCCCTCTCAGTATTTAAAGTGCAAATTTGGCATCACAATCCCCTCCCCGAGCTGGGAGTGTGGGAAGGGTAAAAGAAAAACAAGAAGAGCTCTGTGGGATCACGAGAGCAACACATGGAAAGGGAAACACAGAATTCCAGAGTGGATTGGGATGGAAGGGACCTTAAATCCCATCCAGTTCCACTCCCTGCTGTGGGCAGGGACACCTTCCACAGTCCCAGGCTGCTCCAGCCTGGCCTTGGGCACTGCCAGGGATCCAGGGGCAGCCACAGCTGCTCTGGGCACCCTGTGCCAGGGCCTGCCCACCCTCACAGGGAACAATTCCTTCCCAATATCCCATCCATCCCTGCCCTCCTGCACTTCAGGCCATTCTCCCTGTCCTTGGGAAACGTTTCCTTGCCCAGTGGCTCTGAAATTCTGTTTATTCTGAGGTTTCCCAGCCCGGCTCAGAGTTGAGTACCAAACCCAGGGATGTGAGGCTGCCTTGTCCTGGGCAAACCCGAGCAAGGAAACCCCGTCACTCCTCCAGGCTGAATTCCCAACATCCCAGCACCCTCCAAGCTCAGCAGCCAGACAAGGAAAGCTGCTGGTTCCAGGCAAGAAAATAATCAATTCTCCTTTAATTTAGGTGGAGAGCATCCTAATCCTCCCTGATTTATTTGCAATCCCCTCTTTCCTCCACAAGAGTCTCCAGCATTCAGCAGTAAAAAGTTGATTGAGGAAAGTCTATTACTAAACATCCCAGGCTGGATTAATTCAGCTTTCCAGGTTATTCCCAACAAATCAATCAGGGATTTTGCAGGAGATGTTCTAACCCTGAGTGGGACACGGGCTTGGCTCAGCTCCTGTGGTGGAACCTGCTCCAGCACTCGCTGGTACTCTGGAAGCAGCTGGATCTGGAATTCCAGCTGTTCTTTATGAAAATTAATGACCATTTTTAACACTGGAACTCTGGGTTTCAAACTGAAGTTAAAAATCTTTGTTCCTTCAGCAGTTCATGGACACACAAATTGAGTGTGAAACATATTCCCTCAGGTGTTATCCCAAACCCCGCTCCAGGATTTCCTTTGTCGGGAGGCCTGGGCTAAGAAACACATCCATTGTCTCCTCTGGGAACTCGAGACAGCCAAAGGGAGAAGGGATAAAATTACCTGGCTCCCCTTTTCCAGCGGGGTCTCCCTTTGTGAGCCAGCTCCGGGATGTCATGGACACCCTTTTTTCCTGAGGAACGTTGTTTTCCTTGTGTGTTTGGGAAACAAAACCATCCTCAAGGGCCCTGGCTTTGCTCTTTGGGATCGTTTCCCTCCTTGTCCGCAGTGCCAGATTCCAGGGAAGGTGGGAGTGGCTGAGGGAGCTGGAATTCCAGGCTGGAAGGTGAGAGTGGCTCATTCCTTTGGGGCAGAGCTGTCATTCCCTCCCCCAGCCCCAGCAAAGCCACTGGAATCATCATTTCAACCCTGGCAAATCCATTCAGGATCCAACTCCCCACGTTAATCAGCATTTTGTGGGACAAAGGGCTGGGAGGTTTCATTCCGGAGAGGATCCTGCCCTGCTGCTGTGGCACAGAATCCCTCTGCAGGTGATTTCACCTCGGCAGGTGTTGCAACACTCCCTGGAAACAAGGAAATGGAAAGCTCTGGTTTCCTTTCACCCAAATTCTTCTCGGCTCTGACAAATCCAGGCTGTGTCATAAAACCCAGGGTTCCAGCCCAGGTCACAGAGTGCTGCAGTACCTCCAAATCACGGCAGGAAGCAAAAATATGGGAATAAAACTGGCTGTGTGTGCTGGACTCCAAGAACTTGGGGAGTTTATGGAATTTAGGAAATTAAAAAGCAAAGGAGAGCGAGAGAATTTTATTTTTTCTGATGTACAAACTCGCTGCAAGGGGCTTTGGATCAGCACTAAGTTTCCCTCTGATTTCTTTGGAAGACATGCCTAAAACTCTCCACCTCCTCTGCAACTCGCCCAGAAGCAGCAGAAGCAGCAAAATATCTCCAAAAAAAAAAAAAAAAAGCCCCCAAACCAGGGGAATGCATAATAAGAATAATAATAACACATTATAAATAAATGGTAAAATACACTGTATTTTTTAAATCTCCTGGCTCAAATCATGGAATATCCTGAGTTGGAATGGATCCACCAGGATCATAGAAGTCCAGCTCCTGGCTCTGCACAGGACAGCCCCAGGAATCCCACCAGGAATCCCACCAGGAACCCCACCAAGATTAGGGCAGGAGCAGAGTGACTTCATTTCCATCTCTCATCTTTTGTTTCCATTTCTCATTTTCCCCTTGGAAAGGGAGGAAGAGCAAAATGTGCTGAGGTGGGAAGGATTCCTGCGGCTCCGTGGAGCTGACAGGGACTCCAGATGCGGTGACAGCTGCGCCAGATGTCACCTCGTGCTGGAAGGGGGGACAACCGGGGGGTTCCACGCAGGCAGGTGGAGCTGGAAGGAGCAGGGATGGGAGGGCGGGAGCGGGATGGAGAAGGAAAACACAGGAGCTTTCGGGAAACACGGGAAGTGCTGCTCCAGGTGAGGCTCAGCACAAGAGGGAGCTCCAGGAGCTCCCAACAGCTCTGCCAGGGAGGGGTTTGCAGCTGAAGCACAAAAATCAGGGAATATCCCAATTGGAATAGCCCCACAGGGATCATCCAGTCCAGTTCCTGGACGGGACACCCCAGCGATCCCACGCTGTGCCTGAGGGTGTTTTCCAAACATCCCAGCCCCAAGAATTAATGACCCCACCGACCCTGAGCCATCCGGATCCATCCAGGACGAGCACAACAGTTTAAATCAAACATTTTCCCGGGATAACTTTCCAAAATGGAATTTTTTTTGAACACAAAAATCAATTTCTGAGAGACCCACGCTGTTCAAAGCTGTTTGCACTGGGAGCAGTAACATATATGGGGGGAAACAAACCGAAAAAAAAAAAAAAAAAAAAAAACAGATATGGGAAGAATTCCCCGTTTTAAGGAAATTTCCCATGGAGAACTGGTATTAAAATGAGTAGGGCTGTTCTCAAGGCTGGGCCTTCTCCAGGTGAAAATCTCCTCCAGCAACAGGGTGGGATCTGTTCAATGGGTGACTCCTCCCAGAGCATCCCAAAACGCAGCTGCCGTCTCCAGAGGGAAACTTCAACCTCCCAAAGCCACTTGGTTTTCCTCAGGAACACTTTGGAAGCAGTGATGGGAGCAACCCAGGCGTTCCCAGCTGTGGGATGGGGATTCCCACCTGATATCCCAGTGAGGGTGGGAGTATGGATGTGCTGGGATCTGCAGGTCAATAACAAATCCCAATTATCCCCATTATCCCAGGAGATCTTTGCTTATCCAGAGCCCAGCGTGGCTGCAGCAATTTAATATTGGCCAAGGGACACAGGAGGAAGCAGAGAGATGTGAAAACGTGACTCACCCAGGACTGGAGATCGTGCCCAGCCCTTGTTCTCCGAGCTGATTATTCCTTCACCTTCTAATTACTTGTCCCTGATCCCAGAATTCCATCCAGCCCTTCCCGCAGCTGGGTGCAGACCAGTTAACCCAGAACATTAATTAATATTTATTTTGATATTTAGGAGGATAAGGCTGCTTATAGATAATCCCAAATCCACCGTGTGCCACATATGAACAGATTCCTATAAACCAGAATTTCTCAGAAGGGGCCATGGAACTTATTTGGCACAAAATTCCAAAGGAAATCACAGCACAAGGGAGGATCAGACCCGGTCACTGCTGCCACCAGTGTCCCACGGAGCCTCTCCTGCCTCACTGCAGTGCCACCAATCCCCAAAACAGGAGCTGCTGGTGGCACCTAAAGCACGTGGAGAGATAATCACCTGCAAAGGGTTGTCACCCACACCCCACAGGGCTGATGGCTTTGTCCAGCCTGCCCTGTCATTACATAAAAGGGTTCTCCTCTCATTTGTCAGGTTGGCTTTAAGTGCACTTTTGGCAGGAGAGGGTGACTGGCAACACAGATCACCACACACCAGATGAGCTGGGAACACAATTAGCCACACGATAATCTCAGGTTTAGCCAGAGCATCACCTCTGCCCAGAATATTCTGCAAACTCTGACAAATTCCATGCTCACCCTGGAAGTTTCCTTTCCATTAAACAAGACAGCCAGACAAGATCTGAAGAAACACATCCAGATCTCTCACTGCTGGAAAATGAAAAGAGTTCAGGCTGTTGCTTTGTTGGGTTTGTAGGAACATCCTCAAGTCTGCTCAGGTAGGAGGTTTAGATTAGATTTGAGGGAGAAATTCATCACTGTGAGGGTGGGGAGGTTGCCCAGAGGAGCTGTGGATGCTCCATCTCTGGCAGTGTCCAAGGCCAGGCTGGATGGGGCTTGGAGCACCCTGGGATAGTGGAAGGTGTCCCTGCCCGTGGCAGAGGGAAGAATGGGATAGGATTTCATTTCCCTTTCAATTCAAACCATTCTGGAATTCTGGGATTCTATGAAAGTGGATCTTCTGGGAAACCCTCTGGTGATCCGGGCTGGGAAGAGCCTGGCCTGCTGTAAAGTATTCCTGCAGGGGTGTGACAGAGCCCAAAGGCTCAGGAAATATTCCCAAACTATAAATGCCATTTGGGCCTTTCTGGCAGGTGAGGGATTTTATTCCTGTCTCGAGGGGCTGAGCTGGATGTTTCCTGCAGGAGCCAAAGCCAAGGCTGGAATCCCCAGCAATCATTAACACAAATCCCCAGGGGCCAAACCAGGAAGGGAGCAGATCTTCCAGAGCAGCAGCCCCTGGGGAGACGAGGAAACAAACTCCCGTGTTTTCATCTACTTTATCCAGGTAATTTGGTCTGATTTTCACCATGACAAGCACAGGGCTTTTAGGGAAGGCTGAGGTTCAAGCAGGTGTGGAGCAGGAGGATGGTAACCTTGAGGTAGTTGTGTTCCTCATCTTTTATTTTATAGGCCTGATTGGAAGGCATTGGGAGGTTTGGGGGCTCCTTTCTCCGTGCAGAAGGGTCATCCTGCAGCTGGTAAATGCAAAGGTTGTGTTTATAAATGGATTTGTTTTTTATTTGACCACATGAAGTCTCTCCTTTTCAAACCCTGGTCTGATTGAAAAGTTAATTCTTTATTTCCTCTTTTTTTTTTTTTTGGTTCACTTTTTGTTCCTGTTTCATTAATTTCCTTTTCATTCCTTCCAAGGGACAAGCCAGAGGCTTCTCCTGAGTCAGGGAAGGAAGCGGCAGGAGCAGGAGGCTCAGGGGGAAGCAGAGCCTTGCCTCCCTCAGCAGCAGCGCCTGATAAATCAAACCACAGCCTCCTCGAGATTAAACCCTGTCCTACTTCTCATATAAGAGCTGTTAATCCTGAATTCCATCACTTCTGACTGGGGGAGGTTCTCCCCTCTGGAAAGACCAGCAGGGCTTGGCAGGGCCCCTGCAGCCCTGTCTTGTCTCAAGGCAAACAAGACTTGATTATCAGCAAATCCGAAATTCATTGTGAGGCAAATCCTTCTCCGTTTGATAAGCCAGAGTGTGTCAGAGGCAAGTGTGAGGCATTTAAACACATTGAACCTTCCTCTGCATCAGTGCTGAGTGCACCCGGGGGGTGAAGGCTCTGGAGCCCCAGGAGTGGCTGAGGGAGCTGGGAAAGGGGCTCAGCCTGGAGAAAAGGAGCTCAGGGGGGACCTTGTGGCTCTGCACAACTCCCTGACAGGAGGGGGCAGCCGGGGGGGCCGGGCTCCGCTCCCAGGGATGAGGGAACAGTCTCAAGTTGTGCCAGGGGAGGTTCAGTTTGGGTTTTGAGAACAATTTTTTCCTGCAAAGGGCTGTCCAGCGCTGGCACAGCTGCCCAAGGCACTGGTGGAGTGCCCATCCCCGAAGGGGTTTAAAAGCTGTGGGGATGTGGCACGTGGGGACACGGTTTAGTGGTGGCTTTGGGAACATTTGGACTCGATGATCTTGGCGGTCTTTTCCAACCTAAATGATTCCAAGATTCAGTGATTCTGTGCCCATCAGAAGCGAGACATTAGCAGCTCATCAGGGTGCTAACGAGACTTGGGACAGTTATTTGTAACCTCCTCTCTGTACAGAGCAGCCCCCTGGAATACCCCAAATGGAGCTGTCGTGTGGAGCAAGTGCCCTGATAACCCAAAATGCTTTTGCCAGTATTTTTAGGGAATTTGGGGTGACACCGACCCAGTGCTGGCAAAACCACTCGGACCGTTTCAACCTGTGCCCACTCAGGGATTTCACCACCCCGAGTGATGCCCAGACACAACACACAAGTCCGGGACAGGCAGGAGCTCTGCTCCGAGCTACAAAGGGACACAACGATCTGTAAATTTAAAACAAAGCCTTTCCATGCGAATATTTTAGGGTCAAGGGCTAAGCAAGCATCAGTTCCATAGTCAACACCCATAAAAATAGCAGCAGCAGAAAGGGGCACTGTTGGGCTGGGACTGAAAGCGTCACATCCTGATCGCCCCTTTGTCACCGGCGCAGCTCTGTTTGTGCCAGTGCCTTTAAAAGGTGTTCACCGAGGAAAGAGCAGTTTTAAAGCATCGTTAAAATGTGTTCAAACAGGAAAAGAGCGGCTTTAATACCAGCTGCTACATCTGGCCCTCGAAACAGTTTGCGTTCCTTTGTGGTTGGAAGACACCGGTGGGTGCCAGAACAGCGACATTGTTTAGCGAGGGAGATTGTGCCTGGAATCCTGCTGCCCCAGGGGGAAATAGGGGAAAAAGCATTTCTGACACTCTTCTTTCTCACTTAAACTGCCAAGTTTAGATCTAAAGTAGCTGTTTGGTAGCGAGCGGGACACTAAATAAGGCTTTTTTATCTCTGGGACAGAATGACAGCATACAGAACCCTGAGCCTCATGATTGGCAGGGTCATGTTATATTTCACAGGATTTCAGATAAAATCTGGTAGGTCCCGGTCCATCCCTATCTCTCCTTTCTGGAAACCCCTCACCTGATACCTGGGGGTTCCTGATAAACGGTGAAGTCATCCCCAATCCCCTCTCCTCCCGCTGGAGCACCGCGCTGCAGCTTCAGCTCCTTCCCACTCATCCCTTGGAGCCGGGATGCTCGCAGGCACCTGCCGGCGCCCTTGGCAGGATAAGCACCCTGCAGGGGCGTCTGTCGCGATGGAGGGGTGCGATATGAAGGGAGTCTGTCGCGGTGGAGAGGTGCGATATGAAGGGAGTCTGTCGCGGTGGAGGGGTGCGATATGAAGCCGCTCCGTGCGGGGCAGCTCTGGGGCAGCTCTGGCGCAGCCCCGCATCCCGCAGCGCGGCCGCCGAGCGCATGACGCCAGCGCCGGGAAAAGCCAGGGAAACACGGCGCTCCAGGGAAACAGCTGGCGTCCCGGAGGTGCCAGCCGGCTCCATCCCACGGGTTTCCCCGAGCCCGGCTCCGCTGCTCCTCCTCCCCCGCGCCCCGGCGCCGCAAGCCCGAGCGCAGCGGCTGCGGCAGCGGGCGGGGCGGAGGGACCGGCCCGGGGCCGCGGCCACAGGAGCGAGCGGGCGGGAGGTGAGGAGCGGGGGAGGAGGGAAGGAGGGAGGGAGGGAAGGAGGGAGGGAGAAAGGTGAGGATTTAAGCGCGGGCAGCGCCGGGCTGGGGAGCTGCGGTGCGCGGAGCGGAGGTGAGGGAGGCGCGGGGCCGCGGTGCGCTGCATCCCGGTGCGCTGCATCCCGGTGTTCCCGCAGCCCGGTGCGCCCGTGCCGCCCAGCCCCGACATTCCCGCAGCCCGGTGCTCCCGCTGCCGGCGCTCATTCCCCGCTCAGCTCGGCTCGCCCAAGGGCATCGCGGCGGAGGCGCGTCCCGGAGCATCCCCCAGGCAGGGGCCGCTGACCTTGGCGAGCGCGGCCGCTGCCACGGCGGGTCCGCGGCGGCTCGGTAAGGAGCGGGGGGAAGGCCGGGAGCGGGGCTGGCAGCCGCAGAACCTCGGGGGGTTGCTGTGCTGTGCTTTCCTCAAGGGAGCTGGTGGCGTTCCAGCCGGACCTGCAGCCTTCAGCGGGGCCTCTCTGGGTTTAAGGTGCCCCTGCCCGTGGCAGGGGTGGAATGAGATGAGCTTTAAGATCCCTTCCAAGCCAGACCATTCCGTGATCTGTGACTTGTTGCTGCAGCCCTGCAGTCGGGGATTTCCAGGAAGATGGTTTGCCTTAGGGATTCCCTAAAAACGAGTCAAACACCCAGGAGTGAAAAGGTTGCAGTAGGTGGGGGGTGACGGAGGAGGGAAGGTGACTGCTGCTCACACCACTGTGCTGGGAATTCTCATTGCTGGCGGATTTTTGCACTTTGGTTTTCTTCGAGTTGCTGGTGGCTGCCTTCAGTGGGAAGCAGGTGCAAGACCTGCCTTCCCTGTTGGATAATGCTTGGATAATATGGAGGAGAATCCCTGCAATAAATGCTTAGACTCTGCTTACTCAGCACAAGGGACTTTGAGGACTGTGGATTTTAATGCTTTAGGAATTGGGTGCTTGGTTATCTTTCTCGCACGAATATCACAAGTATGGTACAAATAACTGTCTTGAGAGCAATTCCATGAGTCCTTGGAGTGATTTCTGGATGGTGCAGGTTCAGTGGAGAAAAGCAGGGAAGCTGTGCACAGAGCATGGACGTTATTCCAGCTGGAATGGGAGATGCTGAAACGCTGCCTGAGGAGCAGCTTGGGCCCGTGGCAATGCCTGTCCCACCCCTCTGCGCCCCAAAAGCATCCAGGACAGGAGGTGCAGTGCACAGCACCAGGACACAGCGCTCCAGCTGGCTGAGAAGCAGCCAGGGCTCTGCTCTGGGTCCTGCCAAGCCAGATTTTATGGAGCTTTTAATTTGTTTTATGGACATCAACAGCTCTATGTGTCCAAACCTGTTTGCTCACAGGGAGGAAGCGGCCTGCAAAGGAAGCTGTTCCTCGCTGCATAGATGGGCTTAAATCTGTGAATAAAGTGCATTTCCCTTTTTGTTTCTTATCTGTTGCAAGAATCTCACTCCATTTTTGCTTTTCCCCTTTCGGGGCAGTGGTGCAACACTGGACTGGTGCAACACTGCTTCCTTTCAGGAGATCTCGGGGAGATGCACTTGCACAATAGTTTGGTCCCTGTGTTCCACTAATACCTGTCAGCTGTGACAATATTCACCTTCTCACGTTGCACACAACCCAAGGTGTTATCTTCAGCTGCCTCAGAAATGACTCAGAGCAAAGCAAAGAAGTCTGAATAAAATAAGGGCCACAACTGAAAGTAAATCTCTTTTTTTAGAGCCCAGACATCTCAGTTATTTTGTTTATAGCTTGATGTGTTTACACAACCTCCTGAACTTGAAAGCCTTCGAAGGATGTAGATGATGTCCCAAATCTCACAAGGAACTGAGGTTTGTCACCAGGAGCGAAGGCAAAACCCCTCTGGGATATTCCTGGAACAGTTCTTGGAGAACTCTCAGTTTTTAAGAGTTTGCAATTTAAGCCTGGTGCTGGTCTCTAGTCCCAAATCTGAGGTTTCGGTTGGGAATGGTTCTGTTCAAAACCGCGTTCTTTTCACTGAAAATACAGGGAAAGCTTTCCCTGGGATTCAGTTTGCCATTTCCCCATCTTCCCTGGCAGAGCTGCTCACCTGTTCTGCTCCCAGGTACAAATCCTGTCCCAGGGGAGGACCCAGAGCCCAAACCATGCCCAGCCCAGGGAAAGCTGGAAAGGAAGGGATCTGTACATAAACTGCAAGGAGCAGCTGGTTATGTAAGGAAACGACTGAGGAAACTTCAAGGGGGGGAGGAAAAGGAAAATTGTTGAAAAATTAATTTGGCCTTGGAAGAAAATGGGACAGAGCTGCTCCAGGAATGCTGTTGTTACAGAGAAGCTGCATCTTCTCCTTTCCCTGTGCCTGAGTAAGGATGGGACTGGGCACGGATCAATCAGCCAGGCTGCAAAGTTAGGGACAGCTGAGTTATTTAGAGCTGTGGCTTTGCTGGGAGCAGCCTCCAGCTGTCAGGGGCAGGAAAGGCATGAAATCAGTCTGAACTTTAACTGCTTCCCACTGCTGTGCTGGTATTGAATGGCCTCTCTCCAAATGAGATCCCTGTGGCTGCTGCAGATCAAGCTCTGCTTTCCTGAGGGTCAAAAACTTGTGCATCGCATTTAAAAGGACTTTTCCACATCGTTTTGGGCCATCATAAACTCCATCTGTGTGCTTAACCCAACTGGAGGAGTAAATTCAGCAGTCCTCAGGCTGTTCTTCCATCCAGCTGGGGAGGCAGGCTGTGACAGGAATCCATGGGCTCCAGAATCCATGTGCTCCAGGCAGAGATGCAGCTCAATCACAGCACCAAAGCCCAGTTTGGGAGCCCAGAACTGCTGCAGGAGGAGCACACACATGGATCTGAGCTCAGGTGGAGACGAGGAAGTTGGGTTGGACTTTGTGCAGGTGTGGCCCTGCCACTCGAGGAGGGGATTGAAGTTACCAGAGGCTACAGGAAGTCTTCCTGGACAGGGAGAGGTCCTGCACCTTATTATGGAACATTTGAAAGAACCAAAATAGCCCCTGTGTGCTCCCAGTGGGACCAGCAGGAAGGAAGTTGGTGTTTAAGATTAGGAAGATGCTGGAGTTCATTCTCCTGAGCGAGGTAAAGCAGAAACAGGGCTGAAAACACCGTTGCTCTTTCTGCCTTACCCCTTCCACTCCTGGAAGATTTTTTTTCCAGCAAACCCCACCGGCGCAGTCAAACCATGCTCACCCACATGCGGAATGGCTGAGTCACGCACAGCAGTAAAACTTCCCCAGCTCAGGCCTTCATCCTGGCGTTGCACGGGACATATGGATGGGATTGACATTTCCTGGAGCTCTGTAATGCGTGGCCGAGGGTGCTGAGGCGCTGATTCAGGGAGCTGAGGGGGAGAAACCAGGATTGCCTCACTCTGCTGTGCACTCCAGAATTCCAGGGGTGGTTATTTATGAAAATCTGCAAGTCAAGATGGTTTTTGAGGTGCACCCTTGTCCAGTGGGAGCTGTGCTGGGATTATTGCTGCTCTTCTCATTCCCATTCTGTCTGGAATCTCCTCCCTGGGAGAACAAGCTGGAGGGTTCATTTAAAGATCCATGTGGGAGTGCTACAGTGTCGCTAGCGAGCAGAGACCGAGGAATAAAGCGACATGGATGGTTTAGGGTGAGAAGAAACCAACCCTTTATTAATTTACAAATTCGTTTGTATACCTTAGCACGCTGGACACTGACATGAGGTTATTGGTTCACTGACCAAGCACCCCCCAGAGGGATTGGCTGAACCCAACAACACTCACTTCAGATATTTTCTCCTTGGTACCATAACAATGCCATAGTTTACAAAATCTCCCAACTGTTTTCCCACAGCGTCAGTGAGAAAGCAAGGCTTTCCCACAGACACTGTCAGAAAACTGAGAAACCTCTCTGCAGCCAGGCTTTCAGCATTCACACTCCAGGAACCTGCTTGCCAGGAGGGGAAGGCAGCTCTCCAGGCTGAGCTGTGCTCCACGGCCACGCTCCGTGCGGGATCGGAGCCGCAGGGATGCACCGGAGGAACAGGCTGAGGTGGTGTTCCCAGGAAATGCCGGGATTTGGATTCCCTGCACCAACTGCTGCCTCATCTCAATTTCTGCCCAACTGCTGATCCACTGCATTTCATTCCTTGTGCACCGTGCTTGGTGCTCACTGAATAAAACATGAAAGGAAATGCCTGATGGGCTGGGAATGGGAATGGGAGTCCCTTCCTGGTTCTGTTTGCACTCGGCCTGCGTGAAATCACTGGGCTCATCCCTGAATTATTCCAGCCTTAGGAGGGACAAGATTGGTGCCTTGGAGAAGTCAGGATATTCAGCAGAACAAACCCATTTGACACAGTGAAGTTACAAATAAGAACAGCTCCACATAAATAACCTGCAGATAGGGTTTCTATTTCAATCCCAAGGGGGTGATTACCCATTTAGCTTCTAACATCCCAAATTATTTACAGATCAGACAACTTGAAATGAATTCTGGCACTTTGCCTGGTTGCACCTGCCCACATGTGGGTGCTCAGGGGTGGTGGGACTGAGACCCCCTCAGGGGCTCGTGGGAGGATTTTATTTAAGCTCCAGCACAAGAGGATTCCCTCAGGATGCTGCAATCCCCACCCACTCTTGCTGCGGGGCTATCCCAGCCATTATTCAGGAAAGGGCCAATTTTTAGCCAATTAAATATTTGCATTTTGGGGGTGGATTGATTGCTGCTTTCCTTTCTTACCTTGTCCCCACTTTACATTTAAAGCAGCAGAGATCACCTGTTGCATGACCATGAGGCCATTTCCAGCTCCAGGCTTTGTTTTTCCCCACTCCAAATAAACTTTTCCCAAATATGTGTTGGAAGTCCTTTTTCCCTGTATGGGTAACTGGAGCAACCCCTCCTGCTGAGGGCATAAGGTGTTTTTCAGGCATTTTTTGGAAACCAGTCTCTCCCGGTTCCCTTGCAAGAATGTTTCTTCCCACAGGAATTTCCCAGCAGGAGCTGTCCGGCCACGGGTCAGAGTTGCAGACAGATAATGGGAACAAAATTCCCCAAATCCCAGCTGCTCAGAGCAGAAATTACAGAGTAAAGGACCTAACACTGGCATCTTCCAGTTCCCAACTAGCTCTGACTCCAGAAAATAAGGTCATTAATAAAGAAATTTGGGAGATAAGGCATGCTCTGAAATGAAACCTTGATATTTGGATTCTGGTTTATCTTTTCAGCTGCCCTAATCAGAGACATGTGTCAACAAGCAAGAAAATCAGGCAGCCACTTAAAACAGTAAAAGCTGCTTTACAGGTTTCTCTTCTTGCATTTTTTTCCCTTGGAAGTGGAATTGCTGAAAATAATCTGAATATTGCTTAATAGGAGCTGAATTCTCTTCATTTCCCTCATAGCTGGTTGTAACAGTCCCGTGGCCTCTGAACAGGAAGGCATTTCCCCAACACCACCGAATGTTTAAATCCAAATTTGCAGACAAATGAATGGTGAGTTAAAATTGCATAAGAACAAATTATCTCCTGTTCTGGAATAGTGAGAACTGAGGAGTCAGTAACTCAGGGCCCTTTCCAGTCGGAGTGCCAGCAGTGACAGAATAAAACACAGTAATGGAAGTGAAGCCTCTCTAGGACCAATCCTGTTTAAAATACAGATTTTTAGCCTCCAAAGTTTGTGCAGTGATCTGCTATTCCCTTTGATTGCTGCAACAATTCATTGGTGTGGTAAAGTCGCCACAGAACTCCGGAGCTGGGGGGTTTGGGCTACTCCTTACTGCTCCCACCGGGCCCAAATGCAAATTGTCCCTTCCCCAAGGGATCTGTGTGACAGTGACACGGGGGAGCCTTGTCTCTCACTGCCTCAGCAGCTGCTTTAAAATGGCTTTTCCGCCCTTCCCCTCCTGTGTTTTCCTTTATAAATGATGCAGCTGGAGTTGCGTTATCCCTCTCGGCTCCCTGCTAACGGAGGCAGCCTCTGGCTGGATGAAAAGCAGGGGAAGCGTGTCAGTGGTGAGGGTACAGACTGTTATTCGCTGTTTGCCTTTTACTTATCCCAACCTCCATCGTTCATTAGGACACCACAGAGCATCAAGGCAGCTCGTGTTCCTCCTGGTATTCCAGAATGTCTGAGTGCCTGGGGATGGAATTACTGCCTTGCACCGGGAGCTGGGAGAACGAAAGCGATCCAGGCTGTGCTGGAGCTGCCTGGAAATGCAATCCCCAGGCTGGCAAAAGGGCTTTGGTTAAAACCAAAGGGCTGCTCATCATTTTAACTACCACATCCTTTATTCATGTGTCCCTCCAAGCGCTGGTGGTGAGGCTGCAGCCTGGAATATCAGTAAAATCAGCCTTGGGAATGTTTTTCCTGCCTTTGGCTGCTCTTTACACCAGCTCTGGATGGAGATGCACAAGAGTCTGTGCCCCTCTGCTCACTCAGAGCCTTAAACACTCCAGCAGTGCTCCAGCCTTGCACCTTTTCCATGCAGGGGTCAGGATTAGCAGGGATTCACCCACGGAAGGGATGAGTTTAACCAGCACAGCCCTAACCCCAGCGTAAATCTCATAACCCTGGAGAGTGTGAGAGGGCCCTTTTCCTTTTCCTTTTCCTTTTCCTTTTCCTTTTCCTTTTCCTTTTCTCTTCCTCTTCCTCTTCTTTTACTTTCTCCTTCTCCTTTTCTCCTTTTCCTTCTTCTCCTTTTCCTCCTCCTCCTCCTCCTTCTCCTCCTCCTCCTTCTCCTCCTTCCCACTGTACAGGAAAGGGCTTCACCTCCTCAGTGGGAAATGCTGCTCTTTTTGCAGAAAGTCTGAACAGAGACACTTTTGGCTCCCAGGGAGTCCCAGTTTGCCAGCTGGGCCACTTTTATGGAAGGCTTTGCAGTATTTACAAGGCTTTAAGGCCTCTCTCTGGAGTTCTGCCTTAAAATAAATGATGTGAAAGGGTTCAGCTTCCATTCATGCCAGGCCAGAGAGCAGCGGTGCCTTTCTCCCCAGCCTGAACCCCTGCAAGGGAAGTTGGTGACAGAGACAGCCACTGCTACATTTAAAATGTTCATCTGTTCCCCAAAAGCACTGTAGGAACTTTCTTGGTCTAGGAGATATGGGGAGATGGGAGTGAAGGAAATGCTTTGGGAGAATTAGGGGGAAAACCTGCCTTCCCTTTGGTAAATCCCCACATCCCCCCAGAACAGAGCAGGAAACCACTGAATATTGTAATCTTTTTGACCAATACCAGTGGCTCCTCATTATTTTAATCCCAGGCTGCCAATTTCCCAGTGCTGCTTTAGGATTTGTTGCTTTGAGGGACAGCAAAGTTCTGTTGGCCCAAACTCACTACAAACACCAGACTGGAGGGATGGGACGTGTCCAAGCCTCTTTGTTCCTGGCATTTTAGGCAGCACAAGTGTAGAACAAAATGGGACATTGGAAGGTTTTCCAGCAGGGAAATCTGCTGTATTCCCTGTGGACTGATCTGCTTTGAATGTCCTTAAACCCCAAAATACAGGAATCCCTCTGAAAAGCCTTGTACAGTTTCTTATCATTCTGTTTTCTCTAAACAGATGTTTTTAGTCTGCATTTAAAGATTGTTTAAAATGCCAAAAAGCAATTTTACCAATGAACAGTGGAAGCAAACCCTATTTCCTCGTTAATTCTTGCTCAGCCATTCTCTTTTCCAAGTGGAGCCGGGAACAATGAATGCATAAAGGTATTACCCAAGAGGAAAATCTTCCCTAGACTTGTAGTTTCCATTAAATACTCTTTTAATCTGTAATGTTTTTCATTTCTTTGGAATGAGCTGAAAAAAATCCTTCTGCAATTGGAGGTTACTTTTCTCTCCCTCTCTCTTTCATAACTTGTCTTTTTTTCATTCCCAGCAATTGCAGAACAATGAAAATGATTACCAAAAGTAAGCAGAGGAGTTGTTACAGAGCAGTTGTTTAATCTCATCTTTATTCCAGGACATACGTGGAATTTATGGAACATTTATGGAAGCTGGCCCAAAGCCTTCCCTTTTAAATGCCTGTTTCCCTGATTTCCACGGGGAATGAATAGGAAAACACACTCAGAATGTGGCAATTGATAGAATCACAGGAAGGTTTGGGTTGGAAAGGAGTTTAATTATCCAGTGCCACCCCTGCCATGGGCTGGGACACCTTCCACTATCCCAGGTTGCTCCAAGCTGGCCTTGGAGACTTCCAGGGATGGAGCAGCCAGACCTTTTCTGGGAACTGGGAATGCCCAGCTGATGCAACTCCAATAGCTGAGCAGCAGCTGCAGAACTCAACACTTTCCTTTGCTCCAGGGAGCTGGTGGCACTGATGCCTTGGAAAATGAGTTTGTGTAGTGGTTCCATGAGATATCCCAGCTGTAATCCCGATTTCCCTGTCATTCCAGGTCTCCTCCAACCCCCATGGAGCTGAAGATGGACGTGAAGAGGGTGAAGGACTACCTCTACTGGCTGTACTACCAGTACCAGCTGGTGACGTGCAGCTACGTGCTGGAGCCCTGGGAGCAGTCCATGTTCCACACCATCACCGTCACCGTGCTGGCCATGGTGGTGTACACAGCCTACGTCTTCGTGCCCATCCACGTCCGCCTGGCCTTGCAATTCTTCTCCCAGATTTTCGGGGCCCAGCCCGAGAGCACCGTGGTGAACTGAGCCGGCAGCAGCAGGGCCCAGCAGCTCTTGCAGCTTTGTGAAATTGTGTTCATGCTGAAGTTTGGCACTTAGGAAAACCCTGCTTGCTTCACCGCCGGGGCTGGAGAGCAGAGCGGGGCGCTGAGCACAGCCCCTCTTCCATAAACACTCTGGGAATGGGACACACCACCAGGAATGCCACAGGATCCAAGCAGCTCCCGCTTCCAGCAGCCTCATCGAATCACTCTGGCAGAGACTGTTTTGGTGGCTCATCACACACAAAGTTCTACCAACACGGTCCAGTGGCCATTTTAGGGGATATTTAAAAATGAGGATATCCAGCAGGATTTGAGTGGTCATACCTGGCTGGTTACTGACTTCCAGGCTTTAATGGATAGGAGAGGAAATTGGAAGAAAAAGCAACAGGAGGATGAACGTAAATCCAGCTTTTTTCACGTCTAAGTTTCTGCATCTGAGTTCAGATGGTCTAAAATATTTTCTTTTTGATACAAAGGCTCCACCTCATCTTGCAGTTCAGTGAAGATGACAGGAAGAAGCGGCCCTGCTCTGTCTCAGTGCCCTCCTGCCTTCTCAGATGAAAATCAAGTTCTTTTCTTGCTGCTCCCACTCACCACGGCAGCAAAATCAGCACCGGGGCAAGAAGATCCAGAGTGGAAATAATATTTTAATACCTGCAGGGAAGGCTGAGTGCTTCAACAGATCTCCTTTACAAAGAAGAAATTAGATTTATTACCATTGCCTGTGGGGAGGTTTTGGAACAATGGGAGGTTTGTTTGGTTTTCACTTTACACCTAAATCAAACGTGGATGCCAAATCATAAATTACAGCTGCACACTGCACGTCAAGCTGATGCTCCTGTTAGTAGAAGTGAGAGGTGCAAAATGTAAATAGCTTTCAAATGATGTTTGCACAGTTCTAGATTTAAAAAAAACCCTCTTAACTTCTTCCTCAAGCTGCAGTGGGCTCCTGCATGCTTCAAAGCACAAGTTTGTTTGGAAACGAAGACATGTGGTGAAGGTTGCACAGATCTGAACATGTGTATGCAGTTTTTTCAGCAAAAAAAATAAAGTTTTATTCTTCAGAAACGACCTCTGGCTGCATGACTCAGCTCTTCTGTGCTTTCCAGTCATTCACAAATATTCTGGATGTGTGTGGGCCAGGCTGGCACTGTGGCAGACAGATTATTTTGTGGTGAATGTTTCAGGGTGAGCTTTAAGCATCCTTTAAAAGGATCCACGGATGAACTGAGCTGTTCATCCTCACTGGTGCTCCAGCCCAAGACCTCTCCTGTTTCTGGAGGGAAAAAAAGCCTCTGATCTGCTTCAAATTAAGGCATTAACAAATAAATACCTGAGTGTGCTGAGGGCTCAGCTGAGAAGTTTAGGCTCCAACAGGAGCTGTCCTGACAGTTTATCACAGTTGGGAACCCGCAAATATGAGGTGCCAAGCTGTAATCACACTTCGAGTAATGAACACGGCATCGCGGGAGATGAGAAATGGCTAAACCTGTGATAAATCCTCTGAAAAGTGTCTGTAAAATAGACTAAAAGTTACAATCCCAACGCTGGAGGTGAAAAACTATTTACTTAGCAAGCTGGTATAAATTCTATCTCCAAAGATTCATCTAGATAATATGATGGTGTGAATGCCAGGGCACTTCCTCATCAGTCGTGTTTCCATTATTTTTTAATTCCTTAAAAAGTTGGTTTCTCCCCCATGACATCAAACACAACTTTTGGAGTTCAAGGAGAAGCAGTTTTCTACAGGAATGCAAAGGTGGGAGCTCCTATCTCCAGGAGCACACACCCAATGGAACATTGCTCTTTAAACATTTCATTTGGCAAACAGAGCACGGGGAGGGCTTTGGTCAGGATTTCCATTGCCCTCCCACGGTGGGATCCATGCAAAGCACTTCTCTTCCTAAACACAGCCTGTTCACTGTGGTTGGCTTCGGGAGGTGCAGGAAGCGGCAGGAAAACAGCAGCAGGTGCTTTTTGGGAGGGTCCCTGCAGGCTTCATCGAGTGAGAACTCATTTTTGGTGTGAATTCTTCAGCTTCTTTACTAAATTTTAAAGGTTTAAATTTAAATTGCCTTCCAAAATGTATGAGGAAGGAAAGAAACAGCTGCAAACAACCTCTGCTAAAAACCTTTTGTGATTTTCCCAGCCCTTTTCACTTCTTGCTACCAGAAAAGCTGGAATAACTCTCCCTACTTAATATTCCAAATCAGGAGGTTCCAGCAGGAGACTTTGGAGGATTTTTGGCACTCAGCAGGGAACAGAAGCATTTTTTTCCCCAGCTAAAAGAGAGAGGAGGTGAGATAACACTTTTGACAGTTTGAGACCACAGCACAACTCAGGAAACTGTTCCAGCTCTGAATTCCTTTTCCCTGGGGATAAAACCATTCCTGGACAATGGGGAGAGGTTTCCATGGGGTCACAGCTGCACACTAAGGTGGGAGGGTGGAATTTTGGAGCTCCCAGTAACACCAGTACGCGCAGTACATGGGTGACAGCTCTGTTGTGAGAGATATGATCTCAGGCTCTTTATAAAACGCTTTTCTCCTGCTTCATTATTGCTTCATGTTAATTGTAGTTAATTGCTCCACTGTGCTAATTGTGGCGCAGGCTGAGCACAGCAGCTGGAAGTTTTCATACCAAAAAGAAGCCAAATGAAAAGAGCAAACAGAACCAATAATCCAGCAGTGAAAACTGGAACAAAAGCCGAACAGGAGATGATCCAATTCCAGCTGCACTGACCCTGAAAGTACAAGTGCCTCATTAATTTAAGGGATGGGAAATGTTGGGGCTCAGCTGGCCGGCACCATACACCTCTTGTTTAAAACTCATTTTCTTAATTTCATCTAATCAGAGCTCGCATTTATCCTGCCATAAAGGTTTCCTGGCCAATTTCATGGATCACCTCCCAAATCCATTACTGAGGGCCACAACACATCCACGTGCCCAGACCATGAACCTCCAGAACTTTCCTCCCAAGGCCCCTGCGGGCAGCTTTTACCCAAAACTATTAAAAACAGCTTCCCAAGGACCTTTCCCTCTGTGCTGTTCCCCAGGGAACACAGGAATCAGGATCACCACCAGCGCCCCTGCATGTCTGAGTGTCCAATTTACACAGAGTTCCAGGAAAAATTCCTGTGCTTATGAAATTCTGGAACCTTAAACAAGTTCCTTTTTCTTTTTAAGGTTTTCTCATTGCTGTGATTCAGCCGTAATTTAAAATTCTTAATTTGAATGCTCCACTTTTAAATTTAATTCCCTAATTATTTGGAAGTTGGGGAAAAAATTCACACAACTACTTAAGCCATGGTAAAAGAAGCCCAGCAGGTGTAGAAGAGTCAGCAGAACCACAAATTACACTCGTGCAGCACCAGTGAGAGCCAAAATTGGGACAATTCTCCCAGATGAATTGCTGCACCCCAGGGCACAGACGTGGACAAGTGGCCACGTGCCAGGCTGAGCACTGAAATTAAAGCAGAACAGGCTGATTTGCAAATGAAATATTACTGAACGTGGAATAACTTCCTCTTAATCACACAAAATCATCAATATTCAGCACTGCCGCAAAAGCAGCGCTGTCCTCTCACCCCCACCCAAATAATTTCAATTATTTTTTCCTCAAACACCAAACAGCTATATCCTGAACTCCTACCACAAACTGAGAAACTGGGCAGTCAGGAGCAACGCTGGACTCCTCCTAAAGTGCAGATGCTCAGCTCCTACAGCCACATCAAACCACCCAAAGCAACCCTGCTGCAAACTTGTTGCAGTCAAGGGAATCAAGGGAGCTGAAATTAGTGAAACGTTCTGGGAAAATAATCCCAGGAAATGGAAAATTCAGTGTTTGTGAGCTGACAGAGGAGGTCTGATGCCTCCTGAGGTGCTCCAGAGGCTGGATCTGAGCTTGTCCCACGACTCCACCAGGAAAAGATGAGGAAATGGGCTCCTCTTCATTGTCCTTACACACAGCAAGGAAAACGCAGCCTGCACTAAACAAAGCTCCTTGGTTCAAAGCATGATCAACTTTGTCCTTCACAGTCCTTCAAATAAGCAATCTTTTGCCTGAATTGGAGGAGCCCAAATCCTGAGAATATCTCCAGGCAACTTCCATGGCAACTCCCTGGCTGGAAGGCTCTGATTCACGGGTGGAGGTAAGAATTAACTCTGAGAATTCCCACTTGTCATCATCCCTGCCTGCCCCACCCTTATTTCAGCAGTTGCTCCATCAGGACAGGTAAGAGCTGATAAACTCTGCTGATCCTGGGGTTTCAGTACAGCCAGGATAACCAAGGCCGCCTTTTTATTGGAATAAGGAGCTCCAAGCTCAAAATAGGCTATGGAAATTGCTTTATGTGGCCTAATATAAGTCATAGCCCTCCTCAATTACCAACACGCATTAGTCTGGGTTTAAAAGTGAAATTAAAACCATGCACACAAACCCTTTGCATCAAAATAAGGATCTCAGTGCTGGAATGTGCTCAGATAAGAGGAAAAAGTCAGGAACCAGGACAAGGAGGAGAGGGGAAATATCCACGCAATAGAAAATAGGGTGAATCTGGCAAATCCATACCAAAAAAAATCAGATTCTGCTTTTCTTACAATGACTGAGCAAAGAGGGAGGAAATGAAGGTAAATTGTGGCAGGGTCAGGAACAGATCCATGGTCAGCCAGGGCGCTGCTCCCGTTATTTTTCCTGGCAGTTCCTATCATTTCTTTGTAATCATGGAGTGGATCAGAAATACCTCTTTATTTCAAGCTCATACTCAAGGATGAGTTACATTCTGTGAATTTTTAGGAGCTGTAGGTACTAAAAACAAGAACAGGGGGAGGAAATGCAGGTAAAATGTTCATCATGGAGAATCTGACATGAAACAAGTGAGGCCAGGCTCAGGATAAAGCAGCCCGACATGGAAAGGGCTGGAATGGGATTGCAGCACTGTAATTAAAGACGGGGAGCGACAGCCTCGCCCTTCGGGCTGGCAGAGGAAAGGGCTTCCATCAGTTCCTTGCGTTTTCCACAGCCACCAGTTGCACAAGAGAGAAGCCTCACTGAGGCACTAATTATCTGCCAAATGCACAGAGATTGAGTGATTTGTGAAGGGACAGCTCAAAAAAAAGATGCTGCAAACTAATCCAACACATCCGGCTCTGGACATGATGATGCCTTGCTCAGGGGAAGTTTGGGACACGTCTGGTATTTCACTCCAGGTAAATAATACATCCCAAGAAGTTTTCTCCACACACTTTTGGTTTCCCTTTCCAGTATGTCTCCCCACGTGAGAATTGAAGGTGAACTCAAGTGGAATCAGACTGCTACTGAGGTGTGGGTACCTACATCCAGCAGTCTCTGCTGCCTCAGGCTTGCTGTGGAGACACATCAAAAAATTCCAGTTTGCTGCCTGTGCCCAAACCTTCCACAGCTGGCTACAGGTGCCTCCCATGTTATCCAATAATTTGAGGTAACTGGTATCCAAATTTTGGCTAATTTTGGTATCCAAAAGCTCTTCCTTATCACTGATGTATTTTAGTGGCACCAGAATACCTCAGAGCCCCACATCCAGTTCAGTATCATTTTTTCATTTGGAATTGGATATTAGGAGAAATCCTTCCCTGGGAGGGTGGGAGGCCCTGGCACAGGTTGCCCAGAGAAACAGTGGCTGATCCATCCCTGGAAGTGTCCAAGGCCAGGCTGGATGAGGCTTGGAGCACTCTGGGATAGTGGAAGGCATCCCCATGACAGGGGATGGCACTGGGTGATCTTTAAGGACCCTCCCAACCCAAACCATTCCTCTCCAATCCCATCCATCCATCCATCCATCCCTCCATCCATCCCAGGACTCAGGCACTGAAGCAGCCCCTTGCAGCAGCCCTGCCTCCGTGGCCTCTTTTCCCCAAGAAATCTTCAACTGCCAAAGGAGCATCACTGGGATCATCTTTCATATAAACGCAGATACTCCTAAATAAATAATGAGCTGCAGCACTGGGATCAGCTTGGGAAGCTTCCACTCCCTTGGCCATACAGTGAGTCCTGGTTTTGCAATGCTCTGGCTGAGCAAGACCTGCACAGGCACCTTTTCCCAGGGATGTGTCAGCGCTCCGTGTCGTGCCTGTGCCAACAAGGTGGGAACAGTGGGAAGAGAGATCCATCCCACGACAATTGCGACATCTCCCCCGGGGAATTTATCTCGCTGAATAATTGTAAAATGCAAATGCCATCAGAGAGGACTGGAGCAAGCAAAATAAAATAATGAATAATTAAGAAGAAGGAGTTAATTGTCATTTCATTTAGCAAATTCCATGTATTTCAGCACATCCTAGGTTACCACTGGGAAGATGCTTAATGCTAAAATGTCCCAGTGGTCTGGTGAAGCCCTGGGTGGACAGAGTGTCCCTGTCCTCCTCGTCCTCCTCCCACTCCTCCTTTTTCCATGTATTCCTTCCCTGACTATTTAAGCAATCTTCATTCACTGAACTGTATTTTTGGCATTTTCCCTGGTTTTGTCTCCAGCCAGCCAGAGCAAGGCAAGGAAAGTCAGGAAAGTGAAGTCTAGGAAATGTCAACTCTACCCATAATTTCTATGTACAGCTTTTGAACAGGCATAATGTGCAATATTTTTACCTGCATATCACTCTTCTCACACTCCCTCATCAGAGAACTCAAAGTGAAAATGTAAATTCTGTGAAAAATACACCCATTTTCCTGATCACAGAATTACAGAACCATTGAGGTTGGAAAAGATCTCCAAGATCATCAAGTCCAACCTTCAACCTCCAAGCCACTAAACCATATCCTGAAGTGCCACATCCAGTGTTGTTGGAACACTCCAGGGATGTGACCCCACCACTGCCCAGGGCAGTCCATTCCGAAGCTTAACCGCTCCGTCAGTGAAGGAATTCTTCCCAATATCCATCCTGAACCTCTCCTGATGTCGACACGTGACACTGGCATGGACCCTCTCCCAGCAGCTCTCAGCTCACCCCACCCTCTCACCAGGATTCCTTTAGTGGGATGAGATGTTTTATCTGGCACACGGAAGATTACCAAAGGCAAGAGGAAAGCAAACAGCTCCTGTACAAGTGTCCTCAGATCCTTCTCGTGTTCTGATGAGCAAATATTTACTTTTTAAAAACAATTATTTCTTAGTCTGAGGTTCAGGCCTAGTGCAGCCTGGTAACAAACATATCAGGACTAAAGCAACACCTCCTGGCTCCTGTCCATGCTTTTACTTAAAGTGAAACCTTTGCCGTGGTTGTCCGTGGTTATCAAGGAAGATTAAGCCGTGATGTTTGAGTTATCACAGGAGGATTTCCCCTTGCAATACCCAGAAGGTCCAATTTCATAGAATCCCAGAATCCCAGAATGGTTTGGGCTGGAAGGGAAATTAAGTCCCATCCCATCCTACCCCTGCCATGGGCAGGGACACCTTCCACTATCCCAGGTTGCTCCAAGCCCCATCCAGCCTGGCCTTGGACACTTCCAGGGATCCAGGGGCAGCCACAGCTGCTCTGGGCACCCTGGGCCAGGGCCTCACAGGGAACAATTTCTCCCTCATATCTAATCCAAATCTAATGTCTTTCATCTGGGACGTCTCCTTGTTTGAGCAGCTCAATATGGTTCAGGTTATTCTGGCTTGTAAAGGCTACTAAGAAAAATTCCGCTGTTTGTAAGCCCGTGACAGGCACAGCGATGGTTTTTAAAAGGTTCCAGGGATTTAGGAAGCAGAGGATGCCCTTCAGTGCCAAACTGCCGTGTGCATCCACTGTTCCCCCGACAGCACAAACCCAGCAGCTCTGCCCCTGGCACACTGAGCATCCAGCTATTCCCAGCTGCTTCAGCAGGGCTGGGAATTATCCCCCTCTGCTGACACAGGGCAGCACTTCCAGAGGCATCCCTGCACTGCATCCAACATGTTTTACGTGCAAGTTTCACGCACACATGAAAAGGAAGCCAACCCACAGGTATTTGTGCTGTGACAAAGCTCATTAAAGCTGGTGATGCAACACAGTTTCATCTCCATCAGCTGAAAGCGGAATGTCACAATATCCCGATCCCTGTCGCAGAGCTATTTTAAAGGAGTTGTTCTGGCTCCCCTTGTTCCTGCCTCTGAAGTTCAGCAGTGATAATGCTCGTGGCTCGCACTATAAATTGGATTGCTAATTGGATTCCTCACAAGAACTGAAGAAATAGGCAAGAACTGGAAAATAATTGGAGCATTATCCCAGTAAATGTAGTGCAGGTGAACTCACGGCGAGCAGCCCCTGGAAGTGCCGTGTCCCAGTGGAATCAGGGAATGTTATTCCTCCCGTTCAGACGCAGAGGACAAGCTGAAGCAGCAGCCAAGGCACAGCTCTGTGTGTGCTGCCTTGCTGAAATTATCAGTTTGCAACTTCCGAGCTGCAATCCATGAAAAGCAAGGAGAGCCCTGCTTTCTCAAAGGAATAGACCACCTGGTGATGTCCAGTTACAACCAAACTGGGAGCTAGATCCTGGAATATATCTGGGAGTTGCCACCCCACACACAGGCCAGGCACAATCTGTTCCTGCCCAAGAATGTCTCCGGTGGCACTGGGAGCTGCTGCCTCCACCTTGGAGCCTACAACAGCTCCCTTAAAAAGTCCTGCTTTTAATTCCCCTCTCTGAATCCTGGCGACTCTTCTGTTGTCTGAATGGAAACTGCTCCGTTCCTCCAAATCATGGCTTGATACAAAAGGAAGAGGAGCAAAATTGTCAGGAATGTGTAAATGCTGAGGACCTCAGCAGCTAAAAATACAGACTGGGTGTCACCAGGATCCTCCTAAAAATTCAATTGGGCACCAGTAAAGATCATAAAGGTGTTTTATTGTTATTGCACAGCCCTTCCCCTGCTTCCATCCAGATGCTGTTGCTAAAATCCTACAGTTAAACAAGGGTATTTTGACTGTTTGTGACTTGGAGCTGCTGTGCACACTGCTCTGAACCCCAAATTTATTTGAGAGTGAATAGTAAAAAAAAAGGTGTAAAACACTGTGTTTGGTGCTGTTCCGAAATTCCTGGGAGTTTTATATTGAAATGAGCACAGGTAATGAAAACAGCAGCCCAGAACAAACCCTCTTTGGGAAGGTCACAGCAGCTCCAACTGGAGGAGAGGTCCCAGGAGCTCACTGAGCAGCTGCGGCACCTCCTTTCCTGGATCCGGTTTATGTGAGGGAATAGTGACCTCAGGTGTCTGTTACATTAATCACAGGAATCTTTCCCATTCCATTGTTCTAATGGACATTCCTACTGAAAATGAAGCTGCTGGGAGCTGCTGTCACTGGCACAAACAGTCTCCTGGTGTTTCTGGCCTTGGCACTTGAGCTTTTCCAAAAACACCTACAGGTACTTTCTTGAGGGCCCAGCCACCTGCAAACAAGCCTGAGAGCAAATCTATATTAAAACCTGTTTTTAAATGGGGTTAGATGTTTAAATTTAAGCTATATTTAAATGGTGTGCTTGCTGTCCTTGCCTATCACACAGATCCTTTAAATGCTGTGAAAGAATATGGCAGTAGAGGCAGAAAACTCCTATATAAAATCAATATAACATTTAATACTCACTGAAAAACACATCAGAAACCAGTTCAAACTGATATGTCTTTCACTAGGGGTGAGATTCAGGCTGCTTTGCTTTTCACCTTGTTTATTTTGTGCAAAGATATAAATTTCTTCAGAAGTGGTTGTAACACAATTTAAAACACACAAATTTTCCACAGAACCCAGAGGACAACCAGAGCTTGCAGAGGAAATACAAAGTACCTTGGTGACTACAAAGAACCCAGTTCTGATATTAACTGAGGCTGTGCCTTGAGCTGAGGCGGGGTTTGATGTATTTGCACCAAAATTAGGTGGAAACACCTGCAACTGAAAATAAATCTGCAATGGAAACTTTTCAAGCATTATCAGGAATTCTCCTCCCAGTGACTTCAAAGACGTGGCTTCCATAAAGGACAGGCTTTGTCCTATCTCTCTTCCAACACCAGGCTCTCCAAATGCCAGCCTGGAAGTGTTTTATTTCCTAAATCAAAGATAGAGTGATTCATCAGGGCTTGAAAGTGAAAAATATGTAACACCCACTGTGTAGCAGAGGTTCTGAAACAAAACTACAGTGCAGGGCAACTGAATTTTTTAAATTTTGCTTTTTCCTTTCATTGTTTTTAATAATATGGTCCATAGTGAGTCTCTGGAGAGGTCTGCAAAGAAACTTAATTTCAAAGGAGCAGAAGTGAGGAACAGTGTGTGAACACAAGCAGCCCACCAAAGAAAAATGTGCCAAAGAATTAAAAACACGGCAGACAGCTTGACAGGCTGTGATTTTCAGTCCCTGAGTGAAAGAACTCTTCCTTTGCATCGGGATGTTGCCACATTAAAAAAGGCCACACAGCGTGTTGGTGCAATTCAGCTTTATTTTTCTCCAGCATAACCTGCAGGAAACAAATGCTGATCCACAAACAAACCTTGGTATCACAGAATCACCGAGTCACAGAATGGTTTGGGTTGGAAACGACGTTAAAGGTCATTTAATTCTGACCCCCTGCCACGGCGGTTCCTCTTTTCCAAAGGGTGGTTATGGTACATCACAAATGGAATATAAACCGAACGGGTTGTATCAGCTCCTCCTTGTAAATCACAGTATCACTTAATTCTTAATTAATGAATTGTAACAGCGTAGGTCCCTCACGATTTCCGCCCGCCTCTCCATGGCTCCCTCACGGCCCTTTCCGGGCTCCCCCAGGGCTCCTCGACGGCGCCCTCACGGTTCCTGCCCGCTTCTCCATGGCGGCTCCCCCACGGCCCCCTCACGGTTCCCCCACGGCTCCCTCACAGCTCCCGCCCGCCTCTCCATAGCCCCCGAACAGCCCTTTCCACGTTCCCTCACAGCTCCTCCACGATCCCCTCACGGCTCCCTCACCGCTTCCCCCGCCCCTCCACGGCCCCTCACGACCCTTGCCGGGTTCCCTCACAACTCCCCCACGACCCCCTCACGCTTCCCGCCTGCCTCTCCGTGCCGCCCTCGCTCCGCCCTCCCGCGGGCCGGACCGGGCTCGGCCCCGCCGTCTCCTCCCCTTCCTCTGCCGGCCGGAAAGCGCCGCGTGTTCCGCAGCCATGGAGTACCTGCCGGCCCCGGCGGCCCCGGCGCAGGGACACATGTGAGCGGTGGCGGGGGCACGGCGGGGCTGGGGGTGGCTGTGGCGGTGGCTGTGACTGACTGTGCTTCCCTCTGTCCCTGTGTTCCAGCCTGTGCTGCCAGTGCGGCGTCCCCATCCCGCCCAACCCGGCCAACATGTGCGTGGGCTGCCTGCGGGCCCAGGTGGACATCACCGAGGGCATCCCCAAGCAGGGCACGGTGCACTTCTGCAAGCAGTGCGAGAGGTGAGGAGCCGCGAAACTGCTGGGGATGGCAGCAAAATGCTCTTGGAATGCAGCAGTCTCAGGGTTTAGGGAGGCAGAAGCGCACAAGTCTGATGAGGAGGAGCTGGGAGGGGCTCAGCCTGGAGAAAAGGAGGCTCAGGGGGGACCTTGTGGCTCTGCACAACTCCCTGACAGGAGGCGGCAGCCAGGGAAGGGTTAGTTTGAATATTGGGAAAAATTCTTCATGGAAAGGATTGTCCAGCCCTGGCACAGCTGCCCAGGTCCCCATCCCTGGAGGGATTTAAAAGCCCTGGGGATGTGGCATTTGGGGATGTGGTTTAGTGGTGGCCATGGCAGTGCTGGAGGAATGAACTCAGTCATCTTAGACACTTTTCCATGATTTTTTGTGATTCTAAAAGTTGTAGCTGCATTGCTGTTATTAAACTGAAATCTTGGGAAATAGCTGCTCATCTTCCGAGTAATTTAAGATGCTGAAGCAGCTTCCACGTGCTGTAAAATGCTCCCTGTATCCCAGGTATCTCCAGCCCCCAGGAACATGGATCCAGTGTGCCTTGGAATCGAGAGAGCTCCTGGCTTTGTGTCTGAAGAAAATCAAAGCTTCCCTGAGCAAGGTGAGAAGCTGATCCTGTCAGGATTTCACAGCGTGTTCACAATTGTTACTGTAGAGATGGGAGCTGAGCAGAATGAACTGAGGGAAGCTGATGTGTTTTTAATGTACCTTAATTTTAGAGCTTTTTGCACATTTTAGAAATTATTTATGCAATATTTGTTCTCCCTGGTTTATGGTGACATGGAAAAGGGTTGCAGAGGTCTGCATATAGATTAACTCAAATTCACATGTTTAAGTTGAATAAACCATTGCTTAGGTTCAGAATGTTATTAGAGGAAAAGATCTGAGATTGATCACCTTTATTTTATGTCAGTTAACCTCCATGGTCTAACTAAGCATTATTAATTGGATTTGGGATATTAATACATATATTTTTAATTAGGATTATTCACTTCTTCGCTTGTTTACTGAACCATACGTTTGTGGACTGAACCATAAGTTTCTGTTTGTGGAGTTAGAGCTGGGTTTTACTGAGCTCTTGTCTTTTCCCATGGGCAGGTCCGGCTCATTGATGCAGGATTCATTTGGACAGAACCACATTCCAAGAGGCTCAAGCTCAAGCTGACTGTTCAGAAAGAGGTAACTGGAGCACAACATTCTCCCTGTGGCTTTTAAAAATCTTTCATGGCAAACAACAACAGGATTTTTAAATTATTATTCTTATTATTATTAGATTTCATCCTGCCTAAATTTTGTCATTGAAGTGCCATTCATCAGAATGAAGACAATTATTGTCTGCTCCAGTAAAGCTGGGAAAATACTGCTGTTATTTGTGACCCAAATGTAGCTGAAACCTTGAACACTTTTGTTTTGCAGGTGATAAATGGGGCAGTTCTGCAGCAGGTGTTTGTGGTGGAATACGTTGTTCAGTCTCAGATGTGTGAAGACTGTCACAGGATTGAAGCCAAGGATTTCTGGAAAGCTGTGGTGCAAGTCAGGCAAAAGGTAGATGCAAACTGAATTTTTATTTGAACAAGCAGGCAAAGAATTGGGTGATTTTCTGGATTTCTCAGACAAAAATGTACTCACTCTTAGCCACAGGGATATGTTTGTATTCAAGATTGTTGGAATTTTTTCTTACTCAGTTTAGAAAAACTTTCTGGTGTCCAGTATTAGCATTCTTTAAAATGTTTCTGGCAGGAGGATCTTATGTGGATAACTAAATACCCTCCTGAATTTTAAGGTAGTTTGGAAACAGTGAGACAAATATTTAAATCTTCTTTAAAGGAAATAGATCTCTCTAGCAACCAGTTACACAAAAATGAGAAATGGAAGCTTTAAATAATTTGGTATAAGTAGAGGCCTCTGAAATCTTTTGTGTACTTGGATGCTCCTTATCTAGATGATCTCTTCATATAAATGTTTGTTCTACAGAGATCTTGCTTTGCACTTGATGGTTCTTAAATAACCTTGATGCTTTTGTGTTTGTTTGGTTTTAGACTGTGCACAAGAAGACTTTTTACTATTTGGAGCAGCTGATTTTAAAGCACAGGCTCCATCAAAACACGCTAAGGATCAAAGAAATCCACGGTGAGTGGGTGCCTTTGTTGGTCTGGAGGCAGAATAACCTGGATTTATGATGGATGTTTTCGTGTGTGTGTGCTGGGAGCTGTGTAGAGAAAAGCTTATGAATTATATTTGATAAAAACCCACAGTGCTGGAAATGGATTTGTTTCCTTTCTTTTCAGATGGCCTGGATTTTTACTACTCTTCCAAGCAACATGCCCAGAAGATGGTGGACTTCCTTCAGTGTACAGTTCCATCCAGGTACAGCACTCCTGTTTATTGCCTTGCGTACTCAGAAGCTTTGGGGAAATGTCTTTTATCCTTCATTTTTAACTAATTTTGTAAGTGAAAATGTAAGGAACCTGTATTTTAGTCAAAACAGACAAAATCCCTTCTACAAAAATCCCGTGTTTTCCATGTAGCCATGGTAAAATTTACCTCTATTTCCTTAATACTTGCATTTGTAACAGAGACACTTTGTTCCAAGGATCTCCTGTTTCAGCTGGTGTCCCTCTTGTTTCCTGAAAACTCTATTTTCATGTTTTACAGGTCCAAATCATCCCAACGTTTGATCTCCCATGATATTCACAGTAATGTCTACAACTACAAAAGCACTTTCTCTGTGGAAATTGTTCCCATATGTAAGGTAGCTTCCCTGTGCTTCATCTTCAGGGTGTTGTGGGAAGCAGGAAGAGCTGGGATTTGGAGATGGAGGCCAGATTGTGGGGTTTGTGGGGTGGGGAGTGATCTACGTGGGAAATGCAGAAGTTACTGGAGCTAGAAAAATAAAAATACGAAGTTCAAAATTTGATTTCTAAAGACTTGGTTAAAAAATTAAGGCAATAGGAATGTAAATTATTTTGTGTTGGTTTGCAGGACAACGTTGTGTGTCTGTCACCAAAGCTGGCACAGAGTCTGGGGAACATGAGCCAGATCTGTGTGTGCATCAGAGTGACCAGCACCATCCACCTCATCGACCCCAGAACTCTACAGAGTAAGTCTGGGGTTTTTCTCAGCACCTGATCATTCTGCTGGCACAATTATTGTTTGTTTGTTTCCACAAAATCTTGGATTTTTCGACCTTAATGTTGTTAAATTTATCAGGACAGTAGAAGTCTAATAGTGAACTAAGACATAATTCTCCAAGCTTGATTTCCACAGGATCCCAGGCAAAATAGGCAGGCTCAGTGTTGAGTTCCTGGATGTTTCCTGTCTCTGCTAAGCATTTACATGTCAGGTTTATTCCTCTAAAATTAGATGGCATCTGGATTAAATGTTTAGCCACTTCCAGAAGTTCCGTGCTTGTCTGTGTGCTGGTGAGCTCAGCCAGCAGAATCCCTCTAAAAGGATGGATCCAGGGAATAATTCATTTGAATAAAGAGGTCGGTGCATCAGCCACAGGATAAGTGATTTGGCTGTCACAGATCTGCTGCTCTTATGGGTCATGTCCTAAAAAATTGTGTTACAGTGATGAACGAAATGTGTCTGGCAGTTGCCTTTATTGTGGTCAATGGTTCTTTTTTCACAAGAAATTCTTTCCCTGCTCGTTTTCCAGTTGCTGAAATCGATGGAAACACCTACTGGCGTCACCCCTTCAACAGCCTGTTCCACCCCAAGCAGCTGGAGGAATTCATCATCATGGATATCAACAGGGTCCACGAGAAGAAAAAAGGTGCTGGGGCAGGGGCTCGATCAAACAAGGTGAGAATTTCTCTGTTTAATTCATGTTTTGGGCCTTCTGCTCAGCCGAACTCATGATCTGGATCTGCCTGGCACAGTCAGACTGGGCTGTTCTGGATCTTGCCACTGGCAAAAGGTTTTCTTGGGACCCTGTGGACCATTTGGTTTGGAAATGGCACAGGCAGGATGTGAATTCCACTTTCAGAAATTCTTCTTGAAGAGTTTAAACTCTGCTTGTTACCGGTTATTGAAATATTTGATGTTAACTTTGCAGCTCTAATTACTGAATTGTAGTCTTTTTAATCAGATTTAATGAATCTTCTCAGTTAAAAGCTAAAATAGGCATCTAGTTATAGAAACAGCCTTTGGGAATTCCTGGCAGTTGGCATTTTCCTTTCCTGCCTTCTGTAAAGATGAGAAATGAGTAGCAAGGAATACATTGGATATTTGATGCAGCAGCACAAGTTTAGTGACAAGTGGAGTTTAAATCAGTGCAGGTGGTGGGTTGAGCTGGGTTTGGTTAAGGAATGTTTTATTTTCCATTCCCAAAGCACACTCTGGCTGAAGCCTGGGTCAGGAAAACCTCGGAGCTGGACACGGATCACCAGTACTTCTGCTGTACTCACCTGGGGCACATCCTGAATCCTGGGGACCTGGTCCTGGGGTCTGTTCTTCTTTTCTGAAACTTCTATTAAATGATGATTTAATGACTGAATTCGTGTGTTATCAAGAAAGTGTTGAACTGTTCTGATTTCAAAATGAAAGCAGCAAAAGGGGTGGAATCATCCTGGACCTAATCCAGGAAATCTCTTTTCTAGCAGGAGTTTTCATGCGAAAATGTGAGAAATAAGAGAGCTGAGGCATTGCCTTTACAGTGCAGCTTGGAATCACAATTTAGGGGCAAACAGATGGGAAGGATTTTTAAAATACCAATTCATTATTTGTTTGCTAATGGATATCATACACAGTGAAAACAAATGTGAAATTTTTGTAAGATTAGGCAAATTAGGTGATGCCTAAAAAGGTTTAAACGTGAGTGTTGTGAGCCCAGCAGAACCTCAGTGGATGTTGCAATTTGGATTCCAGAGGTTGGGAAGTGCCAACAGAACAGGATTTGGGAACAGCAGCTGCTCAGACTTACGAAAGCTGCACATTAATGTGGATTTTTATTTGTTTGCCTTCATCTGGAAATATTGATCTTCCTTAGGAGCTGCACCTTGCTCTGTGCTGCCCTTTAATACAAACATGATACACTGAGGTGATTTTTTTCATAAAGCAGAATAAAACCCCTGTTTTTATTTTAGGTTCGACTTGGCCAACTGCAACTTAAATGACGAATTTGCCAACAAGATGAACCCCCAACATATTCCTGACGTGGTGAGAAAATCCCTTCCTCTGTACAGAGTTCTCTCCATTACCCGGGGCTAGGAGGGAATGTGATTTTATAATGAGCGGTGCCTGAAGGAAGAGAGGATATCAACAGGATCATACAATTTTTAAGGATTATTTTCTTAAATATTTGAGTGATGATTAAATAATACATTTATTGTTGGGATTGTTTTCCAATTACCATGGTTAAATAACACGTTTGTTGTTGGTTTTGTTCCAATTACCAATCACTGGGTGGTTAAAAACTGTTTTATAACCCCAGTGTGTGCTTGTCTCTTCAGGAACATTTTCCAAGTGTTTGGATACATTTTAACTGACAAATTCCCTATAAATTCAATATAACACTGCTGACTGCCAGTCCAGCTGATTAAAATGGCCACGTGTGGATTTGGGTGCTGATTTGGGATTTTGGGAGGTGGAAAAAGGAGCTGCTTTTCCCTGCAGGTGCTGATCAAGAAGAGCTACGACCGCAGCAGGCGGCAGCGCCGCAGGAACTGGAAGCTGAAGGAGCTGGAAAGGGACAGGGAAGCCACGGACACAGATGATGAAAGGTTCAGTATCTGCTGCCCTTTGCAGGGGTTTGTTCAATGACAAAGCTGCTCCAGCAGCAGCAGCTTCTAAATAACCTCCAACTGAGTGGAAGAAAGGAGAAAATTAGAGAGAAATGAGCACGGGGAAATGAAATGAGTTGGGAATTAATAGGTGAGGACAAAACAGCAGCACGAATGAGTTGGAAGCAGGGGAATGCTCTCAGGTCTGATGGGCTTGGTTCCTGTGATTTTACTTGGTTCCATAAATTTCCATGAATCCAAAGGAAAAGTGAGTAAATACATCCCACATCTTCCACAGGCAATACCAGGACTTCCTGGAAGATCTGGAAGAGGATGAGACCATCAGGAAGAATGTCAACATTTACAGAAGTAAGGCCTTTTTAACTGCTTCATTGGGTGTAACTAAATCATGTTTAAATCATGTGTGAGGGAACATACTGTCACTGAAATTCTGTATTTGCATTCTCCAAACTACCCACGCCTGCAGAAATGCTGTGAAGTATTTCACAGGTGTGTTTCACCTCAGGGGTTTTGTTTCCTTGCCTTTAACATGAGAGAGAAAAAGAACTTTCCTCCTGCACCCAAATCTCTGCTGGGTGAAGGATTTGATACAGAGCTCATTTTTTTCCCACGAGGGGCACTGTTGGGTTTTTAGGAGGAATTTTTTGCTTGTTGGTTTTGTGGTTTGTTGGTTGTTTTGGGGTTGTTGGTTTGATTTTTTCCCTCCATTTTCCCGTGGGGTTGCTCAGGTGCTTTGGGGTTTGTTTTCTGTGCTCAGCTGGTTTTTTTGTGTGTTTGCAGACGCAGATATTCCAGTGGAGAGCGACACGGATGATGATGGAGCTCCACGGATCAGCCTGGCTGAAATGCTGGAGGATCTCCACATTTCCCAGGACGCCACTGGAGGGGAGGGAGCAGAAATGCTGACGGAGTAAGGACAGTGCCTTCAATGCAATAAATATTCCCTTGGGGAGGAAAAACTCCCCAAACCATCATTAACCATCCCAAGGCCAGGAAAAGTGACTGAACTCCCACTGCACCCCAAAATAATGGCCTGGAATTAATATTTTATGGATAATATTGCAGAGAATCAGCAATTGGAGTTCAATTTCTGGTGGAATTATTGCAATAGAAGTTCCACAAGTTCCTCCCATTCCTGAGGGATCTTTCCATGCAATTTCTGCAGTGGAGAAAAATAAGGAGGGATGTCCAGAGGGAAAGATTTGATTCCAGTTTGCTGGATTTTAGGTAGAGTCCCTACCTACTGTTACAGCTTTAATCTCTTACATGGGGAAGGTTTTCCCCATTTTTTTGGCACAATGGTTTGAAGCCTTTTGTGATATTGGTGGGTTATTCCATACATTCATATTTTGGGGAAGCTCAACACTGTAATTTCTGTTCCCTTTTACACAAAAAACTTCCCTGGAAAGCTCTTGATCAGAAAGATTGGAAAATGCTGTGGAGTGTGATGAGTATTGTACTATATCCCATGCCTGTATCAGTGAATTAAAAGCAACATGCACAGCAATTAGTTAATAAATCAGCTATAAACTATTAAAAACCTCTACAGATATTTTGATCCATCATTTTTTAGTTGACTTTAAAATCGAATTTCACTCTGCAAGCCCAAAGAGGACAGAATTTTAAACTCCCTGTTGGTGGCAGGTGAAGGGGGAGTAATAAAAGCTGGGTTTAAACTGTGCTGTTTTGATCAATCCTTTTCCTCCTCCCTGTTTTCCATCATGGAGTCTCCCAGGAATGTTGGATATTTGCTGTGTTGTCTCATCCTGTTTGTCCCTGGAGATCTCCCTCTTCCTTTCCCACTTTCCATGCTCTGCTGCCAGCCTGGAAAAGCTTTCATGGATCTTTCAGCAGGAGTTTTGTCTGGGAAGATCTTGTGGTGCTGGGCAAACAAGCCATGAATCCAAGGGTTGCTTGGTTTTGTGGGATTTGTTTGGCTGGAGCAGCTCCCCAGAACCAAAGCTGGGTGTCTTTGTAGGTTCTCAAGTTTCCAGTGTCCCTTTGGGAGCTCAGAGAGGTTTAGGGAGTGTCCAGCAAATGTAACAGTTGCCAATATTCTCACTGGCACTGGATAAGGGATTTCACAAAAGGCATTAATTCTCCTGGATAACAGCTGCCACGTGCCCTGCAGCTCTTCCTGAAAATCTCTGGCTGGATCCACAAAAAGATCCTTTTATACAGCAGAAATTGTTCAGGATTTTAAGTCAGAACTCCTTAATGATGCATTTCCACCCAGATCCTGATGAATTTTGGGTTAGAAAAGTCATGGGAGAAGCTGTGCAGAACTTTGGAATTGAGTTTTGCTCAGAGAAAATGGTGAAAGAAAATGTGTTGTGTAACTCAGACCTTGCAGCACAAAAGCTGGATAACTGAGGGGGGAAATACACAGAAAAGGGGGTTTGGGGGGTGCAAACACTCATTTTTGAATTTCTTTTCTAGATAAAAGTCTTGTAAGTTGATGATGAAAAGCTTAAGGTGATGATTTCACCTGTCACTGCTTTAAGAATCTGTGAGTGGATGGCCTGATGGAACTGCAGGGGTCCCAAGTATGGGACAGATGGGAATTGCTGAGGTGAAATATTTACAGGAAAACACTTTTAACCTCAGGCCAGGTGCCTGACCTTGGCTGCACTCCAGGGACAGCTCCTGGGCCAGTTCTGGGAGCTTCCAAGCTGAGGAATTGGGACAGCGCTCTGGTGGGGACTTCCAACAAAATCAGTGTTATTTCAGTCTCTTACTCTTGGAATTAGCTTAAATATATGGAATTCCAGAGGAATGTTGTGTCAGGAAGTTTTCCATTAAAAAGTTAGATAAGGATACAGGTTCCTTCCACTGGGTTTTTGGGATTTGGCATCATTTCACGGGATGCCACTGGGAAGAGCCTGGCTCCATTTCCATCCTGTCTCCCAGCAGGGATTGATAGAGATGGATACAATCCCATCTCTTCCCCATTCTCCTGCAGCAGTGTCCATAGAAAAATCGGGATGTGCCTGTGCTGAACATGAGAGTCCACCTGATGTCACTATTCCTGCATGGCCCCAAGAGCTGCTCCAAGGAAAAGGTGGCTAAAAACTCCGGAAAAACTCTTTATGCCCATGCAGTTCTTAGTATTTAAATTCAAAATAACACCAAGTTAAAGAAAAATAAGTCAAGAACTGCTTTGAACTTGGTGTTGAAGGATTTAATGCCAGCAAACTGCTCCTTCTGCAGGAGATTCATCTCCACTGAGGGCCATTTATTTCAGCTGCACCTCCCAGAGCAGGTAAAAGGAGTGAGGCTCCAGAAGGATTTGGGAATGTTTCCTGTAGCTTTAATCTCTTACAATGGGGAAGATTTGGGAATGTTCCAGGACATAATCATGGAACAAAGAATCTCGTTGCTGTCAGAATCTGCATTTCCTCCTAAATGCAGGATGGGAAGGTGGTTAAGACAAGTCAGAAAAAGGAACCGAAGTTTAAAACTTGTCAGGGTTTCAGTTCCATGACAAAACCAAAGCCTGATGGTAAAGCAAGAAACTGAAGGGATTTTGTGCAACTTGAGTATTCAGCTTTCTAAAGTGAAACCATTTTGGATGACACAAATCCCCAACAAGAACTGGAAAGTCTTGAAAGCCAATTTTAAACTCATCTGTGCTCAGTGAGAAACTCCTGAAGCTGTGAAGTATTTGGTGTTGTTTGCACACCCTGCTGAGACTTTGTGCTCTGGGGATGGTGATTAACACTTGGAGCTCTTCCTCAATTCCTGCCATTTTGTAGGGCAGGGCTGAGATGGGAAGGCTGCAATTCCGAACCTGTAACTGCTGCAATGAATTCATGCAGAGGGATGTGAGCCTGGCATAGCTAATCCAGCAGGAATGCAGGCAAAGAGAAAACCCTTGGAGTCCTTTGGAGTCCTGGGCTTGGCTCAGATTTTTCCTTAAAAGGTGAACGATCTCAGTGAAAATAATCCAGAGTTTTAGGAGGCTGGAATCCTGCCTTTCCCACTCTGACAAGGTCAGCCTGAGTTGAAATGCTTTGTGACACGTGGGGATTCACAGCTGCTCCAGGTTTTCTCCAGGCTGGATTTGACTTTTCCAAAGCACTTCCTGTAGTATGGACATAAAGCTTCCAGAGGTGTCCCTGACAGGTGGGGTGCAGTAAGAAACCTCCACGATGTGTAATTCCAGAATCCCTGAGGTTGGAAAAGCCCTCCAGGATCATCCAATCCAAGCTGGGCCCGATGCCCACCCTGTCCCCAGCCCAGAGCACTCAGTGCCACCTCCAGGCCTTCCTTGGACACCTCCAAACGTCCCTGGGCAGCTCCTTCCAAGGCCTGAGCACCCTTTCCATGAGGAAATTTTCCCAATATCCAGCCCAAACCTCCCCTGGCCCAGCCTGAGGCCGTTCCCTCTCCTCCTGTCCCTGTTCCCTGGGAGCAGAGCCCGACCCTCCCCGGCTGCCCCCTCCTGTCAGGGAGTTGTGCAGAGCCACAAGGTCCCCCTGAGCCTCCTTTGCTCCAGGAAATTCCCTAGACTCTGCCAGGATCCCAGATTATTTCATCTCAAAACCAAATTCTTTTAGTGTGGACTTTTTAAACAATTGCCTGCACTTTATTTACATCCAACGCCAGCACCACTCTGCTTTAGCTGGATGCTCCAGCTGCTCCCTGAGGTGGATCACACCTCTCCTGGGGGGTTTTTATGGGGTGATTCCAAAGGGATTGGAGCAGGGGCAGAAATCAAACATTCATTGAGTGCTCCAGCACCCCCAGACTGACACGCCCTGAGAGAGGAGCTCTGGCAGGAGGAAGAGGTGGAAAAGAAGAGGCAGAGCCTTGGCCCCCTCAGGAAACATTCACCTTCCAAATTCTTTTTATCCCTGTAAAAAATACCTAGAAAAATATCTAAATATATCCTATTTTGTATAACATCTACACTCTGTACTGGAAATGTCAGCAGGAGAGGAGGAAGGAATTTGCTGTCACAGGGAGACTGGAACTCAACTGTTGCATGAAGCAGTTTCAGCTGAGCAGGAAAGCGAAGCAGAAACTTTCAGCCAAGCAGGACGGAGTAATTTAAGGTCAGCTCTGGAGCAGCAAACAGATCTGCTGGAAACTCAGCCCTGCTCCTACCAAATCTCTGCAATCCCAAATGTCCTGTGGGGTGCAGAGGCCGGGAAGTGCTGACAGGTTCATTTTACAAGCAGGATTTTCAGGCCAGGTAGTGAACAGCCAAGATAAGAACTGCAATTACACGTGGCTGTAAATAAAGCAAAGTGCAGACGGTCGTAGTGCAAAACAATGACAGTAACAACGAGGAGTAAGAACTTCTCTTAAGCTTCTAGAAACTCCTAAAGTGATCAGCAGCAGAGGGGGTAAAATTCCACACGAACAGAATCAGCTTTAGTGCCTTTAGGAGGTGTAAACTCTTGGGATTGATAAAACACAGATTGAAGTTTAATGGGAGATAAGGTGTGAAAGTCCTGCAATCCAGTTGGACTCAAATCTGAAAGTATTAAATTGATATTTTTTACAAACTTACAGATACTTGGGCACTGTTAAAAGGCTTGTGAGTTTGAGCACAGCTGCCCTCATTTTCCCAGAGAAATTATTTCCATCTCCTACCTGATGTCCCCCTCATTACAACCTGGGAAAGCAGCTGAATCTCGTGCCAAGGTGACAAATGACTTCATGAATGTCTTCACTTTGTTTTGTCGCCTCCTGTGACCAAGCCTCACTCCCTAAGTCACTGCATTGCCACCTACAACAACATCCCATTCTCTGGAAGGAGAGGGCATTCCAGGAGCATGGAAAAATTCCCAAAACTCACCTCAGTGTGGGTGTGGAAATGTGGATTTGTGTCACCCTGTGCGCCCTGCTCCACTCCCTTCATCTCCTGAGGATTCCAAAGCCCCGTTCTCATTCCCAAGCTCATCCCAGTGCAGCTCCTGTCCACTGTAGGAAGCTGGCAGCACAGGAATCTTGTGTTTTTAAGGCTAAAAAGACATGGAATTTGGAACAAATTCCAGCCAAACCCAGTTACAGCCAAAGCCAGCAGTCTCAGGGGTTCATGTTTCAGACACTGCACAACAGGGAGAGTGTAAAAGGTGAAAAGTAGGCAATAAAGGGTTAGGAAAAAAGCAGACATTGTAATTTTACAGTTTTTAGGAGTTTTATTTTCAGCTGAAACCCTACCACAAGGGAATCTGTGGTTTCATGTTCTCTACATGATACATGTCTTCTAAAAGCAAACCAAAAATGATCTGTTTTTATAAAGCCCAAGAATCTGAGAATTTCATCATGAATTTTCATAGCAGCACATCCTCACATTTTTAATGAATCAACGGCATTATTTGCAACATGATAAGGAACCAGTCAAGTAATTCATTGTATAAAACAATCAAGGAGACTGAATAAATACTGAAATCATTCCATAAAAACACAGCAAGCTCAGGGAAGCAGCTCCCACTCCTCCAGGATTTTTGTGTGCACATCTCTTCTGCAGACAGGAACAAATTCAAGCCGTATCGTTTCTCCAGATGAAAACTCTCCATGTCCAAGCAGCTTTCCCTGGAATAACAAAATCTTCAGGGGGGTTTTTCCTTTGCCCTGGAATAACAAAATCTTCAGGGGGGTTGTTCCTGTCCCAGTCCCAGCTCTGCAATTCCAGTGGGTCATTAAAATTGAAAGCTCTTGAAGAAGCAAACAGTAAAAACAGGGATTGATTGGAGCTGTTTTGGCAAAATAATTTGCTGTTAGAGCAGAACACGAAGAGAGAAGAAAGCAGAGTTTGTACCTGCTCCTGGACAAAAATGGCATGTTCAGGAAAACACTTCTTTGACCCCAAAGGCAGGTTGATGGTGGTTTTATTTCACCACAGAAAGAGCATTTTCCCGTGGGCTTCCCAGGAAGCTGCAGAGGAGCTGGAAGGCCGCGCTGAGGTGGAAAGCCACGCAGACATAGGCAGTGTAGAGCAGCAGCCCGGCCATGGCCAGGCTGAAGGAGTAGAAGAGCACCTTCTCCCAGGGCTCCATCAGGTAACTGCAGGTGATCAGCTCGAACTGGCAGAAGAGCCAGTACAGATAGCCCGGGATGCTCCTCTTCACATCCATCCCCGCCTCCCAAAGCTTCCTGTGGGATAAAGGATGGGCAGGCATGGAAATGGGGACCTCACATTGCACCATCGCTCGCCAAGGAGGCTCCATGAGATCTTTTTTCATCCAAGAGTTGTGGCAATTCCAGTCCCCGGGCCAAACTCTGCCAGAATTTCACCTTGCACTGGGTTACCCAAGACTCTGTTGGAGCAGCTTAATTAAAAATCACTTGAAACCCTCTCTCCTTCCCCACCTCTGGATTTTGACACAGAATTTGCTACAAGCCTGATTCCTACCTCTGCACACTGGATTTTATGTCTCGTGCTCCAGTTGCTGCTGGAAGTCCCAGGTGCGAACTGAGAGCATGGAGAACACCACACATACAGAATTCCAATAAAAGGAAACTATATCCAGATTATCCAGCTTTTTCTGCAGCAGGGATTGAATTGATCTGTTGCCAGAATGAACTATAAATAATAATAATAAATCTATACTATATAATATATAATATATACTGTACATATGTAGAATGATCAATAATAAACACAGATTGATTTTTAAAAACAAATAAATCAATGCTAATAGTTTCTGAGTGTTACATTATGTCATCAGCAGGGCACAGAACTGCAGAGGAAAAGGGAAAACAGGACTATTTCACTTATTGGCACTTCCTGTCCTTTGGTAAATAAGAGGAAACGAACCAAAAACTCCGATTTCCCCACTTTTTAATTGGGAAGTAAAGAGCTCCTGGTGGTGTCAAGATCTGTGGAAAGAAATTTATCCCTCAGAAATCACATATAATTAACTCCATAGCTCCAAACAGAGTGGGATTTTATCCTAAAAAAGCCACTTCCCAAAGGTTTTAGACACATTTTGCTTCCACAGCTTCCCCACCTCTTTTCTTCCTGACAGCTGAGCTAAACAAATGCTTCTGTCGTTAGAAGTATTAATAATGACTTCTAGCAATATCCTTATTAATATCCCATTTCAGCCCATTCCATGCAGTGTTTATTAAATCAGGTTACACCTGGGCCTCTTCCCATCAAATGCAGCACCAGGTGGCTTTGAGGAAAGACTTTTCCTGTGAAAAATTTGGCTTGTACAAAGCAGAACTCACCTGTCCACGTGGCCCAGCACGGCCGGGAAGGGGATGCTGCCGAGCTCTGCTGCCCTTCGCTGGGAGCAGCTCCTGTGTGGATGGAGAGGCAGAAACCAGGAGCTTTGATCCTCAATTACAGAGCGTGTCCTCCACTCCCTGCCCTCCTCCTCGATTGCTGAAATCTCCTCTGGCCACAGGACTCTGATTTATGCAAAAGGGCCAGCTCCGTCTGGCACCACGCTCGGGACACCGGCACCTGGTCCTTGGAGCTGAGCCCAAGCTCAAGGACTGCGGCAGGGAGGAGCACACCAGGCAAAAAATATTTACAATTAGTGCCTTCCCTAATTTCAAACCTCCCAAAGCACCTCTGCCCCTGTGGGGCTTTTAGTTCCTAGTAGGGGCAATTTAATGTCTCTGCAGAATTCTGGTGTCAAGAGTTAAGCAGCCACAAAAATGTGGCCCAGGAAAGTCTGCAGAGAAGCCACCTCCTCCTTTTGCAACCTCTCATTAGAATCATTTTCCAACAGCTCCCAATCTCTGCATCTCCCAGATCTCACCCAGAAACCCCAGGGTAGAGGGAATGTGGGGACAAGGTTTGTGTAAGGAAAGGAGGGTGATTTTTCCTCAGAAAAGTTGCAAAATAAGAGCAGGCTGCAACTGCTCGAGGCATTTTAATGATCTAATTGCGCAAGAAAATTAGGAAGGAATCTGCATAATAGATGGTGTTCTAAACTATCTGCCTGCAGCCAAATCATTTCCAAATATGAATCAGCTTCATTTGGGGATGATGTGCCACAAGCGATGTCTGAGCCTCACGTTTCCTCCCTTCCTTGCCAAACACAGCCTGAGCTCACCTGGGAGCAAACCCTGCCCTGCTCCCTCACCCTTTTGGTTTTCCCCCTCGTGCTTTTCAACAAAATCGAGTTTTCTCTTTAAAAACTGCCCCCTTTCCCTAGAAAATCCAGAAATGGTGAAGGACTGCCCCAGGCAGCAGCAGCCAAAATGCTCCATGTGCAACCTTTGTCGTTCAGAGAGAGGATCCTCAGGAGCTCCTGCTTCCAACCAGGCTTTCCCAGCCACGGATTTCAGTGGAGTCTGGAAGGCTGGGGTGGCACAAGGTGTTTTTAGGTGAAAATCAGTGTATTCAGGGTTTGATCCCCACAGTGCCCACGCTCCTGGCGGGACAATATCCCTGCTCCAGGTTCCTCAGTTTCCCTGCCGGGTGGAGCAGCCTCTTCTGAACCCTTCAGCACCAAAGCCCAGGGCAGCTGAAGGCCGGGCTGGCACCTCCACGCTGCCCAAATCCTCTCCAAAACCATCTGCAGAAGGGCCAGGACAACTCAGGTGGTTCTTGCATCGCTCCCAAGTACAAAACCACACCGAAATTTCCAGTCTTTTCAGTAATTCTCCACTTTTAACAACAAACTGCCTCAGCTGGAACCAAGCAGTGAGACTTGTGTGGGTTTGTTTAGCTCCAACAGTGCTCCCAAAGCTTTACCTGGCAGCTGAGATCCATTGGGAAGGAGCTGTGGTGAGGGTGGGATGAGCAGGATCCATTCCCAAGCAGGGCTTGGATGGTGGAGAGGAAAACCCCCAGGCATCCTCTGCTCCTGCTTCCTGAGCTGCTCCTGCTGCTTTTCCTGGTCGATATCCCACGGGGAGATAAGGAATCATTAATAACTTTCACAGTGCATAATGAGGTGTGGACAGCTTCACTCAGAATACAGGATTTGCCTGAAATCCCTACCTTTTAAAGCAATTTTATCTTACGTGCTCTAAGACACTTTTTTTCCACACACAGTGAAAATCTAAAAAAATCTACATCTAATCTAAAAAATATTCAAAAATTTTAAAAAGCAGTAAGGACAAGGAAAAAAGCAGACAAAACCATGTTCTACCTTTGATGGATGACTGGAAATACATTAAAAAAAGCAATTTTTTGGAAAGATCTTACCCTGAAGAGCAGGAATGAGGCTCTCCCAGTTGCACTTTGTCCCTTGTTTCAGGTCTCTTTATCATGTTCCCCACGCAATTGGATTTCAAAATCTCCTTTTGTTGCTTCTCCCTGGGCTTTGCTGCCAAGCAAATTCAAACCCAACCACATAAAAGTGACACCGTGGCACAGCAATTGTTCTTAGCAAGGGAAAATTAACAAAACAAAGCAGAAATATTCAAATTACAAAGGAAACCACCAACTTCCCCTTTTCAGCGTGAAGAATTTTATATGGAAAAGCAGCAACTCCGGGTTTGTACAGAATTTAACAGATTAGCTCCGTATGTAGAAATAATGATTTTTTTTCCACTTTTATTTCATGCCTTATAATGAGATTCTCTGATGTCTAATAAGGGGCAGAATGGTTGTGTTTCATGGGGCTTCTCTGCTGTCCAGCAAGGATTATGTGATAAAGCTGCTTTTCTGCTCCTGGTCATCTCTTCTGACAAAATTTATACCCTTGGGATCAGCTTCCCTGAAATTGGTCAAGGGGATGAAAAGTGTGGGATGTGCAGAGAGAGAGAGAGTAATGAAAGAAAATCAGCTTTGCTTCCAGAGAAAACCAAGCTGAAAATGCCTGGACTCTCTCTGCCTCACACCTATAGACTGCAAGAAGTCAAAATTAAAATTAAACCCTGCCCTATTCCTGATCCTGCTGAGGAGTGGGAGGACAAGGAACCCACAGAACATCCATCCCTGTCCTTGGGAAGGGGAAAAACTGCCCAGTTCTTGGAAAGAATGTCCCAGTGCTGTGAAACAGCTGCCTCCAGAGTATGGATGCTGAAAAAGCTCCAGCAGAGAATTTCTTCAGCTCTCTGCAGCATTTTGTGAGAGCTCTGTCTTTCCCATGCAAGTAACTCAAAACAATGTCACAGGTTTGTAAACTTCTTGCAGCTGCAGGTTGTTTTGCAGAATTGTTATGGTTCTAACTAGAAAAACACTCAGAGATGGTGTCTTAGAACTTGACCAATCCCCTTAAGGGGTGGATGGCAAAAACCAATTACCTTATGCCATTTAACACACTTTGTGAACTAACATATAAAAGCCTTCTGAGAGTTCATTAAAGCACTTCCATCTATCCCTGAGCCTGGACTTTGTGTTGTTTCTGTGCTCGTCCGTGGGGAAAACAGCGACACCAGAGAGCAGGTTTGTGTGGAGGGATCCCCAGCCGGGACGGGGCTGCAGGACACCCCACAGACCCTGGATAAGGAGTGGGACAGATAAGGGATTTATCTGGGCTCCCCCGATGGGGCCGACTCGCTGCTGTTTGTGATGCAAATCCCGGAGTTTAATTAACACATTGTTTCCTGCGAGAGTCACCCCATTTCCCACAGCTTCCCACAGCCGGCCAGACCAGTCCAGGAGCTTCCTTAATTCTGCATCAAGACGGGTAATTAACGAAGTGAGGAGCGCGGAGCCGTGATCCGCGCACGGAACGCGCACGGAACGCGCACGGAGCTGGCGCAGAGCATCGGGCACAGCCTGTTCCGGCTCGGGGCAAGGCGAGGCCGTGGCACCGAGTGTGCCACAGCCTGAGTGGCCCAGAAACGCTGCCCGGCGAATGACGGCAGCTGCGAAACCCAGAGCTCCCCTGCGCCCGCTTCCAGCGCCCGGCAGAATTCCAGCTCCCTTCCTGAGCTGAGGATGGGCTCTTTGGGAAGAGAAGGGCTCAGGGAAGCCGTGTGTTCCTGTCGCGCTGGACACGGAAAGAACCACGCAGACACCTTGTCAGGAGAGAAGCAAGAAAGAGAGGGGGTCAGAGACCCCGAGCTTTATTAGATATGTTCTTAGAAACCACGGTGGATTGGAGGGAGAAATTACCACCCCTCAATCACACTGGTCAAAGGAAAAGTCCATCAAATGTCTCCGCCTAGGAGAATGGAATGAAAAACAATAAAGATGGTTAACAAAACATGGCTATGTTTACAGAAAGTGCGTGAGAAACTGTTACAGAAAATGAAAACATCGAAGAACTGCAAACTCAGGGCAACATGTCCCTGCACAGCTGGGCTCTGCTTTCTCCCGCTGCTTTCTCCGAGCTGGCACCAATATTTATCCCCCTCAGTTCTTCCCCTGTGCTGTCCATCACTCACCTTAGAACTGCTGCTGTTTCAGGGGCAAAACAAATTACCTGGGAAGGAAAAGGTGCCTGAAACAGGTTAAAATCTAGAACGGCGCAGATACAAAGCAATGAGTGACTGGCAGAGCTGAGACTGATTCAACTGGGAGTTCGTAAGACCAAGGTTCTGCTGTTCTCTAATTTCCAGGATCATTCTGTATTTTTACTTTAAATCAGGGCTGATACCACCCTTGCTGTCTCACAGACCTTCAGCACACATTGTACAAGAACTGACTGAAGCAGTAAGAAAGACATTTTATTTGCTTCTAGTAAATAAATAGCAGCATTTTTATGACAGCTTTACACCTGTACAGCAAATCGTGATAGTCATAACAAGCACAGCTCTGTCAAATGCTGCGGAAGAATTTATTAACAGGACTTTCAAAGAAAAACAAAGTACATTTGGAAGTGTTCAAGGCCAGGCTGGAGCAAGCCAGGCTATGGAAGTTGTCCCTGCCCCTGGCAGGGGGTGAGCTGTAAGGTCCCTTCAACCCAAACCAGTCTGGGATTGTATTTTGTGATTCTCAGCCAGATTATTCATTCAAAGAACTACTCTGAGACTGCTCCTCCTGTCATTCATCTGCAGGAAATTCCTTCAGAATGCCCTGCTAAAAGTGACAGCACAGCAAAGGGGCACAGGATGGGAATCAGAGATTTTCCATTGCTAAGGGATATCACATTCCCTCATGCCACCATTGCCTCTTGTTCTCTCTCCTCATTCAGCTTGGAAGTTGTGAAGAGTGGGAATAAACACGCTCCAGAAATGCTTCATCCCTTCTCCAGGAAGATTCAGCCCATTCTATCCCCAGCACAGAGGGAATCCCAAAGCCTCCACAAAACTCAGCCCAGCTGCAACAAAGACTGAAAGGGCTCTTCAGAGAGCAGCAGGTAATTCTAGATCACTGCAGCACGAAACCTCCCTGCAGCTCCTGCTGAAACCACAGGGCATCGTGCACCGGGCCTGGAATATGCAAAAGAACATTCCAGCAGGGACGGGAGCTCCCAAAGGATAATTGGGGTGTGCTGGGTTCCCTCTCCCACAGTGTCAACAAACACGGGGCAAGAGCTGAGGATGCACCTGGGCTGTGCAGGAGATGCCTCTGGAAGATAAACCAGCGTGGGGCGAGGCCCAGGGAGCTGGGTTTTAGGAGGAAAGGCAGGGAACGAAAATTTGGGCTTTTTAGGAAAATATTCAGGATGAGAGGATGAGCTCAGTGATTTTTTAGGCCCCTCAGCCTCCCTGCTGAGGGCCAAAGTGGCCACATCACGTCTAAAACTTACTTCCAAAAAGTCTTTGTCATTGTCATCAAAGGGAAATGATTCCTAATTCTATTTAAACTGAATTTTCCTCTATCCCCATGCTTTTAAAATTCCATTTCGATCCCTGGTGCTTTATAACTCTGAGGAAGAAGAAAATTCCACGGAGCTCTGGAGGGAAAATGGGGTGTCAGTGCTGCAAAAGAATGGAAAGGTTGCCAGAAGTTTCTCTTCCACTGAGGAATGAGCCCATGGGGGAGGCTAAAATACACAGAAATACGTCTTTTGCTAAACTATTTTACATTTATCAGTCTCCAGGCCCCACAAATTTGGAACCTTCACCTTTTTTCAGTCAGCTCTGGCCATACTTGGCAACAACACCTCTCAGAAAAGTGGATCCACCCTTGTTTTATTTCAGAGTGACAAAATTGATTAATTGAGAATGAGAATTTGAGGCAGATTTTTCTTCATCTTGATGTGTTTTCTCATAGAAAGCAAATCTGCATTTCTGCCCTGCCAACATAATCAGTGCTGCTGCTGCTTTATTCATATTATTTTGACAGAGGTTCAGACCTTTCCCTGGATATGAATCCTCTTTATTTCGATATTTCCTTTACACATGTCCTAGTTTTTCTGGGACTGTGGTCCAGAGAAAGGAACAGGAATTTCTCTCTCCTGTAAGAACCAGGAATTTCTTTTCAGTGAAATAATGGGTATTTCTTCTGTGGTGAAATTTTTCCTCGTCAGCTTTAGCAGGATTCCCGTAAAATACTGCTTTGGGTGAAGTTTCCCAGGTTTTATTGCTGTCTTCTGGAAACTGTTTCACACTTTGCAAAACAGAGGTTTCTGTTGTGTAGGTTCATTTTCAATGTCATCAAGCACTCCCAGAGGGGAGTTGTTTCTCTCCACACACCTAAAAAGTGGATTTTTTTGTTAAAAATGATGCAGTTTTTTGGTAAATTAATTAATAAGAGCTGGAATTCTGGAGTTTTTATCTTTGTTCTGCCTTGGCCCCCTCAGAGCTGCCATGAGGCCTCATTTTTAACATTTCTCTTTGCTTTCTCCCCCTTTACATCCTCCTCTTATTAAGAGCCATTTGTCACTGTGGAATTTTCAGAATTTTAGTGCAGATGTAAAAATACCTTCTTTTGTACATATCCATCTTTATGATTAATAACAGACTGGCCTAAAAAGAGTGATTCCTTTCAGAATTATGAAAGGCTTTCATCCCATCTCCTCATCTGACCTGAAACGAGGACATTTTCACTCCTGGAAAAAAAAAAAATGAGGCGTTGCCACTCCACCTAAACCTAAACCTGAGCTCACAGACTCATTAACTCACAAAAGAGAGGTGGAGAATTCCTGGGAAACGCAGCCCTAATGATCGAGTGATGGATAACTTCAGGTCAGGGGTAAATCCCACCTCAGGCCCAAACCACACCAGAGGCTTGCAGGTGCCAGGGTTTATTTACTGCCGACCTTTCCAGTGGAACTCTCCCAGGGTGTGGGAATCCAGAGTGCAGGGAATATTTCTCTGTCTGTTTTGAAGAGTTCTACCCCCCTGGACAACCCTGTCTTTGACCTTTATCCATGGAGAAAATTCCCTACCCTCTGGGAAGGAACAGAATCTACACTGGTGTGAATTAGGTGATAGAACATTATGTAAGATTGTCACAGGGTGAAAATTTAGAGGTGTTGGGTTTGTTAATGTAGTAAATAGATAAAAAGCAAAAACTCCAAAATGGAGGATTGTTGGTGTTCTCCAGACCTCCTCCTCCTCTTCCTCCTCCTCTTCCTCCTCCTCTTCTTCCTCCTCCTCCTCCTCCTCCTCCTCCTCCTCCTTCTTCTCCTTCTCCATGTTCTGCAGCAAAAGTGGATTGAGAGGATTGGGTGAAAAATGCCGCAGTTCCTTTCATGTGACAGAACGATTTATTGAACATTGGTAGAAAAGTAAAAATATCTTTCGTTTTGGGTTTTCATTGGGTGATTTACCTTTAAAAGGCTGTGGAATCTTGATAATTCGCCTTTTCTCTCGCATTCTCTGCTCTGGGTCACGTCAGTGACTGTTTCTCTGATAAGATTTAATAACCAACTATCTGAAAACAAAAGGTGTGGAAAAGTCCTGTTCATCTTCTGGATTCAGGCAAGGACTCTGGAAAATCTCCCCCATCCGGGGAGGCATAATTAAGGCACAGAAAAGTGTCATTAGGGAAACCTTTCCCAGCAGGAATTCATACCCAGAGTGGAGCTTTCGGATCCTCAGGGATTTATGAACCATGTTCAGTTCCATTTTTAATTCTTCCCTCACACACAACACTTTTATGGCCTTGCCACCCATGAAAACTCCGTAAAAACAGGGCTCTGCCACTCCACAGAGACCGATTTTCCCAAGACTTTACAGAGTTGCTATTAAAGCCCATTTCATGTTCCATAAAGTTTTATATCAAACATTCCTCCCTGGCTGGCTTTCCTGTCAGAGTGACCTACTGGATCTTATTTTCAAGATAAATTAAATCCTTTCAGCCACGTTTTCCTCATGCCAGGTGTAACCCTGGAGAACCCCTGTGAAATATCGTTTGATGGGGAGAGAAAACAAAGCCCATTTTGACAAAAAAGAGCAAAATTATCCATAATTTGTCTCATTTCTACCTAAATGTGGAAATCCTCTTCTGCCTGTCTTCATATTCAGAGTCCAGCCTCACAGGGAAGCATATTTATCAAAATAATCTTCGTTTGCTGGGCAAAGGGAGAGCTCTGAGTACATCAAATAGTCCTTTTAGCCAAAATTCTGCCACAGATTCATGTATCAGGCCAAGATTTAGATGTGATTACATGATCTTGGTGTTCTTGCAAATGATTTTTATTTAAAAGATGGCCAAGAAACAGTTTTCCACCAAAAAAAAAAAAACCACATAAAAAAGTGTTATCATTTTCAAATGTTTCAGTGACAAGTTTGGTTTTTATGAGGACCCTAAAACCACTGTAAGTGATTCCTGAAGCAAGTTTTTGTAGCAACTTTGAATCCTCAACACCCTCTTGAAATAGTTCTAAAGATTTAAATTAAAGAACAATCCCAGGCCTATTTTAAAACTGAATCTTGAGGCTGTCAGGAGACAGAGGGGGGTTAAGGAGTTATGTGGGAACAGTGAGAAAGCAGAGAATTGCAGCCTCTGAAATTCTGGCACTGAGGAAAAATCCAAGAGAGTCACACCTTTACACCGTGTTCTTTTAGAACTTCTGAAGCGTTAAACACACCAAAATACAGTTCAAGGGGGAAATGACACTATTCCTGCTTTAAACACGCAGCTATTAGTGTGATTAAATAATTGAGTACTGCCAAAATATATCCTGTGAGAAGAACCAGTCTTGAACAGCGACGCAGGAGTGTGGAAAGAATTATTAAATGGGATTTTCCCACTTTCTTATTTATGCACTGGGCTATAAACATTCCACACCCCTTCCAGCCAGCCCCACTGATCCCCCACATTCCCAAGATAAATCCAGGAGGATTGTGTGCAGGAGAGCACAGGCTGAAGGGCAGTGGGACTGTTTCTGGGCTGAAATATTTCCAGAGCAGGGTCCCAGTTCAAAACCCTTCCATTTTAGACTGGTCAGCAGAACTTGGCTATTTGGAGAAAGTCATCTGAGGCCCCAGCACTTCATTAAATGTCTCTTGGTACCAGGGAGGAATGAGGAATAAGTGAACCTTAAGGAAGTAATGGAGCAGGTTGAGAAATGGCAACTTTCAAATGTGCATTATTTCACCCCAATACAACTTAGTCAGAGTTTAAAATCTATTTTCACTTAAAATGAGGGTTTTTTGCTCCTTCAGAGAGGTTCTGTCTGACTGGCTTTTTTTTTTATTGCTCCTCCTGCCTTGATATTTGTCACTGTGAGACTTCTCAGACATTTAAGGACCCATTTTATTGGGGTCAGAGGCCTTTATGAGCTGCCATCAAATTCCCTGGACAAGGAGACTTGAACCTCCTCGCATCTTCCCAGCTTCTGACTTAGAACTGGCTGTGAGGGCAGCTTTTGTGGCGGCTCAGAGCCGTAGGTCACACGAGGCAACATTCACTGCCACTGCTGCAGCTCCAGCCCTTGCATTTCACCTTCTCCCTCCACCTCAGCCCTGCAGATGCTCTTGAGAGTGCTTGTCACTGGTAGTTTTGGATAGAAACTTGGGGAGATAAAGAAAAATACCTTGAAGTCTTACAAATAATACGCAATAACCACTGGAGGCACAGAATGTTTGGGCATTTAGGTTTTTCCCTGTGCTTCTGCTGTTCCACGTGTGATTGAAGCAGCTCCTGCTGAAGGGAACACCTGAGAAGGCACTGAAGGAGTGGGGTCTTCCTTCTCAGGCTGCAAATCCATCTCCCTCCATTCCCAAAGACTTCTGTGATTCAAGATTCCTACGAATTTTCAGCTCTAGACAGACCAGATAAAGAAAAACAATGGAAGAAAGACGGGTGACTCCGCAGCCAGCCCCCAGATCCTGCACATGCTGCTGTGTTTTGCTTCTCTGTCCTCACATACACCAAGTCAGGAATTAATTCCTGTTGCTCCTGGTTGGGAACACAACCAGCAGAACCCAAATTTTGGCTGCTGGCCCAGCTCCTCTCATCTCAGTGCCTCAGCCACCTCCTGTTCCGTTACAAATCCACAGCACCGCGTATTTGTTACACAGAAAGTGCTGTTCCTTAACGCTCAGCCAAGCTGGGAAATTATTTCTTGAATACTTTACTTTTCCCATTACAGCGAGGAGCAGAAAGGAGAAGCTGCTTTATGTGCGTGCAGTTCTCCGGTTTCGCTTCCAAAGCCCAGGATTAATTCTCTCATTAAGGTGTTTCTGCTCAGTTGAGCTGCCTGTCCTGAGGCACATTTCTTATGCTCAAAAGTTAAAGTAGGAAAAATCCTTCCCTGGGAGGGTGGGCAGGCCCTGGCACAGGGTGCCCAGAGCAGCTGTGGCTGCCCCTGGATCCCTGGCAGTGCCCAAGGCCAGGCTGGACATTGGGGCTGGGAGCAGCCTGGGACAGTGGAAGGTGTCCCTGCCCATGGCAAGGGTGGCACTGGATGGGCTTTAAGGTCCTTCCAACCCAAACCAGTCTGGGATTTTATGAGAGCCCATAGAGGAAGGGCTGTGCTGCTTTGTGCTGTCACTCCTGGTGACACAGAAGAGAGTGGTCACTGTCATTTTTTGTAGCAGGTCAGCTCCTGGACTCCCCAAACCACCCCAGCACCAGCCAGGGATGGGAGGAACCAGGGGCACAAGGGGAATCCAGAGAATGGGATGGGATGGGATGGGATGGGGATGGGGATGGGGATGGGGATGGGATGGGATGGGATGGGATGGGATGGGATGGGATGGGATGGGATGGGATGGGATGGGATGGGATGGGATGGGATGGGATGGGATGGGATGGGATGGGATGGGATGGGATGGGATGGGATGGGATGGGATGGGACGGGACGGGATGGGATGGGATGGGATGGGATGGGATGGGATGGGATGGGATGGGATGGGATGGGATGGGATGGGAGCAGAGCATTCCCCTCCTCAGCACACAGGGAAATCCTGGATCGTCCCTGCAGCAAACAGCAGCACTTCCCGTTTACTGCAGAGCTTTCCTTCCTGACTCCTGTGGCAACAGCACACAAAACTCCTCAGCATCCCCAGTGTCTCCATCTTATGGAGTCTCCTCAGCTTGGGGAGAGGGAATGGGATGGGACACCCTTGGATTCCTGAGGCATCCGGGTCCCAAAGCACTGCCCGGTGCTGGGCCCATTGTACAACACAACTGCAGCCCCAGAGAGTGATGCCATTAACCCTGTCCTGGGGCAGCTCCAGCCTTTTCCCCACTGCCAGACCTGCTTATCCCGGCTGTTGGGAGGTGTTTGGGAGAGCAGGGATGGGATCTGAGCCAGGGCAGGATCCCCTCTGGTGCAAACCCCTCAGTGCTCTGAGCCAAGCCCAGACATGGGACTGGGTTTGCCACTCAGCAGGAGCAGGATCTGGAGAGGAGAAAGAGCCTGGTTCCTGCTTTCCGTGGCTTCTTAGGAAGCAATGACTAATTATGTGAGCCAGGGAAAGTGCAAATCCCTGCTCCTTATTTGAGGAGCATTACTAACGGATTGGGAATGTGCTGCTGGGAGCCAGAGCCCCTGGATGAGGAGCTGGTGGTGTCAGCAGCTGATCAGGTTGCTGGTTATGTGTCCTTAACTCCCTTATGAAGTGAACTTGTCGTGATTTTCTCTCCATATCCCGGGTTTCTTGGTTGTTCTGGAGAATCCCAGCTCTCCACAGTGACCAGGATTGATAATAAGGCAAAAAATCAGGAGGCCCAGCAGTTAACTGGGGACTCACAACACAACAAGAAGCTTTTGATTTTTTAAGTATTTTAAAGTTGCTTCACTTACTTGGCAGCGCAGCTCTCCTGACTTCCAATTTGAGCAGAAAGGTCAGCAGAGGACAATGTTTCTGGAGAAGTCACGAGCTATAAATAAATCCCTTCATCCATCAGATAAACAGCCTCCCACAGAGGGATCCGTGGAATTACATCCCAGCCCTTCCACGCGCCTGCTCCTCCTTTGTCTGCTCCTTTTCCAGCAGCCGGAGGCAGCTGCCAGTCACTGCCCCCTTCCCAACCACACCCTGGGAATGTGGCACATTTGGGGAGCTGGGAATGCCGAAAGCACCGGGGCTCGCAGGGAGGAAAGGTGGATTTAGGATCGTCTTGCTCCCACCAGCTTTTCCCACAGGCACGTGCAGGAAGGAGCTGGAAGCAGCAGCAGGGAAGCCCACAGATGTCTGAAACTCATTCCCACATCTGGTGTCAGCTTCTGGTGCCTCGGGAGACCCAGGAGCGATGTGGGAATTGGAAGGGGGGTGGAATTCAATCAGAGTCATTAAATTAAATCGCAGTCAGACGATTTCCCCCATTAAAACACAGCTCCAATGCGGCAAATCTGCATCCTGGGGAAGCAGATGGTGCTGTGGATGGAGATTTCACCGAGTGGGGAGGAGGAGAGACAGTTCTGACAGCTGAAGGCTCCAGCCCAGGCAGCTATTTCGGGCCAAACCACGCCATTCCCATCACACCCAACATATTGCCCGGGAGAAGCCGGAGAGCAAACAAAAAGAAATGTGTTTGTCACTGCAGACACTCGAGAAGCACAGACAGCACTTCCAACACCCTGCAGCGGGAGCTGGAAATGGGAATTATCCCTCTCCTTGCTGCATTCCCTTCTGATGAACCCAAACCTTGGGCAGGGTTCAGCGGAGCACAAACATCTTCGAGCAGCTCATCCCTGTCCCCTGACACTGGACGGGTTTAAATCTTCTCTGAGTGTCCCAAACTGTCAACTCCTGATTTTTTTTAAAAAAATTCCTTTTGTATTTCTTTCTGTGCTTTTGTGTTCTTTGCATTTTGAAGAAGTTTATGGCTGTGTCAGGGAGGTTCTGGCTGCATCATCAGCAATGCCCCTTCAGTTTTCTGTGCCAGCTCATTAGAGGAAATCTCTTCCTTTCCCCATCACTTCCAAAAAACATCTCCCATTTCAGCCCTAGAGGTGGGAATGCTTCATCTTTATTTATTTCTTACTTTCTGGCAGCCCCTATTGGAGCAAATTCCAAGCACTGGGCCTGAATACAAACACCACCATTTAAAAAACGGGGCAAGTCGTAATAAATCCTCCATTACAAAATCCTTACACCACCCTGATTTGAATATTTCTTTATGTCCATCACCAAAATCTATTGATAAAGAAGTGAGCCTTTGGAACTGAGCTACAGGAGCATGTCCTGAGGCTGCCTATGGAAATGAAGCAGTGGGAGAATCCATCCCATATTCCCAGAGACAAAGGGAGCACGGGCTGCCAGCTCTGCCACTCAGGGAGTCACAAAACCCATTCATCTGCCTCGCTCGAGGAAATCTAAATCAGCCCAGAGCGGACCTATCGCAATCTTGCCTCTTGGAAGGCTTAAATTTTCTAGGTTTTATTAAGAATTTGGTCGAGGGAAGGCGTCAGGGCTGGAATGAACCTCTGGAACAGTCAAGGCACTGAGTGAAGCCTGGATTTTACACTGTGCAGTCAGCTGAGGGCACGGCTAATTTTAGTTTTAGACAAGCCACCAAAAAAGGCACTTGTAACCTCAGCTCCCCTCTCACCTCAGCTTTGGGACAAGCCTGGCCTAAGGATTTAATCCCAAATGCAGCCCACCATGTTCTGCATCCAAAAGTGCCTCAGAGTGAAAATGTGAGTCATTCAAATGCGTAAATCAATTTTTCAACCTCTTGCTTAATGCAAATTGAATAGTCTGCACCACAGACACGAAACAGCTGCTAAACAGAGTAAAAATTAATGAAGAAGAAAATTAAGATTGCTTTGTTGCTGCTTTTTATCAATTTGTGCCCAGATCTGAGGAAAGTTTCCTAAGAACTCTGACAGTCTGCAAAGTGATTCCGGATTGCTGAGCTTCTATTTATATTTTCCTTGCGTGTCCTGGAGTTCTCTGGAAAAGTGGGAAGTTTGTGAGGCATTAATTCACCAGCAAGTGCTTTACAAACACTCCCCAATGTCTGCACTCTGTGGTGGTGCTGCTGGTTAAATCAAAGATCACTTCAGAGAGCAGCTCTGGCCCTCAGGAGCATCTTCAGCTTTGTCTGCTGGGTGCTTCTGGTGGTATCTCAGTCATTTCCCAATTCCCAGTGAGTTCATCTCTGGAAAATGACAGGGAAAATCTGTTTGGAATAATCTCTCCCTCCCAAAGTGTGTCATGCCCTGGAGAGGTGGACTCCAAATTAATATTTTGGGGCTCGTGCTCCCACCAAGCAAAGACTCCCAGTGATTTCAGTGGCCAAATTTTTCTTGTAATTCCAGAATTGTGGTAATTCGAGGCTCTGTAAATTGATAAACCCCAGAATTTCCTTCTGAAATACATCCCTGGTTAAATTTTTCCATGAACTTAATGTTGGCATCTTTCCTTGATTGTCTCACCAGGTAGTTTGGCTCTGATATTAAAAGTAAGAACATACAAAAGGTAATAAACAACACTTCTTAGATTACTTGGGAAATGAGATCGATTTTTGTTTTCTTAAAAGAGTGTTCATTTCAGGTATAATTTACACCAAATTCTATATTTATAATCAGGAATCATATTCCCTACCATGAGAAAGGCAGGTGTGGGATTTCCATCCCAGGTATTTAACCTTCCCAATATATCCAGGATGTGTTCCTGTATGTATAATTGATATAGAATTGATATGTAATTGATATATAATAATTTCACTGCTGTGGTTTGGTGCGTGCCATCCCACAGCAGAATTGTGTGTTTAAATAAAAGACGCTGTTAAAACACGAGTCAGAAATCTCCCTGGGCCTCTCATTCCCATTGACACCAAGGTCAGGCGCCAGGAAATAAATGAAAATCAGATTTCACACATGAAGATGTCCTGGAATTGAGAATCCTGGAGAAGAGAAAGGAGCAACTTGTGTGGAAAATTGCTGTTTGCATTCCACATCTGCAAACGTTCCTCTTCAGGGCAGATGCAAAACGAGCAGAATTGCTGGGATGAGATTTCTCAGGAGTTCAGCAGCGAGGAGGCAGAATTTACCTGCAATTCTGCTGCAAGGTAAAATCCTGGGAACAACATTGGGAAGTGTTGTTTATATCAACTGAGATGGAAACCACTGTCAGGACAACTCAACCTTATTTACCTGTTATCCAAATACAAACCAGTTTCTGATTCTGCCACCGAGTCATCCCTCTGGAGAGCTGTGCCTGTGTCACCCCGAATATCCTAAAATCTATTTCCCTAAAATCTATTTCTTTCAAATATCTGGAAGGAGAAGCACAAGATTATTTTACTGCATTCAGCCCTGACATGAACAACTCCGCTTTTAGAGTACTGGCAGTGAATTTTCTATTCTGATTTTACATCTCAGCAGAAGAAAAGGGAGGTGGCCCTGCAGGTTTCGGGCAATATTTTGCTTTAATTTTAATAGTTTTCTTTAATTTCAATAATTGGCTGTCCAGGACTAACCAGCAAGGAGCCACATTACTGTGCACGTCTGATTTATGCCAATAAAAGTGTTTGAACCTGAAAATCCTGGGAAAACTTTTTAACTGGGCAGCAGAATTCAGCAAACAGCAACAGAAACATCCTCCAAGTTTTAGCATCCCAGAGCATATCATAGAACTGATATCCCACAGATTTTGGTGGTATTTTTACAAAGAAATTTCCATCAAATTAAATGTTTCTTGTAATGAATTTGTCCAGTAAAGCTCGTGACCCATCAGTGTCGTGTCCTCGCTGTTCATCCCCAGGGTGCAATAATGGTAAATTCACTTTGCAGCTACAGGAAATGAAAGAGTTTTTCACTGTTATTTGTATTTAAGTCATCCCTGTAAGTACATCCACAAAATGAGGCTTCTTCCAATCAAAACCACTGGGGCTGGTTTAGTACGAGCAAGAAACGACAGCGATTAAAATGTTGGTATTGTTCAGACCGGCAAACAGTGAGAGCTTTCCCGACATCTCACTCCCTGGTTTAATTCTGGCCCCCACAAAAATTGCCTAGAAAAGCTGAACGCTGCTTTTTTTTCTCCTGGACCCAGAATAATTTCCAAGTTTATTCTGTTTATAATCCACAATTCCTGTGTATTACAGCACTAAACAGACAATGAATTCTCGTTTGCAGCATCAGATTATTTGTTTCTGTAGCCAAAACGTGAGAACAAATGATGGCTTCATGCTACGTGCGAGCAGGAGGAGGAGCTGTTGAGCAAGGAATGCTTTTTCCCGGTTTCCCAAGTGGATAATTACCCAGTTTATTCACAAAGCTGCCTCAGAAGTCGCTTTTCATTCCTTTCACAAGTGAACAAAAGCCGGGGGTCGCCCCCGAGCAAAACCAAAATTGAACAGCAGCCGGCAGCCCGAACATGGGTGGCGTTTTCCCTGATTTCCAGGGTTTGGAAGAGCGTCTGTGGATCCCCAAGTTCTGCTCCTGCCCTGGGAAGCGCCGCTGGAGCGCCGGGCTCGGGCACGGAGCGCAGGACGAGCTCCGCCTTTGGGTTTGCGGGCTCGGGCGGCTGCGCTGGCTCAGCGATCTCTGAACTTTGCACTTACCCGGGGCAGAGCTCGTTCCTGACCCTCCCAAAACTCCCATTTAACAGCGGCAGCTCCAGCCCAAGGGCCGAGTGCTCCCAGGGCGGCCCCAGTGGCTGCCCCATCCCGGTTCTCCGGCAGGACAAGGCTTTCCTGGTGTTCCAGCCCCTTCCGAAGGGACATCGCAGCCGCTCTGCAGTTTCGGAGCCTCTCCGAGCCTGCTCGCAGAGCCCAGGTGCTCCTGGAACCAGCTCGGTCTCTCCTGCAGGATAAAATACGTGGAATTGAATGGAAAACTCATCCCTGTGCTCCACATGGAGCATCCTCTGCTTCTGGGGCGTTCAGCACAGGGAGGAGGCTGGATTTTGGGGAAAGCTGTGGGACACCAGCCCTCGGCAGCTGAAGGAGATTCGTGTGCTCTGTGGCCTCGAAACACTTCATTTCCCTCCATAATTCCATAATCTGATCCCAAATTGCCAACAGGGAAACACAGCTTCCACTGGAGCCCCTGACAGGGACCCATTTATGTTGCAGTAAAATGACAAATAAATAATGAATTGGCTGGTGGGAGTGAGCAGCATTCTCCATGTTTTACATTTATTTTATCTTTCGTTAAGTATAAAATTAACAGAATATCAAAAGCCATCACAGAGATAGCGTTATTAATAATATTAGAATTATTAGCTACACATTCTTGTAGTATCAAAAATATTATTTCATTGGTGCTTCTTATTTCAGCCTCTTTTTATGACATTCAGCCTTAGTTTTCCTGGAGTATTCATTAAGGACGTTTAATTAAGTTAATTAATCAGCCTCCTTAGCCACAGGTGCTGCAACGCCTGTGCTGGTACCTCACTCCCCAACTCACAGGTGCAGATTTTGGCCTTTTGGGGAAAAAATCCGTGGCTCAACTCAAGCACATCATGAGAGTGGGGAAGATAAAGGTGAGAGTTTTTCTAGGCCTGAAATGTAAAACTTTGGATGAAATACCAACGGAGTATCATGTACCTCTAAGATTTAAAGCAGTTCCATTGTTATGTTTATTATTTGTCCTGAACTTTCCTATTTCTCGGAGCTGGATGTAAGAATGGGACACAGAAAGGCTGAAATTATTAACTCTGGGTTAACCAGGCTTGGGGTTGTGTCATTTATTTCAGCTGATCTTTGAAAGAAGTGGCAGAACAAAGAGTTTATGTGTGATTTCTACAGTAACAAAAGCCCAGAGGGAGCGGGAGCTGCTGGAAAACTTGGAATGCTCATACCTGAAGTTTATTGTTTTTCACTCAGAATTTCGGCCCGGTTTTGTGGTCTGCTAACTCATTTTCAACCACTCCGAGGTGTTTGACTCTCGTGTCAGCTCTGACACTCTCTGAGGTTGATTCTGTGAGTTGTCTGCCCCACAGCTGGCAGCAAACAGCTCGAGCACGACATTAAATTGTTTATGTTCCAGCAAACTTCTGCTCACACACTCACAGCTCACGATTTTCAGTGCTTACCAGTTGCAGGAAAATGACAATTTACAGAAGTGGGTCAGAGAAAGATGATAGATGCTTTAATTTTTTTTTTTCTTCAACAAAACTCTACTCTCGGTTTAATAATTGACAAATTCCTGCTTTGTTTCCGTTGTGACAGCAAGCTTGTGAAGGGAATTGGGGAATACATGACTCAAGTTCATCCTTTAGAAGAATCCCAGAATGGTTTGTGTTGGAAGGGAGCTTAAGGAGGACCTTGTCCTATGGGCAGGGACACTTTCCACTATCCCAGATTGCTCCAACTCGGCTTTAGACACTTTCAGGGATGGAGCACACTTTGATTAAATAATTTTTTCCTTTTCTTGGCGTTTCTCCTCCTCCCAGCTCCTTTCCCGGCCGCTCCCGGACTACAACTCCCAGCGTGCCCCGCGCTCCGCCCCGCGCCGGTGCGCTCCTGCGGGGGCTGCCGGGATTTGTAGTCTGGCGGCGGGGCCGGGCGGGGCGGGGGCGGCGGCCGGGACGCTCCGCCCGGGGGAAGGAGGGCGGGCCGGCGCCGGGCGCGGGGGACACGGGAAGCAGGTACCGCGGGCGGCCCTGCCAGCCACCTCCCGGGCCGAGCTGCGGCGCCGAGCGGCGTTCAGGAGGCATCCGGCGGCGGAGGGCTCCGCGCATCCATCGGCGGGCCCGCGCCCCCGCGGGAGGGTCGGGGCGCCGCGGGGCCGGGGCGCGGCGGAGGGGCCGCCCGGAGCGCGGAGCCCGCGGGAGCAGCGGGAGCGGAGCCGGAGGGAGCGGAGCGCGGGGCTCGGCGCTGCCCGGCCGGCCGAGCATGCACTGAGCGGCCCCGGGCTCGGAGCCGCCCCGCTGCATGGTGTGGGGAGACACGGTCGCGATAATAAATGATAGAGGATACAATGACTTTGCTGTCTCTGCTGGGTCGGATCATGCGTTACTTCTTGCTTAGACCGGAGACCCTGTTCTTGCTGTGCATCAGCCTGGCCCTGTGGAGTTATTTCTTCCACACGGATGAGGTGAAAACCATTGTTAAGTCCAGCAGGGATGCGGTGAAGATGGTGAAGGGCAAGGTGGCCGAGATCATGCAGAATGACAGGCTCGGGGGTTTAGACGTGCTGGACGCTGAGTTCTCCAAGACCTGGGAGTTCAAGAGCCACAACGTGGCTGTCTACTCCATCCAAGGCCGGAGGGATCACATGGAGGACAGGTTCGAAGTAATCACTGACCTGGTGAACAAGACTCACCCGTCCATCTTCGGGATATTTGATGGGCACGGAGGAGAGGCAAGTGCTCAGCTGGAAAAAAATAATACAGCAACAACAAAAAAAGGGGGGTGCGGGAGGGAGGATGGTCCAGGGCAAGGCATGGATGTGTTCTCACCCACCAGGTTTGTGTGGTTGTCTTGTACATTGTGGGGAGGGGGATTTCCTTGCTTTTTGGATGTCTCTAAAAAAGGGCTGTGTAATCCTCCCTTCCCTTTATCCCTCGTTACCCCTTCCACGCTCAGCACGGCATAAATGTGTGTATACCCCCTTTGCCCTTTGCAGTAGTAAAGGTTTAATTGAAGGAAAAGCTGTTGGAGGTGGCTCTGACGTGCGTGGAATAACGATGATGGGCACAAACTCCCCGGAGTCATCTTTTGTTACAGCCAAGTGTGGTGTGATGTGATTTTGGCACCGGGCTGGCTTCTCCCCCTGCCAGAGCCGGGCTCATCGGCAGAGGTTAAACAGGAGTGGTCCTGAAGGCTCTTAAAACGTGTGTGTGTGTGTAAAATGTGCCCGGCAGTAATTCCCTCTCCAGTGAGCGAGCTGAGCATGAGCATCGTGTTTGGGAATTGTGTGGAGTTTATGTCATTACAACTGCGCTGTCGTGCCTGTCCCTTCCCTGGTGGAAAGCCAGCAGAACTGTCATTGTGACACTTGGTGGTGTTTAACCTCTCCGCTTTCCCGGCCACGGTGATCTCCTTCAGGTTGTGCTGTGTGGTGATTCCAGCTCGCTGGGGTGTTCCGTGGATTGCAGATGACAAACGTGGAAGCTGCGGCTTCCTCCGCCTTTAGGATGTGGTGCTGCCACACAGCTTTTTGTGCGGCACAAGGCACACGTTTCGTAACTGTGGGAAAGGACAAGGAATTTGTCCTTGTGTGGCAAATGAGCTCCAGCAGGCTTTTTGCTGGGCGTGAGAGAACCTGATGGGACGATGGAGAGAAATGCTGGGAATTTTTTGTGTGAGAGGGGAGGCAGCGGGAGAGCCTGGCTGTTCCTCCAGCTGCTCCCCCAGATCAAAGAGTCAAAGTCCTTCCTAGAAAAGCCCTGGCAGTGACCAAACATTCACAGGGCACGGGGGTGGCAGCTGCTGCCCTGCTAAACCTGGAAGGGCCGCCTGGAAAAGCCAGGCCGTGGGCTCGGGATCAGGAAACCACTGCCAGGGCTGGGAAGGGACTCAGGCTCTCCTCACAGTGTCAAACGTTTTGCCCCCTTTAAATTAATGCAAACTCTTTGGATGTTGAGAATTGTCGGCTTCATAAAAAATGCTGCTGGTGCCTGAACCCTGTCTTGGGTTTTTTTAGCTGATTTCAGTCGGGGCACAGCTGTGCCAGCTCCTGCTGGCATTCTCCGGCCAGTTCGCTGTCCCCGGGCACTCGAGGAACACAGGTGGAAATGCTGATGTGTCCCAAAGTGGTTCCCAGCTTTTCCTGGAGGAAAACGAGCCCTGAGCAGTTTACTGGGGACATCTGGCTCTTTTGTGCCCGGGAGGGAAGGTGCCAGGGCTCTGCCTTTGTGTAAACCGAGTTTCCTTGCGGGAACCGAGCAGCCCAGACGATTGGGGAAGGATCTGAGTGGTGTTTTTAAACAGAGTATTCCGATGGAAGCGGGATACGGCGTGAAAGGGGGATCTGATTGCTTTCATTAATTTTGTATCTTGCCCTACACGAGATTGCAAGCTGAGGGGATTAAATAACCCCCAACAAACACAGAGAATGTTGTCATTTAGCTAATGTGCCCTGCAGATATTGCCTGCTTTGTTGTGGATCTTGAAATTCCATCCACAGGATGCACTAATGTTGGATCCGTGGAAAACTCACCGGCCTCTTGTATTCTCCTTCCTCAGAACTCGCTCTGATGGATTCGATGGCAAAGTACAAGGAGGTTTTTAATTTTGAAAGGTTCAGCAGATCTCTCCTCAAATCTTTCTAAATTTAGTGCTTTATAAATGTATGCATCTCGCATCTGTTATTCATAATGGAATCCTAAGTGTTCTTCATGGCCTTTACTCCTACAAAAACAAGTTGAGGACCTAATTAGTTTCAAGCTTTAAATTTTACGTAAAACTGATCAGAAGAACATGAAATGTGTGCTGTGCACACAGCAAAAAAAGAAAAAGAAAAAAAATAATGAAGAACAAGTTTTATTCTAAGCAGGTTTTGTAATTTTGAGTAGAAAACGAGGAGCAGAAATAAAAATTATTCCCTTATTTAATCCCTAGTACATAATACTGAATTTTAAGTCTCTATTTGAATTGGGTTTTTGTATGTCTTATTTTATTTTTATTTTTTAAGAGATAAGTGACTCTGTGAAACACTTTGTCTACACACGTAGCAAAGCCTTTGTGAAGGTTAAATTTTCCATATGGGCTCCCATTAAATTTCTTTATGTGTGTTTAAAGAATAAAGAACTGCTGATCCCTGGGGTTACGTGTGAAACAAACTGTTCTGTATGGGGAAAAATTTGTTTTTGCAAACAGCCAGTACCAGAAATGAGATGCCAGATTAATTATTTCCAGCTATATGCAAAGGAGCCTGTCTCCATTAATTACTTCCTGCCATATCCCGTTGAAGTGGAAGGATGGAGGAGCATGATTCAAGCAGCTTCAATTACTGTGCACTGCTAATTTATGAAGATTTCTGAGTTCTGCTTTCATATCGCCAACATTTTGCATAAATTCTACTTTTCTCTTATGTCATTTCCTCTTCCAGCTTCCAATTTTAGCCTGGATAGGTTGGCAGCCATTGCCTTGGATTTTGTGGGTGGCTTGAGAAGAAAGGAGTAAGCAAAAATAATTATTAATGCTCTGGTTTGCTGCAGGGACTTGTTAAAGGCAAGAATATTTCAGAGAGAAAATTGGATACATGGTGTGTAGTGCAATCTTTTATGAAAAGTTAGTTTCTTGGAGATATAATAATAATAATGATAATGGTAATAATAATAATAGTAATCAGAGCAGGTAGAGGTCAAAGAAGTAGACTTAGAAAGAATAAAGAAAAGTTGCTGCCTGTTGTCTCACTGAATGACTTTGGCCAAAGGACCACCCTTCAAGGTGATTTAACTTATAAAAGAAGAAAGTATCTGTTCTTTCATCAGCTTCTTTATAAGGTTTAAAGATGGCTTGAGTGCTTTTTTTCCTTGCCCTTTTCCCTTTACTGAAGAGTTTTGGGGCTGTCCAGGTGGGAAATGGAGCATTGTCAAACTCCACAAATGCCCAAATAACAAATGATGAGCTGGGAAGCTGAGCAGAGGAAAGGCTGGCTGCTTAATGAGAATGATTCCCTATTTTAACTACCATTTACTCTCAAATATTTAAGGTTTAAGCACGCAGTTTAATGAGATCTCAGCATCAGACAAGAGCAAAGTAGCTCAGCTCCCATCTGCAGTTTTATAGTTATGGCTCTGCTGTAAATCACTGGTTTTTTCCTAACCCTGTGGGGTGAAGGTTTTAAAAATAATTATGGTAATAGATAGGACCGTTCCCTGCCTGTGCTTGTTTGCAGTCGTAAACGGGTGTGGGAAATTAAAGCTCAGTAACTGTCTCATAAAAATGTCTCTTTTTATTTTCCTCCACCTCCTGAACGGGGACGTGGCAAGACTTGTCCCTTATGATGTGTAGTTGTGGGTAAGAGCTTTTTTGCATGGAATAATTGGGGTTTGGAGCTGCTGAGGCGGTGTTTTAGGATGTCAAATACACCTTTCTGTTTTTATTTTTATTCCCAGTGTAGGAAAGGCTGGGGAGCTGGAATGGGGAAGGAGGGAATGGTGTGGAAGTGGCTGATGCTCCTTGGGGCTCAGGACCTTGAAATCAGCAGCACCGAGTGCTGGCAGAAGTCTCTGGTTACTGGTTAACTTAGAAAGACACAAAAAGAAAGGGAAAGGTCAGAAGATAATGGGGGAGAGTCCTGAGGAGCCTCGTGTGAGGCTATGGAAACGGGAATGCTGAGGTGAGGCCTGGAGGAGAGGTTGAAAGAAACCTGCTGTGCATTAAAATCCAGCTCCCTGATCCTAATAGCAGAAGGTGTTTGTGCTGTGCTGAAAGAAGAGAAAGCTGACAATTTTAGTTTGTTTTTCGGGGGTTTTTGAAATCTGCTAATTCTCATTCCAACCCCATCCCTCTGATACTGAACTACTTAAGCAATCTCAGCTATGAAAATTCATCTATCAGGCTTCTGAGTAAAGGCCACTCAGGATTAATGGCTTGGGATTTTATAAAAGGTAGGAATAAATCAAACAACAGCTTTTGAGCTTCTCTGGATGTTACAGCCCAGTTGTAAGGTGAAGTCTTTGAGGCTGTGCAGTTCTTAAACAGAAACTGCTGGCACGGTTTTCCTTTTATAGCAATTTCCTTTGGTCTCTAATCTGGAATCCCCTGCAAAGTGCCCAAATGTTTGAATAAATATTTACATAGGTGAGGTCATGTTGATAGGCAAGTCCCAAACCTGCTTATGAATTCCCCTCCAGTGGCCTAAAATACAACTCCAAAATGATCTATAGGAACATTCCTGTCGTTTTATTTAGTTTATCTAAGTTTTATTCTTGCATATTATGCTCCAGGATTATGATTTTCACCCTACACCACCATGCTGATTCGATTTAGGGTTAAACTCTACGCTCATTTGCTGTACAAAAATTGATTAAAATGGTGTAAAAAGCTGTAATTGGAAGGAGGAACTTTAATTGCTGCCATTCAGGGCTGTATCATTGGGTGTAGGATTGAGCCTTTTTTCAATTTTGATAAAAATCAAGAAGTCAATTAATTTTTAATGTGTTTTGCCAGCTTTGTTTTAATCGGTGTTTCCCTGTCTGGGCTCACAGGCTGCCAACAGATTGCCACTGGTTTAATGAAATCAATTTTGATTGTGAGATGCTTTCAGATTATGAAAGTCATTGAAGTTTTCCCTGTGAACTTGAGGAACTCAAGACTCCTCCACGGGACGTGTTCGTGTTGGGAATTGCCGTGGATGGGGAGCAAACGGTCTTGGAGCAGTGGGGTTTTAACAATTTCTGTTCCACAGCTCAGGAGTTTGGATACTTTTGTGTTTAATAGTGTGAGAGAAGGAAAATTCCTATCCTCTGTCGCGTGGGTTAATTAAACCAGCAGATTGCTCTGCCTCCAATGTCGTGCTTCCAGCAGCTCTTTTGGAGCAGGGTAGGATTTCTCCTCCCTCCCTTTTTGCTAGAAACCCAAATATTTACGGTGTAAATTGTGCCTTAAAACTGCGATTTGGCTTCTGGCAGTTTCACTTTTGAAACAATCTCTTGGCATGTGGTTGCTGTGTTTTGCTGCTGGCTGGTTTTTGCTGGTGGCTGCAGTTTCCTGCAGCAGTTTTGGCACTGTGGGGATGTCCCATGCTCATGGCAGGATTCCCGTGCACTGGATCTCGCACTTCTAAATTTTTTCTTCTTCTCAGGATTCTTTAGCCCTTCATCTGGGGTTTCCTGTCTACCTCAGCACACAGGTATTGCCTGCACTGAAGTGAAACTCCACCTTTCCCTGCCCCAGGAGCCTTGGGACACGTCAATCTGCTCAGAAATGAGCGGGATTGTGGTGTGAGATCAGCCAGGTTTGGGGATCCATCTCTGAAAGTGTCCAAAGCCAGGCTGGACAGGGTTTGGAGCATCCTGGTCCAGTGGAAGGTGTCCCTGCCATGGGATGAGATGGGCTTTAAGGTTCCTTCCGACCCAAACCATTCTAGGAAAGGCAATCCACAGGTACCTGGCACTGATTTTTCTTGGGTCTCAAGGTTCAGGGCTCAGAGCACAGCACAGAAACACTGACAGATTTGGGAAAAGGAACAAGATGCTCGTGTGCTCCTCCTGCTTTGAATCTCTGCCCTTGGAAGGAGACTTCCCAAACCTAATTTAAGGGCAGCAGCTGCTCTAATTATGCACAGAAAGTCACACGCCTCTTGCTCCCATTTTTCACTGCAATATTTGGTAAATTCTCAAAGTTTAAGCGAAGTCACCACCCTTTGGGCCCTACTGCACCCCCTGCCCTGTGCCCCACAGAGACTCCTCACCCACATTCCTCATCCCTGCTGGTCCTGTGGCCACACTTTTGTCCCTCATCCCTCAGGCAACGCTGTGTCCCAAGGAGCTGTGCCCATTCCAGCCCTCCTGGCATGGACTGTGTGCTTTAAAACAGAGTTTGGAACTCCAGGTTCCCTTTGGCTGCTCCTCTTCCTGCTCAGGTTCACCATCAGCGGCTCCATCACCACATCCCAGCCCAGCTGGACAGACCAGTTCCTCTGGCTCAGTTCCAGCCCAGGAGTTCTCCCATGTAAGAGAAGGTCATCAACATTTAATGACCCTTTCTCTTTATGAGCCTGTAGAGTTTCACTTCACCAGGAAGGTCGTAAAACAACAAAGGCTACAGATAAGGCAATCCCAAAAGGAAGTTTTCATCCTCACAAAAATGTCCGTACTGGATCTCTAGGCTGTTTTAAGTTGTGTGTAAAATCAGGAGTTGTAACAAGTTACAGATTTTTTTTTTCCTTTTGGGCTGTTTTATGTGCTTTTACTCCTGTTTTTTAGCTGGTGTTCAACACTTCAGCTGGTGGTTTTATTAAAGCAGTTTAAAGCTCGTGCCAAAAGTAGGTTTCATTTGAAAGCAGCATAGCTTTGAAAAAATGCAAATTTCATTACAGTTTACGAGAGAAAAAAGGTTTGCAGGCGCCAGAATACTGACAAATACTCAGGATAAGTAAGACTGGTGAGAATGTGTAAATTTGAGTTTAAATAACTGCTCATTTATGCCGTGAAGTTTGATGTTCATGTGGCAAATACAGCTTGGACCACATCAGGCCTGATTCAGGAAGGGTCAAGGGAAATATTTTGATCCCATTAAAAACCAAACAGAACAGAAAGTCGTGGTTAAGAGCAGGCTTTCAGGTCTGCAGTGGTTTGCCATCAAATAATGTGGGTGGAGGAGAAATCCACCTTTCTTTCTACTCCTGTGGAAAAGCCATCCCAGAAAAGCAGCTGGTGGTGGATACACTGAGCTGGGATGGAGTCTGGGTGTTGTGTGAGGAACAGAGTGGACAAAGGGAGGGAAGGAGGGATGAGCAGAGTGGACAGAGGGAAGGAAGGAGGGATGAGCAGAGTGGACAAAGGGAAGGAAGGAGGGATGAGCAGAGTGGACAAAGGGAAGGAGGGAGGGATGAGCAGAGTGGACGAAGGGAAGGAAGGAGGGAGGATGAGCAAGTGGACAGAGGGAAGGAGGGATGAGCAGAGTGGACAAAGGGAAGGAAGGAGGGATGAGCAGAGTGGACAGAGGGAAGGAAGGAGGGATGAGCAGAGTGGACAGAGGGAAGGAAGGAGGGATGAGCAGAGTGGACAAAGGGAGGGAGGAAGGAGGGATGAGCAGAGTGGACAAAGGGAAGGAGGGATGAGCAGAGTGGACGAAGGGAAGGAAGGAGGGATGAGCAGAGTGGACAGAGGGAAGGAAGGAGGGATGAGCAGAGTGGACAAAGGGAGGGAGGAAGGAGGGATAAGCAGAGTGGACGAAGGGAAGGAAGGAGGGAGGATGAGCAAGTGGACAGAGGGAAGGAGGGATGAGCAGAGTGGACAAGGGCAGGGAGGAAGGAGCATCATTGCCTGGGTCGGGCCTGTAACCAAGCCCCGAGAGCAGCGTGGCAGCACAAAGGACCGTCCTGCTGCTGCTACAAATGGACTGTGATGCTGAAACATCGCCTGCTCTCATCATCTCCGACCTTGTCTGCTCCCCCGCTGTGGGAGCAGCTGACATCTCCAGCCACACAATCAAAGGACGTGTTTTCACTGCTGAGCCACATCGCAATTAGCCACGGCTCCTCATGTGGGCAAACCTCAAAGCTCCCCCGGAGAAATGAGCACTTATTTGCATTTACTTTCAGCACAAAAATGTTATCCCTTGCAAATTTGCTCATTGTCATAAGTGTTGATAAAGCCTTTTTTATTTTTTTTTCCCTTCAAATCCCCTTCAGGGGTAAACATTTGATTTTATTAAGTTCTGTTATAATAGCCGAAGCTGTCATACAGCACTGCTTTCAATCAATATGCTTTTTAATGTAATAAATCTCTTTACTTTTTCATTCTCTTCCCGACAGAAAACTGCTGGAGGGTGTGAAACATTTCTTCTGAGTGAAAGTGCATGGCCCATAATACAGCTCTGTGCTGTGCCACTTCTTTAAACTTCATTTTAAATGGGAATGTGATTTATTTCCAGGTAGTCTGTGCGTGGATTGCATTTCCCCTGCAATGTATGCTCCCTCCAAACAAACACTGAGGTATTGAAATATCTGATTGTGGTTGGCATGAAATAAAATCTGTGTCCAAGGCTGTGTGCTTCAGCAATGAAGTGTGGGAGTAGGAGGAAGGGGAGAAGGAAACATGCTTGTCTCCTTAGTGTTCTTGATGTTTATACCCCTGAGCTTTCATCTGCTTTCCTGCTTTGCAGTGTGAATGGGGTTTTTCTGATTTTTCTAGCTTTATTTTTTATTACTCAAGTGGTTTTGGAGATGTCTAGGACATTATGTAGGATGTAGAAGGTGCTTTTCATATTGGTTTTTTTTTTAATGTGGCATATATGTGATGTGGTTCCCGTGGTTTTATTTCCGCTGGGAAGCAGGGAAGTTGGGCAAGAGTCTTGATAATCTCACCAAACAGAAATAGTTTTTCATTGGATATTTATTCCTAATTATCTGAAGTTTGGCCCTTTACTGGTGTGGGAGGAAAGGGGAATCCCAGCTGAAGTTTGGCTCTTTATTGGTGTGGGAGAAAAGGGGAATCACGCAGGGAGAAGTAGGAAAAACCAGTGTCCAGTTCCCAGCAGGGAGAGAAGCAGTAACCTTGGGAAGGAGACAGTCCCATTTCCCAAAGTGGTGGTAACTCAGGGATGAGCACTTTGGTGGGAGATGCTCAACCAGTGGAATCCATCCAAGGCCTGAGGGGCCCAACCCTATGGATTTGTGCTGTGTGAGGTGGTTCCCGTGGTCAGGATGGATCCTGGTTTTCCCTGGGTGCAGGCTGAGGGGAACAGCGAGCTCCAGCCCGGTGGATTTGTGTGTAGGGTGATTCCTGTGGTCAGGATGGATCCTGGTTTTCCCTCAGAGCAGGCTGGGGGGAACAGCGAGCTCCAGGGTGCTGGATTTGTGTGTAGGGTGATTCCTGTGGTCAGGATGGATCCTGGTTTTCCCTCAGAGCAGACTGAGGGGAACAGCGAGCTCCAGCCCGGTGGATTTGTGTGTGAGGTGATTCCTGTGGTCAGGATGGATCCTGGTTTTCCCTCAGAGCAGACTGAGGGGAACAGTGAGCCCCAGGGTGCTGGATTTGTGTGTGAGGTGATTCCTGTGGTCAGGATGGATCCTGGTTTTCCCTCAGAGCAGGCTGGGGGGAACAGCGAGCTCCAGGGTGCTGGATTTGTGTGTAGGGTGATTCCTGTGGTCAGGATGGATCCTGGTTTTCCCTCAGAGCAGGCTGGGGGGAACAGCGAGCCCCAGCCCGGTGGATTTGTGTGTGAGGTGATTCCTGTGGTCAGGATGGATCCTGGTTTTCCCTCAGAGCAGACTGAGGGGAACAGTGAGCCCCAGGGTGCTGGATTTGTGTGTGAGGTGATTCCTGTGGTCAGGATGGATCCTGGTTTTCCCTCGGTGCAGACTGAGGGGATCAGCGAGCCCCAGGGTGCTGGATTTGTGTGTGAGGTGGTTCCCGTGGTCAGGATGGATCCTGGTTTTCCCTCAGAGCAGGCTGGGGGGAACAGCGAGCCCCAGCCCGGTGGATTTGTGTGTGAGGTGATTCCTGTGGTCAGGATGGATCCTGGTTTTCCCTCGGCGCAGGCTGAGGGGATCAGCGAGCCCCAGGGTGCTGGATTTGTGTGTAGGGTGATTCCTGTGGTCAGGATGGATCCTGGTTTTCCCTGGGTGCAGGCTGAGGGGAACAGCGAGCCCCAGCCCGGTGGATTTGTGTGAGGTGGTTCCCGTGGTCAGGATGGATCCTGGTTTTCCCTGGGTGCAGGCTGAGGGGATCAGCGAGCCCCAGGGTGGTTTTGGCAGCGCTCCTTTGTGGCTCCTGAAGAAGCACTTGCAGTGTTGTAACTCCGGGTGCTGCGGGCACTAAACTTTGCCCTCTTTGTTTCTGCCCACGGCTCTGTTTGCTGGCACGAATTCCAGCCCCTGTTGCTGAGGACAGGGGGAACAAAGCGTGGGACCAGCTGCCTGCTCCATGGCGCCAGTCGGCATCACCACGGCAGAGGAGAGCCCCAGGCAGCCCCAGCCACAAATATTAATGTCAGGTGCTGCCTTCCTTTACGGAGAACTTGGTGTGACCCTCCCTCGTTTTTGCAGATGTTTGATGCTGGCATATGAAAAACATCCCCGAAGTCTGACTTTTTTAAAAGCCTTAGGACTGCGATCACAGGAGTGGTTTGGGAAAGTGAAGTAATGACGGAATTCTCAGAGGATGAACGTTGCATGAAAGATTTGTAATCTTTGGCAATTAGGAAATTGTTGCTGAGGTTAATGGGGATATTATTTTTAACTTTGAGGGCAGGAGCAATCTCCTGCCTCCGGGATAGAATTATTTCAATCAGTGCTTTAAATAAGCACTTTCTGTGATGGTTTAAATTAGCAAACATTTAAATCATCAACCTGAATTCTTTTTTAGCTCTTATGTACCCTGATATATTGCTTCACATTATTTTTATTTTGCATTGAAGCAGAATGCTATTTACTACTAATTTTTAGTTATGTGAGGTTGGGGGTTTTTTTTCTTCTTTGTGGATATCATTGCTGTAAATAAAAGCAGAATGAAAAACTAAATAAGAAGCCAAATAATGTGATGAGGTCAGGAACCTTCTCCTCAGACTCCAGTTATGACTGGAATTAGAGACAGACAAGAATTGAAGGCGATTCTGCCTGACCAAGGTAACCACATCTTCAAAGAGAATGTTGGCAAAAGAGTCAATTATTTTTAAAACACACACATTTTTCCCTGCTTTTAGGAGAACCTCCTGGTTCCACTGGTTACCACTTCAATAACTCTATTTTTCTTCAGAGGCAAATATGTGCTGTTTTCATCTATTATTTTAATTAATTATCATATTAGGGTGATAGAGTATATTCTCAGGCTTTGAGAAATAAAATTTGTTAATAGTTTTCTTTTTAAACATTAAAAAAAAAGGCAACTTACTTGCCTTTTTGTGTTGTATCACTGCTGCAGGCAGTAGCTGCACGCTGGGTCAGGCTGTAGCTCTGCATGTGATGACTAGAAGAATACTCCAAGTAAATTTAGGGAATCTCTTGGGATATATTGGAGCACTCCAGGCTTTTAAGCTGCCTCAGTTGGAGTTTGTGGACTCCAAAGTGTTCAGTTGAGAGAGCTGAACTCCAAACAGCCCGAGATGCCACGGCAGAAGAGCCAATGAAAGTATTTCCAGCTGCATATTGGAATTAGTTGTGTCAAGTGTAGGTTTTAAAAGCTTTTTTGGCATGGTGGTGTTCATCTTATTAAGGAAAAACCTGACGGGGAGGGAAGATGGTGTGGATGAATAATAGGAGAGGCTGTAACCTCAAACCTATTATAGAAAAGAGATATTTTTACTGGAATGTTTTGTTGCTGAGTTTCCCAGCACCTCCAATTGACAGGAAAGCTAAATACAATTCCAGTGGCAAACACCATTCAAGTGAGATTTTTTTTTTAATACACAAATTGAAAACTTCGCGTTTTTTCTGTCACAGTGGCTTTAACTGACCTCAGTGGGCCTCTGATTCAAAGTATCTCAAAAGTGGGTCACAAAAACATATTATACCTCTGTGAACAGGTGTTTCCAGATCATTTTACAGGCTCCAATTTCTGCTTGTGTCTCCTGGCTGCTCTCATACAAGTCAGGAACACAGCTGAAAATAGAAGTTTGTAGCCCCCCTCTTGTTTTCTCCCAGGTGCAACTGTTCCTTTTTATTTTTGCCAGACACCCCCCGTGTGCCTTCTGTTATTTAATGTGACACCAGCACCTTCCTGCTGGGCTTTGCAGGCCTCAGGTTCTTTGTTTAATGCGATTATTAAGAAATTAATGGCACCTAAGGCCTGGTGGCACCAATTCTTACTCCAGATCATGGATCTGGGGGAGCTTTTCACCCCAAAATGAGTTCCTGAGGTGCCCTGAGAACCCTGATTTGAACCTGGGCCAAACCCTGTGCTGTTGGTCATGTTTTAATTGCACCTTGGTGTGAAACAGAATTTTTGGTTCAAAAAGTGAACTAAAGAGCAAGGGAGGAGTGCCAGAGGAGGTGTGGTGCTTTCAGGACACCCGTAAGGAATTAACCCCCAGAACTTCCAGCCCTTCCCTCTGAGAACATAATCCCTGTGCTCACCTGTTCCTCTGGAGAAGGACTTGGTGTTCCCTGTCCTTGCCAGCAGGAGCCTTTCCATGCAGGCAAGATTTGAAATCTTGGCATAATTTGCCCTCTCTGGAGCAGCACAAAGGGAGAGTCTCTGCAAGAAATGGAAGTGCTGCCTTCAGCTGAAGGGCTGCAGGTGCTGCAGGCTGGGTTCCTGGGGCTGCACTCCTCCTTCTCTCTCATTTTCTGCTGTTGAGACTTAAATACATGCCCTGGAAAAACTGAAAAACTCCTGGAAGCTTTTGATCCAGGAGCCAACTCCTCAGAGGATGGGGATGTGGAGGCTGGGAGTGAGCATGGGCAGTGTGCTCAGATTTAAATAAGGGGAAAAAAACCTTAAATTAGGGAACTTAGCAGGGTTTATTCTTTTCATGAAAATGCCCCAGAATATCAAGTGAAGTGTTTTTGGTTTTCACCTCCAAAGTTACCTTAATAAAATGTTTAAGGCCTCCTGATCTGTCTTGGATTAAAGTTGTGTGTTGCAAGAAAACTGCTCCTAGCAGTGAGGGGCGTTTCAAGGTGACCAGGGATGAGTTGGGAACAGTAAAAAGAAATTAAATTAATTACACTGTGAGCGAGGTTGCCTGTGTTTTATCCTGCCTCTGTACGGCCACAGGAGGAGAGGAAATCAAATGAAGAAAGCTGAACAGGATTTTGTTCTTGCCTAAAGCTTAGACAACTCCACACCACAGGAAAGAACCTACGGGCATTATTTTTGTGCAGCAAGAGTGGGTGACATGTTAGGGGAAAAAAGAGAGATAATGAGTGGTCAAAAGCAGCAAATATGTAAATATTTTGTAGGGAGAAGTAATTAGTGGTAGGAATGAGCTCACAGCCAGCCCTGAGCTGCCAGAGGATCTTGAATCCCCAATAAACAGTTTGAAAACACATCAGTGGTGCCTTTTCTACCACACTCATTAGGCTGTTCTGCCCAGGGATGGCATTATGGAAATGTCAGGGTTCAAGAGCCTGCCAGGAGAGTGTGTTTGGAGGAGGGAAATGCATCAAAACACTCCAGCAAAGCTTTTTTTGCTCTCGTGTATCTGCAGGTGTCCATGTCCTGGGAGAACAGCTCCCATCCCTGTTCCCTGGGGATCTGTGGGAGCCGCAGTTTGCATCTGCTAATCCGGAATTATCAGTGTTCCCTGCACTCCAGCAGGAGATACAAGGCCAGCGTTGACTTTGCTCTTTCAGGTGTGATAATTTCCAATATCTGAGGCCATTTGAACCCCTTGGAGTTAGTAAACATTTTAATTACATCTTACTGGCATCAACTTGATAAGAGCAGAGCTGTTTTCAGTTGCAGCTGGATTCCAAAGGGACCAAAGTCAGGCTGGGTTGAACTGCCAGGTGCATTCCTTGGATACCTGTCAGGGGCCTGGCACTGGAAGTGGGGCTTTCTCACCCCTGCCTTCCTCTTTTATTTGCAGGATTTATGGCATTAATGGGACAGCACGAAAAGAGCTTGACTTCTTAATTTTTAACAAAATAAACTGAAGATCTCAGCAGCCCAAAGGGAGGTTTGAGGAAAAGTTTAAAAAATAACAATGAAACAAGTGAAGTCCTTTCCTTTGTACAGAAAACCAGAATCAATTCATTTGTTAATTGAATCGTTTTGGTAAAGATAAGAATATCTGGGCTAAATTCTGCTCTGTGTGAGAGATTTTAGTACTAATTGCTCATTCTGTGGGTATTAAGTTTTCTTATTTTATATGCAGCTCTTTAAATCCTTATGTCTTGTCTCAAAAACTGAATTCCAAACAGAATTTAACAATCTGGATTGAGATGGTTTTGAAGCATGAACAGGGAAGTTTGCAAAGCCCTATCTCTGGATTTCATCAGAGTTAGTAATGCATTTGTTCTGGACAAGAAATTTGCATACAAATTCATATAAGGAGTCAAGCGTGGGGAGAAGCATTTTTGTGCAGGGTCACGGTGTGGACATGAACAGCAGGAGCTCCAAAATGCTCCTGTTCTGTTATAAAAGCAGCTTGGTTTATTACCCTGAAAATATATTTAATAGAGGTTTATTAACAGCTGAGAGGGGTCATCTTTAAAATAAAAACAGTTCTTACATCTCCTGGATTGTTTAAAACCTGAGCACCCTGGGCTGGTGGAAGGTGGGAATGAGGTGATCTTTAAGATCCTTCCTAACCCAAACTGTTGTAGGATTAGTGATTTTTTATTTCTTTATTTATTGTTTAGAGGTGTCCAAATTGACTGTAGGAGATGGTTATCCTCCAGTCCTTGCTGTGCCAAGGCAGCTGGAGGTGGGAGAGCTTTTTGGAGTAACTTTTTGCTCCCGTTTTGTAAAGGTTGCTTCAAACTTGCCCTAAAAGTGAAATTCATCAATTTTTAAAATTGCCCATACAGGGAAAAAAGTGTAGATTTATCTTGGCTGAATAATTCATGGCTCCCTGGATGTAATCCTGATGCACTGCAGCTTTTCCCACTGCAGGTTCGAGTTCTCCAGGCTGCTTTAGTTGCAGGGCATTGATCTGGATGAAATGGAAACAGAACTCGGAGACCAAAAAAAGACAAGATTTAGCCAGGATATGAGGAGAGAGGAGAAAGGGCAAAAAGAGGCTGAAGCTGCAGCTGGATCCAGTTAATTCCTGCTTTTTTTAGGATGTCCAGGGCTGCTGCCTGTCCTCTCCTCGTTCTCCCAGCTGGTGTTTTGAGCCCTTGCTTGGCTGACAGAAGATGAGTGGAATGACAACAATTTCTGATGTCAGGGAACGCCTTGGAACCTGTTCAGAGGCTGTTGAACTCGTTTGTGTCAATCCAGCAAAACAAAAACACGGGGAAAATATGAGGGAAAACCCAGCTAACAAAGGTTGGTGCCTCATTGCAGAAAAGGTGGAGATTCCTGTAGCAGAAATTAAGAATATTCGAAGGAAACACTCTGGTATTTCCCCAGCTGACAAAGAACAAGAGGTCCCACTGGAAATTTGCCACTTGAAGCTGCTCATCCACAGAATTTATCAGAGCCAAGTGACAGGAGTTGGAGTCAAGACCATGTAGGAGATGAAAAATCTGTGAGCATTATTGGTGTTTAGGTCAATTAGTCAAGAGAGTGGAGAAGATTTGTTATTTTAAGTTGTTCCAAGTGCAAAAGATGGATTGGGCCGTGAGAGGCTGAGCTTTTGCCGTGTGTGTTGTACCTGCCACTGGAATGGGGTGGTGACCCACAAAACCTCCCCTCGCTGATCCTTTCCTGGTGGAGACCACAGCTTGCTTTCAAAATATTTTGAGTAGCTCTTGTAAACATGAGCCTTTAAAATCATCCTTGTATTGTTGGATTTATTTGCCTCATCTGGAATTGATCCCATCCTAAGATATGAATTCTCTTCAGAGAAATAATGCGGTTTTAATTTTTGAAACTTGGATGTAATCATACTCCTGTCGTACTCATTTTATTGTCATACTCTGATTATTTGATCTTTCTCAATCCCAATAAATAACGGGGTTTTCTTGTAATGCTCCAATGTTGTTTTGAGGTAATGACCAGCCTGTGGCAAATATTGATTTGCAGAGCTCAGTGCACATTTCCTTTTCAAAAAGTTACATTTGAAAAACTTTCTGTTATGTCCTTATTGAAGGAAGGTGGAAAAGAAGAGAAAAATTCTGCTGAACTATAAAGGCTGTTAATCTCTAATAACTGCAGGTCTTCAGTCTCAATTTGATTCTTATTTACTGTACCAAAACCACGTTGTTATTATTGTTATTTTAAGTTTCTGAACCACTGCAGAAATCATGCAGACGAGACTTTTCCTTTAATTTTTAATTTTTAATTTAATTTTTCTTTAATCAACTGAGGAGCTGTGTTGCAAGCAAACATCTCGTTCCAAGACACATGGAAATGCACTTTTTGGGAATGGCCATCACAGCTGCGATGCAAACTGGAGGAACTTTCTATCAGAGCAAGTCTGCGAATTAATCTTATTTTTTTTAATAGAAGGGAAAACAAGCTGAAACAGAACCGCTCTGTAATTTGATAACATTTTGACTGGACAAGAAGTTCCCTTCAGCCCTCAGTAGTCCAATGTAAATAAAATACCAGCATTGCTGTTCCAGGAGGTGTCTGCAGCAGGATCTCTTTGGGATGAGCTCTTGCTCTCCTATTCCCTGGCAGAATTAATGGGATGTAATTCCCCATCTGCTTTTTGCCTTCTCCTACATAAAAACCTGCATGGATGTGTGCAGCCCTCATCCTCTGATGGTAATAGGGAGAAAATAAATTTCCATATTCTGGGAACAGCTGGCTCCCATGGCCTGAGTGTGTGACAACACATTCCAGTGATGGTCACAAATAACCCCTCCCTTGGGCTGCTTTGCCAGGGAGAAAATATTCTTTGTGGTGCATAAAATCCACTTGGTATTCTTAAATATGCATGAAATTAAATGTATATTTCTCCCAAGGCAGGGTTTTTATACAGAGAAATAAATGCTTTCCAAGAAATGGTCCTTGCTTTTTCTGCCTGGGAGAAAACCTGCACCAGGAATGCTTGGATGTTAGTAAAAAAAAAAGTAATATTTCTGAATTTTGGTGTTAAAACATTTGAAATCTTTAGGAAACCTTCAGTATGCTAAATACATGGATTTTGGTGGCTCTTTTAGAGGAGTGCGTTGTACCTCCTTTAAAAAGAAGCAAAAACCAACAATGGAAAAGGATTTCAGTACAGGACAAGTGTAAAAATCCCTGAGTGCCCTGAGTGACACCAGCTCAGGTTATTCCAGGTATCACCAGGAAATTTGCCACATTTCCAGCCTCTTGCTTTGGATTTACAGTCAGGGAGGAATTTCTTTGCAAGCTCATCAAACACAGCTCCAACCACTCTGTATTTTCCAGAGCCTGGAGTGCAGAGGTTCCACCAGACTGACGTTTCATGTGCTTGCACTAAGTTACTTTGCATCAACACACAGCTCTTAAAAACCCTCTCGTGTAGGGTGCCCTGTTTCACCCCATTCCTACCCTCTTCCTGCCCGCCCTGCTCCTTCTCCTATTTTTTCTGGCCACTCAAAACTCTGCAGCTGGAAGTTTTCTGTCTCTGTTAGGTTAATTCTCCGTGGATTTTGCTTCCTCCACTGCTTCACTGTGCTAAAAAAAAAAAAAAGGGGGGGGGGGGATGGCATTCCTAATTCCACAGTTCCCCTGGGTGCTGTCCTAATAAAAACCCAGCAGGGCAGACTTGAAACGAGGTTGGTTTATGCAGGTGGGTTGGCACTGCCTCTCCAAGCCAAAAATGACGTGGTTTGTGGGGTTTGCTCTTGTTTATAGGCTGCTTTGTCAGGGCAAACAAGCCAGATAAAACCCCCTGGAGCTCCTCCACAGCAGTTGTGTGTTCCACCGAAATTGGCTGAAGTAGAGTGTAAAAAAAAGGTATAAAAAAGTAAAGGGGGAAAAAAATAAAGTATATCTACTGAAATTAGCTAAATCCAGGGATTAGGTCAGAGCTCCCAGTGGTGCTCGTTGAGCTCCATCCCAGTAAAACCCAGTCCTGCAAGGAAGCACCTTACTGGGGCTCGCCCAGTTCCAGCTCCTCTCCCGGGCCACGACACCCAGCTGTGCTCCTGCTTGACTTTCAAATAGGAATACATGAATTAATTTATTCCAGCAAGATGACTGAACCTCTAAAATGGGTTTTTTTCCATCTCCCCGAGGCGGCTGTATCACAGCTCATCTGCTCAAGCTCAAGAAGTACCCAGGATGTGGTTTTGGGGCGTGAAGCTGATCTAAGCAACATGATTTCCTCTTGCTGCTGCTCCAGCCTTGTTTCCCTCCTGCCCTGGCACTGCTCTGCCCATCAAGAGCAGCTCTGGGATGCTGAATTGGCAGAAAGTGGGGTTTTTCCAGTTTTTTAACTCCTGGTACCCACAGGCAGGAGCCAACCCTGGAGCCAGGGAGGAGAGGGACTTAGGCAGGGATCACCTGCACAGGCATGGCGGGTTCAGGCACTTGTTTTCCAGAATAAACATGACTTTGAAAACCTGTTTTCCCTCACAAATCCTCAGGTGAAGCTCCTTGGGGTAATCTTCAGGTATTTCTGTGACTTTCAGCTGTTGTTTCCATGTGGTTTTTACACCTGTGTCTCATTAGAAATATGTTCCCTTTTCCTTTCCAATTCTTTCACCGCCTCCAAGGATTAGCTGAGCTCCTTCAGTCTCGGTGTTCCAGGTGACCTTTTTCTGTATTTATTCTGTTTGCTTTGGATGGGGTTTGGGTGTCAAAGTGCTTACGGTGGGTTGGAGTTCCGGGAAGCTCCGGGAGAACCGATGGATTCTTCAGCAGCTCCAGAGGTGTGGAGAGGTTTTTAAACAGCAGAATGCATCCATAATGTCCTGGGAAAGGCTGTGTTTGGTGGGAAGGAGGCAGGAGAGGGAATGGAGGTGGTGTTTGAGCACAGGGGGCTGTCTGTGCCTCCTTTGTGCAGGGTCACAATGAATTACTTGTGTCTGATATGATAAACTGTGATTGCAGGTTTGAAAGCGCCCTTTTAAAGGGGGGGCTTTTAAAAAGGCAGGGCTTAGCAGAGCCCCAGCAGATCTTCCCAGAGGCTGTGTTACTATTCATCCCAGAGTTAAAGCATTCCAAGGCTCCCAAACAGAACAAGGAGAGGGATCTTGGGGTGGGGGGGTTTGAAGCCGAGGCCTCTCTGATCTAAAAGTAGCGGCTGCAATTTGGGAGCCGAAGGAATTTTGGCAGCAGGAGGAGCAGCACTCCTCTCCTTCCAGCCATGACGAGGCAAGTAAAATATAGCATTGCAAAGGCTTTCTATTTGCAGCTCCATAAATTCGCTGGGAAGAGAGGAATGGGTCCCCTGGCACGGGCTCCAGGCTCTGTCACTCAGCCGGGGCGAGCTCCAGGGATGTGCCACAACCTGGCACTTCTGGCTCTCTTAAAAGCCACTTGGAGAGCGTCTCCCTGATGAAACACCTCCCTCAGTGTGTGTGTGTGGCTGCTGGGTTAAAATAAATCTATACTGAAACCACTGCTCAGCGTAAAAGTCAGCTCTGTTAGTGCAGCTTTGAATTTGGGCGGTGTTTGCAGAGGTAAAGTGGTTTGTTCTTCATTTTATTCGTGGGGACTCATGAAGTGAGAGGCATCTCTTGGAGACAGGGAGGCTGAAATGGAGCACTTTGTTCCTAGAAGAACTGCCAGTGGAAGAGGAGAGCTGGAATGGGAGTTCCTGGGGATAAAGGAGCTCCACGAGGGAGCTGGGATGGTGTTTCTGTGCCAGGTCACTACACCTGGCTGGGCTCTAAAGTGAGGGGATGGTGCTGAACTCCCCAATAAGCAATAAATCAAATCTGTGCCGTGTTATTCCATCATTTTTATGTGATCCAGTTGCAAGATGCTCCTCTTTTTTTGTTTATTTGACAGTGATATCACTATAAATTTAGTTGGGGGGAAGCTGGAGCTCAGCTGCTGCCTTCATCAGGCCAATACCGAATATATCAATACATTTCCATCTTTCTGAAATGCCACATTATTACATTTCTTTAGCAAACTTTGCTTCCCTTGGCCTCATGGGCTGCATTTCACACATTCTCAGTATCCCATTCATTTTTATTTTGCAATGGAAAATCTGTGCCATTCCAAATGGGCTTTTTGTGCTTCCTGACCGGTCTGGCATCATCTCAGCCAGATTTATTAATTTTTAATTCCTTTCATGTGAAAGCAGCCATCCCATTTGATGTTTGCTCTGTGAAAAGTCAGAGATTATCTAATAATAGCTGGGAGTTTGCTAAATAAGGCCCTAACCAGCACATTTTCTTGTAGCAATAAAGATGTGTTAATTAGTTTTGCTCTCTCTGGTGAAGGGAACTGGATATAGGTGGAAATCAGCTCTGATCTGATGAGTTTGGGAGCCAAGGGGCCCAACCTATTCGATGGTTGGGTTGGGGTCTGTTTATTTTTAAAGTAATTGTCTAGGCCGGGTGTTTTAAGGTGAATTTTTGTCTGTTTAAGTGTGTCTGTCTGCAGTGGAATCAGTCTGGGCAATGATATTTATTTAATGATACTAAAGACTCCTGATTGCTGTGATTAAAACTATGACTAAAATCAGGCAGAATGCAACAAAAGGGAAATAATTACGTTTTTTTAAGTATCAATAATTTTTTGAAAAGATAATGCAGTTAGGATTATTCTGCCTGTAAATCATGTGCCACTTCCACAGAGAAAATCTTAATTTGTGCTTTATTCGCGTGCATAAATGGAAGTTAAAAAGAATTCCAGGTCCTGAAGAGGGGCCCGTGGTTGCCAAGTGCTCTTTGCTGTGGTGGGAGATGTTCATTCCCTGCCTGCATCCAGAGGTCATCCCACAGGAGGGAATTCCTGGATCTGTGTTGTTGGAAACACTCAGGCTCCCAGGGCAACCGGGTTTGGGTCGGGCTCCAGATTTGTGGCTCTGTGAAAGTGCTTGGCTGCTGTGCCAAGAGTCACCCAGGGAAAAGAAAAGCTTCACATCCCACAAATTCACTTGAAAAATCAGAGTAAGTGACACAGATAGCATCATTTGAGCTCCTTCCTCCACGTATTTAACAGAAATGTGTTGCTCACCCTGCCAGACGTGGCAAAAAGGGAGGAGGGTTCATTTCTCTGCCTCATCTGCCCCCCAAAAAATCTCTTCAGGGCAGTGCTGACACTTGATTTTAAACCAGGGATGATGTTAATACATCAAATTTTGGAGGGGAAAGTTTTTTCTTTACAACAGATTGTGCTGTTTTGTCTGTACTGTGAATATTGAGCTCGGTGAGGGTGCTGGGCCCAGCACAAATCACTGCCAGCCCACAAATAAGTGTTGCTATAACTTTGAAAAGAGGGAAAAAAAGATGTTTATTAGCTTTGTAAAAATAAAGGTGACAGTCTCTTTTCATTTAGAAAACCTTACAGCCAGACCTGCCTGTGACAAAGCACCACAGGAGCGTCATTTTGGCACCCTTTAATTTGTAGTATTTGGTGGAAATAGCAGTGAATACAATAAAAGTGACTTTTATGCTTCACTCTGGTGAGGACGGATCACAAAAGTGGTGTTTTTGTGTTAAATCTGTGTGTGGCACAAGGCAGTCGAGCTGTTAGTGAGGGAGAAATAGATAAACAACTCGATAAGGATCCTTGCACACCCCAAAATGGCAAATTTGAGGGGTGAAAATTACAAATATTTTACAGCTATAAAAACTCAAGGAGAGATTTTAAATTGGAATTGCTGTTTCCTAAGAGTTCATTCAATCTGATACAAACCCAACATTTTGGAGAGGTTAAGATAACAAATCCCTAATTTTATAATTGATTCCCTGCTAAATCAATTATAGTTCACTATTGTAGAAATAATAGTATGGGTTTCTCAGTGTAGGTTTAGAAATTTTCCTTCCAAAACCTAAAGAAACTATTATTTTTTTAGCCTCAAATAAACCTTCTGGGATTATATTAACAGGTTGCTTGTCAACAAGGATTATAATATGTTTTAGGCGTATAATTGTATAAGGAATTTGGAGAGTAAGGGATGTTTTTAGAGGACCAGTTGACCTCCGTGTCTCAAAGACATTCAGCTACTCCTGAAGTTTCAAATCAACTTTCCAGGGATCCAATTCCTGCCCAGCAGTCACTCCAAAGTTGATTTTTATGGTGTTCTGTCTTGTGGTGTGTCGGGTTGTCCCCACAAGCTCTGTACCTTAAGCAGGGGGACACTGAGAAGAAAACCAAATCCGTTTTTATTTCGCTTTTCTTCCTTGCTGTGGCCTTGCCGTGCCCTGGTTTCAGCACTGTGGTTTTTATAGAAAAATCCTGTATTCGTTTTTGATCTGCATGTTTTTCTGTAAAATTAGCAAATTAGCACATCCTTGCCAGCATCTTTCTCCCAAAAACCTCACCCCCTGGTCTTTGTGGTCCGATCCTCTGACCTGAATTGATTTTGATTTCAAACCTCCCGGTGCTTTCGTGTCTCATCTTTCCCTGGGTCCTCTCCCTCTTCACTTCCAGACTTCTCCAGCACTCTTTTTTTCCCTTTATCTCCCTCTCTGGGAGAGTCCCTGGCAGCTGCCCCTTAGTCCTTCTCTTTCCTCTCCTGCAGCTCGAGGTGCAATGTGCAGGATTCCCCCTCTGCTCCCTGAGCTGTCCGAGCTCCCGGCCGCGTCCTGATCGCCACCACTGTTAAATTCCAATTTCCCCGACCGACAGTCTCTGTGTCACCCCAAGACAGAGGGCTAAACTGTGCAACACCTTGACAAACACTCGTTAATTTCCTGCAGCTGGGTGTGTTTTGTCATCCTTCTGGTGTTTCCCGGCTGGTTCATGAGGACAACTGCACCAAAATAAGCAGTGAGGGGCTTTCTCTGGCCATTCATTCCCTCTTCTCCGCTGTTTTTCCAGACATGTTGTTCATACTGCCTTCTCCCACTCCGGCTGAGCTCCTGAGGCTGCCAGTCTTGGATCTGGGCTCAGATCCAGCTCATGACTTGGATGCTGTACCGGCCTGCCTGTCTTTTCCTGCTGGGAAGGACTCCTGGATTGCCTCATTCTTACCTCTGTGTGGTTTTTTTCTACACAGATTCTGTGGGTTTGGGAGGAGCTCTTCTGGTTTCATTCAAGTGAATTGTGCTCTGTGATTTTATAGGGTGAGAGTGCAGAGCTCAAAGGGATGAGTCTGATATAGAAATAGGTAGTAACAATTATATAATAAGGCATTTTTATAATTCTCTGCAAACATATCCCAATAGTTTTGGGGGTTTTGTCAGCTTTCCACATTAACTGCTCAATGTTATAGCGACATCTGATTGTGCTTATCACAGAATCCTGGAATGGTCTGAGTTGGAAGGGATGTTAAATCCCATCCATCCCACCCCTGCCATGGGCAGGGACACCTTCCACTGTCCCAGGCTGCTCCCAGCCCCAATGTCCAGCCTGGCCTTGGGCACTGCCAGGGATCCAGGGGCAGCCACAGCTGCTCTGGGCACCCTGTGCCAGGGCCTGCCCACCCTCCCAGGGAACAATTCCTTCCCAATATCCCATCCAGCCCTGCCCTCTGCCAGTGGGAAGCCATTCCCTCTTGTGCTTATTGAGTCCTGATTTATTCCTTTGCTGGAAAAGCTGTTTTTCTTTGCCCGGACAGATTTACTATTTCAGCACTTAGTCCTACAAATGTGACACAGAGTTGAGGGAGAGGGGTACAAAGTGTAGTTAAATTTTTTATATGTATTGCTAAATGAAAAAAATCCCTTCTTTTGTAGCTATTTGTAGAATTTCCTGCACATCTGTGATCTCCTAGCACCCAGCTTTGTCTGGTTCAGCAGCTCGCACAGGGGAGGAGAGGGAAGGATTGTCTTGCAGTGCTGTGACACTTGGTGGATCTCTTCACATTCCCTGGATGGAGCCCTCAGCTGTGAGGAGCACTCTGCTCCTTTGCTGGAATTCTGGTCAAATCCACGGCTGTGCACAATCCAGAGGCACTTCCCCAGCACTTGTGAGGGGAGGAAAAGGAAAGAACAGAGCGCTGTGTGTACAGAACAGAACACTGAAAAAAAAAAAACCACCCAAATCTGCCTGCCTGGCGTGGTGTCCTCATAGAAGGGAATTGTTCTTGGAAAGCTTTCCCTCTTTGCCTCCGTGCTCTGCTGCTGGAATGTCATCGCAGTCATCCCCCTCAGAGGCTTGTGCTGACAAAAGAGCTTTTGATTTGGGTATTAGCATTCAGCAGTGTGCTGCGGTCGTTACATACCTTCCTTAAAAACAGCCTTTCACCCAGGTATTTGAGAGGACGGGAGTGAATTCATCTTGGCGTCACTTGTTGTTTGCAGAGTGACTCGGCCCAGTGATGTTTTAATTACACCTCGTGGAGCCTAATGAGCTTGGAGGGGAGGTGACTTCCAGTGACAGAGCTGAATGAGGACAAAAATCAATATTTAAATATTCAGCCAGGGCCAGATATCTGCAGTGAACCCACCCCCCCACCTGAGCCAGCCCTGCTGCTCCTTGTTCCATCAGTCTCCCTCTTGCAGAGCTCCATTCTTATGGAGATCAGCGTCTCCACAATAACATCCAGCATCTTCCAGGACTCTCTGCTGTTGGAGCATTATCATTCAGGAAGAGTTTAATAGAAGCCCAATGAATTCGCTAGATTAAGCCCTAATCATTTCAAGACAGATGGGCACAAATTAACTATCACAGGGCTGAGGGCTGTGTAAGTGACGAGATAAATGTTTAATGACACAAAATCCTAAAAACGAGCTCTCCCATAGGCAGGGGAACACGAGGAATAAAAACCTGCCCCGTGCCATTTAACTGGAACGTGAGTGGCTTCGGGATGTGGAGAGCGAACACTCCTGGGCTTCTGGGGGAAATGAAGCTCCAGCACAAGTGCAGGGCTTTATCCCCAGCCTGGGAATGGATCCTTTCATGGCTTTCCTTTTTTGGATCCTTTTTTGGATGTGGGTCCTTTTTGCTTAGCAATAAAATCCTCTGCCTGTGATAGGAGCTTCCTGGGATCCTCTGGGAATCGGGAATAAATGATCACAGGACTTTTTTGTTCTCCTCAATTGTTTCCATCCCAGCTTTCCTTTCCTTTCCCTGTCCTGTGAGCACCAACACTTTGTGGATAACTTATGGAGTCCCAGCTGGATGCTTCCAGAGGGTATCCACGTGGATTAGGGAGGTGGGGTGAGGCTCTGCTGTGTCCTGTTGATTGAGGAAAATCCACATTTCCTCCTGCCATCCCTGTTCCTGCTGAATTGTTATGTTGGGTTTGTATTTGTACGTCAGCTCGTTCCCTCTCATGCTCCAAAACTGAAGGAATTAACTGGCTGGGAATAAATACTCCCAGCTAACATAAATATTAAATAATGATGAGATTAATCCCATTTTATGTGTTACCAAAAGTTTGTTTGTCCTTTTTTTAATCTTACAAATGAATGACATCAACCCTTCTCCCTCTATTGCTTTGCTTTTTGATAAACTCAGTGGGAGAATATGGAGATAATTTACAAAAAAAGGGCATTCTGGAAAAATCCTTGTCTTAAAAGCTCTCAGCTTTGCAGTCCCAGGAGGATAACTTTCAGTTGGTAACAAGTTAAAAAACAAATCCTGTCATATTAATGTGTAAAACCCTGTATTAAGCAGGCAGTTTGCCTGTGAGGAGCAAATCTTAAATCAGGCTCCGAAAGCTCTGCCTGAAGAGCTGCCTCTTGTCATTACCTGCCCTGGCACTGATTTTGAAGGTTCAGTATTTCAACCTCTTGGATCTGTTTAAAGTTTAAAAACATTCCTGGGAGTGCCAGCTCCTCTTAGCAGGAACCTGAAACCACCTCAAGTGGTTCCTGAGCTGCTGTGGGAAGGCAGGGAAACCTCCAGGGCCTGCCTTGGGAGCTGCTGCTGGGAGCTGGGCTCGCACAGGTGAGCAGGCACAGCCTGCAGCATCTCTTGGCTTTCGCGGTTCTGTTCTACTTTAGCCTTGATCTAAAACAGTTCTGTGATCATTACCCGGCAATGTTTGTATTTGGTCAGGACTGTGGTGTATTTAAGATGTATTTTATATTTTTTTCAGAATGAAGAATTAGATTATTTTTAAAAACTCCTCTAATTTAAGATCGTGTTACTTGGGGTGTTTTCCCCCAAGCAGGCACCTACTGGGGTTATGAGGAAGTGGAGAGGGAAGGCCCAGGGTGGGAGCAGGAACTGTCCCTTGTCATCCCCTTTGCAGCTGCACTTTCTCCCAAATCGTTTAAGAACAATCCTAATGAATTTATGAGCAGAATCACCGTGGAACCCGGGGGTTTTCACGACTGAAAACCTGTGTGGGTTTCATTTTTCTCGTGAGGGAACACAGAGAAAGGGAAACAACTGTGTGCTGATGTGCATTTCCTGGGATTCTTGATGGGAATCAGGGAGCAGGGATCCAGGTGCAAAGGGACTGGTTTACAATGGCCATACAGGATTTTACACTGACCATACACAGGATTTATTTGCAGGTGAAGGCCTGATTTTGGGCACCTGCTTTGCCCCTGCATCCCTGGAGCAAAGCCTGTGTCAGTCGTGCTTCTGCTGGCATCCTCCTGCTCCATCCTGTCTGTTCTGGGAGCTGGGAATTGTCTGGTTTATGGCACTGGGCACTTGGGGGGTGGCCCAGCCCAGTTCTCTGCCCTTTCAAAAGAGGAAAATAGGCTGGGCTGCAAATCCCTGGAGTGGGGAGACTGGGAAGGTGTCAGGGTAACCTCTGCAGGCTCAGAACTGGGATCCTATAGGATCAGGACCTTGTCTTGCACCAGTTTTTTTAAGGCTGGATGATCTTGAAGGTCTCTTCCAAATGTAATGATTCTGTGATTAAAGATGATTTTGGGTTCCAGGCAGCAGATTTGCTCAGCCAACACATTTTGCGACATACTTTGTTTATTGCTGCTTTACTGTTTGCTCCTGGGTGATTTTCATGTACAATAGTGAGAAGAAAAATCAGATTTATTGGGCAGGTTTGCATGCAAGAGGTGTTTGTAACCTCCTCATCTCTCAGCAGAGCAGAATTGGCTTCCCAGGGTTTGCAGGGAGGGGGAGTTGGTAATTGCGGCTTTTCTTCCGGAGAGTTTGACCAAAGTGAAAAAATAATGCAGTTTCAGGTTTCTAAGAGGTACTTTAATTTTAAACCTACTGCGTCACATAAAGGATTTAAATCCACCTCAAATCCAGTTTAACTTCTCGTGTAGGTTTGGATAGGAGGGGACAAGCCCTGTTATTGCTTCAAATTTTGATTATGGTTGAGTCCTGAATAGATTCGGATCAGCAAAAACTCAACCAACAGATTGAAGTATTACAAAGCCATTTTTTGAACGCTAAGACAAAAATATCCAGGATGGGGCGAGGGAAAGGTTTGAATTTCCTTAGGAAGAGGTCGTGTGTCTTGTGAGGAGCGGGGGCAGCCCGAGGAGAATGAATTCATCGTGGCACTGGGGAGCAGCTCCGAGCGTGGCACGCTCTGATCCAGGGCCACACGGCCGGGCCAGCACAAAGCCATTAATGCCACATTTACCAGCCTCCCTCGTGTCCCACTGCCTGCTCCAGAAATCCCACCCCATCCCTGCCTGTCCTGGTGCTGTCCTGGTATTGGGACAGGTGGAAAATAAGTTCTGGAAGCGGTAGCAGACATCCCTCAATCTCAGCATGAAAACCTGCTCCGGTTCATCCTCAGCTCTGCGAAAATACATTTATTTTTGGGGCTAATTACTCCTCTTGAGGTTTTCAGCTGGTTACTTCAGTCACTAAATAGGGTAAATAATCCTTATTTACCATGGCCCTGAGTAGCTGAATACCCTGCAAACCCTCCTGTTTCACAGCGAACAAGCCTTTCTCTGGACACTTCTTGTAAAACAAACCCACAGCAGAATGTGCAAGATAAATTCTTGTGATCCTGGATGTGCGGCGAGGAAAGTGGTTCTGAATTAGTGTTTGATCTGTCTGTAATCCACGGCTTTGAATTTGTGTGTTTTTATGGAGCTGCTCAAAAGTGATATTGAAGTGGGTGATTATAGGATGAGAGAAAAGAGAATGAAGTTACTGCTCGTCCACCATCACCACCAGGAATTAATTATCAGAGCGGTTTGAGGAGAGGCAGCTCCTGTTTCCAGGCTGTTTCCCTGAAGAGCCCCAAATCCTGCTTGGCATCATGGGTTTCCCTCTCTCCTTGGATTTGTCCAGGCCTATCCCAATTAGCTGTACGCTGCTTTTATTGTGGGGCCTGAAACGGAGAGCAATTTATTTATTTATTTCAGGCCACACTTCTAACTTAATGTAAAATTTAAGCTTGATTTTTGGTAGGCAGTTTTAAGTTTAGGGGGTTTGTTTTGTTTTGAGTGGTTTTTGTTTGGGTTTTCTGGCTGTTTGGGGGGTTTTTTTGGTGGATTTTTTTAATGGCTGTTGAGGAGTTTAAAATTTTTTTTAAAAGGCTAAAAAGTTGTTTGACAGGAGCTGCTGTGAGTAACTTCCAGAAGCAGCCAAAGTTACAGCTCTGAGCCTGTTTCAGTGATGTTCAGGGAGGAAAACATGCAGTTTTCCTTCGCTTTGCACAGCCAGCCTGATAAATACAGTCGCTTTTAATTAGCCAGCCCTAATGAACGGCATCTCGGCTTTTCATTTACAAATTGCCAGGGCAGAGCATGTGGAGTTGTTGGAATAATTGTGGCTTTCAGCAGAAAAGGAAGAAATGAAGAGAGAATGGCTTTTTGAGCCTGTTCCTATGGAAAGGCTGTGGGAAGCAACATCAGTGTTAAGAGTCCTTTTTGGTGCATCTGTTACATAAACCTTCACTTTCCTTGAATTTGTGGCAAGTTGAATAATCTGATTTATTAATGCTCACCGACTGCTTGAAGGCTCAGCAGTGCTGAAGAGATGGCACTGCTTGTGACTTGGATATTGCTCTCTGAAATAAAATCCTCATGGAATTTGAGGGGTTTTGTGCCATCCCTTGAGACAAACATTCCCTGGGAACTCCTGGGTTGGGTTTTTTGGCTGTTTAAGTGTGGTGTGGAGCGATGTCCCCAAGTCAGGTGGCTTTGCCTGGAGCCTGTTGAGTGACACAGCACTGCACGAAAATTTGCACTATTTATAGAGTGTTCTTTGAGGCAGAAAATTCTGGTTTAAAAGATATAATTTCGTGATTTTCCTTTTTCCTTGGCTGACTTCACAGGGGAGGAAGGAAGGAAGGAGTGTCTGGGCAATTAGCTGTGATTTAAACCCTGACTCTGCTGCGAGTCAAGTTTATCAAATGAGAAATTCAGCAGAATTTCAGTTTAGAAAGGCTTTTGTTTCCAAAGGAAGATGAAATCAGTGGTGGTGGCACTGCCTGGCACATTTTTATACCATCACTCCAGCTTCACCCTCAGAAATTGCTATGGGCCATATGCAAGGAAAACAAGTTCCTAATTAACTTGCTGAATCAAACAGGCACTCAGGTTTATTTCTATCCCGTTTAAATCAGTTTTTTCAAGGATATTTTGTCTGTCTTGACCCAAAACAATTATTTAGTGTTTATACATCTGCAAAGGAATAAGGTCTACATCTGGAATTTGTATTTTCCTGGCTCGCTTTATTGAAGTTTCTTGAAATAAAGTGTTTATCCCTGCTGGTTTTTGGGCAGGCTGGGATACAAACCCGTTTGGGATGTGCTGGTGGCAGCTCCTCTCTCGCTGCTCGGGTCTCAGCTGCCCTCGGCAGCGTGATGCCCCCATCCCTCCTGGATCCAGGATTATCCCAGTCTCTGTTGATTTAGGGCGTGTAAAGATCTGCTGTAAAGATCTCTGTGAGTTATGAATGGAAAACACCCCCTTGGGATCTCCAGGAATATGGATGTGTGAAGTGTTGCATCAATGGAAGAAAATTATCCTGAAAAATGAGCTCTGGCACCAAAACAATCCAGGGAAAATGATCCAGGCCCGGCTTTTTTGGGCAGAAGTGCCCCCAGCTCTCTCTGTGCCCGAAGTGCGGACTCTGTGGTCACAGCTTTAAAAGGCACTTCAGTTTTCCTAAACTGAGGAATTATTCATAGCAGAATGTACACGAGAGCTATTTTTAGCATGTGCAGACTCGAGGTTATTCATTTTATATTTACTTGGGGATTTAGAGTCTGTTTCATCCTGGGGAGCACGGAGTGAGCTCTCTGTTAGAATACCCTGTGCTCTCAGAGGGAGGGAGAAAACCCTGGGCCTTGAGGGGTGTTTTGTGCATTATGGAAGGGCAGAGATGCTGCCTTGGTCTCCTTAATTAATTTTCTGCTCATTATAGGAAAGAAAACCTTAAATGAAACAACACCAGCTCCACAGGAGGGATTGCCAGGGGATGTTGAAGTCGGGTATAGACACATCCACACTGCCTTTGTCCCGTGGTAAAAGCAGAAATGTAACATTTGCAAGCAGATATTTAACAGAATTGGGCCTTGGGTGTATTATTTGTGTTCCCCCTGCATTATCCCACAGGATAAATGGCTACTGGAAAATCTTTTCTGGGCTATGAGTACCCTTTACTCAGAGCATGGGGCTGCTGGTGGTGGTGTGTGGGAGGGTGAACACACAGAGATTAAATCCACCTTGCAAAATCCCCCCTCCGAGGGGGTTTTTCTTCCCAACAAAGAGGTTTCAGGAAAATTGCATTTTGCTGCCACAGATCTGCTCTCCCCACGCATGGCAGCTTTGCACCAACCTCAAACCCAGTTCTGTCCAAGCCTTTAAATGGCACTGAGGAGAAACCCAGGCAAAGCCTAGAAAATATTCAGAAGAGAAGATCTGGTGGGGAAAAAAAACCACTTTAAAGGGCTTATTTAGTCTGAAATAGCTGCAGAGGAGTCACTGGAGTGTTCCCTCCATGCTTTGTCATTAATATTTATCTTGGAGGAGCTGAGAAGGCAGGAAGGGAAATGCTTTGGTGTCAGTCCATTAGGCTGGAGGGGAGACAGGGGAGCACATGAAGGTGTTCACTGACCCTGCAAGATGTATCTCTTTCAATAACAGAAATATAGTTCTATTTTTGGGGCTCTTGAGGGAAGGGTCTGTGTTAATGGCTTTCCCTGGATTAAAGCTGTGACCTGCTCAGCCTGATGACCCTTCCCAGCCAGGCCTTGGGAGGGCAAGGCTGGAAAAAAGGAGCTGGAAGCTTCTTCCCAGCCCCAAATGCACAACCAGAGCCGTGTCTGAGAGCCAGCCCTGCAGCAGGGTCACAAATTCAACCCTGAGCTGAGCTTGTAGAAGAATTTGGCTCTTGAGATAGCTCAGAGTTGGTTTCTAGACTGTTCTTCACGGTCAATTTGCAGCTGGAGCTGTTTCTTTGAAGAGCATTTGTGTGGATCAGTAAAGAGCAAACTTTTCTGCTCTGCGCTGACCAGAACTGGTTCCTAAAATGAAGCAGAAATTCCTCTTCCCTGGCTCCAACATCCTGACAAAATCATCAAATAGTGCCCAGTGAAGACCTTGAAATAAAGAGGGTGCCCTGCTCTGTGAGGTTTTTTTGGGATCACTGTTTCCAGTTCCTGTTTTCACTGGAATTCTGTCACGGGTCATAAATATAAAACACACCTTGCATTCACAACTGAGTTTTAACTCCTTGGGGAAGCCCAAAATACAGTCATTTATTAAAGGGGCTTTGAGGATGTGCACCCAAAAACAGAGGTAGGAATAGCTGTCCGTTATCTTTCATGTTTTGCAGGAAAATCTGTTTTGTCAGCTTGGCTGTGATGGATGAGATTATTGCACTAAACTGAATTTATTGATATATAAGAATCCTTGCAGTTGTGTTCCTGGAGAGCAGCTGCAAAACCACAGGCAGCAGAGTACTACCAAGAACTAAAAACCCCAGAAGCGTTTTAAACTCTCCAGACTTCACTAAAATTATCGTGGCCTGTTATTTTGGCCTTTTAATTATTTTAATTTCCTTGTTCATTCTTTATGACTGGCCGCAGAGACTGCTGTAGTACACATGTAGAGAGAGAGAGAGAGAGATACATAAATATAAATATATAAAAATTGGGGTTTGACTTTCTGTGGTACAAATACCAAGGTTTGGATCATGGGCTGCCTGGATATGTGGAATTTGGATGCAATACATGAATTTTATGTTGGCGAAATTCACCTTTCCCTTGAACCATCGCATCCCATTGCATCTCTCCTTCTCACACCCCTTCCTGTGGTGTCCCTGTGAGGGAGGGCAGCTCTCATTCCCTGTTTTCCCAGAATGGGAGCTTTTATTTCTCCTGGTGCTCTCCTTTCCTCTTCCCTCTGGCGCAGACACTTCCCCTCAGGCCCTGCCTCCCTCAGCATTTCTCCCTGACGGAGGGAGGGGAACATCCCTTTATTGATAAGAGTTTCTGGCAGTTTGCAGCCCGGCATTCAGCGGAGCAGCTCCGACAGCTCACATTCAGCAGGAATCTGCCCTTGGGCAGCATTAATAGTGTAATTTCATATTCCTGTTAATCAGCCTGACGGCTTCCCCCTGGAAGGACGGCTTCCCCCTGGAAGGACAGCTTCCCCCTGGCACGGGAGCCGCTGCTCGCCGCGCCTCAGATCCAGGAGCGGGAGGAAATTAGGGAGGGTTTAAAGTTTAGGAAAAGTGGCTTTCGAGTGGCACTTTTCTCCCCTTGCTGTCGGCAAAACTTCAGCTCGGTGCTGGCAGCAGTCTCGGGGCGAGTTGTCCCTGGGAGCGCATCCTGCTTTTCCTCAGGAGTGCCGGAGCGGGATCGGGATAAACCGGAGCTCCGTGCTGCTTCTCGGAAGGCACAGCCGGCTGGGAGCCTGCAGGGCAAAGCCTGGAGTTCGGGCCCGTGCCTCTGCTTTAGGAGAAGGGCCATTCCAGCTGCATTTTCTGGAATTCACCTCGGCCCCGGCCCTTGGTGTTTGGGCTGTTCGGGGAGCGGCCCCCAAGTTGTGTGCGCACATTTTTCCTGCCTCACAAGTCCCCGAAGTGTGGCTGGATTGTTTTAGGTACATGACACCGTTTCCCTGCGCGTGGTTTCTCCAGGGGAGAACTCGTTTGTGCAGGAATTGTTTGCTCTGGGTGGCTGAACGGGCTCCAAAGTGTTCCTTTGTCTCCTGTGAGAGGGTGTAGGTGAAAGCAGCTCACCCTGGGGGCTGAGTTTTGCAGGAGCCTTCAGTCTGGGGGGGATTTGGGCGGTAAAAGCTGCTCAGGGGTGATGGAGAGCCTGTCTGTGAACAGTTTGCCTTTTATTGCCCTTTATTGCTGCATTTTCCCGGAGTAACTGGACGTGTTTTCTGTGGTGCACCCACATCAGCGCTTAGTGTAAAGCCAAGCACCAAGATCCTGGAGCTGATTTAATTTGTATGCACATTTTGAACAGCAGCAGCATCAACCCCAGTGCCAGGCTTGCCCTGATAAAGAATTTATGAAAACAGATCATATTATTGTAGATTTACCAGGAGCTGATTTTGTGTACACAAGGTTTGTCGTTTTCAGATCAAGTCCCAACTCCAGCAACTGTGTTTAAGTCCATTTTTTTTTTTTGGATATATAAATAAAAACATAAATGTCCTTGTGTAGATTAAAGCCCATCAGTGCTCACAGTTTCTCTGGGTCCCATCACAGACATAAATCCTGCCAGTTCCTACATCCCCACCAAAAAATGGGCAGAATGCTGCAAATTGCTCTTCTCCAAGTGATTCTGGCAGCATTGGGAAGAAATGTTGTTCCTGGGATAACAAACTCTGGCTTCTCTGTGCCACTTCCAGGCTTCAGATTGGCACCAAGGGCTACAGAACATCAAGTCCCCAAAATACTCTACCACTCCCACTCCCAGCTCGCCCAACCAAATCATCTCCTTTTTTACTACACTGCTGTGTCAGAAACAACAAAGCAGGTTGGGGCTGCCAGAAGCCAAAAGAAAGGAGAGCATTTTCCTGTATTTCCCTCCCAGCTTTTCTGGCAAGGGCTGCACATCATTTATCTTTAAACAGTTTTGCTTTGCTCTGAGTTGACTTCTGAGTTCAAAGAGGAGACAGCTTTGGGGAGAGGAATTTTGTTGCAGTGTATGTGAAGCGAGAGGATGTTTGTGTAGTACTAGCCTGGCACTAGAGAGGCTGAATTTATTATTTATGTTTGTGTTACAACACAGATAGACAGTGTATGTATTTATTAGAGCTTGTGTTGTTCATACTGAGGTAATTCCTGCAGTATTCCAAGTATTGCTGCCCTCAGTGAAGTGGTGCAAGCAGCTTTAATGACATTTTTGATTGAATTCATGTGGTCAGGGATCCTGGGAGCATCATCACCTTCCTGTCAGAAGCATCTTGAACTGGTCACTCCTGAGCCCACTGGGTCCCCAAATGCTGCTGTGGGTGCTTGTGTGTAGAGAGATGGAGAAATCCCACATTTTTGGCAGGAAAATCCCAAACCAACAGCTTCACCTGTGCTGTTCTTGTCATTCCTGGAGCAGCAACAATTTCAGGGTGCAGAGAGAAGGGCCATGAACAGCAGTGGGCTACAGGAGCGGGCTACAAGAGGGGTTACTCCAGGGATCCATGCCTGGAACCACACCCGGACTTTTCCTCCTGCTTTTCTCTTGCTGCATCTCCAGAGTGATTTTATAGAGGGAAACATCTCATCTCTGATTTTTAAACGTTGCACTGCAAAGGCAGCACTGGAGAAGCAGCAGGTTCCTGTAGCAAAAGGTGCAGGTTGTTCTTGTCTTCCTGAAACGCACAAATGTGAGGCCTTCCTCAATCCAGGAAATCCGGGGCTTTGTAGTTTATTCCCATTTAGGAATGTTGCTCATGTCTTCCAAAATGCTCAGTTCTGGATTGATACATGGCTTTGCATTCACATCTGAAGCAAAAATTACATCTGAAGTTCAAATCTTAACTCTGTCACAGCATCCTTAGTTCTGTGCTCAGGTTTTCATTTGGGTTCTGGAATCTGTTTCTGAAATGTTTGTGCCATTATAAATTTAGGGAGAAAAACCCGACATGTGAGTCCTGTGTCAGCAGCAATTTGGCCACTTTTGTCAAGAATAAACCCCCCCGATTAATGATTTTTAAGCATTGCATGTTATGTGCTCAGTAAACTGCAGCTGCGGAGGTGAAGGCACTCACAATTATAGTGAGAGTAGGAAAATGCCCCTTAATTTACTGTTTTGCTTTAAAATGTTTGAAGGATGTTTGGAAAAGCAGAGTCAACATCCTTAAGGCTGCAATCCCGTAAATTTAAAAATGGAGTTAAGTTTCTGCTCCTTGCACTGTGTCCCACACTTCCCCCACACTCATTCTGTGCTATTCACACTATGAAATTTATTTTGTAGGGGTTTTTTTTCTTTTTAAAGTACAATCTGATGCTAATTTTGCGTTAACAGAAGGAAAAAAATCATTTCAGCTGATTAAATTAAAATGCACGGTCGTGATTTCATCTTCACTCCGTGCTTGGGATGAAGTTCCTGAGCTGGGAGGGTGGCTGAGGACAGGGGTGGGACAGAGCTGTGCCCCTGAGAGGGAATCTCTAATTAGACATTCCCAAATCACAATTTATTTGCCTGTTTTCCTTGGGATTCAGCCTTCAGGTGTGCCAGGAAAGTGAACAGCAGCACCAAGCTTTGCCTGTGGTCAGGAGTACCTCCTGCCAAGCAGTTGGTGTTTGGCTTTCCCTAATTCCAGTGATTTAACTCCTGTTCCCTCTGCTCCATAAAACCAAACTGTGTTCCTTGTAAACAGCAGTTCCACTGCTGCTGGGTCCCTCCTGTAATAACCCATCGGTAATGAACTGGAGAAGAAGTCATAAATACCAACTGCTTGTGGAGCTGCCTGCTGCAAGCACGAGAAGGTGGAATGGCTTTGTAGTGCAGCATTCCTGGGACTGGCCAGGAGCTGGGATCTCGGTGACCTGACCAGAATCATCACCATCACCACACGAGGAGCCTCCTTAGCCTCAAACTCCACCTCCTCCTCAAGGTTTTCCTCTCCTAATCAGAGCCCAAGAACTCAGAATTAAGCAGCTGTTTGGTTTAAGCACAAATTTATCTGTTTTCTGCAGCCTGCTCATTAAATTTTAACTTCTGCAGTCTTCTCCAAGAGGGCTTGGAGCAGGATTTTCCCTTTGCTGGGATAAATGACCCCTCTCTGGAGATGCTGGGGCTGTGGTGTATTGAAGGGTGATGTTGCACAGGTTCTAAAGCTTGCAAACACCATTATATTTATTGAATTAACCTCTGAACTTGCTTGAGAATAGCTCAAAACACCCGACACGGTGCAGACAGCTTTTTTTGTTTTATAGCCACAGCTTGGGTACAATTTACTTCATTTGTCATCTTCTGTAATTATTTTTCTAATGCTGCATCTACTGCAGGGACAATACGTGAATCTGAATAAGCTGTGAAAAGCTGCTCATGAGGGGAATAACAATTCAGAAGTGTGGAGGTAGTTACTTACACTCATTCATTTATTTTTAAATAGGAGTTTCTTTATCCCCTTTATTTTCAGCCTTTATTATTAATAGTGCTGCAGCTTGTCTCCAAACGCTCCGGGGGGGTGTGAGTTGTGCAGACAGCTGTTAATGGGAGGGCAATTGCTTTCTGTTAACCTGGATTCGCTGAAATGGTGTCAAATAACCAGGCAGGAATTGGAGCTGCTCACCAGGGCAGTGGAACTGACATGAGGAACAAACCAAGCTTTCCAGGGAGCTGGAATGGGAGAATGGAGAGCGTGGTAATAAAGTGCTTTAATGGTGGAGTCCCCATCCGTGGAAGTGTTTAAAAAAGGTGTGGATGTGGCACTTGAGGACGTGGTTTAGTGGTGACCATGGTGGTGGTGGGTTGGACTCGATGGTCTTAAAGGTCTTTCCCAAACTTAACCATTCTGTGATTAATTTGACCCATTCTGGTCATTTCCTGGTGTGTTACTGGATAATTTCCTGCTCCTCTTGCCATTCCTGCACAGCCTTTTGAACTCTGGGAGGGGTCCCACAACCCCTCGTGTGAAGGGGGCTCCACATCTGCCTCCAGCATTGGGGCTGGTCTGGCAGGATGAGGGGAGATGGTTTTAAACTGAAAGAGGGAAGGCTTGGATTAGGAAAAAATCCCTCTCTGTGAGGGTGGGAAGCTGTGGCTGCCCCTGGCAGTGTCCAAGGCCAGGTTGGACACTGGAGCTTGGAGCAGCCTGGGATAGTGGAAGGTGTCCCTGCCCATGGAATGGGATGGGATTTAAGGTCCTTGCACCCCAAAGCACTTTGTGATTCCATGATTCTGCTACCCCTTGTCCTCCACCAGATCCCCAGACCTGCAGCAGCTGCAGAAGCCCAAGTTTTGGGGCAAACCGTCTGGTTTCATCCTCCTTTTTCCCTGGCTGGAAGTTCTGTCAGGAGCTCTGAGCCCAGCCCGGTCTTCCCTTCTTGCTGTCCTTATGCTGCTGTTCCTGAGCTCTCCCTGCCCTGCTGCTGAGCCAGGTTGTTCTCACATCTCCTGCTCGTTTTGCTGTGAGCTCCTGGCAGTGCCTTTCTCTGCTCTCCCAGGTACTGACCTTCACAGCTGCACCAGATGCCTTTTCTTCCCTTCCTCATAGATCACTTCCTATTCTTTTATCAGGGTTTTTTTTTTTCCTCTTCTCCTTTCTGCCGAGTGCAGGGCTTTATTTTCCAGCTGTCAGCACTTATCTGAAGTGTACCAATGTCACTCCCCCTGAAACGCTGCCAGGTGGGGACAGAACTTCCTTGTCACCTGCTGATCTCTTCACAGAAGTGTCTCTCTACACAGATTTATCGCCACTATTTAAGATCTCTCATTTCAGCTCCTGTATTTAGGAGAAACTCAACAATTCTTGTATTACTGTGGCCTACAGAAGTTTTGTTTTCTAGTTGGATTTTGCAGTTCTTGTTCTTCATGAAGGAGAGACCAGGGTGGTGAAGTAGGATAGAAAAGCGTTTATCCAGAGGGATGTTCCGTGCAGGAATCTGCACTCGGAGCAGATCAGAGCTGGGGAACTCTCTCTCCCCAACTCTCCTATTTTCCCACTGAAATTCATGAAAGAATTATGTGATTTCTTGTTTTCTCTCTATAATGAAGATTCCCTCAGTCTCACAGGACTGAGCTGTGCTCCTCAATCGGTGCTTTGGGCAAACTCACTTTCCCTTCCAAATCCTTGTGGCTGCACCGAAAGGAAAATAAAGGAATTTTGTAAATACCATTCACTGAATTTGGGGTTTTTGTATATCCCATTCATCTCATGCTGTGTGTTGGACAGTGGAAATGTGGAATGTGCAATGCAATTAAGAAAGAATACAATTCATTAAAATCCACCAAAAAGCTCTGGATTTTGGGATCGACTCAAATGAACATCTTGAACCAGGCCCAAGGAGCAATCCCGTGTTTCAGCCCAGCCAACAACATCCTTTGGAAATGTTCTTGGACAGAACCACACCAGCAGTGATGATGGGAAGCTTTACTGGTACAAATTTGCTAAATACAGAATTAGGAGGGCTCTTCCTAAAAGCTGGCGAGTCTCTTCCTAGAGAACGAGGGGATATTTGGGTTTAGTGGCAAAAGAAACAAAGCTGGAACAAAATCCTTCACGGAGTGCTCAGGGAGATGTTGTGTGAGGAGCAACGCTGTGGGATTATTCACACGGAATTTGGCCCGTCCAAGGGCAATCCGTGGCCACGTTTTTGGGGTGTAATGTCAGTGCCATGGGAACGTGGTGGGAAGGAGCAGGACAGTCCCTGTTGAGGGTAATTGGTGTTAAATCGAGTTTGTCTTGCATCTGTGTGGGAAAACAGAGTGGCCAAGGAGGGTTTTTGGAATAAAAGTGTGACCACGGGGCTTTCCTTGGTGGTTTATCAATTTTATCAGGTCCCATTCCTGTTTTCCCATGTCCCTCTTCTCCCAACCCACCTGGACTTTAAGAAATCTTGCTTTTTTAATCATTTGTCACTCATTCTTTCAATCTTACATCAACATTCCTTTATTTGATGTGTTCAGCGTCTGTTTCCCCAGGTCCCATCCCTGTCTCCGGATGTTTGTAGGATGTTGATGTGAGTGGGATGCGAAAACCTACCCCAGGCTGGATTGTGGACCGGGAATTCTCATGGCTTGAATGTTATTCCAACTTCTCTCCTGGCAGCTTGCAGGCAGAGCGTGCGTTTTGCACGTCAGGACACAATAATCCCCTTTCCAAGGGCAGAATTCACAAACATCCTGTCCGCTTGTGCGGCGGCGCCGCTTCCAAAAACGCCTCCCAAAATAATCCTGAGGGGGACACATCAAAGAGGGACCTTGTCGAAATTTCTGCCCCACTAAAATAAACCTGCAGACAAAGCCCTGGATAGGATGTTGGAATGAATAATGTTTTGTGTTGCTTCCTTGAAGAAGGAGCTGTGAACTTCAAGGTTTGTTGTGTATTTATAAAGCATTTTCCCTCTCAGTGGTTTCAGCACTGTGGGGTTTAATTTGATTTATGAGTTATAGTTAAGGTGGGCTGGCTTTTCCTTCCCTTCTGCATCTACATACCTGCAGTGGTGAAAAATTAATTAAATTATGCTGCCCATAGTGATGACACTATTCCCTGGAATGGGATACCACCAGGAATGGGTTTTAGAAATATTATCGTATTTATAATTTAGATAATAATATTCTATAATTTAATATAGCCATTATAATATTTATAATTTTATTTTAAATTATAATATTTCTAATTTAGAAATTATATATAAACTATGCCCAGAATTGATCATGTTCTATACAAGAAAATGAGATTTTTTTCCCTCTGTTCATTGAGGTTTAGGAACATGTCAGATATCCTGTTCTGCTGAGGCCATTGCTCTGCAGCTTCCTTCAATTTTCCTTCACTTCCAAGGAATTTTTTAATCATGGCCACTCCGTTTTTCCCCAGGAAACCTCCGTGCCAACGGTGCCTCTGATTTAAATGCTTCCCGTCCTTGGTTTTGTCTTTCTGTGACCTGGCTGAGCTCTTTAATTGTGCAGAACGAGGCAGAGCAGCAGCAAAGCTCCAGGTTTTACCCTGCCACACCGAGCGGTGCCGCGCAGCCCCCAGGCAGGCCAAAATATTCTATTTTTAAACCCAAGATAATGCTTTGAAGTATTTATTCCAGCCAGAAAAGGCACTGGGATCAGCACAAACTGTATTTTATTTATGCCAGAGGTACAAAATGGAACCTTGTGCTCGGAGATTGTGCCTTGCAGAGATTTAGGCCTGGAAATGGGAATACTTTGATTTTTTTCCTGCTTAGCCGTTCCTTGGCTAAAGGAGTTTTTAGTTTCTTCGTTGGTTTGGTGCAAAGGAATAATTGGTGCCACAAAGCCCCCGCTGGGGTGAATTATTCGGGGTATTAATGCAGATTTCAACTGGTCACATTTCCAGCTGTCAGCACATCTGGTAGATTTATATTTATTTATTATATATATATAAAAATCATAAAAATATATTTTTATATATTATATGTTATTATATATTATTATATTTATATATTATGTATTATTTTATATAATATACGATATTTTATATATTATATATTATAGTATTTATTATATAATGTATATTATATAAAATTGTATTTTATATATTTTATACGTATTTTTTATATATATATAGATACAGATAGATAGATATTTAGATGTATATATTTTATATATTCCAGGGGTGGAAACTGGAGGGAAAAAACCTCTCTCCTTCCCTCTCCCAGTGCCCCACAAAGCAGAAACTTCCGAGTTTGCATCCCCTGGTTTTCCCCCTGCGATTGCTGCAGTTGATCACGACCAAAAAACACAAGAAGGTTCCAAAAAACAAGCGATGGAAATACGGAGGGAAAGCTTTTGCTTCCCTTCTTTCTGGTTGCAACGTTTGGTGTTTGATTAAAAACTCAAAATCTGGCGTCTTATTTTCTGCAAAGCACCTGGGATTGGAAGGGGCACAGTCAAACACGAAAGGTGGGATGGATCCCGAATTCCCTGTGGGGTTTCCAGCTCGTGGCGCTTTCTAGATGAATACTCAGACAAATTGCACGGAAATGATTTTATTAGATGCCTTTCGAAGCTAAAAACGTGTCAGTCCTTGTAGAAGGGAGCAAGCTGCAGGTTATTTTGGCAATATTTGGTAAGGGAAAAGCGGATTTTTCTCGTAATTGCTTTCGCTCTACAAACCCACGATGCTAAATCACTAAGAGATGGTGTTTGAGTGGGTTTCTAGCATGGTTTCTAAGAGAAAATCAGATTATTTTTTGGCCACCTACCTATGAAAACATTTTAACAGCTCTTTGGCTTGACCCTGCAGTTAGATATTTTATTTTACATAATTCCTGTGAGCACTGAGAAAGGCCAAAAAGAAAACCACAGGAATCAGCAGGAAAAAGCATTTTCCCTCAAGCACATCCTACTGATGCATGTAAAGTACAATTTTAAAAGATGTTAAGGAGTTTTATTCCACCTCGCTCGTATTCCCTAAATGTGGAACTCGTGGGGTGTTCAGAGTTTGGGTTTCAGGCGCAGCTGAGCCTCACTGTTTTATTTATTCTCTGTTTATTTAATATATTCAAGAACCACAGAATCATTTAGGTTGGAAAAGACCTCAAAGATCATCAAGACCAACCACATTTAGCAGATCATAAAGCCCCAAAATCTATAAAATACTTACCTATAAATATATAAATATTTATCTATAAATATATATACCTATATATATTTGTATATAATCTATAATATAGATTATATTAAATATTATCTATATTATCTATATTATATATATTTTATATTTTATCCTTTTATATCTATTTGTATGTTATTTTTATATATGTTCATATTTATAAACATACCTATTTCTATAGAAATATTTATAATACATCTAAAATTCGGTAAAATTTTATAAAATAAAATTAATATTCTAAATGTCTCGTTATGCAGAAAAAAAACAAAGCGAGAACAAAGTGGGGTTGGGTAACAGTGTTTGGGCCCTGCTGGAAAGTTGAGGCCTTAAATTCAGAGTTTTTAAGGAGAATAAAAGGGGATGCTCAAGGAAAGGATGCCAAATAACTGGGATTGGGGGAGGAATGGCAGTGGGAAAGCTGTGCAGAGAGGCCAAGGGCAAAAGCACAGCAATGAGAAGTAAAAATAGCACGATAAAGATCATTCTGGTACCAAAAAATAGCCCGTAGCTCCTTGTGTGCATGTGAAACTCGACTAGTGACCAAAATAACCTCCATGGAAAAGAAATCCAGGATGTTTCCCCAGCAGCTCTGCAGAACATCCCTGTACGGATGGCAGTGAGGAGGCATCTCCTGGTGAAACAGCTTTTTACCCATAAAACCAAGATAAACTCCATTTTATTTCTCACTTTGATTGCTGGCGTTAAATATTTCATTTTCTCAGGTAGTTTCATCTGCGGTTCTTTAAAAATAGAATATCCCCTTGTGTCCAATGCAAACATTCGTTGCGTAATTTTGTGTTTGGATTCATTCACCCCCTGATTTCCACCTGATTTCCAGGCAGCAGAGTTTATTGCAAAGCTTTAGAAAACCAGATTAGAATATTATTTTAAGTGTCAGGGAACATCAAGCCTTTTACCGTGATTTCCTGCAGTCATCGCTCTTGCAAATTTGATTTCCCACTTCACTAAAATCCACTGTGTGGAAATACTGCATCCACGTGAGGGGGAAAGGGAGTTCATGGGCTCCGAAATTGAGATAAGGAGTTCAGAAATAGCCCTGATTCCATTTTCCTGGGCTTTTTGCTCACGTGTTTTGTTCTGGTGGAGCCTCTTAGGTGGGAAATGGAATGAAATGTTTCCTTAAAGCAGCGTTTTCGCCTCCCAGAGCAGCACACGCCTTTGGGTTAGCTCATCCCATTCATTTGCTCCCAGATTTCCCTCCCGGGACATTTTGGGGTCGATACAGGAGTATCAGCAGCTCCTTAAGGTGATGCTCGCTCTCAGTGTTTATTTTGCAGGGGATTTTCTCCTTCCTAGAACGGGGTGGAATAAAAATAGCCAGGATTCAATCCCAAGGCCAAGCAAGGCAATGTAATCTGGTTTTGAGCTGCTGAGCTGGCACCAGCTCCTGGGCAGGGATGGGCTCCGGGCTTTTCCTGGGGCTTTGCAGCTGGAAAAGCCACCTGGAACTCCAAGTTCCTTCCTGAGTCCGGATCAGTGCTCTTATCAGCACTCATCCCAACCCAAGAGGCTTTTCTCCAAAACCAGGGAATGACGGGCTCTGTGCAGGGATTTAATTCCTGTCAGGGCACCGAGCAGTGCCAGGGCCTGGGATTTGCCAGCAGGAACCTCCCAGGAGCTGCTGCTGATGCTGGAGCAGCTGCAGGAACTTCTCAGCCGTGATTTCCCTTCTCTTTGGGAAAACGGGAATGGTTTTTTACAGAACTGGAGGCCGCTGTGTGGATTTGGACACTCCAAAAGGCCCCACCGTGAGTGAGGCTCTGAAGGGAGGCTGTCCATGCTTAGCACCTCGAGCACCTCTCCCTTCTTTTGGCCTCTTAGCAAAGCTCTTAAGGTCTCTCCCAAAATTCCCTTTCCTTTACCCAGCTCCTTGGTGGTCAGCCTTCCCTTTTGTCCCTTTTCCTCCCTGCACAGACTTTCTCCCTGAGAAATGCCATTATTTGGCTGTACCACCATGTTGGCTCCAAAATAAGTTTCTCACTCTTATACACACCAGGTTTTTTCCCCCTCAACGTTTCCTGCTGGTATTTTATTTGTCTCTATTTAGCTGAGTTTCTGTCACACCCACAACATTCCCAAATCCTGTTTTTACCTTTTTTTTTTGCTCGGTGTTGGCAGCGTTTCTTTGAACCTTACGATTCTCTCAGATGTTGTTTTCTCGTTCCCTGTTTGTGTCCCGCCGTCGGTCGTCAGGAAACAAACCCACTTTTTTGGGGTGGAAAGCTGTGATTCCACGGTTTCCTGCCCGAAATGATTTTCTCACATTTTTTTGTCCCGATCTTTCGAGACGCTTCAAGCTGTTGAGATTTTTCCATTCTGCTCTGCTCCTTTGGTTTCACCACAGTTTATCCCTTTAGAGTTTACTGCTCAAAGTGGTGCTGGAGAAGCTGGGAATAAACGTGGATGACAGCGGGAAGGGTGAGCCAGCAGCTGGGATCGTGCAGTGCCTGGAGGGAATGGGTTGTGTAGGTGGATTTAAAAGCAGCTGCACCTGGAGATGATGTTTAGACAGGGAGGTTTAGACATGGTTTAGTGATCAGGGGTAGTAAACAGAGCTCAGGCAGAGATAACACCTTGGAGTCATCATTCTGAGAGTAATCCTGGAGTTCTCTGGGATAAGAGGATGAGAGGAGGGCTTGGAGAGAGGATTAAGGGTGATGCTCCCACTGCTTCATCCTGCAGCACTGCGGGGATGTCCCCAGAGCTGCCTGGCTTGGGTTGGAGTCCAGAAGGCTCTGGAGAGTCAGCACTGGGAAGTCATCAGCTGATTCCTGGGAGTGGGGCTCAGCCCTGATCCTTGCCCTGGACAGCTGTTAGGAAACTCTCTGGAAAATAACAGGTGGAGTGGGAATAGGTCTGTGGAAAAGATCCCGGTGGAATAATGAGCAGCAGAGGGAAAAATCCCCCGAGTTCATCCGTCCTGAGGGGTAACACCAAAGTGAGGGAACAGCACCAGGGTGAGGGATGGAGCACTGCACCAAAGAGCCCAGGTGCCAGAGACTTTGGGGGAAAATACTAATGATTTTGGGAAATAATACATCAATACCTGAGGGACAGCAAAACACTGATTTGGTACCAGCCCTGTTTTGCTGAGAAATAAACTTGATCTCCCCAGCTTCCAGCTCTACACTTCACAGGCTGACGGAGAGCTGGCTCAGGGAAACCTGAGGAATTCATTCCCAAGGTGTTTCAGAGGGATTTGGGAAGCGAAGGCTGTGAGGGGAGCAGTTTGTTAGCCCTGTTAGTGTGGTTCCCAGGGAATAGGGTCCAAGTGCCTGGGATCAGGGGGCTGGAGCAGCATTCCAGCTCCCAGGGCACTGCCAGCACTTGTTCACCACCACGGGATGAAAGCGCAACCAGCCCCTGGGATATCTTGGGTTTCTCTGAATTTCAAATCTGTTTTTCTTCAGAAGCCTTGGCTCAGGTTTGCTTAAATTTCTGTTTAAGCTCCTGGAAGTGAGAGGTTGAATATTTTTGGGAACGTTGCCAAAATATTAAGCTCTGCTGCGTAAGTTGCTTCGCTCCACGCTCCCGACAAAAGGTATTTGCTTTTTGTTGTCTCAAGGCTTGCCATGAAATCTGAAAACTCCAGGCTGTGTCACTTTAATATACAAACACTCCAAGCAATACAAAAGCCTTAAAATCAAAGCTGTGCTGTTATCTCTTCAGAGCAGGAGCTTTTTCAAGGAGCTTCTAATGCAGAAGCAGAATCACTTCCCAGTTGCTGCTTTGAAGTTTTTATAGTGTGCTATCATGGACCTTTAATCCGTGCTGGGGCTGCTCTTAAAAATAGGAGGAAATTGCAGAGTGAAGCAGTAAAGGGAAAGGAACTGCTTAAACATTTCATCAGCCTCACTTGATAGAGGGGCTGGTGCTGTCCCCGTGAGAGGAAACCTGGTCACGGCTGGCACTTGGAGTGTGGTGCTGCTGGAATGGCCCTCTTTGGGTGCAGGGCGGCCTGGTGATGTTTAAAGATATAAAGTAAAGATATAAAGACATAAAATCTGCTAAATGATGACTACAGCACTCTCTAATGTCACCCAGAGTGTGTGTGGGTGAGATCTCAGCTCGTGGCAGGCTCAGCCTGTCCTGAAGTTACTTTTCCCCCCTCAGCTGGATAATTCCCTGCTCAGCCCCCCATTCTCCATCCATTCAGTGATGAAAGTAGCTGGAAACCTCCTTGACCTTCTGCCTTGTTAATAAGTGCAATTAACAACCCGTGTCCTAACGAGCTAGAGAAACAAAGTGACTGTGTACCATCTTATTTCATTAAACCGTGGTTCAGGAAAATGGCCTGTAAATGGCCACTTACATTTCCCTTGCACTGAATCACTGAGGCTGGAAAAGACTTCCAAGACCATCGAGTCCAAGCAGTGCCCAATCCCCACCTTGTCACCAGCCCAGGGCACTGAGTGCCACCTCCAGGTGCTCTTTGAACACAATTGGTGTCATCTTTCCTTTTTCTGCCTATTCCGCTTCACTCACTCTTCTCCTTTTCCTGAGTCTCTCCCTTCTTTTCTCCTACATCTGCCTCCTTCCTCCTTGTTTTCCCATCTTTTTCGATTTGGTGTCATTTGGCTGCTCATGAACTTGAGGAATGTGAACAAAAACGCCTCCAAACCTGCTCCCCACGTGCCTTTGGGCTCAGTAACCAGAGATGTGGTGATCACACAGGCAGGAGAAATCCCTTTTTTATTCTTTCACATGGACATTTTTAGAGGGAAGAAGGAATAATGTCCAGGCATTGGTGTTTGTCTTAACTGGGGCCTGATTTATGCCTCTCCTTCTCTCAAGGGTACAGCTCTCCGTGTTTATGTAGTGAAATGGTTCTAGAAAATGAACAGGCTTTGGAAACTATTTATGGATTCGAATTGGCTCCTTTTCTATTTAATGAGGTCCCTGTCTTTGAGCCTGTGCCATTTAATTAAGTGGTTTATATAATTACTCTCTGCCATCAATTCTGTCCACTCTGGAAGGTTTTTCTCTTCTTCCTGAAGGAGGTGTTTTACTTAATGGGACTTTCTGGGTCCTTCAGCTCGGGAGAAGAAACCACAGATGAATTCCAAGGCAGTCAGTCTGTAGCAGGATGGGCTGAGCTCAGTGGCTGAGATCCTGCTGTGGCCATCCTTTTTCCCCTCAGTCACTGATGTCCCTAAATGTTCTCTGATTCCTCCTGTGTTTAGGAAGAGGAGCTGTGATCTGGGCTGTGTCACTACAACCACAGCATCTCTTCCCTCAGAGCCTTCACGTCCTCACCTCTCTGACCCGGTAACTCCTCTGAGGGCAAGTTTCCTTCTCTGGAAAAAACCCTTTTAAAAATAATTCTCCCCTTTTGTTATTGTTTTCTTAAACCCTCAGATATTCTGGTGATTCTCAGATTCCAGATATAACAAGCAGGCAGGGTTTTCCATTAACAATTCCCTAATAACCTCACCACAATCGATCATTATTACCCCACTATTTATACATCCTGTGATTCCAGGAGCCTTTTTAAGCACTAAGTTGTGCCACAATCTCAGGTTTCAGCTGCTTATCACCCACATGATCACAAAAATCTCTTTTCCTGGCAGCCTGGTGTTCCAGGAGCACACGGAGAGGAGACAAAAGTTTGCTTTGTTCCAGATTAGTTTTACAGGGAGCGGGAATGCGGCGCTTTCCTGGCTGCCTCCAGCTCATTATTTGGGTCAATACCGTGGATTTTTCAAACCCAAAAGGAGGAGAGGATCTAAGGAAATAACCATCATTACATTGAACCAGAGCTCGTTGAAACTCCAAGTTGTTCCCCTCAGAAATTTTAATTTCTGAAGGAAAACATCACCAGGCCCCCTTTCCCTGTTAACTCTTTGTGTGCAGGGTTTGTCCCAGCTCTGGGAGGGGCAGAGGAGAATCCAGCTGGGACGAGTCTCAGTTGTGTCTCCATTCCTGGATCCCTCTGCAAGAGCTGCTGGGATGAACCCCGAGGCTCCACAGCTCCTCTTTCTCACCCTGGAAGGTTTTATCTCCATCTCACCTCCTCCTCCTCACAGCTTTGGATGTAACACGAGGCTAATTATTAACGGGATTTCTTAATAGGGAATTTTTTAAGGTCAGACTTAAATGGCAGCTTAAGGATTGTTTCCAGCATTAGATTTATCCCGTTTAGGAAAAGCCTTATCAGGACAGGACTTGGCTCCAGGGGACAACATCTGGCCACAGCTCCTGCTCCAGGAGCCTGCCTGGTTCCCTCAGGGGGTTTATGGCTGAGGAAGGCAAAGTGATAATATTTTATACATTGGCACCCTGCTGTTACTTGAAAATTCCTGTGTGTTTCCTTCTTGCTGAGCTTTGGAGTTGCGCTGGGTGGAATCACAGAAATATTCCATTTCGGAGTGCTAGGAGGAGCGGGAGACAGGTTTGTGACCAGATGGTTGAACGTTGGTGAAATTCTAAGCAGGTGAAAATAGAGATTTTTTTTTTTGGTCTCCCGTGTAACTCACCCAGACTGAATCTTTCCAGTTCTTGATTCCTGCTTGGCACAAAGCGATGTCTCTAAATCAGGAGAGACCATTTAGACTAAAATAATTCCACTCCTCTCCCTCAGTGCTTGGAGGGAGAGAACAATGGCAAAGAAAGATGAATGCTTCTTGCTATTTAATTGAGTCTAATAGGCTATAAATACATTTTTTCCCTCAACTCCAGGAGCAGAATGAAAGGCTTCTGGTAAAACTGGTTTTTCACTAAAAGAAACCCTGCTCTTTGGAAAAGCTTCTGCACAGAGACACCTGTGGAAATCCCCTGGAGTAGTTTTAAGGCATTTTAATTCCTAATAAAAGCTCTCGGTTCAGGGGCTGCACTGATGCAGGGTTCCAGGCATGGAGTTGGAAATGTCATTTAAAGTCGAGTCATTTTGCAAACCCCATTTTTTTTTTTTTACCTTCAATGCTGAACTTGATGAGCTCAGTAAAATCCCAAACGCAGCATTTTGCTGTATCAAAACAGGCTCCCAAAACGAGCAGTTCAGCGCCTGTGTGAGTTCAGGGGGTTTGTGACACTCTGCCCATTATTTTTGGGGTTCTTGCTCTTTCTCTCACTGCTGCTTGTTTATGCCACCATGAAAAAGGATCCCCTTTGCTTAGATTTGATTACAGGGATGTAAGAAAATGTTTCAGTTCCTCCTGGTCGGGTGAAATGTTCCTGGCAGGCCTTCAGCTGCAATCCCTGCTCTGTACACCTTGATATTTAGTAAATAAATGGTAATTTGGGACCCGGATTTTTCTGCATTGTTACCTGGTAATGGCCAAGTCTTTTCAGGCATTTTAAAACCTTTTTTTTTTACAGACCTTCATTTCATATTCAGCTCATTTCTGTTAATAGTTCCACCCAATTAACATCAAAATCAGGTGAAATCCTGACATCCCTATTTTTTTTCAGCACTTCAATCACACATATTTTGCTTTGTGCCATTGACTAAATCGTTCCCTTTGGTAAATTCAAATATTAGTCAAACATTAACGTCCTTTCCCTATGGCCATGTGGGTGTTTGTCAGAGTTATTGCTGCTCTTGTGTGTCTGTGCTCATGCATCTTCCAGGATTTGTGGAATCCATCACCTTTAAACCAGCTCCAGCTCCCTGTTTGTCAGAGCTAACAGGAATTTTATCAAACAACTGCTTCGTGCCTCATTTTCACTTTAATTTCCCCACTAATCTTAATTTTTCTCCTAAAAGAGGCATGGGTAATAATTGACTTTCTAATTAAGATTCAGAGTTTGTGTCTGTGTGTGTGCAATTTTAGTGCTGATGGTTTTCTTTTAGCTCCAGGAATAATTCTTTTACTCTCATCATTCCTAATATTCTTAGTTTTGTGGGTATATATGTGGTTGTCAGAACAAATATTCAGGGTGGAGTAACCCAGCCCACTTGGGATTTGATGTTTCCAAGGATGGTGACTCCACAACCTCTCCAGGCACCCTGAAAAAAAGGCTTTAATTAAAGTTCCAGTGGAATTTCCTGCGTTTCAGTCTGTGCCCGTTGAGGGTAACGAGAATCAGAAATTGTTGACTTGGTGTGTTCACGTGGAAAATTGTCCTGTGACTCCTCCAATCTTTGATGGGATTATCGATAATGAATTGATAAATCCCAAGGAATTGCACTCATTTGCTGGGAGAGCACATGCAAATAACTTGCAATTACTAAAGCCAAGCACAAATCTGGGTATCTGATACGGCACAGTGTGGTCCTAAAAGAAGATTTAGGGGCTCCATGAGCTGTCCGTGAGCTCCCAGGGCAGTGGTGAATCCAAAATTGACAGAATTCATAAAAGTAAGGAGGTCGTTTTGGTGTTAATTACTGGTTCTGGTGTTGATTACTAGTTGGGGTGTTAATAAATAGTTTGGGTGTTAATAAATCTTCCTCCGCCTCCCTGCTGCGATGATCCCCCCTGAAGATGCAGGCTGGCAGACGGGAGTGTTCCAAGGAGAAGCCCGTGAGCGGCTGGCAGCGTTCCAGGGGGAGCAGGGAGATGTGGCAGGGACTGGTGGAAGGAATTGCAGCTGCTCTGCTCCTCGGTGATGGGATAATGGGGTGCTTGGATCCATGGATTCGCGTGAGAAAGGGGAATGTGGGTGAGAGAGATTGCACTGGAAGTCCCAGCGAACAGCGGGCTCGGGCTGGGGATAACGGGAATGTTTCTGTGGAACGGGAATCCGTCCTCTCGCAGCACGGGTAATTAACTTCCAGGGGCTGGGGAAGATTCCGTCTGGGAATATTCTCCCGTTTTCCAAAACGACTTCTTCATTCAGAGAGTGAGACAGGGAGGTGCTGTGGTCCCGAGTGGAGGTGCCAGACTGAGATCGTTATAATGATGGCCCTTGCCTTGATGAAATTAACCTTTTAATTGGACCCCCAGAACATTCCTCGTGGCTCTGCCAAAGCAGTGGGGACGGATCCGTGCCCGTGCCTTGTCCTCCCTCACCTGCAGCTTGGCTCCACCACACAGAGCACGGCTTGGTTCGTTTCCATTCGTTAATTAAAAGCAGCCATTAAAAACACGGCTCGTATGAGGGTTTCATGGGCCAGTCCCTCACTGGAAAATGGAAAATAATTGGGTTTTCACTGATAGTCACCTGTGCTGTTCCATGCCCAGCTGCACTGAGGCCTTTTCCTGGTCTTAAAATCAAGAGTCAGACATGGTTAGAAGGGAAAAAGGGATTTTACCTTGGTATTTGTTTTAAGGATCCTTAGGTGCACCATGTCCAGGTCAGATGCACCTCCATGCACACCCCCAAAAGATCTAGTATGTCATTATAGGTGTTACTAATTAGCATTTCTATCATAAATTCCCCAATGAGAGGCTTGAGTGAGCCCCCCTCCCCAAGGAACCTTCCCCTGGATGGTTCTATCTCAGATTACAAAATGTGTTCTGGAGAGGACCTTGGGGTCTGGGGCACTCTGATCCCTAACTATGAAACCTCTAAGATGTTGAGTCTCCCAGCTTTACAAACAAGTCCAGGAATGTCAGCAAAAAGCACTAAGAATACAGAAGCTGTAAAAAGGTATAAAAGGGGTTTAAAAGAAAAGGCAGAAAATCCTCATGGCACCACAGGAGTGTCACGTGTGTGTCCCTGCGGTGTCACCCTGTGACTGCTGGGGGCAGGGAGAACAGGACGTGTCATTTTCCAGCCCAAATCTTGTTGGCTTCCGTGCTCCTCGTTCCAGGACACTTCAATAATTCTCCTCAAGCAGCGAGTGACAGGGGCTGTTTTAAGGGCTGAGCTAAACCGTGTAATTCGGAGCCATAAATCATCCTATTTTTATTTTTACCCACGTGGGGACGTGGTTCTCAGCCTTGCTGGGAGCCAGACATCCACACACAGGCTGTGCCAACGGAGATCAAGCTCCGTGTGCTCCGAGCAAAGCCCCAGTTCCAGATGGCTTTTCCTCCCCATTTCACGGAGCCCAGTCCTCACTGGGCAATTCATTATTTTCCACAGCTGAAGCAGCTGTGGATTACTGTAATTACGGATTTAACGTATCTCTGACAATCCGGGGTGAATACTAATTTGAACTTTAGCCATCTCCTTGGAACCAGGTTAATTTCCTCGTTATTAGAGAGCGTCTGAGGAAGTGAAGATGTTTGTGAGCTGATGTTTGGCCTGCTGTGGAAATAACAGTGTGTGGACTGCAAAGTAACAGTGGTGGGTTTGGTGTCCAGCGTTGCTGAAAGTCCCAGCAGAGAATTTCTGAGCTCCTCGAACATTTTCACCTCGTAACTTCATTTTAAATTGGGAGCTGGGCTTTCCTAGGATACATATTAATCAATTAATGTTTATTTAGAGGGGAAAAGATACTTTTAAATAAAAATAATAGGCTAAATGCACCAAAATTTGGGATTAAAGGACAAAAATTCTGTTGGCATGTTTGTCCTTATATAGTTCCTTGCTTTAGAGGGCAAACTGTTTGTCCTGGTGCCATTTGTGGACCTTGCATTATCCCCTGGAGAGCAGATTATGTTTGGCTCTCATATGTTTTCCCTTGGAATGACTATTCATAGCTCCATGTCCCTTTTCCAAGAGGTTTGCCTCAGCAAAATCCCACTGGCTTCAGGGGAGCTCTTCCTGCTGGTGAAGGACAGGCAGCTGATCCGAAATACCAAGGGTGGGATGGGAGAGGAGCGTGAATTTCCCTGCAATCAGCAGAATTTTGGGATCTGATTCCATCCCTGCCAGCCCTTCCTGTGTGAAGAGCTTGAGGAGGTGATTTGTCTGCCATAAGTTTGGCTCCCAGGGAGGCAGGAATCCAAGGAATATTCTTTAGCCACTTCCAGGGCGTCAGGATGCCAAGAAACGACTCTTGGAATGGCAGTAAAACGGGAATAAATCCTCACTGTGTTTGAGCAGGGGGATGTGCTCATCTGCTTGTCCTGGTTCAGCTGGAAGATCTCTGCCAGGATGACTGGATCAGGGAAAGGTGCACTTCCAGGTCCTTGATTTAATCTGGGATGGGATCTTTTTAACCTCGGAATCGTAATTTATGTATTTATGTCAATGTACAGCTATTCCTGCACTGTCCTTTTTGGAAGGGAACAGGAAAGCCTTAGGGAATTGCTACAAAAATTCACTGATGGACTTCCTGGAATACATTTCTTGTCCACAGCCTCATTGTTCCGTGGTTTTTACTTTCCCAGGGAGAGATGTTTAATAAGTTGAGTGCACTTTTCTTAGAATTAATGAATCATGTGGGTGGATTTGGGCTTTTTTTTTAAATAAAAAGATGCAAGTCCAAAAAACTGTATTTAAAAGTATTTCTGCTAAGGAGTGCTGGTCTGAGATGTGGGCTGTGAAATTCCAAATGGGATCATCATGGATTTCAAACAGCACCTCAGGCTGGAATCTTTTCCATGATTTTCCATCTTTTTCATGAAGGGTTGGGTCGGTGTGGGTGGGATGGTGACAGTGACAGTCACCCCCACCCTGGGAACACCTTTGGGTCCAGGGGGCCCTGGAGATGGATTTTAATCCCTGAAGATTCTCTGACATCTGCTGGGATTCAGCATCCTGATTTCCATGGAAGGCTTTCCCGGAGATCCTGAGGCTCAGAAGGACAGCGGGAAGGATTTATCTGGAGTGATTTGTGCAACCGAGGGGTTCCAGCACAGGGTTTTTATTGGGATGAGCACAGAATTTGCTCTTGGGGCTGCAGAGGGCAGGAATGGGATCGGCAGCTCCCCCACTATGGATGCTGAAAAAGCTCCAGCAGAGAATTTCTTCAGCTCTCTGCAGCATTTTTGGGAGAGTTCTGTCTTTCCCATGCAAGTAACTCAAAACAATGTCACAGGTTTGTAAACTTCTTGCAGCTGCAGGTTGTTTTGCAGAATTGTTATGGTTCTAACTGGAAAAACGCTCAGAGATGGGTGTCTTAGAACTTGACCAATCCCCTTAGGGCATGGATGGCAAAAACCAATTACCTTATGCCACTTAATACACTTTGTGAACTAACACATAAAAGCCTTCTGAGAGATCATTAAAGCGCTTCCATTGATCCCTGAGCCTGGACTTTGTGTCGTTCCTCTGCTCGTCCGTGGGGAAAACAGCGACATCCCAGCACCCTGAGGAAGCACTTTGCTCCCTGTGCCTTCCAAACCCCGGGTTTTCCTGGGTGTAGGAACCGTCGGATCCCATATCCCGGTTTCCAGGCATTGCTGTTACACCGACTGCTCTGCAACTCCACCTCTGTCCCTTCAGATCCTTTTAAAAGTGCCCTTCCCAAGCAGCAGCTCCCCATCCCCTGGGAATTCCAAACATAGAGATCCTTAAGGAGATTTTTTCAGCCCATTACCTGCGTGTTCCTGGGTGGATTTCAGCTGCCCCAGCCAGCTGGAAAATAGCTCATCTTTACAACCTGTTCCTGCCCTGTTCCGCCTGGAGATTCTGGTTCCTTGCCTGGGATTTAGCTGCCAGTGAAGGCAGCAGGGGACAGGTGGTGACTCAAGGGAAGGGTAATGAGCAGTTTAGTACAGAGAGACATTAAATCCTGGAGCTTTTAGGCCATCACCTGTCAATAGCTCCTCTGCTCAGCAGTGCAGCAACGTTTTCCCTGGGTTTTCCTTGTTCCAAATGGATTTGTGGAACCTTTCCTCACTGCCTTTGCTCCAAGTAATTTTTTCCTTCAGTTTCCATTTGTTTCTGTGTTCATATTCTTTCATTCCTGGGTATGTTGTGACTCTGTAGATGTGTCCTTGAGTCTGAGATCATGGAGCAGCTCAGGGCTTCACCAGGTTAATCCTGGGCTTTTTCTGTACCAGGACAGTTTTCACTCACATTTCCCTAAAGTTTCCTCCCAAACCCTTCTTTGACTTGCAGCTTTGGACCTTTTGCGCTGTCAGGCCTCAGAAATCTTTGTGTCCTTCCTTTGACTTTAAAGATCATCTGGTTCCACCCCCTGCCATGGGCACGGACACCTTCCACTATCCCAGCTTGCTCCAAGCCCCATCCAACCTGGATTTGAACATTTCCAGGGATGGGGCATCATCTCTGAAGGAGGAAACTTGTGGTGATCCACAGGAAACCTGTGGAAAGGAGGGGCAGCGGGATCTTGGTGTGTCTTGAAATCCGTCACTGGTTTAGGGCCTGCACCAGGAATGCCACACTCTGCCCTGGATCCTGTATTTGCCCTGGATCCTGTATTTGCCCTGGATACTGTATTTCCCCTGGATCCTGTATTTGCCCTGGATCCTGTATTTGCCCTGGATCCTGTATTTCCCCTGGATCCTGTTTTTCCCCTGCTCCCTGAATGTCTGCAGCAGCTGGGAAGGCAGAATGAATTTTCTCAAGCACACAAATATCAGAAATCTGTGGTGTCCCTCCCGTCCCTGTAAATCAGGGGCTCGGTGCCACGGGTGGGGCTGAGGCAATAAAGTCTCCACGCTCGGTGTGTTAATTGGAAGTGTTGATAAATAATGGCTGCTCCAGCTAATTGGATCCCTCAGAGCTTCCCAGGCCATGTCCTGACCTTCCCATGGCTCTTGTTTTCCACACTGGCTTTTCACGGGGCCGTGGAGCCGTTCAGCACTCGGTGTCTTCATTGAATTAATTGAGTTTGGTCACGGAGCGCTCGGGTCATGTTGAGCTTTTGATGGGAAGCCCTTCCTTCATGGACCAGAGCGAAAGAGAGCAGAGGAGGCTGCTGTTCTGCTCAGTTCTTTATTTCACAGTCTCACAGCTCCTTGAAGGCAGAGTTCAAAGGGAGTTACATGGTAAAGCCAAACAGCAACAGCAGCAGCAGCAAAACAGCTTCTTCTTCTCATTTCTTCTAACTAACTAACTACTAACTAACTCTTACAGAAGTGTGGATTATTTTTGTTAATTAACCAATGAAATTAACACACGATTCTAGTTTTTCTTTTCTCAACCTATCCTGGTCTAATTCTAACCATCGTAAGCATTACATAGGGATTACACAGATTTGCAAATACAGTTTCTATCAGCTCCTATTGTTTATGTGAACATTATATCTAAAAATGAACAATTTCATTCTATCAATATTTTGTCTAAAATAATGTATCTAAAAAATGTGAACAATATAGTTCTATCCATATTTTGTCTAAAATAATAGATCTAAAAAATGTGAACAATATAGTTCTATCCATATTTTGTGTAAAATAAAGAACTCTATGAAAGAATAACACTGCTACAGCAAAAGGAACTACGCTCAAGGTCTCTGCTGCAGCTTTTTAATGTTTAAGGCACTTAGCATGTATTTCTACTAAAAGTTAAAAATCTGTATTTCTCTTTCACTTTGGTATGACTTCATGTATCTCAGCTTGTCCAAAGGCTTCACTTCAACTCCCGTGCTTTGGCTTTCCTCTGGGCCTGGGTCCAGAGAAGCTTTCACTCCAACAGGGTCACTCCTTGTCCCCACGTGTGCCCACACGGGGAACTCCTCCGTTTGTGTGGAAAACCGGGGAATTGGGGCTGCTCTGCCCCGCTCCTCCTCCTCCCCACCGCGGGATGAGCAGCACTCCCAGGCCTTTGCCTCTTGGAGAGGGATTCGCACTGAGCAGCGTTCGTAACACAATTAATTAAAGCTTGCTGGAGCGTTTCAGTGCCAGAAACATCAAATTTGGGGGGCAAACATGAATTGAAAAGGTCGGGTGGGTTGGGGAAGTCAGGCTGTGGGATGTGGTGAGCCTGTGGAATGTGCTGAGGATGAGGAAGGATGCAGCTGTCCCTGCTGGGCTTCCACCCACCAAAACCCTCCTGTGCGTTCCAAACTTCCCCAAAATTCCCCAGATCACTGAGTGAGGAGCTGCTTTGTCCAGGCACCGCTTGATTTTTGAAGCAGCTTCATAAAGAAGCCCTTAATGAACATTTTAGACCTTTCCTTCCCCACGTACAAAGCAGCTCCCAGAAGGAGCCACTTCAGGGAGCAAATTTCAGCATCATTTATAGAAGGAAAATTTGCTTTGGATGTGTCTTTCCCATCAGTTAAAAAATGTGGGCAAATCTGGTAGTGACAGGGGCCACTGGCTGCATTTGGGTTCAGGTTGCTGCAGGATGAGGGATTTCAGCAATTCCTGATGGGATTTTTATGTCAGGGGGGTTTTTTTAGCAAACAGAGAAAAATGGGATTTTTGTGGTGAATGAGCTCTGCGAGTAGATTTCATTGTAGATCTCTTAGAATGTGTTCTCTCCATATGAAATATTAATTTTCCATGGTAGGACGAAATACCCTAAAGTCAATTAAGGTATTAAAGTCAATCCTTTATTTAATTTGCTTCAGACTGGAAGCAGATTCCCAGGGGATGCTGGAGTTTCCAGTTTTAGAAGAGTGGCCATGGAATTGCTTTCCCATGGGGATGATGAGGAGGAAGACTGACCAGCAAATCGAATCCCTGAGCTCAGGTGTTTCCCAGGAGCACAAAAATCCCCCCTAGGGATCAAAGAGAACAAATCCGTTCTCAAAGGGAACATTGAACACAAATTCCTGAACTTGGGCTAAAATAATCCATGTACAATGTGCCTTTTGGCCTTCCTGTGGAAAAAGCAACTGTTAAAATACTCATTATTCTGTGCTCGTGTGGCAGTTCCTTTGGTTTTCCAGGAGTAATTCCCTCGGTGTCACACGGCTCAGCGTGCAGGAACACGGAACACAACTTCAGGGGTGTTTTAAGATTGCAATTGAATCGCTGGTTGACTTTGGAAAACTAAATATAACCCCAGGAAGAGCCTGGAGCAGAGCAGAGGTGACTCCTGGTCACTCCAAGGCCTGGAATAAAACAACTTTGTTGTCATTTATTTTCCTTTTTTTGCCTCGAGATTGGCAGGAAAACGAGCACGGAGCCCTTGCTGCTCTGTCAGAGATGGGCAGCTGAAAAAACCCAACCCAGAGCCGTGCCAGAAACAGGGAATTTCTATTCCCTGTCAGAGTGGGAGTGTGATAGTCCCAGGGGAGGGAGGGAGGGATGGTGGTGCTGGAAGTCGGGAATCCAGGCTGGGTTTGGGTCTCTCCAGGTGTGGGAGGGTGCCAGGGATCCCGGCCAGGTGCTCTCAGTGGTTACTCCCCCGTTACTACATTTTTACACACAGCTCCCAACATCAGTCCAACCATGCCCCCTTGTGTTAAGTCCCTCTCCTTAGGGCCCTGAGCGGCGGGAGGGAGGAATTAAAGGAATTTTCTGTGTGTTCACGTGGATGTAAATATTTCTGGCCTGGTCGCGTATCAAGAGCAGGTGAAGTGATTCCACTCTGTGCTTCAAAGTGTAGGAAAACCACATGAAATCTGATTGCACTCTGCCACTTCGTGCTTTAAAATGTAGAATAAACACATTAAATCTGATTCCACTCCGTGTTTTGAAATTGGGAATAAAGACACGAGATTTGGTTGTGTTTTCAAAAGGCATCAGCTCTGATGAAGCTGTGCTGCTGTGGTGGGCGTGTGTAGGAGTTCCCTGGGGGAGGGTGGATGCTGCCTCAGCTCAGGGGGGTTTGCTCCGTGATGCCCCAACTCCAATTAACACAAATGGATTAATTAAACTCCTCACAAATGGATTAATTAAACTCCTCTTTGCTCCACAGTCAGCAGCAGAGTACGTGAAGTCCCGGCTGCCCGAAGTGCTCAAACAGCATCTCCAAGACTATGAGAAGGACAAGGAGAACAGTGTCCTGTCCTACCAGACCATCCTGGAGCAGCAGATCCTCTCCATCGACAGGGAAATGCTGGAGAAGCTCACCGTGTCCTACGATGAAGCAGGTACGGCTCTGGTTCTTTATCATTTGCACTTCGCTGCCAAAAAAAGGGCTCACTTCTGGTGTTTCCCCAAACACCTTGTGCAGGTTGAACTTTTGTCCTCATTTTTGTGAAATGTTTTTGCCTCCTGAAGTCAGTCTGGGGTGGCAGATGTTCCTCAGGAGTGATGGGATGCCAGGGAGCTGAGAGGACGCTTCTTTTCCTCCCAGCACTTTGTGCTCTGGGCACTGATGTTGATTGATCTCGCTGTGTCTCAGCACTGTCCCTGGTACCACCTGCTTTCTGCTCTTTTCTCCTTCACAAATAACTGATTTTCGGGCTTTCCCAGCTGAGAGTGGCCGGGGCAGGCACAGAACCTGATTTTAAACATGACGTGAGGCCACGGGCAGCCAAACCCAGGCAATTTGGGAGGCATTTTAACAGAGAAGTTCCAGTTTCCAGGTTTGGTATTTACATTTTCTAGCATTTGGTTTCCAAGCAGTTAGAAATCCCTTCCACCTTTTAGATCCTTCACAGGGTTCTCCTGATGCAGGAAATTTCCAGTTCCACAGCAATGAAGGCACACTCTGGATGTTTTTCACTGATTGTCCAAAATAACCCCGGGGTGTTCTATTTGCCCTGAGTCTTACCGAGTTTCCTGGTGTTTAAATTAAAATGACCTGGCAATCTGGTAAAGAAAGGCTCAACCAGAGAGAACAGTTCATTATTTAGAGCTGAGTTATTCCCAGCAGGGCGTGGATGGAGGTGTGAGCAGAGCTCTGGGTGCTGCTCTTCGTTCTCCTCTTCAAGCACTCGTGGCTGAGCTGGAGCCCGCCATCCTTCCCAGCAGCTTCCATCCTCAGCCCTGCCATCCAGCCCTTCCTTGGAGTACAAAAAGAGGGGTTATACTCACTATATCCTCATTTTTCTGTCTTCCTCAATCCCTGGTGGCCTTTCCTCTGGAGCTCCCCTGGTCCTTGGCACCGTGGTGCCCTTGGGTGCTGAGCTCAGCTCCGAGTCTTCCTCCAGCTGCTTTAGGCAGAAGCCTGGAACTTGTAATTGGGTTTTTCCTGCTGTAATTGGGTTTTTCCTCCTGTAATTGGGTTTTTCCTGCTGTTCCAGAGGATTTGCCAGGCAGCAGCCCCACGGATCACTCCTTGCTTTGGTTTCTGTCACCATGATAAAGTTGCCACCATCGGAGCTCCTTGGCACCTCCAGCTCTGCCAGAGGGCTGGGATTTTCTTCTGGCATTTCCTCACATGTCCTGAACTACTTGGAATGCTCCAGCTTAAAATATTCCAACTTTAAATGCTCCACCTTTAAATGCTCCAACTTGTTACCCACTTTGCTCAGACTCCTCCTCACACTCCCACTCCTGAGCAGAGATTCTCTTGCAGCTGCTTCGATCTCGGCTGTAAATGCCATTTACAGACTGCACACTCTGGGTGCTCTCAGGGCTCTGGGAACAGCAAATAATGACCAAGCTCTGTTGCTTTATCAATTAAAGCCACTCATTAACCCAATAAATTAGCTGGTTCTCTGAGCTGCTGGGGTCTGGAGCACTCTGGAGCCCCCTGAGCTGCATTTTGCAGAATACACCTCACACAAGGAGCTTGGGTTGTGGGCTCTCAAAGGCCAGCAGAGGTAAAATGAGGGTGCAGAATATTTCCTTCATCACATCTGGCCTGCTTTTAATGATGCACCAAAGATAAGCTTCAAAAGTTGTTGTTTTCTGTCACCTCTGTTGATCTTTTCTCACACAGAATTTCCCACTCCAATGAATCCTGTGAATTTTTTCCCCTCCGTTTGCTCACTCCAGCTCCTCTCCACTTATGTTGATTTATAGGAGTTTGTTAGGAAGGAGAAAATACAGGGAAATGACTGATTCCTGTCAGAAGGAAAAGAAAAGCTTTTTCCTTTATGGAAATCTCTGTATTTGTACCGCAAAAATAAAGATTAAAACCGCTTCAAACACATATTTGGGGATTTATCTCATCCAGCAACAATCATGTGGAAATGAGAAGCTCCGTAATAACTGGTTTTGCAAATTCCCAGCACACAGAGCGGAGAGACAGCACAGCTGTAAATGAAACCCCAAAATTCCGGCTTCCCAAGCAGGTGGAGGCACCTCCAGAGATGAAAACACAGCAGTGGAGGCGCCTCATCCTCCTGATTGTGTCCCTTATTTATGATAAAGGCAGAAATGGCTCTACCTGCCCTTGAAGTGAGAGCTGATTGTGAGCAAAGCACAGAAAATGGGCAGTTAAATATAATTACAGCAGCTGCTGGTGAGCCTGGGTGCTCCAACCACTCCAGCCCTTGGTGGTGGCATTTTCCTTTTTTTTTTTTTTTGGCTTTTTTCCACCCCAAAATCAACTCAACGAGGAACTCGAGCTGCTGGTGGGGCATAAAAAAAGAGGGAAACGATCACTGAAAATTGGCAAAATAAAAGTGATGGTGGTGAAAGGGGAGAAAACAGGATTTTGTGTGGCAGGGAATTGCGTGAGGGATCACCCACACCCATCCTGGAGCAGTGCCAGGGGTTCAGGCCCTGCAGGGATGACGAGCAGGTGGGATTCCAGCAGGTGCCAGCCAGGGAAGCTGCACAGGGAACGCTGTGAGGGGCTCCAAGGGCTCAGTCCCTGGTTGTAGCAGGGTGTGGTGGGCAGGGAAGCACTTCCACGCCTTTTCCAGCCAGGAAACCTTTCCCATCCCTCTTGGAAGGACCATTTTGCACCCCCAGGAGCTCCTTTCTCCCCAGGGATGCTTCCCAAAGTGGGGCGAGTTCAGCTGCATCCCTTTGCCGGAATAAAGCCAAAATGCTCTGGGTTTGGCACAATTTTGGGTGTTAATTTGGCCTTTCTGGCAACATCCAGTGCTAATAAAGTGCAGCCTTGATGGACTCAACATCCCAGTGTGAATCTTTCTCTCTTTTTGTGGATCTTTCCCTTTAGAATATCAACACATCAGAGCTACAAATCAAATGAGTTTGTCTGGAAAAAGTCAAATGCTGGCAACATTTTTCGTGAGGTTTGAGTAAGGAAGCTTTAAAAAATGAAAGGAGGCCAAAAGTGACAGATGGGTCCAAATCCTCTCCTAATCCCTAAATCCTTTAGTTTAAAAAGTGGCATTCTTGACTAGCTAAGGCTGGGGTAATTTTGTGCAAGAATATTTTCTCCCAACAAAGCCTTGTTGGCTCTTAATCCCATTCCTTTCATTTACAGCAGCCCTAAACATCCGAGGTGGTCAGTGCCTGATCTGTGGCAAATTTAGGTTATTTAAAGGCATTTTGGCATTTAACTCTGGTGTTCCAGGGAATTCCAGCCTGCTGGGAGGTTCTGGAGGTGGTTTCATCCTGTGGACAATGGTTTTTTTCCTTAATGGATGGCTCCTCTTCCCCAGGAGTCCTGGTGAAATTGAGTTTCATTATTACACAACAAAAAGAGGTGGAATTCATTTTTCCCTGCTGTCAAGCAGCCCTGGAAGATGCTGATATTTAGGAATTGCATCCAGAGCCAGGTGTCAGCCCCAAAATGGCTTTTCTTAGCTGGTGTTTGCTGGGGTCCAGCTGCTTTGGGGTGAGGGGAGGGGTTTGTGCTTGGCCTTCCCTCGCCGTGTCCAGGGAATCCCAGAGCCGGGGATCCCTCATCCTCCACTCCCAGGGATCCCTCATCCTCCTCTCCTCCCTCCCAGCAGGATTTAATAGATGCTGAATTGCTGAAATTCCTCATATCCAGGGTTTCTGTGCTCCCTGGAATCCTGGCTCTGGTTCCGGCTGTGAAAAGCTGCTCTGAGCGTAAATCCAAGGCTCTGCCCTTCATCCCAACTCCAGGACTGCAGCCCCCAACCCAGTCCTGTGAGTGTTTCCCATTGCTGGAAGTGCAGAAAAGCCAAAATTTCCAAGATGAAACTTCAGCCCAAGAGGTGGCAGATCCATCTGCTTCCCACAGATGTCCTGGCTGGAGCTGGGAGAAGTTGATTTTAATGATCAGCAGGCCAAGGACGCCCCTTTTCCAGGTACTCTGCTCCCTTCCTGGCACTGCAGGCAGGTGTTTTCCCCCAGAGAAGGTGATTACCAGGAGAAAATGAGAAAATTAAAGCAGGAAGTTGCAATGGGAATCATAAATAATGGGGATAATAAATGCTTTGTTGGAGGAAAAATGGGTTTTTCCCTCTGCAAAGAGCCTGCCAAGGTAAAGTCATCATTGTGCTCCATCCCAATAAAATCACAATAAAATGGTAAATAAATGATAAAATGATAAATAAAATGATCACAATAAAATCAGTTGTCCTTGCTGGGATGCTTATCCCAAGGTAATCCATTAAAACTGCAGGAAGATCTGTTGGGATTGATTTGCTGTAAAAGAATTCCTGTGTTCTAATGCACTTTCCTCCTTGGGCTGTGCTTTGGGGCTGTGCTTCGTCCTGTTCACAGAGGGCTTGGAAAAATGGGAACACACTTCCACCAGGGGTGACTTGCCATGAGTTGAAATCCTTGTCCTGACGAGGAATTTTGGGAATATTTCTCTTCCAGCCTTGGCTGGAGCCATGAGCAGTGAGTGCTGGGAGCGCTGGGGAGAGCAGGCACCTGGAATCCCACAGTTACCCAGGGATCATGATCCTACAGGAATGTGGGAATGCTGCTGGAAGTGCAGTGGCCTGAGCCTGGGAAGCGGCTGGGAAGCTTTCTGGAAGTTTTTTAGGAGGGATTTAAAGAGCAGGAGATAAAATCTTCCATTAAAGGTGATAAAAACAACACTTCCAAAGGCAGTGGGGCTGCACAGAATGTGCAGGAACAAAATCAGGAGAGCTGGAAAGGAGGAGGAGAAGAGCCAGAGGAAAGAGGGAAGAATAATTTTGGTGGTTTGGGGTTTTTTTTCCCCAAGTGGGGTTTTCATTTTGCTCCTTCTTTTCCCATGGGATCACCACCCTTGTTACAGCTGGATGTCACCCATAAAATCACTGAGCATCAGCTGTCCCAGCAAACTTCTGCCTGCCTTAAAATCCTGAGGGATTGGAGTCCCTCAAAGCCAGCTAATCCCATAAGCATAAAATCTTTAATATCTTTGGCACCGGGATTGTGGAGGGGTGGATTTGCCTGGAATTGCCAAGAGGTTGGAATCCCTTTTTTTTTTTTTCTTTCCCCCTTTTTATTTTTGCCAAATCAGTTCTGCAGGTGGTGTTTTATGTGGATTTGGCTATTCCATGATGGGAACTGCAAAGCTGTGAAGATTTCTAATGGATCCTGAGGTGTGCCTCAGAGATCCCAGAATTTGGGAGCAATTCCAGAGGAAATTGCACTTGTGGCCTCCTGCTGTTGAGCTGTCCTGGTGGCACACACACAAACTCCTAACCAGGAAAAAAACCCCAATGATTTTCAACTTACTTAAACCATTTCCAGCTTATTCCTGCTGGGGGGGATGCTCAGGTGAAACTAAACATGGGAATGATGCCAGGAAATCAACCTGGGAGCTGAAATGGAATTCCCTCTGTACTGGGATGATTTTTCATCAGGACAAGGCAGAAATCACGTGGAGCTTGGAGCTATTGATGGTCCCTGTCAGAGCAGCCTGGAAGATGGAGAGGCTGCCCAAAAGGGTTTCCATTTCCCAATAATTAAATTTTGCTTCCTGATGCTCGAAATTCCCTTCCAGCTCTCTTGTTTTCCCACCTGGAAAACACTTTGAGGGTGTTGAAACACCTCCAGAATCCATCAGTCTGGGAGTGCCCCCCAGATCTGGTGAATATCAGATGATTAATGGTGAGCAGGATTAATTGTGTGGGTTTGGATGGGATTTTGGGAAGGAATTGCTGCCTGTGAGGGTGGGAAGGGAAATCCTTCCCAACTCAACGATCCTGGGATTCTGTAAGAGGAAGAACATCTTCCTGCTGATCATAAATCTCTATTTACACCCCCTGTGCCTCCCTCCCTCGTGTTCCTGCAGGCACCACGTGTCTGATCGCGCTGCTGTCCGACAAGGAGCTCACCGTGGCCAACGTGGGCGACTCGCGCGGCGTCCTGTGTGACAAGGACGGCAACGCCATCCCCCTGTCCCACGACCACAAGCCCTACCAGCTGAAGGAGAGGAAGAGGATTAAGAGAGCTGGTGAGTTGTCGGGAGGTTCATCTTTTGTTTGGCACTAAAATTGACGTTTCCCCCGGGAGAGGGTGGGGAGTGCCCGGCTGAGGCGTCAGCAGAACAAATGTCCCGTTTTCCATCCAGGATTCCGGGGGGATGTCACAGGGCAGGGGTGGCAGCAGATGATCCACCCCTAAAAGAGCTGGTTGGGGTAGGAGAGCAGCCTTCAACAGCCCAGTGACCACTGCTTGGGATCTCCCCAGGGAGCAAATGGACAACCAGGAGCATCCCCGGAGCTTCAGCCCCAGCCCTGCCCAAAGCCTGGTTTTGAGAGGCCTGGTTTGAGCCTGAGGGAAGTTTAGTGCTGAAATCAGCAGAGCATGAATCTACTTCATCCAAGCTGGTTTTTATTCCCATATAAAGAGCACAAATATGGAAATTGTGGCAGGAGTAGAGGGAAAGAAACCTTCCCGCAATAAATCTTCCTTGTTTTCATCACTTGTCACTTTAGCCACCTCCTGGGCTGGAATTTACATTGGGATCATCAGCTTTAACAGCCAGTTCTCCTTGGATTTGTCCAAGCCTTTTTGGAATCCATTCCTGGTTTGGCTCCCACAGCAGCAGCAGATTCTTTGATGGAGGAAAGAAGTTCCTGTGGTTTATGTTAACTCTGCACTGAGCGTTGCAATGCAGGGCCTCTCTCTCCTCCAAAATGGGAATAACAACGTTTTCCATGAATATAAAACATTTTTAAAGCCCTCAGGTTATCAGTGTGCTCCCACCAGCATAAATACCCGTCCCTTCCTCTCCTAAATACCTGTCCTCACCAACTCAGGGATGGCAAGATCTGCCCTCACTGTTTTCTTCTGCACATTGCCAGAGGTTTCCTGAGGAATTGTGTGGAGCAAGAATTCCTGTGCTGTTCCAGAAGCTGGGGGTTTCTCTGGGGGAAGGCAGAGCCACTCCTGGGGCAAAGCAGAGCCACTTTTGGGGAGCCACTCCTGGGGGAAGGCAGAGCCACTCCTGGGGGAAGGCAGAGCCACTTTTGGGGAAAGGCAGAGCCACTCCTGGGGGAAGGCAGAGCCACTCCTGGGGGAAGGCAGAGCCACTCCTGATTCAGTTGTTGCAATCCAGCTCTTCCCCGCAGCGCTCCGAGACCTGCCAAAGGCACCTCCTGCATTTTGAGCTCTGTAACCCCTCAGGATGAAGTTTGGGGGGGTCTGGCAGGAAGCAGAGAGCTGCTTTGATGTTCCAGAGAGCTGCTTTAAGCGTCGCTGTTTCTCCCCAGGTGGATTCATCAGCTTCAACGGCTCGTGGCGCGTGCAGGGCATCCTGGCCATGTCGCGCTCGCTGGGCGATTACCCCCTGAAGAACCTGAACGTTGTGATCCCCGACCCCGACATCCTGAGCTTTGACCTGGACAAACTGCAGCCAGAGTTCATGATCCTGGCCTCGGACGGGCTGTGGGACGCCTTCAGCAACGAGGAGGCCGTGCGGTTCATCAAGGAGCGCCTGGACGAGCCGCACTTCGGGGCCAAGAGCATCGTGCTGCAGTCCTTCTACAGGGGCTGCCCCGACAACATCACAGTCATGGTGGTGAAGTTCAGGAATAGCAGCAAAGCAGAGGAACAGCTGTGAGGGAGCCCCGGGCTCGCTCTGGACTCGGAACAGACTCGCACATTTTAACCACAGTAGGAAGCTCTAAAACGCCGTTCGGGTTCTCCGCGGGAGGAGCGGAGCCCTCTGGGCTCTGCTCTTGGCTTGACAAAGGAGCAATACAACAAATCCATGCTGAGCGACGACAAGAATCCAGTTTGTCCCCGTGTCCCTGCCTCCTGTGCCCTCGCTGCTCCTTAGGAACCGACTGGAACCTCCCATTTCTCACTTTTCTTTACGAATCCTGTGCAGATTTTGGTTTGATTCCTCCCCTCCCGTGTGCCAGCCCAAGGCGGGCGCGGGGGCACGGCAGGGTCGGGGCGGTGCTGCTGCTTTCCCCTCGTGGGTGTCACTGCTCAGAAGCTGCTCTCATGTTCCTCATCTCTGTGACCTGCAGTGATAAGGGTGGATAGGAGAAGGGTTTGTGGTCTGAAGGAGGAAGAGGAGCCAACTCTCAGCCTGCTGCCGCTGCTGGCTCTCGCTTTGTTTAACCTCCCCCCGAAATAAACCCTGCCAAGCATGTGAGTAGGTAGAGCTCCTGAATTACCACGTTTATTCAGGCTGTGCATTACTCTAGAACAGTTCTTCTAGGCCATATTGTATCCAAACCAACTAATGGTGAACTTCAGCAAAATCCAGGGAGTTCTGAACCTCCTGGATCAGAAGAGAGCTCAGTTGTGGTAGCAGAATGTCTGTCATTCACCGAGAATCACCCTGACCTTATTTCTATGGCATGGACTTGGAAAGTGCTGCAAGAGAAAAGGAATTCCATGAGTGACTGTTGGGAAGCTCATCCAAGCAGGGCGTTCCTCAGAGCTGGAAGTCAAGCCTGTGAGAGACTTCCTTGTTCCACTGCAGATGGATTTGTGGTGTTAATCCCAGGGCAGACCCCTCTGGAGCCGGGTTTGGGGATGACATGCAAATGCCAGGCAGCATCAATGCACTGTAGAGATGAAAGGTTGTGTTAAATCTAGGTTTTAAAAGTATGTTTAGGTCTAACTTTCAGTATTTAATTGTATTTTGGAATCTGTGACTGCTGTAAGTTGGAATGAGGACAGGCTGAGTGTGCTGCACCTCTGGTAGCAGCTGTCATGGCAGAGGGACAGGGCAGGCAGGATTTTGGATGGCTCATTAATCCTCATCCTGCCTTACAAAAATCCTTGGGGTCCTGGGCAATGTGCTCAAGCCTTCAGGGTGATGGAGGCTGCCTGTGTCTGGGTCTGGAGGTGGGTCAGGGACGTGATGGATTCCCTGTTCCTTGGGAAAGTACAATATTCCTCATTTACCAGCCTCCTGCAGGGGTTTGGGTGAGGCTGAGCTGTGCTGGGGAGGTGCTCAGGGGGTCGGGGTCTCTCAAGGCAAAAATCAAAGAGCACAAATTCCTGCTCGAGAAGGAATCCCCGTCTTTGTCTGTTCAGTTTTGTCCCTAGGTCACCTCTCCCCCAACGAACTTCCCTCCTTTAATTTGTCTGGGGATAATCACAGCCCTTAATTGGAATTCCCAGCGCTGTGCAAAACGTGCCTGGATCCCGTGGCAGCCTCTGCTCGTGCTGAACTCCAGAGAGAGCCCCTGAGAAGTGTCCAGCAGCCTGTGGAGCAGCAGGAGCCAGCCTGGCTGCTGCCGTGCCGGAGCACGGGAGGTTGCTGCCGTGCTCAGCCCGGGGCGCTCGGTGGATGAGCAGCCAGCAGGGAATGGTAATAATTGCTTCAGCCATTTCCGTGCCAAAAGGCAGCTGAGGGCAGGGCGCTGCGAAGTGCAGCCCTGGGGTGAGAATTCCATGGGATCCTGGGCTGCGAATGGCACGGCAGCAGCGGTGGAGCTGTGCTCAGTGTGGAGTTTGCCTCCCCTGTCTCCTTCACGGGAGATGTTCCCGTTGTGCCTTTCCTTTGGAGGGCACAGCCCGGGTACGGCTGCCCTGGGAAAAGGGGAATCCCACCCCCAGCTCTGAAGGAGAGGGGTGTTTGTGTACTACGGGCATCCCCACTAATCCATCACAGGCTCTGGAGAAGCTGGGATGATGGTCATTCCCAGAAAAATGGGAATTCCCAGTATAGATCGACAGCACTGGGGTGAGAGCTCCCGGCTGCACGGAGCACGCCAAGGTCAGCGAGCATCCCTGAGGGATCCATGACCCTGGAGCACGGCTCGCTGGCTGCCCCTGCAGCAGCGGGACAGACGGGAGGACGAGCTGGCAGGAATTCCCAGCCAGGAGGAAGCAGAGGGAGAGCAGCTCACGCTGGAAGGGAGCCACGCTCACAGGATCGCGGCAAACACGGCAGGGCAGGGCAGAAGTGGCTTGCAGGCTTGCCTGGAGCATTCCAGGATCGTTCCCTGTCACTCCCAGCCCCTCCAGGCAGCTCCCAATCGGCCCTGTTCAACCTCCAAGTGGCTGCAGCTGCAGCAAGAGCTGGTTGAGCACCTCCAGCTGCCTCTGCCGCCTCCCCGGCAGCGCTGTCCTGGCCAAAGCCGTCCATGCCAACGATCTCTGCTCAGCCTGGCGATTTTTGCTCTGATTACTTTAAAAAAAGGAGTTTCGGCTGCTTCGGGTTTAAAGAGGAAGGGCTGAGGGAGGTGAGAGGCTCCGTGTGGTCTCCCACATCCATGTGCAGTGCCTACCTGTGCTCCCTGCTGGAAGGTTTGGAAGTTTTTCGTCCCAATCAAGGCATTTACAACTTTCCAGTCGTGCTGATTTGTGCCAAACTCTGTCACGACACAGCTGGGGGCTGACAAGATGAATCCATGTGCATACTGCTTATGCAAGCTGACCAATGCAGGGTTCTCCCGCTGCCTTAACGCTCCATCCTCCATCTGGGAAGGGTTGCCAGGTGCAGGAATCTCCCGCTGGCTGTGGCAGAAGGGCTCCAGCCTTCCTGCTGCTCTGCTGCCCGGGCTCCTCTCCAGAAACAGGGAGCTGCCTTTGGGTGGGAGCGGCTGGCACAGCTGGGAGCTCCTCCTGCCTGCTCATCCAGGGAAGTTTTGTGCCTGGATCCCCTCGGGAACATCTGTTCCCCCGGCGGGAGCCTCAGGGCACAGAACTGAGGTGTGGAGTCGCTGCCAAAGAGCATCTTCCCTATGGTCCAACATGGCAAAATGTACCTTGAATCTCTCAGCCGAGCCAGTGCTCCGGGAATTCGGGCTGTTCCCAGGGATATCCGAGCTCCCAGGTCACTCACGTGGGGTATTGTAATGATTCTCTCAGCCTGGAGCACGGATTGCCATGGAGTTCATCCCTCTGACTGCACTCGGGTCGTTCCTAGAATTCCTGGAAGGGCTGTGCCTTTCCCAGCCTGTCCCTTGGAGCTGGGGACAGCCGGGTTGGTGGCACCGTGGCTCCTTCGAGTGGCCTGAGCCTGCCCCGAGCACGGGTCCAGCAGCATTCCCACAAATCCCACAGCAGCTCCTGGGATAAGGGATTTAAACTCCCAGAGCTCGGCCCGCTGCTGCTGTTGTTGCAGGGTTAAACCATTCACAGAGGTGAAATTAAAATATCGGGACGGTTTTAGACTCCAGAAGTCAGAATTAAAGTGCTGCATCAGCTTGAGCAGTGTTGGCTGCAGAAACACCAATGCCACAGCCTGGAAAAAAAAGGAATTTTGTGTCTCAGGATACAGGACAGCCCTGCTTTAAATAATATGGATTATTACTAACGTAGCTGATACTCGTTTTACACAGAAAAGCATTTAATAAGAGATTATGCTACAGAAAAAAACACCTCACCAGCCTTTCATCTCCCAAAGCAGGATTTTAGGCCCCTGTACAAAATTCCAGGTTTACAGCTGAGAATGTGCTGCTGGAATTTGGCCCCTGCAGAGCCCAGAGCTGCTGCTGGCCCTTGGTGTGCCCAAGATATTCATAAATGGCCTTTCTAAAGCTGAGGACTCCCAGCAAAAAAAGATCTGTACAGTTAATGATGAGCTGAAGTTCCATTGCTTTTATTTTTAGCGCTGACTGGACAAAGCTTAGGGGAGCAGGTGTTTTATAAATGGTTTTTCCTTAGGTAACTTAAAATTCCAGGGATCAGCTGTGTCCAGTGCTGGAGGATAATCTGGGTGCCCTGGTAAGCAAAACCTGGTGGATGCAGCTGAAGCCTTTCCAGAACCACCAACAGAGTTTGGAGGGCAATTCTTGAGGGAAGGATTTATGGATTTCCTGGGTTAGGGCAGCTCCTGTGGCTGCTCTGCTCAGTCCTAAGGAAGTTGGAATGAGGTGGTTTTGAAGGTCCCTTCCAACCCAAACGAGTCTGGGATTCTGGAATTATCTGAGCAACAGGGAGCTCAAGCACTTTTTTCCCTGGATATTTAATGGCCAATCCTGCATTTTTGGAAGCCTGTGGACTTGGATCAGCACTTCCATGGACACAGGCAGCCTCTCCCTTTTCCAGCCTGCTCTGACACCAACCATCCATAAACGTGAGGCAAAATTTAGGGAAATATCCCAAACATCCCGGTTATACTGACCACAGGGAATGCTGCCCCTACGTCTCCTGCATGGTTTATTGGAATTTGTTTGTCCCAGAGTGCACACAAAGCATTGCAGCATTTTGACTCCTCTGAAATAACATCCAAACTGGGAATTTCACACTGGAACCCACTTTTGCTCCCCACCCAGCAGCAATTTCCAAACATCTTTGCCCAATGAATTATTATTATTATTATTATTATTATTATTATTATTATTATTATTATTAGGCTTTTCAGGTCAGAAAACACCACAGTTTTCCTATCAAAATCACAAAAATTTGGAATTCTGATTTAATACAGCTACATGAGAAAGAAAACTTTGGATTTGGAAAGATTTTACCCCGTGTTTTACACACTTTGTTTTTAGTACAATATTCTAGGCAGATGCCATAAAATTTGGGCCCCCCCCGACTTCAATGCCCAGATTATTTCATGCTTTTAAGGTTTTTCACCTTTTGCCTGGCTGCTCACACTAAAAACTTCCCTAAGAGTGGCTTTGAGCAGAAGCAGGAGCTCCGTTAGGAATTTTACAGCCTTTTAAGCAATAACAAGGTGAGAATCAGATACAAACCAGGTTTGGAAATGAGGATTTTCAGGAAAACCAGGAGCAGGATGGATGTTTTTCCAACGTTGCTGTCACTGTAGGTGACAATTAATTTCAGGTGGCACAAAGAGATCACTGTGTATAAACCCAAGCCTTGTAACCTGTGAGAGTGTCAGCATTTGGGGCACAAACCCCAAATTCCTGCAGGTGACAGGAGAATTTCTGGCCATCCTCACCTCCCCATGACTCCCATTCCTCCCTCACCCTGAGCACTCTCTGCTTTATCCGTTTTCTGAAGGCAGCAGAGTCATAATTCCATTTTTTTTTTTGAAAAAGCAATACAAACTGTGCTGTAGGATCAGTGTTCTTGTGGCAAATAATTTATTTCTAAGCATTTCACACGGCAGGCTCAGAGAAAAATGGAGGGGTTTGGGGTTTAAGATGTGTAAACAATCACAAAACAAGGCAGTTCTCCCAGGATCTGCTCAGAGAACAATCAAATCCCAGCTCCTAAACCCACGGCACAGCTGGAATTTTACCTGGATCTAGGAATACAAGAGCATCATTCCCTCAGTTATGCAATACTGTATTTTCCAAAAAAAAAAAAAAAAAGCCTTTATTTTTTAAAAGCTTTGACCTCCTTACCATCCATCCTTAACAACACCGACATCTGCAAATCCTTGTGTGGAGAGTGTTGTCCCCGAGACCTTTTATCCCTAAAAACCACAACCCCATCCCCGAATTCCAGCCAAACCCCGCGTGCAGTTGTTGAGCGGAGCAAATCCCAGCGCTGCCCATTCAGCCCAGCGTGCTGGAGGCACTGGGGACCCCCCAGCCGTGCTCCTGGAGGCACTGGGGACCCCCCAGCCGTGCTCCTGGAGGCCTGGGCAGCCCTCGTGCTTTGTCTCCGAGAGACAACGGGGCTGTGGGGCCGTGCCAGCCGAAGGGGAACCCCTGGGAGCGCGGCCAGGGCGTCTCCGTGGTCTCTCCCCCGTGTAGTGGATGTGTCCAGGTTAATGATGTTCATGCAATTGCAAATTCTGTATCGTTGTCCATTAGAAGTGTAAACTACTGGAAACTGGGCCTTGCTGATATGAATAAAGTGATTAAAAACCGGTCTTTACACACAGGGCAGAGTTGGTCTTCTTGAAAGTATGAAAGGGGGAATTTCTTCCTCTTTGCATTTTAAAATTGGAACAAAAAAACTCATTTAGAGACAGGCATAAATCACAACAGAAATGATTTTTCATCTGCCCTGCAGGGTTCCAGAACTCCTGGGATGCATCACCCACACAGGTATGGGGGGATTGATTATCCCAATGTTTTTGGGATGTCCAAACTGCTCGTGAGCTCCACTGCATCTCCCTGGTGTGGGAACACAGCAGAGACACCAAAGCCCTTCCATTTAATATGGACAGACACACACACAGTGCAGTACATTCCTGGCATTTCTCATCAGCTCCTGCAGATCCCACAGGATCCCCAGGCTGGGAACACCCCTGGAAGTGCTGCAGAGGTGGCACATTCAAACACCAAGGTGTGACACTCTCGGGAGGGTTACACAGAAAAAGAGGTTGGGTTAATTCCGTGCTGGGCAGAGAACAAATAATGGAGAGTGGCAGTAAATAAAAACAATCCAGGCAGGAATTTGGGAAGCATCCTCAAAGCTGGTTTCTTGGCATAAACATCTTTCCTCAGTGACACTCGGTACATTGCAGAAGATTCAGGGAGAAATCCCAGGGTTGCTCCGAGCACAGGGAAAGGCAGCAGAGGTGGACGGGACAGAGCATTCCAAAGTACCTCTGGGTGTGGGATACACACATGGAAAAGTGCTTTGTGAATCCCTGCTATTTTTATTTAGCAGCATTGGGATGCCCTGGAGAAACGCTGCCCCAGCAGTCGACGTCACCTCTAGAACCCACTCTTACACCAAATTTAATTTTCTAAATTAATCCAGAATCAAAGGCAAGTTTCTGAAGTGTTGGCTAACAAATCCTGCCAAGACTGGATCAGTTCACTTGGTGTAAGGTCATGAACTGCAATTAAATGTCTGTACTTACAGGTATCAAATTTGATTTTATAGAGAAAGAATTGTTCTGCATCTTCTGGAATAGTGACGTTGACTTTGAGTATATTTAAGCAAATTCCCACATAAACATCCTCAAATTTCAGAGGTTTGACGTGGCTCATCAGCTCATAAGCCCTCAGAGCCAGTTTTCCATCCAGTATATATCCCAGCCCGCTGCAGTAGGGAGGATACAGCTTGAAGGGATATTCCTCATAGGAGATGTATCTTTTTCTGTCGAAGCCTCGGTAGGCGAAGTTATCGATGAGGGGATACCCAGTGAAAACGCTCTCCGAGGAATTCAGCTGCAGCAGGAATCTCACCAGGTTGGGAGTGTTGATGAAGACATCGTCATCGGTCTTCATGAAGAACCTGGCGTTGGAGCAGAACTCGGAGAACCACTGGAATGCCATGATGGTCTTCAGGGTGAGGTTGTCGTAGGTGTCCATGAAATCCTGGCGGATGATGTCCCCGTAGAGGATGCTCTCGTCCTCCACCGACAGCGCCTCTGCCTTGTCCTCCCTGTGCGTGTCCTGCCCCAGCAGGAACAGCATCAGGACGCGCTGGCCCCACCAGGAATCCCGGGAGCCCCACGTGATCCTGATGGCCTGCCTGGCCTTCACGTCCCTGGGGCTGGAAGCCACCAGGATGACCAGGAAGGGGTCGACGTCGGCGCATTTGCGGTGCTCGCGCAGCGTGAAGAGGCGCTGCTGCCGGTACACGGGCTCGTACTCGTAGAAGTACAGCAGGTTCACGTTCTCCAGGCCACTGTTGGAGGAGAAGGTTACGTACCACATGGTTATCAGGGAAAACACCAGCAGGAACAGAAAAATCCACTTCAAGGGTCTCATGTACAAGGCTCTGACTGGAACCAGTGTCATGGTCGGGATCTGTTGGTGCCCCTCAGAATCCATTCCACGAGTCCTGGAGCATCTTCCTTGCTGAAAAGGGGAAAGTGGCATTCAGAGTGCTGTTATCCAAATATTTCCTTTTCCTTGTGTTGTCTGAAGTGCCAGCTGGAATTGTGCTGTGTTATCAGCCAATCCAAGCATTCCTGATGCTGTCACACCCCTCATCCCACGGATCCCGGCAGGACACGGAGCCACTGCTGAGCAGGGTTTGCATTGAAACCTCGTGGCTTTCACCTTGGCAACCTCCCCCGCAGGGACCTGATCTCCACCCAGGATCCCACTCCAAGGGCTCTGATCCCAGGGATATCAGCACAACATCTCCGACTCGATTCCACCCCGAGGACAGAACGCTGTGCACCAAATCCAACAAATGCTCAGTAAATGGATGCTCAGAGGCCTCAAAAATGTGTTACTTCTGTTAAATACAGGAAGTCCGACTGATTTTCACAAGCTGGAGCAAATGGGACAAGAAAGGAGAAGTACAAGCAAATATTTTATCCTCATTCAAGGCTTGAGCAGCTGCTTGTTCTGAGCGGGGGTGGGGGAAGGTAAAAATCGACTTCCTTAAATCAAGCGATGTAATAAAGCCATTTTTGACCAAAATCATGACCATTTTTACCTTTAGCCAGGTCATTTTTGGATTTGAGGCACACAGCTTGGCCTGGAGCTCAAGCTCCACAGCAAGTTCTTCCAAACGCCTGTGGAATCCGTGCTGAAGCTGCTGCTGCAGGGTCAGGATTTGAGATTCCAATGGATAAATCTTCACAAAACCCAGTTAAAACCAGAGCCCCAGTCCTGTACCCTCCAGTGTTTGCCTTCACTGTATTTCCCTAAAGCTGCACATGCTCTAGCCTATATTTTAGACATCTTTAAGCCAAAATAATTCCAGTGTCTAACTGTGGGAATTCCAAATGGTTTCTGATGTTTGCAGTAATAATATTTATCCTGCACGAGTACACACAAAGACACAGTCGGGATGATGGAAGGTTCAGTTTTACAGCACAATTAATTACTCCTTATCTTCAAAAATATCACCACAGGACTCATAAATGTTTTATATTTGAGAAATAAATCCAACCCCCAGCACAGCACTCAGGAATCCAAGGGAATTTGATTTGCTCACCTGCCTCGTGTTTCTGTGTAGGATCTGATTTTAAATTAATCATCCTTTAAAGGAAGAATTTGGAGAACATTTCACCAACGATGGCTTTAAAATGGATTAAAGCAATTTTATCTAAATAAGTATTTAAATTGAAGAATTTTGGACTTATTCCTCTCAAAATCAGTGATTAACTAATAGGAATTTTCTCTTTTTATGCATCAACCTGACTTTCAGTGGACAGTAGGAAAATACACACAGGAAGAAAATAACCTAAGTAATGTCAGTGCTTATTATTTGATTTTAGATCAATAACATTTATTTTGATGATCAACTGAAAAGCGTATCACTGAAAACTGATCCGTTTGATCAGTTCTTGGCTGCCTAATGGAAAAAAACATTATAAATTTTTTTACAGGCAGAAAAGCCCAATTTCATGACATTCTGAGGAATATATTTGGAGACAATTCCTGACCTGCTACGTAATGAAAAATGAGGGAAAATAAACATCAGTTCAGGTCCTTTACCCACACTATGCAAAACCCAGCCTTAAAGGTGGTGGATCCTTACGGAAGTGCTGCAGCATGGGCAGGCAGGGCAGAGCCAGCATGAACCCCTTCAAACACAGCGGGAAAACGGCACATGCAGGGGAAACCCCAACCACGCGGGGGAATAAATCCCCACCTTCTTATTCTTAAAGCAAAGGGAGGAAGCTGGAGCAGCGAGGTCTGAGCGCTTCTGCTCAGTCACGGTGCAGGTGCGCCCGTCCAGCTCCTCCAGCGCTTCCAGACTTTTTGCTGGCAGCTTTTCCCTTCCTGTTGTGGAGGGCAGCTGCAGCAGGAACTGCTCCTTCCAGGGCATTACTTTCATTTTCCTCCAAGCTGAGGTTGTGCCAACAGGTAAAACCCGTGAACTTTGAAACAAATGCGAGGCAACACAGGCTCAGAACGCTCCACGGGGATTTTAGATCCATCTCCCACACAGGTAGGGAGTTATGGAGTGGGGACGTGCTTGGCAGGAAAAAGGTGGGAAATTCTCATATTCATGAAAGATTACTAACTATAATATCCAATATAAAGATTTTAAAATACCATAATGATAGATGTATAGAAAAATAAATCCCTTTTAAAGCTACCAGCAGAAATAATTTGGAAATATGTTATTTAAACTTGGCTTTAAGGCAGGGTTGGACGGGGCCTGGAGCAGCCTGGTCTATGGAAGGTGTGTCCCTGCACACGGCAGAAGGGGAACGAGTTCATATTTAAGGTCCTTCCAGCCCAAACCGGCCAGTGATTCAACGTTTTTAAACTTAAAACCAATCGAAACTAGAGGCAATTTTGCAAGATCCCGGGCTACGGTGCTCTAATGTAACAAAACTTTAAGCTTTTTATTTAAAGGACCTTTACCGACGACTTGCTCTCACTCCCGGCTGCCCAAGCCATCCCCGTTCTCTGCCGCAGGCACCTTGTCCCAGCGCGGGGATGCCCTGGGAGGTCCCAGCCGAGCAGGAAGAGACGGCTGCGAGGGGCTGTGCCGCCCTCTGCCCAATCCAGGGACCCACTGCGAGCCACTTCTCTGCTTTCGGTCAAACCAAGCACCGGAGCAGCGCTCGGGGCTCGCTCACACCCGCGGTTCCCCCCGCACCCATCGCAGCCCACCCTGGGGAGCCCGAGGGCCGCCTCCCCGCTCCCTTTTCTCATCCGCACCCCCATCCCCATTCCCATCCCCATTCCCATCCCCATCCCCATTCCCATCCCCCTTACCGCTCGGGGCGCTCCGGGCCGGGCGCGGCGGCAGCAGCGGGAAGGAGCCGCCTCCTCTTCCGCCTCCCCGAGCGCCCGCAGCGAGCGGCCCCCGCTCCTCCGCCCTCCCCGGCAGCCGCCGGAGGCTCCCCGGCTCCCTCCGGCAGCGATCGAGGGCAAAAGCCGAGAAAAGAGAGCGGAGCTTCCTCCCCTTCCTGCCTCGGCCGCTGGAAGTGCCTCCGGTGAGGATTCGCTGCCTAATTAGTACATCCATCACACCCGGGAACTCAATCGAGCACGCGCTGGAATATCCCGCCTGGACAACTTGGGAATGTGCGCGGTTTACATAAAGCTGCCCAGTTTACAGAAGGGTTACTGTGCAGAGCTGGAGCTCAGATTAGTTGGTGCTAAACCAGCTGCCCCGGTTTATTACTCTGGGGTTTGCAGGTGAACTTAAAGGCAGACTCAACACAGACGAGACAGTCGCAGCCTGGCAGAGCAAACACACCTTTGGACAAAGCAAAGGTGGAGGTTCCGTCCTTGCCAGTGCTCAGGTGCAGTGTGGGGTCAGAACCAGACGGCAGAAGGGGCTGCATCGTGCTCTGTCCTGTGCTTTGATCTCCGGAGCAACGCAGGGAATCCTTACTGGAAGCAGCTCTGGATCACAAGATCTCGCTCTGGACTCTGGCACAGTCAGAAACTGCCCAAGCCCGGCACCTGCAGAGGCCCGGCTGGTCTGGCCTGGCCAGCACATGAATTACCTCGTAAAAAGTCAGGCTCTGCTTGATCCCTGCCCTGAAGTGACGGCTGATGGAGGAAACAACACTTGTGACCATAAACACCCAGTACAGGTGGAGCAAACACAGAGCAGAGAACTGTGAGTGATCTTCGAGTCACAGCTGGGGACAGACCAACCATCCCTGCCTTGCTCAAGATATCCGTATTTTATTGGAATTGCATCAGGGAACTGTGATCCATTTGACGTGTTAACACTGGTTTTGCAGTTTGCTGTCTGCCCATCTTTCCATTCATCCATGTCCATTTATTTATAAAGAAATGCAAATGCTTTCTTCCCTGGTTTAATACATCATGACCTGCTCCTGAAAAAACCTTACACATAATCCATCGGTGTTATTAACTATGAAAAATGTACAGCAGTGAGTACGTCCCTGTCATCTCTTGTTGCCCCCAATTAGTCCCGGTCTAACCCTTTTAGCTTCAAGAGAAACCAGATTATAACTTGTCTGTCAGGGCTGAGGTGGATTTTACGCAACCAGTGTCATAATTATCGAAATGATTGTCCTATCAGTCAGCAGCTTGTTTGACCACAAGACCTTTACATCTTTTTGCTGATTCTGGACTTTCTGAAGCAAAGAGAAATGGTTTCCTGGGTGTAAGGGCAACTCCTGCAGTACTCAGGATGTGTCAGAGCAGCCCAATGTGCACCCACTATCAGAAAAATGGAGAGTCAATAGGAATTCATTAATAGCTGACTAAATTTTCTATCTCCTCTTGTTTTATTCTGCTACTTGGAATGGTGGCAAAAAAAATGATCAGGACTCGGTTATTGCCTCGCTTCTTGTCCCTTTCCTGAAGGAAATCTTCATTGGGCAAGCACAGAGTAGAAGGAAAGGAAGGTAACAGGAATTTTTAATTGGAGGCAGCGGAACCTCAGTGATGACCAGCCCATAAGGTCTATATTTAGTCTCCACCTTACACGGTGCAGTTAAACTCGTTCACAAACAACACGAACAAACTCCCCAAGTTTACAGCCCTGGCAGGAGGAGTCACTGAGGCAGCTGCTTAGAGGAGAGCCCAGTTTTAGTGGAGTTCTCTTAGAGTTTGATCGAGTCCATGGGCCTGGAACTCTCCTTAGAGACCCCTTGAGACCGGTTTGCTGGGAGATGAGATGCACCAATAAATCAGCTACCCGGTCTTTTTGTGACTTGCTAAGGATGGACAAACCTTAAATCTCCCCTCCTCACCGCCCATGTTCCTATCTCATTGTTTTCCCAGAGGGCTGTGGATGCACAAGGGGATTCTCCCTGAGACAGGGCAGCCTTTTCCCCGATCAGGGATTACTCTGGATCAGGGAGTGCATGGATCAGGCTGCAGGCGCTGGGACCGTGGCTGTTCAAACATGCTGGCAGCCTGTAACCTTTGTGCCTGTGCAACTGGGTCCGTTGTTACTCATCCCAGTCCCACCCACAGGCTTGGCACGGAGCTCTGCACCTTCCAAAGCCTCCTGGCTTCTTATCAAGTCGATAAAAGCAGCGTGTGTATGGACAGAGGTTTGACTGCTTCAGAGCTGCCTCTTCTCCCTCTCTCGTGCTTCACCTCAGGAGGGGGAAAGGCAGCGACACAAATTGGCCCCACAGAAGAGGGGGAATATCCCAGCCTGAGGCTGGAATAGAGAACTCCCCCGGGATAAATGGGCCTCCAGAACGCCAAACTCTCCCGAGAGAAGCGGGCCAGCATCCTGATGCTAGGGCTGGATTCTGCTGGGAAATCCACACTGCTCTACAAGTTCAGGTATAAAGATGCTTTTCTAACAATGCCAACAATTGGCTTTAATGTGGATATGATCGAAGCAGGGAAAGATTTTACACTGACGTTTTGGGATGTTGGAGGACAGAAGAAAATGAGAGAGCTCTGGAGCAATTTCCTGGAAGACACTGATGGGCTGCTGTACGTGGTGGACAGCTCTGACAAGCGCCGGCTGGAGGAATCCAGGAGAGAATTTGAACTCATTTTAAAGAATGAATCCATAAAAGACGTCCCGGTGGTCGTGTTGGCAAACAAGCAGGATTTGCCTGGAGCTCTGAACGCTGAGGAGATCACCAGGAGGTTCAAGATGAAGAAGTACTGCAGTGACAGGAACTGGTACGTGCAGCCCTGCTGTGCCATCACGGGAGAAGGGCTGGCGGAGGCTTTCCAGAGAGTGGCCACGTTTGCCAAGCAGTACCGCAAGTCAAAAGAGACTTTCACCACCCTGAAGGAATTCAGTACCCTCTAAGAACTTCCATCATCCAGTTCTGGTGACTGTTAGCATATTTTGTTGGACAGAGTAAGTCTGGAAATACTGGATTCTGAAGAACTTTTATACATAAATATTTATGAAGGACTTTGTAAATATTTATTAAGAACTTTGACGATATTAAATTCTACTGTTATACCTGCAGATACTTGACATACCTGGTAGGATATCTCATACCTGAGATAGGATTCTGTAGCATTTTATTATTATTTTTTTATTTACTTGGGGTTATTCAGTTCAATGTGAATGATGAGAAAGGGGCAGTTGAGCCCATGGAACTAGGTGAGCAGTGTTTAAGTTGCTTCAACCCAATGAAGATTCAAATCAGTTTTTCTCAAGATGTAAACCAGCCAAGTCATTTGGTCAGCAATGATCAAATGCTGGTTTGTAATAAATGCTCCATGGATGTGTTTCTCATTTGAAAATAGAGTGGGGTTAGAGCTTCAGCTCTCAGAGAACTTGTTGGCTGTTTCTGCATTCTAGAAACAGTTACTGCAGAGAGGTTGTGACGAGCAGGACGTGCTCCTCACCCAGCCCCAGACAGAGCCTGGCTCCAGCGCTGTCTCCAAGGTGCAGCTCTGACGTCCCGTTGTCCCAGATATCCACATGCTGCTTCCCTTGTTCCTGCACTGCTGGACTGCCCTCCTTAGAGGAGATGGAGGCCAGCACAGGATCAGTCAGGGAAGAGCTGAATCCCATTGATTTTGTGGTGACTTCCCAGTGGTGGGCTCTGGAAAAGCTGTGGCAGGGGTCCTCTTGTGCTCCTGGTTTTTTGTGGCAGGATTACACCAAGGAAGTAGGTGGGAATTAGGAATTTTACATTTCATTCTTACTAATAAACAGACAGGAATGTCAAGTTATAAAAGGGTGAAGCAGCAATAAAATCACCCAGACATACCCTGTTGTCTCATGCGCAGATTATTCAAAGACCAAAAAAATCATCAGGTGGATTTGCTGAAATAGTAAACAAAGGGAAATTTCTCAATAGCAGCTGTTATTAATACTGAGACTAATTAATTACCAGGGGCTAAATCCTGACTCATGCTGAGACTCCATTGCTAAAAGCAAAGCAAGTGTCTGGATTTCTCATTGCCTGGTCTGATGATTTAGGCTCAAAAGAAAATATCATCTTCTGTCCCTAAAAAGATCTTTAAAAGTCATTAATGTTGGCTTTCTAAACCCAGCAAGTCAATGTTTAAAAATGTGATATTTCATATCAATACATTTACAAACGTTTGCATGTGGCTGGTGTAGAGTGAATTCTCTTAATGTAATCATGTGTCTGTTATAAAGCAGAATTCAGTTCTGTGGCCTCAGGACTTCCTCAGGGAGAAACACTCCTGAGAGATTTAATGAGGGTGCACCAGGGTCTCTAATTAGCCAAGAAGCAAGTTCTGAAGGGAGAAATAAAGCTGTAAAATAGACCAGCTCGTACAGCTAAAAATTAGAATGAGCTCTCAGGCACACAGGCCCTGCTGCAGGTTATCAAATTAGACTAAATGACACATCAACTTGAAGAAATATTTTACATTATGCTTCAAAGAAAAGGAATAAACTCAATTCCATTCACTTTATAGAATATCAAGTATTCAAAAATTGCATTTTCTAAGAGCTTGGTTTCCCAGAGAAGTGAAGGCAGGCCCGTTATATCTGCCCAAGGAGACCCCAACCTTTTGGAATAATTTTAAAGCTTTAAAATAAGTATCAGTCAAGATGGCTGGAGGCACAGCTTCTCAGAGGAATTAGATGCCTGAAAGTTTAATTAAAAAAAATCACTGAGACAGAGAAAAGTGGCCACACGGGTGCCCCCTTGAAGGCAATGCCGATAAGGTACAAAGGAGAGATAAATGTTCCATCGGAGCCGACAAAGGACATCAATCCAGAGCCAGGGCTTAATGAGTTCCTCTGCTCCGGGAGCTGCCTGGGCTTTTCCATCCTGCTTGGATCAGCAGAGCACTCGGGGGCTTCCTCAGGATGAGGAGACAGAGATGGAATGCACTGCTCCAAACGACCTGGAGCCAAGAGCCTCCCTGCCACTCAGCAGCTTTTGGGAAGGGTGTTTGGGAAGTTGCCTGGGCAGGAAGGCGCAGAGGAAGCGGAATTGCGGCTCAGCTCTGCACGGAGCAGAGCACGGGCTCGCCCCAGGGCGCTGCGTGGTCCCGGTGGAAGCCTGGGAATTGTTGGATATCTGATCCCATCACGTGTTCCGTGGTGAAATCAATAGCCAGGGAGTTCCAAAGGTGTTTTCCAGCTCCGTCCGGCTGGGGAGAGCTTGAACTGCTTGGCTGAACACAGTGAGCAGAATTGTCGTGGTGTTTCAGGAATTCTACTGGTGCTAAAATCCAACCCACAGCACCGTGATAATTTGTTCCTGCATAAGTATTGGTTTATTAGTTAGAATTTGTCCAGATTACTCACTAAAAAACTTTTAGGATTTTTGAAGGATTTGGGATGCTTCGAGATGGTGAGAAATGAGAATCTGAAGAGCCCCGAGGCAGTGGAGCTGAAGTCTGGGAGCTGAAAGCTTTTCATGGAATGAAAGGCCTTGAAGAGTTGGGGTCAGCTGTTTATTTTGCTTCAGGTTTGGGAATTTTTTCATCAGCTCACTGTGCTGTTTTGCATTTTTTAATTGCTGCATTCTGGCAGTCTCGTGCAGCATTGCAGGTGTTTTGTAGTCAAAGGGCTCAAATCCTTCAGTGTCTGCTCATATTCCTTTCACAGTTTGCTGTACCTGTTCCTTTGTGCTGCCAGAAGAGTCACACATGACAAAATGAGCGGAACACGCCTGAGATCAGGAATCACGAGGGGAAGAAGGATCTGTGAACCCCAAGGCCTGCAGGACCCTGTGCCTTCTCAAGATGTGTTTGCATGGGACCATTTAAAAGCTGACAGACCCAGAGGATGGGGAGCTGTCCTGCTGGCCATTCCTTGATAAGATCCCTGTGGTTTAAAGTCACAAAGGGCTTTCTGAGTTTAGAAACTACTCATTGAACATGGGTCCAGTGGGGCGAAATGCCATTTTAAGGGAAGCTGTGGAGCAGCAGAAGAAACCATTGCAAATTTGGAGAGTAGCACTCCCTCCTGCTGTGCCTGGGAGACAACTGTCCCAATAATTGAGAACCCAGGGGAAGTGTAGTGTCTAAGGAATGCAGGCCAAGGCTTCTCCAATATCAGATAACTGGTGTTACTCAAAATGCCTCGGTGCCATCTCATTTCTGACAGGTAACTGAACCAAAGGAAAGGCTTTCCTGTGTCAAACAAGTTCCAAGTGCTGCAAAGGGAGGCAACACCACTTTGAAGTGCTGTGTGCACCTCAAACAGCTTTTTTCCCCAAGTAAATGGGCCATGCTGAGTTCTGTGCTGCTACAATTAGGCTTCTTCCACTTTAATTAGCTCAGATATCCTGTTTGGATTCTGGACATCCATCTCCTCAGATCCCACAGCCTCGATTAGCCAACTCTCTGTAATTTGGGATGTAAACTCTGAGGGCGGAGGCCCTGCTGAGCACACAGCACACTGCAGGGACCATTTGCAAATGTAAATTCATGGACAGTAACAAGTCCAGACACATTCTGAAGACGGGGGATTTTAGCAGATTGAACATTCCTTGTGTTTCAGTGTCTCCAGTATTCTGTTCCATAGCTGTGCCCGGTGCTCCTGTGCCGCTCCTGCCCACCCACGATGTGTTTGTGGTACCTGTCCCAAGAGACACCTCCCCTCAGCTCTGTCACCTCTCTGTCCCCTCCCCACATTTACACAGCAGAGCTTTCTCCCTGTCCTTGTCCTTCCCCAGGAGTCCCAATGGCACTGCCAGCTCTTGTGGTCTTGTTATCAGATTTGCCCTGAGTTTTTGGGTTTGCTCTCACGCCGCTCCTCGTGCTTGGAATGACCTGCAGACATTTACAGCCCCATTTAATTGTTTTCTGTCAGGTCCTTCCTCAAAGCACTCCTTTCCCACGACGTATGCAAACCTCCTGACAGTGCTTTATGAGCCATACCTTTTGATGAGTTTTTTTATTATTTCCTTGTTCTGCCCATATTTATTCACCTGCTCCCTTTTAGTCTTACAAGGTGCTTTCTTTGGTGCAAAGATCATATTTTTGTTCTGTGTTTTTACTCTTTTTTTAACCTTTTGTTGACTTGTTTTTACTCCATTTTTACCCTTTTGATTTGCCTGACCAATGAGAAGTTTCTATGCCTTATATTACTGCTATAAGTACCCTGATTTTGGAGAAATATCTGCTAAAATAAGTAATTTTGTGAGTTTAATAAACCACCTGGCTCTGAAAGCTGAGCCGTGCATATTGTTTGGTTTTAGCAATTACAGTTGGGAACTGCAGCAACAATTTTATCGATCCAGACAAAGGCCAATCTCCTTTGAAATTCTGCTTGGCTGTTATAGGGTAACTGTGCCTTAATCAATAGTTTTCAGTTACTTTATCTAAAGCACACACATTAATCACTGAACAATGTGAGTCTCCCAAGCTTCCCTTAAGAAGTCAGAGAAGTTCTGTTTCTTATAGGGCCATCCCAGATCCCTGTGAAAATCCCTTGCATCATTTGGATATAACACAAAACATAAAGGCGTTCTGCAAACAGCCTAATTAATGGATGATAAATTAATGTGTCTCCTCATAGGGTGGGTCTCATGCTCAGAGCAGGTGCCATCAGCTCTTCTCAACACAACGGAATAATTTTGGACTGAATTCACATGGATTTTCCTTTATTGAGAACTTCAAGTAAATGTTTAATCTACCTAAAATGTCTATAGGTGGTCACACAATTCTTGTGTGCCCATCAGTTATTTACACAGCTTGAATTACTCTGAAAAGGTGAAACAAGAAAGAATTACAGAAACAGAATTTAAAGAGTTCATGTGGAAGGGCAGTGGGGGAAGATAAACTACAGCAATACAATGGAAAAGGGAAGCGAAAAGAAAAATGAGAAAATTCTCAGGCCAAAGTGCTGAGTGTTGTAGATACACAAAGCAATAGAAAGCAAAAAAACTTTGCACTCTGGTTCAAAATCTGAAACTTCTCTTTTTGTAAAGTCGACATTTAATGTGTGCAAACCCTCCTGGTGCTCACAGGGGGAACTTCCCTGTGCTCCCTCTTAACCTTACAGGCTGAAGGCAACAGTTTCATAGATAAAAATAACGTCAGGCCCCAAAGAAAATGTAACCTTGGAGAAAATATTCTGCAAAGAACTGTCTCCTCATAGTAACTCTAAACAACATTAATCCTGAGTATGAATAGTTAAAAATACTTAACATCTTATTAAAGCCAAACGTTGTGGAAATTAATTATAGTTTCAACTAACGCTTCCCTTTAACCTACACAGGAAAACTTTTGTGTCTCGTAGCTGTCACCTACACTGAGCCTTCCCCTTTTGAAGCTTAAGGTTTTCCACTGAGTCATTTGGATCATCGATTATTTAAAATACCCATTTATTGCCCACGCTAACGGGTAAATTTGTACAGCCTTTGCTTCCTCATGTGCTGCTGAAAAGCCCCTGTCAGGCACTAAGGAAACCCCAACGCAGACACTAGAAAATTGAGTTATATTATTTTAAAATACGTGTGCAAAATGTGGTGTTTCGTCGCTGAGACATCTTGTGGTGTGTGAGGCTTCCTGCAGCTCGTCAAAACGAAACTATGGGGTTGCAAATTCAAACGGAGAGACAAGAGGAGCTCGAGAGCGCTCTGGGGAGGCTTAAACCACACAGCTAAAAATCGCTTTTTCAAACAAAACCTGCCTGGTTACAGCACTGATGGGCTTATTTTCAGAGATTGTTTTCAATTTGTTAAATATAAATTTCTGCTCTTTAGGTAAAGTGCACACGTGTTTCACTTTGGCATGAAAACTGATAACAATGAGTGATGTCCAAACTGCCCAAACAAGCAGATTCCTAAACTGGAATTCCCATTGCAGCCATGGTTTTTTCCACGTTAAGCTGGCTGTGATTCAGCCCTGGATACCCGTTCATAACTAAAGTGAGATTTGAATATAAAGAGGAGAAATGAGCATTAAAAGAAAGGGCTGATCTCGGTGATCTAACAGAGGCACAGATTCCTGAAGCCGCTGAAATGCTGCGTATTTCAGGAAAATTATGTGCCCTTTATTCCCCCTCAAAAGAAAAGCTGAACAGAAATATTACCATTTATCAGCCATCAGAAAATCAAGGAAAGCTCAGTCCTGAGCCTTGTGAGAATGGGCCTCGTTAGTGCTGCTGCTCAGAGCACTCATTTTCTCCATTACAGCAGAACAAAGAGAGATGCAAACTTCGACTATTTTCATTTCTCTGCTCAATATCAAGCCCTGAGCCTTTCAAAATTCTTTATTCAGTCATGTATTCGAGTTTCCTTTCAAAATGAGCCTGAGACACAGCACTGACAATAGCAATCTGCATCTAGACATTTACATTTTTGTTGCATCTTGGGTTTGATGCTGTTTTATGTGCTAAACTCTGCTCCCTGTAAGCGTTAACAGCCAGAAACAAGAGTTTAAATTTGAGATGCTCCCAAAAATGTCTCTGCTTTCATTAACCCATCAGTGTTTCTGTGTACAACATGAAACACATCACCTAACACCTCACACCATTTAATTATCTGAGCATATTGTATAGTTTAATTTTCAAATACAGCTCCAATGATCAGCCTTCCCTTTGGAAACCTGAGGAATTAAGGATGTAAAAGCAATTTCCCTTCCTGCAGTCAAGTGGAACAGGATCCAGAATATTGGAGTTCCCAGACCTGCCAGCAGATAATAAGTTTTCCTTTCCTTTTAGAAATATGATTGAGCTCACCCCAAAACAGCAGCTGGGACAGAAGCATTTTTTGTCACTGTCCCACCATGTTTTGCTACAAGGATTTGTTTTAACATGGAAAAACCGTATCCCTGGATCTTGCAGGGCACACTGAAAGGGCTCATTTCACTAACCATGTCTTCACTTTTTATCTCAAATGAATTTTTTTCCTTTTCCTTTAGTAGGAAATTGTTGTGTTGCAAAGGCAAAGCAGCTGGGACACCAGCAGGGAAGTGCAGCTCCACAATCTGCTGGCTGAGAATTGATTCCTCTTCTTCTTGGGCTATTTGTAGCTGATGGATTTTTGGGATCTGCTCCAGCTCTAGTACCAAGGAACATTTTTGCCAATGGTCACATCATGACCTGTAAATTTGTCTGCAAAAGCTCTGATTTAGTGCATTAAAAACTGAACATTTATGGGCTGAATTGTAGCAAATGTACCAATGTAAATTAAAAGCAATCCCCAAATCAAATGTTATTTGAAATAAAAAGTGATTTAAAGCAGAGTGGCTGAGATCAGAGCAGGCTGTGCTCTTCCAGAGCTCTGCTCATACATTTGAAGCTGCCTGCCTCCTGCTCGGTGTCAGGTGGGAGCCCTGGGCTGATTTTCTGATCACAGGAGCAGATGCTGGGCTGATGTGAATCGGCAAAGGGCCACTGGAGCCAGAAGAACTCCCTCCAATTTGCCCCCTCTGGGAGCTGTGCTGCAGCCTCTCCTTTGGAAGACACAGAATATTGGGCTTTATCTCAGAACTAATCACACCGTAGCTTCCAAAAAGATAATAAAAATATCTAGAGGACTTTAACTAGAAAAAAAGTGCTCATTATGGGGTGTTTCACATTCAGAGAGGCCTTGTGGGAGGAGATCCCCGAGGCAGCTGGAACGTTCAGGCTGTGAGGGACACAGCAGAGCCCAGGGACAGTGGGAATGAGGGAGAGATCCCAAACTAAATCAGTGACATCAGCAGGCCCTTGGCTGCATTAACATCTGACAGGGGCCGGCACCAGGAGCCAGAGCAGCTCCAGGAGTTTTAGTGTCCCACACAACGTGATTATAAATGGGTTATAAATGGAAAGGCTTTGAATCCTGTCATATGGGGAATATTTGAAGCTTTTTTCTTTCTCAAGCCTGTGCAGTTCATCACTTTAAGAAATTGTTTTTAAAAAGTGAGGTTTTAAGTACCACCCCAATTGAAGAGCATTTTTCTTGAAGTATAACTACTTCTTTTTTTCTAAGTAGGAAAAAAACCCAAAACACAGCATAACCAGTGGTTCTGTATGAAGAAACCCAAGGGGAAACATGCACAGGAACTCTACAGCTTTTGAATAAAAATGTTCCCTACACAAGGGAACAAGCCCTGAGCGAGTGTGAGCACAGCCACGAGACAGCAGAGCTGTTCAGGTGTCCATGGGCCAAATCTTTTGATTCCTACTCTCAGCCAAAGCACTTCAGCCAACTCCCATCAAAAATCCCCTTCAAACCTGTCTTCTGCAGAAGAGTGTGTTTGCACACCAGCTGAAAGATTATCATAAACTATCCTCCCAGCAGTGGGCTGCTTTTTTAATACCAGCTATGCCATTTGTATAAAGCCCAGGATTAATGGGCATTTTTCTGTGTGCAACACAAATCTTTGCAGCTTTACATAACATTTTGTTTCTTATATGAAGGAGATAGGGCTATGAAAAGCCATTCGCAGGAGCTCCTTTCACCTAAGTGAACATTTAGTAAATATACAGTATATTTTTATATATATTTTACTAATATATTAGAAAAAGCATTCAGATCAATTCACATTATTACTCAAAAGAGGTGTTTAAGATAAGCTGAGAATTAGACATTTTCTAATTGCATAATGAGGTGCAAAATTCACAAATTATGAATTGTAAACAAAATGTAAACTCTTTGTAAAACAAATCTGTCTGTTGCTTGAAGGGTAGGAAGGTGAGCAGAGCCTAATTCCCACCTTTACGTTTGCATTATTATTTTCCAAGCTAAAAAATATGCAAAAAATATCAAAGAAGCAGAGCTTTGCTCTGTAGCATCACATGAAGTTTGAACAGCATCATACGAAGAGAATTTGTGTTATATGCATAATTTATTGTGTTGTAGGCACCTACATTTTAAAAAAAACCTTATTCAGAATCAAAATATCCAATTGTTTGGGGTTTTTTTAAAGACAGCCCAGTGACACTGGATCAAGGATTCAGAGGGCAGCTGGTCTATCCTTCAAAATGGGTCTTCTGAGTGTTTTTGCACTGTGGACCTGAGGTAAAACCAAACAAAAATAACATGGTAATTGTTCCTCTGAGAGCCAAGCAGCTTAATTAGATTACAGTCACACAAAATGCACTTGATTCTTCTCTGATTATGTCTTCAATGAAGTCACGATATAAATTATTCTTTGGATGATATCAAATCAAAAATACAGCTCAAAGACCACTGAAGGATTGTCTTCCTCAGAACACACATAATTTAGCAAGGGCAAAGCATGTTCTGTGCATCATATGGAGTTACACGGAAAGGAAACGGGGTGTTAGACCTGCTGGTGCAGCAGTGCGATTTTCAGACAGGTCTGGATTTGAAGGAAGATTCTCCAGGGTGATTCTCGGTTATTTTCAAATGGTTACTCATAAAAGAACACGGTTGCTGCTCAGCCCCTTGACTCGGTCAGTCTTTTTCCAAGAGCACAGAGGGAAGGTCAGCAGAGGGATGATTTCCCTGCAAGGTCACTGTCACTGGTTAGGGCACTGAGTCAGCCCAGGATGTGCTGGCTTTCCAATTCCACCCTTTCCAGACACCAAGTGGTCGGTCGGTGCTAAGGGAGGTGACAGCGGGAGGTGGTAGAGGTGGGATGAGCATGTCTGGGTTAACAAAGATGTGGAAAAGGTGGTGATGAAAAGGACAGTGATGGAAGAAAAGGGTTTTCTTTCCTTTCATAAAATTCCAGGCTGGGTCTTACACACCGTGTGTTTTTTACTGTCATATTCTGACTAGTTCTGAAGACTGGGCAGGAATGGAACATGTAGTACCAGAGTCCAATTTCATTATTCATCATAGAATTTCTGCCTAATATCTAATCTAAACCTACGCCCTTTCAGTTTAAAGCCATTCCCCCTTGTCCTGTCACTCCAGGCCTTTGTCCAAAGTCCCTCTCCAGCTCTCCTGGAGCCCCTTTAGGCACGGGAAGAGGCTCTGAGGTCTCTACGGAACCTTCTCTTCCAGGCCGAACAATCCTAACTCTCTCAGCCTGTAAATGAAACAGAGCACTAACTAAAGGGATTATCTTTTCATTTTATCTCTATGTAGTCTTTTTACTTTCAAAATTGCAGATAGCTGTATCAAGAAAATGTCCTTTTTGTCCATCCAGACTGGGATGTGAAAGGGCTGCTGTCCCTACAGCGGGTTGGGACAAAATGCTTTACATACTGTTAGACAAGGAGCCATGCCTATATGGAATATCACCAGCACTAATTAGCCCTGACTAATTTACCCACCTCACATTGCTGTGACATCACTGCTACATTTATGTAACAGATGGGGCTGTGGTGACTCAGCTCCTGTCACTTTTGGGGTTTTTTTTTTGAGAACTATCTAGAGCCGAGCCTCATCCTCTGCGAAGTGTCCAGAGATAAAACACACAGTTCCAAAAATCATTGTCTTTGTGTTTTCCCAAGAAGCTAAACCAAGTTCTCTTTCCTGTTACTCCTCAGTCTCTGAGGGACTTGGTGACTTTGTTTTCACACTTGGGAAGCTGCATCTCCTGTCAGAGCTTTGAATTTTCTCAACAAGTATCATGGAAAATTATAACAAGAGCTCTGTCAACATGCACGACTTAACAGAGTTAATTTCCAATCATTAAAAATGAGTAGAGACTACATGCAGGATCAGGGCAGTGTGTATATATATATATATACGTGTACACACACACACACACATACATACATACATACATATATATATATATATATATATATATATATATTCCAGAGAGTGCTTCTAGTTATGCACAGAGGTATTCTTTTCTGGGTAAAATTTCAGAAGTAGGAACAAATTTACCATCCCCTCTGCTCTGCAAGTGTATCTCTCTATTGCTTTCAATACTCTTTATCTTATTTCAATAAAAATGAAAAAGTTTCTATAGCAGCTTTTTTTTTTTTTCCTAAAACTCTGGAAGACTGGGAGGAACAGGGATTATTCTGAGTAAATTCAAAGTGTAGCGAGGAGAAAGATTACAGTGTTAATTTTCGGCTCTATGATGGGAATTAATGCTAAGTGTAGTGAGGGGAAGGATTAAACTTAAGTTTTGACTCCATGATGGGGGCAAACGCAAACTCTAGTGAGAGGAAGGATTAAACTGTTAACTTTCAGCTCCATGAGGGGAGTGAATACGAAGTGCAACGAGGAGAAGGATTAAACTGTTAACTTTGGGCTCTATGAAGGGACTGAATGGACAATGTAGTGGGGAGAATGATTAAAGTGTTAACTTTCGCCTCCATGATGGGAGTGAACGCCAACTGTAGCAAGCAGAAGGATTAAACTGTTAACTGTCGGCTCCATCAGGGGAGCGAAGGGAAAGTGTAGCGGGGGGAAGGATTAAAATGTTAACTTTCGCCTCCAAAGCCGCGTACGCAAAGGATTAAACCTCTCCCTCCCGGCCGGGCCGGCGGCGGCGCAGGCGCGGGGAGCGCCCGTCCCGCCGCCCCTCCCCTCAGCCCCGCCACCCAAGATGGCGGCGGGGCTGAGGCGGCCCCTCCTTCCTTCCCCCTTCCCGCGCTGCGTCACCGCTCCCTCCCTCTCCTTCCCCGCTGCCATTGGCCGCCGTGCGCGCGCGGCGCAGCCAATGGGCGGCGGCGCCCAGAGCGAGGCTGCCCCTGTTTCCCCCTCCCTCCCTCCCTCCCTCGCTCGCCCCGTCCCTTCCCCCGCTCGGCGGCACCGGCGCGTTCGGGCCGCCGGGACCGGCCCCGGCCCGCTGCGAACCGCCCTGCTCCGGGACCCGCTCCCGCCCGCCGCACCGCGCCCGGCCCCGCTCCGGACCCCGCCACCCGGCCCCGCAGCGGCGCCTCCTCGTCCCGGCCCTCCCGGCTCGCCGAGGCCGAGAGCGGGCCCGGCGGGCCCCCGGCGCGCTCGGGCCCGGGCGGAGGCGGAGGGGCCGCGCTCCTCCCTCGCCGCCCCCGCCATGGCCGACAACGAGAAGCTGGACAACCAGCGCCTCAAGAACTTCAAGAACAAAGGCCGCGACCTGGAGGTGAGCGCGGCGGGGCCCGGCCGCGGCGCCCGCCCTGAGCCGCGGGGAGGCGGGAGCGCCGCTCCCGGGAGGGGAGGGCAGGCCGGGGAAGGAGGGAGGAAGGAGCCGCCGAGGCCGCGCTGTGGGGCGGGCGCGGCCGGGCCTGTGGGCGCCTGGCGAGGGGCAGCGGCCGCGCCCGCCCGGCGCCGCTCCGGGGGCTCCGCGGCCCCTCGGGCCCGGCAGCGGCGGCCGCTCCCCCCGGGCGGCTGCGCCCGCCGGAGCCCGGCCCTGCCCTGCCCCAGCGGCCCCGGTTCGGGCAGGGTTTGCCTGAATTCCTGCAGGAGCAATCTCTCCGAGCAGCCCCTAAAAGCCTGAGTCAGGATTAGGGCCCAGTTGGGTGTTCTGCTGCGTGTCTCCAGGATACCTAATTAAATAAATAATGCCCTAACCTTTGTAGTAAAGATTATTTTAAAAAGATCTTTTCTTTCTTTTTTTTTTTTTTTTTAATATTTCTGTTTTCTGCTCAGCTAGTTGAGAAGCAGTTCTGGCTTTTAGCACAGAGCCCCTGAACTTTTTGGTGGCTCAATTATTTGAGCTGTGAAGGTGCTTCCTAAACATAGCAGGATACACAATTAACGAGGGATTTCCTTAGGATATAGTCAAATTTTAAAATTAGGTATCAATCCTCACCTTTAAACACTCGTCCAGAAGTGCTGGTTGGAGCTTAAAATTGTCTGTACAGGGTTCTGGACAAGAATTTTGGCATTCTCATGGCTGTTGTTCACTAGCCTCAAAGTGTTCCTTCTGTTTTCCATAATATTCCAGTTTTTCGTATGAAGACAGTATGATGTTTGAAAAGTAAAAATTTCGTTTATGTCCCTGGCATTAATTAGAACATCAGCCAAGTTTTCCGGAAGTCTGTAACACCTGAATTTTTAACCTGTCCAATGAGATGGATAAAACAGTTGATTATTCAGTTATGTCCAAAGTTTTGGCAAAAATATTGGGAGTGGGGATAATTAATTGCTCTGTTTGCTGGCAGGGTAGTGAGGTTGGTTGGTAACCACTTGCCTTAGCTGTTCATTTGTTGTTATATAAATTCTGTTACCACTAAACAGACGACTGTAGGGAGGCATCTTTAGGAATGCGCACAGAATGTGCTGTTACAGTGAAAAATGGGATTAATGGGAAGATACAGGTTGGAATTCGGCTGTTTTGGTGCGGAGTTTTAAGGGAAAAGGGCTGAAGTAGGGAAGGTTCAAGATGGACACATGCAGGTAACACCACGTGTGAGTGTGTCAGGAGGCAGGGAAGCTCTTCAATCATTTTTTTTATTTGCTGCTGCACTTAAATGCTGTTTCCACAGTCGAAACCCACTGCTGGGCCGTGTTAAATTTTAGAGAGTGACATTTATCCAGCAAATCCTGGAGCACACGCCTGCTCCCTAAAATAACCACGGTGCAGGGCTATTTTTCATACAATAGCTCAGGCTTCTGGCTGTCCTTCCTGCTCATTAACTGCTTACACATCACATCGGTCGTTAGCGTGAGGGAATTGGTGGTGCCCACTCACAGCCAAGGTCCTGGGGTAGGACAGCTCCAAAATCCAACTTCCAGGGCTGTTTGGGCAGAAAGTTGTGTATTTACTTCACAGAGGAAGCCAACATTTGATCTTTATCTCCTTCCCTCCTCCACTCCTCCCCATTTTTGTCTCCGCTGAAATTCTGTTTGGCCCTTTGGGTTGTTTTTACAAAACGATCTTTTTTTTAAATTTTCCGTGGCAGTTCCCCTCTAGAGAAATAAGAAATCACCCTCATTTTGGTGAATCCCAAATGAAGTGATTTCTCGAGGTTATGAAAGGTTGCCATGTTGTGAATTGCAAACTTCCTAAAAATGTTATCTCTTAATTCCATGTGCTCAGATCAGTCCATTGACAGTCACAGTGCCAGCAGTTCCTGTCACATTGTCCTTGCCTTCCAGGTTTTACATATTCACAGGAAGTCCTTGTATTTTTGACAAAAATCAGGGAAATTCCTATGTTTTATCCCTTAAAGTATCAAGCATTTATTTACCTTTTTGGATAGTTAACAAGTTAAAGTTGGACTTTCATTTTTTTTTCCCCCCAATATGCTTCTAAAAATACAAAATCTGCCCTGGAAAAAAGAGGGGGCAAAAAAGAAAGCAAACCCTAACACAAGCACCTGTTTTACATAAGGTGTTTAGCAAAATTCCTTCATATGCTGAAGTCTTGGGTAAACATTGCCTGCACTGGCACGTTGTAAATAATTGCTGCCATGTGTTTGGAGATGACAGATCGGTGGTGACACTGGGAATAGAGGGATTCACTGGGACTAGAAAACTCCAGTACCTCCTTGTCCTTTCCCTTATTTATGCTCCTGCTCAAAGGAATACACGGTGTAATAAAGTTTTTAATGCTGGCAGAGTTGCTGCTGGGAGGGCAGTGATTTGGAGCTAATACTGAGGCAGCATCTCTGGGGGGGTTTTAAGATTTCTGGTCAGTGCTTGCAACATTCTTTTAGGGTCTTCAAGATTTTAGAGCTGTGGGGGAAAACCAGAATTGGTTCAGCACAAAGAGGAGCCTTAAAAACTACAGGAGTGGCCACAGTTTCTCTTTAACCTCCAACCCCAAAATGTGGCTTGAAGAAGGGCTTATCTGGACTCTAATATTAAATTATGCAAATACTTATCCATTAGGGAGCTGGGTAAGGTGACTTTTTTCATCTTGTGCCTTCAGTGAGGAACAGGTTTTACTTGGGCCTTTTTTCTTCTCCTTGGATAAGAAAGGATGAGCTGTTTTTTACTGTTTATTGTGGGTATGGCTGTGCTGACGCCCAATTTTATTTCCAACCTTTATTTTTAATGGTAATACTACAGAGCTTGGAATTAAATACCAGCTCTTTACTATACAAAGGCCAGATAAGTGCAGATTGTTCATTGTGTCTGTGATAGAGTTTTATGAACAATTTGAGTTTAAACAATGCCTTTTTAGCTCTGCATTTGGGGGTCTTGGTTTGGGAAGGTTTGCAGAGTTTTGGGGTGTTTTATTTGCTTCATTTTGTTTCACCTGGTGATTCAATGTTTCGTTTTCTCTTGGTGGTTGTTGCCTGCTGCAGCATTCCAATCTGACTGACATTTAGGGGGTTTTTTGAAATGAAATAAGAACTGTTTCATACATTTTATTTCTCTGGAAATCCTGGAAGAATCTGCTGAGTTCCTGCTGGCCTTTTCTTCCCTGACTCACCTGTGTTGCTGGGCAGGAGATTAAGGATTGCTTTAACAGTGCCAGCACAGGAGAGGTGTTAAATAGAGATTTCTGCTCTGTAATTGAGAGATGCATGAAGGGAAATGATGATAATTCCGTGATGCAGAGCACTTCAAAACTAATTTTGGAGCAGCCATTGCATCAAGATGCTTTAAGATCAGCAGTGTCAGGATTTTAAGAGTTGCCAGCATCATTCACTGGACTTGAAAAATACCTATATATTTGAGAACACCAAGGAAGCTCCAGGGGAGTGAAGGAAAGGTGGTGGTGTGAGATATATTGAATATTGCAGGTACTTTGAAGCTTTTCAACCTCTTCTGTATCCCACACAAAATAGTCTGCTTGGGATTAAATATGGAAGAACTGAAGGAGAGCAGGAATTTCACTCACTGAGATAAAAATAGGTTCCTTTAAGCTGACTTGGAGTTCTGTGGTGAAGCTCATCCATCTTGTCACTTTCAAATGATACTGAGATATTTGTATGAGGCATTTTCTTTGCCATGCACATCTTCTCCAGGAAAAATGGGGCTGGTAGCACATGTAATGTCATATTGATTTTTATTTTTTTTATCTGTAACTCACACTCCCATTTTCATTCTGAAGGGGGAAGAGTTGCTGAGATGTGATTTCAGGGGGGTGTCTTGGTTTGGCTTTATGATCCCAAAGCATTTTTATCAGTGATCTTCAGAGTAGATTTCATTGCTCTGGTTCGTAATTGAGATGGGATTTGTATAGGAGGGGACTAGTGGATGGAGGAGGGCCTGAATCACTGGATATAACTGGGGAAAAATAGTCTGTTTTCACATGTCCACGCCTTGGGGAGTGTTTTTGTTTTTATTTTGAATCCCAGACCACACTGGTGCTGGTAGCAACTTCTTGGGAAGGAAGGATGTCACAACCAACTCTTAATTTACAGTAACTGTTGACTTTGCAGTTCCCCAACAGAAACAATGTGCCTTTGGAAACCATTCCCTAGGATGAGAGGAGTAGCCAAAGTTCTACAGTTACTTGTGTGCTGTCAGACCTTCCTGTTGTAGGTGTAGAAACAGAGTGGAATATTTTATAGCAGCAAATAAACCTCCACCCCGCACAGGAGTGAGCACAGGCTGTGTGTGGTGGGAGCTGAGTTCCTGATCCGTTCAGGGAAGGAAGAGGGGTCAGGATCCCTTTCCAGGGTGTATCTAGGAAGGGCTGGTGGATCCCAGCTGCTCCTGCTGTGGCACTGGGAATGTTCCTCGTGTTGTTGTGAAAACTCCCAGAATGTCTCAGGATCCTGCAGGCATCACTAACATGAGATTTTAATGATAAGCTGAAGGGCTCAGTCATGACTAATGGTCAGAAATAGCCCTTATGATAAATCTGAAGCTAAATATAATTGAAAAAAGGAGGATGGAGGGGGGGCCATCACAGGCTGACAGAAATAGATCGGATCATTTGATTTTTGATGTAGCAAATGACAAACAGGATCCAGTGACTGAAAGAGCCACATGAATTCCTGACGAAGTGGTGCATGTTTTCCAATTGGAGCCCTTCCCAGGTTCATTCTGAGCTCTGCTTTAAAACCCTTTTTGGTGAGAGTGGTGTCCTGCTCACAGTTGTGTTGCTGCAAGCTGGGAGCTGATTCAGATAACTCAGATCTCCCCCAGAACAGAAGGAATAATTGCCCACGTGCCAAGACACCACCATCCCTCATTTCTGCCCTTTGAGCTGTTTTCCAAAAGGCAGCACAAGTTGATCCTGACTCTGCTTGGCATTTTAGTTTCTCCAAACTATTCCATCTCTAGCTGGGGTCGTGATGCTGGGAAACTCCGTGGCAGAGCTGACTTCAGTTCTCATTTGTCATGCTTTTCCTCTTCCTCAGAGGATGAGCAGTGCCAGATTGACCTGTAAGTATTCTGTCAACAGACTCTGTGTATACAGAGGATGATTTGGAGCCCAGTTTTGGTCAATTGTGCTTAAGAGTGACTTCACTGGTGGCTTGTCTTTCATGTGAAGGCTTTTGTGAGTCCAAGGTGTGCAGGTAGGAATTACCTCTTCATGGCAGGCAGGAAGTCAACCAAGGGCCTGTCAGCTTGTGGCACGGGGGAGAACATTCTTTGTGTCCCAGCAGAGGCTCTTTTAAAGTCTCATCAACTGCAGATATGATTTTTCAAGTAAAGAATCGTCTAAATGACACATCTGAGGCTTTTTTTCTTGTAATATTTGTTCCACTCAATTCTCCCTATGTCAGCAGCAGCTTTGCTGACCGGCTCTGTCATCCTTGGGGTCTGGGAAGAGCCACCCCTTTCCCAGGGCAGCTTTGGGTAGGAATGCTGATTTTCTTGGGTGGTGGTTTGGGAAGGTGCTAAAAGTCTGTGAGATCATCAGGGGCGTGGTACAGTTCTGCAATCTGATTATCAGAGGGATTCCTCACATTATTTTCATCTTGGATATGCCTGATTAGTAGAGTTTGGAGAAACTACACTGAGCATTTGAGAGCAGGAGCCTGTAGCAGGTAAGTCAGGTGTAAAGCTGCAGTATCTTTCTAAAGCCTGTAAGTGCTGGGTGGTATCCAGCAGTGGATCAGCTCTCTTGGAGCTCAGAGAAATGTCCATGGAGTGTTTCCTGCCCTCAGCTCTGCTCTTCAGGGCTGCATCCGTTGCCCAGGGGGGTTCCTGGGGTTCCTGGGGAATCCCAGGCTGTGCTTTGCTGGGGAATCCCAGGCTGTGTGATGCTGACCTGCACTTTAGTGTTGGGATGCTCTGAACTCCTCTCTTCTGGCTCTTCCCAGGTGGCTGCAGCTGCTGCTGGGCACTTTGCCTTTTCCAAAGCAGGGGTCTCACTGGGGGGAGGTTGGATTTTTCCCTCACCTGTTTGTTTTTCAGACCAGGAAAAGTTCTGCCTCCAGAGCAGCAGGGAACCATCCCTTCTGTTCCACTTTTTCTTATCCTTACATTTTTCTCGTTGCTCCTTTCTTTGAGGAGCTAAAGTGTCATGCTCAGCTGAAATTTCATCTGATGAACTGCGTGTTCTTTTTGATAAAAATAATTATGCTTTGAAAGGGAAGCTTTTAATGCTTATCTTCAGATCTCCTTGCTGTTCGGGAGGTCTGGCTGCTGTTCCTTTTCCTTCTGTCCTGTGCTCGGGGCCTTGCAGCTTTCCCTGGGCTTGTGAAAGTTTAGTCACAATAAAAATGGATTTGTTTGGAACTTTGCTGTTCTCATCCACCGTGAAGTTCAAAGAATGAAATCACTCCAGACTGATTTATTTCTCTGTTTTCACTGCAGTAGCACAAGCTGCAATAAACCAATTTATGTATATTTACAATTGATTTTTTTTTCCTGAATACTGTCAATGGCAGCTGTGGAGAAAATGACAAAAAAAAATATTGCTCTTAGAATGTCAAAGGTTTTATGTGGGTTTCACTTATAAATAGTAGTTCTGTAACTCAGCTTGGCTTACAGGGTGTCTTAATTTGAGCTTGTTTATAAAGTTATTTCACTATAGATTGCCACGGTCTTTGTAATGCTTTTGGTGCTTTGTTTTATGCACAACTCCTTTCAATTTTGCCCTTTAAAAGATATTATTTTATTCCTAATTCCTTTTTTCCCCTCAACATGAAGACTCAGGAGAGTGTTGTACTATGAAATAACAAATATTGTCATTATTTCCATTTCCTGTAGGATTTCTCCTTTTCTAATGAAAATTAAACCCTGTGTGTAAAAGTTTTGTTTAAAGTGCATGAACTGAAATAGTTGTACAAGAACTTTTTAAATTGGTCTAAATTCAGATTATGATGTATTTTGATCTTGATTCTTTCCAGACTATGAGAAGACAAAGAAATGAAGTTGTTGTGGAGTTGAGAAAGGTGAGATGACGCAGCATTATTATTCTTTTATATTGTTGTTCTTATGTTCTTACTTTAGTAAAATGTAAGAGCTTTTGTTGAAGACTTGAAAGTTCTGAAGTTACCACGTCTGCTACTGGGAGTCCCATAATTTTTGTCCTGAAAACTGGGGGTTTATTTGGAATCTCATAAAGGGAATCATTCCTGCACTTCCAGTTAGGTTTTAAAAGATTTATAAAAAGCTTGGTTTTGCCTTTGAAAATCAGCTGTTTCTGCAGGCAGGAAGTTATTTCCTTACAAGTGAGAGTGGAAGAGTGTGAAGGTAACACTGGAATTGTTGGAAAAAAGGAATCACAACTGGAATTAGTTTCCTTCTGGGCTGAAGAGAAAACCTCTGGGAATTGCTGTGTGCTGTTAGAAATGATGACAAATAAATTGTAATGTTGATGGATGTGTGCACATAAAACTTCCAGCACAAGTTGGATGCAGGATTTTTTAGGAAGAAGTAATTCCTAAAATGTGCTTCTCTGTGCAGCCCTTTCCAACTTTTTGTTGGAAATTTTAACAATATCAGTGACAGCAATTTGATGATGCTTGTTTAAAACAGAACCTTCTCTTCCCTACTTAACACCCCTACACCCCCTAAATCCAAGTTTTAGAGGTGTTCCATCCTTTGTCTCTTTAAGAACAAAAGAGATGAGCATCTCCTAAAGAGAAGGAATGTTCCCCATGAAGATATCTGTGAAGATTCTGACATAGATGGGGACTTTAGAGTGGTAAGAATTAACTCTCAATAATTTCTTCTTTTTGCATACTTTAAAGACATTCAGAATTTCTAACTGCTTTTTGTCTCTGTTTTCTAGCAAAACACTTCTTTGGAGGCAATAGTACAGGTAAAAACAATTAAATTGTTTGAATATTCTTCATGTCATGATGACAGATGTATGAAAATTCTAATTTTTCTTGTTTTAGAATGCTTCAAGTGACAACCAGGGTATTCAGTTAAGTGCTGTGCAGGCAGCAAGGTAAGAACACATTTTTCTCAACTATCCTGATTTTATTCTTATTTTATCCTGTTCTTAAGGTCAGAAAACGTGTTCTAGCTTAACTGAAATTGTATGTAATGAAGTGGTTTTTAAAAAGAAAATAGATCTTTAAAGAAATCAAAATACACAGACCTTTTAAGTAGTGTGGATTTTCTTTACTTGTAAATACCTGGATTTATTTGGTGCAAACTTGATGCTCTTCACAGGGTAAAATATACACTTTAAAGGACTATAAAATCTTTGGCTTTAAGTGCAAAAAGATCTGAGTATCTCCTTTGCTGGGTGGAGGAGGAAGAAGCTGTAGGAGGGTGGAACTGGATAACTCTGATCTTTTATTTTCCTGACTGGTGACAAACTTCCAAAGCAGAGAAAACATGGAATGAAATGGCCAGTGGATGTAATGGCTTAGCTTTTCCAGTAGCTCAGTAATTTCACTTTGGGGGATTATTTTCACTTAAGAGGAGGAAAAAAATCCTGCTGGGTCTTTGGGAGGAGGAGAGAAGCACTTGGGAAGGAATTCCCAGCCCAGGAGGAGCAGTTTGGTTGTTGGGGCTCCACTGGAGATTCCCAAACTCAACCACAGGAAGCCTTTACTGACCTGCTCCAGTGTCAGCACTGATCTCTTTTTGAGTGGAAGGTTGGATTAAACAACTCCCTGCTCCTTTCCAGGCAGGATTTGTCTGTAATCTGGTTTTTTCTCCTTTCCTGCACAGGAAGCTGCTGTCCAGTGACCGCAACCCACCCATTGATGACCTAATAAAATCAGGAATATTACCTATTTTAGTGCACTGTCTTGAAAGAGATGACAAGTGAGTATTGCCAAAACTCAAAATATTGCACCAATTCTTGCTATTTAGCTGAAGTGCCACTCATTTGAATAATAATTACTGTATTTTTTCTTTCTCTGCAGTCCTTCCTTACAGTTTGAAGCTGCGTGGGCTTTGACAAACATTGCCTCTGGAACCTCGGAACAAACCCAGGCTGTAGTTCAATCCAGTGAGTCCTGCAGGGTTTTGGTTCCCACATGTGGGATTTGGCTGGAATCAGGTTGGAATCAGGTTGTCAATCCAGGCAGTGAAGGAGCTGCTGCCAGGTGTTTACTTCTGGCATCACACACCTGGTTTTGGCTTCATTTTCTCAAGCTTGAAACTCTCTTGGGTTTCCTAATGGTGAGCAGCATCTTCTGGAAACTCAAAGTATCTTAGCAGAGTTGATATCTGCTGGTTTCCAGTTTTCAAACTTAAAACCCCACCAAAACTCACCAAAAAACTTGAAATAAAAGCAAACAACCCCTCTGAAAATCTCCCTGTTGTGAAGAGGGAAGAAAATTCAGGGACCAGAGGGTGCCTGACATTGAACTCTTCCAAAATCAAGTTGAATTAAAAAACCTGTCCTTCCTGTTTTGAGGCATCTGAAACAGGGGAAGGAATTGTTGTTGGATTTGGAATCTGAGTTGCCAGGCAAAGCAAACCTTGTTCTGTACTCCAAGCATGTCCTAAGTTGAAGCAGAGCTTCTGCTGCTAAATCGGAACTAAGTGGGTAGGATTTTTAACTGAGTGAACAAACCAGAGGTTCTTGAAGAATCACAGATACTATGAAATGAGTTTTTCCTAAAATTTAAGGAAAAAAATGCACAAAATTTATGTTGGCTGCAAGATCAGTTGCTTCTTCTTTTGCAAACTCAGTGTTAAGAGCCTGTGAACTTTGATATAATTTGTTTTTCACCCTTATAGGATGTACCTTTGGTAATACTTTTAACTTTCCTTTTTCCCCATCCTCTTCCTTTCCCAGTTGCATCCTGAATTTTCTTTGGGAAATGTAATCAATAGATAATCTATCCCACCCCTGATCTAGAACAGTTTATATTTAAACCTAATTTATCAATGGATTAAGCACTTCTTTCAGTGGTTTCTGTAGGTCTGTATTGCACTCTGGTAGTCAGTTTAATAGCTGTGGCATAGGAAATTATGATTTATTTCAATTAAAAAGATGCTCTGTTGTAATTTTTCTGTAAGTATTTTATAATCTGCTTGCTGGAGATGTTTTTTCTCCTTGCATACATTGTAAATACCTTTATTTAGCAGGAAATAAGAATCCTGCTGATTTGTTGTTTCTCTACTAAAACGGGCTTTACATCAAGAAATAATCTGACTAAAAATACCAGTTTCTCTTGAAATATGTGAAGTAAATGGGTTCCTTACAGACTGAGCTATTATGTAAGCAAGCACCTTAGTGCTGGGGGAGAATAAAAAAGGATCAATTATCTAAATGTGGAGCCCTTTCCTGCCCTCTTCCTACATTCCTGCTCCTTAATGGAGCTCTGTTCCTGCCTATTCTCAAGTTGCTTCATTTGAATGGGTGAGTTTGGTCTTTGTTGCTACTTTGCACTTGGGTCTGGTGCATAACTTAGCAGAGAATTTCTGAATTCAATAAATGGAACTAAATTTGGATCCTGACAAGCTTCAGTAAACTTGAGACTTGCAAACAAATTGAATGTCAGGGGTTTAATATTCTCTAAGTGCAGGCTCTGTAAGAGTATGCAGCAAAGGAAGAATTACTGCAGTGTTTTATTTCAGTATCACCTGGGAAATTAGTGAAGCTTTGACCAGTTCTTAACAGGACAAAAATGTCTCATGTGAGAGTTAATTTTGTGAATTATTTGCTCTTTTGAGATGCGTTTTTTAACCATTTCCCCGGGTTATTTTTGTACCTTTCAGATGCTGTGCCGCTTTTCCTGAGACTGCTGCATTCACCTCATCAAAATGTTTGTGAGCAAGCTGTGTGGGCTTTAGGAAATATCATAGGTGGGTGTTACTCCTGCCACCACAAACTTCCGGGGGTGTTTTATTATTGTTTGGAAACTTTGTCAAGGAATCTCCAGGAATGTGTTGGGCTCTCCACTGTGCTTGGTGGTTTGGTGTTGTCTGCCACCCCTTTCCCTTGCCCACCACCATAAATCCATAAATGATGGGATGTTTTCTGTTAAAATACCCCTGCTTGTGTCTCCCACAGGTGATGGACCCCAGTGTAGAGATTATGTTATTAGTCTGGGAGTAGTGAAGCCACTGCTGTCCTTCATCAGCCCCTCCATCCCCATCACCTTCCTAAGGAATGTCACCTGGGTCATGGTCAACCTGTGCCGCCACAAAGACCCCCCTCCACCGATGGAAACCATCCAGGAGGTGATGGAATTGCTCTGGAGTGGGATTGAACTCCAGCTCAGTGTTTGTCTGCCTTAAAAGTAACCCTCAGGTGTTTCTTTCCCCCCTCAGATCCTGCCGGCGCTCTGCGTTTTAATTCACCACACGGATGTAAATGTGAGTGACCCCTCTTTTAAAGCCACTTCCAGCTTCTGCTGTAGTTTTTTAGCTGAAATATAAAATAAAATAAAATCTGTGATGTTCCCTTTGATTAGGACAAACTTCTTTTGATATCTATTAACTGCTTGTTTTAAAATACTGATGTTATTTTTAAATAGTGATGTTCTTCCCTGGTATTTCTGTCTTTGCAAGTGTTTATTTGCATGTACTTTCCCTGCACTTATAACTGAAACTGCATTTTATTTTTATTTCTGTGAGCATTCATTCACAAATAAAAACAGGAATTTTTTTTGCCTAGCACTTAAATTTGTGATGAAAATCAGTGTCTGCTGCACATGTCAAATGTCAGGGTTAGATGTAATTTCTGAAGTGTGTTAAATATGAAATTGCTATTTAATAGTGAAGTAAATAGCAAAACTTTATTGAAATTATGAAATAAGTCAGGTTTGTACCTAAACATAAATCAGAATTTAAGATTAATTTTTTGCTTCCTAAAGAAGTTGTAGCTGAGTTAAGTTAATGGTAGCAGCCAAAATATGTCTACATTAACATTACTATTCATATAGTAATTATGGGATTTAATTTCTTGTCTCTAAGTAGGTGAAATTAAGTTTATTTGAATTTTTGAAATGGCTGTACTGATGAGCCAGTCACGAGCTGTCAACTGAAACAACACTCAATATTTTTACAAGCTGCCAGTTGAAATGCTCACATTTACTGCTGTTAAAACTGGCTTTTCTGTGTGTGAATGCACACACACACATTAATTTAAATTAATTTAAAATTGATCTATAAGTGTACGTTATTTTGGTGCAATTTCTGTGCTATGGACAGAGCTGTTGTTTTTTCCTCTCAGATATTGGTAGATACAGTCTGGGCACTCTCCTATCTGACGGATGCTGGCAATGAGCAGATCCAGATGGTGATAGACTCTGGAATTGTCCCTCATTTGGTTCCTCTCCTCAGCCACCAGGAAGTTAAAGTCCAGGTAACTTTGGATCCCGTGGAGGAAGTGACCCCCAAAATGTGCTACTACAGAAAATGCTGCTTTCTTTTTAGAGCTCATGTTGAAATGTAAAGAATATTTTTTTCCTGTGGGCCGCAGCATTTGCATAAGACCTTTTATGTGCTCAGCTAGGAAAGTATTTGCTGAAAAAATGTTGTTTTTAAAGGAAACGTTTTGTTTTCAGACAGCTGCACTGAGAGCTGTGGGGAACATCGTCACTGGCACCGATGAGCAGACACAGGTGGTTCTCAACTGTGAAGCTCTCTCACATTTCCCAGCACTTCTGACACATCCCAAAGAAAAAATTAATAAGGTGAGCAACACCAGGGATTTTACTTGATTGATAATTTTTATGTTTGGCTTAGCTTGGATTCAATGTTGTGTAGTATCATAAAGATGTGAATAATTGACTCCTTCCACCAGTTTGTGGCAAATTTCAGCAAATACTGGGGTTTTTTTTTCTGGAAATTAATATCCATAGGAAAGTCTCTTAGGAGCTGCAGACTTGTGCTTGACAAGAATGTCAATGTTGGTAGGAAATCAAAGCTTTCTCTTATAAATCTGGCTGTTGACTTAAAAATTGGAGTTCTCCATACGTGAAATGTCACCTTAATTAAACTGACTCTCTTGGAAGTGATGAAACAGAGATAATTGGGGGTGTGTGTGTGGATGGAGTGTGACTGAGAAAGGGAATTATCCCACAGTAGGCTGGGGGTGGGGATTGAGTGTGGATGTGAGGAAAGGGCTCTCATGGGGGCACTGATGGCAGTGCTGAGGCCGGAGTGCATCTGAGGCGTGTTGGGCACCACGGGGGCCCCTCTGCAACACTGCCAGTGATTAAAGCCCCAAGCAAGCCCACCAGGAGAGCCCAGGCAGCCCAAATCTCTACCAGGGTCAGCAGTGATCCTGTGATCTGATCTCAGAGAGTCAGTGAGTGAAGTACGAACATTGCTGAACCTCATGTTGAGATAAATACTCAGCTGAAAAGTCATTCAGAGAGGTTGAGAAGGGAATTGACTGGTGGGAGGTTTCTAGGAAGGGAGAAGTCTATCAGCTGTAAGATTTTATATGAATATACTTAACATTTTATGTGAAACTGTTACTTCTTGGTTAAAGTGTGGAGTCCCACTCTGAAAGGGAGGTGAGGGCTCTGAGTTTAATTCACGGAGGGGCTGCTGGGGAAGAGATCTGGTTTTGCTTTCCCAGGCACCTGCTCTTGGGTATTGCTGGGAGGAAAGTCCTGGGCTTTTTGACAGAATGAGCATAAAGAGTCATAAATTTAAGAGTACTGTTAAAAATCGAGTGTTTAATAGTGCTGCATTTTCTTGAAGCTAAGAAGAGCCATTAGGAATGAGACAAAGAACTGTCTCCTGCACTGTCATGTCTGGAACACACAGTGCTGTCAGGCATTTTGGCCATCAGCTGAAACCTGCTTGTTGGCAGAGCTGGAAGCAATCACAAGTGCTCATTTGGGATTTTCTCTCTCCAAATAATTTTTCCTTTTAATTTGAAGTATTTGGTTGAAGCTGATAACAGAGAAAGACTGAGGAGTCTTGTGAAGTCTCCTAAGGTGAGATTGTCCCTTTGGTTTGTCTCAGCAAGAACTCAGCTCTGCACAACGAAGCTGATTGAATACTTGCTTGTGTTTAAGCTTGGCCGGTTGCAGTGGACATAAATGATATGGAATCCTTCTCTCAACTAATTCCTGATCCTTTCCTTTTGCAGGAAGCAGTGTGGTTCCTATCCAACATCACTGCAGGAAACCAGCAGCAAGTTCAGGCAGTAATAGATGCAAACCTTGTTCCAATGATAATACATCTTCTAGATAAGGTCAGATCCCAAGGATTGGTGTTGGGCCTTCAAATCCTGTGTTCCTTTCCAGCTGTTGGGTGTTGGTGTCTTTTAAAACACGACTTCCCAAACCACATTGTGCCCTCAAGGACCTCCGTGTCAGAAAGAAGGAACAGCTAAAGGCATGTGGGAAGTATTTAGGGGAGAAGACAAATAACACAGAGCTGCTCACAAATAGCTCTGTTCTCTGCCAATTTATTGATCTGTGAGGAAAGAGTGGAGACTTTCCCATGTAATGACAGCCCTGAGCTGAGGAACGGGAGCAGCCCCAGCTGCAGTGTGTGCAGTGCCTTATCACAGCTCACACCGAGCGCTGCGCTCTCCCTGCAGGATGTGGCAGCTGCTGATAAGGACTGGGAGAGTGCAGTGCTGCAGTTCTTGTTTGCTTTGATGTAAACAAAGTTCCCTTCCCCTGGAAGATAATTGCAAGATGTGGTTGTAGGGGAGGGGTGAACACAGAGAGACTCAAACAGCCACAGGATTTATTTGTTACCTTCCCAGAACCTGATACAGTGACACCATGCAGAGGGGAGTGTAACAAATTCAGCTTTTGTGGGAATACTGCCTGGCATAAACCCTGGGATGACTGTTCCTGTCTCTGGTTGTGCTTTCAGGGGGACTTTGGTACTCAGAAAGAAGCTGCTTGGGCAATAAGCAACTTAACAATCAGTGGGAGAAAAGACCAGGTGAGTCCAGCTTTAGGAAAACTTCCATTCCTGCCTTGGGAAGTGCCAGGGTTATGGATGTCTCTGTTCCTCCACTGTTCAGTAACTCTTCCCTTCTCCATGTGGGATTTAAGAGTGACCTTCACTTTTTTCTGGAGTGACCTGAGATCAGGAGCATCAGTGGGGGTTTGGTTGGAAGCTCTTCTGTTGGGATGAGTGACTTCAGTCAGGCTCTGATGGGATTCTCGAACATTCCACATTTCTTTTCACCCTTTTTCCCAAACCATAAGGATGTGATAATTCAAAGAACAGTAACCAATAAGTAGAAATACACAAGTCTCCTGTAAGCCCAGAGTCTGAGATTAGTGGCAGGGTTGGGGTGGTGCTGTCACTCTTCAGAGAAGAGGTTGAAACTCTTTATCTAATACTGAAAAATTCACGGTATGTGCTGGTTTTGTGTTGTAGATCCTAAATCTATTTATAGTTCAATACCCAGATGTTACCTTTGAATGCTCTAAAAAGGGATTCCTGAAGTGGCCACTGCAGAATGCTCTGGGCTGGGTGGGTGACCCTGAGTACTTGGACTTCCTGGAATGTGTTTGCCTGTGTGCTTGTGCTGCTGCCATGTTCCTGCTGTAACTCTTGGCTTTTCCCCCCTCAGGTGGCTTACTTAATTCAACAAAATGTAATTCCTCCCTTTTGCAATTTGCTGACAGTAAAAGATGCACAAGTTGTGCAAGTGGTTCTGGATGGACTAAGTAATATATTAAAAATGGCTGAAGAGGAAGCAGAAACCATAGCCAATCTTATAGAAGAGTGTGGAGGTAGGAGGAGCAATATTTTAATCACTTTTTCAGGGATCACTGCTTTGGCATCCTGCTTCTGTTGGGTTTATTGTTGGCACAGATATTTTAAGCAAACCTGTTTTACAGTGCCCTTTTCATGCCTATCAAGTGAATGTCCACAACTCTTCCTAAGTTCATAATCAAATAAAATGTGGAGGAGCAGGATAATGGCAATAAAGCTTATTAGGTGCTAATTTTGTAACAGTCTGACATATTAGACAAATTAGTCTAATTAACAGAAACTAAATTAGTCAATGTGGGGATGATGTGCTTACCTTAATTATGCACAAGTTATGTCCAGGCGAACTTGGAAAAAAATAATTCTACAATCAGTGGTTGTAAAAATGCAATAACTTTAATTTCCTCATGGCTTTGAGACTTTCTCCATGTTGGTTGTGCTTTAAGTTGACTGAAACTTTTCAGGGATGAAAGAACAGGGATATTAAATTTGGGCACAGGTGAAAAGCTCTGTGAGATTTGTTAACATGGAGTAGAATAATCTTTAAAACAAATCTGGAGGGAGGGCAGAAAGTGATTGGTGGTGGCTGGGAGGAGAAAAGAGGTGTTTGTGCCAAAACTCAGCTTGTCGGAGCTTCAGAAAGATTTCTATGTACTGTACATCTCTGTGTTTTATGTATAAAATATATTTAAGTATGCCAGATGGCTTTAACAGCATCTTATTCATAACCGGATTATTCCTAACTCTATTCCCAGATGTTTTTAAATTCTTTTTGGAAGTTGTTTGGCCTGAATTTGGTGTTCTGATTTCTCTTGTGTGTTTGTTGCAGGCCTGGAGAAAATTGAACAGCTACAAAACCATGAAAATGAAGACATCTACAAACTGGCTTATGAGATCATTGATCAGTTCTTCTCTTCAGATGATGTGAGTGTGGAATTCCCTGCAGTGTGCTCATTGTTTTCATTTATAAATCTGGCTTGGGGGAAAGGCAGCAGCCCCAGAGCTGCTCTGTGACACTGGTTGGGCTCAGGGAAGAATGAGCCCTTGTTTGAACCTGTTGCATCTCCTACCATTGCTCATGATGAAGCATCTAAAGAAGATCTGATGCCTAATTTAACCCTCATCTCTGGGGATTAAAATCCCAGGCTGTGAATAGTTCCCTCAACTCTCAGCCTCTGCCTGAGCGTGACATTTCGCATTTGATAAGCTCCCTGCTGACTCCAGGGCTGAGGCTGCTGCTTTAGAAACAAAGTAGTTGGAATATGTGAATGATTTCAGGGGTGGAATGTGCTGATCAGAAACGTTGTTTCCATGTCAAACATGTAACATAACCCGAAGGAAGGGTTGGTTTGTGTGCACTTCCAGTCACAGGAGTTAATTGCAGAGACAGGGAATGCAGCCCTGGCAGTCTGTGCCATGCAGGGAGGGGTTTCTGCTTGGTTGAAGAACTGCAGAAATGGTCAAGCTCAGCTGCACTCATGGCCTGTTTTCACTTGGAAGATTATTTTGTGCTGGAGTTTCACTTTTATGTGAACAATAAGATCCAAGCCTTGTTTAGGAACTCAGCTTTCGCATATACAGACGGACTGAGTTTGATGCAGTGTCAGTTTGGTAACCACAGTCTGGGCCTAATCTTTCCTTGCCTCAATGGTGCTGGTCTTCTCCTAAGAACTGAGACAGTTTCTAAGGCTGCTAGAAGGCTTTCCAGGAGTGAAAATTGTGTGAACAAGAGGGTTTTGGGTGCCATGTAGCCTTTCCTGCTAAGTACAAACTAAAACATTTGGGCTTGAATTACTTCATTTTAGTGCTCTCACAAAATTAGGGGGAGGAATGGCAGGACTGGATGCAAGGAGGTGAAGAGAGAGCTGCTTTTGGGATTGTCCAGCTCCTGAGTGGTGAGGTTTGGTTGTGTCCCTGCTCATGATGTTGCCATTCCATTGCAGATTGATGAAGATCCAAGCCTTGTTCCAGAAGCAATACAAGGCGGAACATTTGGTTTCAATTCATCTGCCAATGTACCAGCAGAAGGGTTCCAGTTTTAGAGTGGTATTTTGGAAGTTTAGGTACAATGCAGCACTGAATAAAAAAAAAAAAGGTTTGATCCATCAATCTTGGCTCATGGGATCCGCTGCTGCATTAAATCGGGAAAGAAAATGTGAAGATTTCATTTGGAATCACAGAAAAGCCCAAATGAAGTCAAGATGGCGAGTGGGTGCGAGTGAGAATGAGTGGCAAAATGTAATGACAAACTTCACACTGAATGCTTCTTTAGATTGTTCAAAGAAAAAGGGCTACAGGTCACAGATCTTCAGTGCCTGAGAAGGAACACCGACTTCCTAGAGCAATTGGGGGAACGCAGTACTCTCATCATCAGCCTCGTAAGCATAAGAGAATAGGATGCCCACACAATGCAAGGAGAACGAGCCCAGGCCTTGCTCTGAAGCCCCGTGTGAATGGCCAGCGTGGAGTGAGTGTCTGCACCCGCTGCCCTGGAGCCAGGCTGTGGCCGGGGCTGCCCTGGGGCCAGGCTGTGGCCCCTGGAGCCGGGCTGTGGCCAGCCCGGGGCTGTGGCCAGCCCGGGGCCGGGCGTGTGCGCGAGAGAGTGGTTGTGATGTGTCTGTGAACGCATGCGAGCTTGAGTCGCCTCCAGGGGCTGAGAACCTAAAATCATCCAATGAGTTCATAAGTGTTGACTTACACTGGACACACAAAGACCGGTTTAGCAGCAGACTCTGGTTTACTCCTGCAGCCTGTGTTTTTCTCTTTTTTTTTTTTTTGTTTTGGTTTATTTTTTTTTCCCTCTTATTTTTTCTTTCAGTTCTTTTTAATTTCTTTTCCTGTTACGGCTTCTTAGTTGTTTGTAAAGTCAGAATTTCAGGAAGGCTTCCCTGTGCATTTGCACCAGATGAATGTTTGATGTTATGAAAAGCTTTTCCATATCATCAAAACTAATTTGTAGATTTTTGCATGGAAAAACAAACAAACAAAAAAAATCATACATTTCCCTTCAAACTAGACTGTGTTGCAGTACACAAGTTGCCATAATAGTAGAAAGCAGTAAAATGTGGTAATAAAACCTCATCCTTTTCATTTTCAAAGATAACATGAAGACCTTTGCATGTGGTATTCTCCAGCATAGTTCATTTTTAGATTTTGTTGAGTCCTGTAACCAAAATGTTTCTGTTGTGGTAGGATACCGTGCTGTGTTTCAATGTTACTTGTTTTCAAACTTTGTTTTCTATGAAAATGATATGGAAACGTCTAAAAATGAAATTTGGTGCATATGTACTGCTGAGTAAAGACCGAAAAAAAAGAGGTGTGAATAGATGTACAAATCAAGTCATGGTTTGAACACCTTTAATATGCCTAATCCAATTGTTTTAGACTCTTTTTATCTTAGATGTAGGCAGCCATGAACAATCTATTTTGAGCCACTTTAGAGAGAAAAAAAAACTTTGTATTTTTAAAACTTGCACAAAAAGGATGCAAGTGTTTTTATAATTGGAGGAATGCCTCAGTTTTGAGGTCCTGCACACTAAATTCAAGGTGATGTTACAAATTTGTACAAACTGAACTCTTGATAAGGTGGCTCATTGTAGGAAATGCTGTGCCTTCCCCTTTGAGCACAAGTGTTGCATGAACAACAGTTTGCTATAATAAAACATCCCAGGTTAGCCACCATTAGCATCTATATCTACCTTGTGTTTTAAAATCAGCTGGTAATTCTGAAACACTGTAGAATGGATAAAGATTATTTTGTGATCATAACTCTTTGTTGGACTAGAGTATTTTTGCAGCATTCCTTGTCATCAGAAACATGGTTAAAAGTTTAAAACTAGAAGCAGCGGAAAACTAGCTTGTGAATTTATCCAAGTAGAGTGCAGGCTAGGCTGTCTTGGGGAAATAAACATTAAAACTTGCAACTCTGCTGCTGTGGCTGGTTCTTTATAGAATACTCAAATTTTCCATCGTAAAATACAGGGATTATTTGAAGAAAGTGACTTTTAAAGGCTCTGGGATGGTTTTTAACTCAATGTTTGTGTGTTGCAGGCTGGAAGCACGGAATTATTTTGGTATTTGTTAAAGTTTATACCAAATTTACCTGATTACCTCTGTGTATTCACTAAATAATTCAGGGCTGGTTTCGTGGAAAATGCAGGGAATCCATGGAGGAGGGAAATGAAATCCCTTTTATGGAAGTTCCAGTGCTCTAAGGAAAATTCTACTCAGTGAATTACAATTTTCACCCTCAAACACCTTTGTGAGGGATGTTGTGTAGAAAATTGCTGTTTTACAAAACTTTCTTGTTGGAGGAAGAGGAGAACAGGTATTTGTGGCAACTTCTCTCTTTCTAAAAACAAAATTCCACCAAAACTCTCAATTTACTGCCAAAAAATGCCTTTTTGAGCACTTCCTGGGTACAGTATACCCACAGAACATTCCCTTGAGCTGGTGCTGCTCCGGCTTTTTCCCTGTTTGGTGGGTTTGGGTTTTTTGGGTGGGTTCTTTAACTGGGAAATTCTCTTCCCCTGCTGCACAGCAGCTCCTGTCACTGTTGTTAGTTCCCCAAAATCTGGGAAACTGAAATATTCCAGCCTCCACAGGGTGGCACCACTGGAGCTCTCCAGGAGCGAACCTGAAGCCGCTTTGTGCAACGCCTTTTTCTCCAAAATCTGCATTTTGAGGTGATGCCGTTGATGACATTGTTGGGGAAAGGGGATTTGTTTGAGAATCTCGGGATACGAACAAGAAATAACTTGGGAATTGCCTCAGGGAATACTCAGCACTGAGGCTGGGTGTTGTATCCAGGTGTGTGTTATATTTATTAAAATATCCTGTAGTTTGGAGTAGAAAATTACCTTTTCAGGTGAGTTTAGGATAGGAAATGGAAAAATATTTAAAATATTAAAAAGGACACAAATTAATCCACAAATCAGCTGTGCCAGGTGAGAATTTTTATTTCAAGGAAAAAAAATAGGTGCCCTGGAATTTTAGGATCTGGGAAGAAGAATAAGCTGAGTGGAAAGGGATTTCTTGGGAGAAGTTGATCCTTTTTCTGCTGGAAGTGGGAATGCCCCTGGTTGTGTGAAGCTTTTCAGCATTCCCTGGATCGTGGAGCCCTGGACAGATCTCATCCCATCTTCCTTCCCAGGCATTCCCAGTAAGTTGTGAATTTCTGGTTTGGGAGTGGGACAGGCCGTTAAAAATCCTGCTTTCTGCATAGAATGTTGAGATAATGAACAAATTAAAAGGATTTCAAGGAAAATGAAACGCTGGCAGAGGCAGCTTTATAACTTTAGAATATCTTCACATTAAACCTCATAGACTTTTTGCCACTTTTAACTGTAAATGTTTCCTCAGCTCTGCGTGTCACCAAGTTCCTGGCAGGAAAGCTGCTCCTGAGGCTGGAAGCAATTAGAGGAGTCCTGCATCTGGATCAAATAGACTCGGGGAGAGGAAACTTAGTAGCTGCAAACGTGTCAAGTTTACAAACTCGCTCCGAGTAAGTTTTAGCTACTGCTCCAGTGAAACTCAGGAGGCACACGAAAGTCACTGGAAAAGTTAATTTTGCTGCAGTATCCACAGAAAAGTGGCTGGAAACTTAATTTCCGTAAAATCATTCCCAGTTTTGCTTGTCAATGCATGATAAATCCTGCATTTATCCTGCTGGTTTGGTGTGCCCCAAAGCTGAGGAAGAATTTTCCTTAAGTTGTCATTAAAATGGTCACATGTCAATACTTTTGATTTTAAATTTCTATAAAGCAGCACTGAAAGCTGCTCTTAGTAGAAAAGGACCAATTTTGGGGAACTTTCAATGCCAACTATTGGTAAATGTGTTGCAGAAGTTTTATAATTTTATGGAAAGGCAGGTGATGGTCAGACTTCTCTCAGCAATACAGATCATGAGTTTAATCAGGGATTTAATTCCTGGAATGGCAGTTTGCACTTTAAATGCTGCTTCATCTTTAATTCTTAATTTAAATACATAAAATAGGTGAAAGCCAATGTATGTTCTTAACATCACTTGGTCATATTGTAAATTATTGTCAAAAACTCCCTTATTTTCTGCTCCAGTAGTTTTCCCCTTAAGATTTTCCTGCTGTGTTGAAGGGGGGTAATAGAGGGGAACACATTATAATAATTTTTAATTCTGGATTATGTCGGCTGAGTACTCCTGGAGTTAAGTATCAGCATGTTCCCATCCACCACCACAAAAATCAAGAGTGTGGAGCAGCACCTTTGGAGAAACTTTAAATCGATTTAGACCTTGCTGAGCCTGGTGTTACCAGCACAGCTTCACACAGAAAAGACCAACTGCAGCTCCTAGTGCTGTAAACTTTGTGCCTCTCACCTAAACTGTGGTGGGTAATTTGTAATTAGAGCATGAGGGGTTTTATCGTTTGAAACATTATCCCAGCTGTTTCCCAGGTATTTGTATAATACTCTCTACACAGTGGTTTTAAGACATGTGGAGGTAAGTTTTGAATGGTGGTGCATTATGATTTACATCACAACATTAAATGAGTTTCGTTTCTCTTTCAAATTCACTTTGTAACAGCTGAGAATAACTTCAGTGAACTGAAAATTAATAGAGAACAATCTGGACTATGAGCAAAGCCTTCACTGGGTGCTTCTCTGCGCCTCCCCACCCTCCCAGGGCGGAATTCCTTCCCAGTCTCGCACCTAACCCTGCCCTCTGGCAGTGGAAGCCGTTCCCTGTGTCCTGGCGCGATGTAAAAATTCTCTCAGCTGTCTTCGGCAGCCAGGGCAGATAAATGAGCTTCAAAGAGACGATGAAATAATTTTAATTTCCGTGGTCAGCAGCTGGCACAGGGCGCGCTCCTGCGCCTCCGCAGCAGACGCAGAAGGTTCCGTGTCTCCCGTTTGCCGCCCTCGGGTGAATTTCTCCGCGGATTGCGGAGAGCACGGAGGTTGTTGGGACGCTGGGTGCAGAGCAGGGATGGACGCGCGGCTCCCCCTTCCGTGTCCCCGGTGCCTCAGAGTCCTTCCTGCCCCTGGAGCGAGACCATCTCTGGTGTTCCGTCCCGCCTGAGCCCTGCAGTGATTCCCTGCTGCCGGCACCGAGGGACCGTTCCCGGTGAGCTCCTCCCGCGGCTCTGCCATCGCAGCGCCACAAAGCCCCGCTCCTGCCGGCCGGGGGAGGGACCCTGCGGGGACCCGGCGGCTGTGCCGGCCCTCGGCTCCGTCCCTGCCCTCCCTCCATCCCCTCCCTCCCTTCCCTCACGGGGCTCCATCCCCTCCCTCAGCCCCGCCCGTTTCCGGCCTCGCTCCCGCCATTGGCACTCGAGGGCCGGGGCTGTGAGGGGCGCGGGAGCGGCTCCATCGCCGAGCGGAGCTCCCGGGCGGGCCCGGGTCGGTGCCGGGGCGGCTGCTGAGGGTCCCCGCAGCCTGAGGAGTCCCTGAGGACCCGGCCCGGTGAGCGCTGCTCTCCCGGGACACCGCGGGGCTCGGGGCCGCGTGAGCGCCGCTTTTATCGTATTTCAGCTTGTTCCTGTCGCTGTGCCTCGGCAGGTTCCAGGTGTGGATCCCTTTTCCCGGCTGCTCGTGCAGGGACGGCGCCCATCGATCCCCGCTGTCTGTGGGAGCTGCAGGGGACGGGTCAAGGTGTGCTCGTCCCTCTGGCTCCACTGCCCGGGACTGTGCCGTGAGTAACAGGTAACTGCTCAAGACCAGAAGCTTTGACAGAGTTATAAGGGAGGGAGAGTCAGTCTTGGCAAGGGAATTGAAAGACGAGGGGAATATGGTTCATTTGGAGGGGACCCACAAGGATCATCAGAGTGCAAGTCCTGGCCCTGATTTCTACTGCTTTCTTGAAGTTTGGGTTTAAAATTACCAGCACTGGTTCCTGTTCTAAACGTCTTGATTGAAGTGATGCCTGTACTGGTCTTGAAAAATCTCTGAGATTGAGGCAGAGTGTGAAAGTTGAGTGAAAATTGCTGTGGATTTCTTACAAGCCAAGGCCCGCACTGAATTCGTTCTGACATTAAACACCATAGAACATCCCTGGCTGTGCCTTTGAGTTCAGCACAGTGTTGGAGTGTTACCGTCCTTCAGGAGAGAGCAGATGATTCCTTGGCTGAGGGGCAGCAGGGAGCCTGGCAGCTCTCGTTCCTCGGGAGGCTTTGCCCTTGGAAGGGGCTGTCACAGCCCTTACCCAATGCCAAATTCACCCGTTAAAATCCCCCAGAGTGGAATGGGGGGTGGGACTGTCCTATAAAGCAGTTATTTATCTACCTAAACACTGGTGGCTGCTGTGTTCCACAGCAGTGTGGACGCTGTGACAGATAAAGCCAGCATTTCCCAGCTTCCTGCTGCTTTCCTCTTCCCTGGAAAACTTTTCATTCTCTCTGCTGAACTCTGAGGTGACTTCTCCTTTCCATTGTGTTCCCAGTCTGTTTCCAATAGTCTGCAGGTGGAAATAAATCAGTAAATGAACATTTCCTCCGTGCTGCTGCCAGTGTCGGATGAAACTGAATTTCAGGATTTCCACCTTCTACTTTGTCTGGAACAAAGTAAGAAGACCCTGGGTGCCTATAGCAAACCTGAGCATTCCAAGCACTGTTTGGAAATGAAGGAGTGACAAATAAACAGCACTCCGGAGGTGCCCGGGAGCCCGGAGCTGGGTGTCCCACTCAGCCTCGGCCCCTGCCCGGAGCTGAGAGCCAAACCTGCTGCTCCGGCTGGGAACTCCTGCCGGTATTCAGCCTGGGAGTTGCCTGGGAAACAGAGGGAGCGTTCTGTGGGAATGGGAGTGTCGTTTCCCCGGTTTCCCCGGGCTGGCAGCCGGAGGGTTATGAAACCCTGGAGCAGCACAGGCCTCAGGTTGGCTTGGGGCACAGCAGCTCCGTGTGCTGGGAGGGACATTCCTCCTGCAGCTGAGGGCATTCCTCACACACCCAAAAACATTTTGTAAAGGTTTTCCTTTGCTTTTCTGGTAGCAAACAACGCCTTGGCAGTTAAACCAGTTTTGTGAAGATTGGTTTTCTCTCGCCCCTTCCGTAGCTCACATAAGTTGTACGTGTGTTCTCTAGGAAGGAAATTTCCCTCCCGTAACAGTGTGGGAGCCCTGAGTGCTGATCCCGAGCTGTTCCTCTCTTTCCCGCCTCTTTTCTTCCTCTGCTTCAAAGCTGGAACTCCTGCTGCTGTAAATTAAACATTGCAGTTGGTCCTTTGGCCTCATTTCACCTCAGTTTCAGCCCAGGGCCTGAGTCAGCAGCCCAGGCTGCCCTCCCTGACTGCCCCCAGCCTGGCTAACCCAGTGAGGTAAGCCAGGCTTATTTCTGTGCCAGCAGCACAGGCTCCTGTGCTCAGAGCTGATTTAACTCCCAAAGAACAGGGTCTGGCTGTTCAGCCCCTGCCTTTCCTCAGCCTGAGCCCAGCTGCAGATCTCAGGTTAGACCCTAAATTGATGGGCTTTGATCCTAAGTGCTCTGACAATTTATTTTTGCAGTGTAGCAAAGTCCACAGAACTGACTGGAGCTGATGAAGGGGCAGGAAAGTGTGGCACAAAGAGAAGGAAATTTGGTACCAATTTCCCCATTTTTTAGCAGAAGGAACACCAGGATTATGATTTATTATGGAAACAGGCTTTAGTGTTACTGCTGCTTGGGACTTTGCAGTGTGGTTTCACTCAGCTGGGGAGTAGAACAAAGCAACACTGAAGAGAATGGAAAGTGAAAGTTAACTTTTCAGTTTTGTGCTTAAAGTAACCCAGGAGTAATTGCTGGTGTGGTGTTGTCTGTGAGGGCTGCTGAGTTGGACTTTTTGTGCCAAAGCCTTGAGAGAGCTTTTAAATGTGGCTGTTTAATGCATTTATGACTATTTTATGTTACAAAAGTAACATTTGAAACAAGTGGGGAAGAAAAACACATTCTGTACTTCTGTTCACGTTGAAAATGTTACTCCTGGTGGGAGAAAATTTCCATAGCACTGAGATTATTTAGAAATTCTAGTTCTGGCTTTTACCACTCTCTGCTACTGTTTCCCACTGTAACCAGTATCTAGTGGCAGAGGGCTGCTTTTCCTGGCTTTTTAAGGCAGAGGCTGCATAGGGATGATCTGGCTGCGGTTGGATGAACGCTTTGAGTGCAGCTTGGAATTTGCTGAGCTCCTTGAACCATTGCTCACTTCCATTCTTTCTTCTTCCCCCCTTAGCAGTGAAGTGCCCAGGCAGGGAATTCCCGCTCAGGAAATGTGCTGTTGCGGCTCGTGGGCCGCTGCAATGGTTGTGAGCAGAGACGAACCCCTCCTCTGTGTGTGTGTGTGTGTGTTCCTGGCAGGCCATGGACGGGCTGGAGGCGGAGCTGACCTGTGCCATTTGCTACGACATCTTCGAGGAGCCGCGGGTGCTGCCGTGCTCGCACACGTTCTGCCGGGGGTGCCTGCAGGACCTCCTGCAGCCCTCGGACGAGTTTCCCAGCGGGAGATGCCTGAGCTGTCCCACCTGCCTGGCCCTGGTGCCCGTTCCCGCTGCCGGGCCCAAAGCGCTGCCCATCAACTTCGCCCTGAAGGCTGTGATCGAGAAGTGGCGGCAGGAGGAACGGGCCAGGGCCAGGGCCGGGGCCGGGGCCGAGGCGGGGACGTGCAGGGCACACCCCGGGCAGCCGCTGAACATTTACTGCCTGCAGGACCGGCAGCTGGTGTGCGGCCAGTGCCTCACCATCGGTGAGCACCACGGGCACCTCATCGATGACCTCCAGAGCGCCTACAGGAAAGCCAGGGAGGCTTCGGGAAAGCTCCTGGAGCAGCTGATGGATAAATCCCGCGCCGAGGTGTTCTCGTGCTCCGAGAGGCTGCAGCAGCAGAAGGCCCAGTGCCAGAGCACCCTGCAGAGTGACAGGGACGCTGTGCTGGAGTATTTTAAGGAACTTGGTGATGCTTTGGAGCACAAAAAAGAAGCTCTGCTGAGTGCACTGGATGAGCTCGACAGCTGCATTTCAGAGAAATACGATCCCCTCATCAAGGACGTGGAAAAGCTGAAGTTAGAAGAGATTGAGTTAAAGGAGCTGCATTCAGCTGTTCAGAAGGAGGAGTCCCCGCTGCTTTTCCTGGAGAAACTGGATGGGCTGCAGAAGCGGCTCCAGGTTCTCATAAAGCAGCAACTCCCAAACCCTGAACCTGTGGAGATTCACCCCAGGATGAAGACCCTGCTGCAGGACACCTGGTCTAAAACTGAAATCGGTCAGGTCCACAAGATCCACACCCCAAAACTCCACCTGACTGGCAAAAGCCAATGCTCTGGAAAGCGAACAGGAGCATCGGCAGCGTGGGCTGCTCTTACCAAACCAAACTTTATTGTGCTGTTCCTGTTTCTAGTTGTGTTGGTATGGCACAAGGAAATCTCATCTGGTGCCATCCTGACTCCTCTCGCAGCCCTCTCGAAATTCCTGCTGCAGATTTATCGGGATTCCTGCATCTACCTGCGGGACACAGTGCGAGAGCTGTGCCACACTTCTGCCCTACCCATGGAGTTTTGCAGGAGAATTCTTCCCGACTACTTCTATTAGATGAAAACCTAGTGCAGCAACCCAGCATTATTCTTAATTTCTACTTAAAAGCTGGATTGTTAAAGCTCTACACTTGTTCTATTTTTGTATCCTTCCTTTTCTGCATTGCATGGATTTCCTCTGAGCTAAACTTCTGAGCCATTTAAGGTGAGGAGAGGTGAGTTTTGCCTTGCTCCACAACTGCAGAATTTGGTCCTTAACATCCTCCTGGCATTCTTTGCCAATGATCAGGTGCATCACTGAGCTTCTCCTGTAACTCTTGGCAGTTTTGCATTGTAGTAAATGTCACTGATTCCTTAAGTTGGTGTCTGTGACTTCGGTGCTGCCCCTGCCCCCTATAAAACCAATGCACTCTGTATTTTCATCAATTTACATACAAATAAAGTATTTTCTTAAAGCAGGACTGGCCAGCACCGTGATTCCCTCACTGCAGCCCCCAATCCACCCACCAGCTCCAGAGAGGAATGTTTGGGATCGTGTCAAAGGCCTTGCAGAATGCAGAGATGACAGCAGCAGCCCTTCCTGTGTCCTCTGATGCGCTCACTCCGTGAAGCTGTGCTGGCTGGCCCCAGCCCCTGCCTGCCCTCCACATGCCCTGGCACAGCTTCCAGCAGGATATTCCATGCTCTTCCCAGGCACAGGGGAGAGGCTGACAGGGGGGTAGTTCCAGGCTCTTCCCGTTTCCCAGCATGGACTGAACTTTTTCCTTTGCTCCCTCTCTAAGAGGTCTCCCCTTCCTCAATTTTTACATGACATTCAAAAAGTGGAATTTGTTGAGGCTGGCCTTATATTAACAAGATCAAATTTTTACAAAATTTAATCAAAATTTACAAAACAAAACAAAGTCTAAAATACAAAATGAGATCAGACAAAAATAAACAGCAGCCACAGGGCTGGAAGTTGCTTCCTTCCTATTTTTGGGCTATGCTGCACCCAACCATGCCGAGTTCCTCCAGTCCTTTCACAGCCAGGATTTTGGGGTTGGTGGCCACACTTTTGGTGGTGTTCTGGGTTTTATAAATCCCAATTAATCTGTCTGCAATCTCAAACATGTTGTTCCGCAGGGAGATGATGATGAACTGGGCGTTTTTGGTTTGTTCCTGAAACAGAAGTGATTTGTGTTAGTGCCCGGCGTTCCCAAAAAAGCTCTGTCCTGGTGTGGCACACAAAGCCAAGTTTAAAACCACAGCTGCAGGCAAGGAACTTTCAAGTGTTTCCCTAATCTGAAGTAGCTGCTCCTGATCTTTGCCACCTGTTTCCAAAACTGGAAATAGTAAGTCAAATTATTACAATAAACTAAGTTAATAATAATGCTGAATATTCAATGTTTAATTACCAGTCTGAACTGGAGCCATGTAAGGGGTTTGCTTTGCTTAAATATGCAATAGGGGGCAGAAGTTTTAAAGACATGAAAAAAAACCTAATTAAGCTATAGATCAAAGACTCTGATGGGAATGACAGGGTAGTATGAATCCAAGGAACCTTGGGAAAGCATGAGCTTGGATACATGGAGACAGCAGTAACAGCTAATTGTGTATTCTGACAGTGGCTGATGGTTTTGGGGAAAGTTTTCAAGAGGAAGCAGTAAAACTCCAGCATCCCAGATCTTAAATCTGGCTGTAATTGTGTGGCCACTTTGTCCCTTCTGGAGGAGGAGGGAACACCTCAGGAAGATGAAGCCCTGAGGAACTTACATAGATGTAAAATGCTACGATGGAGACGTTTTTGAAGTCGAGGGCGGCGTCGATCTCGTCCATGAAATACAGCGGGGTGGGTTTGTAGTGGTGAAGGGCAAACACCAGGGCCAGGGAGCTCAGGGTCTTCTCTCCTCCTGACAGGTTGAAGATCTTCTTCCAGCTTTTCTTGGGAGGCCGGACACTGGAACAAAGCAAGCGTGGGTGTGTCAGGAATTCTGATCTCTGCCTGAGCGCAGCCTGGGGTAACACGGGGCTGTTCCTGCAGCACCTCGCCCCCACTGCTCATTGCCTGGCCCAGCTGAACTCCCAAGTAATGAATTTCCTCCTGGGGGCATTTATGACAGAACACTGCCATCATTCCCTAGGCAGAATCAAGTGACCTGGGAATTAAGAAGTGCTGAGAAATGAGTTCAGAGCTTTCCAGCTGCTTTAGTTCCTGATTTCTCCAGCAGGAAGAAATGAATCTGAGAGCTAAGAAGTTGTGGTTTCTGTCACTATTTGCCCACAATGAGCCTGTCTTCCTTCACTGATGATCAATGAACATTTACTTTAAAAACAGGTTGAAAGAAGGACTATGATGATTAAAAATTAATAGAATATAAAGTATTTTGAAAACCTGAACATGATTCCCTCTGAGAAGGGATCCAGACTGTCCACAAGCTCCAGCTCAGCATCCCCTCCCAGCGTGAGCATCTGGTAGTTCTCCTTCAGCTTGTTGGTGATGACATTAAATCCTGCCATGAACTCATTCAGCCTCTGTTTCCTGAGCTTTTCAAAGGCCTGTCTGAATTTGTCTCTCTCGTTGGTGATGTCATCCAGTTCTCCCACGTGCTTCAGGTACAGCTCTTCCTGCAGGGGAAAACAACCAGACCCAAGGGCACTTAGAGCAGCTGCCTCCTCAATTTAGAGTTTAAATCACTTTTCCTCCCATTTGAACATTCCTTTTCCCCAGCTTGGCTAACAGCCCTCAGACAAAAACCCCAAATTCTCTCTCTTTTCCCATCTCTGCTGTTGAGGGAAAAAAACCCCAAACAAACCTGTGTTAAAATAAAAAAGATTTCATCTGTTGAATGGTTCACTATTACTGAAGTGAGGAGGGAAAAAACTCCAGTATTGTGTGTCTGTCTCAGCTGTGAAGACTCGACTCTATTAAATACACATTCCCAGGAGAATCACAGAATTATTTAGGTTGGAAAAGACTTCAAGATCCCAGGAAGTCATTCACCTGACACCGATGGTGTGGAATGCAAAAGGCACATGGGAGCTCCTAGAAACAGCTTTCACCCTTGGCTAAGGACGAGCTGGTAACAACAGGAACAGGTAAATTCCAGGCTTCCACTGCAGCTTCCAAAAGGAAGGAGGAGGAACGGGCCCCTTTTCCTGGAATGCCCAGGCTGGGATATTTCCCCCTGAGGGATTCTAGGGCCCTGGAGCTTTACCTTCTTCCTGTACTCGGCGATGGCGCCCAGGTTGGGGCGGAGCTCGTGGCGCTGCGCCTCCAGCAGCGCGATTCTCTTGCTGAGCACGTCGGGCTCCTGCAGCGCCTGCAGCTCCTCCTCGCTCAGCGCCTGCAGCTCCTCGGGGGCTTCGCCCTCTATGGGGTGCAGGGATAACTTGGAGATCTGCAATGCAAAACCCACGTGGTGGAAAGCTTTAATCACCTGGAGCTGTTTCTAAAATGAGTTTTCCTGGGTTAGTACAGTGAAGCTTCCAACCTTCAAACACCCCAAGATTCTTCCCACAACTCCCTTTAAAACGGGATGTGAAAAAGACAATAAATATCCCTTTATCCTATGATCCTGTTCCTGCATACACACCAATAAGCTGTGATCTGAAGAGGGATTTTCTCCCAAATTCTCTGTTTTCTAATGGGATGTTAATGAGTTCATTCTGTGAGATCTACAGAGCAGCTGTGGCTGCCCCTGGATCCCTGGAAGTGCCCAAGGCCAGGACAGGGCTTGGAGCAGCCTGGAATAGTGGAAGGTGTCTCTGAGGGTGGAACTGAATGAGCTTTAAGGTCCCTCCCAACCCAAACCATTCCACAATTGCCTGATTTAAGTTTTAGGAACTAAACCATTTCCTACCTCTTTTTGCCAGTATTTAACCTTTGCCTGGTGGGTGGAAATGTGGCCGTCGATTTGTTCAATTTTTAGCTTGATGCTCAGAGCTTCACTTTGAAGGGCATGTTCAGCATCCTGAATAGTTTTCATCTCCTGGAGTAAATTTTTCTGCTCCTCCTGCACTGCTGGCAAAGCTTCCTGAACAGAAAAATGGAAAATGCCCCCAAAAAGGGCATTAATCAATCACCTACAAAAATGTTGCCCCTTTTTTGGGTGATAAGTCTGTTTTCACTTAGTTTACTCACAGCTATTAATGGAAACAAATAAATATTCTCATATTTATAACTGATCCCTGAATTCTGGAATGACTGAGAAAATGCTGCAGTTTGTACTTTCATCCCAGATCTGGATCAAACAGGTCCTACACTCATTTTTAGCTAATTAGAGAAAGACATCAAATCCCAGATTTATTTGGAAGAATTTCAGCCATCCTGGTTTTCCCTCTCTCATAGAAAACTAGATGGGAAACTAAAATCCCACATAACTGGAAAAATTTTATGGTTAAGCAACTTTTAAACCCAGCAATTTCTTTGGGGAAGCCTGGCTTAAGTTTTTTCCTAAACTGGGTCAGGATAAATTTCCAGGTGAGTATAAAAAATGAAAATACACCACTGCCACGGCCTGGTTGCCCTGCAGAGAATGGGATATCAGTGGGATCCAAGGAGGGTTTAACTCCTCTCCCTGATTTCCCTGGAGCCCAGAGTGGTCCCCAGGACTCACCTCAGCCTGACTGCGCTCGTTCATCACCTCGCTGGCTTTGTCCTCCAGTGTTGTCAGCTCTGCTGTCAAGTTTTTCATTTCCTTCTCATTTTCTTCCAGCTCCTTCTCCGTGCGCTGCAGAGCCTCCTCGGATTTCTTCAGGTTCCTGCCCAGGGACAGGGATCTTTGTGCACCTCACACGAGGCAAATGGGACAGAAAATAATCCAGGAGCACAATCTCACTGACAACAAGGAGGAAGTGCTTGTTTAGGCACCAACTCTCACACTCCAGAGGTATCCAAAGAAAACAAAGTTGTCTTCCTCAGCAGCCAGACCTCACTAAATGACTTAATTTGTTCTTGCAGAGTTTGGAATCTCTATGGATTGGTGAGCTCCCATAAAAAATAGATCCCATTTTATATCCTGACAGGCCTCCTAATAAAACCTGTCCCTTCAGATTTGAACTGCTCCAGCACATCCAATCCAGTGCTATTTCAGACTTTATTCTGAATACTGCAGTTTAGGCAGTATTAGACAAATAGTTCAGGCAAATACTAGAGAAATGCTGATTAAATGTGACTTTTAAACTATTAGAAACTACAAAATTTGACTTCCCTTTCCCTGCTGAGACACGGAGTAAGTGCAGCTCCAGCCTGGAGCTCCCTGTGCTGTACCTGTCTGCAGTCTTGGCTGCTACCTGGGCCTTGGTGATGGCTGAGGAACATTCATCCATTTCCTTGTCAATCTTATCAATTTCGTCCTGCTGTGCCTTCAGTTTCTGGTTGTTGGTGTCCATGATGAGCTTGTGCAGTCGTTTCACCTCCTCTTCCATCTTCCCGGCTTTCTCAGCCACGCGCTCGTAATCTGTCCAGGGAAAAGGGGAGTTAAGGGCACTGTGCCGGCCTGGGACTGCTCATGGACATCAAGATTGAAGGGATAAAGTGATGGAAGTGATTTCAGATGAAGCTCTGCTCTATTCCTCTATTGCAAGTGCACATATTCTCTATGCCGTGACAAGTAATGAGTTAACTGTGACAAACAATACACCCAACTTCTTTCTGCCACTGCTCTACCAAAGCTCTCCTGCTGTAAAAACCACTCAGCATGGATTAGTTAATGTACACAGAGTACTTAAATACATGAGGTGGTGCATTAGGAGCTATTCCGAGCTCATTCTTTGCTTTTTATTAATGGGAAGGTGCTCAAAAGTTAAATTTTAAGAACTGGCCAGCGATATTTCTTTCTTTTATCCCTCTCAGGAAAACGAGGTCCCAAACCAAGACATGGAACTGAAACCCAAACCCAAACCTATTCCTTCCTCTATTGGTAAAGAAGCATTACTACAATTTTGCTCTCTGATCCCCTCTCCACAAAATGTACCTTTTTTATAACCATCAAGGACTTTTTCCAGCTCTCTCTGTTTGGTTTTGTCTGGGGCAGCAGCAGCAACGTTGGCTTCAAGTTCCTTGATTTGGTTTCTGAGATTCATTTCCTGTTCAGAAAAACCCTGCAGAGAACACAAAACTGGGCTGTAATCTTGTCCTTGGAAAGCTCCTTGACACCAGCCAGGCCTGGGTGGGGCTGAGGCTGGGAAGTGCTCAGGAATTCTCACCTGGATACTCGCTGTGAATTTCTCCGAGGTGTTCCTCATTTCCCGAATGTCCTGCTGCAGTTTCCTTATGGCTTCTTCAAGCTGGGCTTTCTCCTCCTCACACTGCACGGCTCTTTTGGAATCCCTCTGCAGCTGGGATTCCATTTTGCTGATCTACACAGAATGAGAGCATTATTTACTGGTGTCACCAGGACAAAACCAAGCCAGGGCTCATCCCTGTGCTCAACAGCTCCTAAAACACAGGAGAGAGTACAGTAAAAACTTCAGCTTGGGCAGTTTGAGTGCTGGGAACATCAGCTCTGCCAGTCAGAAACAAGAGGAGCAGCTCCAGATTGCAAGCTAAACGGAATTCAGAAGGAAAAGCAAACTGTCCCCTGATATGCCAAAATGGTGTCCAAGCTATCAAAGGGAGCACTGTGAGACTAAATTAAATAACGAGCTGGGCTGTGAACAAACAGAATCCCAGAATCCCTGAGGCTGGAAAAGCCCTCCAGGATCAGAGTCCAAGCTGTGCCCAATGCCTGCCCTGTCCCCAGCCCAGAGCACTGAGTGCCACATCCAGCCCTTCCTTGGACACCTCCAGGGGTGGGGACTCCAAACCTCCCTGGGCAGCCCCTGCCAGTGACAACCCTTTTATCCCTGATGCACTTCAGAGCATTATAACCTCTGCTAGCATTGGGAATTTTGGTTTGTAACCCCTTGTTAGTTCTCTTCCATCCCAGATTGCCCCTGCTCACACTGCTTTGAAAGGCACATGTGTGTAAGAACTGCCCAAACGAAGGAATTCTGCTGGAATTCCATTTCCATTATGTACTAACCTCTTCTTCCGAGATATCCATCACGACTGAGGAGCCCATTCTGCCCTTCATGACTTTTCCCCCGCCACCAGTCATGGTTCCTACGGAAAAAGGGACGGAAAAGCGTCAGAGAACTCCTCGGGCTTCGATATCATCCACGAAGTGCTTCCAGTGGCGCTCCACTTGGTGCTGCAGTACCTGACACCTCGATGATTTGTCCTTGCAGGGTTACCACCCTCCACCTTTTCTCCTTTTGGAATGCTATCCTGGTGGCTTCTTCCAGGTTTTTGGCCACCAGAGTGTCCCTGAGAGCGAAGTAAAACGCCAGGCGAACCTTGGCGTCCTCCACCTTCACCAGGTCAAAGAGCCGTGGGACGTTCTCAGGAGTTGGGATTTTCTGCATTTTGTTTTCCCACACAGCCATCTACAGCCACAAAGGAAATAAAGAAATGAATCTTTAGGATAAATGCTGAGGTCACTCCATTATTCTACAGGATGTTAAGGCTTTAAAACAAATGTAATTAGACTGCAAGTAACAGTAAAATGATTTGTTTTCCCAGGGATGGGACTCACCTTGTCCAGGGCTATAAAGGTGGCAACTCCAATCCCTCCTGCCTTCAGGAAGTTCACACAGGCCTGGGCAGTGTCAATGGTGTCCACAACAATGTGGTCCAAGGCTCCACACGACGAGGAAATGGCCACGTCGTACTTGTCATCGATGGCACCCAGGTCTCCCTTAGGATTGAGGGATGAGGTGGAAACACTGATTAGTTGGCACCTGAGCTGCTCTTTGAGTTCTGTCCTTCCCCAATAAATTCATGCATGCACTGCTTAAAGACTCCACACACTGAATAAACTGTTTTTTCTGAAGCAGAGATAATTCTCCTTGGACAAAACACTGCAGAATACAAACCCAGCACTTTTACATTTACACTGACGTGCAACAGGAATGAAAAACTCAGCTCTGAATTTTCAGAACTTTAAACCAACATTGCTTGGAAAGAACTGAAAACAGCAAGTCCACAGGATTTGCAGCTCTGGTCTCCAAATTCCTACTGCCAGGGAAGTGAGGCATCCCACACTTCAGCACAGAAACACCACTCAGCTCCTCTAAAGTTTAACACTAAAAGTGTAACAGCCTTCTAAAATTTACCAGTCTTCCATAGAGCCCAGGAATATTCCCACATTTCTTCTGCTGGAGCAGAGCCTCGAGCACTTTTCCTCGACTGCGACTTTGTGCTAAAGAACTTTTGGCTTCTTCTACTTTTCGGCGCAGGTTTCGCACGAGATCCTTGGTCTCAGATTCTTCCCTTTCCAGCTTCTCCAGAGCATTCTCTTTCTGGGGGTTCAAAGAAAGACATTGGCTCAGCCTCCCAAAAACTGGATTCAGGGAGTCTTCAATGCATGCCTTTGTTCTTTGGGGTATGATTGAGGAGCAAGAAATGAAATTCAAAGAATCCCAGACTGGTTTGGGTTGGGAGGGACATTAAAGCTCCCCCGGTGCCACCCCTGCCATGGCAGGGACACCTTCCACTGTCCCAGGCTGCTCCCAGCCCTGTCCAGCCTGGCCTTGGACACCGCCAGGGATCCAGGGGCAGCCACAGCTTTTCTGGGCACCCTGTGCCAGGGCCTCAGCACGCTGAAGAAGGCTCAGGATTGCAGCCATGTCTCAGTGTGAAATTCAATCTATTCCATTGCAAGGATATGTAGGATTTTATTTAAGTCAACATTGGCTTAACAAAGTAAGTTTGAAATCAAATATTTGCTTCACCAGCAAACTGAGTATTAGAAAACAGCTTTTCAATGTTCTTTTAGAGGAGATGGGTTATGGTTTATTTTCACCACAATTATTGCTAAAGAGTGGGCCTTTGGTTTTGTGTGTAACTCGAAATGGGAAAGTCAAGTCTCACCTCCTTGAGCTGCTGCTCAGCCTGGGGTAATTTCCCAGTGATGTCTCTGATGGAAGCTTTCCTTTCCTTCAGGGTGCTTGAGGTGCTGCCCAGGGCGTCCTGTGCCTGGCTGAGCCGAGCCACAGCAGAGTTGTACTTGCTCAGGTACAGCTCCAGCTCCGACTGAGCTATTTCCATGTTGGAGCGGGCCTCGGTCACCTCCTTGCTGAACTCCATCAGCTCCTTCTCCTTGCCCTGCAAAAACACCCAGGGTACAGCTCAGCCCATCAGCTGGGCAAAGGGGAAAGAGAAAATGGGATGTGCTTTTACAGCCCTGGCAGCAGAAACACTTCTGTTCTCTGGGAGAACCAGCGTTTCTTCATTAATGAACATTAATCAGTGGGAATTAAACAAGACTTTTCCTCAGTATAAAGAACTTGAGGGAGTTATCACAGAGCATTTCCATACAAGCTTTGTGTCATCTTCTCAAAGGTGGGAGGAGCCCTACACATTGAGTTAAACTACAGCTCAAATGGAGAATCCACATTTTCAAGGCCAGAAGATAACCCTGAAAATTTACAGGATAATTTTCCAGCCTCCAGGTGTCCAGGGCTGAACAGCAGCACCAACAATAACCAAGTGTTAAAGGAGCTCTCCATTAATTCACAGACACATCAGAGCTGTGGGAAAGGCTGGGAACAGACCATTCCAGAATCTCTTTATTTATTTAAGCAACATACTATCTTCAATGTTTTGGTGGGAGAACATGAGAGTGTATTATTTAATATAAATCTATGAGTGAGCTACGTGATGAAGCTTGAGCACTCTAAAAGCAGACAAGAAGGACTTGGCTGTAATTATTAATTTAAGATTGATTTCCCACTGAGGCTCCTCTGAACTACCACAAGGAACAGGGGAATTGTCAATAAATGGCATTTTAGAAGTGTCTGGTGCTGGTTTCCTTCAGAAGAGTGAAGTTACTACAGCAGGTGGGTAATTCCTGCCTGTCCAAACCTCTTTTTCCTTCTGAATTCCCTTGGTCTCCTCCTGCAGGGTGGCCAGGACCTGCCTGAGCTTGGCCTCCTCCTTCTCCTTGGCCTTTGCCAGCAGCTCCCTCTTGGCCGTGGCATCCTCGATGGCTTTGGCACTCGTGGAGGGGACGTTCTTCAGCTCCTCCACCTGCACCAGGAAAGGACTTTGAACCTCCTCTCCCACTGGGACAACGGAATTCCTGAATCCCTAAATGCCCCCCTCAATCCAAAGACATCACAACAGCTGGCAGTGACCAAGTGGATGACACAGATCCATGAATTAACCCCGTTAATGGAGTAATCACTGCAGTGATTATTTTGCAAACAAAATCTCTGGCTGATTTACTGACTTAAAACATCTGATTAAAACAATTTAAACCCCATTTTCCCACCTTCTTTGTTACAATTGGCGCCCTTTCCATTTTCTCCCACAAATAACTGCACTCTTCCAAGCCAATCCAGCTGACCCATCCCACTACCTTTTCCTTGTCCTTTTGAAGCTGCTTCTCCAGTTTTTTAGCCTTGCTCTTGGCATGTTTGAGATTCTCCCTCACTTTCACATCTTGCAAATCCAACTGAGTGAATTTTTCTTTATTTTCCTCTATGAACTTTGTGATCTTATTGAATTTCCTGAAGGGAAAAAGAAAGAAAGAATGATTTCATACAGTATAAAAATAATGCCAGTGGAGCTTGGCTTAATAAGTCAACATAAAGAGTTTAAACCAATATCACTCACTTTTTGTGATGAACAACATCCAAAATTTACAATATTCACAGTATTTTCCCTGGGAAAGGGATGTTCCATCAGAAAAAGATCAACTACCCAAGCAATACCAAACATATTTTCAGAAATTTTCATTTTTTTTCTTGACAGAATTGATAATTCCCATCTCTCCCCAGTAATTCCCTGAGGATGAGCAGGTCAATATTGCAGCTGGATTTGGGATCAGCACCCAGGCGAAGCAATTTTAAAGAAACACAATTTATGCATAAATGATTCATGAGAAAACCAGGGAAAAATTCCCAAATCCATGCCCCTAAGGATTAGGGTTGCAAATTTCAAAATCATCTCCCAATTCTCTTTTTGTACAGTCAATATGAAGAAATATTTTAAATCCATTAGAAAGATCAGACATTTTCTTATTGTAATTGAGAATCTTACCCAGAACCAAATCAAACCAATGTGAATTTGCTTTAATTTATTTTGTGCATTTAATTGATTTTTGTACATTAATTTAAATGCTTTTATGTGTATTTAGATGTATCAGAAGTGACTCTGCTCATCAGATAATTTAAATTTTTGGTGGGAACCATGTAAAACACAGTACTACACATCCCTGAAGTACTCACTTCTCAAGTTCTTTCAAAGCTTTTTTCTTGGTTTTTGTTTCCTCTGCAAGATTACTGCTTTTCTCATTAATACTTTTAGTTTCTTCATTAATTTTCTCTTTCTGCATTTCCAGGTCATTTATTCGTTTCTTTAGGTCATGGCTAGGAAATAAAACAAGAATAAACCCTCACTTTTCTCCATCTTCATAAAGGATCTCCATTTCCAATCCTCAGTGTAACAACAGGATTATGTAAGGTATCAAAAGATAACAATAATTTTGAGTTAAGAAATGCAAAGTATTTCTAATTTGAGATGCTGAGGCAAAGTTTAACAGCACCCCCACCACATAAAAGCCAACCCAAACCCTGAGAATTACTTACATATAATACTGACAGATCTTATTCTTTTCCTTAAATATTTTGTTTTCCAAGCAAAGGAACTCAATGGCTTTATTCTTGTCCTCTTCCAAGGCTTCTTTTTCTTTCTCCACCATTTTAACTCGATTTAACTGGAGAAAACAGAGGGGCAGAGCTGAGGCAGGGCCAGCACTACAGGAGGAAACCATGAGGAGAAAATCCCAACCCTTCGTAGGACACGAGTCCTCTGGAAAAATGGTAATCAGGAATTACCTCTGCAAGGCAATTTTATGGTGATTTTCTCTATCTCAACCTTCTGAGTGGCCATTCTAAATTTAATTCCTACAACTGCAGGTCTTTTGTTTCCCTTTAAAACAAGTCTGCCACAGGATTTACCAAGGACACATCAAGGAAAAAGAACTTTGATTTTATTTAGAGCTTTTTTAGTCCTTTTAGCACTCAATGCATCAATCAAACATTACAAAAGCAGGCTGTGCAGCAGTAATTCTGGGTATTTCTCATTCTCCTCGTAGAGCTGTGTGTGAGAAACCCTGGGATTTGTTTAGGACGCCCCAGGAGGTGCAGCCTCACCTTCTCCCCCCTGCGCTCGTTCAGGAGCTCCACTCTGCGGCACAGGGTCTGGATGGGCTCCTTGAGCCGTGCGGATCCAATCAAATCCTCCAGATATTCCAGCATCCCTTCATCGTGCTCCGTCTGCCCTTTGGGCTTCATCATGGAAATCTGCTCCACCTCCCCCTTGGGAAACAAAAGTTGGGTGGTTCTGTTCTTAGTAGGGGTTTTTTCCTGGGGTGGGGAAAGTATTCTGGAAAAAAAATCTATGGAATGAGTATGAGACATTATAAAAAAAAGAATAAAATAAGGCAGAGATCAAAACTATTCAAACTGGAACATGACAGAATCATTAAGGTTGGAAAAGACCTCCAAGAACAAGCCCAACCTTCACATTTATTTGGGAAAACAAAGAACAGAATTAATGGAAATTTCCTCCAAGGTGGTGACAACTCTCCTGGAGCCACCCTTCAGCTCTGACCATTCCTTCATTCTCTAAAGATTCAAAATGTGCTTCCCCGACCTAAAAAAAGAGGAAGAGAATAAAGCAGGCCCTCTAAGTCCCTGAAGGGTCTCTTCAGAAACAGAAAGTCCATAAAATCCTGGCTGATGGATGAACTGGAATTGTAATTCATTTAATTGAGGCTTCCTTGGTGGATAAAGAAAAGGACTCTTTGGGTATGAGGGTTCCTTTGTGTAATTTCCCTTTATGTACAGCACTAATTTTAAGTGATTTAGGTGATATTAAAAATAATTAGATTTTTTAAAAAGAAGATTTAGAAAGGATTAAACAGAGGCAGTGACAAGGACAGTTTGTGTTACTGTTGCAGGTCTGACAACACAAAAAACCCCAACCCAACTCTTATTTCTTGCACATCTCAAAAAGCCAGACAATCAGTTTGTGAAGAACTGCTGCTGGATTGTATAAAATCCCAATTACCCATTTGCTGCCTTGCCACAGAACTGTGGTTTCTCTCCCCAAAACTGCCTGTCAGCCCATGGGGGAGGAAACTGTGCAACCTCTTAAACTACTCTGGGATTGTCAGAAGTCTTTTTCCTTCTCGCATTAAAGCATTTCCTCTGTTTACATCCATGAAAAAACAATCACAGGAAAGGTTTAACTCACTGCTGATCAGGACTGAGAAGTCTCTACACTGTGTTTACACCCCTCATGTTCAGTGTTGTAAATCACAAACCTACCCTGGATTTAACAGGGAAAAATGGGAATTACGGACAAGCAAGGAATGAATCAATTTTTTATTATTTGGCTAAATATAATTAACCATCTCTAAGAAAGATGATGATGCAGTTGTGGGGTTTCTCTGTAGGTCACTAAGGTGAATATTTACATTATTTTCTTATTGAGGCTAAAAATAAAAATATTTAGAAATCATTAATTCAATTATAAGAGTACTAAGTATTATTTAATATTTATCCTATTTATTAAGATAATATATAAAGAAATCTGTTTAGTCCACCCCAGTTTTAAGAAATAAAAAGGTTTCCAGCTGTTTTAATTGATAAAGGAGTGAAAAGCTTGTACCTGCTCTTCTTGACAATGATTAATAGAGCAAACAGATTTTACAACTCTGCATTGTTAAAACTCAATTGAAGTGTTTCCTAATTATTTACCAGTGCTCATTACTTGACCCATTATTTGAATTACCAATTTTAAACCCCCAAACATCCTTGCTCTTTCTGTATTTTGAAATCCTCTGACATTCTGAAAGTGAAACCAAGGCGGGGCAGGCAGACATTTGTTGAGCAGTGAGGGGAAGAGCTCGGGCTCTCGGAGCTGGCACCCCCACCTTCACCAAGGCTCCCACCAGAACCCCTGGAAATCTCCAGTTCCTTCCCTCAGTTGTCTCCCGCTGGCTCAGGGGTTCAGGAGAGGGAGCAATGTGTAAAATCAAAAGGAAATGCAGGCTGTGCTCAGACAATCAAAATGGATGTCAACACCCACCCATGGGCGATGCCAACAAGGAACCAAACCTCCACCAAGGGAAGAAATTCCTGGAAAAAACAGCCTCAGATCTGTCCTGGAGAAGCTCCAGGGTGACTGAACTGTGACCTTCCAGTGCCTGAAGGAGCTACAGGAAAGATGGAAAGAGACTGTTTACAAGGGCTGGAGGGACAGGACACAGGGAATGGCTTCCCACTGCCAGAGGGCAGGGATGGATGGGATATTGGGAAGGAATTGTTCCCTGGGAGGGTGGGCAGGCCCTGGCACAGGGTGCCCAGAGCAGCTGTGGCTGCCCCTGGATCCCTGGAAGTGTCCAAGGCCAGGCTGGACAGGGCTTGGAGCAGCCTGGGACAGTGGGAGGTGTCCCTGCCCGTGGCAGGGGCTGGAAAAGGATGCAATTTAAGGTCCCTTCCCACCCAAACCATGCTGTGATACCCCGTTTCCATACCCACCAAGCCCTTTGGGAAGGTTCCACGCTCAGTGCAAGAGCTCTAAATGGAATTACAAACCCAGTTTCAGCTTCTGCAGCGTGGAGCCTTCCACATCCACGTGGATCCATTGGGATGCAGGAACAGCACGAGTTAGAGGTGTACCATGCACACACATCCCAGTACCAGTTCCCATGGAATTCCTCAGGGTAGTTATCAGGGAACATGCACTGGGAATCCTACAACACAACCTCATCTGGGGAAACATTTCCAAGCAATCAGCTGAGCCCTGGGGCAAATCAGGACAAACCTGGTTTGAGACCAGGCTGTAAAATAAGGGAAGAGCCCTTCTCAGCTGAAAGTGGCTCCTCTGGTGAAAAGCATGAGGAATAAATTCCAGCAGTTTGGAACCTGTGCTTCTTTGCACAGCTAAATAATTCACAGCTGGGATGTGTAAGATACTTCCCCAATTTAAGAATTTAAATTTCTATTTTACCTAAGTAAAGAGGAAAAGCTTTAAAAGCAGTTTCAGGACTGGCAACACCAGCAGCAGGTTCCATCACTGGTTTAAAATACTGAATTTGCCCACAACCCCTGTTCTGTAAAAGCAGAAAAACACTGCTGATCCACTTAGAACAGCTCTAACCTGACTTTGGATAAAGTTTTCTGGCACATAAGGATTGGAATTTTAAACAAGGTTATCAAACTGCTTGGTAAAGGGAAGGTTTGACCTACTCATGAGGCTTTTTCTGCAACTCTTACGCTGGTCTAGAAACAAGATCCTACAGAGGTAACTCCCATTCATTGCGCTGGGTTCCAGAACCTTCCTTGCCCTTTGGGAGTGGGTCTTGTTTTCCAGAGTTATGGAGTGTGAATGACATGAAGTGCTAATCCCAGCAGGGACAGGATCCAGCCTCCAGTGGGGCATTTGTGCCCTGCACATGGTGCTTCACAGGAATGAGGGAGTTTCAGGATACAGCCACCATATTCCATCCTAAAATTCTGGTGTCAAAGAGCCAGGGATGGCAAAAAGCCTCTGGCATTGAAAAGTTACTGACAGCAACCTGAGAACTCTTCATGAAGAGCAAACAACATATTTTGGGTTGCAAGGGACCTTAAAGGGGACCTTCCACTATCCCAGGACGCTCCAAGCCCCCTCCAACCTGGCCTTGGACACTTCCCACGATGGGGCAGCCACAGCTTCTCTGGGAATTCAATCCCAGCCCCTTCCCACCCTCACAGCCCAGAATTCCTTCCCAATATCACATCTCTCCCCGCCCTCAGGCAGGATGAGTTATTTCTGGAGAACCTAGGAAGATGGTTGCTTTTATTGATTATTGCCTCCTCCTTTCATCCCTGAATATTTGGGAAAAGCTTTGGGAAGGCAGCACCTTGAACACCCCGAGTTTATTCTAAACTGTCACTACAGCATTCCCAGAGCTCTGTTAATGTCCCACAGAATAATTTCGGCACCAAGGACATAAAAAGAGTTTTCCAGGATTTTGGATTGTCACTTAATTTCTGCTGTCTTAAGCTCAGCTTTAAAATCAAGTGCTGAGAACCTGGGGACAGCTCGGAATGCAGCAGCTGGGAATGCACCGTGCTCTGGGGAGGAGCTGGGGGGAGTCTGGGTGGTTTCTGAGGGGAATTTTGTGGCACAGTTGTGGTTGTTTAGGTTTTGGGGGGTTTTGTTTTTTTTTTTTTTAGGGGAGCTCTCCACCACTACTCAAACATGGAGTAATGTGACATCTGACTGATGTGAAAATCACAGTCGTGCTCAGGAGAAACAGCTTTAGAGAAAAGACTGTAGAAAATGCAAAATTACAGGTAAGAAAAACCTTCCCTGGGCTGGGGACCAGTCAAACCAGGTAATTTTGTTTCAAAATCCCATTAAACCACCAGAAAAGTTCATGTGTGACAACTTTGACTATGACATTTAGTATTTTTAAGACAATTTTTAAAATTCGGAACAATATTTTAGTAATTTCACCGTAGTAGCAGCATATTTTTATAATATACAAGGTTTTGAGGCTTTTTAAACCCCCATAAAATGAAGTTTTCTTATTGAGACCAAAATCTTTGAGCCTCAGCAAACTTTACTGTAATCCAACCATAACACCTTTTACAGCTCAATTCCAATAATTTTGTAATGTAACACTTCAATATGTACATCTCATTTGCTTACTAGAGTGATTACATAAATTAGTTTGCAACTTCATGATATTACATAAATGAAATGGAATTAAGTGATATCTGAATGCAGTGATCAGGATATCATTTAATTTATGAAGCATCACAAGATGAAGGGTTATTTGTGAGGAAATAGTACTATAAATGCATAGGTAAATAAAATTTAATGTTAGCAATGTTTGCAGTTATAAAAGCCACCTTAACTCACACTTTAGTGGAGGATTAGAGCAGCCAGAGCCAAAACCTGCTATTTATTTGTCCAAATGACAAAAACCCATCTTAATCAATGCAAATTACAACCCAATTTCAATTATTTTCTTAATTTTTAACGTGGAATTTGAGAAAAAAGTGACCCAGCATAGGGCAAACTTCTCTTAATAGAATAAAGGTCATGTTATATTTTAATCTGTTTTCCAGACCACAGCAACATTTCAATTATCTCAAAACACTGAAGGAGCATGAACAGATTTTGCAAGAGCTTCTACAGGAGCTGAAAACTCCTCAGCATCAAGAGGAGCAAAGCCAGAGTGACACAAAGACACTGGATTTGCTTGAAGGAAAAACACATTAAAACATCTGGAATGTTTATTATAAACCTGTTTTTCTAGAGACTTAAAAGAGAAAATCCAAGACTAATTCTGTTTTTCCTTTAGTTCTTTACCCCACTCCTGCACACAGAGTAGAAGCAGCACTACTAGGAGGTTACTGCTCCTGAGGTTCAGCTTTTTGCTCATTCAGCTCCAGTTCCACCTGTTTGACACAACTTAGAACTGCTGCAAAAGTCAAGGGGCAGTAAAATTTAGAGAAAAAGTAGCCTGGATGTTGTGTCATTTTGTTTTCTCACTAAGTTTTTATTTCCTGGCTGTTTTGTGCCATCAATTACTTGATAACAAGGCACCAAAAGTGCGCTTTGCTCTTAAAAAAGCCTTTAGGCAGCAAAATGAGACAAGTGCCTCCCTTTCCCTGCCTGCAACTTCCTCTGTTTTCACCCTCTCTCCCATATCTCAATTTTTAAATTTTTCTTTTATGTGCTCACACTTGGCTTTGGGGTTTTTTCCCCACTTTACCACAAGGGTAGCTCTCACTTTTTAAGCAGGCGTACAGTAAGGAATGGCAAAAATTAACTCCTAAATTTCTGTATGGTCCATTTATTTTGACCCATATCCCCATCTCACTAAGCTTTGCCCATGAATTCCAATTCTGCATCCATGGATTTTGGAAGCTATGTATGGAGAGAGCCAATATTCCCGTAACCTCATTATTCTCCTGCTGTAATACAGCTCTTGTAGGCTACAACAGACTGTCTGGGGATTTTTTTCCTGTTATTCCATGCTATTGTTGCTATTATTTAATGCTTGCAGTCCTATCTCATTTTTTACCCTTCAATTTTACCACATACTGAATACACAGGAGGGGGAAAAGCACCAAAAACTCAACTTCATGCTCTGCCTTCCCAGGAAAGCTCAGTGGGAAATAAAATCAAATAAAAAATAAATGGACATATAAAAATCTGCAATGTCACCACTGCCCAGAGATGAGGAAAAACTCAGAATGAGCCTTTATACAACATTCAGCTGTTTGCACAAAACTACAATTCTGCATTCTGGAAATCATTTTAGAAGTTTTAAGGACATTGCTGTGTTTAATATAAGAGCACAGAGTGAGTGCAAATCTAGAGTCACTTTGGAATTTAAATCAGGAATTAGCAAACCCAACCTGCAATGTTTGATTTGTCATTGCTGTGTTCTAAAGAAACTATTCAATTACCACTCATTTTCTCTTCCCATTTTTCCATGTTTTTCTGCAGCATTTCCTACAGGAACAACCTTCTCTTCACCTCCAATGCTGGCAGCACAGATTTTTTTATAATCCCATTTATAATCCCATTTACAGCCTCAGCTCCAATGTCCCATTAGGAGCACAGACCTCAACAATTGGGAATTTCTGGTTTATCTCAAAGGGGAAGAAAATCTCTCCCTCATTTCCTCCCCACTCCCCTGGAAGTGACTCCCACGTTGTTTCCACACAGGAGCAGGTGAAAAACCTGACAGAATTTCCTTTCTGGCAATCTCATCTTGCCACAGGATAAGACTGAACTCCAATCAGTTACAAAATACACCCAAATAAAATCCCTGCAGTTGTTTATAACCTGCTTAAGATTACAGGAGAATATTTTAATTAAGTCTATCAAATATATACAAGTGAAATACCACTGTAATTAGTACAAAATTGACTTAAAGCAGTTTCAGTTTGTTTGTAAGATTCTGAAATAAATGAAAATCAACTTAGAAGTTTGCTGCCATGAACACAGAATTAATTCTGCAATATTTATGTGCAAAGGGGCTGCCTGGGGGTTACCTGGGGAGCTCCACTTTGCTTTCCCACCCTTTTTGGTGATTCTGCTTCTCTTACCTTGCCCATGCCAGAGGTGGCCACAGCCTCTGCTCCCAAATATTCCCCCCCTGCACTTCCAAACCTGACATTCCTTCAAGTGCTCCCATTTCTTTCATCATTCCTTAGAGGAAACCAGGCAGGAGGAAGAGGCTGAAGTTTTTTAACCTTTCAGAGGAGTCACTACAGAGACCAGCACAAATACTTACTCTGAGTCTGTCAGCCTGGGCAGAGCAGGGTTCCAAGGCTTTCAGTAAAAGCTAAATAATTTTATTTGTTGTTCTTTACACCTCTACAAGTTCCTGGAGTGAGAGCAGTAGGTGTGGAAGACAGAAAAACAGCAGTGAGGTGCCAGATTTTCCACCAAACACTCTTTTTTAAGTGACAAGATGCACTTTTTCCTGTTGCAGTTTCAGGCTGTGGCAAGCTCATTAAAAATGCATCATATTTATAATAATTTTAAATATTAATTATTATAATAATGCAAAATAATTGTCTATTCCTGAAGTATTGAAAGCACAGGGCAATTTATTAAAAATGTGCAATATGGAGTGTTGGGAATTAAGGATCACAGAAGTGACAAACTCCTCCTGTTCTGCGCTGGCAACAACCCACTGGAACCAGAAGAATTTTGAAACTAGATTTATTTCAATTTGCAAGTTCAGGCACAGAATTTGTAATTTTTCTAGAACTACTCAATTACTCTCACATTTTCTGTTTTCCCATAGGTGTTTTTTTGTAATGGTATTCACAGAAGTCAGCAGCAGTTTGATTTCAATATTTTCAGTTTGGCATCAGCAGAAATACCTCAATCAAAACTCAGCTTTCAAATTTTACCCTAAAAAGCACCAAAATCAGCAGAAAAACATTGCAAAATAGGGGGTGAAAGGGGGAAAAAGAAAGTAAAAAAACTTAAGCAGTCTTCTAAAAAGCAAATATTTTCCATTGAGTAATGGCAATTATGTTAGCAAGATAAAATCAAAGCTCTAAAGGTGTTGTTACTACATGTAGGACATGTTCTCCTACAACATCTTCTTTAGTACTAACAGTGAATGTTCTGTCACACACCCAAACCAGCATTTGATAATCCTTAATTAATATTTTTATCCAAAATGAAATATTTTAATCACACCCTATTGATATAGTCAATAATCAGAGATTTATAACTTATTTTGAATGAGAAATACTTGGTTAAACTTAGTTTAATTAAACTCTTAGCTTTGCTATTAAAAAAATGAGTAAAAGCCAAATAAACCTGTTATTTATCCCTTCAATTTTAAATAATTTGGAAAACATTAGGGAGAAAAAAAGGCAATCCTTGTGATAACAATCCACAGCCTTAGATGGTCTTATTTGCTTCTAACTATAAATTTTAGGATTTGGGGGTTGAAGTTCTGCTGTCATTCTGTGGAAAATATTGCTGCATTTCCCAAGTGGAAATACTCAGCTTTGGACTGTCAGATCAGTGGATTTCACTTTAAAAAGGCAAAGAGAAAGGCCCTGCCCTCAGTCAGAAAGGCTAAAAAAACCAGAAAATCCCAGTGTAGTTTCTGAGACAAAGCCTGGTGGGATGAAAGAAAAAAATTATGGTGGGAAAACACTGGTTTCTGCCTTAATATTTGCTCTGCTTCCCCTTATTTCCCTTTGTAGGGTGGAAAGCCTGAAATTGCAGCTTTTAGGAAAAAAGGGGTGCTCTCCTCATTGAAACAATTTGTGGGAGAAGAAAACAAATCCCATTGGGGGGGGGGGGGAATATAAAATAAATTAATAAATAATTCCAAATGTTCTCCTCCCCTGCTCCCAGTGTTCTCTAACACTGAGCTTTGGGTATCTCTGCCCCAGCATTTCCACCCTGCTTCATCTTTCACTTTACATTTCTTCCTTCTGGAAATTTTGGCAAAATGAGATTTGAGAACAAATGTATGGAAAAAAGGGTGTATTTACTCCAAGTTGTTTTCTCGGAGGTGCTTCTCGCTCCATCTTGAACCAGAAAATACAGGAATAAAGTGTTGGGAGGAAATAATTAATTGGCATGGAGACTTGCAAACAGAGATATCCTCTTTTTGTGGGTGTAGCTGTAAAAAAGGACTGCACAGAAAGCCTGGAGGAAGTGAAGCAAGCACAGCCACCCAGCGACATGGTTTTTATATATATATTTTTGTTTTAGAGGGGAACTGGAAGCTCCTTTGACAGAAACAGGCCTAAAATAAACTCTATTAAAACATTTCAGACCTTGGGAAGCTCCCACTGATCACTGATTTCTAGGCCATGATTCTCCAGAGTAGATCTGGGACTTGTTAGTAATTACAGGTAATGGCTGAAATAGTTATTTAATGGAATTAATATTTAAATACTTGTAAATCAATTTACATTTCAATTGGCTGGCATGTAGCATAATTATCATTATTTAAAAACTGGAAAAAAATTAATATTGTTCCCTTCTACCTGACTTTAAAAGCAAGCAAGCCTCAGAGTTTGAAGGTCAAATATGAATATAAATGATAATATATTGACAAATTGTGATTATTTTACAGTATGGGTTGTGAACTGCAGCTGGTAAAAGCAGAGGCTGAATTGGTTATAAACCTGCTATTTCTGGAGCTGTTAAGCAAGTGTAAACAACAAGCACAATTCAGGCGATTTTTCTTGCACTTATTTTATGCACAGTTCATTTTTCCACACTCCCTTCTCAGTAAAACCATGTCATAGGAGAGCTGCAGTAAACAGTACATTAAACAATTAAACAATTAAAATTTAAATTCATACTGATGCAGTTTAGATAAAAGTACACCCCAGTTGCTGAGTCTCTGCCACGCTGAAGCAGCACAATAATATTGGGGTTGAAGGTTTATTTTACACGCCAATATTTACGTGCTGCTAGGGCGGAACGAGCACAACTCCTCCAGTCAGGAACACAATTCCCTCATGGAAAAAGGGACATCAGGATCCCCAACTGCTTCTCTGCCTTCAATTTCTACAGCAGCAAATAATGATTCGCACCTTGAGCAGAGCATGCAAACCATGATGTGCTGCTACAGCACTTCAAGGCCTCCAAGGCGAGATTTCAAACCTGCATTTTTTAGAGTTTTAACTGGAAATGCAACTTTCAAATCGGTTTTATTCACACACCAACCTGTAAAATTAAGAACCTGTTATGATCCAGATCGATTCCATGGCTTCGGAGAAGCATCCCAACATCTCTGAATGTCTTTTTCTTGCCATTGATGTAGTAGTTGGAAGAATTGTCTCTATAGGCAGTTCTAGAGACACAGAATTTGCTGTCAGGAATGACTTCGTAATCATCTCCTTCCTGCTTTGAGGAAACACAAAGCCAGAGAAACAATTACTGTAGCTGTGTATTTACCTCCTATTTCACAATTAAGTAGTTAAGTTTTATCATGATCTGGTTTTAGCATGGACTCTGAGTTGTACAAGTGGGAGCTGCATCTCTCAAAAAAAGAGAAAAGAACAAAAAAAAAAATCCTTTGAGAAGTGGACAAAAAATACCCTGAATTGTTTCAACTGAATTGCCTTCATCTGATGCCTTTCCCACCTCTAATATCAGCTACTGCTTTGAAAACGCTGCATTTATTCCCCTGCAAATGCCAAAGGTTCCAGTGGCTGTGCTGTCCCAGCCGGGGGCTGTGACTCCGGGAAGCCCTGAGGGACTGCAGAGCTCTCTGCATCTGCAGCTCCTCTTCTCCAGAGCTGCTTTCAGCTCAGCAGCTCCAAAGAGAAACTGCACAAGATAAAAAAGCCAAACATTAAAGATGTGACAAATGTGACATCAGCAGCTTCAAAAGAGAGCTTCCATTTACCTCCAGAGCAGCAGCCAAAATAAAGCTGGTGCCAGGCTTGAAGAAGTTAAAACTTGCCCAGATTAACCCCCAAGAGCTCTCAAATTGCTCTCTGGTACATACAGAGGGGTTTTAAATCAAACTCAGCTTCTGGATGTTAACACAAAGTAAAAAAAAAATAAAATTAAAAATTAAATAGATTAATTTTTGAATCTAGTTATTATAAATATAAAAAGAAAAAAAAATAAATGTCTTTTCAAACAGTTCCTAAAAAAGGCTAGATATGCTGCCACTTTATTAACACCATTTTTGAAATTTCAGTGTACACTTCCCACTTTTATGGTTGACCCTAAATTTAAAAGTTTGGATATGTGCACAAAAAAGAAATTTAAATTAAGAGAAATAAATTCTTTGTACTGCAATTGCAATAGAGCAACAAAAAAGTGCTAAAGTTTTTATCAATACACAAAGCAGCAAGCAAAATAAATATTTTTTTAATTTGCCAACACTTTTTATTTCATTCAAACAAAATATCAGCTTCAAAAAAATTTAGTGGTAAAATGTGGGGTCCAGAATTTTTGCTGAAAAATCTGTTATAAAATTGCAGGCATGTTTACAGTACATAAAGTGTAAATAAGTTTCAGATTCATTATATATTTTTCTAAATTTAGATTACCTAAAATAATTTCTAGTTGGTTTGAAAAGTTTTGCTTAAATAGGTTTTATTTCTTAATACACATTTGTGTTATACATTTAAGAATATATAATATGTCCAAATATAGACTTATAAATTTTATTTAATTCTTTTAATTGCAGAAATAAGTTTTATGTACTTGAGGTAAATGAGATTACAAATCTAAAACGACTTCTTCTTAAAATGATTATTAAAAATTTCTAAACTTTTTTAAAACAGACATATACCACATATTAGTCTTGCAGCAAATAAAAAAAGAATCCTTACTAATATTTTAAGAGCTGCACTACTCAACAGAGGATTTTTTAAAGTTAATTAACACTGATGGTTTATATCCCAAAGGTAAACTAATCATGTTATGAAGTTTTCCCCAGCTCCAACTAAAATAAGCAAATATGAAAAGTTTTTCAGATCCTTAAAGGAAAAACCCAGGCTCCCCTGTTGTGCCTGGAATCATACATACCTTGTCAGTGATCTTTTGGAAATGAACTTCCACGGAACAGCTCTGGATGTCCTTGTGCTCATCAGAATTATGGATCAGCACCGAGAGTTTTTTGGATCTGATTTTTTGGGCTCGATAGCCAAATACAAAAAGCAGGGAATCAATGATATTGGATTTGCCGCTGCCATTTGGCCCGATAATACATGAAAAACGCTGCATAGAGAAGGGGAAGAAATGATATTCAAAGGGAAATAAATCCTGCCCAGTGTCCATCACCCATTTAAAACACAATTATTCCTCGTGCATGCAAGTGTTTGAGAGCTCAGCTTTCGTTGCCAAAGGTAAAAGTGAATAAAAGCCCCACACCTCAGCTCAGCTTTCCCAGCTGAACTGGTTAACCCAAAGCCCTGCACTTCGCAGGCTTCACAAGCAAAGTTTCATGCTCAGCCACGTAAGTCTCTTGTGGGCACTAAAAAATATTCTCTTTCTTCAAACACAGCCCTAAAAGTTCTCCAGCAAACGAAATCAAGAGAAAAGTGAGCTTTTCTAAGCTGTGCTGACAAAATAAAATTGCACAGCATTGGAAAGTTGCACTTAACTGTTTTCTCTACTTAATTTAGAAATATTACTATCAAAATATTTCTAAACCTTAGATATTTTTTCAGTTATTTTGAGGTCAGCTTAGATGAAAATGCAGGAAGGAATAATAGCACTCAGTGAAGCCTTACCTTCAGTTCAAAACTACTTAAGGTAAAAGAAAGATACCTTGTGAAAAGGTCCCAGAGTTTGCTCCCCTGCATAGGATTTGAAGTTCTGGTTTACAATGTGAGTGATCATGAGCCGAGGAGCACCAGGTTCACTGGTCATTGCTGGCAGTGGGGGAGGAGGGATGCTACCCAAAATCTCTTCTAAACTTCGATTATCCACCACCTCATCTGAGGCTGCTAAAACCCATCCAAATAAACAGAAAGATAAAAAAAAAAAAAAAGGAACTGTAAGCTCTCAATGATTTGACACCTTTGAAAATGTTCAGCCGAAAAAGCAAACATCACTTCTGTCTGAATCAAAGCTACATTTGGGCCTGTAATTATTAGTATGAGCTGAGTGGAATTAAAATTCTTCTTTCCACAAACAAAATGTTTTTTAAGAGCTACTTAAGATGTCCCATCGCTGGGTTTGTTCTTTCATTATGTAATTCTTATTCCAACACACTTTAACAGGCCCCCTGCAATTCCAACAGCTCCAACCATCACAATAAATCTGCAAATCTGAAGCAGGCAAAGCCTTTCTAATTAATAAGTGCAAAGCCACATTTCAGGCGTGCTCCAGAGTCACTGTGCAAGATTTGGGGATCTCTGCACGAGGCTCTGAAAGCTGCAATGACAGCACGGCTGCTCTGCAAAGACAGGAAGTTTGTTACGAAAACAAACTGGCCCCCTGGATATCAGCAGAGCAGCTTTTCCCCAGGCACCAGCAATTCCTTCTTCCAACAGGCAGCAGTTTCTGCCACCTATTTCAATGTATTCATCTACTTGTCAAATACCTGCCTTTAAGAACTGCACATCTGGCTCCCTAAAAAGTCACACAGCTGCTGGTTTTTCAGATTTTTTCTGCGAAAGCTCAACTGAAGGAACTCAAGAAAATACACTGCTTCATGAAAAAGAAAGTCAAATCATTTTAAGAGTTAAGTAAATAAACTTGACATTTATTCCATTCCAAGAATCCCATACCATTGGCTGCCTATAAATTTGAAAAATCCTGCTGTTGTACCACAATCTTAAGTACAATGTTCCAGATCAGGGCTCCGAAATAGGCTTTAATAGGAGAAAGTCTACAAATTGCTTTTGCACTTGTACTGGGCCAAACCCTGTAACGCTTTGCAAGCTCTTTTGACCATTTCAAAAGCAATTTAAATTTGCCAGGGGTTTCAGCATTACATTGTAAAACGGAAAGGAGCAAATCCCATCTGGAAGAGTTGGTAAATTCAAGTTGCTGCTAAGGAGGCTCAATCAGCACCACACAGCCACAGCAGACCTACCTTGGGGAGGTTCTTTGCCAGGCTCCCTGGTGCCTTCATTTTCCACTTCCATGTCACTGGAGGATTCCTCCAAGGGCTCCCTGCCCTTCCGATGGGCTGCAGTGGAGGTTTTGGTGCTCTTGCCTGGCACGGTCCCTGTTGGCTGCTCCCCTTCCATTCCAAGCAATCAAACTACTGAAGGGCTCTATCTCCTTTGCTAACACAAACAAGAAAACCCCGTGATCTCAGCGCTGAGCTACAACCCCCCAAGGAATTTACCTACACCTCTGCCCAGATGTTTGACTCATTTAGAAACTTAAGACTGGAGGTATTTAGAAGACAAAAATCCAAATTTGAAACAAAATATCGAGGTTAGCGTCACCATGATATATTTTAAGATACATCACTCCCCAAAACGAGGCGCTGAGCCTAATCTGTTTTAACAGCATGGATCTACCTGCTGCCAACTCGTGTGGACACGTTCAGGGCAGTGACTTTGCTCACTGAAACCAACCGTGATGCTGGGGGCAAAAGAGTTAAAGACACATTGAATAACAAACCGAGGAGCCACATGTCTCTACCCTCCTGGAAGAGCTAGTTATATTTCAGACCCGACACTCATTTTATTTTCAATAATCCGTGCTAAATATTTGTATGTATATATAGAGATTAATAAACAGATAGAGAAACAAAAGACCTGCGTGATTATAGCAAAGACTTGAATCTTAAATAATTTAAATCAACACATTCTGCTCACAAAATACAACACAACCACTCCTGCCAGCATTAAGCATTTCACAGAGAAAGCAAAACGAAATACCTTCATCTAGCTGGGATGTTAAAGTGATCTGAGCAAGGACGAACATTACAAAAGCCATCAGCTGGCACTTCAGCACAGCTCCCCAAACGGGTGAAGAGAAAGCACCCGATGAGAAGAAAAGACGAGTGAGGAGCGAAACTCTCCCCAAAAACTTGAAATCGCAGCAAGTGGCGAAGTGAGTTCCCAGAAAAACAGACATGAGAAAGTTTACTTCTCACAAGATAAAAAACTGACGTGTTTAGAAAGTCATCTTACAATTGGTGCCAATCATTTGACGTTTTCAGACCTACCCCCAACCCACACTCTCATGAGAGTCCTTCATTTGGGACAATGGGGGAGGGGGAAAATGAGAGACAGAACTCATTTTCAGGCAATTTGAGTCTATGCCCCCGTTCAGAACTGTTCCGCAATGGCTGTCTCAGACAATTACAGCCTCTCAAAGCACATTTATTTATTAATTTTTTTTTCCAAACCGCTCCACTCCAACAGAATTGTGCAATATAGACCTATTTACCTTCCCAACCCTTCCCCCCCTCGGATACTTCACCAGAATGAACAAGCCGAACTACTTGACCTCAGCTTTTAAAGCGCGATAAATCAGTTGCCACATAGTCTCTAACAAATTTAACAAATTCGTGCCCAGCCCCTCCCCCGAGCCAGCTCGAAGGTGTTTGGTACAAGCATCTCTCCTGCCAAGCGCCGTTTTCCTAACGGGGATAGCGAAAAAAGAGCCAGAGACGGACAGAAAAGCTTCCTTATTAACAGCCGCTTAAATCTGATAGCGACGAGCCCTGTCAGTGACAAATCTGGGGCTTTTTTAAAGCCTAAGGAGCCCGACTGCACCCTTGTCACGCTCTTTCCAAGTCACAGAATCCTAGAATATTCCGAGTTGGAAGAGATCATCGAGTCCAACTCTTTTAAGTGAATGGCCAATCGTTAAGGGCTTTCTTGGCATTTTTCTCTCATCCTTCAAGCATCAAAGCAGCAGGCAGAGCCGGGGCCAGAAAGGTCCCTGCTCTAAGCAGATTAAAATCGGGTCTCTCTTCTACCCAAACGCGTCCCTGAACTTCCCCGTCCTCCGCGATCTCCGAGCCGCGGTCCCCGGGGGTCCCTAAGGGCACAGCGGGAACCTTGGGCTGCACAGCACCTCTGTGACCCGCTCCTCGAACCCTGTGCCAACAGCAGCCGGGACGGACCCGCCGTGCCCGGAGCCCTCGGGGGGACCCTCAGCGGGGCAGCCCGGCCCGGGGAGAGGCGCTGCCGCCGCTTTTGCTCCCTCCGGGCGAGGAGGGAAGTGCGAAAAGAAGGCGCGGGGCAGAACCCGCCGTTCCCTCAGCGCCTCTTGCCATCCCCTCAGCAAACGCCGCATTCCCACTCAGCACCTTCTCCTCAGCACTCCCTGTCTCCCCCCTCAGCACCCCCAGCCTTTCCCCTCGGCACCTTCCCTTCAACACCCCTTGTCTCCCCCTTAGCACCTTCCCCTCGAAAGTCCTTTTCTCCCCCTCAGCATCCCTTGCCTCCCCTCAACACTCCCACCATCTCTTTTCTCCCCATCAGCACCATGCCCTCAGCACCCCCTGCCCGGGGCAGCCCCCTGAGGGCACCTCCTCCGCCGCGAAGCCCCTCCAACCCCACCGCCCGGAGGCGAGCCACCATCGCTTCCTCCCGCCGAGCTCGTACCTGCTCGTCCCGGCGGCTCCCTGCCCCGGCGAGGCGGCGGCAGCGCGGGCGGCTCCGGCTGCTGTAGAAGCTCGACCGCTTCCACACTCGAAAATGGCGCCGAAACGGCGAACTCGAACCGAAATTCGTTAGAAAAGCGCGGGGCAGGCTGGGACGGGAGGGGCCGGGCCCGCGGGTTTGAACGGCACCGCCGCCCCCGCCCGCCATCTTGTGTTCGTTACGGCAGGGAGGGGAAAGCGCCCAGCAATCCGCCGGGAGCGGCTTTTTCTGGGGAGAGACGGAGGGATGGGAGATATTAGGGGGTGAGGGTGACACGGTGACACAGCCCCGCGGCCGTGCCGGCGGAGAAAGGGTTTAATTTTAATTTTAGAAGTAGGTCAGTGGGCGGCGCCTGGTTGCTGGGCGACGCGCGCCGGTTTAAAAATAATAAAAAAAAATTGTAAAAAAAATTTTAGAAGCGAAAAAAAAATTAAAAATTGTGACAGCGCGGCGATTTTGAAGCGGGTTCAATTAATTAACGGGCGGCGCCGTGGCACCTTGGGGGGGCCGGGCGGGGGACCCGTGAGGTGGCGGAGGAGGAGGACGAGGACGAGGAGGATGAAGTCTCGCGAGAGGTCGCCATAGAGACGGAGGCGCTTGGCGGCGGGGGGAGCGGGTCCCGCCGCTCCAGAGGCGACGGGAGCGGGAGAGGGAGGTGGGATCATCCCGGGATCCGCCGGGAGCGGCATCCGCCGGGAGCGGGCTCCGGCCGCCGCTCTGCGCGCTCCCTCCCGCTGCCCGCGCAGGTAAAGGCGCTCTGGGGAGGCGGCGGCCGCCGTCCCCCTCCCCTCGGCTGAGTCACCGCCGCGGTGGGCGAGAGGGTCGGGAGCCGTGACCCCCGGCTGGGCGTGGGACGGATGGATGGAGGGGAGGGAGAGCTCCGGGGGACAGCTGAGATCCGGGCGGGGGAGCCCCGATCCCCGGCTGCTGGCGGCCCTGAGGCGGGGCGGAATTGGATAATCTGCTTCTTGGAAAGCTGGAAACTGAGGGAAAAGCGGGTGTTGGCACGGCCGGAGAGCGGGCGGTGGGGACCGCGGCTGCCCCGAGGGTTTGGTGTCTCCTTCTCCGGGGCCCCGTCCCGCCGGCTGCTTTTCCTTCTCAGCATTCCCCCCGTCCTGCTGTGGCATTCCTTCCCGGTGCCCCCGTCCTGCCGCTGTTTTCCCTTTCCTGCGCTGTCCCCATCCCGCCCTCTTGCTTCCCTGTTCCGCCCGCTAGTTTTCCTTCCCGGTGCTCCCTCATCCTTCCCTCTGGCGTTCCTTCCCTGCGCTTCCCCCATCCCGCTCTTGGCATTCCCTGCTCTCCACATCCCGCTCCTGCTCCATCTCCTCCGCCGTCCCTGATCCTCATGCCCTGGCCAGCAGCTCCGGATGGGAAGGGGAGGAGGCGTGAGGCACTTTGGCTTCTCCGAGTCGGGATAATCCCTGGTTATTGCCACATCTCTCCTAAAACTCCAGCGGAGCCGCTGCTGGATTCCTTGGCAGTTGGATGTAGGGAATACGTGGGACGGTAGTGATGGATGTACCTGTGGATGGCCCAGGGTGGCCGTTCAGCCTTTGTAGCGGCACATACAGAGCGATTAAAATGCATTAAAAATTATAATAAAGTTCTGGGCTTTGAAAGGAAAATATCAGGTTTTCCTTTCCTGGCTGTGTCAGCACAAGGGAACTCCAGTGCTCCAACCTCTGATGTTTCAGGCTTGGTCTTGAAGGTCTTTTCCAACCTTAATAATTCAAGGATTCTCTGTTCCCAGCATCATTTTTTCTTTAAGTTGTCCGTATTCAGTTGGATAATGTGAAAACAGAATTCCCTTTAAACTCAAGTCTTTCTTGGTGCTTATTTTCCCCCAGTACTGATGTACTATTACTTCAGAACTTTTTATTTTAGTGTTACTGTCTTCCTTTTTAATTTTGGCTGCTTATGTATGCATATCTATTATGCTAATTATACATACTTATATATGTATTTTGCTTTTATTACAGTTATAACACATGGTTTTAATGCTCCATCTGAACAACTGAGATGAGACTGAAGACTTCCCTTTTAAAGGAGCCAAAACATATCCTTTGTCGCAGAAAAAAACTTAGAACATCATGTTCATTCTGAATAGACTCTTCCAGAAAGTATTTTTTTATTGTTGAAATTACAGTAAAATACTGGTAAATTGCAGATGGATTTTTTTCCTGTTTTTCCTTTGTTCCCCTTGTCATGGAGTGCAGCCTTTAAGGACAATGTTTTAAGAGATATCGAACACTTAAATGTGATGTGGTGTTAATAAACCAACACCTCTGAATGACAGCTGGGTGTTTTTCACTTGTATTTTGTGCTGAGACCTTTCATTAACCCGACATTTTAGCTGTGTTTTGATAACTTTACATCATGATAAGAATTATATTTTTACATGGTAGTTTGCTTTATATTTGGCTGAATTTTTACCAGCTCTTCTTGGCACATAAGAGCAAAAAAAAATGAAAAATTTTTTTTTAATATATAAAACATTCCAGGCAATCTTAAAATAATCTTCCTGTATTGTCCCTTCAGTTCTGCGTAGCGGAGATGGGATATTTTGTCAGCTTATTTTTAATAGTTAAACTTTTTGTATTCCTTAATTGAATGAAACATAAGGAATTGGTGAGCTGTGTGGGATGGACAACAGCTGACGAGCTCTACTCCTGCAGTGATGACCACCAGATTATGAAATGGAGCCCTGTGACCAGCGAGGCCACTCGAGTGGTGAAGCTTCCAGATGATGTTTATCCCATAGATCTGCACTGGTTTCCCAGAGGGATTGGTGGGAAGAAGCAATCCCAGGCTGAGAGCTTTGTTCTGACAAGTTCTGATGGTAAGGCAATTTAAAATATTTATTGTTTCGTACCCTTTAGTGCTCATGTCACTCAAATACAGGATGTTATTTGGGGAGCAAGAAGCTTTGAGGATTGCTTGGGGTGGGTTTTGTTTCCTTTCTCCCCAAAAAGATTTTGCACACAGCCAGATTTTTCTTCCTGCATGAATTTTCCCGCACCAGCTTATTCCTGCAGTTTTCCTGCAACAGCCAGTGCCTCTCTGTGATAAGGATTCCTGAATCCTATGGAAAAGGAGCATAATGGCTTTACAAGGTTGCATTAATTCCTGCTTGAACTGCAGATGTTTGAAATCAGAGCAAATGTAAATTTAATCCCCTCGGGTTTTCTTCTGAAATGCATCTCTTGGGGGATATTGTTCTTTTCCTTCCTATTTACATTGGTCGTGTTGCTATTTTTTAACAAAAACGAGGAATATGTTTGGCTTTAACCTTCAAATTAAGCACAAACAATAAGTGATTCGATTTTTTTTCATTTTTTATTGATTATTTTATATTAGGTCAGCGTTTAAGAGTCCATGGAAGTTAATGAACAAAACATACATATTTTGTATTCTGTATTTGGATGGGCTGGGAGTCTTTCACTGGAAATTCCTCCAAAACTGGGGAGTCATTTTCAGGTTGAGGACAGTTCTGGCTTCAGTACTTAATAAAAATAAAGGACCAGTATTTTACAGATGGGAGATGTAAAGTAAGGTTAAGTTGAATCACTTCTACCTACTCCAGGCACGTGGCTAAAGTTTTCCCTTTCTGTGTAGTAAGTTGTAATTTGAAAGTCTCTGTTCCCTCAGTGTTAAGCTGAAGAACAGAAATCCATGGAAATGGAGAAACCTCCACGTGGGAATGCAATAAAAAGAGCATTTGACTGTCAGCAATTGTAAATTCCTGTGTTGGAAAAGCAAAGAAGTTGCAGAAGTAAAGCTGATATCCATGAAAACTTGATCTCCCCTGTTCTGCAGAGGGATTATGATACAGTTTTAAGTGATGGTCACATTTTTTCCAGAGGAATTCTGGAAAGGTGATCCTGCTTTTACATGTAACCATGTTCTTCCCTGCTCAGCTACAATTTTCTCTGTTTCCCTCTTTGGAAGGGGCCTTGTGAAAGAAGTAGGAGCTTGTGGAGTGGGAGAGGATGCAAAAGATTGGGAAAAGAGTTGAATGTTTCCTTGGATAACAGGATTTTGTCCCATACTTTGACACGACCCATTGTTTTCTTGGTATTTTGACCTCACTGAAGCAGTCCCAGCTGCCTGTTCTTCTATTTGTCTCTTATGTGTTGAGGAATTGCTTACAGAACTATTCAGGGATTCTCATTAGGTCAGTGGAAGCTGTTGTTTCAATATATAAAGTCCCATGGAATTCTTTATATCCTGAAAAAAGTAATGGCTCTGAAGAGCTCAGCCACTTCATGCTGAGTCCTGTAGGTGATGGCATGGGAATATTCCTAGTCCTGGGATATTGGGTTTAAGGATTCTCCAGTGAAAAAGGTCTTGGATACAGGTGGAACAAAGACACTGCATGGAAAAAGGTGATCAGAAAATAAAAGATGTTTTTAATGTAAAAGCAGAAAAGGCCATTTTGGCAATTGATTTGGAGAAAATAGCATTGAATTCCTCTGAATCTGGTAATTGCTTACACATGGAACAGGAGAATCTCAGCCCTGAGAGATGTTCTGTACAGTAAGTGATGCATTAGTTAGATAAATTCTATTTTATAGTTATCAAATAATGGACTGCATTAAATGAACACCCTGGAAGTGTTGGATGGGGCTTGGAGCAACCTGTTCTATGGGAGGTGTCCTGCCCATGGCAGGGCTGGAATGAGATGGGATTTAAGGTCCCTCCCCACCCAAACCAGGCTGGGTTCCATGGTATTTTAAATTATCAGTTCAAATAAACTGATTTATCAAACCGTACTTTTTCATCAGCATTAAAAATCTTTACCTTGGAAGTCTTGCATTGGCAGAGGCTTGGCTGGATGATTGTACCGAAAGTTCAGATCACTCAGGAACTTGCTTGTAGTGGTTCAGTCTGGCAGCTTAGATCAAATAATACTAAAATAATTTGATTTTAAAGTAGTTACTTTGAATTACTGGACTGTTCATTTTTCTAAGCTCTCCATTGTCTGCTCTTTGCTCCAGTTTAAATTTGATATTCCTGGATTTGAGCAGCATCCCTTATTTGGGAAGAAAAACTTCCTGATCCTTCTGTTGAAATCATTACAAACTTTGGGGTTGGCTGCTGTGGAATTCCATCCCAGCTCCATCATGGAAGCAGGAATAGTTCTGATTTCAGCTGTGAAAAACAATTGGGTGTTTTCTTTGTGCTGTTGGTTTCTTGGTTTGTGTGTGTGTTTTCAACAGAAGGGAACAGCACTGCTGTAATAATACATAATGTAATTAATAATGTAATGCAATTAATGATTTAATATGTAATCAATTAGCTATAACTATATGAATCACACACTGTATCTTTTGTTTAGGGAAATTCCACTTGATTTCCAAGCTAGGGAGAGTGGAGAAAAGTGTGGAAGCCCATTGTGGAGCTGTCCTTGCAGGAAGGTGGAATTATGAGGGAACAGCCCTGGTTACAGGTGAGCATTCCTGTAATAATGAACTGCTTTGAAATCTAAAATAATAAGCTAATTATTTTTGGTCTTTATTATCACTGAAGTTGTTATCACCTTGTTTACTCAGAGTTCATTTTGCACTATTTAATTAATGCTATTTTAGCTTAATGTTGCGTATTTTAATTAATAGAAGATTAACAATATTAAGTAGTAAAAAATATAATAAAAAATAAAAGTAGTAAAAATAGTTCTCTTTTTTAGTTTATGTCATCCAATCTACTTGAAAGTAAATGTTTAATATCAGAGTGCTTAGATGGTTTTGTGGCTGTTCTGAACTTCAGAAAGGAGAATATTTGATTTCTTTTTTTTCTATTTGTTACAAGGAAAAGTTGCTAAGTTGATACATTTATATTCCTGCACGTTTGGGGTTTTTTAGCCAAAGTTTACTGGGGCCTCATCGATCTTGAATATTCCTGTCCTATTCCTTAATTATCAGTAATTATCACCTGCAGCCTGTCTATATTGATGCTAGGAGAGTGAGCCCACAATTTCTTCATCTCTACACTCTTTTTTGTCCTAAATCTTTTGCTAATTAGTTGCTTTTGGCATTTTTTGTCCAAAATTCTATCTTGGTGCTAAGGGGAACTGATGAAATTCCCTGTGCTGGATTCCTTGCTGGGATTTCTGGTGGTATCAGCCTCCTCTGCAGCCTCCTGCTGATGGAGGACAGCTGATTCCTCTGGACAAATTCCAGCTCAGGCCACAAGAACTGAAAATAATTTTGGATCTGCTCATTTCCAGACTCTGAAATGCTGCTTCAAGGAACTCTGTCTGGCCTGTTCCTCTGAAATCCCAGAGGAACAGAAATATTGTTCTTTTTAAAGACAGCTTTGCCTCAGGAACTTCTCCAAAGACAAAGTCCAAATTGTCTTTTGAATCCCTCTTTTTTTTTTATGAGACTGCATGACACTGACAGTTTTTTGGGAGTGTGGGAATTCATCACCACTTCCAGTTTATTCTGAGAAGATCAACTCCTCTTATACCACAACTGTACTTGGAGGAAGAGTAAATAAATCATTGCTACTGCATCATTTAAAATACATTTATGGCTGTATTTCAACGGCATCAAATGTGCACAAATAAGATTTTTCATTTTGGGGTTTTTTTTTTTACATTTTTTAAACTTTCAGAGCTACCTTGGCCAGATATAAAAAGCAGATATGTGGTAAATAAATTACCTTTCAGTGGAAGAATCCATTAAGTTCTAGGTGCACCTTTTTCCTCATTAATTGAATCTGGGAGGCCTAAATTGAAGGGGCAGGGCATTTTAAAAATGACACCACACCAGGAAATCTGTGCTGTTAATAGAGCCCTAAGTGTGCTGTGTAGTGTTTTAACAATTTAATCTTCAGTAAATAAACTGAGTTATTGGGTAACACACAGTTATGTCAGGAAATTGAAGCTGTCCAAACAGAGTTATCTTCCCTTTCACCATTTATCAACTGTGAAACCTCCAGTTCAATCCATAAAATCTCTTCCTGCTCCCCTGGGGCTCCTCAAACTCCTTTAAGCAGCCTCTGGGCCATTGAAGGAATCAAAAATACGGAATTTGGGATACTTAAATTGTGATGGACTTTCCTTCCCAGGAGCAGCTTCAGAAAATACTTGAGGGGTTTTCAGGAAAGGAAGATTTGTTGATATTAACAAAAGAACCATCTTAAATATTTTTCCTTCATACTCTTCCTGGTGCATGTTCGAAAGACTAAACAAAAGGAATTTACCTGGAAGAAAACCTGGATTTATTTTAGCTCAAGTGTTTTTCCTGAGTAAATACAAATACATTTGTTAGACTGATTATTGCATTGAATGTGCTGATTTCTGTGCTCGTTTTCAGTTGGGGAAGATGGCCAAGTGAAAATCTGGTCTAAAAGTGGAATGCTGAGATCCACTTTAGCTCAGCAAGGTGAGTTCCTTTGCTCAAAGCTCCATCAGAACTCGTTAATTTGGGTTATTCTGAAATGTGTTTAAATAACAGACCCTAAATATGGCAGTGATGGTTTGTTCAAGGGGCTTAAGGCCTCAATTAAAGTTAAATGTAAATTACAGTTGCATTTTAATAAGATTTTAAAAAATATTTCATTTTTCAAATTAAAAGTATTGCAATATTTTTGGGCAGCAGTCTCAGTCCCACCCTAAGGATTTGGTGCCATTTCAGTGAAGATCCTCAGCTGAATTTTGTTTTTCAGACTTCATAGATTGAGCCCATGTGACCTTCTGACATTTTTGAAGAAACCACATGCACCTGGGGTTGGGTTAAATGTCAGACCCTTATCTCTTTCTGAAACAAATTATCTGAATTCTTTCAACCTGGGGAAGGCATTCTAACCACAGCAGTGAATGTAAAATGCATTTCAGTTCTTTTAAGGAAGTTCACATGCACGTGCAATGTTTTTCAGGTGAAAAGATAAACCAACTGAACTAGAATTTAAAAAAAAATTAAAATTGAAGCACACTTCACTATTTCTCAGTTTATGTTGTCAAATTTTTGTATGCATAATTGTGCTTATTTGAGGTTTGAAAAAGCCTAAGAAGGAAATGATATGCTGTAGTTTGAAATACGGATTTTCACTGATCTCTGCAAGTTTCTGGTGCAGTACAAAAGCACAGCTGAGTCCCCATGGAATAACTGTCACCTTATATTTGTGTTTTCAACAAAAAATCATCTGAAACCCTTTAAATTCAGAGTCAGAATCCCACAGCCCCCTTTGTAAGCACTTCCATACCTGGGATCAGGACAGGATTCTGCAGGAATGCTGTTGTTTAAGGGAGCTGCATCGTGTTCAACCAATTTTTCCCTTCCTTTATCATCATGAGAACTGAAAGGATTCCCATTGCCAACATTCCTTTGCCTCATTCCACTCTTGTATTAGGAATAAATTTTCAGGCTCGTATTTTGGGATGATGATCCACGTGCCTGTTCTATCCTTGGCCTTTATTCTTCCTTGGATTCCCCCAGAATTCTTCCTTTTGTTCCTCCTTATCCTTACCCTGAAATGTTGTATTTGGGCTTCCACTGATCCATTTTGATGATCCCTTTTTTCCAGGGATCTCTCAGATAGTGTGTTGGGAACCCGCAGGGTTATGCTGGGGTCATGGAATGGTTTGGGTTGGAAGGACCTTGAAGCTCATCCCATTCCACCCCTTCCATGGCAGGGACACCTTCCACTGTCCCAGGCTGCTCCAACCCAACCTTGGACACTCCCAGGGATCCAGGGGCAGCCACAGCTTCTCCTGGAATTCCATCCCAGCTCTCCCCACCCTCCCAGGGAGGAATTTATTCCTGATATCTCTGTTCTTTTGGAGACACCCTCACAAGATCTAAAATTGCCTGAATTAATGTTTCTCCTCCTGTGACAGTCCAAAATCCCACAGAAACTCTTGGAATCACCAAAGTCTCTGTTGTGGGATAAGAAGCTGGATCTTCCTCAAATCCCGATTTTCTGCCTTTCTCCTTGCTTTTCTCCCAGAATATTCCTTCCTGCAGCTGTTTATCCCTGCAGTGTGTCTGTTCCTCGGAGTTTTCCAGGGTGTTGGCAGTGTTTTCCCGACCCAGTCCTTGTTAAGTGCAGAAGGAAATGAGTTAACTCAGCTCCTGCTGTTAAGCCCTGGAAATTGTGGTTAAGTACTCAGCCATCATAAAAAAGGGAAACATTTGGTTTAAATAGAAAAGTCTTCTGATTGTTAAATCACCATTAGAACAGGACAAAAAAAATGGAGTTTATTTAGAATTTCTGCTCCAGCTGGTGACAGAATTTATGGCATATTCAACAGGAACTGCCAGGAGGAAAACAGCCAGTGCCACATTTATTTAATATATGTTGTGTTTCTGTGACTTGTCTGCTCTGATGGTTGACAAGTTAAAAAAATCTTCCATAATTCTGTATTTTTAAGTAATAAAATGCCCTAAAAGAAAATGTATGAAGTACAGAAATCTTCAGGAGCAACGACACCAGGTCTCAGTTTAGAGGGTGAATATTTGGGAGCTCAAATCGAGTTTAACCTTAATAAAATCAGCTTTTTGCATGGAGAGAAGTGGGGGAATGCAATTTTAGGGCAGCTGTAGCAGTTCAGTCACTTAATTATCTAAATCTTATCAAAATATTCCCATACAAAAATATTCCCGGGTCATTTTGTGAAAGAGAAAATGCCAAAATAGTCATTGAGGATTTTACCTTGTAATAGCATTTTTAATCCTTTTGGGGTTTTTTATTACCATAAAGTTACATTAAAAATTGTTTATTTGAACAATTTTAATTCGGTTGCTCAGTTTAATACTTGGAGATTGTTTTTACTTAACTTTCTTAGTTTTATTTCAAGGAATCAAGTAGCAAAATCCTTTGATTTTTCTTCAGAGGAGACAAATCCTGTCAAATAATATGGAAAATATTTGCATAGTTGGCAAGTCTGACTTTTTAAAATTCTTTTTTTTCCTTGGATGTTTTTCCATGTAATTTTTGCTTTATTCTGTTTTCAAAAAATCTAATTTGAAAACTGGAACATGATTTTAAAATGGAACAGTCAGCTTTATTCCAGATACAAAGTTCTGGGAGTTTCAGTGTAAAAAATTTGCAGTTAATTGGGAAGAAATCTGTGAAGTCTCTGGGCCAGTTTTATTTATTGTCATTTATTTTGTAAATAATTTGTGTATGGGATGGTTGGGGGTTTTGCATGTGCAGCAAAACAAAAATGTGTTAATTATGGAGCCTAAAAATATAAAAAAAGAATAATTTAAGTGCAATGCAAAACTTTCTACCCACGTTTGTGTTCAGTCTCACAATTTGGGGTGAAAATAATTCTTTTCTGCTGTCTCTTGGTGAGTATTATTTTGATTTTCTGTATGTCTGGAGTGACAATTGTGGCTTAAATTGCATCAGTGGATAAAAGCTGAATATAAATACAAAATGCAGCTATTTCCTGTTGGTTTTCTGGACTTGTTTAAAACTATTCACTTAAAAGTTTTAGAAATCGGTAATGTGGTAAATGGGAAAAGGTAATGGGGTTTGAGAAACATGTAATGTACATTTATGTAATACAGTATTATCTACATGGGTATCTATGCAATATAAATGCAATCTATTTTATGCAATAATTATGTAATGTATTTTGTGTATCCTTATATAAATATATATTATATATGAATATATTTGATTTACCACACGTTATTATATTTTATTATCAATATTATATATTTTATTATTAAAGCATATTAAATTAAATAAATTTAGAAGTATTAAAAGGACAGGTAATGACGTGCCTTGCTGTAGGGATTCCTGCAGGATTTGTTCAGCCAAGCCCCAGGAATGTTTTCCATGTTTTCCATGTTTTCCATGCCCACAGGAACACCAGTGTACTCAGTGTCCTGGGCACCTGACTCTGACAAAGTTCTCTACACCTCAGGGAAGCAGCTGATCATTAAACCCCTCCAGCCAAATGCTAAAGTTCTGCAGGTACCGTTCATAATCTGATGAATTATTGGCAATTATTTGCATAAATAAAGGTGCAGAAGCCTTTCCCTTTTCCCTTGTGAAGAAGCAGTTGTTTAAAGCAGGATTTTAGTGCAGATTTTTGTCCTTTGCTTCTGCCTTGTTCAGCCTTTATTTATTTTATTTTTCTGCTGAATCATGAAATCGTTAAGGTTGGAAAAAACCTCCAAGATCATCAAGTCCAATGAATGTTAAATATTAAAAATGGAAGTTGTCAGGATTGTTGCATCGGTTTAATTGATTTTTTTTCCGTTTCAGTGGAAAGCCCACGATGGCCTGATTTTAAAAACTGACTGGAATTCAGTGAATGATCTGATTCTTTCTGCAGGGGAAGATTGTAGATATAAGGTGAGTTCTGCGTTAATTTTAACTACGTGACCAAAAAAGTTACTAGATATCCTGAAATTTCTGAATTTTAATCTGGAAGCCCAAAATGAAATGAGAAGTCTTTGACTTTTCAAGAAGAAGTTGTATTATTTATAAATACACCTCACTCTGTGTAGTAACATAAAATTACAGTTTTTCTTTAAATACAGCAGGATAAAAATCCGTAAAATGGGGGTGAAACAAAAAGAAAAATATGTAGAAATAGAGAAGTGATTATTTGAATTAATATAAGCTGTGACATATCAAATTAGAGGAGCTAAAGCTGCTGTTTTCTATTACAGGAACATTAGTAAATCCCTTAAATAGTAAATTTTAAAATATATTAATATATCTTTGGATGCAAAAAATACATTAATATAATCTGCATCCAAAATGCAAAGCACATTTTGTCTCTCTTCCCTTAAATGAAAACTGATTTTTAAATTTATCGTGTGCTTAGTTCTGTCATTTAACTGTGTAATGGCTGTGATAGAAGATATAAAATTAAGAAATTTAAAAATCCAATGAATTATTAAATTGTTTTGTGGATTGGCTTCCTGGTATTTTGTTGATTTCTGTAAAAAAATCTCTTTTTTTTTTTGGAAATTTGCAGAGGAGTCTCAGGAGTACAAGCAGAACAAACCTTGTGGTTCTTTTACAGACTTGGGGTAATTTAAGGAAATAAAACTCAGGGGTACAAAATATTTTATACAGAGCATTTTGCACAGAATTATGTGACATTTGCCATGGCAAAAAGCAAAGTCTGCTGCATTAAACAAAGCAATACTGGTTAAATAATAATATATGTGTGTGTATATATATATATATAGTTACACTAAATTAACTTGGATAATTATTTCTACAATTTATATGGTCGTGAGGGAAAATGATCATTCTGGAATAATAAAAATATAAAAAGTATATAAATAAAATAAAAGTGAAGTATAATATAGGTGTTTTACTAGTTACACTAAACTTGGACAATTATTTCTATGATTTCTATGGTCGTGAGGGAAAATTATTCTTCTGGAATAATAAAAGTATGAAAAGTGTATATATAAAATAAAAGTGAGGTGTAATATAGCTGATTTTTCTAGTTACAGTTAATCATGAGGGAAAATTATAGTTCTGGAATAATAAAGATACAAAAAATATACATATAAAACAAAAGCGAGCTGTAATACACGTGATTTTTCAAGTTACACTAAAACATGAGGGAAAATTATACTTCTGGAATAATAAAAATACAAAAAAAATACGTATATAAGAAAAGCAAGCTATGATACAAGGGTTTTTCAAGTTACACTGAAAACATGAGGGAAAAATATACTTCTGGAATAATAAAAATACAAAAAAAAAATATAACAAAAGCGAGCTATGATACAGGGGATTTTTCAAGTTACGCTGAAAACATGAGGGAAAATTCTTCTGGAATAATAAAAATACAGAAAAAAATATATAACAAAAGCAAGCTATCATACAGGGGATTTTTCAAGTTACACTAAAACATGAGGGAAAATTATACTTCTGGAATAATAAAAATACAAAATATATATATATACAACAAAAGCGAGCTGTGATACAGGTGATTTTTCAAGTTACACTGAAACATGAGGGAAAATTACACTTCTGGAATAATAAAAATAGAAAAAATATATATATAACAAAAGCAAGCTATCATACAGGGGAGTTTTCAAGTTACACTAAAAACATGAGGGAAAATTATACTTCTGGAATAATAAAAATACAGAAAAAAAAAAATAACAAAAGCGAGCTATCATACAGGTGATTTTTCAAGTTACACTAAAACATGAGGGAAAATTATACTTCTGGAATAATAAAAATAGAAAAAAATATATATATAACAAAAGCAAGCTATGATACAGGGGGTTTTTCTAGTTACACTAAAACATGAGGGAAAATTATACTTCTGGAATAATAAAAATACAAAAAAAAATATAACAAAAGAAAGCTATCATACAGGTGATTTTTCAAGTTACACTAAAACATGAGGGAAAATTATACTTCTGGAATAATAAAAATATAAAATATATATATATGTAACAAAAGCGAGCTGTGATACAGGTGATTTTTCAAGTTACACTAAAACATGAGGGAAAATTATACTTCTGGAATAACAAAAATAGAAAAAAATCTATATATAACAAAAGCAAGCTATGATACAGGTGATTTTTCAAGTTGCACTAAAACATGAGGGAAAATTCTTCTGGAATAATAAAAATACAGAAAAAAATATATAACAAAAGCAAGCTATCATACAGGGGATTTTTCAAGTTACACTAAAACATGAGGGAAAATTATACTTCTGGAATAATAAAAATACAAAAAAAATATATATATAGAACAAAAGCAAGCTATCATACAGGGGATTTTTCAAGTTACACTAAAACATGAGGGAAAATTCTTCTGGAATAATAAAAATACACACAAACCGTGCTGCCATGGGTGGATATTTCGATTTTGCTGCAGGTTTGGGACAGTTTTGGCCGTGCCCTGTACAGTTCCCAGCCCCACGAGTATCCCATCACCTCCATTGCCTGGGCTCTGGATGGAGAATTGTTTGCCGTGGGATCTTTCAATACTTTACGTCTCTGTGATAAAACTGGGGTGAGTAAAACTCTGGAAATAGGGGTGGAATTGCCCAAATTTATTGATAACACAGCAAATATTCCTCAGGATGTCAGTGTACAGGTGGGTATTTTATTAACAAAAACTGCTTGTGATTGCCAGCATCTTTTTGCTGACCAGAATATTTTATTTTTAATAATATTTTGACTTTTAGGACTTTGGATTTTTACCTAAAAGCACAGAGCTCACAAGCATCTCTAAATGTAATCGCAGCTAATCATAAATTGCAATTTTAACCATAAAAAGGAGTGTATAACAATAACCTGATAAAAAAGGACGAACCATGTCCTGCACTTTTATTATTTAATGATCTTTTTTTCCTTTGAAGCTTTACTCCTGAATCATTTTTACAGGTTTTTTTTTCAACTTGGTCTCCAATTAAAATGAGTTTAATGCAGTTTCACCTCCCTTCATTGGTGCTCTGAGTTAGCACAGATTGACCTCATTGTCTCTGTGGGTTTCCTGTGTTTCTGCACATTTTTGCTCAGATTTTTTGCAGCAAACTTTGATTATTTGGGACTTATATTGTCCCATTTTCTACCTCTTTTCTCATTGTGTTTGTTGCTCTTTTTGGGAAAAAATTGCTGTGGTGTTTTGGGTGCGTTCAGTCAGTCATGGTTCACCTCACCATGAATTTGGAGTAGGCATTCCAGATATTTTAAATTCACAAAGAAGAACCTTTAAAGATTATCTGAGAAGAGGCATAGGGATAAAATCTGAGTTTTTGTATTTCACTTTTTGTAGCGATTCTGATTTCACTGATACTCAGTGACAGTGTGTAAATAGAATTTAATTACAAGTTTCAAAGTAAAATTAAATTACAATTATGTTGAAGGAAAGGTACTCAAAGGCAGTTTTCTTTTGCAAAGTGTCAATATGCTGATTTAAAAATATTTTATTTTGATACCTCCAGATCTGTTCTCTAATTTAATTTACTGTGAGTCTGGGTCAGACTCCTGCTAGCTGAAAACCAATAATGTTTTAATCAGCATTTAATACTGAACAGGTTAGTGGGAATTTTAATGCAGACAGGTTTATTTTCTTGTCTAAAATTAAGATTATTTTACTTGATTTATTTCTCAACTCTTAAACAAAAATGAACAGTAGCTGGTGCCAGATGCTTTGTGTGTTTAGCAGCTCCCACTGATCATTTATTCTCTCCAAATTGAGGATTCTGAATGCAAATAATGACATTGAATGTAAATATTGACTAAAGAGGTGGCTGTGCTGGAATTGAGGGAAAAGGAGGATGGGATGGAGTTTGAAGAGAACCAGACCTGGCTTTTCCTGGTCAGCACAGACACTTTTATTGTGTCTGATGTAATGGAGCTGCATTGGCAAATTGCTCCCCAGGGAGCCATCAGGACAATAAATATATATCATTAACTCTTCTCTGGCATATGTGTTCACTTTGGGGCATAATTAAATTAAATTCTTGCGCTCAGTGCTCTTTTCTCATTTTCTTTCTACCTCCCTTCAATGTTCAAGCAGCTTCATGGTGAAAAACAAACTTACAGATTTAAGAATAACATTTCAAGTTGTATTTCTTTGTTTAAAAAGCACTTTTGCTTCTATAGCATTTGAAGAGAAATCATATATTTATATATATAAAATAAATTATTAAAGCTGTCCTACAGGCAGGTTGTGTTCCCAGGGCCTTGGAAGTGTGGAGAGATCAGTGACAAAAAAACATTAAAAGTGAAACACTGGTCAAATTAATCATTTTAATTAATAAATAGGGACATCCAATTTTTATTTAAATAATCCTGAATGTATTTGTGCGTCTTCTCTTAATGATTTATTTACCCTGAATGGGGATTGATAAGTTTAATTTGATTTTTAAACTTATTTTCCAAATTCTTTGTGCTCTTCTTCTTGCTTTTTTTTCTTTTTTTCTGGTGATGTTTATCTATAAATTGGTGTTTCTAATCAGGGCTGGGCTAAATCCTGCCCTTTGCTTTACTCCTGTCTTCATCACTCTGCTGAGCAAATTCTGTGCAATGAAAGCAATTATTTCCATTAATCCATAATTTTTAAAATTATTTTATACATTCTTCAAACTTTTTCTTGTACTACAGAATAAATTTGGGCCATTTTAGTACACTGGCAGTTTACATATTTGACTGATCCTCTTATATTTTTATATTCTATCACATTCTGCTAGAAATTCTATTAAAATATGGAATATTGCCTGATGTCTTTGGAAAATCAAGGAAAACATTCTGCAAGGGTAACTGTTCCTCACCCCCATCCCATTTAAAACCAGTGGGAATGTGATACTGTGGCTAAAAATACTGAGGATAAAAACCATCCAGGAATATTAAAACTGCAGTGCAGCAGGTCCAGAGAAGCTTTGAAAAGAATTTAAATGTTGAGCGTTAAATGATTTTCGTTCAGGGCAATAAATTGTGTGATTAATATAAAATTAATATAATTTATCCTTAAAATTACCATGATACTGATATTATACAGATATAAAATAGAGAGCAAGGTCCTGGAAGTGAATGTGTGCAGTACAGTTGTACAATGCATATTTTTTATATCATTCTGATAGTGCTGAATTGTCCTAAATTCAGTAGAATTTAGAACTTTAGAGCACTGAAAAATCCCAAAAAATCTGTTTTCTATGGAATTACAGCTGTGATCCCATTCCATTCAGTTTTAGTCTTGTGCATTTGGCAGTGTAAAAAAATCAGGTGATCTTTCTGCCCTGCCCCTGTTTGATCTGCTTTTATTGTTCATGATCCTGAATTCTTTGTAGCTCGATAAAAGCAAAAATATTATGGATAGGTTTCCCATGGAATTATGTTGTTGAGCAACTCTTTCCAAGCTGGCATATTTTAATTTATTGGAATTGGCTAATGCAGCTTCTGGAAGAAAATGAAAGCACTTGGATCACCTATGGAAGTAATTCTTTACATCAGTATTTCATTTTCTGAGGGGAAGAATTTATAGGGAACCGTTTGGCATCCTTTTTTAGTTCTTGGGTTAATAATTGTGGGAATGTTGTTGGATTTCAGGAGAATTTTAGGTATCTTCTTTTTGGGGTTTATTTTGTAATACAGAGCTGATTTTCTTACCTCCAGTTTTCCAGATTGGCTCTGGGTTAGGGAGTCTTGTGTGGTTTCCTGTGGGGATAAGAATATATAAAATAATAATAAATAATACATGAATGTAATACTAAATATATTTGTAAATCTGATATTGTGAAATAGCAGTTTATTTTATATTCAGTTCAGTATCAGAGGAGTTATATAGATATATTACATATATCTTTCCAATGAGCTAATTCCATAGGTGTGTGCATCTTCAGGTGATCCCAAGTGTGGATTTCCTTTGGAAAATGACTTTTTTAACCTTGTAAGATCTAATTTGACAGCTGACATCAGCATTCCCTGTTCAAAATTCCTCATCCTAGGAAGCAAAATCCAGCCAGGAACATCCAAGTGTCCTTTGCACAGCTGACATCAGTGTTGCTCTTTGAATTTGTAATTTATATTATAAATTTTTATTCTTTATTTGACTTATTATTTATTTTTTTATTTATTATTTTATTTATTATTTATAAATCATTTTAATTTTTAATTTGTATATAATTATATGTAATTCATATAAAGTAAAATATTCTCTCTTCACTATGTTGTTTTAAAAATGGCTATGAAGTGTATTAATTTGTTGCTTTCAGTCCCTAAATTGCTGATTAAATCCCTGAGAATGAGTCTTGGAGCATCAATATTCCAGATGTGGAAGACTGTCCTGGTTCCTGGGACAGAGCTCTGGGAATGTGCTCCCTGAAACCCTTTCAGCCACATCCCGGGAGCCAGAAATGGGAATTGAGGAGGAAGTCAGGCAGCATTTAGGGACTGCAGTTCTTCAGTTTTACACCATTGTGCAATCACAAAAGGGAAGCTCAAGTTGCTGCTTTTATGTATTTATTTAATAAAATGAAGCTTTTAGAACTCCTGGCTTTGTTCTTGAGAGAATTTAGTGAAAAATTAATTATGGCACGGGAGAAGTATAACCCAAAGTCTAATACTGCATTAATGCTGGACCAACATTCATTCCTGGAGTCACAGTCAGACCTTTCCTAAAAAAAATCAGTGTATTTAGGAGCTACACAGCAGCTATTCCAGTTTTGAAGTTGTTTCTATTTAAAAATGAAGAGCTGAAATGATTTTTCTGATAACATTTTATGTCCATGATAAATGCAGCAGACATCTGCAGGGAGCATGAATCACTGGAGTGGTCTGAATTACACAGAGCCTTCAAAAACAGCTGGAAAATAAAGCTTTCAAATGGCTTTCTCTGGGTTTTTTTGGGTTTTTTTTTAAATGTAGGTTATAATCTGGAAATATTTGAATGGTTTTCAATGACCGGAAGAAAAAAAAGTTTATTAAAAAAGTAGTTTTGGGAATGGATCCTGTCAGAGCTGCAGTGTCTCTGCTTTCCATGGAAAAGTAGCTCCAAAAAAACATTTCTGGAGCTCTTAAAGTGGTTTTTAATTGATGGTTTGATGCCCTTTTATTCCTTCTGGGTGGATCCTTGATCCAAGGGAAATGACCTCGGAAACAGCCGGGTCTGGCTGGGAGGATCCCAGGGCTCAGCTTGAAACAACTTCTTCAAAGTGTTCCCAGACAGATCCCAGCTGGGAAAAACATCTGGGATGGAGGTCACGGAGAGCCTTCTCCCAGCGCTGGGCACGGCATCCCAGGGCTGTTCCCGGCCGTGGGAGGAGTCACACTTTAATTAGTGGGGCTTTAATTACTGCAGAGTGTTTGGGGCTGAGTTCATCCTGGCCAGGCAGAGGAGCAGTTATGGACTGGTCTCCAAAAATTGGGATTTCCTTCCCGAGTGCAGCTCACCCAGGCAGGGAATGATGTGGAAGGTGAAGCCTTAAAATTGAGGCTTGAAAATGGAAATTCAGGCAGTGCCAACATCACCTTTCACTCACCCTGACGTGTAAAAAACAGCTTTAGTTCCACTCAGAGTTCCCAACCCAGGAGCACAGCTGGGGTTGGATTTCACCCCATTGAGTTCCCTTCCCACTGAACATTTTAAGTCCAACACCTTTATTTTTCTCCAATTTTTGTGATTTCCTTCCATCTAAATCATACAAAGGCTTGGATTTTGGGAATTTCCTTCCAAGCAAATCAAAGACTTTGATTTTTGTGGTTTCCTTTCACTTAAATCCTATGAAGACTTCGAGTGAAGGACTTAATTTTTAGGGGTTTTATGCTCTGCGAAGGAAATCAGAATATGAAATATGTTAGAAATATCAGGTGAAGATTTTCTTCCAACTGTCCACCTTTTGGGATAATTTCATGTATCCAAAAGTCAATCCAATGTTTGCATTTAACTTTAATGATTTTTATTATTGAATTGTTCCTTAAGACTTCAAATATATTTGAATATTCACGTAGTTCTTCAATTACTACATGTTTTTTTAAATATTCTATTACATAAGGAGGAAATAATTGGTATTTGCTTCTTGTTTTAAAATCTGCTTTCATATCTTCCTAAAATTCACTAAGAAGATTATTTCATTTTTATTTGTCATCTGTTTTCAGGGAAACATCTCTTTGGAGATTCAGGGTGATTCGTGTGATCTCTATTTCTGAGATGCAGGGAGTAAAAAACAGCTGTCTTGGTCTGGAAATTCTAATTTTTGACAAGGATTTATTAATAAGGATCTAAACTTCAGAGAAGTCTCGTGGATAAGGCTGGGGGAATTAAGAATAAGGGTCTTTGCTGGAGGAAATTTTTAATTAATCCTTCACTTGGACAGTAACAACAGAGTGGAGAAAATACAGTAATTTCTTAAGCACCTTGACTTAATTTTGTGTTGTGATTGCCTGGATTTATGAACGAGAGTACGCTTGCAATAAATTGTGAGTAGAAAACTGGTACCCGATGTACTCCAGGCATTGTGACTTTTTAATTTCTGCTTTACCTGATGCTTTTCCTTTTTCTTTTCCGGAGTCTGACTTAAACATCCAATCCCAATGCGATAAAAACTTCGTTTATCGCTGCTTCTTCCAAAATCCCAACCCTGCAAATGCGTTTATGACAATAAACGACTTCTAAAAAGCACAGGATAGCTTTAATTGTTATTTCCTCTCCTTTTCCAGTGGTCTTACGCCCTGGAGAAGCCCAACACTGGCAGCATTTTCTCCATTTCCTGGTCCATCGATGGCACCCAGCTGGCCGGAGCGTGTGGGAACGGCCACGTCATCTTTGCCCACGTGGTGGAGCAACGCTGGGAGTGGAAAAACTTTGAAATCACCTTAATTAAGAGGAGAACCATGAAGGTAAAATCACTTCCGAGCTGGGCAGTGTGATCACTAAGCTTATTTTTATGCAAAATGGGGATTTTGAAGTTAATTTGTGTTCCCAGACACTGACTCACGATGTTCACTCTCCGGGATAATAAAGATTTCCATGCTTCCACATTTTCCAAATTACACATTTGCTCTTTTCAGCATCAAATTCCTAATTAGACACTAAAATGGTTTTTTCTTTTCATGTTGGATTGGGCAAAGCTGGAGCAGCAGCAGTGCTGGATTTGGGTCTGGGGCAGTGGGTGGGATGTTGTGAGTCAGAGTCTGGGAACACACAGCACAAATCAGGTAAAAATTCCCAGTTTTTTCTCTCATTCCCAGACATCGAATCGTACCAGATGGGCTTGGGAATGATCTCCATGGGATTTAAATTCTATTTTGGGGTATGCAAAGACTGAGGAAGTTTAGCTAACCCTGAGTCAGGGCTCATTTTTAATTCTGGTACTTTATAGTGATTTTATTCCTATATATTTATGTAGGAAAATCCTACAAAAATGTTGCAGATGGATTTTTTTTCCTGAGTATTACAATGAGAAAGTTAATGAGTGATGCTGTGGTGGACATAGCAATTAACATGTCCTTGGAAATGGTTTCTAGGCTCTTGGAATAATTGAGTTCAGACCTTGTTTTGCAACTGGTGCATAATGGAGAACATCAGAAGGAAGTTACCACCCTCAGAATGTGGAATCTTCAAAAAAATGCCCAAAAACCCCACAAAAAAACAGGATACTTTTTTGTTTAAGGTACCCCCTTGGAGTTTTAGCTCCTTAAAATCTCTGAGCTGAAAAATCTGTGTTGATTTGAGGTAAATCCTGGTTTTCTTCAGCAGGTTTTAAGTGAAACAACAGAAACACAACCTGCTCACCCAGCCCATCTCCTGAATTTCCTGTGCTCCCAAGTGTGGAATCATTAAAATTCTAGAGCTCTGCAACATCTCCATCCCAGCCCTGGGCATTGCTGGATTGTTTGGATGGGACCACTGAAATGTTATTTCAAACACTCAAATAATCAACGACCGAACGACCTTAAAATGGGAATTTTCAGACCTCCTGCACCTCAGATGATTTTCTCAACTAGAACATTTCACAGATTAGTTTTAATTTTGGCTGTGTTGTTTAATTCCGTGGCCACTTCCCTTTGCTCAGGTGCACAATGTCATCAACGATGCCGTGGATTTGTTGGAATTCCGGGACAGGGTCATTAAGGCCTCCCTGAACTGTGGATATTTGGTGGTGTCCACTTCCCTTCAGTGTTACGTGTTCTCGTGAGTAACACAAATTCCTCCTCCTCAGCTTTTGTGGAAAAGAGTGGCAGGAACTTGCTTGGAAGCACAATAATTAATTTATTTTTTAATTAATTGAAATGTTCTGCTCAGGAATATCTGCTCGGTGACCACTAATGCAGCTCTAATAGGGCACAAAGACTCTCTGACCTCCAGATCACTGTGAAAGAGCCAGAAATATTTTAAAAATAAAATAATCCATATAAATATAATTGTGCTGGGTTTTAAGGCTCCTGGGGCAGCTGTTTTGGTGGGAAGGGATGAAACAATGAAGGCAGATGTGTTATTCCATCATATTTTGTGCTTCTCAGTGTTCCTTGGCTTCCTGGGTGCTCTTTGGAGTTGGCAAACCTTTCTTTTAGGAATGTTGGATGATTAAAACTGTGGGTTTTGCTTTACTGAATCCAACTTTTCATTTGAAATATGTGAAAATTAATGATACTAATGCTGATTTTTCGTATTTTCAGTACAAAGAACTGGAACACTCCACTGATCTTTGACCTGAAGGAAGGAACTGTGAGTTTGATTCTCCAAGCAGAAAGGTACCTGCCTTCTTAAAATGTTCATTATGAACAAAATATAACTATTAAATGAATAAATACATAAATTTAGTTATTATATCGATAATAAATAATAAAGAAATGTATTTATTTATATATGAAGTAAATAAATGTATTTCTTTATTATATACATATATATGATGAACATAATAAGCTCAAATTGAAATATTAGGAATAAACAAAAAATACCCAGATAAAATCATGAATATTTCACATAATAAATATTTCTCCTGGAAAAAGATAATATTCACATTAAAACTGAGCTTTTCCATACAGAACTTCCAGAATATCTTGGAAATTTAAAGCTTAGGAATGATGGAAACTGGAGAAACAGTTGCAGGATATTAAACAATGACCTTCCCATTGTTGAAAACATAATTTTTCTGTATTATTTAGTGATTTACTTGTTTGTTGTTTGGATTTTTTCTTTTTTTGTAGGCATTTTCTTCTTGTAGATGGTGGAGGACTTTATTTATATTCCTATGAAGGCAGATTAATTTCCTCTCCTAAATACCCAGGCATGAGAACAGACATTTTAAATGCCCAGACAGTGTCCCTGAGCAATGACACCCTGGCAGTGAAGGACAAAGCTGATGAGAAGGGTAAATTCTGGTTTATTTGTTATAAAAGATACGTATATTTACTATAAAAATTGATTTAAATTATGGGTCTTGCTTAAAATTAATTTCAAATCTTCAAGAGAACGGTTTGGCTTTGAACTTCCAGTTGATCTGTAGAATATTTACAGAAAATGCTTGAATTTTTACTCCCTGGTGGGATTTTTCAATTTTCTCTCTTTCTAAACATTCCCATTCATTGAATTGTGGGTTAAGATTGAGTCAGTCTGGTATTGGAAATGTGGGTTTATTTAAATTCTGGGTGCAGACTTCTATCAGAACTTGGTGTCATTTCTGTAAAGCCCCATTGGAGATAGGAAATGAAAAATAGGGATAGGAGGTGAAAATTCAGTTTTTTATTAGATTCTTTTTTCACCAGAGTGTGAAAATCACTGGTAAAACTCACACAGAATATTTTATCCACTTGCACTAAATTACACTCAAAAAAATGGAATCACTGGAGAAATCTGTGGAAAGCTGCTGTTTTAATTAATAAAGCAAATCATTGTTTTTCTTCAGTTATCTTTATATTTGAAGCTTTATCTGGGAAGCCCCTGGGTGATGGAAAACCTCTGACCCACAAGGTAAAGTGAAGGATTTAATGACTTTATTGTACTTAGAAATTAAGAATCACTAATGGACTTCCTCCATAATGGGACTGAAAACCCATTAAAGGTTTTAAAATCTTAATAGAAAGGAGCTTTTCAGCTGACTTTAAATGCTTTGTGTTGTCTTCAAATTGTTTTAATCTTCATGAAATTCAGTTTATGAAATCACAGAATCATGGAATGGTTGGGGTTGGAAAGCACCTTAAAATAATATGAATTCCAACCCCATGGAATGGTTCATTCCACAGAGAAATCACACAAAAAGCGTTTTCTCAGCCCAGTTTATCAAAGAATTTTCTGCTTTGCTTTTAGGAAAAAAATCAGTTTGAATGTCCGAACATTAAATCTCCAAAATAAAAATCAGAGATTCTTTTTCCTTTTTCAGACAGAGATTGTGGAGATTGCTTTGGACCAGAAAGGACTTACAAATGAGAGAAAAATAGCTTTTATTGATAAGAACAGAGATCTTTTCATCACCTCAGTGAAAAGGTTTGGGAAAGAGCAGAAGATTGTCAAAATAGGTGAGAAAAATTCAAATTGATGTTTGGGAAGATGCTGGGAGGGAAATAAATTTCTATTTAATACAAGAGACAACATTTTAATTAGTAGTGAAATTGAACTTGGAGGGAAAAAAACCTGTGGCTTTCATATGATAGAGCTAGAAACAATTGCAGTAAATTTTACCTAAATTCTGATAATTTTTATCAGTTCCATGTAAAGCAGCAGTTAAAATGTTACAGACTTGGGGTTAAAACCATAGAAAAACGATTAAAAATGATGAACAACCACCCTTTGAGAATTCCCTTTCTTTTGAAGTTTCTCATGGAAATGTCTGTAATTTATTGTCTGTAAATGAAGGGACAATGGTGCAAAGCCTGGCCTGGAATGACACATCCAACATCCTCTGTGGGATTCAGGATTCCAGGTTCACAGTCTGGTATTATCCCAACACGGTCTATGTGGATAAAGATCTCCTCCCAAAAACTCTCTATGAAAAAGATGCCAGGTAAGAAATCCTTATTAATCCAAATATGATTTATTTTAACTATTTTCCTTCCTTCCTTAAGGAATTGTGGTCAGGAGAAGTAAAAGCTGGGCTTGCAACTTTTTAAAATTCTCTTGTTTCTTGATTAGGAAATAGGGGAAAAGTGTTTTATAAGGAAAATGATAAAGTTTAGGGTTGAAATGATGGTGCAGGGTTTGAAAGTAGAGCAGCGTCTTGATGTAAAAGCAAAATTTGAGTTCTTTCTCATGAAATACTCCCTCAGTTTTTTGTAAAAAACAAACACAAAATAGTTGGTTAAATTATGTTGGACATTAAAAGTAGCAAAATATTAGGTCACACATAATTCATGTTGAATTCTTTCCTGTAAAACCACATGAATATTCACTTCTTTTTTTCTTCCTCCACGCAGTGAATTCAGCAAAAACCCCCAGATTGTGAGTTTTGTGGGCAATCAGGTCACAATTAGGAGAGCAGATGGCTCCCTTGTCCATCTGCACATCTCCCCTTATCCTGCAATTCTCCATGACTACGTCAGCGCTTCCAGGTGGGAAGATGGGGTCAGACTCTGTCGCTTTGTCAAGGTAAAGCTGATTTTTGGGAATATTCTGATACCATTCCTTGAGGTATTTATGGTTTTAAGTGTCCTTTGGTAGTGATCTCTCCATATCAAATGTTACATCTCATTTCCAGCCTGCTTTGTCACTCGTTTTTTGGCTGCTCATGGAAAATGATGTGGTTTTCTTAATTCCATAACATAATAATTGCATAACTTTCATGATAAATAACAATTCTTATTTTTAGTCACACCAAAATCCAGCAGGATTGAACAGAGGTGCTCACAGAATTTAGTTCTAAGCTTAAATTTTCGGGTCTGGGCCTTAATATAACCAATTAAAAGTGACATTTCCACAATTACCTGTTATTTTCCATATTTTATTTCACTTCTTTTATTTTTTTTTCCTTTTCCATTGCTTTCTTTTGTATTTATTTAGACAACAGCAACAGATGAGGTGAGTGTGGTAGTCTTTAAGACAACAAAATCCCTTTGAGTCCTCGTTCCCATTTATTCCTGGAAAAGTTGAGCACTTTTGTCCTTAAATGTGTATTTCAAATATTTATGTAACCAGTTATTAAATTAATGCACATCCAGATAAATTGAGTTGTATAATTAGAATTAATTGTAACAGAATCTTTATTTTCAGTGTCCACATCACCTGATTTAAGCATCCAAGTCAGGATATTTTGATTTTGGCAGCCCAGGTAGAGAGTAAAAAATATTTCCAGTCAGGAATAACAAAATGGGTCCTATTTCTGAGGGGAAAAAAGCAGCAAGACCCGTCAAGGAACAACTCCTAGAAACTTCATCTCCTGGATGATTTCAGGCTGAGTTTTCAGCATTTATCACCTGATTTTCTAAATAAAAGGGAAGTGGGAAGAGAAGTTGACAAAGATTTTATCGGCTTTTGATTCTCTGAACAATCTTAATTCTCCCAAATTATGGGCTGCCTGCAGGAGGGTTTGTCCTGAGTCATGGAAAAATCAGTTGGGAAATGTGGGAATGTGTTTAGAACATCCTCAGTGTAGCTGTTAATTCTGATTTAAATCAAGAGTGATCCTTCTAAAAACCTTCACAGTGCAAAGTCTTTATTTCCAGATTTGTTACTGAACACACTCAACAAAAATATTAAGATCCACTTAATAATTCCTGCAGTCCACATGGACTAAAAAGTCAAAAATTACATTTTTCCTGTCTGAACAGAGTTTTAGATGTGGCAGCTTAAACTGTATTTAAATGTGGTTTATTAGTGTGTCTTTGTCATAATGTTGTCACTGGAAAATCCATCAAAATGTCATTTAGGATCTTCCTGGGTTCTGAGTTCGTGGGGTTTCCTCAAGGCTGTGTAAAAAAACCCCCAAAAAACCTCACAGAAACAATAAAAGTAATAAAAGTTATAATGAAAAAGTGTCATATTATTATTACCATTAAGTTTTTCTAATTCCTAGTTCTAAGAAATAATTAATAATTTCCTAATAAGAGACTTAGACCACGGTGCCATAAATGGCACACAGAGAAATGTATCATTACCCATAATTTCCAGGCCTGTGCAGTTGCTTTGAGAAGCCATTTGCAGCATGATAATAAACATTTGAAGGTTTAGAAGTTGTCTGTATTTTGAATTTCAGGATCAGACCCTGTGGGCTTGTTTGGCTGCCATGGCAGTGGCCAACAAGGACATGACCACAGCTGAAATTGCCTATGCAGCAATTGGGGAGGTAAGAAAACGCAGTTAAATCCCAATTAAATGGTTGCAAAACCAAGTTTATGAATAAATTTCCTTGCTGTCCTCCCCCTGAGCAGATTGACAAAGTGCAGTACATCAATTCCATCAAGGATCTGCCGTCCAAGGAGTCCAGGATGGCTCACATGCTGCTGTTCAGTGGGAACACCCAGGAGGCTGAAACCCTCCTGCTTCAGTCAGGCCTGCTTTACCAAGCCATCCAAGTCAACATTAACCTTTACAACTGGGAGAGGTAGGATTTTTTTCCCATTCAAATATGTTTGCCTGATTATTTCCATCAGTTGTTTTATTGCTGACTCATTTTTTATCTTTTAATCACCCGCAACTTTAAAATAAAATGAATTCAATCATAGCCTGACAATAACCAAAAAAAGCAGCGTTCTGGTGTTGTATTTAGAAAATACAGATATTTGGTGATTAAAGCCCAAAATATTCCTGGAAGCATTTTGAAATAACATTTTGCTTTCTCATCACTGTTAGCACAGAGAAGTCCTCAGTGATGCCCCAGACTGGCTGTGGAATTCGGGCTGGTTTGAAGTGTCTTGTTGCTAAAAATAGAGCTGTGGCTACTCAGGCTCCCAGCATTGTGTAGGTGGAGAAAATATGAATTAGGGCTGAGAAAACAAAGGAGGAATTTCTCCTTTAAACAAAACCAACCCCCACGTTTTGTGACAGAATGCTCTGAGCTGTTTACTCCTAATTTCTCTGCTATTATATGCATGTGTTCAGGCAAAAGGTTGATTTTCCCCCACGTATCTGTGATTGTTGTTTTGTTATGAAGCTGTGTCAGGGGAGGTTTAAGCTGGATATTAGTAAAAGGATATTCTTTTATTCTATATATCATCTAAAAGCTCTCTGTGTATCAAATATCAGTGTTCTTAAGCCATTGAGAAGAAACCAGGTGTGAGTAATGAATTAAATTAGTCCAGTGTCTAATCTTTCCCACCTATACAATATTTGTAAATATTATATAGAACATGTCATAAATGTGTATTGTGACTGTTCAGAACCTATTTTTGACCACAAAAAAGTAATTAAACATTATTATTTTTGTCCCTTGTGCTAAACTCTCAAATATTCTGCATTTCCTTGAAATAAAAAGCCTCCTGTGGTCAAATTAATGATGTGATGAGGGTGTCAGTGGAAATAACTGTTGTGTATTTTTCATCACTGGCTGCTTTTAACCTCCTGATCCTAATGTGGAGCTGCTTGGATTTGGGATCTCTGCGCTCACCCTCAGAGTATCTGCAAAACCTTGGTGGCTGTGGTTGTGCCAGAGCATCTCCCCAGCCTGACCAAGCCATTCCTGCTTCATTCCAGAGCCCTGGATCTTGCAGTGAAGCACAGGACACACGTGGACACGGTCCTGGCTTACAGACAGAAGTTCTTGCAGGATTTTGGGAAAAAAGAAACCAACCAAAGATTTTTGCAATATGCAGAAGGTGTAAGTATCCCTCAGGATTGTTCCTGCTGCTCTGTGGCAAATTGGGGAGGGTGGGATGGGTTTGCACCTCTGTTTTCCTTCTGTGGTTCAAATGTGAACGTAAATGTGACATTTTTACAGTTGGTGGCCTGATGTGGGGCTACTTGGCCAGGAATAGCTGGGCATGTGTTTTAGTTGAAGGCACAGATTCACAATATATGTATTTAATGTATCTATGTAATATCTGGTAAAGATTACACCAGTGAAGGCACAGTTGTTTTCTATAAAACAGGGAGCTAAACCTCACCATGGTTCGGTGTGTCTCTCTTAAACATCTCCAACACTTTTGTGGCATTTTATGGATAGAAATAACAACAAACTTGGAAGGTATCTGGATAATTATGAAGTGAACTACAAACCATTCTGATAAATATGATAAACAGTTCAATATACATTTATTGGAAACCCTCTGCATCTTCAGTAAATCAATTTATTAGTATTTAACAGATCTTGAAGGCTGAGGGCACATCCTAAAGTTCAGAAGCTGGATCTTGGATGCCACTGGAATATTTCCACACATTTCCCTCAGGAGAGGCACCCACGTGTGCAATTCCCCTCAGCAGCCCTCACGTCCTTCCTGCTTTTCCCCTCCTTATTCCTCAACATTCTGAGGGGGAAATTATTAAAAGAGACCTTTCCTTTGTATGAAATCCTTTTATCCTCTGCAGCTGATGGATCAGGGAACACCTGAGCTGGGAATTCACTTCCTTTGATTGGACACTGCCCGTTTCACTTTGAATAAAACTGGATTCCTAACAGAAGCCATTAGCTCTTAGTGCTTTTAAGGATTCTCATTTCCTAAACAAAAGTCTGACCCTAATGAACCGTTCTGCAGTAATTTACCTGGAAAATACAGAAAAATAAAGCACAGATTCCAAGCATTGTTATCCTGCTGCTTTTCCAGCTGCTGTGCAGGAAGTGTGTGTTCTATAAAACCCATGATGGAGCAAAAATCATGTAAATCCCCTGATGCTTCTGATAGACATTGTAGATAATCCTGATTTTCTTTAAATTCTTGAGAAAGCTGTAGATTCTGGAAGGATTCCTAAGGAGTTCCACCTTGGCAGTGACAAGGTGTGAGCAGGATGATTTTTCACCTTACTCAGTCTTGAAATTTGGGTCTCACTCAGGAGATTTCTGGAGGGAAAAAGTCCTTTTCCACATCCCAGTGCTGGAGGTCTGTGCTGGATTTGTGAGTAGGAGGGATCTACATAATGTGAATTTTAAGCTGTAATTAAATTCTTAATGCAACCTGCCAGATTCATAAAGCAAAATCAGAAGAAACTTGAAAAGAAAAGCAGGATTTTGTGCTGCTGTTCCATCTCAGGGTTAAAATCAGATCTCAGTTTCCCTCTCACAACCTAAAACCTCTTCAGGCTTAAATGAGGAGTTTTTTCCTCTCTTTTCTGCAGCCAGGCAGGATCTAAAAATGTGTTTATTTTACACATCAGGTTCTTAATACCTTACACATATTCTGGGAATCTTGGACCCAGTAAATACCTCTGGAATTGAGGTATTATTGTTATATTTTCACCTGAGAACCTGGGTATTGCAGTTTCTTAGAGAAATCTTATTCCTCTTAAAGAATCTTCCCTGTTATCCCGTGACTTAATTAGAGAGAATTCCCTGTGCAGCCCTTGAAATTCTTCTCCCATCCCACCTTTGACAGTGTTCATTCTCCAGCAATAAGCTGAACTGCACAATTTCATTTTTGGACGTGTTTTTATGGTCATCAAATGCACCATGATCCCTTTTTTTTCCTTGTCACACATTTTTGGGAAGAGACAGCTCTTGTACCCACATTTGTACTGTGATACTGTGCTGTGTCTGTTGACTGAGCTTTCACTGACACAAAACACAGGCAGAAAATGCCAATTCTCTGCAGCTGGAGAAATGCCAAAGCAAAACTAAAACATTTATTGATGTACAAGGGCAATTCCAAGCAGGAATCTGATTTCTGTTCGAGCAGATAACTGGTTTAACATCCTGTCAGCTTCCTTGGAGGAGACATGACTCCTAAATTATTGATACAGGGCTAAATTTTCAGTACAGGACACTGATGTCATGGTATTGAATTACAAGCAGGTTATTTTTGTGTTGCATTGCCAGACACACTGAGATATTTATGAAAATATCTCCGGCTTGGTGTATTTTAAAGGTGGAAGCTCAGTTAGAGCTCAGCTGTGCCTTCATCTCTTTCATGAGTTTGTGTACTCAACACTTTATAATTGCATTTTCGAGATGAATAACTGACCTCTTTCTCTCTGATGTTGAGCTCTGTGTGTTTCATTTTTCTGTTCTTACAGCTGGAAGTGGATTGGAATAAAATCAAAGCCAAAATAGAGATGGAAATTGCTAAAGAAAGAGAACGAGCAGCAGCCAACCCTGCAGTGAGAACCAGTGTAACTGTGCAGCAATAATTGACATTTTGGACACCTTTAAAGTGCTGCTTCAATATTTGGTACTGGCTTGTTCTGACATGTAAAAAAAAAACCACAGCAAACATTTTGTGGGCCACAGGAGTGAGAATTTCTGTCGATTTTAAGCCTTGGGTGACACACAGAATGAATTACTTACTTTTGTTTTGAGCTGGGTTTATATTCTGGTGCCAGTGAGTGCTACATGTCTGAGAAAAAAAGGGAATTAACTGTCTCTGTCTTTGTGGCTTTTAAATTTTCATTGTCATTAATATTCTTTAACCTCTCATGAAGTCCCAGTTTAAGCCCCAAGTTAAGCAGTTTGGTTTCTTCTGCAGCCTCAGGGGCCTCTCCAGACTCATTTAAATTGCCCTAAAACAAATTAAGCAAACTGGAAGTGCTGAAAATGTGAAAAAAAAAGGAGCCTGAGCCTCTAAAGTACGAATATTTCCCTCACAGGTGTGGTAATACATATTTCTGTTAGGATGTTCCAGCCAGTTCCTTAATAGATGATTTCAGCAGCTCGGGTTTGTCACTGGGCAAAGCATTCAGCAGTAAAAAGGTATTTTCTTGTTTAAAATACTTTGGAATGTGCTTTCAGGGTTGGTGGAAGTAACAAACAGCATTTGTAGCATGTGACGTGTAGAATTGACAAGAATGTTTAAAATAAGAGAGTATTTCATGTATTTTTTCTGCCCTAAGCACTTGACCTGTAAATATTTTGTTTATATTTGTGTTATTTCATCGGGATACATTTTTCTTTGTTTCACACCCAAAACTGGCTGCATTCTCTTCATGTTATAAATATATTAACAGGTTATTCAGCATTGACAAGATGTATTATGTATCTTTCAAATGTTGCCAGCAAAATGTTAAATATCTGTACATACAGCAAATTTGTAAATCGTTGTGTGACCTTTCCTTGCATAAATTTCTTAATAAAACCAAATGAATGTGGAGGTTTTTAACGTATCTGAGAGCTGCTGCATGTGGTGATCTCCACTGACTGCTGAAAAAAGAATATTTGGGGTGTTTTAACTACATTTGGAGGTGATGGGAAAGGTGTTTAATTCCATTTTTTATCACACACATCCAGTCCTGAGCATCCTGGTGTTCAATAGAAAACAGAGCAAAATATTTTGGAAAAGCTCTTTTATTCTTTGTTTTCACCAGGTTCTAAATACAGTTATGACCCTGGGTATGAAATCTGAATGTCAGGATATTCTCAGGAGAAAAGGTTCTTATATGGCTTTTCTGGGATTGTGGCAGGGATTTTAGGGATTGCAATTCCAAGGAAAGTGCCATCCCTCCATGCCAAGGTAATTTTGAGCTGGTTGGTCTGGAATTCCAAAGTTCTGGATTAAATTTGTACCTCCTTTCACTTATTTTTAGTATTAAGTAAAAAAGAAATAGCAGAAGGATACAGATGTTTCAGGTATATTTTGGTTACATTATTGCCCAGAACAAGAAATTATTTGAAAACCCTCTTTTAAAAAGCAATACCTCTTATTTAATTACTGACTGCTTCATTTAAACCATCATAAGCCAATTTAAGAAGCAGAGATCAATTAGCATGATTAATATTCAGTTGTTTAGGTGCTGTTGTGATGGCTCAATAACCAAATATAACCCAGATTTTGCCACTGCAGGGTGGGGAGTTTTGTTTGTTCACTTCATTTAACCTTGACCACAGTAAATCCTCTCTGATTGAAAAAAGGGAGGTGGAAAAATACATCTTTAAGTGAAAAATAAAGTCCTCAAGTGAGGTAAAAGTAAAAGGTCAGGTGGGTGTTTAAAAAGCAGCTGCATATTTGTAATAGCTCAGAGGAAAAATTTTAAAAATACTTTGTTTTCTGGTTTTTAAGGCAATAGAACTTTGAGATTTGGATTTGTCTGTGGGATTTTACCCTTTGGGACTGGAACAGGAGGAAGGTTTGAATCATCTGACATGAAAATTTGATTTTACAGATTATGTGGAACCATTTCCTGCAGAAAAAACTGTGGCGATTGTTGCCTTATTCACTCCAGAATAGTCAAAATTATAAATAAGCAATAAGGGAAAAGCTTGAAGCTTTCTAAAATTTAATTCTGAAATCTTAATATGTATTCATATAAAGTTTGTATCACCTACAGATGGGGGAGGTTGGAGAGAAGCAATTTACTATTTATATTATAGATACATCTTGCATTGGTTTTTACATGGTTTTTTATTAAACATAGAAATTTTAAGACCTCAATTTCTTCATTTTCATGATAACAGAGATGATATTTCACTCTGCAGGGGATGGGGAAGAGCCAGGGATAAAAAAGGTTTTCATGAATTGATCACATGTAAGAATCTCTATTTCCAGAGTTTATTTTTATTCATCCAACTCAGTCAGGAGTTGCCCTGTGCTATAAAATTTCCCATACTGGAATTGAACCTGTTAATTTTAGTTCAGGTGCCTTTGCCCTGCTGTAAAAGTTTGGGAAAATAGGATGGTCTGGTACCTTCAGGGAAAGAGAGGGATGAGTTCTGTCTGCACAGAGCTTGATTGTACAAAAAATAAAAGATTTAATTTTTTCTCTGTTTTTCCTGAAGGGTCTGCAAGGATTTTTTTACTTTATATAAAGAAACAACTGTGGTAGTTGGAGCCCTGCAGTTGGAAATGCTCTAATCTCTGTTTCAAATAAACCTGCAGGTTTTCTTTGCCATTAGAGACACCTTCCAAAGAGAGAAAGGACAGGGCTCGTGGCTGCAGCTCCTGCACTGACCAGATCCTCAGTTCCACGTGCTAAAGTCAAGCTAGGAAAGGAAAAAAAAAAGGTATTTTATGAAAGCTTTGGGCACAGACCAGTTCCATTGTCAGGAGAGTTGGGGTGAGCTCGTGGTGATGCTGTAGGGAGAATTTAGGAGTAAATGAGGCACTCCCAGCTCGTTCAGGTATTTAAGGATGGAGGTGGTTTCTGCCTTGGGGTTTGGTGTTTGCCTTGTTCATGGAGGGTTTCCCAGGAGCTGTGGCAGCTGTGACGTTTATTTCCCTAAGAGCAGGAGGGGTCCCAGGTCCCCTCAGTAAGAGCCAGGGTAGCAGGAGGTGCTGATATTTTATTAGGATTTAGAGGGGTCCCCTCCTTCCCCTGCTGCCCAGGCCACGCTCTGTACACCCGCTGTGGAGTGCCAGGGGGCACAGCCTGGTCTGGCTGTCCCAAAACCTCCCCCTGGCACCCGTGGGTATGGGAGGGGTGAGGATCACCCTCGCAGCGCTGTCCCACAGCTGAGCAATCCCAAAATTTCCAGGGAGCAGGAGCCCAGGTGAGGGGAGCTGGGAATGCTGCACCAAACCGCAGCGGGCTCTTCCCATCACTCTGTGTCCTCCTACTGGAGGTGATGTCCCCAAGTCACCTTCCTTCTGGAAGTCCTTCCAGGACTGTGCCATGTCCCTGTGAGGTGTCCTGCAGGCTGTCCCAGTGGGTCCCTGCTTCCCAGGCAGCGTGTCCCATCCCTCCATGGTCCGCAGGAATTCGGCAGGTCCCTTCTGCAGCGCCGGGTGTCCAGCAGGTCACCCTGTGGTGTGGAGCCTTGCCGGGGATCCCCATTGTCCCTGGCAGGTCCTTTTGCAGAGCCTGGTGTCCAGGAAGTCATCCTGTGGTGTGGAGCCTTCTCGGGAATCACCAGTGTCCCTGCCACGTCCCTTTGCAGAGCCGGGTGTCCAGCAGGTCACCCTGCGGTGCGGAGCCTTCCCAGGGATCCCCGTTGTCCCACCAGGGAACGCTGCTGGTTCCAGGCGTCGCATCCCTCCTGGGACACCTGGGGCTGTCCGCAGGCTCTCCCGGGGTCCGGAGGATGACCCCGTCCCGCAGGTCCCGCCGCGTCCATCGGTGCGGTGCCCGCGGTGCGCGGCGGGGCTGGGTGCGGGGGACTCACCCCTGGATCCCCGCGGCCGCGCCCCGTTCCGCGGGCGGGCAGCGCTGCGCCTCCTCGTAGCTGGGCAGGTGCTTCACGTCCTCGTAGCTGGGCAGCTGCGGCAGCTCCACGCCCGGGCCCGGCGGGGTGGCGGTGCCCGCGGTGCCCGGGGCCGCGGGCGGGGCGCGGCGGGGCGGGGGCCGGGCCCGGCGGGGCGCGGAGCAGGCGCGGCGGCGGAGCGCACAGCCCGCGGCCACCAGCGCCAGCAGCACCAGCAGCGCCGCCAGCCTCCGCGCCAGCCACCGCGCCCGCGGCACCCACGGGGGCCCCGCCACCGCCCCGGGAGCCACCCCCGCCCCGCCGCAGCCGTCCCGGCCGCACGGCCCCGGCCCCCGGCCGCCCGCCATCCCCGCTGCGCGCCTCGCCGCCGGCAGCGCCGCGCTTTATCCGCGCCCGGCGGGCTTGATCCGCATCAAATATTGATGGGGCCATTTGGCGGCGCTTCACAGCCTAATGGGGCCGGGGCACGCGGCCAGGCGCGGCCTCACCCGGCGGGGTCAGCGCGGGATGGCCCCGCCACCGAGCTCAGGGCTGGACCTGCCCCGAGCTTAGCGCTGAGCCCCGTGTGGGGCGGAGACCCTGACAGGGATAACCTGTGCCTGAGGGCACGGGGGTCAGCGGTACCCGGGAGCGGGGAGCAACGCGGGGATGCAGGGACGAGCAGGAGCCGAGGATGTGAGAGTGAACACGGATGAGCAGGAGCCAAGGGCAGGAGGGTACGTGATACCTGAGCAGCTCAAGGTGCAGAGCCCACCACTGATTTTGCAGCTTAGAAAGGCCAGCAGCGGTGTCAGACTGGGCAGTGACAGACTGGGGCCCTGCTGCCTGTGTAGGTTGGTTTTTATTGCTGCCATTAAGGTTTCATAGGTCCCTGTGTCACCCAGCTGTGACACTCCTGGTGTCCCAATCCACCTCCATGACCACAGCCCCTCACCTGTGTGGTTGGCTGATCACCTTCAGCTCCAAACTCCAGCAAAGGGAGAGGAGAGGGAGCTCTCAACCAGTCATGGAAAAACTGACTAACATAAAACATGGCAAAAGCTGACCAGAGCTTTTTTGCTTGGTTTCCTTTTAGGTGACCCTGCCAGATCTGATAGGCAGCTGCTGACCCACCTACGTGACCATCACATGGGGTAAATTTGTTTCCTTTGTCCTGTTTACTCGCCTGGTGATGATTTCACTGCTGATAGCTGCAAGCCATCCCCCTGCTATCAGCCCCGGTTTGGGTAATTGTATTTATTACACATTTTGGAGTGCTCAGGATCAAAAAGGAGGGGAAAAGTTCTCAGCTGTGGCACAGAGTTTGAGGAAGGAAGGGTTGGTGGTGCTGGGCTTCTGGCAAACAAGGAGAAGCTGCAGTTTGTTTCTGCATTTCAGGGGGTTGTTCTGCATCTGTTTCCTCACTTTTGGGACATTTCTCCCTGCACAAAGGGGCCGGGGCTGGGAAGGGGGGGCAGGAGGGTGCCAGCAGTGGGTGCAGCCCCAGCTGCTTTAGGACCGAGCTGCTGGAGCAGCCGCCTCGCACAGGGGGGACCCTTTGCTTTGGGGACTCGTCCCTGCCGTGACCAGCAGGATTTGGGGTGCTCTGCAGCAGCTCCAGAGGCTGCATTCCCTCCAGACCTGACGATAACCGATGTGGTGTTCTGAGGGCTGATGGTGAGCAAACAGCAGGCGCCTGGCGGAGCCGCCCGGCCGTTAATAGAGCTGAGCCTTTTAACAGCGGTTCTGATCAGCCGTGGCTCCCTCAGAGCTCCATGAAATATTAAAGCCTGTTGATAGCTCGTTAAAGCCAAGGTTTTGGCTGGCCCTGTGTGCCGTGAGCTGGGCTTTGGTGCTCAGCCTGCAGCGGTGGCTCGGGAGCAGCTCCGCACCCCATCAGACAAGGAAAACCGTGGCTGGAGGGAGCAGGGCGTGAGAAGGAAGAAGAATTCCAGTCCTGGCATGCAGCTCTGCTCACTCCAGCAGCCCCAGCTCCAGCAGCCCCATGCCTGGCTTGGGAAGAGAGGCTCATGAGGAATCAGGGCCAGAGGCTTCATCCTGGGGTGGCCATGCATGTAGGGGCTGCATCCTCTGTGGGTTTGGGGAATTTGGGGTGGTGCAGCTGCCACCTTTTGGAAATGTCTGGAGAGTGGGAGCGTGGTGGCAGGCAGGGATCTCTGATTCCATCGGGATTCCATGGGCAGGGACACCTTCCAATAGAGCAGGTTGCTCCCAGCTCCATCCAACCTGGACTTTCTCTGTCCCCCAAGCACAGCAGAGCCCTGGGGCAGGACCAGGAGTTGTGAGCAGGAATAAACCCATCATTAGTGGCCACATCCTGCCTGCCCCATCCCAAAATCTGTAGGAAACCCACTTTGAGACTCCCTGGAGTCAGGTAAAATCCGGAGCCGTTTCTGGGAAGGAGCTTTCAAGTTGATTTTCTCCAGTTTTGCAGGGGATGGACAACTATTGATCCTGCAAATGACCCCTGCAGAAACCCATCGATCCCTTTGGAGCAGCAGATCATTAAGGCTTGACTTCCCCATCTTCCAGGTGGTGCCAAAGTGCTGACAGGGCAAAATAACCATTTGATGGAGTAATTGTCCCTGGGACTGTTGGATTTGGGGAGCTCCAAACTCTTCCCCACAGAAACCTGCTCCAGAAAATGCTCTTTGCACAGCCATGCTTCATGTCTGAACTTCCTTTGAGGTGGTTTTTCCCTCAAATATGGGAAAACCACTTAGGAAAAAACATCCTGATGACCTGAGGTTTGTCTTTTGGGAAGACTCTGAAAGCCTCATGTGTTTGGTAGCTGGGGTTGGTGGAGGGAAGCACAGCTTTGGATGGTGACAGAAACAAGCTCAGCACTCTCAACTTCAATATTTTAGTACCTGATAGACCCAAACCTTGTGATAATTGAGGCTTTTATAGGAATTATGGTGCAAATCGCTGCTGCACTGGAGGTTGGACAGAAAACCTGTGGCTACCACATGCCTGGAAGTGTCCAAGGCCAGGTTGGAGCAGCCTGGGATAGTGGAGGGTGTCCCTGCCCATGGCAGGGGAGGAATGGGATGGGCCTTAAGGTCCCTTCCCACCCAAACCATTCCAGGATTCCATGATAATCAAACACAGCCCAGTGGGAACCTCCTCCAAGGCCAAAAAAATTCTTCAGTAGTTCTTAATAGAACAAAATAGTTCTTGATATTGCTGTAAAAACTCCCAGAGAAGCTCCTAAGGAAGCCCATCCACCAGCAGGGAGCTCGGAGCAGGGCTCAGGGACAGCTCTGAACTGCTGGAATTAAACCCCAAAGCTGAGCTCCAGTGCCTCTCCTTTCCCAAGCACATCTGTAACTGCAATAAGGCTCCAAACCCGAGGAGATGACTCTGCATATGTAAAAAAACTCAAGCAACCATTACCTCACAGCTCAGAAATCCCCACTGCCAGCAAATATTTGCTGTTGGGCTGCTTAAAAACCAGGGAAAGTGAGAGAGAGAGAGGCTGAAACCCTCCTGGACAACTCTGACTCCTTCCCAGGCTGTTAACACATCTGGGTGTCCTCCAGAAATGAAATGTGTTTTCTGCAATAATCAAATCAAATAAATAAATAAAATTTATTCATTACTATCTATTCCATATTTATTTCTGTATTTTATGTATAAAATATTTATTTATTTCACACAATTTTCTTTTCTCTGGTAAATAAAAGGTGGGAATATGAATAAGAATATAATATTACGGGGTAATAATATTGATATAAGTGGTTTGTCAGGCTTCCAGCTCGCACGTGACACTGAAAATATTCTTCTTTGTTCCTTCTGCTAAACAGGAGCGTTAGAAAGATTGGGTTAGACTGGTTTTCCCTTTGCAATAATTCCTCATATTTAGGATTTTAATCCCTTGACTCCATGGAAAGGCTCCCACTCATGCAATGACTTTGGCTGAGGCTTTTGGTGTTACAAGCAATGAGCATCTCCTCCTATTAGGGATGATTTGCTGGTTTTCCTTTGAATCAAATGATCTTAACTCCTAAAAACGGTTCCAGGATTAAGCCTTGATCCCACACCATCCATATGGAATCCCTCTGGGATCCAGGGAGGAGCTGAGTGGCCACAGAGGGCTGGGTGGGAGCAGCTGGGCACAGAAACACTGGAATATCCTAAAAGGCAGCACAGGACAATGTGTCACAGCTGGAAGGATCCCTGTGTTGGTCTGGAATAACCAAAACCTTTTTCATTTTGAAATTTTTTTGTGTTTTCCAGGGAGCAACATTTTTCCTTGTTAGTCACGCCGGTTCTCTGGAGGCTGCCACGATCCAGGCGTGGATTTCTGCCGTGATTTCATCCCGCTGTTATTTACAACTCGGCCCAAAAGCTCAACCTCTTCCTATTATTTGTGGTTAAATATAGCAGCGGATTCTTTCCCATCCCTGCTGCCACCCACACGAATCGCATGAGTCAGGAGCAGCAATTCCCAGCGGGATGAGCCCGCCCCGGCTGCCCTGGAGCATCCCGGGCTCAGCCGGAGCAGCGCGAGGTGAAAGGATTGGTGTGACACAGCCAGGGCTGCGCGTCCCGGGATGCTCTGCCAGCTCCCGCATTCCGGGCGGGATCACCCCGGCTGCGTCCCAGCTGCTTCCCTGCCATGCCACCAGGAGTTCCAGGTGATCCCAGTTCTCCTGGAAGTCACCCTGGCTGCATCCCAGCTGCTTCCCTGCCATGCCACCAGGAGTTCCAGGTGATCCCAGTTTTCCTGGAGGTCACCCTGACTGCATCCCAGCTGCTTTCCTGCAGTCCTACACGGGAGTTCCAGGTGATCCCAGTTTTCCTGGAGGTCACCCTGACTGCATCCCAGCTGCTTTCCTGCAGTCCTACACGGGAATTCCAGGTGATCCCAGTTTTCCTGGAGGTCACCCTGACTGCATCCCAGCTGCATCACTGCCACGCCACCAGGAATTCCAGTTGATCCCAGTTTTCCTGGAGGTCACCTTGGCTGCAATTCCAGCTGCTTCCCTGCCATCCCACACATCTCACCAGGAATTCCAGGTGATCCCAGTTTCTGTGGGGCTCATAAGAGTGGGGCAATGCGCCAGGGCAGGGAGTGAGCACCAAACCCTTTCCCATTCCTCTCTTGCTCTCCCCTTCTTTCTGAAGAGATTTTATTTTTTACCAAACTAAACAAATCCCATCCCAGTTTGTCCACAGGAGCCTGAATTCTCTGGATTCCCTGTGCAACAGGCTGCAGCCAGAGGGTTTTCCTGGGGGAAATTCCCACACCCCCAACTGAGGCTGCTCAGGGCATCGCCCAGGTAGGAGGCTGTTAAAAATGAGGAAAAAAGGGAGAAAATTTTAAAAAAAGGGGAGAAAACTCTTCCAGCTGTTTTTCCAGGAGTGAGGCAAGCACAGGGCTGTGTGCTCCACAGGGAAGCGTCCTCTGGAGATGCAAGGAGGGATGATGAGGGTGCTGAGGGGGCAGGATGAAGGGTTAGGAGAGGTTTGACCCTGCTATTTTTAGGCTCCTTAAATAACCGTGTCAGCCTCGGGGGCGGTATGGAAAATAGGGAAAAGCTCTGGAATGGCCCCGCTGGATCCACTCCTCAGACCTCAGGGGTCCTGCTGGCCTCCACCCCACTGGTGTGTCCCCTTTGGGCAGCACAAACTGGTGGGATGGCAGGAGAAGGGCAAATATTCCCTGCTGGAAAAGCAGGTGGGTGGCTCCTGTCGAGCCCAAAGAGCAGATCTGCTGTGTCCAGCCCCGGCTTCCTGCTCAGGCTGGGTTTGTTGCTTCACTCAGTGACATTTAAATCCCGAAAATCGGGCTGGAAATCAGGGAAGTGCTTGCTGGTGAAATGCTGTGCACCGAGGGGGTGGCTCTGAAGTTGTGTCCCCCAGGCTGAGGGGATCAGGGGATGCTGAGCTCAGGCACAGGGGGGAGAAGGGGCTGCAGAGCTGGGCTGGGGGTGGGTGATGGCCTCAGATCCCCCTGTTCCACACCAATCAACCAAACCACCAAAAAATGCCAAATAATAAATAATCTGCAGTGACTCTGAGCCCGGGGCTGTGGGGACTCCAGGGAGAGACACCAGAGCATCCTCCTCCCTCCCTGTGCCACTCACTGAGCTGCAGCAAAATATTTGGTGGCTCCTGCAATTCCTGTCACCTTTTGGGGCTCCAGGATGACACAATGAGGAGCAGAATGGGGTAAAACCAGGGAATATCCATCAAAAATGCGTGGCATAATCACCAGAGCAGGCTGTTGCCCCATGTGTGTGCAGCAGGAGCCCCAGTGACACAATTTTGGCTCTTTCAGCCCAAAGGGGAGGTTGGATGTTTGTAATTGTTCCTCTGAGGACAACACAACGTTCCCAGTGCTGATGTGGGGGGGATGCTCCCAGTTCCAGTGCCAGACAAAAGCCTGGCTGCAGAGGAGCTGGGGGAAATCAAACCCGGCTCAAGTTTATTGTGCACAGGCCTGGACACAATTATGGGATCAGAAATGCTGCAGGATGTGGATGGAGGCGTTGGGATGCGTCCCCTGAGCACCAGGGTGGTGTTTTTGCAGCAAAAATCCAGGGATATTTGTTGTGGCTGGGATGTGTCCACTTCCCTGGGGGTCACTGGATGTCATTTTGAGGGGAAAGCTGATTTTCTGACCATCAGTTTTGCAAACCACATGGCAGGGTAAATAAATATAGAGTAAAACATATATTTAACATGATACAGATAAATTATGTAGAGAAAAACCCGTATTTTCCTGAGCAGCCGAACGAGTATCTGAAGCTCCAACTCCATTTGTCCTTTCATTTTCACTTTCCCCCTGTGCCCTCGGCCTGCCTTTGCTCCCTGCTTCCGCTGCCACCGGATTCAGCCAAAGGTTTTGTGTCTCCTTTCCGCCCCATCCCGGTTTCCTTCCTCTCCTTTCCCTCTCAGAGTCCTCCTCTCCCCTTACTCCTCTCTTACTGCCAGGAGCAGCCAGGCCCTGCCTTTTATTTAAGCAAAAAACCAACCCACAAACACCAAAAATAGCAAAAAAATGCACAGCTTCTCTGGGCAGCCTCTGCCAGGGCCTCCCCACCCTCACGGGGAGGAATTTCATCCCAACATCCCACCCAACCCTGCTTTTTGTCAGTTCAAATCTGCTGGAAAGGGAAAATTAAGAGTTGGGAATTGAATAAAATCTGCATTTGCAACAGGCACCTCTCTCTGCATCGTCCCATCCCGTGCTGGGAAGCGCCTGAGGGATGAAGCAGGAGATCAGAGGGGTTCCCTGAGCCCACCGGGAATTTTGGGTGGGATTGCACAGCCCCATGTTCCCAATTTACAGGCACCAACTCCTCCATAATCACACAGCCCGTTAATCGACTTCTTTTTTTTTTTTTTCATTCTCTGATTCTATTATTTTTAATATTATAATATTACTTCATGATTTGATATTATTGTTTATTATTTTGGTTTCTGAGGACGACATAATATAATCACGAACAATGTAATCTATTATTCCATCGGAGGAGCTCGGAGGAATCCCGGGCGAGGAGCGCGGGGCTGGGGAGCTGTTGCCATCTGCAGGCGGCTCTGGAATTGATCCCTGTGGATACTGGTGAGGATCACCGGACACCGGTGGGACTGGGAAAGCGTGTCCGGTAGAGGGGCTTGGGATCCGGGAGCACCCAGGGAAGCATCCCTGCTATTTAACGCCGTTATCCCGAATCCAGCAGCATCCCGGTTGTCCCAGCAATGCCACAGGCCCAGGGCACCGATTGTCCCCTGTGCTGAGGCTCCTCCAGCCCTGGGGCAGGTTTGGGCCCCTCACAAGGACATGGAGGGGCTGGAGCGTGTGCAGGGAAGGGAATGGGGTTGGGAAAGGGGCTGGAGTGGCTGAGGGAGCTGGGAAAGGGGCTCAGCCTGGAGCAAAGGAGGCTCAGGGGGGACCTTGTGGCTCTGCACAACTCCCTGACAGGAGGGGGCAGCCGGGGGGGGTCGGGCTCTGCTCCCAGGGAACAGGGACAGGAGGAGAGGGAACGGCCTCAGGCTGGGCCAGGGGAGGCTCAGGGTGGATATTGGGAAAATTCCTTCCTGGAAAGGGGTGTCCAGCCCTGGCACTGCCCAGGGCAGTAGTGGAGTCCCCATCCCTGGAGGGGTTTAAAGCCCTGTGGATGTGGCACTTGGGGACGTGGGGCAGTGGTGGCCTTGGCACTGCTGGACTGGATGGCCTTAAAAGGCTTTTCCAAGCTAAACCAAACAGTGGTTTTACGGTACTGTGATTAAATGACTTCATGGTTCTATACCAGGCAAAACAGGAGCATTAATCCCATCTTTCAGCCGATTGCAAAGGGCTCACGTGGGAAGTCTGGGATTCAGCTGCCACTGAAATGAGAAATCTCCATTTCGTGACAGAAGGGTCTCGGGGCACAGTGCAGCTCCCTGTGCTGGGAGGACAATTCCCGCCCTCATTCCGAGCTTGGCACAGGGAGCTCTCGGCGATTCCTGCAGGGCGCTGCTCTTTCCATTGCTGCTCTTTCAATGCATCCACACAGCTCCCCTCGCCCTGCTCCCATTCCCCGATCCCATCCCTGGCTGGACACTCCCCTCTAGTGCCGGGATGCTGCGGGGCCAGCTGCACCCAGCAAGCACAACCAGCCACTCCCCGAGCTTCCCTTAGAAATGGGAATCCGTGGAAGAGCTGAACAATCCACCCCAGCACTGCAAACCCTTCTCGCCCTCGCGGCTTGGGCAGAGAAATCGCCGGGAGCACAAAGTGGGAGATTCTGGGCGTTTGCACCAATTTTCTTTGTGTCTCTTTCTTATTTCCTGTTTAGTGATGTGGTAAATGCATTAATTGCTCAAATGGTACCCAAAAAGTGAATGCATGGCCTGCTGTGAGTAGTAACAGTAATAATAATACAATAATCGAAAGAAGAAGAAAGTGAAGATGATTTAAAGAAGGAGAAGGAGCAGGAGGAGGAGAAGAAGAAGGAAGAGGAGAAAAGGAAGATGGAGGAGGAGAAGAAAGAAAAGAAGAGGAAGGAGGGGGAGAAGGAGGAAGGAGGAGAAGAAGCATGGAAAGAAAAAGGAGGAGGAGGAGAAGTGTCATTATCAGCTGTGCTGAAAAAACTCCTGAAAACCCAGATGAAATCTGCCAGGGAAGGAAGAAGAGATGTCTCTTCTCACCTCCTTAGATACCCCTGCTTCCCTCCACATACTTGGTTCAAACTCCGGATTTCCATGATTTATCCCCATTTTTAATACTGGGATGGATGTGGGGATCAGGGGATGGACCTGCAACAACAGAGGGGCTGTAGGAGGCTGGAACTGCTCTGGGTGCCTCCAAAGGCTGATTTTTAGGTGACAAACGTCTGGCACCATGAGGTGCCCCGGCCTCTGCATTCCAACCCCTCCCCAGGGCTGGGAGCTCCCCCAGGGGAGCAGCAGGAAATCCCCTCGGAGCTGCCTGCAGGGACCTGTCCCAGGGTGCCACCAGCAGCTCCGGTTTCCCTTTCACAGAAAGGCCTGGTTTATAAAGTGCCATCAAAGCCGTGACTTAAATCTGTCCCTGGCCTTGAAAAAAAGCTGATCTATGCCTTCAGAAACTGAGTCCTACCTCCCTTCAGCACCTCGTGACTCCAGTTAAACTGGGGAAGGGTTGTTGATGTCAAACTGGGCCAGGTTTTGCTGGGGGTGAATCAGACCCTCAGAGGAAAACTCTGAATTGGAGAGGTTTGGGCTGAGCTGTCGCAGCTCCACAAACAAGAGGTGCTGCCCCAGGGGAGCTGTGGATCCTCGGGCTGTGACAGCTCACGGGATATCTATTGCCTCATCCTTGGTGTGGGGATGTCTGGAAAAGCTGGGAAATGATGGCTCAGCCACGCTTGGGAAGCTCTGAGCTGCATCCCAGGGATGGAGCTGGGCGACACAAACCTCCCCACCCCCCTCTGCCTCACCCCCACCTTCCCCTTCTCCCTCCTCTCCTGTCTCGCGTTCCTTTCCTTGTTTACTCTCCATCGTGGGCAATTACTTGCACTCCCAACTGTCGCTGTGCCATGAACTTCTCCCACTTCCTTCAGTTTGTTCCAGGCTGCATTTGCCGGTGCCTGGACGACGCCAGGGTGTTGTTTACAGGGGATTTCCTTCCCTGGCACTTCCATCTCTGCCCAAACCCACCCTTTAGGTCACTTTTTCAGGGTGTCCCGCTAAAAGCTGGTTCATTAGGTCAGGTTTCCATCAGTTTTACACACCCCAGCCATGACAGCTCGTTCCTGTGAGCTCTGCACATGGATTTTGCTGGGAATAGGGATTTTCCAGAACTGTTTGGTGGCCTGGGACCCCAGGGGGCTGCAACTGGGGGCAAGGGGCAGCTTCCAATCCAGAATATTTCTAGGAGCTGGGAGCTGAGCACATGAAAGGCACCTGGAGCAGCGTTCTGAGCCTGTGTTTGCTCAAGTCCTTGTGTTTGTTTATAGAGCTTATTTCTGGTTCTGCTCTGGGCCCTGGGCAGACGCACAAAAAGGGTCACCCCAGAGCCCACCTGCACCCCAGAGCTGCTCTGGGGTGGGCACAGGGGGAGGGGGGTGGTGCTCAGACGTGGATTGGGGCTGGATCAGCTCTTGGAATAAGAGAAATACCCTTAAACCAAATATCTGACCCCACCTCTTCCCAAAGGGCTTCTCTGGACACAAACCGGGGTGACTTTGGATGTTCCCAGTCTGAGAGGAGTCGGGGGGCAGGGTAAGGGTCGGGAAGGGGTGTGCCGGGGGGTTTCCCTGTCTGGAGCTCTGGAATTCCCCTCACCGGGCTTTGCAGGGACGCTGGGCTGCCCTGCAGGGGTGGAGGGAGGTGGGTGCCCCTCACTGCTGGGGCTCCGGGATTTATTGCGGTGCTGAGATGCTCCGGGAGCCCCTCACTACCAAAATGTTTCTGGGTGAGAAGCTTTCATTCCCTTTTTGTTTAAAAAAAAAAAAAAACCAACCCTGAATGTGCTGCAGGTTTGGGCTGGTCTTTTCTTTCTTTTATTTTAACTTTTTCTTTTTTTTTCCCCCTAAGCAGCTCTGCCACAAGGAGGCAGATCCTGATGTGTCCAAGGCCAGGTTGGACAGGGCTTGGAGCAACCTGATCCATGGAAATTGTCCCTGCCCATGGCACGGGGGAGTTGGAACGAGATGAGCTTTAGGGTGCCTTCCCACCCAAACCATTCCGGGATTCTAGAATGATCTCGTATGTGTATATAACACTGATATCCCAATAGACAACACCTAACGTGCCCAGAAAGGAACATTATCCATATATTTATGAATTATACCGTGTCTATCTGGACCTGTACCGAGGGAGCGTGTGTGCAGGAGTGCGATGTACCCACAGCACCTCGAGCTCGAGGCGGGGCGAGAACGCGGGGGCGATCAGGAGCTCCAGGGGCGTGTCCGGGGCGTGTCCGGGGCGTCCCTCCGAGCTCCCGCCCCCCACGCGCGGAGGACGCGGCCGTTCCCGCGCGGTGCCGCCGAGCGCATCCGCTGCGATGTCCGACCCGGCCCAGGAGCCCGACAGGTGAGCGGGGATGGGCTCCCGCGGGTCCCCTCGTCCCCCGCCACCCTCCTGCAGCCTCCCCGCCGCCCCCGGGGCTGCCCGGCGTTCCCCGCCGCCCTCCCCGCTGTTGTCCCCTCCCGCTGTCCCCGTGCACCCCCTGCCCCCTCCCGCTGTCCCCCTGCACCCTCCCGCTGTCCCCCAGCCCGTCCCGCTGTCCCCCAGCCCGTCCCGCTGTCCCCCTGCGCCCCCAGCCCCGCCCCCGCATCCTCCCATCCCCCACCTGCATCCCCGCATCCTCCCGCTCCTCCATGCCCTTCCCGACCCCCCATTCCTGCGCACCGAGCCCGGAGGGTCCCTCCCGTCCCCGAATCCCCGCTCCCCGGGCGGTTTCGGTGCCCGTGCCCGGCCGTGCACCTGCAGCGGGGGCTCCGGGCCCCGCCGGCCGCGCCGCGCATCCCCCGCTGCTGCAGACAAAGCGCCGGGCGAGCCAGCGCCGCTCCCGCTCCGCCCCGGGCCCGCAGCCCCCGGGCTCCGCCGCACCGCCCCCGGTGCCCCCCGGTGCCCCCCGGTGCCCCCGGTGCCCCGAGCCCGGGCAGCGAGGCTCGCGCTTATCTCGCCCGCGTTATCGCGCTCTGGGAACCGCTGTCCCCAGCGGGCTCCTCCGCTCGGCAGGGCCCTCTTCCCGCCGCAATTAATGGTTACAGTTCATTAGCTGCACGGCGCCCGGGGCTTTGCCCGCTTGGGTTTTTCGTTTCTTTTTGTGTTTTCTCCCCCCACGCCTGTGCTGGCGGAGCTGTTCGCCAGCGCGGGAGGAGCGAGATGCAGCTGCGAGGGGTTAGAAGGCAGCGCCGAGGGAAGTGATCCCAGTTCAGCAAGCCAGCACTTGGTGGAAGGGCTGAAGGGCTGCACAAACATCGCTTGGCTCGGTTGCCGGCCCTGGAGAGCATCCAGGCTTCATCCAAGCCCTCCAGATAAATAATTCTTTTTTTTTTTTTTCCAAGATACAGTTTGGAAGAGCGAACCATTGTGTAATTTCTTGTGGGGGAAAACCTTCCCCGCTTCTTCCTGCTCTTGACCCAGAAACTTTTCCAGCCCCGTGCAGCCACTTTGCTGTGCTTTGCCAGCACTCCCCAGCTGGCATCGCTTCCCTGAGTTCCTCAGGAATCCTCACTCCTTACGGATTGATTTTCCTGCCTCTGCCATTCCCATCTATTTATTTATTTTTCAATTTTGTGTCTGGGTGCCCTGGCGTGGCCCCGAGGCTCTGACCCCCGTGGTGGTGCCCGCTCATTCCAGGTTCATTCCAGGAGCATCCAGGATGGCCGAAATCAGCCTCCTGAGCTGAGCAACTCCCACATCTTGGCTTCACCATGCCCAGCATCCCTCAGCATCTCTGGGATCACCCTGTGACCCTCACTTACCTCCAAAAAAAAAGGGCTGGATGCTTTTTCCCTGCCTGCTGTTCCGGCTGCCCCTTGGCAGGGTGGAGGCTCTGGAATATTTCCTGGTGCCGCCACAGTGCAGGAGAGCTGGATGTCACTTGCTGGTTTATGGTGACTGCACCCAGGGCCATTCCTGTCCTCAGGGCACCTTTTCTGTGCTGGATCTGCCTGGCAGATGTTGTGGAGCTTTGTGGAGCTCCAGGAAAAGGTTTCCAAACAGGATCACGATCCATGAATGATAAAACCAGCAGATTTCCCCTTTCCAGGGGCGGGTGGAGGCTGGAGGTTGGTGTGACTTTGCCACAAATGGGTCTGCTGGAGTCGTCTGCCATGGCTGAAGGCCAGAGTTTATCCGAGTTTCCTGCCTGGCTGGAGATTGGTTGGATTGCTCCCAAATCCAGCGGGCGCCTGGCATGGAGTCCAGGGCTCGGCAAAGGGGGCTGGAACCTGGAGCTTGTGCCGGTGGGAATTGTGTCCAGCAGAGCCAGGTGTCCCCAGAAGGGCCAGGAGAGAGCCAGGGTCGGGGTGATGCTGCAGGAGATGAATATTTAATTGCCAAGCCCCATCCCAAGTCAGCTCCCAGATTCCCGAGGCTGGGAGCGATGCCAGCGGGAGGGGGTGGGGCACGCTGCCCCTGTGGAGGCGTGGGAAAGGGCTGGCAGAGCTGCTCACGTGTGTCTGCTTTTGTCTTGCAGCGGAATAGAGTCCCTCGGAATAGAGTCCCTCTCCTCGGATGAACAAGGTACAGGGATTTTGGGAAATGCCCGTCCTTGGGAATGGGAATGGGAATTCTATAACTGGCTTTAGAAACCTTGGTGTAAACCCTTGGTTTATGGATTATTTTGATTGTTTATGCTGGTTTTTAAAATGCCTGTTCTTTTGTTCTTTATTCCCTTTCTCTGAGTACAAAACTGGCAAGAGAAGAGTTAAATCCTTCTCCAGCTTTTATTCCCTGCTTTTCTCTGGCAGAGGTGACACCCAACGGCACAGAGGGATCAGGATCGGCCGAGGAGCACCCGGAGGGTGAGCACACCATGGCTGAGGGGTTTCCTCACTCCTGGGGTGGTGTGGCTGGTCCTGCATCCCAAATTCCCCCACACCCACATCCCAAAGCACATCCCTGGCTTTCCGGTGCTGGTTTCCCTTCAGCTGACGATTGTGAGAATAATTAATTAAAGCCACGTTTGGTGCATCCGCACGAGTCCCGTCTGGTGGGACACAGCTCCCTCCAAGGCTGCTCCCACCTGCCATGGAAAACCATCATTTAACTGGGATGTGCTGGGCTGAAGCTCCAAAATAATCCCAAGCTGCATAAAACATGAAAATTAAATGTTCTGAACACCCCTCAGAAGGGCCTGGGTGACCCCAAAGTCTCCCCTGGGGCTGGGATTTGATGCTCTGATGCTTCTCTCTGCCTCAGTACTTTTTCTGCTCTGTTCCATTATCTAACCTGCTGGCTGGCCTGATGGATCCCAACCTCTGGATGGATCCCTGGGCTCCCATCCCACCTGTGCCTAACGGGGTGTTGTTTTTAAGGAGAGGCCAGTTCCGAAGGCAGCTCCAGCAGCGCCTCGGAAGAGGAGTCAGGTGAGCAGAACCTGGTGATTTGCCTGTAATGTCTTTTTTAAAACTGCTGTTCAGTTTAAACCAGCTGCTTCTCCTGGGAACAGTCTCACAGTTATTAGGGAATGCTGACTCTGATTGCTTTCCCAATAAAACTTTTGGGAGCCAGCGATTTCCTGTCAATGATCAAAGGGCAGCAGCTCGTGCTGCTTTCACCTCGCAGACACAACACCCGTGGGTGTTGCAGACACAATGCCCACGGATATTTTTACACCACAGAAATTGTCCAAACACCAAGAGGCCACAAATTTCCTCCAAAGCTGGCAACAGAACTGGCCAAACAGGATGGACAGGAAAAGAATGAAAGGAAGCGTTTGCTGTTGCTGAGTTTGCGCTTCCACAGGTTGTGTGCCAGCAGTTTGTTGTGCTTTTGTGTAACACTGATAATGAAACAATTCCAATGTTTTTTCTCCCCAGATGCCGAGGAGTGGGATGGAGGCAGGCTGGGTGAGTGTGGTTTGTTGTCCCTGTTACCCCTTGCTCAGCAGGAGGAAGCCAGCTCGGATAAACGGTGCCCAAGGCGTGCTGTGGGATGGCAGGAGGGATTTCCAGCCGGCCCAGCCATCCCCTCCGTATCTTCTGGGAAAAGGAGCTGCTGGAGAGCGTCCCTAGGAAGCAGGGGGTGGAGGCCACGAGCTTCCACGTGCAGGGAGTGTTCCTGGTGCTGTTCCAATCCTGCTGCAGCTCGGGGATGGGATAGCAGGGCTTGGGAAGGCAGGCAGCTGCTGGCTGCTGTTTGCCAGGCTGTTTGCTGCAGCGGGGCCTTCTCTGGCTCTCCCAGCCCAGGAGGGTGTTGGAGTCCCAGGATAGCTCTGGGACAGCCTCCAGGATCCCTTTTTCCTGGGAGGGAGGGTGGGATGGGAAGCAGCTCATCCTGGCTCTTGGCACAGTGTCTCTGCCACTCCCCTGCTCCCAAATCCAGCCCTCAGGACACAACCTTCGGCCTGAAGTGTCAGCTCTGCTGGAATTCCGCCCTGTTGGATTCGGCCAGGAGAATCCAGGCACTCTTAAATCATTTTAGGGACAAACACACTGCAGGCAATGGTGGTTGCTCCCTGGGAATGCTGTTCCCAGTTTCCATGCCGGGGGTTGAACTTTGTCCTTGGCACCATGAGGCTCATCCTGAGGATGAATCTTTAACCCCGTGAAAATTTCCAGCAGTTTGGGCAACTTAGGAGCTGTTGGCAAATTTGTATCCTGATGTTCAGCTTCACCCCCAGGCTGTGCAGAGCCTGCAAGGGCTCTCAGGAATGTTCTCCTTAGGATTTGCTGAATTTAAGCGAATGAGATTGTGGGGTTGTCCTGGGTGAATGTGGGAGCAGAAACCCTCTGGAGACTGAGGTATTTACTCCAAACTCCTTTTTCCTAGAGGAGGAACAGGAGGAGAAGGAATCCCCACCTCACTGCAATGAGTCAGGTAGGAACAGATCTCCTGAGGGGTTTTTTACTCCCGGCTCTAATTGCTTGGCTGTTCATGAGCTCATCTTCCTCTTTTCCCACCAGGAGGGAGCTGCTTGCTACCCTGTGAGCACTGCAGGAACGAAAATGTAGGTTTGTGAGGGAAAAGCCACCCGCTTCTTTTGCATGAGATCATTTGCAAACTGTAATCCTACTTTCTACTCACCTTTTAAAGATGATTTTTTTTTTAAATCTGTTTCCAGGACCAGAAGGAGCAAGTGACCCCCAGGAGACTTGCTGGAGGACAGTTTATGTATGAATTTTTTTTAATATAATGGGTTTAAGTTTACGTTGTTCTCATCAAAGTGCTTCAGTCTTTGGTTGAAGTGGGAGAACAGCTCATTGCACAAATGCATTTGGATTTATACTGGAAGGTGCATCCAAATCCTTAAAAATCACAGTTTAGAGCCTGTGCTGCCTCCAGATCCTGGTCCAAGGCAGCTCTTGGGAGGGTTTTCCAGGGTGCTGCCTTGTCTTGCTGCAATAATTAACAGCAGGCCCCTTTTTATGTGCTTCTTTCAGCCTGGGTGCACATGAGGGGTCTTGCCCTGCTTCACCCTCCCCTTTAGCACTGCATTTTCCCTTGGATGCAGCGCTGTTCTCCCTCTGTCTGCCTTGGGGTTGTCACTGTGGGATGTCCACGTATCCCTTGCTGCTCTCCACGCTGGCTGCTGATGTTATCCACGGAAAATGTTGGCTCTGACGCTGAGCCCTTGTGGTGAGAGCAGCTGCTGGTGCAGGAAGTTTTATGCAAAATGCTCATTTACAGCTGTTTTGCATAGGCTGGGTGGGCCCTCACCGGTTTTTACCAGCGCGGTGCCAGCTCAGACGCAGGGACCGGAGCACGCTGTGGCGCTGAGATAAAGCGGGAGGGAGCTGCTCCCTCGTCCCCGGCAGCTCCCGGGGGTTTTGCCGAGTGCTGGATGTCCCTTGCTGTCACTAGTGAGCAGAGACCGAGGAATAAAGCGACATGGACGGTTTAGGGTGAGAAGGAACCGACCCTTTATTAATTTACAAATTCGCTGATATCCCTTAGCACGCTGGACACTGACATGAGGTTATTGGTTCACTGACCAAGCACCCCCCAGAGGGATTGGCTGAACCCAACAACACTCACTTCAGATATTTTCTCCTCGGTATCATAACAATGCCATAGTTTACAAAATCTCCCAACTGTTTTCCCACAGCGTCCGTGAGAAAGCAAGGCTTTCCCACAGACACTGTCAGAAAACTGAGAAACCTCTCTGCAGCCAGGCTTTCAGCATTCACACCTTGCAGGGTGCTGCTGGATGCCGAGGGTTCCTACCGGTGCAGCGTCACTGGGCTGATTTTCGAGGTGACAGGCGCCGCCAGGATCAGGTATTCCCTGCTATCCTGGAGCAAGTACGCTCAGCTGGTGGAAAAGCCCTGGATCGTGGGCGGGCCGCTGTTCGACGTGCGCTGCGACGCGCCCGGCGCGCTCAGCTCCATCCAGTTCCCGCACTGCCTCTGCCTGGGGGGTGAGTGTGGGGCCGGGGGCCGGGGACGGCACCTGGGGGTGCTCTGGAGGCGCTGAGCCCCGGGGTGTCCCCCGCAGAGCGCAGCGCCGGCGTGGCCTTCAAGGTGCTGCATGTCAAGGGCGGCGGCGCGGCCATCGAGCCCTCGGCCGAGTTCTCGGCGTCGCACGTCAAGTGGGTGGTGAGCTCCCTGTCCCCCGTGGGACCCCTGATCCAGAGCCACGAGCCCCTGCAGTACCACGGGGCTGTCATCCTCTACAAAGCCATCGATGAGCACCCCTCCCTGTCCTTCTGGGTCTACGTGGCCACCAACAACGACTCCTTCATAAAGGTACGGCCCGGGCTGGGAGCTGGGCCTGGGGAGGGTGGGGTGGGGAATCCTGGCGTGGTTTGTGTGGGAAGGGACCTTAAAGCCCATCTCTTTCCACCCCCTGCCACGGGCAGGGACACCTTCCACTGTCCCAGGCTGCTCCCAGCCCCGTCCAACCTGGCCTTGGGCACTGCCAGGGATCCAGGGGCAGCCACAGACCCTGTGCCAGGGCCTCCCCACCCTCAGGGAACAATTCCTTCCCAATATCCAATCTAAACCTACAATCTTTGAATTTGAAGCCATTCCCCCTTTGTTCTGTCACTCCGTCCCGTGTAAATCGTCTCTCTCCAGCTTTTCCATTTCCGTTCTTTATCCTGGTCTCTTCTCCCAAGGAACAAGTGACAGGACAAGAGGAAACAGCCTCAAGTTGTACCAGAGGAGGTTTAGATTGGATATTAGGGAAAATTCCTTCAGGAAGAGGCTAGTCAAGCGTTGGAACAGGCTGCCCAGGGCAGTGGTAGAGTCCCCAGTGAAAATTCAGGAATTTGGGAAAGCAGCTGACAGTGAATTCATCCAGGTGCCACCAACTTTCCTGCTGCCAAGGACCACGTTGGCAATAAGCTCAGAGGAGAACAGAGCCTGTCTGCAGAGAAAAGAGGCCATGGAACTAACCCTGGATAAAATTACAGCTCTAGAAAGTTCCTTGCATTGCCCTGCAGTGGGTTACAATTAGGAAACTGGGTTTGTGGGATCATTCAGGAGCTCTGGCAGGAGCAGGACTTGAATTTACCCTATTACAGTGAGGACAGTGACAAAACCCTGCCTTTTATTGGGATTGCAAACTCTCTTATCTCATTTCACCCCCGTAGCAGAACAGCTGGAGAGGTTTGGTGATGCTTTTTGAGTGTGGTGGTTATTCCACAGCTTTTTGGAAGTTTGTGGTCGTGGCTGTGCTGTGGAGCTGGGGCCGGAGAACAGCCCAGGGAGCCACATGAACACAGGTTTTAAATGTTAATTCATCTCCTGGAATGAGTAACCTTGAAATATTAACCTTGAAATGGTATTTTTTAAATTTTAGGATATCTCAAAAGCTGTGAAGCACTCAAATAAGAAATTTGTTAAAATTGACAAGCCCGCAGTGTGCCAAAAGTTACTGCAGGAAGGAAAGAAGTACAGATTGATCTGTGAGCCAGAAGCTGAAATAACTCCTGAGGTGAGTCCCTTACACAACCCTCTCTTCCTGCACTGCTGCTGCCCTGAAAATGTGGCACGGAAAGGAACCATTTGCCTCTTAGAACCCTAAAATTTTGGGATGAAATCCTGATGCTGAAGTCAGCAGCAAAACTCTGGGGAGATTGGAGTTGGGCTCGGATCTGTCCCAACAGCCAGTTGCCTTCTCTTTAGTTTATTTTAGAGAAATATTTATTTTTGACATATTTCTGTTGTGTAGGAGATTGAATTTGTCGATGGGTCACTCTTGAAGCTGAAGAGTTACTTTGAAGTGTATTTGGAGAAGCCTGATGACTTCACCATGTCCCTGGTGGAGCAGGACTCGGATGAGACCGTCTGGAAAGCCAAACTCCGAGAGAGTGAGTCCTTGGGAACCAGGGAATGGTCTGGGATGGGAGGGACCTTCAACATCATCCAGTGCCACCTCCAGGGACACCTCCCACTGTCCCAGGCTGCTCCCAGCCCCAATGTCCAGCCTGGCCTTGGGCACTGCCAGGGATCCAGGGGCAGCCACAGCTGCTCTGGGCACCCTGTGCCAGGGCCTGCCCACCCTCCCAGGGAACAATTCCTTCCCAGTATCCCGTCCATCCCTGCCCTCTGGCAGTGGGAAGCCATTCCCTGTGTCCTGTCCCCCATCCCTTGTCAATTGTCTCTTTCCATCTTTTCCTGCAGCTCCTTCAGGCCCTGCAAGGCCCCAGTGAGGTCACCCCAAAGCTTCTCCTCTCCGGGCTGAGCAATCCCAGCTCTCCCAGCCTTTCCTCCCAGCAGAGCTGCTGATCATGGAATGTTTGTTTTCGGAAGGGACCTTAAAGACCATTTGGTTCCAACCCTCCTGCCTATTATTCCATGTTATAACATGTTATTCCATTTTTATCCATAGAATTGTACAATGTAATATGGAATTGCGTATTTTGCATTATAACTTGCCATCTCTCCGGCCTATTTGGGCCTGCTGCAGCACGTTGAATAAAAGGGGAAAAATCGAATTCTATCAAACCTCAGGGGTTGGAATCCACCCAACAGCTTTGCTTTGTGCCTGGGAATTCCTGAAGGTGGGGCCCGGCACTGGGAATTCCTCCTCACGTGTGTCTCCTGTGACCTTTCCCAGGGGATTGGATCCATTATGACCAGAACAAGAACGAGCAGAGGAAGAGCACAGCCAGTGAGTGACTTTGCAGAGAGCTTGGGGTTGGGGTGGTTTGTTCCTTGTGCCCCTCTCTGCCCCTGGGGAGAGCTGACACAAGTGACAGCACCTCCGACCCCTTCCCAGGTGTGAAGAAGCGGAAGCCAGCCCTCAGCGTCCTGGAGGAAGAGGGGCTCCACAGCAAAAAGCAGAAGACTGGCACCACTGCAGGTGGGGCCTCGGAAGGAGCCTGCTTGGGGTTGTTTTGTGTCCTGGGAGTTGAAACCCAGCTCACTTTTTAAAAGATTTTTCCCTCTGGAATGGTCCAGGCTCGGAGGAGAGCAGCTGGAAAGGTGCCTGGTGGAAAAGGAGCTGGGGGTGGTGGTTGGCAGTGGCTGGACATGAGCCAGGGGTGGCCAAGGAGGTCCCAGCAATGCCACAGGCCCAGGGCACCGATTGTCCCCTGTGCTGAGGCTCCTCCAGCCCTGGGGCAGGTTTGGGCCCCTCACAAGGACATGGAGGGGCTGGAGCGTGTGCAGGGAAGGGAATGGGGTTGGGAAAGGGGCTGGAGCGGCTGAGGGAGCTGGGAAAGGGGCTCAGCCTGGAGCAAAGGAGGCTCAGGGGGGACCTTGTGGCTCTGCACAACTCCCTGACAGGAGGGGGCAGCCGGGGGGGGTCGGGCTCTGCTGCCGGGGAACAGGGACAGGAGGAGAGGGAACGGCCTCAAGTTGCAGCAGAGAAGGTTGGGGTTGGATATTGGGGAAAATCCAATGTTTTTCAGATGGAATGGGCACAAAGAGCTTAACGGACCAGCAGCTGCTGGTGATCGCCAAGCTCCTGGACCGGCGCTGGAGGGAGATCGCCATCGAGTGTCTCCAGGTGGAGATGAAGGACATCGAGGACATCCGAGCCATGGAGGAGGAGGTGAACATGCAGAAATTCCTGGTGCTGAGGAAGTGGAGAGACAGGGAGCAGGGCAATGGATCTGCAGAGGCTTTGCAGAGAAGCCTCGGGGAAAAAGCGACCTACGAGATCCTGCAGGCGCTGCAAGGTATCGGCTCCCTGCTTACGGAATCCATCCCTGGCTCAGCTGGACTTTGGGAATGCCCATCAGGGAATTTACAAATCCCCAGTGTGTGGTTTATTATGGAGGTCAAAATTGTCTCGCTTCTGCTTTCAGCAGTGACTTTGTTTTGTGGTGTTTTATCCTTCCCTTCAGAAGTGGATATAAAATGAAGAATATTTTTGCCCTGAGTGTGGAGAGCGCTCTCAGCATGACCTGGATGTCCAAACCAGTTGCTGGGATTCCCTGGAAGTCCCAAGAAGAGCTGCTTGGCTCTTTTATTTCAGGAATGGTTAATGAACACCTCCCCTGCTGGATGCCTCGGTGGTTCCACCCCTTGTGGGAATGGATTTCCCAAGGGAGCTCCCCCTCCTTTCTGTGGAGTTCTTGTGTTCAGTTCACCTTCTGCAAATCCAAATTATTCAGGGAGCTGGGAATTATCCCTGCCCACGGCAGGGGTTGGAATTAAATGACCTTTAAGGTCCTTTCCAACCCAACCCATTCCATAATTTTATGGACTCAGCCAGCCAAGGGCAAGTGTCCTCAATAATTAAATGTGAGGTTTTTTTTGCAACAGCAAAACTTTGCTCTTTCTTAATTCCTTAACTCAGGACAAAAGGAAACGTGGGACAAAACTCCTCAGGTTGTGCCTAGGGAGGTTTAGATTGGATATTGGGAAAAATTTCTTCATGGAAGGGGCTGTCCAGGCCTGGCACAGTCACCACCCTGGAGGGATCGATCAGATGTGTGCATGTGGCACTTGGGGACGTGAGGCAGTGCTGGCCTGGGAATGGAGTGGGGGCGTGGTTGGACTGGATGGTCTTGGAGGGCTTTTCCAACCTAATTCCATGACCAATTCTCCCTGGAAACAATCTGGCTGGAAAAGGTGGAGAGCTCTCCGTCCCAGACTGTGTGCCACAGCCTTGTGCTGCGTTGGGGGGGGTTTAATACATTTATTTATCAACTTGAATATTTTTAAATTCAATTTCTTGCTCCCCTTGGGTCTTGCAGGAACTCCCAGAGATCCCATAATCCATGTGTGCCTTTTCCTTCCCTCAGGTTTCTCGGCTCAGAGCTGAGCCAGCTGGAGGAGGAGGAGGAGGAGGGAGCTTCCCAATCCAACCATTCCGCTCCTCTGGGATCCTGCTGGCATTCAGGAAGGTTCAGGGCATCACCACTCAGGCAGGATCCTCCAGGGAAACGTGAATGGAATTTCGTGTGGGTAGAAGCCACTTCCAAGACTTTCAGGAGAGGTGGATCCCGGAATTCCGGGCTTCACCCACAAGGAAAGACACGAACACTGGAAGAAACCAATTTGTCTTTTTCATCACCTGGGAAAGGTTTTTATTTCCATCAGGGAAAAACAGGGAGAAAAATCCCCCTGGAAACTTTCATCCACTTCCAAAAAACACGGAACTGCCAGAATCGTGAGGTGCATCGGATTTCTCATGGATCAGGGAAGAATAATTGCCACAAATTCCTTTGGTTAATCACTGTATATATATTGAATTATTGTGTATATCCTGTACATTCAGTCCCTGTTAAGCTATGCTTCTGTTTCCTAAAATTCCCAAAGAAGGGGAACACCACTCTGAACTCCAGGCAGCTCGGAATTTCCCCCTGGAATTTCTTCTCCCCTCTTTTCTGTATAGTTTGTCTCCATTTTTTATGTTTTGTAATTCTTTTTTGTACGAGGAGCTTTTTATACTTCTTTTTTTTACTTGATTTATCTGAACTTGACTAGAGTTTAGGTGCTGAAAATGGGAGGAGCCCAAATCCCTGTGCTACAGGATTGGAAAAAAACTGGGAAAAATGGCATTTGCAGAAGAGAGGAGGGAGCAGATCCAGGATTCTCTTGTTTTTAAGGCCGTGGGATACTTGGGATCATCTTCCTCTGTGTATGTTTGGGAAAGCAAAACATACTTTTAAAAAATAAGGATTAAACAGGAAAAATTTCCATTATTTCCATCTGAATTTTGATTTTTTGTTTGAGTTGGGTGAAGTGTTGGGAAGTTGTTGATGTCCTGGGAAGAGGAGGAGGATGGAAGTTGTTCCTCAGCGCCTGGAAAAGCTGGAGGTGCCATCAGAGGGGTTTTTTGGGATGGAAGGGACCTTAAATCCCATCCCATCCCAACCCCTGCCTTGGGCAGGGACACCTTCCCTGTCCCAAGTTATTCCAAGCCCCGTCCAACCCAATCCAGGATGGAAACTTGGATTTTAAAGGACACCAATGACAGGGATGTGCCTTCCCACGCCAGCAATATCCAAAGTATTTAAAGGGATTCGTGTTGGATCCCAAGGGACAAAAAAAATCACCGTGATTTTGGAGCAAAGTTGGATTTTATTAGGCAATAAATAGAATAAATAGGGAATATCATCATAAATAAATCAGGGAATATCATCATAAATAAGTCAGGGAATAGAACGGAATATCATCATAAATAAATCAGGGCTAGAATGGAATATCATAAATAAATCCAGGAATCTCATAAATAAATCAGGGAATAGAATGGAATATCATAAATAAATCCAGGAATATCATAAATAAATCAGGGAATAGAATGGAATATCATAAATAAATCCAGGAATATCATCATAAATAAATCATGGAATATCATCATAAATAATTCAGGGAATAGAATGGAATATCATCCTAAATAAATCAAGGAATACCATAAATCATGGAATAGAATGGAATATTGTAATAAATAAATCATGGGATAGAATATCCTGAGTTGGAAGGCACCCCCAAGGACATGGATTATCATAAATAGGTCTCAATTCCTGAGAAATCAGTGGGATAAATGTGGATAAATTAGAGTTAGGAACGTTTTGGTGCTCGGATATAGCTTAAATTCCAAAAATCTGGGAATGTGACATGGTTTAAAAGGCCCAGCTCCCTAAAAACGCTCAGTGGGAACTCTGTGAAATTCAGAATCCCTTTGGAAGCCGGTGGGGGTCGATCCCGCTGCTTTTCCTCCAGGCTGTCCTTGGGGTCTGGCTGGATTCCCGGGATTCAGAGGGAGCTCAGGAAGCTCAGCATCCTGCTGATGGTGACGCTGCGGATGCGGAAAGCCTGGAGGACGCTGCAGAGCCTCAGCCTCTCCGGGAACGAGGCCGACTCCAATCCCGATCCCAATCCCGATCCCAATCCCGCCGACGCCTCCGGAACGTTCCCGGTGCTGCTGCCCAGGGCCTGCACAAGGAAAAGGGTCACAGCCAGCCCAGAAAATCTGAACCAAAAATCCCCTCGGAGTTTTACCCCCACAGGGATAAACGGCAAGAGCGGGAAGCAAGGATGTGTTGAGGGAGAAATTTGGGATATTTAATTGGGCGTGAATAGAATGAGGGAAAAATTTGGGATATTTAATTGGTCATGAACAGAATGAGGGAAAAATTGGAAATATTTAATTGATTGTGAATAGAATGAGGGAAAAATTTGGGATATTTAATTGATGGTGAATAGAATGAGGGAAAAACTGGAAATATTTAATTGAGCGTGAATAGAATGAGGGAAAAATTTGGGATATTTAATTGATCATAAATAGAATGAGGGAAAAACTGGAAGTATTTAATTGATGGTGAATAGAACGAGGGAAAAATTGGAAATATTTAATTGAGCGTGAATAGAATGAGGGAAAAATTTGGGATATTTAATTGATCATGAACAGAATGAGGGAAAAATTGGAAATACTTAATTGATCGTGAATAGAATGAGGGGAAAAATTGGAAATATTTAATTGATTGTGAACAGAATGAGGGAAAAATTTGGGATATTTAATTGAGCATGAATAGAATGAGGAGAAAATTGGAAATACTTAATTGAGCATGAATAGAATGAGGGAAAAATTGGAAATATTTAATTGATTGTGAATAGAATGAGGGAAAAATTTGGGATATTTAATTGATCGTGAATAGAATGAGGGAAAAATTGGAAATATTTAATTGAGCGTGAATAGAATGAGGGAAAAATTTGGGATGTTTAATTGATCATGAACAGAATGAGGGGAAAATTGGAAATATTTAATTGATTGTGAACAGAATGAGGGAAAAATTTGGGATATTTAATTGAGCGTGAATAGAATGAGGGAAAAATTGGAAATATTTAATTGATTGTGAATAGAATGAGGGAAAAATTTGGGATATTTAATTGGTCATGAATAGAATGAGGGAAAAACTGGAAGTATTTAATTGATGGTGAATAGAACGAGGGAAAAATTGGAAATATTTAATTGAGCGTGAATAGAATGAGGGAAAAATTTGGGATATTTAATTGATCATGAATAGAATGAGGGGAAAAATTGGAAATGTTTAATTCATTGTGAACAGAATGAGGGAAAAATTTGGGATATTTAATTGAGCGTGAATAGAATGAGGAGAAAATTGGAAATATTTAATTGAGCGTGAATAGAATGAGGGAAAAATTTGGGATGTTTAATTGATCATGAACAGAATGAGGGAAAAATTGGAAATACTTAATTGAGCATGAATAGAATGAGGGAAAAATTTGGGATATTTAATTGATTATTAATAGAATGAGGGAAAAACTGGAAGTATTTAATTGATCGTGAATAGAATGAGGGAAAAACTGGAAATATTTAATTGATTGTGAATAGAATGAGGGGAAAATTGGAAATATTTAATTGATCATTAAGAAGGTAAATTTTGAAGTGTTTAATTTATCCTGAGTAGAGAGAGGGTAAAATTGGAAATATGTAATTGATCATTAATAGGGTAAATTCTTAAATACTTGATGTTAGCCTTAATGGGCTGAGGGTAAAATTTGAAGTGCTAAATGATAGCATTAATAGGTAAATCGTGAAATATTTAGTTATGGCATGAATAAGGTAAAATTTGAAGTGTTTAATGATATCATAATTAAGGTAAATTTTGAAATATTTCATGATAGCATTAATAGACTGAAGATAAAATTGGAAGTATTTAATGTTATCACTAATAGGGTAAATTTTCATATATTTTATGATTGCATTAATAGTCTGAAGGTAAAATTTGAAATATTTAATGTTACCATGAAGAGACTGAGGGTAAAGTTTGAAATATTTAATTTATCATTAAAAGACTGAGGGTAAAATTTGAAATATTTAATTTATCAAGAATAGACTGAGGGTAAAATTTGAAATATTTATCAAGAATAGACTGAGGGTAAAATTTGAAGTATTTAACGATAACATTAATTTACTGAGGATGAAATTTGAAATATTTAATGATATCATTAATAGGGAAAGTTTTGAAGTATTTAATGTTAACCTTAATAAACTGAGGGTAAAATTTGAAATATTTAATGTTACCATGAATAGACTGCAGGTAAAATTGGAAGTATTTAATGTTGTCATTAAGAGGGTAAATCTTCAAATATTTTATGGTTGCACTAATAGACTGACTGTAAAATTTGAAATATTGAATGTTACCGTGAATAGACTGAGGGTAAAATTTGAAGTATTTAATGATAACATTAATTTACTGAGGATGAAATTTGAAATATTTAATGATATCATTAATAGGGAAAGTTTTGCAATATTTAATGTTAGCCTTAATAGACTGAGGGTAAAATCGGAAATATTTGATGTTATCATGAATAAACTGAGGGTAAAATTTGAAATATTTAATGTTACCATGAATAGCCTGAGGCTAAAATTGGAAGTATTTAATGTTATCATTAAGAGGGTAAATCTTCAAATATTTTATGGCTGCATTAATATTCTGAGGGTGAAATTCGAAATATTGAATGTTATAATTAAGGTAAATTTTGAAATATTTAACGATAGCATTAATAGACTGAAGGTAAATTTGAAATATTTAATTTATCATTAATAAGGTAAATTTAGAACTATTTAATGCTTGCATGAGTAGACTGAGGGTGAAATTTGAAATATTGAAAGTTATCATGAACAAGGTAAATTTCCAAACATTTCATGATAGCATTTACAGACTGAGGCTAAAATTTGAAGCATTTATCAACCTTTACTCCAGCCCGTGTCACATCCAGTGCAGCAGGTCTGTTACATTCCAATATTTGGAGGAGAAATGGAGCTTTTTATTCCCAGTTTCCTGAATTTGGGGGTAAATGCAGGCGGGAATCCTCACCTCCATCATCCCGTCGAGAGTCACCAGCAGCCGCGGGTCGCTGAGGTTCCGCAGCTGTGCCCTGTAGGCCCTGAGGTCCTCGGAGATGCCCCGCAGGCATTTCCCCTGGGAAAGAGGGAATCGTCAGGAAATGCGGGAATGTGCTGCTCGCTGAAACACACAACGAGCAGAAGGGATTTTGTGGGGAGGTTGCATTTACCTTATCAAAAGTTGATCTTTCCAGGGCTGGGCAGTTCCCAGGCTGCGAATTAAGCAAGAAATAGGATTCGTGATTTAATGGAAGTGTGGATTATGTATTCCATGAAACTATGAGGTAAAACTGAAATTTTATCTCTATTTTTCTCTATTTCTCTCTATTTCTCGCTGTTTTACCCCTGGATCCTCAGCTGTGCAGGCTTTGATTGTGTTGATTTGGTTCTCAGTGATGTCCTCCACATCCACCTCTTCAAGGGTGCACTCGAATCCCAGGGTGCCGAGTTCCTGTGGGGAAAAGGGAATGAAAAAGGGTCACTGACAGCCTCGTGATACGATTTCTATATTTCTATATCTATATCTGTAAATACACACAATAATCTGATGTATCTCAGCTGTCTGCACCCAGATGAACCCCAGGAATGAGGCTCTGTGAGGACTGTGGTTAAATATGAAATACAGGAAATAGATTGGGAATAATCCCGGGTTTTACACCAGTTTGTTTTATCTTTTATTGGGAATTGCTCTGCCTCCATGGCTTTAAATAATTCTGTCAGACGTGGAATTTATGGAGAACTTTATGGCTGTAGAGTTTCAAAGGGAAAGGATCTCTCAGAAAGAGAATAATAGCAAACACAGTGTGGGGAACAGCACCTGTCTGGTGCTGGGGCTTTTGGGGTTCTCTGAGACGAAGGGTGAGAAAATAGCAGGGAATTTTAGCAAAAAAATTTAGCAAAAAAGTAGGAAAAGAAAGAGACCTGAGCAAATCCCTGTCCTAAAGGGCTGATCAGGGAGGATGAAAGCAGAGACAGGGATGGAGACTTGAAGGGAGGCTCCAGGGAGCGTCCACCCTCCTGGTACCCTCAGCAGCCCCTGGGTGCCCAGCTGGTGCCTTCAGCACCTCCTGGGGACCGCCTGGGGACCATCCCCGTCCTCCCGGGGACCATCCCTGCCCTCCCGGGGACCATCCCCGTCCTCCCGGGGACCATCCCCTCCCTCCTGGGGACCACCCCTGCCCTCCCGGGGACCATCTCTGCCCTCCCGGGGACCATCGCTGCCCTCCTGGGGACCACCCCTGCCCTCCTGGGGACCATCCCCGTCCTCCTGGGGACCATCCCCGCCCTCCCGGGGACCATCCCCGTCCTCCTGGGGACCATCCCCGTCCTCCGGGGACCATCCCCGCCCTCCCGGGGACCGTCCCCGTCCTCCTGGGGACCATCCCCGTCCTCCCGGGGACCATCCCCGCCCTCCTGGGGACCACCCCTGCCCTCCCGGGGACCATCCCCGCCCTCCCGGGGACCATCTCTGCCCTCCCGGGGACCATCGCTGCCCTCCTGGGGACCACCCCTGCCCTCCTGGGGACCAAAACTCCTCCAGCATTTCCTGGGTTGGTAGCACCACTGCCCCATCCCTGCCTTCCTGGGTGCCATCCCTGCCCCATCCCTGCCTTCCTGGGTGCCATCCCTACCCCATCCCTGCCTTCCTGGGTGCCATCCCTGCTCCATCCTTGCCTTCCTGGGTACTCTCAGCAGCCCCTGGGTGCCCAGCTGGTGCCTTCAGCATTGCCTGGGGACCACCACTGACGTCCTGGGTGCTTCCACTGCTCCATCCCTGCCCTCCTGGGTACCACAATTACCCCAGCACTGCCTGGCTTGGTACCATCCCCACCCTCCTGGGTCCCATCACTGCTCCATCACCGCCCTCCTGGATCCTCTCACCACCCCATCCCTGCCCTCCTGGGTGCCACCACTGCCCCATCCCGGCCCTCCCACATCCTCCCGCTCCCGTCCCGTTCCCTGCCGACCTTCAGCCGGTGCAGGGAGGCGTCGGCGGCCTCCAGCAGGTCCCGGGAGCGGTTGAGGCGCTCGGCGTGGGTGTGCTGGTGGCCGGCCGGGGTGGGCAGTGCCCGGGCCGGGCTGGACAGGAGCAGGGGCAGGAGCAGCGCCAGGCACAGCAGCGCCCGGCCGGCCCCGCCAGGCGGCGCTGCCCGCCCGCTCCCGGTGCCGCTCCCGGTGCCGCTCCCGGTGCCGCTCCCGGTGTTCCCGCTGCTGCTCCCGGTGTTCCCGCTGCTGCTCCCGCTGCTGCTCCCGCTGCTGCCGCTCCGCTCCATGCCGCTGCCGCCGGACCACGCCGGGGCCAGCTCTTATAGGGGCGCCGGAGTAGCGGGAGTTCCCCCGTGCGCTTCTCCCCCGCCCCCCGGGCCGCGGGCGGCCGCGCTCATCCCGAGAGCGGCGGGGCCGGGAATCCCGCGCGGGGCTCGGGGCGGAGATGGCGGGGCTGGGACGGACGGGGATGTGCGGGGCACAGCCCGAGCTCCTTTCCTCGGCGCTCTGCGCGCAGAGCTGGCAGAAAAATGGGGTTGGCTGGGAGCCAGCGCGCGACACATGGAGAAGTTTTCGTGGGGTCACGAAAGCGTGGAATGGTTTGGGTTCGAAGGGGCCTTAGAGATCATCTCATTCCCATGGGCAGGGACACCTTCCACCATCGGACACCTTCCACCATCCCAGGGTGCTCCAAGCCCCAATGTCCAGCCTGGCCTTGGACATTGCCAGGGATCCAGGGGCAGCCGCAGCTTCTCTGGGCACCCTGTGCCAGGGCCTCCCCACCCTCACAGGGAACAATTCCTTCCCAAAATCCCATCTAAACTTCCTGAATCTGAAGCCGTTCCCTCTTTGTTCTGTCACTCCAACCCGTGTAAATCATCTCTGTCCAGCTTTTCCATTTCCATTCTTTATCCTGCTCTCTTCTCAAGGAACAAGCACCAGGGCAAGAGGAAACAGCCTCAGGTTGCGCCAGAGGAGGTTTAGATTGGATATTAGGGAAAATTCCTTCATGGGAAGGGTTGGAATAGGCTGCCCAGGGCGGTGGTGGAGGGACTGAACAGCCCTGTGGATGTGGCACTTGGGGACAGGGCTCAGCGGTGGCCGTGGCAGTGCTGGGGATGGTTGGACTCGGTGACTTTTGAGATATTTCCCAACCTGAACCATTCCATGATTCCCTGATTCTGTAGTGACAACGTCTCATTAATGAATATTTGTGAAAACCTGCTTGGATGTTTGATTCTGCTGAAATATTTGGGATAATTAACCAATATTTCAGTATCAGCTCCTATTGTTGGTGGCCATTCTCAGCCGGACCCAGAAGGCTGCAGAAAACTTTTCTGTGCGTTGGGGCTGCCATGAAGTCACTGGGATTTTTGCTGTGAAATTGGGAGGGAGCAGGATGAATCAAGAGTTTTATATTGCATTTTCAGGTTCTTTTTATTTTCACTGTTTCCTATAAGAAGCCTGTGGCGTGTCCTGAGACTTCTTTTTGCCCCGATCCCAGCAGTGCATCATTTTCCAATTTCTCTGGGCGTTTCTCACTTCTGCCCCGTCATTTCACTGCGGGCTGTGGTTTCCAGCTCGTGTAGGAGCCGCGTCTTCCGGGAGCCAAAAGTGAAAGAGAATTTTGGGATGTGCTGAGGGGTGTTCCTGAAAGGCACCACTTCGGCTTTCCAGGTTTCCTCGCCCGGCTCTCAGTCCCTGCTCCCAACAGGACATGAGGTTTCCCAGCGGGATCAGCACTGGGGTGGGATTTGGGTTTAATTTGCTGATAAATTGGGATATATCCTGATAACATCCTCTGCATCTCTGCTATAATCCTTGCTGTGCCTGCCCCTGGATCCCTGGCAGTGTCCAAGGCCGGGCTGGATGGGTTTGGAGCAGCCTGGGATAGTGGGAGGTGTCCCTGCCCATGGGATGGGATTTAAGGTCCCTTCCAACCCAAACCATTCTAGGATTCTGGGGTTTGGATTCTGGTGAGTGAATTTTTTTTCCTGATGGAAGAAGAAATCCATCTTCTCCTCCTCCATCTCTAAGCATCCTCTACTTGACCAGGCTTAGCCTGAATGAAAAACCTTGATAATTAATATTTATATGAATCATATCACAACAAAATAAAGGATTTTATATATTATAATATATTTAAATAAGATAATTACTCTTTGAGCAGCTTGGGGCAAGTGCATTCCCAGAGGAATGGGAAGAAATACTCGAATGGAATGGGAATAATTAAAGATCTGTGGGCTGGGCTGCGATGTTCCTTTGTGTTTATTCCACAGAAACATAAAATCATGGAATGCTTTGGGTTGGAAGGGACCTTAAAGCTCATCCAATTCCACCTTCCACCATCCCAGGTTGCTCCAAGCCCCATCCAGCCTGGCCTTGGACACTTCCAGGGATACAGGGGCAGCCAGAGCTGCTCTGGGCACCCTGTGCCAGGGCCCCCCAGTATAATAAATATAATCTGTAACTGTTAAGTTATTCAGAGTGTTAGCAGCTGTATGATTTTCCACAGGAAAATGTAAATCCACTGCCTGTATTTCAACCAGAACTTGCTCCTGTTGGAATTATCCTCCGGAGAAAAATAAGGACCGCTCCGGGTCTCTGTAAAATCGGATTTGATCTAACGCAGGAAAAACGAGGGGAATCCCTGAGGGCTGTGCCCTCACCCAGATCAATAACCAAAAATCCTGCCTGAGAAAGAAAGGGAGAACAGCAATAAGAAAGAAACCCAGCGAGAAAAGCCCCAAAGCCCAGGCCCTGGGCTCGGTTTGGTTTTGAGGCCCGGAGAGTCGATGATGAGAAACGGGTTCTGCTCCAGCCACGCTCTTCTGAAAAAGCGGGAGGTTCCTGGAAATCTCCTGCCTTTTTGTTTCAGTCTGGGCTCCTCTCCCCTTGAATTAATAGAAATTGAATTTTGGGCTTCATTTTGGCCTAGGGAAATCCTTGTTTCCTGGTTTCCAGGTAAGAATCATGGGCATCACCCTGTGCTTTGAGGGAAATGAGCTTTAGGGATATTTCCTACCAGCTGTGGGATGTTGTAATTTAAAATTCAATGGATTTTCCTCATTAACAGGCTCCAAAGCCTTTGGGAAGGTCATGGAGTCACTTGGGACATCCTCAGTGGGAAGGGTTTGGGTCTTTGTAGGGCAGGCCTATTCCCTGGCATTGCAATTAGCAATAATTTGAGATATCTAATTAAGCAATAATTACAGAGAAATATAAATTAAAGGTGCAGGATGATTATATCCCACCCAGGTGTAGACAGGGATCATTGCTCCATTAAAAAAATGGGAAAATATTGTGTGGGATGGGATTTCTGGATGCAATAAATAAAACCAATTCAATCCTATTTGCCTACTCTGAGAACTTACGGAACACTGAATCATTTTTTGGAACATTGAATCATTTTTTTGCTCCTGGATAATTTTTTGGGAAGATCCAGGGTCAGATTTATCATCAAAAGAGCCTCACTGGCAGAAGTTGCTTCTGATTTGGGTTGGGAACTGATGGCTCCATAAAATAGGAAAATAAAGGGTCAGGAGAAATTTTCCTGGTGGTTTTTTTGGCCGTTGGTGCTTATTGGTTGTGGAATTCCCTGAAATCCCTGACCCCAAACCTCTGCTTGTGCTGCTGTTTCATCAGGGGAGGATTCAATGGTGTTTCTGAAGCTTTCTTGGGGTGCTGGAGCCTCTCAAATCCTGGCTCAATCCCCTCCATCTCTCAGCTCTCCTCTCTTCCAGCTGCCACCAGAATTCCTGAGATTTTCCCCACGGTCCATGTTGGATTCCAGGGAGCAGCCTGGCAGCTCTGTGACCACGCAGACTTGGGATCCCCACATTCACGGGTTGTTATTTGCAAGCTCCAAAGCTCCAATCCTCCTGCCAGGGTAAGGGATTCATCCTGGGAAAGGGATGAAGCCGCTGGGGACCCCTGGATCGGGCTTGGGATTCCCTAAAAAGCACACAGGGTGCATTTCGGGCAGGGAATTTCTCCCACTGAGCTGGGAGGAGCAGATACCAGGGAGAAATTCTTCCCTGGGATGGTGGGGAGGCCATAGCCCAGAGAAATTGTGGATTCCCCGCCCCTGGAAGTGTCCGAGGCCAGGCTGGATGAGGCTTGGAGCAGCCTGGGATGGTGGAAGGTGGAACTGGATGAGCTTTGAGGTGCCTTCCAACCCAAACAACCCAAAACATTCCATGATTTTATGGTCCTGTGGAATAAACACAAAGGAGCAGCGCAGCCCAGCCCACAGGTTTAGAATTATTTCCGTTCCCTGCCCATGGAACTGGGATTTAAGGTCCCTTCCCAATCCAAACCACTCCAGGATTTTATGGCTCTGCATGGGTCCATTAGCCCTGTGGGGTTTGTTTTAAGGTTCCACAGAATTCACAGGAATAAAAACCTCCAGGAAGGGGCTGGATGGGGCTGCAGGGAGGGGCAGGCGCCGTGGCTGAGGCACCTCCATCCCCAGTGCCTCCACAGGGCACGGAGAGGTGCATCCCCCATGGATTTTGGGAATCCTGTGAGCTCATCCTCCCTGCCCACCCCGAAAGCACCCTGTGAGTGAGGAGGTGGTGCCAGCTGTGCCCGCGGTTTCGTGGCACTTTCGGGGAGCTCTTTCTCTCTCACTTTCAGTTTTCACACTTGACAGAATTTCTCAGCTCTGGGTGCTTTTTCTGCTCTTTATCTGTCCCTGGCTGTGGATGCTGGGCTGGGCAGGCAGGAGGAGGGCAGGGATGGGGAAAAAGCGGGAATTTCGTCCTCGCTGGGTTTGTGTTTTCTCTTTCAGCTCACTCTGGTTTGCACGTGGAGAAAAGAAAGGAATTTGATATTGGGTGAGCAGGAGCTGGTCAGTGGGATGTTTTTAGCATTTCTTTGCTGTAGCACAATTTCCCGAGCCCTGTTAATGATGGAATTCTCCATTCTATCCCAGGGAAGCAGTGCCAGGCCAGCAGCTGGGAAACCTGAGGAGATGCAGAGCCTGCAGTGCTTGGGGACACCCTGAGAGCCGCTGGGGTGACCCACGGGCAGAGAATTCCCCAGCTCCAGTCCCAAGGACGTGGACTGGGCAGGAGTTATTCCCAGGAATGCTGTGCCCAGGATTTGACCAGCCTGGCACCGCCCCTCCCGCAGGCCGGGCACTCTCCTGGCAGGAAATTTCTCTGCAGGGCCACATTTGATGGTTTCGATGTGCCTTGGTGAAGAGAAAATGGAAATGAATGCAGTCCCGATGAAGCGAGGGCCTGACCAAAGGTAGAGTATAGCTCCCAGAGTTTTGTGGGAAAGGTGGGGAAGGTGGGGAAGGTGGGGAAGGGACCAGTCCTTCCCATTGAAGAAATGAGTGGGAAAGCTGCAGGAAAGCCAGAGAGGGACATTTGGCAAGGGGGAATGGCTTCCCACTGCCGGGGTTGGGTGGGAATTTGGGAGGAAGTCCTTCCCTGGGAGGGTGGGGAGGGGCTGGGACGGAATTCCCAGAGAAGCTGTGGCTGCCCCTGGATCCCTGGAAGTGTCCCAGGCCAGGCTGGACATGGCTTGGAGCACCCTGGGATAGCGGGAGGTGTCCCTGCCCATGGGAATGAGGTGAGATTTCCCTTCCAGCCCAACCCATTCCATGATTTTGGGATGGTTCCTGGAGCTGGGGAGGCTGCGGTGGCTCTGGAGGGGCACACAGGGATGATTTGGGTGACGTGGCTGCCACAGAGGAACATCCAGGGCTTCCTGAGGGCACAGGGACATCCTGGTTTTAGCACATCACAGGACGTGGGTGGCATCCGGGTTTTGTCCTCAGCAAAGAGGCAGCTGCAGCCTCCGGAGGAGCTGGCAGAGCCCCGGAGAGCCCTCAGCCCTCGTGGCTTCCGCTGCAAAAATAAGCACTGGGGTTTATGCAAAGTGCAGAAATGAGAAGGGTTTCACTGACTATCCCGTGAGCCGGGCACCGGGAGCAGCAGAGCTGCAGTGGCATTTCCCCACGCTGGGCTGGGTGTTCAGCACATGAACAAATCCAAACCTGGAGAAGAAATCCCATTTTTGCCGTGTCCAGAGGCTTTGGTGTCTCCTGGAGAATTCCAGCTGTGGGGATCTGTGGGAGACTCAAACCATTCCCAAGTGGGCTGGGCTGAGCTGAGCTGAGCAGCCCCAAAATGACTGCAGAGCTCTGCTCCCATCTCCCAGCCTCAAACTTCTCCTGCGGGGCCCTGACCCTTGCAGGGACACGGGGACTGTGTCCCTTCCCTTCCCAGATTCCAAGGCAGTGGGAAGGTGCAGGATGAGGGGTCTGAGACAGTCGTGGGGATCCCTTTCCCACTCCCAAAAAATCCAGCTCTGTGTGGTTTGGGAGCTGCAGAGCCGTTTCCATCTCTTACCCCTGCTTTGGGGGTCAGTCCCCTCAGCCAGGACTGGTTATTCCAGCAAAATCCCTGAGCGTCCAAAGGGATTTTTCCCAACTAGTGCCTGAGGGTGTCAGCCCTTTGTCCACGCTGGGATGGGGAGAACACCTGGGAAAATTCCTCCTCCCACAGCCCTGCCCGGAAGCAGAGGAGAGCTGAGCTGCCTGGGAACAGCTCCGGAGATCCAGTAAAACCCTGCAATTCCCATTTTTCACACGGATGGGAACACTTCGGTCTCCATTCCAGGTGAGTTTCTCCCCCAGACGTGCTGCCCTTGGGAATCTGAGGGGCGGGAGGCTGTGGGCACGGTCGCTGTGGTGCCTGGGCTTTGCTCCCAGTCCTCCCTGGCAATTCCTCCATCAGCAATCCCAGTCCGGCATCGAGCACTAAAATCCACGGGCCAGGAGAGGCTGGGACGGGTCAGAACATTTTGCACCACCAAGAACTGGGATAAATCCTTTTGCATCGATCCTTTTTTCTTTCCCTCCACAGCCAAGAGACTTTAAACAATACTTCCCCACAGAGAAGGAGCTGCTGGTGGATCTGAGGGAAGGGCTGATCCCACCGAGGGACCGGGAAAAGCAGCTTTAGCAGCAGATTTGGTCCCGGCTGGAAAAGCCCCTGGAATTCCTGCTGCCGTGGGATGCAGGATGCCCGGGGCACCCCTGGAGCAGCAGAGGAGGAGGAGGAGGCCCTGCACATGAGGCTTTCCTTTGGTTTATGGTAAGAGGGAAGGGCAACTCGGCTGGAAGGGGCGTGGGATGGGGGGGCAGCGGGAGCAGCGGGACTCAGCTCCCGCCCACGGAGCCTCCCTGGGGCTGGAGGGTGGCTTTGCTTCCCAGGGGGAAAATCTGGGAGCTGTTCTCCTTCCCTGGCAGCGGGGAGAAGCAGCAGGGATGTCCTGGAGTGGGCTGGGGCAGGAGGCACACGGAGGGAGGGTCCCCCATCCCAAAGGGTCTCATCTGAGCCTGCACGAGGCTTAATTATCACAAGTTCATTAGTGCTTCTCCCTTGGAGGGTGAAAAGGAAGAGTAAAAGGCCATGTGTGTGGTTTTTATGGAATCATGGAATGGTTTGGGTTGGGAAGGGACATTAAAAATCCTCTCATCCCAGCCCTGCCATTCCAGGGACACCTTCCCCTATCCCAGGCAGCTCCAAGCGCCGTCCAGCCTGGCCTTGGGCACTGCCAGGGATGGAACAGCCGCAGCTTCCCTGGTTTGCCCTGCTCCCACTCCATGGTGCTGCCCGTGTGGCCGGGCAGATGCTGCCCAGCACACTCAGGAGCCGCTGGAGGGGGGAGGGCCAAAAAAGGGCAGAAAATCCCCAAAAGGGGAACCCAAACCACAGGGCTTCCCTGACAGGAAGCAGCTGGCTCATAAAGCTCATCCCAGTTCCCAGGGGTGATGGAATCCACGTCAGCAGGGCCTTGTCTCGGGCAGGAGGACGGTTTGGGGTTATTTTTTATTCAATGCAGCAGTTCAGGCTCTTCAAGCACAGGTGGGTTTAGGATGAGACTTAAAAATATTTAGGAATGTTGTGGTGTGAGACCAGCTGGAGGCAGGTGAGGAAAAGCAAGGAGAATTCCTCCTGGATGGCCAGGATTGACTGTGGAAAGGGGCATTGGAGGGCAGCACAGCGGGGACAGGACAGGGAACACCAAGGAGCAATTCCTGCCCTGCCCAGGCAGCATAAAAAATCCATATTTCCAAGCTTCACAAAGCTCTGCTCCCATCCCTTATCCCAAATTGTGGCCTTCCAATGCCTAAAGGGGCTCCAGGAGAGCTGGAGAGGGACTGGGGACGAGGGATGGAGGGACAGGACACAGAGAATGGCTTCCCACTGCCAGAGGGCAGGGATGGATGGGATATCGGGAAGGAATTGTTCCCTGGGAGGGTGGGGAGGGGCTGGGATGGAATTCCCGGAGCAGCTGTGGCTGCCCCTGGATCCCTGGCAGTGTCCAAGGCCGGGCTGGACATTGGGGCTTGGAGCAGCCTGGGACAGTGGGAAGTGTCCCTGCCATGGCAGGGGTGGCACTGGGTGGGATTTAAGGTCCCTTCCCTCCCAAACCATCCTGGAATCCCATGATCCCTGCACTGGTGGATTTTTCCTGCTCCAGACCATCCAACCCTCTGCTTTCCTTGATTTTTAAGTCATCTGAACATTTTCTCCAAATGAACACATTTTTTTCCCCCAAAAAAATCCAGGCAAGGGGCACCGGGCACAGGGATTCCCTGGATCCAGGGGATGGATGTCAAATCCCAGTCCCCAGCCTGGAGCACCGGCCTCTCTCATACCAAAAGCTGCTTCTTACTGTCCCTGTGAGCTCATCCCGTGGACCTTCTCCCTTTGAAACTCCAGCAGGGAATTCAGCTCCGGGGTCCCAAACACTGGGAGTCACCAGTGGAGCCCTGTAAATGCCCCATTCCTGAGAGAAAAGCATCCAAAAAATAAGAAAAAATTTAAAAATTAAAGCTAGGTTGAAAAAAACCCCAAATTCTCCACAGGGATGGGGCTCCCAAAAATCCCATCTACTCCCTGTGGATTTCCACAGCTGCACGGAGGGCAGGGAGCTGGGAATGTGGGGTTTGTGGGATCTCCATTCCCACAGCAGGAAGCAGGGCTGGGAGGTGTTTTTGCTGCCTCAGCCAGGTGTTTCTGGTGATTTTTGGAGGTGCTTTTCCTACAGCAAAAAGGAAAACAATTCCCAGCTGGAGGATCCAGCACCTGTGGGAGACAGTTTATGTTTTTCTGGGAATCAAAATCTCACCCAGGAGGATGCAGGAGGCTCCAAGCAGGACCAAGACCCAGGAATAAACCACAAACCCAAAATCTTGCTCAGAAACCACACCAGACCCTTCTCTTTTGGAAATATCCTTTAATCCATCAGTTCCAGCATTGACCCCATCCACAGCACCCCTCAGAACACGGGACACGGAGCCAAGGAGATCCAGAGCAGGATGTTTTCCTGGGAAAACCCAATCGCCCAGGACAGGAGGGGGAAAAACGGCGGAGGGTGAGTGGAACACAAATTCTCTCCAGCAAGTCCAAGGCACTTAGCAAGGGAATGGAATTCCAGCCTTCCCGGCTGCCTCATCCCGGTACTCCGGAGCTGGATGATGCCGGGGGGAGCTCTGGGATTCCCCAGGAGCAGCCAGGGGCTTTCTTGATTATTTTTCTAATTTTTTTTTCCTTAAAGCTGAGAGCAAACTTTGTGTATTCGGGGCTTTTCATGCTTTAAATACAGCAGGAGGCAGCACCTCCCTGAGACCCAGAGCTGCTTCCGAGGGAGGCAGCGGATCCATGCAGAGGTTTTGGGGGTCAGACACCGCAAATTTGGGGTTTTAGAGGGAAAACTTAAACCCAGCAGCTCTCCCCAGGTGCAGGCAGCCACCCAAGGGCTGCAGGGAAACCAACACCCCAATATTTCTCTGTATTTCCTGCACAGATTTACAGAAGAGGAAGGAAAGGGTTGATATGGATGTGGGCTGCGGGTGAGGGTTCCTAATCCATCCCTCTGCTCCCTGATCCCGCTCAGGGCACACTGCCCAGCAGGAACACGGGATCCCATCCCCGTGGGAGCTGTGGGACAGGGAATAGCACTGGAAAACCGTTGGGAAAGGCAGAACAGCCCTAAATTAAACCAAACCCCCCATCCCAGCCCCCCAAACCCCTCCAGGGCTGCTTCCAGCCCTGCCCTTTCTGGAAAAAAAAGGGGGAAAAAAAGTCCTTTAATAAAAAAAAAAAGTCCTTTAATAAAAAAAAAAAGTCCTTTAATAAAAGACATTCCTGGCAGGGGATGAAGTTGGAATGCAGCTGAGGCTTTCTGCAAACACCCTGAATAAGGCACCAGGCAGAGCCGTGGCTGGGATGGATTTGCCCCTGAAGAAAGGAGAATTAAAAGGTAAAAAGCTGCTGGGAGCACCAGGCTGGGGCTTCGGAAGGGCTGGCTGGGCTCTTCCAGCTCTGGAATCCAATAAAGGAGGGGTGGAGACAGATTTATTGTGTCCCAGTGTCCCCTCTCCTACGACAGCACTCAGCTCCCAGCCTTTCCCAAAGGCAGAGTGAGGAATTCCACGTTTAATCCATTTCATTTGCTGCCTGCTTTTTAACATAGATCATTCTTTTTCCTTCTAAAATTTCATTAAAATGTTCAGCCCAGACATTAAAATATAAATAAACCCCACCTGGGCTGTGTGTCTGCTGCTTCCAACCATCACAATTTTAGGGCTCAGTGTTACAGAAGAATCTTTGAAGTCCGTGTGATACAGAATTAGGAACTTCCAAATAAAATAACTCTGCAAAAACCCTCTCTTCTCTCAGTTTGATGTGATCAGCAAGGCAAAAAAAAAAAAAAAAGGCTCTTTCTGGTGCTGATAAATTGCACATTCAGTTGGAGGATCCACCAGCAACAAACAGACGTGGCGTAGGAAACAATGGTGGTAATTTTTATTTTACAGCTTTATACAGAAAACTCCCAACTCTCCGCACCCCACCGAGTGTTAATAGCACACCTAAAAACGAATGTCAGGTAGTCAACATTCCCAAAAGGCTGAGAACTGAGTAAAATGTACAGATTACTGAAAGCTACGACGTCACTACGAGGCAGGCATGGATTTTTTGTTGACTTGAATAGCACCGTCAAGAACAGGTTCTTTATTTGAGAACTACAGTGAAGAATAAAAAAGTAGTCAATGGTAAAATATCATCCAACCCAAAAAAATCTCTAAACAACCAAAAAATAAAGTTAAACTACCCTCTCTTCTCGCCCATGATTTATAATGTTATAAGTACTGTACAATTCTCTTTGTTTCTGTAATAATAATATTATTATTATTATTATTATTAAAATGCCTGATATTTAGTGGCACGCGTAAAAAAATTAAAATAAATTAAGAAGCAGAGGCCAATCACCGGACAGAAAGCTTCGGACATGGTCAATGAGCAACACTGGAATTCTGGAATTCCCTGGACACGGACAGAGGCAGGATGAGGGCGCTCCGGGATTCACTTGGCCGGCATCTTCTCTGCCATGTGCTTCTGCTGGCTCTCGGCGTGCCTGGGGACAGGGAGGGGCTGTTATTCCCTGTGCCAAGGAAAAGATGGAAAACCCAACCCATCTGCTCCCAGCACCGAGCTGGGAATTGTGTTTTCCCAAGGAAAAAAACGAAGATTTTACGGATCTCCGCCGGGGCTGCTTCCTGGCAGGAGGGTGGGTGAAGGGCCAGGGAAGCCCCTTTGGGCTTCTCCAAACCCCAAAGTGGTTTGGGGCAGCTGAGATTTTTCCCTCCCTTCCCACAGGGATGGCCAACACCTCTACCCCAAATAACAGAGGGATGGGGACAGCCAGTGCCCCACCATTCCCAAAAAATGCCATTTATGGATTGCAGGGAGGAAGCAAAGCACTTCCCAAAACACAGGAGGAGATCCCAGGATATGAGGTGGCAGCTCCCAGCTCCCATCCCAAACTTTCCCCTCACCACTTGCTCTTCATTTTTTTCCGAGCTTTAATGCTTCAGTCTGGAATCACAGTCCTGGTGTGCTGACACTACCCAGGGCCTCTTCTTTTCCAGCTCCCTTCATCCCAAATCTTTACATTTCTGAATAAAATACTCAGAATATTTCGGAACACTTTCTATTTCCGAAGCCCATCCCCAGTTATCCCAAAGGAAAATGCTTCCTGAGCCTTGCTGCCAGGGGATGGAGTCCTTTAGGGAACCTGCCCATATCCTGCAAGGCCTTTTGTTTTAGCAGTTATCAAATATTAATATTTAAGTGATTCCAAAGTTCTCCCCCTTGTCCAGCCCTCCTCATGGCAAAGACAGATCCCTGTCCAGCCTGGCCTTGGACACTGCCAGGGATCCAGAGGCAGCCACAGCTTCTCTGGGAAATCCATTCCAGGGCCTCCCCGCCCTCCCAGGGAACAATTCCTTCCCAGTATCCTGGATGCCAAAAGCTTTAGTCCCAAAATTCTGCTGGAAGAAAAGCCCCACACGCTGCTGATGGTAAATGGGAGCTGTGAGGGGAGAGAAATTCCTGCTTCACCTGGTGAGATCCTCGATGTCCACCAGCATGGCATCCTGCTCCGTGTGCAGCTCGTCCCGGATCAGCAGCAGCTGCACCAGCTCCTCGTTCAAGCCTGATCCAGGGAGAAACGGGGTGAGTTTGGGATGTCCTGGGAGCACCCCAGGTTGGGATTTTCCCCACCAAGTGCCACATCCACAGGGCTTTTAAATCCCTGCAGGGATGGGGACTCCACCCCTGCCCAGGGCTGCACAGCCCTTTCCATGGAGAGTATTTACATTTATCCCAGAGAACTGTTCTTAATTAAAGGAGACAGACCCCAGAATAATTAAGCAATTACCACTTACTTTCTATCTGTGAGTGAAGGTCATTGACTATCACCTGTAGCTGCCCGATGGTCATGTCCCTTAGGTCAGTGGGTTTTAAACTTCTCTTCATCAGGCATTCACTGATATGAGGCAAATGTGGCAGCTGGGAAGAAACGTTCAATATTTTACTGCTTCCTTCCAATATTTTACTGTTTCCTTCCAATATTTTACTGTTTTCTTCCAATTATTTCTATGTCTGAGCAGTTTGTCCCCTCAGTTTTGCATCCCCCCCTCACAAACAGGCAGCAACGGCTCCACAAAATGGAGGCCAAGCATCAACACAACACTGGGCCCAAGGCTCCCAGTCGACCAGGATCAGGAATATTTGATGGAATTGGGGGTGAGGGTGATGGTGACGGCCCTGGAGCAGGGCAGGAGTGCTCCAGGATGGGATGAACAGACTCCAGCTCAGAGGATGAGCAGCCTCAAGGCAGCACCACCCCTCACGCTCCAGCATCCCATTCCCTGCACCCACCCCGCTCCCCTGACTCCTTCCAGCTCCTGAGGCCAATCCCTTCCCCAGCTCTCCTCTCCATGGCTACCACCCCTGTGAGCCAGAGCCACCAGCGGTGTGGATGTCCCAGGGCTGGAGTCCCCCCCGGCCTCACCCCCGGCCCCACTCACAAGATCCGCTACCGGCGACTTCTTCCTGTTCTGCTTTTCCACCTCCACCTGCATCTTGGCCATGGGCTTTGCCATAGCCAAGGCCATCTTGGCCTCAGCCTGGAGCTTCTTTTGCCTGGTGAGGAAGTCCATGTCATCCAGGGACTCCGACTCCTCCTCCGTCGTGTCTCTGTCGGAGTAGGACGAGCTCTGCTTGCTCTGGGGAAGCAAAGAAGCCACAGCAAATTTTACCTATTTTTGTGCTCTTTTCTACAGAAAGTGTGAAGGGCATGGATTTATTTTTTTATATTAATCCGCAAGATTATCTTTAAAAAATCAGAGTGATTCCCAGACAGGGCTCCTGGGCTTTGAAGGGAAAGAGGAGCCCAGCAGATCAGTAGGTGCTGAAAGGCCGCACAGGTTGAGCTGAGGGGAACACCCGGGGCTGTGGTGGTGTATCCACTAAGGAATGTCGTATCCACACAGGAAAAGAGAGGGAAGCTGCTGGGAGCTGATACCACTTCCTATCCATTCCCTGATCGTTCTCAGGGCCAAAAAGAAAGGCAGGAAGGAAGGCAGGAAGGAAGAAGGAACCTTCACGTGAAGGTCCGCAGCAGCCAGGGGTGGTTTCTTATCTGTCCCTCAGCATCTCGCACTTTACTGAGGGCTGAAAATGCTGCTCTGGGATTTAGAGTTGCTACTTTAACAGGATCAGCTTCCTCACGGATTCCCTGGGGCTTTCCTGCTCCAGGCTGAGTTCCCAGACCCACCATGGGTGACAACGGCGTGTCCAGGCTGGTCTCCGTCTTGCTGTCATCGCCATCGCTGTCCTTGTCACTGCCGCTGTCGTTCACAAAGCAGATCTGCAGGTTCATCCCACTCTGTAACCTGGGGGAGGACAGGGAGAGGTGGCACCGCCATCCCCTGGGGCTGGGACTGCCACCAGCCCCGTGCTGGGTCACCAGTTCATCAGGCGACCAGTCCAGCGTGGCACTGGGAACTCAGTGTCACTTAATGCCAGGGCTGCTACCACCACCTACTGATAAACTGCAGAATTACCCCCACGCTGCAGGGATTTTTTGATTCTTTTTTATGATCCTTATTTTGGAATATCATTATTCTTTCTGATTATTCAGCTCTGGTTGCATTAAATAATCTACATAAAAGATATGGAACATGTTGCTTTAAAAAATGCATGAATTATTGACAAATAAAGAATAAAAAAATTAAAGAGGAATGTATAAAAATAGAATTAACATATATAGCAATATATATTATAAAATATTTTGTCGGTGGTGGGAATTATTTATTCACTGTTTGTATCCTAGACACTCCTGTAACATAAGAGTTTATTCCGGTGTTTTCCAGACCCCCCTGCTCCATTGCTGCATTGGGATTGATTACCCCCACTGAAATTCCCCTCCCCAGGAATGATTTTCTCTGGATGCAGTGGACCAGGGAATCCCAGTGCAGGCTGAGAGAAGGGAAAAGCACTTCTCCAGGTGAGAGATCCCAATCCATCACCACCTGCTGCCCGTTATTCCTCATTCCCAGTGTGGTGGGAGCTTGTACGGGTCCTTAGGAACAGCCAACTCCCATTTCCCATCTGTTTCTGTGGAGTTTATTAGTTACTATTACCCTAAAATAAATAGGATTAATGATTGTCTGTGGTGAAGGAGGTGAGGCCCTGGCAGAGCAGCTGTGGCTGCCCCTGGATCCCTGGAATTGTTCCAGGCCGGGTTGGATGGGGCTTGGAGCAGCCTGAGATAGTGGGAGGTGTCCCTGCCCATGGACAGGGAACTGGATGGGATTTAAGGTCCCTTCCAACCCAAGCATTCCACGATCCTGCCCTATAATTCCATACAAAAACATGGGAGCAACATCCTGCAAAGGTTCCTGCAGGTCCTGAAACAGGGAATACTTCTCCTGGATTATAAATATCAACAAACGCCAAAGCCTTCAGGCACAGCTGGCAATTTCTGGGGGCACAGCTGCCAGACCCTGATGAGCTGCGTTAATTAGAGCCGTGCTCTAATTACCAGACAGCAGCTCCTGGTTCAGCTGTAACTACACACAGCAAAGCTGTTTTCCCTTTCACACGATCTGCAGCTCGAATTAATTCCACAACTGTACCTCTCCCCTGGAACAGCAGGATTCCTCCTGGATTTCTGCCTCCCTAAGACTCCTTTCTTCTCCCACTCCATGGCAACAGGTAGAGCTTCACTCCCAGCACGGGAGGTGTTTGGTGCTTCACTCAGCTGAACATAAACAGGACTTTCTGGAGTGTATTTGATGCAGAAATCTTAAAAGTCCAAGTGAGGACTCCATGAGCAGCTCCAGGGATGGAGCCATGTCTGAAGCAGAGTTTGTGGATGTGGAGGGGGGGCAGGAGGCCACGTTAGAGCTTATTTTTCCATTCTCTGGTGTTTCTGAGCATGAATCATGGAATTCCAGAATCATGGAGGTTGGAATTCCCAAATGGTTTGGGTTGGAAGGCACCTTAAACCCATCCAGTGCCAGCCCTGCCATGGGCAGGGACACCTCCCACTGTCCCAGGCTGCTCCAAGCCCCAATGTCCAGCCTGGCCTTGGACACTGCCAGGGATCCAGGGGCAGCCACAGCTGCTCTGGGGCACCTGTTCCAAATCCTGAAGGAAACCTCATCCAAAACACTTCACCTCATTTCCTTTATCCCCTAAACATCCAAATACCTTTCCACCCACTTTTAAATGAGGATTTTCCCACATCATTTACAAGTATTTACATAACACACAAGTACTGCAAAGAAAACAAGGAAAACTCAGGAATACGGCTGAAAGCAAAGAGTGAGGGATGGTCCTGGGATGTCCCTCTGGAGAGATCTCCCACTTTCCAGGCTGCCCTGAGGTTTTGGGCTCTGGCTTACCGGGAGGACAGGCTGGGCTTGCCGCTCTTGCTGCAGCTCGTGTAGAGCCCGGGGCCATCGTCGAAGAAACTGCCCAGAGCCAACTTCTGCCGGATGGACTCGCGCTCATTCTTCTGGGCCTGCAGGGGAGGGACAGCGAGGGATGAGCTCGGGAAGGGACAGGAAAGGATGAGCTCGGGAAGGGACAGGGAGGGATGAGCTCGGGAAGGGACAGCGAGGGATGAGCTCTGGGAAGGGACAGCGAGGGATGAGCTCGGGAAGGGACAGGGAGGGATGAGCTCGGGAAGGGACAGGGAGGGATGAGCTCAGGAAGGGACAGCGAGGGATGAGCTCTGGGAAGGGACAGGAAAGGATGAGCTCAGGAAGGGACAGCGAGGGATGAGCTCTGGGAAGGGACAGGGAGGGATGAGCTCTGGGAAGGGACAGGGAGGGATGAAGCAGTGGGAAGGGACAGGGAGGGATGAGCTCGGGAAGGGACAGCGAGGGATGAGCTCGGGAAGGGACAGGAAAGGATGAGCTCAGGAAGGGACAGGGAGGGATGAAGTAGTGGGAAGGGATAGGGAGGGATGAGCTCGGGAAGGGACAGGGAGGGATGAGCTCTGGCCAGGCCAGGGCACGGGAAGGGGACGTGTCCCACCAGTCCCACCACCATGCTCAGATGTTCAGCATCTCCCAAGCATTCCACGCTTGGGTGAACCACAGAGCCCATCCCAGCAGGAATCCCCAATTGCATCTCTCTCCACATGGAATCACAGACTGTTTGGGTTGGGACCTTAGAGATCATCTGATTCCAACCCAAACCTGCTGATAGATACATCCCTATATATTCACCAGTATCTGTACCTATATCCACACACAGCCACCTCCATCAGCACCTTCCACCTCCTTGAGCAGCTTCCAAACCCACACAAATCCCTCTCCTGCCAGCGTGCTCAGGGATGGATTTTGAACCGTGGTCATCAAATTATCCCTGGGTTTAAAGATGGATTTTTATATAAAAATAAATAAATATAAATATAAATATAAATATAAATATAAATATAAATATAAATATAAATATAAATATAAAGTAGGGGGGGTTAAAATAGCAATCAACAAAATGATTTGAAATTAATCCCTGATCAGTAACTCTGTAATCAACATGCAGTCAATGCAAATCTCAGATCTGGATTCAAAATCTCCCCCAGTGTCTGTCACTAATGGATCACGTGCCACCCCTGACAACAAATTCAGGAAGTTATTGATGGAAGGAACACTTGGAAACCCTCAAACATTTAATTATGAAATAACACTTAATCCCCAACCCAGAAAACACAGCAAAAGGAAACATTGCAGGCAGGGCTGGGCTGCTTCCATGGGGTTAATTCATGGAACTGTGCTTCCCATATCCCACCTCAGGAAAAATAAAGCACCTTTTTGTACAAGGAAGTGTGACAAAATGCAAATTATTAACCTAAAATAACTAATGATTTAATTCCAGCTCCAGCGCTGATTACACACATTATTACCCTGCCCATTAAATTGTCAATCCCTTCCCTAAATATTTCATTTATAACCTAGCTCCTTTTATTTCAAATCCTTCAAATAATAAAAATAAACCCCACGACACCAAGTGGTACCGAGTTTTTGGGTTGAGCTCCAGGTCTGTGAAATTCTACCAGACCATTGTGTTTTTAGGTTTCAATAATCAATACCTCAATCACATGGAGACGGATTTAGGATTAAAAATAGCCAGCCCTGCTGGGCATGGCAGAACAGGGTAAAAAAAATAAGGAAAAATGAGGGAAAATAATTTTTAATGGATTGGAAGCAGAACAAGGGAGGTTGGTGCCAGCTCCTCGTGCTGCCCATCTCAGGATGCCCTCGGCTGTGCCACTGCACCAATATTCCACCAAGCCCTGGAAATTTCCCCTTTCCCAGCTCAGATGATCCTCTCCCACATCCTCCCGTCTAAATTTGATTCTCCTTGTGCTCCAAGCGAAATCCAGCGCCCACAGCCCATCCCCACCTCCTCCTGCCCAGCCTCCACTCCAGCTGGGACCTCTCCCTCCTCTGGCATCCCCACCTCCTCCGTGGGCACCCAAAGCTGCTCTTTTCCCAATAAAATACAGGCAGAACTGGACATTTTCCCTCCTTCCCGACGGATCTGTCTCTCCAGCTCTGTTTTAACTCCGCTGTTTCCCACCAGGCCCCACTGCTCCCAGGCTGGCATCCGTACATTTAATCAATGTGCAATTTGTTTTCTCCACCAGGTCATTACTGAGGATTCTAAAGAACTCCGCTCCCAGGACTGAGCTGGGAAGATCCCATTTTCCAAGGCAGGCCCAGGCTAACGACCATAAAGAAATCAAGAGTCCTATTTGTTATTATGAAATGGGGAGCAGTTACTGAGGAATAAAATACACCTGAGGGAACTGGGCTTTAGGCTTTGGATAAATTACCTGACAGCTGAAATCCGGAGCTGGGGATGGAAAAATATAAATGGAGAAGGGAAACAGCAAGGGGGGGTTTGACTATCAGGTATTCTGGCTTGGTACAGAAGGAATAATGGACAAATCCTCAAAATGCGAAGGTAATTCCAAGGAAAGCATAACCCTGTGGTACTTAAATGTGTATTTTGGCACTGACCCAAAAAATAAAAGCATTTCTGCTCTGTGCAGAGTGAGGACAATGCGGTTCTCACAGTGATTTTAAACAAAAAAGCTGCTTTTGATTTTTAAGGGAAAACAGAACAATCCAGGGCGGATGTTTTCCTTCTTCCCCCTGACCTTCCCGTTCGGAAGGGCAGCAGCCACCTGTACCAGAGCCCGGGAACGGGAACACAATGTCAGCTCTGGCTGTGGCTGCTCCAGGGAAAAGGCCAACATATCCCAGAATCCTGGAATGGGTTGGGCTGGAAGGGATCCCAAAGCTCATCCCATTCCCTGTCCGTGGGCAGGGACACCTCCCACTGTCCCAGGCTGCTCCAAGCCCCAATGTCCAGCCTGGCCTTGGGCACTGCCAGGGATCCAGGGGCAGCCACAGCTCCTCTGGGAAATCCATTCCAGGGCCCTCCCATCCTCCCAGGGAACAATTCCTTCCCAATATCCCATCCGTCTCTGCCATTCCTTGTGTCCTGTCCCTCCATCCCTTGTCCCCAGTCCCTCTCCAGCTCTCCTGGAGCCCCTTTAGGCCCTGGAAGTGGCTCTGAGCTCTCCCTGGAGTTTTCCCTTCTCCAGGTGAACATTCCCAGCTCTCCCAGCCTGGCTCCAGAGGGGCTCCAGCCCTGGGAGCAGCTCCATGCTCCCCTCTGGACTCTCTCCAGCAGCTCCACATCCTCCTGCTGGGCCCCCAGCCCTGGCACAGCTCTGCAGGAGGGGTCTCAGGAGAGGGGAGCAGAGAGGGAGAATCCCTTCCCACACATCCTCCGTCACCAAACACTGCAGGAGCACTGGGGCACCCGGCCAGGAGCACTGGGATACCTGGCCAGGAGCACTGGGACACCCAGCAGGAGCACTGGGACACCCGGCCAGGCCACCAGGGCTGTTTTTGCCTGGCTCTGTCATTCCCAGCCCTGGACCAGGACTATATTTAAAGTCCCAGAGCCACAGGCAGTGCCTCATTTTATCTCGGCCCGGCACCGGGTTATTCTGGGATTTACACACAAATTAGAACCACAGAAAATGTGGTTTTATCGCCTTTTTTTTTTTCCCCACGGGGTAAATGCAACCCTAAGTCAAACTTGTGTGTCTTGAGCCACGTCACGAATTGCTTTAAAATCCCAGGGGTTTCCAGGTAGGAGAATGCCTTTGGAAACTTCTCCCGATATTTCGTTTATCACCAGGAGATGGGGAAGCAATGAGGGAGCTAGGCTTGCTGCCCCGTGCCAGCACTTTGAAAACCATGGAGCTTCCCTGCTCCAGCCCCCGAATGGCACCGGCCTGGGCGGGATCCGGGCAGCATTCCCGCAGCATTCCCGCGGGTCCCGCCTGGTGGCACACAAAGGCCCCTTTCTGTCCCTTTTTGTCCCTTACCTTTTTATAGCTCCCCTCCCCGGGCGGCGGGGCTGCTTTCCTGATGACGTCACCCATTCCATCATCCCCCTCCCGGCTCATCTCCCTCGCTCCCGGCTCCTCAGGCGGCCGCTGGATCGCTCCCGGTCCCGACGGGACATCTCAGTCCTCCCCGGGCTCCCCAGCCGCCACCATGGGATGAAGGGCTGGCTCCACAGGCGCTTCCCAAGCCGGGATGCTTTTCCAGCACCTCTCTGCTCCCGGCTGTCCCGGAGCACCTTGGTTTTCCCAAATAAAGTCAGGGAGCCCCAGGCAGCTCGGCGGGGCTGGGAAGCCGCGTCCTTCTGCAGCCACTGCCAGCGGCCGGATAAAAATAACCCCGAGCCTGCACAAGGGCAGGAAAAATCCCGGTGTCCGGTGTCAAAATCCCGGCCTGGCAGCGCTGCCCGCCCGGGAGCAAGGGGCTTTCTCCCGGGGCTTTTCCCCAGGGAAGTTATCCCGGTGAATTCCCAGCCGTGGCTGGGGGTCCCGATCCATCCATCACAGGAGGGGCAGCGATGGGAACCACGAGATGGAATTTTCGCTCCACGCAAAAAACACCAGCAAGGACCCCACGGAGCTGTTTCCTGGCTAAACTGGCTTTTGCAGGTGCAAAAAATCCTAAATTTCTTGGAATTAAGCAACAGAGGCACCCATTCCCACATCCTGTGGAGGTGCAGAGCCCGGGGATCCCCAAAAACTCCAGCCCTGGCTCCTGGGGGGACTCACAGCCCCAAACCTGGAGCTTCCAGCTCCTGCCTCCAGCATTCCTGCCTGGAGATCCAGGCTTCCCAACACCACCACCGACCCCCTCCCACACAAACCCCGCTCTGTCCTTGCCGAGATCCCATCCCAGTGGGAAAGGTTTGTCTGGATCAGCTGCACGGAGAGGCAGAGCACAGCTCAGGGCAAGCATTCCCAAAAGGAATCCTTAGGAAAATGGAATTATGCCACAGTTTCTCCTCACAACCTGGCACAGCAGCAAGAAAAATCCTGATTTTTGGTGCAACACAACTACAGATAAATAATTTTAATTGCCCTACAAGGTTTAATGAGGTCTCCAAGCCATGCTGACATCATTCCACCCCAAATGCAAATTCCAGTTAAATTCCCAGCTCTAACAACACCCAAATGATGCATCCCAGCACGAATCCACTCCGAATCTTCAGGGAAAAACCAGCAATAATAAATGTTTAATTCCATTCTTCTCCCTGGATGGTGCTTTGCAACTGTAATTCCCAAACGAAACAAAGTCATTCTCAGGATATTTCCTTATTTTCAGTTCCCCTCCGCCGCTGACTCATTGTATCCTTTCCTGCTGTTGCTAAATCCACTTCCTCTCCTGGCCGGGGATGGATCCTGACACAATAAATCCCAAATAAATAAATCATGGCACAGCCCCAGGGGGAGCATGTGGTGGCCAGGAGCCCCGGGCTGGGGCTGAGCCTGGGATTTGCCACTCGAGTCCCCTCCCGGTTTGTGACAATCCTGCATCCCCCTGTCCTCATCCATCGGGGATGTCCCCGTGTCCCCTCCCTGGCTGAGCTGCCGTGGCCACCCCTGCAAAGTGACACCAGAGCCACCCCCAGGGGGAGGAAGTGACACAACCCCAAAAATAGAAATACAAATAAATATATCCAACCCTTGTCACCCGCAGCTTTCAGGATGTTTTGTCCCCCATCCCAGCTCTCAGGCCAGCTCACCTCTGCCCCGCTCTCCTGGGAAGCTCCAGGACTCTGCAGAGGGGCATTCCCACAACTGATCCCAGTCTCCAGGGAAAACCCTGCATCCAGGAGCTATTCCAGGCCACGGGAGAAACCCCAGACCTGGCTGAGAAACACCCCTGGAACCACGGCTGGGGGCACATTTGGGGCCCTTGTCAGTACCAGGACCTGCTCCCTTGGGATGGGCACCTCCCTGCTGGAAAAGGCCGATTTAAATGCAGGATATCCAAAGGAAAATGGATTTAGGGATTCTGTCAGCGCAGGGACCAAACCCTTTGGTGCTCAGCCGCTTTCCCAGGGGCTGCCCGACCCACAGCCACCATTGCCCTCTGCCTGGAACATCCCAAAAAAGGGCTCCATGCTGGCATCAGCGCCCAAGGAATGCAGATCCCACTCCCCTCTCCATGGGCGCAGCTCCTGCAGCAGCCGCCGGCGATGCCGGAGGGGGAAGAGCCTGATTTCCTTTTTCCAGCACGAAGGGAAAGCTCAGAGCAGCAAAATCTGGAGCAGGTCAGCTGGGGGGTCCCTGGGATGGGAGCACACGGAGCCAGCGCCGCCGGGAACGCCGGGATGGGCATGGAAGTGCTTAGATCATCCCGAAGGGAGGCGAGGAAATAGGGCACAGCCAGTGTGGGGGGCTCGGAGCACGCCCCGATGGCTCAAGGACAAGAAAGCAGCAAAATGCCCCTTTCCTGAGTGTAAAAGCATTGCTGGGGTCAGTGAAATCCCCCCAGGGCTGGGGCCTGCTCCAGAGGGGAGGAATCCCCCCTTCCCGCCGGGATCAGCTCCCAAACACCACTGGATCCCAAGGGAGGAGAGGAACCCCCTGAGTCCCCAGCAGAGAGCAAGGAAAGCCCTCCAAGCTGCCCAAATCGTGTTTGTGGCCGTGGAGCACCCAGGACCAGGGACGGAGGTAAATTCCAGGATTACGGAATCTCAAGTTGCCTGAACTATCAGGGAGAGACTCTTTACAAGAGCACGGGGCGACAGGACAGGGGGAAATGGTTTTAAACCGAAAGAGAGCAGGGACAGATGGGGTATTGGGAATGAATTCCTCCCTGTGAGGGTGGGGAGGGGCTGAGATGGAATTCCCAGAGAAGCTGTGGCTGCCCCTGGATCTGTGGAAGCGTCCAAGGCCAGGTTGGACAGGGTTTGGAGCAGCCTGGGACAGTGGGAAGTGTCCCTGCCCATGGGGATGGGCTTTAAGGCCCCTTTCGATCCAAACTATTCTGGGATTCTGCGATTCCATCCCACAAAACCTTGATTTTATTGCAAATGTTGGAATAAACCTCTCCCTCCGTCCCTTCCCAGCACAAGGCACCTGTAAGTCTATAAAATTTCAGGATGAGCTGGCCCAAGGCCTCCCTCTGGTGATGCTTCCCTGAGCTTTAGCACACTCCAAATGCTTTTCCACCACTTGGCAGAGCCTTTTTTTTGGGATCTGTGTCCAAACAAGGCCCCAGAGCTCCCTGACAAAGGCTCTGTTTTGTTGTCACCGCTGTGGATGTGGGGCAGTGGCACGGAGCTGTACCAGGCTGCAGCCTCTCTCCACGGGCAAGGGGCCAGGCCAGCAGCTCTCCAGCTTTTCCACACCGGATTTTCACGGGATCTGAGGTTTTCCCCAAGGCCTGTCCCTCGGGGTTATATTTTGCCACCAGAATTTGCACTCACTTTAAAGAAAAGGATGACGACAGCTGATTTCTGGAGCTTCCAAACCCCTCCTGAGATTAAACCAAAGAAACCTCATAAAGTCTCCAATACTTTTAATTCTGTTAACGAGCACTCTTGCATTTTAAGCTTGTGAATTTTATGGATTAATTCCGTGCTTCAGTGGGATCCTGGGAGGGGTGGGGGGCACCCAGCCTTGCCCGGCCTGTCCCTGGGGCTTCCAGCCTGACCCAGAGTGGCACCAGCACCTTCCCAACCCACAGGAACACCAGCACCTCCCCACCACAGGGTTTTCCAACAGATCCCTCTCAAAAACAGACAAACAAAGCCAATCCTGATAGCTGGACACATCCCACACCCCAGGAAAACCCACAGATCCAAGCAGGATCCACCACACTCCCTGCCCCACCTCAGAGACGGTTTCTAAGCCAATAAAATCTCTTTTCTCCTCAGATCTCTTTTCCTTCTTTATTTTCCTCGCACGTGTGGAGCCTGGAACCATCTCCAGAGCGACCCTGCTGCCAGCAGATAGCTCAGCCCCTGCCCGGTGCCAAAACACGGAGCCAAATCCCGTTCCCAGGGGCAACTGGGAGGCTCCTGCCTCAGGCACGGGCACCGGGTGCCCCTGAATTCTCTGCTTTCAATCGGGAATTTAAAAATCCATGATTCAGACACATCACCTACTTGCACAGTGATGGCAAAAACCATGGATAGAGCCAGGAAGAGGCTGAGGAGCCCAGCTCTGCTCCATGGACCTGCTGAAAATGCGGATTTACAAAGCAAACTGGAGGCCTGGCTGAGGGCCAGTAAAGCCCAGCTGAACCACGCAGCAGAATAAAACCTTGATTTCTGGGCTAAACCCTGGATTTGCACGCTGGATTTTTATTCCATGTGGGCTCAGGAGCTCACGAAACAACGCTCAGTGACACCAGCCAAGGTTCTCCTGGTCAGACTGCAGGAGGTATTATAGAGCCCTAAATGAAATGTTCCATACAGGGAAATAAATTGGAATAAATAGGAAAAGAAACAGAACTAAGGGAAAAATCTGTGGCGTGGAGAGCGGCTGCATCCAGCCTGATTCCAGGACGCATCCGTGGAAAAGATGACAGATGCTGGGACCTCCAGACCATGGAGCATCCGGCCTAAATTCAAGGAATTCACCTGACTCAGCCACATCCAAACCCCAGCAGAGCCCAGGGCCACCTGCATTTCCCAGCCCATTTCTGGGGGAGTCAGGGATTTGAGGCGAGGAATGGCACACGACAGGAATTATCCTCCTCTTCCTCAGCACCTGCCCCATTCCCAGCTCCCTCCCTGCCATGGATTTGGTGGCCCAGCCGTGACCTGGGCACGTCAGAGTTTTTCTGCCGGAATCCTTCAAAACAAACCCCTTTTCAAGTTTTCCCAGGCGCTGGCTTGTTCCTCTCTTTGATTTATTTTTAGTTTCTTTACCAGCTCCAAGAAAGGGGTGTGAGGAGGTAGCAGAGCAGATTAAACACTGCCCCCCCCTCCCGCGGGCAGCCACCAAAATCCCATCATTGCTGCCTTCCAGCGTGATCCCAAACCCCGGGATTGCCATCCACAAAAGGATTAAAGCTCGGCCTTCGGGTTAATGGGGTTGGGAGGGGGCTGGGGTTGCTCTTAATCTCTGCAGCGCCCTAGGAAGGTTTGGGAACAGATTTAAATTGAAAAGATGTTTCCCAGGATGTTTTTTTCCTAGGATTTGCGTGGTTTCTGGCTGGTTTCCCTCTAATATTTATGGGTTTGCAGGAGAGGCACCGATCCATAAGCAAGCAGGGGATGGAAGCAGGGAAAGGCGGCAGCGCTGTCGCAGTAACACCCAAGGATTTTAGGCCAGGCCTGTGCCGCAGCTCGGCATCATCATCACCACCACCATCATCATCATCACCATCATCATCATCATCCCACCCCCCGGAGCCGCTTCCAGCCGGGAAACAATGCCCAACCTTTAACCCGTGCGTTCCTGAGTATGCTGGGAAAACATCCGCTGCTCCCAAACAATGGCACCATTTATCCCGGCTGTCCGGAGCAACAGGCTCGGAGCTGCAGGGAAATCAAAAGGCTGGGGGAAAAAAAATCCCCAGGATATTCTTCTCCAAAAATGGAAATTCCCTTCCAGAATTGCCAGACTGAAAATATCCCGTGAAAAATCCTTTCAACTCTTCTCTGTTTCATATCTTTTCCCTTCATGAGGTATTTTGCATCTGAGATATTCTGTTGGAAAACACGGCCTGAAGTTGGAATTAAACACGGGAATGGAGGAAAAACAAGGATGGGGCGCTGGTTTGGGCAAGGCCCTGTTTGCTGAGGGTCCAGCTCTGGGAATGTTTGGGAATGGGGGTTTTCCAAAACACCCTTCCTTTGCACGTAGGCAAAGGCATTTCTCAGCATCGCCGTGCCAGAGGGACAGATGTTGGTGCATTCAAAAATCCCCCGGTGCCATCGAGCCCCTAAATGAGCCACCGAGCCCCTAAAAGTGCCATCGAGCCCCTAAATGAGCCATCGAGCCCCTAAAAGCGCCACCGAGCCCCTAAACGAGCCATCGAGCCCCCAGTGAGCTGCTTCCCGTGCAGGTGCACCCACAGCACCCATCCTCTCTTCAGAGGGAAATGAAGCCACAACCCCAGCCCAGCCCTCATTTTCCCCACTAAAATAATCGCGATGTTCCCCAAACACGGGGACCCCCCGGGGACGGGGGCGGCCGTGACGGATGCTCACAAACACCCCCATCCCCAGCTCCTGCGGAACCACGAGCAGACCGCAGCCTGTGAATCACCATCCTGAGGGGCAGCTCTCGCACTCGTGAAATGTGGGAAGCGCAGGAAATGCTCTAAACCAGACATCCCTGTGCTGCGGCGGCTCCGGGAGCGCGATCCCGCGGCTCTCTCGCTTCCAGGGAGCGGTTTTATCCCGGCAGGAAAGCAGCGGGATGCAGGCAGAGGGATGCGGGCAGCGGGGCCCGGGCGGGCAGCGGGATGTGGGCAGCGCATCCCCGGCCCCGCTGCGCCTCCGAGCATCACATGGCGAGCACAAAAGCCGCGGGGCTGCTCTGCCTGCCGAGCCCCGCGGTGCTCGCTGCGATCTCCGGGGTGCTCGGTGCGAACCCGAAGCGGCGGCCCCGCGCTGCCGCATCCCCCAGGGGCGGCACAGACCGGGGCTGGCTCCGACCGGGGCTGGCCCGGGGCTGCCCAGAGCTGCCGGGAGCTGGGGGCCAGGCCGCGCTCGCCCCTTACCTGGTAGGAGCAGTTTTCCTGGTGAACCATCTCGGTGCATCATCCGCCGCTGCCGCCCCGCCGGCAGCGCCCGCAGCCGCCGCGGCCCCGGCGGGGGAGGAGGAGGAGGATGGGGAGGAGGAGGAGGAGGATGGGGAGAAGGCAGGAGGAGGAGGAGGAGGCAGCCCGGGAAGATGGATGCGGCCGCGCTGCTCCGCCTGCGCAGCGGCGGCCCCGGGAGCTCGGGGGGGCCGGGCCGGGGCCGCCTCCGCCCGCTCCGCGCGGGGCTCCGGGCGGGGCCGCTGCGGCCGCGCTCCGCTCCAGGAGGGGGGGAAAAATCCCTCAAACCCCCCCTGGACACGGGGAGGCTCCCCCGGCCCCGGCGATGCTGCGGCAGCCGCAGTTCCACCCCGCCCCGAGCCCCCCGGGACCGGCCCGGCTGGGGATGGAGCGCGGCCCCGGGGCACCCAAAACCAGCCAGCCCTGAGATAACAGCTCCGGACACCTTCCTTGTGCCTGCTGCCTCGGAAATCCCGAGCGGGAATTGCTGGGAGAGGCTCTGCCCTACATTCCCGGTTATTTTTACCTCGTGTAGCCAGCAGGGAGGGAGCGGAGCTCTGCCCCAGCGCCCACCTGGGCCCGGCCCCGCCCGGCCTGGCTTGGGGCAGGGAGAGCCAGAGGACACGGGGGAAAGGCAGAAAGGTGCGCCGGGGGAGGCTCCGGCTGGATTTCAGGGAAAATTCCTGCACCGAAGGATGAGTTAGGCATTGGAAGGGGCTGCCCAGGGCAGTGGTGGAGTCACATCCCTGGAAGGGTTCAAAAAACGAGTGGATGGGGCACTTGGGAATGTGGTTTAGCGGGCATTGGGGTTGGACTGGGTGATCTTGGAGGTCTTTTCCAGCCACAACACGAACCCAAACACCCCCTCATTTACAAGAGCCTGGCCCTGGAGGGCGAGGACACAAAATGTCATTTTCAATCCCTGTTTTGTCTGGAAAGAAGCTCATCCAAGGGCCATGGTGGGGTCACAGCTGGGGCTCACACCATGCCCTGGGCACTCCCAGCCAGGCAGGGAACAGCAGAAATTCCATGCCTCCCCTCCTTTCCTTCGGCAGACAGGGATTTATCCTGCTCCTAGGCGCAGCTGTTCAAGGATTCACATGACTGAAATCCAGGAACACTTGCTCAGGGCAGCTCAGATTTGATTCCCCACACCAGATGTGCCTCTAGAAAAAAAAAAAGCCTTTGTGGGATCATCACCCTGCCCCAGCTTTCCCAGCTTCCCACCAGCACAGACAGGCTGGAGCAGCTGTGGGAGGATGGATGGAGAATCCCTGGAGTTCCTGTGCAGCTGGGGCATGGGTGGAGAGAGCCCCTAGACCCTCCTCCCCAGTGCTCTCTCTCCCCTGCAGCAGCAGAGCTTGAAAAAAAATTAAAGATACTTCACTTAAAAAGAAAAAATTAATATATTCTGCATAAATTTTTAAGAGAGGGTGAAGTCATCCTTGGTTTTTCCTGGCTCTGCAGAGAATCCCATTCAAGCAGACATCAAAACAAAAATTCATCAAAATAAACCAGCCCCACTCTGCAATTCACTGCGTAACCTTGGCTTTGTTTGGAGGAGGATCTGTGGCAGGCTAAAAGAAGCTCCGTGCATTACATAAACTCAAATTCCATTTATCCTGAGGAAAACTCCCCAAATTCCCCCTCTTCCCACAGGCTGCGAAGTCCCCATTCCAGTGGTACCTCAGAGCTTGGTGCCAACCTCCCCAGTTCCCAGGGCTGGGCTGGCACAGGGGGATTCCCCCAGGAATCAACAGCTTTTCCCTTCGGAAAAATGATCCCAGAGAGAGCCATGGTCACCTGCTGCAGGAAAGCCACCTGTTCCCAGCCAGGCTCTTCCCCCCAGGACACAGAGCCAGCCATGGAGGTGGAGAAGGCCGGGAATTATCCTCGAGCTCTGGATTTGCTCCTCTGCTCCAGCTCCACTTGCGAGGCGGGCAGGCAGGTAATGATTAAAGCAGAGAGGGACTAAACCGAGGGAAAGGCTCCTGGCAGTTTTCCAGGTGGGTCAACGGGAAACGATGCTCCTGGGTGAAGGATGAGCACAGGCTGCTGCTTTCCATGGAGCCACAACCCAGTGGGAAGCTCCAGGAAAACCTCTGGGACCCCTAACAGCCCCTTCTCAGCTGGGAAAAGAAGCCCAGGGAATACCTGCCCTGCCTGCTTTGCATTTCTTAAAGAGGCACCCCCTAATTGAGGGTGTCTGGTACCACCTGTGAGATGATCCAGACAAGTTTTCCCAAAGTTTTCCCCAAAAGCAGCTCTGGACTAGGAATGTGTGGCTTGGAAATCCCTGGAGGACATCTCCAGAGGGTCTGACACAACACTGGAGTGAAACCCTTCCCTTCAAACCCCTCCAGGGCTCATCCGGAGGGATTGGGAAGGTGCTGCTCCGGGCAGGGCCTGTCCTGGCGGCGGGGTGGGCACCAGGAATGAGCCAGGCCTGATTCCTGGATGTCCCCAGGGCCTCAGGACACCAGGAATTCCATCCCGCGGCACAGGCAGCACATCCCTGCCCACGGACACGCAGAGACAGAAATCTCAGCTTTACCAGACACTCCAATTTTTCCAGTGAAACAATGGAATTTCCTTAATTATCCCTCTACAGAAGGAGGAAACACCTGGTGTCCCCAGTTCTGGGGGAAAACATAGAATTTCTGCTTCGGTGCTCACATTTTTAGGTATTTTTTCCCTTTCTTAAGCTCACAGGAGCCCCCTGGCACATCCCAAGCCTCCTCCCTCTCCAGCAGCCTGAGGTGGCAAAGGCAGGCAGGGAATTCCCAGACTTTCTGCTTTCCCTGGCTGCCGCAGCTCCAAGGAAATCATTAACAGGGCGAAGGGAGGGGCACCGGGAGGTTATCGGCTCTCCCATCCTCACTCCCGCTGGGGAAAACGCTCCTTCAAAGGGATAACGCCGGGCAGGGAAGCCGATACCTCGCATTCCCAGCGCCTGGAGCCGAGGGCAGCCGTGGGAGGGAGGGAAGGGAAGGATCCCGGGTTATTACTCACATCCAGCCCTTTTCCCGACGCGTTTGGCATTTCCCACCGTCGCACACATTTATTTTTCCACACCCGTGTCGTGCTCTGCGCCCGATCCCCCCCAGCTGCAAGGGCTTCATCCCAAAGCTTGGGAACGGGAAGGGAAAAAAGCAGGAGCAGCAGCAAGGCAGCCCAGACATGGAATTCCTGCTGGAAACACCAGGAATGCTTTCCTGCCCACAGGCCTTCCCAGAGGGGCCTTATCAGGTGGGAAGGTTTATTTTCGAGGCTGGTGCTGGCCAACCCACTCGGCTGATACAAAAGCCAGGCTCAGTTAATGTTTCGGTTTGTTTTTTTTTTTTTAATCCCAAAATAAATACGCAGCCAGAGCTTGGAGCAGGTGAAAATCAGAGAGGAGCTGAAGACCTGGGAATGTGTTTTGTCCCAGTTTTCAGAGAATTGCAGGATCGTGGAATGGGTTGTGTTGGAAGGAATTTAAAGCTCACCCAGTTCCACCCCTGCCATGGGCAGGGACACCTTCCACTGCCCCAGGCTGCTCCCAGCCCCATCCAACCTGGCCTTGGACACTGCCAGGGATCCAGGGGCATCATCGAGGAAATCCATTGCAGCCCCTCAGCACCTTACAGCCAAGAATTCCTTCCCAATATCCCACCTGACCCTGGCAGTGGGAAGCCATTCCCTGTGTCCTGTCCCTCCATCCCTTGTCCCCAGTCCCTCTCCAGCTCTCCTGGAGCCCCTTTAGGCCCTGCAAGGGGCTCTGAGCTCTCCCTGGAGCCTTCTCTCCTCCAGGTGAGCATCCCCAGCTCTTCCAGCCTGGCTCCAGCTCTGGAGCAGCTCCATGGAATCCTCTGGGATGATGATCCTCAGGGAAAACACCCATCAGAGGGAGACACAGGGAATGAGCCCCAGTCCAGGCCCCCCAGCATGCCAGGATGCTCCTGCTGGGCTCCCAAAGGCTTCCCAAGCACAGCAAGCTTGTATGGAAGCAGGAATTATATCCAGCATCCCAGGATTTCAGCTCGATTTGCTGATGATTTCCTGGGAGTGAGGGATTTAGCTCCTCTTTAAGCCCAGCTAAAGCTTTCCCTGGCTTTAAATCCAGCAAGAAAAATAAAGAAAAAAGCGATTATTTTTAATCAGTTAATATTCGACATCTGCTTGGAAAGGGGAGTGTTTGTTTGGATTACATCCATGGATAATGCCCTGCACTATTCCTTCTTTATTTAAGGAAGAGGACGCCGAGGGGTTTTCCATCGTTTTGGATGTGTTACTGTGGTCCAGGAGGGGATAAACCTCCAACGGGTTAAGGACCCAACATCCTTCTCTTTTCCATGCCCTTTTCCCTGGAATTTTCTGGAGTCCTTTCCAAGCAGCACCTTCACAACCCACCCGAAGCACCAGATATTGATTTGGGATAAAAACACACAACCAAACCAGGATTTTCCCTTCCCTAAAAACCTGGAACAGAAGGATACAGCGATTTCCCATCCCGATTCCTCCCGTGTCAAACGCTTCCCAGGGAATTGCAGGCACTCACTGAAGCCACTCAAGTATTTATAACTCTCCAGTGATATAAAAGCGACCAAACATATGGAAAACAAGCAGATTTTTCCATGGAAGCCATCCAGGAAGGCTCAGTGGTACCACACAGGCTTCATTTTCAGTTGGACAATTTATGAGCTGGATCAGAAGTGCTTAAAAGGGAATTTTGAGGAGCTCCGATGGTGAGGGCTGAGCCCACCAAGGCTGGGAAGGGAGAAGGGAAGGGTCCCTGGAAACCTCAGAGCCCCTTCCAGGGCCTAAAGGGGCTCCAGGAGAGCTGGAGAGGGAGTGGGGACAAGGGATGGAGGGACAGGACTCAGGGAATGGCTTCCCACTGCCAGAGGGCAGGGATGGATGGGATCTTGGGAAGGAATTCCTGGCTGGGAGGGTGGGGAGGGGCTGGAATGGATTTCCCCGAGGATGCCCCATCCCTAGAAGTGTCCAAGGAGAGACTGGACAGGGCTTGGAGCACCCTGGGATAGTGGAAGGTTTCCCTATGGCAGGGGGTGGGACTGGATGAGCTTTAAATTCCTTCCCACCCAAACCATTCCCTGTGTCCATCAGTTTATCTCCAGCACTTCAGGAGTGTGGGGAGACAGCACCAGAGAGGCTCCAGCTGCCTCCTTGCAATTTGATTTATTTCTATTGTTAGGAATCAACGGTTCTTTTGGAATTGCAGCATTCCCAGCGTGCAGAATCTATGGAGAACACGAGCTTTTTAGCAGGAGAAATCAGTTTTTGAGCATCCACAAATTCAAATATTCCTCGCTCTGCAGCACAGTCTGGGAGAGGATTTGTAGCAAATCCCACCAGCTACAAACAATTTTCCCCAGTTTTGGCTGGCACACACAGACAGCGCAGACCTGACATTCCCAGAAAACAGAGGGATCGGGCTGTGCGGGTCTGCCCGAGCTGAACCCAAATCAAACCTCCCCCAACCCAGAGCAGGGACAGCTGTTCCCACAGAATTCCCAGTCCCTGAGGATCACAGTGTGCCCCTGCCTGGAGCAGCTGTGCCTGAGCTCATCCCTGTGCCTTTGCCAGGAGCATCCCGGCACTGCCAGCCGGGACATCCACACCCGGCACGGCCCCGCTGCCATTCCAGGGAAACAACTCTGCCTCCAAATCCCATTTTCTGCTCCAGGCTGGGCTGGGTGAGGGATGCTGGCACCAGCAGGATGCACCCATCCACCCCCAAACCCATCTGGAATCTGGAAAAGATTCCCAAAGCTGCAGCTGTATCCATATTGATCCAGAATAACCCAAAAGCATTAGAAGTGACCCATAAGTGACCCCCTCATCTGATCTCTGATAACAAATTTAGGAGAAGTTTTTATCAGCCCTGCTCAGATCCAGGGGCAGCACATCCAGGCTTCTCCTGCAGCTCCCAGGCAGATTTCCCTATCCCTCCTCTCCCATTTATTTGGTTCATTTTCATTTTTCCAATATAAATTTCCTATATTTGAAAAGAGATTTGAAAAACATAAAATTGCTCCCAGCTCCACTAAAACAGCAGCAGGGGGAGGAATTAATGGAATTTTTCCAAGAGGGGAAAAATAGCCCAACAAGGGATTTTCCCTGAGGATGAAGGCCAGGGTGGGACAGCAGGAACTGTGTGGAAACCTTGCTGGATTGGGAGCACAAGCAGAAATTCCATGTTCCCTACTCACTCCTTCAGTTCCTGGTCTGGGGAATATGAAGCCCTTTGAATTGTGGCAAAATCCCTGGAATTGCAGGCTGGCTGTGCAGGCAGAGGGAACGGAGCTGATTTAACTCCAGGGGATTCATTCATTAATTAATTAATCCTGAGTGTGGGGTGTCCAATGGACTGCACCTGCATTTATCCAACCACAAAAATCCAGTTATTAATTACAAACAAAGCACTGAGCCAGAGGGCAAAATCTGGGAATGGGGATGGGGATGGGATTATCCCACTGCTATCACCTCCAGCCCATCCATCCCTTCCTATTCCCTTTGTGCTTCCTGGTGGCAGCAGCTGAGAGGCCTCATTTCTTTCTGGCTTTATTTTGTAATTTTAATTGCAAAATGGGTGGGAAAAGCCCAGAACTGGGGCTTGCAGGCTGAGAAAACAAACACAGCACACTACAAAGTCGGTGAGGAATGAAAACTTGTCCTTTTAAACACCAAAAATAGGAATATCCTGAGCCCAACAGGCGACGGCAGTGGCCTGTAAATGCCTCCTCAGAAAAGGAGTGACTTTGCAGGGACAAATCTTCCTCTGAGTCATGGTCAGGACAGAAATAGAAGGGGATTTTTCCCTCAGCTCCGAAGGCTCATGCCCATAACTCCAAGGTTTTGGCAGAAATCCACCCTTTTTGAGGGGCCTCCTTAAAATACGCACCCAAATCCGAGAGGTTCCAGCCCTGCCGCTGCCGGGATCGGGGAATTTGGGAAGGATGGAGCAAACACAGCTTGGTTTGTGCGGCTGGATAAATGCACGTGCAGCCCACTGGACACCCCACACTCAGGATTAATTAATTATTAATTAATTAATTTTTATTTAAATCAGCTCGGCCTGCACGGCCAGCCTGCAATTCCAGGGATTTTGCCACAATTCAAAGGGCTTCATATTCCAGCCAGAAATGGCTTTTGGCCCCAGACCAGGAACTTAATGATTGCTAAGTGGAAGATGTGGGATTCCTGTACCTGCTCCCACCCCAGTGACATTTCCATATAATCCCTGTTGTCCCAGGCTGAATAAAGCCCCGCTCTTGCTTCAGGTTTATTTTCAATTTCCAGCCTTTAAAAAGTGGATGCAAAGATGATTTTTTGCAGTTTGCCTCCCAACCCCAGGGTCACTGGAAAAAGGGAAAAAAATGAATCCTCTTGTCTGGAGCTGCCTGGGTCACCAAGGTGACTTGTCTTCAATGGGTGTCACTGCTGGCTCCAAAAACAATTCCCTCAGGGATAAGAAATCCCATTCCTGGCCCCCGAGGGAGGCTGCCAGGTTGCAGACTCAGTACTTCGAATAAGACAGGGCAGGCACAGCGAGCAGGAGGCTGGAAAAAGCTAAAAATAACAGGATAAGCAAGGGTGGATCCCAGCTGAGCCTCATTAGTCATGGAGCGAGGGAGCTGCTGGTGGCACAGCAGCTCCATATAAGAGCAAGAAAACAACTCTGCTCCCTCCAGTCTCCTTTTTTCCCCTCTCCTGTTCTACCTCAGGCATTCTTCCCCTCTTCCTCTGGCAGCCTGCAGCTTTTCCTGCTCCTTCAGCGCCTGGTTTTCCTGGATTCTTTCCACAGGATGGAGATCCCGGGTGGTTCATCGTAAGGTGTCTGCTGGAACCGGGCCAGTTTTTCCAGACAGGCACGCGAGGGGGTTATTGGAGGTTGGATTTGGGATTTTTTTTTCCCATTTACACCATCAGATCGAGCCTTTGAGCTGAGCCGTGGAGTTCCTGGTGGCAGGAACGCCCAGGAAAGGCAGCGCTCGCTCCCAGAGGATTCATTGGGATGAGCACTATGGAAAAGGTGCAAGTTTTGTCCTGGGATGAAGCCACAGGACAACAGAGGGATTAGGAAGGAGGAAACTCCTCCCTGTGAGGCCTTGGCACAGGTTGCCCAGAGAAGCTGTGGTTGCCCCTGGATCCAGGGATGGATGGGGCTTGGAGCAGCCTGGGATAGGGGAGGGTGTCCCTGCCCATGGAATGGGATGGGATTTAAGGTGCCTTCCATCCCACACCATTCCCTGCTTGTATCACATAGACACAAAGGAACACCAAAGCCTGGCCTGCAGATCCCAGCACCTCAAATGGGAAAATTCCTGGGAGTGCTGAAAATACCTGGAAGTGGGAGCATCCCAGGAGCACCCCGGAGCATCCCATCATCCCAGGCTGCACTCGCACACAGTAACTCCTTTTTCCCCAGGGCAAAAGGCAGAGAATTCCCGATTGTTCCCATGCCAGGGGCTGTCTGCTGAGCTCCCCTAAGCACCACGTTCCTCCAGGGCAGAGATCCTCACTCCAAGCCCTTTTCCACCAGAACCAACGTTGTGTCCCAGCCCCGTGTGCTACTCCAGGATCATTTTCAAGTTCAAATAATGGGAATTAAGTAGTGAAAAAAGGCTTGGAACACTCGTGAAGACAACTGAAAAGTCAAATATAGGGCAGAAAAGAGGGACTGCTGCACATAAACCCCTCCCTGGCCCCACTGCAGCCCCTGCAGGTGCTCCATCCCTCTGCGTTTCATGTCATGTTGGACTTCTTCATTTCATTCCAGGGAATCAAATCCCCCATTCCACCCCTCCATCAAGGAAGAAGCCCCATTCCTGCAAACAAGCCCAGGGATGTTTTTCCAAAGCCTCAGGAACTCCTCAGCAATCAGGTGTTGGCACCAGCTCTGGCCATGCCCTTAAGCAGAGGCTGTTTCTGGCCTCAGATGACTCCTCCAGAGGAATTAGGGCTTGGATTTCTGGATTTTCCCAAATTATCAGCTGGGGAGAAGCTGCCCAGGGAAAGAAAAGCCTCAGAGCAGGGGTTGTGTCTCTGCTCAGAGCTCCTCTCTCCATCACCTCCACCAGGAGCTGCCAGCCCGGAGCAGAGGGATAATAAATGAAATTTTAACAGGAGAAAACAGAGACAGGGAACAGGGGACACCCAATCCCTGAGGTGTGGGAGGAGAAGGAGATGGCAGTGGGAAGACTGGGTGCTACAGCAGGGAATTCCAGCTCTAAGGGACAAAATAAACCTCCCTGCTGTGCTGGGGAGCACAGGAGCGCCCTGCTTCTCCAAGGAATTCTCATCTCCATGCCGGAAACAGCAGCAGCATGTCCCAGGCACTGAATACTCCTGGTGGCTTTCCCTGGGGAAAGTTTATTTTCCAGTGAAGTGTTATTTCCCCACCAGTTACATGTTTACAGATTTCCCTCTATCTCCTATTCCTGTAACCAGCAAAAATCCTCTTCCTAAAGCTGCAGCTGCTGCCTCACTGACGCCTCATCCCTGGGATTCCCTTGGGAATCAAGGCATGGAAAGCCACGAGGTTGGATCCAGGCCTCAAACGGCTCCGGTTTGTTTTGAGTTTCATTTGGTCCAACACAAACCCCGGAGTAATTAAAAGCCATTAACAGGGCCTTAAGCAGAGTGTGGGATCCTCCAGGCAGCGCTGGCTCTGAGCTCCAGCGTTCCCAAAGGCCTCCAGCGTTCCCAAAGGCCTCCAGCGTTCCCAAAGGCCTCCAGCGTTCCCAAAAGCCTCCAGTGTTCCCAAAGGCCTCCAGCGTTCCCAAAGGCCTCCAGCGTTCCCAAAGGCCTCCAGCGTTCCCAAAAGCCTCCAGTGTTCCCAAAGGCCTCCAGCGTTCCCAAAGGCCTCCAGAGCTCCCAAAGGCCTCCAGTGTTCCCAAAGGTCTCCAGAACTCCCAAAGGCCTCCAGCGTTCCCAAAAGCCTCCAGTGTTCCCAAAGGCCTCCAGAACTCCCAAAGGCCTCCAGAACTCCCAAAGGCCTCCGGCATTCCCAAAGGCCTCCAGAGCTCCCAAAGGCCTCCAGCGCTCCCAAAGGCCTCCAGCATTCCCAAAGGCTTCCAGAATTCCCAAACGCCTCCAGAATTCCCAAAGATCTCCAGAACTCCCAAAGGCCTCCAGAACTCCCCTGCGTGGCTGTGGAAGCCCCTGGAATTGCCTTTGGATGCTGCAGGATCTCTCCTTAGTAGCAGCAATTCCAATTCTGCATCCCAGCCATTCCAGGAGTATGAAATGTATGGATAACAAGGAAGGAGGGATTGGAAATGGAGCACCGGAATTATCCCGAAAGAGCAGCACAGTTTCCTGGGAATAACAGATATTCCTGCTCCATGCCAGAGGCATGGGATGGGGAACAGCCCAGGATCAGCACTGCCAAAACTCACCTTGCATCTTCTATCAAGCAAAATATATTTATTTATATGGAATATGGCACACGGGGACAGGTGTAAAATGTGGGAAACCCTCATCCATGTGACTTATGGACAGCCTGGATTGGGATTTCCCAGGAATAGGTATGATTCCTGCAGCCTTTGAGCAGGGAGAAGGGCTGGCTGAGCTCTGAGCACCTATTTTGAGCCGTTTCAATATTATTAATATATGGAAATATCGGCCAGTTTGGTCACTGGAGGGTGGATTTAAAGGAATTCCAGGAGAAGAGGGGGTCAAGGCTGTATCCAAGGTTTTCAGGAGCAAGCCCTGCTTTTCACCTACTCTACTCTTCCCAGCAACAGACCTTGGAAAAGGCCCTGGAGGTGTTTTCCCAGCAGGATGTTCCCCTGCTGCTCCCAAGAGCTCCCAGGTCAGCCTCGGGAAGTCACAAGCTGGGATTCCTTTTCCCAGGAAAAGGCCTCTTGGATCTTTGCAAGGCACAGCTGAAAGTTGCCTTTGTGCTTTTAAGCTAAGAAATAATAGATGAGAAAGCAGCAGAAGAAAGGAAAGGCCAGCTGGAAGGTGCCAGGAAAAATGCAAAGAGCCTGGATATTATGCATTAATGCAAATGCAAAACAGAGGGAATTCCAGATGGAAAAACGATTCCCAGAATTATTTTTTTTTCTTAACTACTAAGAACAGCTGATCATCAAACACCTCCCAGGCCAAGGAGCCAGAGAAGAGCATGACCCTGGTTCAGAATGCTGCTATTTCCCCAAATCCCTCTTTAATAAATCCAATCTAGGAATTACACGGAATAAAAAGTTTGGATTCAATTTTTAATAACTCACTAAAAGCATTTGGGTTCCCCACGGGCCACACACGCCAGCAGCTTTTGTGTGCATAAAGAATTCAGCGCTTTAATAGAGTTCTCTTTTCTTTTTGAATGTTGCCTCTACCAGGGAGAGGATTAAATCTCAGCCTGGCACTTCTCTTTCCTTGGAAATCCCATTTCCTCTCGGATTTCCAGAGGAAGCAGCAGGAATAAATGGCCCTGGGTGTGATTTTCTCGTTAAAGGAGATCTATAGACCACGGAGCTGCGCTCCCAGATGGGGGCTATAAATAAGGTGTCCCACTGCCGTGATGCAAACGACTCCACAGGGAAAGATGAGGTGCTCCAGAATGATCCGAGGGCTTGGAAAAGCTGGAAAACCTCCAGGGAAAGAGGGATTATGGAGCACCTCATGTGAAAGGATAATTGGAAGAGGGAAAATGGTTTTCCAGTGAATCCATGGGTGCTCTGCTGGAGCAGGATTGATTTCAGAGAGAGAGCTGGAAGAGAGATTTTTAAATCTTTTTAGTTCTGACTAAAGAAAAGCTCACACAAAAGCTGAATTATTTGGGATTGAGGAGCCTAAATACACCAAACCCTGCTTCTCCTCAGCCCCCTCTGCAGTGTCACTGTGCCCAGCATTCCACAGGAATTCCGGGATCATGGTGTCCAGCCTTGGAAAACACCAAACTGAGCAGAGGATGGGATTATTTTAAACAGCTTCACTTTCATAAAATAAAATTAACACCTCCAGTGAGACACTGGGAAATCCCATCTCCTCCCTGTGGGGATTACACCCAACTCTGGAGAATTAACACTGGGATTTTATGCATCCTTACAAAAGGTTTTCCCCCAAAAAAGCCCATTTTCCCCACTAAAACTGAGCTCCCTTAAAGCTCCTTTGGGCTGCGCCACACCCTGAGGAGATGGGGACACAAATTGATGTCACTGGTATTCATCTTCCTGATTTTTTGCTGTTAGGAGTAGGAAAAACGATGCTTTGAGCAATTTCTCCCCAGTTTCTCCGCAAACTTTATAAAATAATCAAGTGCTGCACCTGATTTTCCAAGCAGTTAAATCCAAACCACTTTAAATCCAGGCAGGGAGGAAGAAGGAAATAAATCACAATTCCTGCTGCTCTTATCACTGCTAGGGCAATCCTGCTGCTCGCAGAAACACACTCTGGAAGGGTTTGGGGGCATTTGGAGCATTATTTAGAATATTTAAACAAATCTTTGAATATTTAAGCAACACTTAAATCATTCAGAATATTTAGAACATCCCTGAGGTCCCCGGAATTTTGGAGTCAGGACAATCCTGGTTTTCCAGTGCTCCTCAGCAGATCTTCAACATGGTTTGGGTTGAAAAACGCCTTTTCCTCTGGTTTTTAAATATCCTCTGCCTGCAGTTTCTCCCTCCACGTGCACCTGGATTTTCCACAGCCCCAGGTGTCCCAGACACCCCATCCCACAGGCAGAGCACCTCCATGCAAAGGAAAAATCACAGATTTCGCACAGCACAGGGCAGTTGTGAGAATTAAACCCCCCCTGCCTCGCATTTATCCCACTTAATAAGCGAGGAATATTTGCCTGAGTACATAATTATTATCCTGGGAAATCAAAATTCCTGCTGCCTGCTGCTATTCCAACCTGAGACACTTCGGTTCAAGTGGGAATTTGAAGGATTAGGGGAGGGGTGCAAGGCTCCAGAATCTCCCTATTTTAAAAAAACCCTGAGATATTCCAAACTTTGCCTGCCATAAAGGCTCACTCCTCTCCTTGGAAATCCTTTGGATTTCCTACTTGTGATTCCCAAACACCAAAAATACTCATCTATAATAAACTTACTGGTTTTATAGAGCGGATCATGGATATGATCCCTCAGCATCGCATTAAAGGGAGATTTACTGCTCCCTGCACCACCATTAGTGCTAGAAAAATCCAACTTTTCCAGCTTTTCTGCATCCCACAGGAAGCATTCACTCACCAGCCGACTGGGATCCATCACCTGGAGGAATTCACATGATAGCAGCACTGGGATAAAGGAGAATCATCCATCCCCACAGAATCCATAGGCTGCTCCGTCTTGTGTTTGGCACTTCCTCTAAGGAAAGGCTCAGCAGCAGCAATGGGAATCAAGTTTTCCCTCAGGATTATGAATCCTGGGAGTTTTGCCTGGCCCGGTTTGGGAAGCAGCAAAGGCACATCCCTCCAATATCTATGGAATTACCACCAGCTTGAAAATTCCTACGGATGTTTTCCCAAGGGAATGGGGCGGGATCAGGAATCTCCCAGCCAACCTTTGAGCTGGGTGGAAGCGGCCAAAGTCCAGGGCTGTCCTGCTCCACCAGCAGCAGGGATGGATCATCCCTGCAGCTCATCCCACTCCCAGGAGGCTGGAAAAAAGCAGTGTTTTGACTGGAACAAAGCAGTGTTTTGACTGGAATTACAGCTTTTTCCACACTTTTCCACATCAAAGCCCCACAACAAATTAAGTGCCCTGGAGAACCTCCCTGATCCTGACTTTCCCTTTTCCAGGTGAGGAGTTCAGTGCTCAGGTCCAGCAGGGACAGGAGCTGCCGGGAGGACAGGGAAGGTCTGCCTGAGCAATGACAGAAACGCAATTTCCTGCAAGCCCCAAGCCGGATTCTGGAAAGCAGAATTCCCACACTGACAGCTCCTGGCTGGAAAAATTCCTTCCAGGCGTTAATCCCTGGCTGTTCCCTGCTCCCTGCACTCCCATCCCAGACAACACCACATCCCTGGGGAGGAGGGAACTCGCACTTCGGGCCGGCTCAATCGAGCAGTTATTGCTTGGCTGAAGTGAGAACCGACTCCGGGACAACCTCCAAGCCAATATTTGCTCCCGAATGTTTGGGACAGTGCTCCAAGGTGGATCAAGGCTTTACACCAAAGGTCTGGGCTTGATCCCGGCCCGCATTCCTGAAAATCCCACTGTACCAATATTCCCCTATGGCTCGAACAAGCACCTGCTGGCTCCACTCCTCTCCTCCCTCTTGCCAAGCTGCTCCATACATTTCTCCTTCCATTCTGGCTGCTCTGATCCATGAAATTCAGATCCCTGCCCATAGCCAATTATTAAATTATTTCAAGATTTTAGCCCCTGCTTTGAATTAAGTTTCAAATTTTCAGAGAGACGCAGGCAGAAGAAAGAGGTATTCACATGGTCATGCTAAATTCCATCCTACAGCTTCTGGAATATCCTGGGTTGAAGTCTTTTCATGGAATCATTAAGGTTGGAAAAGCCCTCTAAGACCATCAAATCCAAAAATTAATCCACCACCACCGTGTTCACCGTGTTCACCACGTCCCCAAGTGCCACTTCCACGCTTTTTGAACACTCCCAGGAGGTTTCCAGCTGCTCTCGAACGCAGAACTGAAGCTTTTCCAGCCTCCCCAAGGTGGTTCAGGACTCCGGATGCTCTTTGCTGCCCTTCAGGGTCTCTCCCAAGGTGCTCCGTGCGCAGCCGGACACCGATGGAACAGCTCCGAGGGAAGCAGGAGCACCGTGCCCACCTCCAGAGGCTGAGGACAGCCTGGAGGACCAAAGCAGTCAGAAGGACACAAATTTAACTTCCCGACACGCTGGGAATGCAGGAGTCCAAGCGCCTGGACAGACGTGTGATCCCTTGGATCCACCGCCGCAGGGATGGGATAGGGGACATCGATCTCCCTCACAGCACAGGCAGGAACACTCCAGGGATGAAAACCTAAAACAGACTCCAGCACATCCTTCCCCACCCGAGAGGCTCCTGCAGAAGTCCTGGAAGCTGTAGGGATGAGCTTTTAGCAGCACTAAGCCTTGTGGGCAGCAGAATTCCTTCGGCAATTCCCTCCCTCCCTCCCTGCCCAGCCTGTCACAGCCGAGTCTCTGCCCGAGCCACTTCCCCTCCTGCGAGTGTGGCTTTAATTGACTCCAGGATTTGCAGATATTCCTCCCAGCCAATCCATCCCATTGATTGTAATTCCCATCCTCGGAGAGGCGATGGGAGGAATATTAAAGCCATTAAGGCTGATTTGGATTTGATTCGAGCCATTAGAGGCACGGCGAGCGGAGCCTCGCCGCTTCCCCGGCACCTCCACGGCTCCTAAGGGCCGTAAATCATCCCATGGCACATTTGGTGCCCCTCTGGATGCAGCCAGGAGTTGAGGAAAGAAGGAAAAATGAAAAACTGGGAGGGGGTGGCTTCCTGCAGCTGGGGGAGGAGATTGAGCCAAGCATCTCTGTAGGAACCTGCCGAGCACCAGGTGCCTCCAGGAAAGATGTTTCTCCTCTTAGGTGGAGTCCAGAAAACTCAGGAGTCATCTGACACAGCCCGCCAGGCTCGGAGGGACCTCATCCACTCAATCCAGCTCCAAACCCACCCTTATTTGGGGGAAAGAAGGGAATATTCTCCATTTCTAGACATCTTCTGCCCACCTGGCCCACGGGACCCTCCCAGAGGGCATCAGGGAGCTGGGGGGCGTTCCAGCCACCCCACACAACCTGCCCATGGAAATGGAATATCCAGGATGGACACATCCATGGCCATCCCACCCCGCTGGGCCTGGGGTTCTCCCAGTGCCAAGTAGAAGCTGCCAAATGCTTCCCAAATTTCCTGGTAGGAGTTTCTCAGGCACCATCACCCTGAGGGAGCAGCCCTGGCCCTCACATCCCGTCTGTGCCATGTTATCCCACCTGGAAGCTGAACAGCAGCCCTTCCCATGGCATTAATATTCCCTTTTCCAGCCTTCCCAGCAACTTGGGGCAGATCTCTGCACCTACAGATGGGACCAAAGGTCCCTCATCACTTACACCTTTTATTTAGTCCAGCTGCAGCATTCCCAACCCCTCCTTGTATTCCAGCCCAGATCTTCCTGGCTGGGAAAGCCTCCTGAAATCATGGCAGAGCTTCCTTAGGAGTGGGAATTTCCTTCTCCTGTGACTTCAGCATGATCCATGTCCCTCAGCAAGGCCTCAGCACAGTCAGTGTGGGCTTGCAAGGGCCTGGGATCAGCAGAAATTCCTGAGTCCAGGTCGGGATGCTCAGCCAGGGCCAGGGAAGAGGGATGGAGCAGGGAGGGATCCAATGGAAAGGGGCACAGCCCCAGGGAGCAGCGAAGCTGAGGCCAGACCGACCCGCGATGGGTCACTCCTGTCCCCGTGGTGACCCCTGCCCTGCCTTCCCTTGGGGCACGATAAACCAAATAAAACACAGGTCCTGCCAGCAGAAAGAACTCGATTTGAATCATCTTCATCAATCATCTGCATAAAACCATCTCAATAAAACATCTCTCTGGATTCCCGGGAACAGCAACCAGCCTAGGAAACACCTCCACTCCAAGCTGCTTTCACATCCAGCCCTGATTCCCTGCCCCAGCCAAGGCCTATCCTGCTGGAATTTCCCTTTTCCCGAGATATCCTGCTAGCAGTCAGAGCAAGCCAGTCCATCTTCCCCGCGTTTGCTTCCTGGCTGCCTTCTCTCCATGATTCCCATGTTTACAAACACTTGGGCTCCCAGCAGGGCAAGGCAGGGGTTTGTTATAAACACTGAACCGCAGGGGAATGTCAAGGGCAGGGAAAACAAAAACTGAAAGAGGGATTTTCACTTCACTCTGGTTCAGCCTTGAAGGTTTCGGGTCCACGCAGCTCGTGGGACACGCTGCGTGCCACAGGCACGGCCAGGGAGGGACAGGAGGTGACATGGGGACATCAAACCCCCCTTCCCAGGCAGCCAGGAGGGGAAATGTCTCTTCTCAGCAGGGGCTGGGCCGCTGCCAGCAGCCCTTTCCCTTTGATCCAGGTGGGAAGTGGAAGGAGCAGAGCTGGAACATCTCCTCCTCCTCCCTGGGAGCCAAGGGGAGGGGAATCCTGGAGCAAAGGTGCCTCCAGGACAGCTGGGGAGTTGAGGAAAGTCTATGCAGGGCCACAAACACTGGAAAAGTCACATCTGCAGAGGGGAAAACTCCAGCTGTGAGGAGCGAAGAGACCTGGAGCTCAGTCCCACCCACGGGAGATGCCCTCCATGTCCTGGCTCATCCATGCCCACACTGCAGTGTCCATCCAGGCTCATTCCAGCCCGGGATCTGCACGGCACAAGACTCTCCACAGGACAAGTCAGGGCATGAGGCAGCCTGAATTCCAGAGCCTCTGTGCTTGTAGGAGGGAATGGGAGCATGGAGGAGGAAAATCCTGACAGGGGTAGAATTCCTTCGGTGACAGCTCACCTGGTTAAACTCATGCCTGCAGGCAAAGAGTTTCCAGCAGTGCCAGCAGAGCTGAGCAGATAATGCTGGGGAAATCAGCTCCCAAACCACAAAATGAGTTGAGGGTGGGGTTTTTTTGGTGTTTTTTTTTTCCTTTTTTTCAGGCTGAGTTCCTGCACAAATGACTGTAATTAAAGCTGTTACCTGTCAGTTCCTCAAGGCACCAAGGCTCCAGCGTTCAAGCTTTGGAAAAAAGCATCCCTGCATGGCAGCAATCCCACTCATCCCTCAGCTTACTCATCCTGCCCAGCACCCACCCAGATTTGTCACCAATTAGTTGTAATTCAAGGATTCAGGGGGAAATCCCCACCTCCCTGAGCGAGGTGACTTCACAGGAAGTTAGGGCATGGAATGCCTTTTAAATAACAAAAAAAATCATGGAAAAAATCCTGTGTGCCAGAGGCAAGGCCACGGGGTAGGGCTGGTGAGGCACACAGCGTTTATCAGCCTTCCAAAGGCTCCTGCAGAGCTTCCAGGAGAGATTTGGTGGATTCCTTTGGAATTCATACATTATGGAAGAGCCTCAGCCCTGCCGTGTGTCACCGGCGTGTCTGCAGTGCTTGTTCCTCTCACATCACTGCGGCTCAGAAGTTCTGTGCAATTCCCAAACCACCCGAAATAATGGGATCACGCCACAATTTCCAGGGGTTTCTGTAAAACAGCGCTGGGGGGTTCATTCTGACTGGCACCGGGTCCTTGGGAGAGGTTCTTTCCCTGAGGAAAGGGCAGCACAGCGCCAGCCTGGCACTGCTCCCAGCCTGGGAAAAGCTGATATTCCTTGGCCTCGCCAAGGGGACCCGGCTCCGACACAGCCTGGTGGTGGCACCTCGCTCCTGCCGGGAACAGGCACCAGCCCCTGCCACATCCCTGGAGCAGCAGGGAACCAGCCCCACCAGTGCCCGAGGATGCTCCGGGAAAGTTGAGAATCACGGAATGGTTTGGGGTGGAAGGGACATTAAAGCTCATTTCATTCCCTGCCATGGGCAGGGACACCTTCCACTGTCCCAGGCTGCTCCAAGCCCCATCCAACCTGGCCTTGGACACTGCCAGGGATCCAGGGGCAGCCACAGTTGCTCTGGGCACCCTGTGCCAGGGCCTGCCCACCCTCCCAGGGAGGAATTCCTTCCCGATATCCAATCTACATCTACCATCCTGCACCTTAAAGCCGCTCCCTGTGTCCTGTCCCTCCATCCCTTGTCCTAAGTCGCTCTCCAGCCCTCCTGGAGCCTCTTTAGGCACTGGAGGGGCTCTGAGCTCTCCCTGGATCCTTCCCTTCTCCAGGTGAACACCCCCAGCTCTCCCAGAGCAGAGGGGCTCCAGCCCTCGGAGCATCTCCGTGGCCTCCTCTGGCCTCTCTCCAGCACCTCCACATCCTCCTGCTGGAGCCGCCAGCCCTGGCAGCATCCCTCCAGGTGGGATCCCAGCAGCCCAAACCAATCCCCCGCTCCACCCTCCATCCGCGCGCCCCCCCAGCCGCCCCCCGCCTTCCCCACTCACCGAGGCGGGGCTGGCCCGCGGGTTGCGCTCCTGCTCCCGGCACTGCAGCCCGGCCAGGTGCCGCTCCAGGGCTGCCCAGTCCATGGCCGGCGGCTGCGGGTCCCGGGGGGGCCGCGCCCCTGCGCTCCGCCGCCCGCCCGGGCCCGCGGCCGCTCCGCGCCGCCGCTGCGCGGGGTCCGTGCGGGGCTGGGGCCGCGGGCGGGGGCAGCGCCGGGCAGCGGCCGCGGGGCCGCTCCGGCCATGGGCGGCGGGGCAGCGCGGCGGGGACGGCGGCGATCCCCCGTCCTCCTCCTCTTCCTCCTCCTCCTCCGAGTCCTCCAGCGCCGCCAGGTCCAGGCTGCTGGGGGACGGCGAGGACTTGCCCTCCGAGCACGGCGTGGCTTTGCTGGAGTTGGATTCCGAGCTGGAGCGGCTGCTGCCGGCGTCGCTGCCTAAATCCATGCCATCCTCCCGGGAATCCTGCCGGAGAGAAGCGGAGGGCAGCCGTGTCAGAGATGCCCGGAGCGCTGCTGCCCGCCGGGCACGGGAAACGCCGGCCCGGGGCCGCCCCCGCGCTCCGGAGCTGCCGCCGGCGCGGGGCGGCCCCGGGCGGAGCGGGCGGGGGCGGAGCGGGGCCGGGCTCCGGCTCCGCCGCTCGGGAGCTGCGGGAAGCGCCGGCTGGCTGCGAGAAAACACCGCTCCGACGGGCACAGAATCCCATATTCTTGGTATTTTTAAAAAATTATTCTTGGTTTTTTGTTTTTTTTTTAATAGTAACTATGATATTAGCTAATGTTGTTGTTGCAGCTATTGTAACTGGGGTTTTTTGTTATATAAAAAATTGGTGTTCTTTATTTCCACAGTTGTTGGGTCGGGACAATCCCAAGCGATCCCAAGTATAAATACAGGCTGCTTAGAGAATGGATCCAAAGCAGCCCCGAGGAAAGGCAGCCCACTCTGGCAGTGGGAAGCCATTCCCTGTGTCCTGTCCCTCCAGCCCTTGTCCCCAGTCCCTCTCCAGCTCTCCTGGAGCCCCTTTAGGCCCTGCAAGTGGCTCTGAGCTCTCCCTGGAGCCTTCTCCTCTCCAGGTGAACATTCCCAGCTCTCCCAGCCTGGCTCCAGAGGGGCTCCAGCCCTGGAAGCAGCTCCGGGGCCTCCTCTGGACTCTCTCCAGCAGCTCCACGCCCTCCTGGTGTTGGATCCCAGGGCTGGAGCCAGCTCTGAGTGGGTCAAAGGGGCAGAATCCCCCCTCCCCTGCTGCCCACGCTGTGGGATCAGCCCAGCACAGGGGGATTTTGGGGCTGTCAGTGCCCGTGGCCGGGTCAGGCTGAGCTTCTCTTCCACCAACACGTTTTGGATTTGTGCTGGAAACAGCAGATAACACAGAAGTGTTTTGATTCTCAGTGGGCAACCCCAAGGATGTTCCTCACACAAAATCCTGCCACAAAATCAGCTCCTAGCCCAATTCAGTGTTTCAATTTCATTCTAGTTAAGAGTTGCTGGTTGTCCCCCTGCCCCTGAATTCTCCCCCTCCATATCCAGAGGGTTGGGATTGAAGGGATCAGAGGGCAGCTGGGTGCTGCCACATCTCCCAAACCCTGTGTGGAAGCTCCTGATCCCTGTGATTGACACTCCCCATTTCAGCCACACCGCCTTAAAAGGTCTCCTTGCCGTGGATTTGGGAATGGGAACATTTGCATGTTAAACTTGGCTCCAGTGACCCAGAATACCGAAACTAGATTGGTTTTTTTTAGCGGAGTTATTTATAGGCGACTCTTAACGAGTTACTTTAAATTACTTTTAAAGAAGGAAAGAAAGGGAGAGAGTGGAAGCGGGGATTTGTGGCAGGTGCCCTGTGGTCCCTGGGGGCGTGGGAGGGAGGATGTCACTCGCTGTGACTCCCTGCAGTCACCCACAGCCCCACGCAGACGATGCCATCCTCTCTCCAAACCCAGCCATAAAATCACGGAATGGTTTGGGCTGGAAGGGATCCCAAAGCTCACCCAGTGCCACCCCCTGACATGGGCAGGGACACCTTCCACTGTCCCAGGCTGCTCCAAGCCCCGTCCAGCCTGGCCTTGGACATTCCAGGCATCCAGGGGCAGCCACAGCTGCTCCAGGAATTCCTTCCCAACATCCCTCTGGCAGTGGGAAGCTGTTCCCTCTTGCTCCAGCACTACGTGTCCTGGTTAAAAATCCCTCTCCAGCTTTTCTGTAGGAGACTCTGACCCCCAGGCACGGCTCCAGAGGGATAAAGGGGTTGGGATCCAGAGGGAATATCGCAGGGTTTATTTGGGATTAACCTTTCCCCTGAGGTGTCTCCTCCAGGTGCTCAGCCCGGATTATCCCAATTTACCCTCCTGACCCCCAGGAGCAGCTGCATCCCTCCCTCTTCCCAGCTGATCCCTGCTTCCCTCCCAGGCTGCCTGGTGGTTGAAACTCCATAAAATCAGGAACTGCAAAGTGCAGTTTTAAAAATAATCCCAGCAAATGGCAGGAAGGAGCAAAATCCTGGAGATGAATTCCATGGGGAAAAGGTTTCAGCGCGAGGTTAGGAGGGGGTGGCATTGGACGCACTTTGTGGGGTGTCATTCTTTATTTGGGGCTGGTTTGATGTCACCAACAGCCCCAGAAGGGATTTCCTGCTGAGCAAAGGAGGAGCTGCCTCGCTGCTCCCAGTCTGGGAGCCACAGGCTGTGGGAAGTTGGATTTACAGCATCTTCAGCAGGGAAGTTTCTTTCCTTCAATGCCTAACATTTTGTGGAAGACAAGAGCGCTTCCCTCTCCCTGAACTTCCCAGTGTGGGCACCTGGAATGGTGTGAAACGAGTGGCAGGCACTTCCCATTCCAAATTTTCCAGTTTTAGTGGGACAGAGCTGTTACAGCCTTCATTCAATTAATGCTTTACAGTGCCAGCCCCTGAAAATCCCTCCGTGCTGCCCTGTCCCCAAACAAAGTTGTTTTCCCATGACATTTAACACATCATACATATGATTTTTTCCAAGTTTCCCTTGTTTTTTCCCCAGACAGACCCAATCCTTTTTAACCTCGTAGTAAACCCTCCCCACTTCTAATTATACCTGGGGAACAGATTTCTGCTCAACCCTGCACAGGAAGGACTCAGCTCGTGCTATTCTAAACACAAATTTCATTGATCTGTTCCACAAGCCCACATCAAACAGGTCCCTTCTCCAACACCACGGAAAACTCGGGATTTGTAGGAATTTTCAAGGGTGTGAACACAAACCCTCGCAGATGAAAGAATCTGCTTCAACAGCTCTTTTATTCAGTGCAAAGGAGGTTTCATGCAGACCTTGTGGGGTTGATTCTGAGGCAGGAATCCATCACAAACATCAGGTTCTTACTCCTTTCCTGGCGCTGCTTTAAAGGCAGTTTGCTGATCATCACGAGCCACTAAATTGATTTGATTTTTCTATTTTGGCACTGCTGTAACCCCATTCTAAAATGGGTTTTGTGCGCTGCTAAATTGCACGAGTTTTTGGGTCAGAGAAGGAGGAAAGCAGGGAAGCCACAACCACCCTTAGAACACCATAAATCCCTAAACACGGGAATGTTTCACCCTCACGTCCAACCAGAGCTCCCAAATTGTGTTTTTACCTTAAAAACTGGGCTTTGGAGTTTTTTCTTGAACTGATTCCCACCCAGAGCTGAGCATTGTCCCTACCCAGGTGGGATTTGCCAGGGAAATGATGCTGGGATAAAGATATCCCTGGGATATAGCGGGAAAGGGAAGTTTCCTCTGAACACAAAGAATTTCCCGTTCCTGACAGGAAAAGGGCTGCACTGAGATCAGGGCACATTTCCTTTTCCTGCTGCAACCCCTCTGAGAGTATTCCTGGGTTTTTTCATCCCACGGGCAGGAAGAAGGCTGTGAGAGTTCACCTGGAATCTGCACTGGACCCCAACACCCAGAAAATGAGCTCAGACCTCCAAAAATCAGATTCCCTCTACACCAGATTCCCTCTATACCAGACTCTCTCCACACCCCCTGGGCGTTTTTAGTCAGGAATTGGGGGGGTTTTTTCCCATTTCTCCTCTTCTGTAAAAGTTTTCTGCCACACATCCCACAGAGGGATGTGGATCCTTCATCCCAAATAATCCATCCCCAGCCTTGCAGGGAGCACAAGCCGAGTGCAAGAGCTGTGGTTTCTTCTTGCGCAGCCTCCAGAGCCAGAAGATTCCCTGGATTCTCTCAGATCTCTGAAATATTCCCTGTCCCAGGACGCAGCATCCTGTGGATCAGCCCTGGGAATGAGGAGGAGGAGGAGGAGGAGGGGGAAGAGCCCACAGCTGCCTCCATCTCTTGGCAGCACCGTCCCATTCCCACTCCCAGTTCTCCCCACAGCTCAGAACGGGCATCCCACCTTTTCCAAGGAAAAAATAAACTGCTTCTTCTGGCTGTGGGGAAAAGCCTGGATCTGTCCTGCAGGTGCCATGGTGACAGACACATTCCGGGATCAGGAAAGCAAACAGGGACTCGGGAATTTGCGTTTTAAGGGAAATTATATTTGGAACAACACAGGCTTGACATCTGTCACTGTTTCCCTCCCCTCATCCAGCCCGGCCCCAGCTCCTGCTGGGAATGCTGCTCCCACTTTCCAGGCTCTCCTGGAGGGATTTAACACATTCCTGCTGCCTTCCCAGGCCAGGCCAGCCTCCCACACCTTGCAGCCCGTGGGAGAAGCCGGACGAGCCCCGAGGTCCCCCCAGCAGCTCCCAGGGATGAGTGCAGGAGGATGGATCCGTGACCTGTGGAGCAGAGCATTCCCTGCAGCTGCTGCTGCTTTCCCTGTTTTCCCAGCTGATGCCAAGCCCCAGATTCACTGAGCTGGCAGATTGGTGCCTCTCAAATGGTTTCTGCAGGGGAGGGAAAAAAGGTCCCATTTCAGCTGGAATGGTGCTGGGAACAGGAATGTGCCACGCACACAGGAGTGACAACTGTGATAAATACAAATATTGGGAATAAATCCCTCTCTGGGAGTGTGGGGAGGCCCTGGCACAGGTTCCCAGGGCAGCTGTGGCTGCCCCTGGATCCCTGGCAGTGTCCCAGGCCAGGCTGGACGGGGCTTGGAGCAGCCTGGGACAGTGGAAGGTGTCCCTGCCCATGGCAGGGGGTGGGAATGGGATGAGCTTTAAGGTCCTTCCAAGCCAAACCGTCCTGGGATTCTGGGATTCGATGATTCTGGGATAAATATTCTGGCAGAGTGGAATATTCTACAGCTTATTTATACAGAAAAGATGTCTCCTCTTTAAAAATCCCGATAACATCCTGCAGTCCCTGGGCACTCCGATTATCCCAGTCCCTGCGTTTGGGATTAGGAGCACTGGGATGTTGCATCGCTCCAGGTTTCCCAGCCCTGCATCCCTGAGACTCCAGCAACAAACCACACACCACCCCCAAAATGCACAAAAAAGGCCATTTCACTTAAAAATAGATACGGTGGGGACTCACCTGCAGCTCTGTGGGGCGCAGGGACAGGATCCATCCAGCTGCATCCCCCTCTGGAATGCTGCATCCTCCCTCAGGGAGCTGGAGGGCCCAGGGCTGCCATGGCACGGCATTCCCAGCCGCGGGCAAAACGCTTGTGGGCATTGTTCTTGTGCCGCTTGGATTTGCAGCTTTAACTCTTTAAATTTAGCCAATTAAATTTAGCAAATTAATCCTTTGCTTAATTTAGAGGGGGGAGGAGGGGGAGGGAAATCCCAGCAGGACTCTGAGCGATGGCACTGCCACCAAAGCTCCTCTGGTGGCACAGGAGGGGGACAGGGGCAGCAACCCAAAAATAATCCCTCTTAGGCCACGCTCAGCATTTTGGGCTCTGGCAGCTCCCAGTTCTCCAGACTGGGATTTGATGTTCGCTGGGATGGCTCCACCTCTGGTAGGGCTTCCCTCGCTCCCAGAAGTTCCCCCATGTCCTAAAACACCCGGAAAGGCCCCGTTGTCTCCTTTCCTTTGTCAAACCTGGAGGACTAAAGAGCCGCTCCTGCCCAGACTGGTTTTCCTCTAAATTATTTGCTCCGGGATGAATCACAGAACCATGGAATCGTTTGGGTTGGAAGGGACATTAAAGTTCATCCAGTTCCAGTCCCCTGGGCAGGAACACCTTCCCCCACCCCACATTGCTCCCAGCCCCTTCCAACCCGGCCCGGAACCATTCCAGGGATGGAGCTGCTTTCCCTGTGCCTGTCCCAGCCCGGAAGCACAGGAGGGGCAGTAAAATCCTCGGAGTAAACAAAAGGAATCTCTTTATCTGTCCAGCAGCCTCTGGAATTCCGTGTAATCATCAAGGCCAGGGGAAAAAAAAAAATGTCCTTTAATAAAGTGCTTAGGAAGGCATGTGGGTAAGGAATGCGAGCAGGGAAATAGCTGGAATATTTCAAATGCAGGAATCCACAGAGCCCGGCTGAACATCGAGATTTATGTTGCTTCCTCCCAATGCATCAGCTCCCGAATTCCAGCGTGTGCAGAGAAGCTTTTGAAGCGTTTCTCCCCCAAAAATTCCTCCTGATCCTTTGGGCAGAGAGGAACCAGCCCCTTGAGGAAGTTTCAGGTTAATTAAGGAGTGTGTTAATCACCTCGGGGGCCTCTGGTTATCTCTGGGAGGGGCCGGAGTCCAACAGCAGCGGGGGGGAGCGTGCTCAGCTCCAGCGGAATCCAGGAAGGTTCATCCCACCTGCCTGAGCTGCACCCGGGAATGTTTGGAGCGAAAATCAACACTCGGATTTCTCCCAAGTTTTTGTTGCCTCCTGCATGATCCAGCTCGCTGCCTGATTTACGGCTGAGCATTGTAAACTTTCTGGGACTGCAGATATTTTACAGCCGATCATTTGTAGTCCAAGTCAGTTAAAGGAGAGGCACAGAAAACGGTTTGGAAAAATAAAGTTGGGATATTCCTCCTGCAATGCACAATCTCGCGTTCCCCAAGATTCCCCTCCCCGGCAGCACCGCCTGAGCTCGGCTCAGGGCCTGAGTCAGGTCACAGATGATTAATCCCAGCCTAAAGCAGCCAAAGCCGGGGACACGGAGCGAACCAGGAGAGGGGAAGGTGCAATTCCGGCTGGAATAGAAATTCCTGCAGGCGCCCTTCAAAGGGTGGGATCAAATCCCAGCAGTCTGCTCTGTCACCGGTGAATTCTGAGCGGACAGCTGGTGCTGATTCCCGGCTCCCGTCAAGGACAATTCTCCTCTGCTGTTTCTAGACCTTCGGGACCCCGTTCCCACCGGGATGCGGTTCAGCTCCGCACGAGGCTTTGCTTTTCCCGCATGATTTATGGGATCCTCAACCCAGCCCTTCCCAGGAGCCGTCTGACCGGCACGGCTCAATAATCAGGCTCACAGCGAACTGTTCTGAGTTTAACTTTTGTTTTTCGCTCTAAACCTCAGGGCCAGGCCCAAACTCCCTGCGCTGCCTTCTCCTCCGCAGCTTTCCTCTCATTCCTGTGCCAGAGGAGGAGCTGCGTGTGTGGGATGGGCCCTGGGATGCCCACAGCGATCCCTGGGTGTGGCTGCGCGATTCCTTGGCTCCCCTCCTGCTCTGGGCCGTGAAAAGGTTGGATTCCGTGGGCTGCGAGGGCTTTTCCAACCCTGGTGATTCTGGGATGCCTTTCCTTAATGGTTCTGGGATTCCTTTTCCATGATTCCGGGATTCCAAGAGCTGGTTTTGGGAAGGTGTCACTGAGACCCCTGGCCCATTTCTGGAGGCCTCCTCGAGCATCTCCCATCAGTTATCCCCCAAATCTGGCTTGCGCTGGTGCACCCATGGAACAGCCCCGAAGTCACGGGATTCCAGGATCAGTGAGGTTGGAAAAGGTCTGTAAGATCATCAAGTCCAGCCTGTGACCCATCCCCACCTTGTCCCCAGCCCAGAGCACTGAGTGCCACCGCCAGCACTTCCTTGGACGCCTCCAGGGATGGGCACTGCAAACCTCCCTGGGCAGCCCCTGCCAAGGCCTGAGCACCCTTTCTAGGAAGGAATTTTCCCAATATCCAAACTAAACTTCCTCTGGTGCAACTTGAGGCCGTTCCCTCTCCTCCTGTCCCTGTTCCCTGCGAGCAGAGCCCGACCCCCCCCGGCTGCCCCCTCCTGTCAGGGAGTTGTGCAGAGCCACAAGGTCCCCCCCGACCCCCCTTTTCTCCAGGCTGGTTCCCTTTCCCAGCTGCTCCTCCCAGGATTTGCTCCCTGAGAATCCAGAGGAGCAGCACAGGAGCCCCAGGAGCAGCAGAGGGTGCAGAAGTGCAGCTGCACGGGCACAGATCCCTCTCAGGCACTCCAAAATCGCTCTCCAAAACAGACGGGTGTGGAACAGCCACAGGGAGCGGGGAATCGTGGGGGGAAAGCTTCCCTCCCCCATCCCTTGGGATGCAGGCTGCACACAGGGAAGGGCTGGGAAAGCCATCCCTGCTGTCCCCCAAACACATCTGCATTACCCAAAAGCTCTTCCCTGGCTTTTCCCTGCTTGGTTTCCCCAAACGCATCGAGGAGCTGATGGATGGAGGTTTAGGAGCATGGCCACCCGGCACATGGAAGTATTTTTATACTCATTTATATTCCAAGAAAGAAACGCAACTTCAAAAAAATCCCAAACTCCTTCATGACACGCAAATCCAGGGAAAATAAAATCTGTGGCTGCAGCAAATGGAGCAGTGAGGAAGGAGCTCTGCTCCCTGATGAGGAATTGTACTAAGCCTGCAACAGATGCAGCTCTTGATGTTTGTTTTCTGCATAAATCTACATTTTCGGCTGGAAGCAACTGCTCAGCCTTTGTCTCGCTCTGTTCCCTCCCTCTCTGCTCTTTTCAGCTCCGTGCCTCACGCAAACAACTCTGGTTTGGGCTTTTCCAGCCCCAAAATCCCAGCCGGGGAGACTCTGGCCACGGAATAACTTTGCTGCGGGCCTGGTGGAGCACGGGATGTTCCTTTTTGCATGGTTAGCAATTCCTGCCAGCAGGGATAAGGCCCGGGAGCAGGTTCCCAGGGAATAAAAGCTGGTTTTATAAATGATCCCACCTCATACGGAAGGAAAAACCCAAGGCCGACTCCCCAGACCAACACAGATAAATTATATATATAAAAATAATATCAGATATAAAGTCGCTTCCAACCCCAGCCGTTCCATGATTCTTCCCATGACTCCATGATTTCTGGCTCATATTGCAGCCAGGCTTTGGGAAGGGCCTCGTGCTGCCGGATTTCCCCCTGGAAGGGGAAGCCAGGGAGACAGAAAGTGGATAATCCTCTTAGCAGGGCTGGCACGGCCGTTCCGGGCTCCAATTAACACCGAGGGTTTGGTATTAATTATGGGAATGAGGGAAAATTGAGGATGTTAGTGCTGGGAGAAAGGAGAAGGCCCAAAATAACTCCCAGGGAGGGAGAAGGGAATGCCTGGAAAGCATCCCTGGATCAGGGATGGAGGACGGAGCCCTCTGGCCACCCCGGTGGTGACAACTGATTCCCAGACACCTCCCAGACCTGGGGAACTCCTGAAGTCCCAAAGCTTCTTTTCCCTGGAGCCGGCAGGTCTGGGAATATCCACGGTGTTGCCTTTTCCCCGAGGGAGTGCTGGAGTTCAACTTTTGCTCTGCCGCCAAACCAAATCCCAAATCCCAAATCCCGGATCCCGAATCCCTCCCCATCCACCGTGTCCAACCCTCCACAAAAGCCGGCCCAAGCAGAGTTTTAAATCCAGCCAGGATGAGCCTGAAATCCAGGGAATTTCAGGGAAACGAGCCAAACACGCATTGTCCAAACGTGTGAGAAACAGATCCCAAACAGATCCAGAGGATTGGGGGTTCCTGGGCTGGACACCCCTTTCCCAGGCTCTGTGCTCCCCAATTCCCATCCCTGCGGATGGATCGTGTCTGTGAGGGGCAGCACATCCATGGAGCAGCTCCTTCCCGGGATGGGAAACAGCAGCTGGAGCAGCCCCTGGAAGCAGGGATCATCCCGAGAGACCCAGGGAGGGATCCTGGATCCAGGGGTGCTGCAGGGGGGCTGCGCATCCCAGCGGATCCCGGAATTCCTGGACAGCACCTGCTGCCTGCCTCTCCCTGCTCCCAGCACATCCGGCCCTGGGCTGAGGATGCTGAGTCCCCATCCCAGCCCAGCATCCCGAATTCCCGTGATATCCACAGCTCTGCCTGCAGGGTCTCACACCCCCGGCTTGAAACCCCTCCTGGAATAATTCCCTGTAAATCCCCAGCCCCACAAACTCCCGGCAGCTCACTCCAAAGAATTTGTCCCTGCCCTCTGTGAGAAACCAACAGGGAAAATTCATCAAATAAACCCAATTAAGGTTAAAAATAATGACTTAGGATCCATTAGGATCCCTCCCAAGGATCCAAGATTTGCTGGTGGAGCTGTCGCTCCAGCAGAGGGATAAAATCCAGGGATATCTTGGGCTGCTGAGCTCAGACTGGAGCCTAGGATGCATTTGGGGGTGTGGAGAACCAGCCAAGATATTTTTTTACTATTATTATTATTATTATTATTATTATTATTATTATTGAATGCTGTGTATCCCTTAATAATAATAAATGTCTTAATAAATGAATAAATGTCTTAACTAAATAAATCTCTTAATCAAGAAATAAGTAAATGTCTTAAGAAATAAATATCTTAATGACTAAATAAATCTCTTAATAAATAAATAAATAAATATCTTAATAACTAAATAAAATCTCTTAATAAATAAATAAATGTCCCAATGAATAAATAGATATCTTAATAAATAAACGTCTTAATAAATAAATATCGTAATAACTAAATAAATGCCTTAATAAATACATAAATATCTTTTAAAATCTCTCAATAAACAAATAGATTAAATAAATGTCTTAATAAATAAATAGAGAAATAAATAAATAAATAAATAAATAAATCTTTTACTAAAGCAATAAATGTCCTAATAATCCATGTCTCTGTGAGCTGCTGAGGTGGCTCCAGGCTGAGCTGGGCTCCGGAATCAGAATCCCCGGAGTTCTTCCCTGTCCTTCGGCTCCTTCCCCAGCGCCTATCAAATCCTGCTCATTCCAGCAGGGTGCAGCAGGAGTTTTTTGGGAATTATTTAAAGGATCTGGCCCCAGACCGTGCCTCACAGAGGGGACTGAGGTGAAACCGAGCGGAGCTCAGCCTGAGCGGATCCGCTTTCCGGGTACTCACATTCATCTTCCACTCCCGGCTCCTCTTTCAGGCCATTCTGGGAGAAATCCCGGGGATTGGGATGTCGGGATCCCGAGCCCCGCTCCGGCCGCCTACGGCTCCGCTCGCTTCCCGCTGCCCATTCCGCCGGGATTCGCCCGTGGAGCTGAAAAATCCACTTTGAATTCCTTTGGCATCCGAGATTCCAGCCGAGCTCCGCGTCCCGCCGGCGGAGCCGCTCCCGAAACAATCGCCCAAAATCCAGACGGTTCCTGAAGCCTCCTGAACCCTCGGGATGGACGCAGCTCTCTTCCCAAGGAGAGCAGGATGCTGCTCTCTCCCAAAAATCCTCCCCTTCACACGCCTCGACCTTGCCAGGGAAATCCTGTATCCCTTGAATTATTCATCCCTCTTCCCGTGCTGCTCCAGCGGGCAATTCCAAGCATTAATATGCCATGACTTTCTATCCTTTTGGGGTTTTTATCCCCTCTTTCCGAACTCACGGCATCCTGGAGGTGTTCCCCGGCATTCCTGGGATTTCTCGACTCAAATCCGCGTCTCCAGCCCTTCCTGGTGGGAAGGAACAGCTCCGGGAACAGGGATGGCAGGGCTGGATCCGGCTGGAGCTCCTGCTTTCGGCAGCACTTCCCAGCCTGCCTGGCCGTGGAATGCGGGGAAAGCTTCCAGCTCCGCAAGGAAAAACCCGGAGCGAGGTAACCGTGCTGGGAATTCCAGGAAAAACCTCGGGATTATCCTGTGTAAGGAATGCTGACGGCAAACCCTGGCGGTGCTGAGGGCGGAGGCCAGGCCTGGCTCTGCTCCCCGCGGTGCTGCATCCCTGTACCTCCCACCGGGATCTGCCCCTGGAATTGCGATGTTTGGGGCAATCCCAGGCTGCTCTGGAGTCTGGAAATGGATTAAAGTGTCCAGAAGATCCTCTCTCCTTCCTCACGGAGATCGGTTGGAATCTGGGGCGCCTGAAGCTGCTCCACAGTGGCCAAACCCCAAATTCCCTCAGATCCGCTCTTTTCCATGGAAAACCCCTTTCCACTGGAAGTGGGATGAGCAATCAGCTCAGCACTAACGCTTCCCTCGGCTCCCGCTGCTCAGATCGGGGCTGGGAAAGCTGGAATTCCTGCCCTGTTATCTGAGCCAAGTGACATTCCAGCAGCAGGGAACTCCAGCCAATGAATTCCCAGCCTCCATTCCTTTCGTTTCTTCTCCCTTGGATTCTTTTCCATGTTTAAGGTGGGCTCGTTGCTGCTCTGGGCTGTGTCTGAGGAGAAGGGTGAAGGGTATCCCGAGCCATCCAGGCATTCCAGCATGGAATTCCCAGGCTCCTGCAGCTCCAGTTTATCCAAAATAGGAATTTCAACAAAATCTCCTCGTTCATGGATTTTGGGAAGAAGGGAACATTGGGAGTATTTTCCCTCGGGCTGAGAAGGTGAAGTGGTGTTTTGGGACGGGCTGTCCTTGGCTGGAGCAGGGGCCAGCTCTGGGACTGGGAACTCTGGAAACCTCAGAGTTTAGCGGGATTGGAAAATCCCTGATTTCACCTGGGAAAAGATCCCTGATCCAGCATCGCTGGGAGCTGCATCCTGGCTCACCCGGAGGGGGCTGAAGGGGATGTGGGAGCAGGACCTCGTGCTTTGTCCAGAAAATCTGCTTCTCTTCCCTCAGACCTTCCCCCCCTTTAGCCAGGACCAGTTTGTCCCTGGCTCCCTCGGTGCTAATTAATGAATGAATTAATTAATGAACAGCCCATGGTGTGCTGCAACTCCAGGACAATTCCTTGGATCCCTTAATCCCCCCATTCCAATAGGGATCAGGATTTTCTCTGATGGGTTTCTGCTAATTCCTCATGGGATTGCAGCACAAACGAACACAGCCCTGATCCCACCATCCTCCTCCCATTCCCATGCTTTGAACACATCCCTTGGAAAAGGGAGTGACAGGAAAAGGGGAATGGCTTCACAAGGACAGGGGGAGAGATGGGATTTTGGGAAGGAGTTGTTCCCTGGGAGGGGCTGGGATGGAATTCCCGGGGAAGCTGTGGCTGCCCCTGGATCCCTGGCAGTGTCCAAGGCCAGGCTGGACATTGGGGCTTGGAGCAGCCTGGGACAGTGGGAGGTGTCCTAGAAACGTAGAGATCATCCAAGAAAAAACTGGGAATATTTCTAGCAGCCAGCAAACTGCAGGAAACTCAAAAATGGGGATTCATTTCCAAGCACCAATCCTTGGAATCTCTCCAACCTCTCCTCGTTTCCACAGGCTCCGTGGATGGCGGGAAAAGGCAGGAAAAATTCCCCCTTTTTCCAAGTCAAACCACAAATAAAGCAATCCCAGACGAACATTCCAACCCTTCCAACCCCTAATTCCATCCTGCCTGATGCCTTTGCAATTCCAACTTGCCATCATTCACTTTTCCACAATAAAGCTTGGAAACCTCACCTCCACCGGGGGTGATCCCCTTAAATAACCTGTCCCTGCTTTTCAAATTCCCTCTCTTAATGGATTAAAAAGGAGCTGGAGAAGTTCCAGCAGCAGCTGTGGGGATGTTCTGCATCCTGACAGGAAATCCAGGCTGGCACTCGGAGCGGGAGAATCCCGGGAGAGGCGTCCTCAGCGCCCTCCTCTAGTCTTTCTTTAGGTAAATTTGGAATTTTTCCCGGATCAGCAGCTGAAAAATGGGCACAAAGCATTCCCTGCCAGTCTCCTCTGGGGAAAAAATTGAGTAAAATAAAAATATGTTTATTTTCCATCCTTTTTTCCTGTTGCAGTTCCTCAGGGATGTGTTAATCCTCAGAGGATTCCTCCCAGGAAGAGCCACAGGGCAAAAAATTCCTTCGAGGTTTGAAGAAAAAAAAGGTGGGGAATGTTCAAGAGGGAATTTTTCATTTTCAAGGATTAAATTATGCCCGGCTCAAAGAAAAACAAGGAAAATAAATCCCAGAAAACAGGAAATAAATCCCAGAATTTGGCATTCTAGGTCCATCTGCTGTTGGAAATATGGAAAGATCCTTGGGATATTTTGGCTGTGAAGTCCCTCCAGCAGGGGCAGAGAGTGGGGAACCCTCCTGAGCAGAGCTGGAGTGAAAATCACACAGAGAGAATGGAGGAAACTGCAAAAAATGGGGTGAAAATTACGAAAAAAGGAAAAAAACCCCTGAAAAATCAGTGGGGGTGGTGGCACAGGAGGCAAAAATAGGAGGGAAAAGCCCCAGAAAAAGTGGGATTAAAGAGAAGAAATTGAGCAGAGAGGAAAAAAGGACTGGGAAAGGTCCACGGAGCAGCAGAGTGACAGGAAAAAATACACCAGAAAGATGAAAAAACACGTCAAGAAGATGGGAAAATGCACCAAAATGTTGGAAAAATACAACATTCGGTTGAAAACTGAAGTTATTTCCCACTTGGCCACTGGTGGAGCCTGAGCAGGGGCAGGATCAGCCTCGTTCCCTGAATCCCTGCTTGGAAAAAACAGATTCCAGAGCCAGTGAGGTCATTAATTATTAATTAGCAGAGGGGGAATTAAAATGGAAGGAAACCTTGGCTAATTTAAAATAAACCTAAAGCAGAGCTGAGCTGCAGAGGGGGAGGGAGGGCTCTGGAAAAGCTGGGAAGAGCCGCTCCAGAGGGATAAATAATTCACAGGGCTTTTCATTTATTCAGCTTTCTTTACTTTCCTGATGTTCCAGGGAGGGAGGGATGGGGATGAGGGGCTCAGGCGGGAGGAGAGGGAACGTGTCGAGCCCAGCAATCCCTCTCCTGCAATTCCAGCGTTTCGGGACACATCTCAATCCCTATTTTACATTAAAAGTGGGATTTGGGCTCTGTTTACATCCATCCGTTGTGTTATTCCTGGAGCCGCAGGGATGTGCCTTTCCTGGCGCCTCTGGAATGAGCACTGGGTGTTCCCAGCCCCCTGCTCCGGGCTGCTGGGTCGGGAATACCATGGAATGATGGAATAGGAAGAGCTCCAGGCTCTCCCTGCTCTGGAGAGGATATGGGGCACGGGAAGAGAGGGAATGTGGAGAGCCCAGCGATCCCTCTCCTGCGATTCCAACCCTTCAGGACACGTCTCAGTCACCGTTTTACACTAAAATTGGGATTTTGTATCCATTTATATCCATGAGGTGGCTGAATCAGCCCTCATTCATTAAATTATTCCTGTGCCTTTCCTGGTGCCTCCGGAATGAACCTGGGGTATTCCCAACCTCCTGCTCCTCATTTATTCCCCACCCCATCCCGTATTTATTTCTCAGTCTCCCTAATCAGGAGGAAACAAGTGATTAGAGCTGATGGGAGGCTAATCAAGAGATTATCAGCGAGGACAATCAAATCAGCACCGGGAGACAAAAGAAACCCCTCCTGGAAATGCAAACTCCGGCTGGGACAACAACCTGGTTTTCAGGATGTGGCGAAGGGATAAATTTGGGATGGGGGGACTCGGGTGAGCTCAGCTCAGCCCGGAAAAGCAGAGTCAGCTTTAATGCCCTGACTTAATTTGCATTTTGAAGGTGGCACCGCTCGGCAGCAGTGACACAGAAAAATTAGGGATTTATTCATGGATTTGGGAGAACCCTTCCCTGGCTGTAGCGTGGTTTTATGGACAAGAGTGGGATGGCAATGATGTAGCTGAGCCCTGGAGCGAAGGGAAGGCTTAGAATCCACCCCAGCTGGGATTTTCCCAGTGGCAGGAAGCAAACCAGCCCCAGGAATTGCTCAGGTACCGCAGGCGCCTTCCGTTTTCCTTAGGAAAATCCGTTTTCCTTCCACTTCTCCAAGCAGCAGCTCTCCAAAAATACCCTGAGTCTGGAATAAACCTCCCGGGAAGCTCCCTAAACTTCAGGATCACCTTTAGGCAAAGCTGTCCCAAGCATGAAGTGATCCGAGCTTCACAAATTCCTTGTCTGAGAGCTCCTGCTGCCAGGCTGGAGGGAAAACCAGCTTGGAAACGGGATCACAGGCAGGGAATTGTCTGGAAGCACTGCAAGGAGCATTCCCTAAATTGCTGGGTCCCCAGAGGCTCATGGATTGGGGGCAGTTTCCCTCGGAATCTGCTCCCTCAGGGTGGGAACACTGTCATTTATTTTATTAAATATTATAAAATTCTTGCTGGCTGATACAGCACCAAGTCCTTCACGTGCTCTGAGTGATTAAAAGACTTCAAAATTTTCCCTGAAAACCGGGGTAAAATGAATTTTTGGGGAGATTCCACCATCCCAGGTGGCTCCAGCCTGGCCTCGGACACTGCCAGGGATCCAGGGGCAGCCACAGCTTCTCTGGGCACCCTGTGCCAGGGCTGGGGAGTTTTAGAGAGACATTTCCCGGGTATTCGTACTTTTAAGGATATTTTTAATATTCCGACCTAAATTCTCCCAATCCTTTAGAAGTGAAGCAGAGCTGAGTGTTACAGGCATTAATTATCATTTCTGTTTTAGCTTTTATTGTTAATTATGGACAAAAGCCACTGCAGGAAATCGTTGTGTCCCCACCTCTGGTTTTTGACTGTCTCTTTGGGACTCCTGTTGGCTGGCAAGGAGCAGGGAATCAAGGAACTGAAAAGGAATCCAGGAATCTGGATCCATGCAGGGCCTGACCAGGTGTTTATGAACTCGTTTATTGAGTGAATCTGTGATAAGAGATAAGAGCATCACCCAGCCATCATAGCAAATAAATACCCGCCCGCAGAGGTTAAACTTCAGGCTGCCTCCTTTGGAGAAAATCATTGTTTTCCCAAAACAAGCAACCCCTTGAAGTGGGAAAGAGCAGGAATAATTCCTGGGAGAGCCTCCATGGCTCTCCCGACACTGACCTTTATTGGCAGCCAGGGCAGCGTGGCCCCCCTGATGGGACAATTTAAATGCATAACAGCTCCAAGAAACCCCTCCAAGGGTGTCCCCACATCCCTCGTGTTGACGTGGCCCTCCCAGAAAATCCTGGATAACTCACAGGCCTTTAAAGCAGGAAAAAGCCTCGTCCTGGCTGTCTCAGGCTGGGCCGTCGGCAGCTCTGCTCCTCAAGGTGTGAGGGCTGGTGTGGAAGGCAAAACTCAAACTCACCTTTCCTTCCACGGGGCCCCGTTTGAAACAAACCTAAAAAAAACCCCGAAACTATTTCTGCGACCAACAGCAACCTGCAGTGATGGGGGGAATGCAAAGTTTGGGAGAGCATCTGTGGGAGGAAAAGTCATGGATTTCATTTTTTTGGGAGAAGATTCCTTGGGAGCAGCTCCTATTTGTCTGATTGTTTGAAGGCCGCCCAAAATCCTGAACAATGTGGGTGCCCAGGCTCTCCTGAACACCAGGAGATTTCAATTTCTCCTGAACAGATTGTCCAAAACCAGTCCAGTTTTTCCTGATCCTGTTGTCCGAATTTCCCTGAGGGTGTAACTAATCTGTCAGGTTAATTAGGCGCTTCGGGGCCCTGTTGTAATTGATTTAATTTTTCCCCAGTTTTTGTGTTGAGGTAGCAATTATTTGAGGTTTAACAGCACCTCCAAGGATTTGATCACTCCCAATCTTTCCCCACTGGGATTTTTCTCCTCACAAACGTGGGCTCTCGGAAAGCCACGGCTGAAATGCCCGATTTTCTCCTGGAAAATTAAAAAGTAGGCCCTGGCTTTGCTCAGCAGCAAGACTTGAGGTAAATTAACTTTCCCTTTGGGTTTTGATGGATGTACAATGAACCCGGCATTGTTCAGCTGGAAATCTTGGAGCAATTTTTCATCCCAAACCTCTCCTGAGCAGCGCCTTTGACAGGTTATTAAGATTTTAGTGTCACTGTGGAAACATTTTTCCAGGCGTCTTGGCTGTGATCAGGAGAGGTTCACGGCTCCTTCTCCAGCTGCTGAGCTCCCAAACCAGCTAAATTTAAAAATCCAGGTTTTTTAGGTGTGCACAGGAAATATTTAATAAGCAACGCTTTCCAGTCCTGGATTTTTCATCCTAACGGCCAAGCAAGGCTTTCCCAACGTTTCATCGAGGTGCTGAAGGGGAGGAAGTTGAGTTATCGGTCCCTGGGGAAGGTCAGGCTGCTCGGATAAATCCCCAAATCATGCAGGCAGGGAGGGGCTCGTTCAGGAGCTGATCCCACAGCATCCCTCTGCCAAGGGATGCAGGAGCTGGGGTGCAGATGGATGCTGGATATTTGTGTTTTGCACGTGTCCATCCAGGTTTATGGAACAGGAAAACGCCTGGATCACGCAGTTAAAAGTGACTTCATGTATGGAAATATTTATATTAGGATACAGCTGCATTTCCCAATCATTTACATCACAGTGAGTTCCCAAAATCTTGGGCGATTTCCGTGTTTTAAGTGAAATTCCACAGGAATTAAATTTATCTCCGGCACTGATTTAACCAAGGAAATAAAAAGCACACTGGGACAACTTCCCCATCCCTGGCAGTGCCCCAGGCCAGGTTGGATGGGGCTTGGAGCAGCCTGGGATAATGGAAGGTGTCTCTGCCCATGAGATGGGATGGGATTTAAGGTCCTTCCAACCCAAACCATCCTGGAATTCTGGGAAAGCACCGGAGGAGCAGAAGATCTGACACGTTGAGGGTTCACTTTTAGACATCCAAGTTTCTGACATGGGTCAATGCAGAATATCCATTCCTGCAGCCAAACCAGCGCTGGAATTACAAACACAGCTCATTCCCACTGGTTCTGCTGCTCCGTGACTGGAGGAGACACTGGAACAAACCTTTCCCAGGGAAAAACACCAGCTATAAAAACCCTACACTCAAGTTCCTGCTTAGCCCTATTCAAGTGGAAAAAAGAACAGCAGGTGATGCTAAAATTGAATTTTAATTCAATTTTTAAAAAAAAATTGATTTAATTGGAGTTTAGATTTGCACAAGGCTAAACTTTGACTTCAATATTTTAATAAAACTCCCTCCTGGAAGAGCCAAACTTCGAGAGTTTGGGACTAAACCCCGATCCACCCGAATTAAACCTGCCCCAACCTGATTTGTTCTGTCACTCTGAGCAAGACCCTTCTCCAACCCTGCCTCTCTTTCTGCTCCTGTTGCTGTAATAAAACATCATCTACTGAGGCTCATGCATCCCAAAAGAAATTCCATGAGTTTTTAGGACCTTTTCCACCGTTGGCATCAACCCTTCCAGCACACAAAGTGCCACTGTGTGGCCAAGGCTGGGAACAAAGGACAGTGGTGCTGGAAAATCCCAAATAAAGCCCTTCAGTGCTGCTGGAAAAGGCATCCATTGACAGCCAGGAGCTCTGACATTCCTTTTTCATGGCGAGAGGAGTCGGTGACAGCCTCTCATTCCTTCTCCATGATTATCTCATGGTGGGCACGGCCCCTAATAAATGAAATAATACTTTTTTTTGTGTCAAAGAGCTGGGTTTAAAACAAAGCATGGAAAAAATAAATCCCAAAGACAAGGACAGCCCAAAGGACATTGCCACAGAAGGTCTGGGTTTATGCTCCGAGGGAAATGAAGTAGGAATGTTTGGAGTTAAAATATCTCCTTGCTGGGAAAAAAAAGTGAATATTCTTAATTTTCTGGCTCATTAAACTCCTCCTGGAGAGCGAGTTAAGAACTCTGGGATGTTTTTACAGCATCGAGCTGGGTTTGGGGCTTTCTGATGATGTGATGAGTCAGGCTCAGATTTGCAGGGAATCGGTGCCCTCACAAAGATTTCTCCAATAGGGAGCACGATCCTTCGGGAAAGGTCACAATCCGTGCACAAAGTTGTCCAATTCCCTTTCTTTTGGGATCAGGAGCAGCAAAGGATCTGTTCCATCAGAAGGGAATGAAGGAGTTGCTGCAGATGGGCTTAACAAAGAAGTGTGTCGGGATTAAAGGCATGGAATGGGAAGTGGGACATGCAAAAGCCAGACTGGGATTTGTACGAGCAAATTCCAAGCTCCTCTGAGCCTCAGTGCTGCACTAGAGGAGACTCAGGGCTCAGTCAAAGGTTTGGGGTTTTTATTTCCCAGAAATGGGAAGGGACAGACAAATGTCCAGCCCTGCCCTACAGCCACCCATGGAGCTCCACCCCACAAAGCAAATTTAGAATTATTTTGGAAGAAAATCCAGGAAATATTTGACCGTCAGGAAGAGAAACATCGAATGGGCCCCAAGTGGGCAGGAAGCCACAGCAGCATTCCCAGTCTTGGGAAGAGACACCAAGGCCTCATTTCATGGAATCACAGAGTCCTTAAGGCTGGAAAAGACCTCCAAGATCAAGCCCAACCATCAACCCACATTCACCACTAAGTAATGTCCTCAAGTGCCACATCCACACATTTTTGGAGCACTTCCAGGGATGGTGAATCCAGGAATCCACCACTTCCCTGGACAGCCTGTTTTAACTGCTGCACATCCCAAAAAATACAGCTCTGGACTAAGAATACTGAATTCCCCACGGCACCTCCGTGTTCCCTTTGCATTTCCTTCGAGGTAGGAAATCTGTCCCTGAAATTTGGCTTCAAGATTTCATATTTAAGTTTGCATCCCAATTTTGCAAAATTAAACACAGGAGACAAAATAAATCCCCAGCATTCTGGGAAGCACAGCAGGTTTTTCCGGGAGAGGGGGAAACAGCACTGCAGTGTTCATAAATACCACGAATTCAGCACGGGAAATATTATGACATCTTCATCTAATTTACATAATTTACATAAAAATAAAATTACAGGGGAATATTCTACTCCTGCATGCAAAACCTTCTCTTCCTTTCCCTCCCCCAATGAGACTCTCCTTTTGCTTCTCAGCGGATTTTATCCAATATCTGGGGTTTCTGGACACTGCCATAATCAAATCTAACAATAATTTGATTTTCTTCTGAGCTCCTCAGAGCACCGAAGCGATTTTATTATTCTGAAGATGGTTTGAAAGCATCTTTATTGAAGGCCCATAAATGCCTTTAAAGCTATCTCAGTGCCAACGGATCAAGAATACTCCTGAAATTCCTTGTTATGCCTTGTACCTGAAAAATCCATTTGGAACAGCTTCTCCTGTATTGAATTCCTGTCTGGAGCAGCTGATTTAAGCAGCTGATAGAGGATGGCAGGTGGCCCATTCATTGTGTTATCATTTTATACACTCTGTCCATAAAACCCCCAGGAGAAGGATGGACTGTCTGTCCATGAAAAATAATCCACTGGCTGAGGTTCATCGGAACAGCAATGGAATTTTAAATACCTTGGAAAAGCCAAAGCGTGGCCGCTGACGTGACGGGAGCGGCGTTTCCTGAGCTCCACGGCCGCGCTCGGGCTCGGAACGAGAGGAGTTAATGCAATTAAAGCAGCGCCTTAATTAGGAACTGGAAACAAGGGTTTAGCTGGGAAAAAAAAGCTCCCAAATTTTCAAATAATGAAGGACTGGTGCCCACATGATGTGGGGAGTGCGTTATCAGAACGGCAGGAAAATGTCAAATGTAATAAACAGCAGGAATATTCCGCAGTTGACCTCTGGCTCTGGTGTTCCCAGGTGGGAACTGCTCAGCTCCCAGCATTTCCCTGCCCGGTCCAACAGAAGGAGAAATTTTTGATTCAATGAGGGCAAAGAAGGGCAAAATGAGGTCAGAATTCCAGAAGTCACCAGAGAAGGGGAGTTTAAAGCACAGTCCGAGGGACAAGGACACAGCTGAGGTGTGAGGTGATCCTGGCACTGATAACAAAATCTTACCGGAGAGAAGAGCCTGAGAAATGGGAAACCCCTCCAAAATTCACTGTTACATGTGTAGGACAAAGGAATCTGGGGGTTCATAAAGGCTGATATTTTAGAGGAAAGGGAGAAAGAGCTCAGAAGTTAAAAAAAAAAAGGACAACCAAGTGGTGCAATCAAACAAATCATGGAAGTAATGAATAACCCAGAATAAACCCCAAAGTTCACTGCTGGATTTGGATCTCTTAGAGACCTTTGCGAAAGGGTGGCTTTGCCAGAAATTATTGGTGTGAGAGATGGGGTTTGGAGAAAATCTGAACACCTGAATAACTCCAGTGTGGGAATCTCCATTAACACAGGATTTAATCAGGTTCTGTTGAGGACCTGAACGACTTGAACGTGGGAATCTCCATTAAATGGGATTTAATCAGGTTTTGTGGAAGACCTGAATAACTCCAACATTGGAATCACCATTAAAACGGGATTTAAGGAGATGTTCTTGAGGAGCAAAGCTGCCCAACCTTCCTCCCAAAAGCATCACCCGTGGTGGGACTCAGCTCCAGGATGGGCAGAGCAGGTGGGACATGAACCACAACCACCAGGGCGCTTCTCTGCTGCTCGCTTTGGGATCTTTGCTGAAGTTAAATGGCTTTTTTACCCCCAACGTGAAATTTTCACTCCATTGAAGAAATTCCCTAAGAAAACACGGCTTTTTCCTTAAATGCGTACCATTGGCAGAAGTGTTCAGCACATTTTCCCCTCATAAATGTCATTTACATCTTCCTCATGAACTTTAGCTGACCCTAAGAAGTCATTTCACAGGTGGGAAATTGCCTCCAAAAGCAGTGACTGAAATAGAGTCAGAATCTCCCACAAACCAGAATAATTATTATTATTATTTGCTTAAATTCCGAGCGATGAAATAGCTCAGATCATATTTATTCCCACAAAAATGTACTTTTCCGGTGTATTTACTCTGAAAATTCCTTTTACGAGAGGGAATCAATACTCTGTGCTTCAGGAGGAGATGATCTGGATGTATTTGGGAAGATCCACTGCTCTGTAATAGACCCCATTAAAGTGCTGCTGCTGCCACGTTTCTGTGGTGATAGAGCCACTAAAATAATTTAATGGCTCAGGATGGGGCAATTTCCATTGGATTTTCCCTCCATTCCAGTGAGTTTCTATTAAATATATTTTATACATCTAATTCCTCCTGGTCCAATCATGACTTTATTGTCCATTACTTAAGTTTCGTACATTTTCCTCTCTTTTTTGGTCACACCAAAATAGAATTCATTCCAGCCAGTGAAGATAATTCCTTGTGGGAAACCTGTGGCTGGAAATCTCCCAGTCTCAAATAATTCCATGTTGGAGACACACCACCATTCCCACTTTTTCCTTCCCATTCCAAATCCATTCCCATTTCCTGCTCTGCTCCAGTATTTGACTCTGGATTGACCTATTGGATCTCTGTCATCGGCAGCGCTGGGGAAGGGTGACAACAAAATGTCTTGGAGTTTTGGATTAAAGATGGGGTCTTTTCCAGCCTAAAGAGATCAGGTCATTGTCATCATTCCCAAAGACTGCAAATGCCATCAGCAAAGCTCACTGGACACAGGGTGGAGAATCATGGAATGTTTGGGTGGGAAGGGACCTCAAAGATCATCCAGTCCCGCAACTTTCCCTATCCCAGGCTGCTCCAAGCCCCAGTGTCCAACCCAGCCTTGGCCACTACCAGGGATCCAGGAGCAGCCACGACTTCTCTGGGAATTCCATCCCAGCCCCTCCCCATCCTCACAGGGAACAATTCCTTCCCAATATCCCACCTATCCCTGTCCTCTGGAAGTTCCCCAGACAAAGGAAATTCTGGATTTTCAGTGTGTTGTCACAGGGCTGGAGAAACCCCTCAAGAACTTTCTGTGATGGTGCAAATCTGCTCTGCACCCCCCTGCTTAATTAAGCATTAAATCCTTCATTAATATGATTTTCATTTTGGGACCTGGCTTTGCAAAAGGAAGGTGATGCCATGGGAATAAATGAGATATTGGAGATCAAATTAGCTTAGAAAGGGTTTATGAAGGATTCAGCCAAATTTTCTCAAGTATTTGTGAGACCTCTCATCGGTACCCACCAGGGCCATCCCCTTGTGAACCTTCACAGTGCTGAACCCACCCCAGAGCTCAACAAAACTGTTCTCGAGCGTCTCAAGCAGCCCAATATTCCCACAGAAACACCACCAGAAATGTCTTATCAGACGTTTTATCATCAACCAAGATCATTCCTGGATTGATTTCGCTGCTGCTAAACCACAACGACTCAAATCGACACCAATGATCTCAGCAATACTCAACCGTCAATACACTCAACATAAAGAAGAAGGAATTATTGGTGCTCTGCTCCCGCCAGCAGAAAGGATCAAGAGGGTCCTTTTGTATCCCAGCAGTTAAAATCCCATGGGATAACATCTGCAAGAGAGTTAAACTGGGGTAATCATTCCGGATGATTACGTTCACAAATAAACACAAACTCAACAACTATTTCTCCATTAAAAAAAAAAAACCTTTAAGAGATAAATTCCGTGTTGGGCCACAGCGCTGTGAATGCCCTGCTCACATTTAGAGCTGAGATTATCGAAAGCCAATGGGAGGGGTTGAAAACAACATTTTTTTCCATGTTCCCTTAATTCCAAGTGTTATCTGACAGCCACATCAGCGTTAATGTTTCTCCCCAAACCATCAAATATTTGATTTCTAATTAGGGCCTTTTCATCTCAGTGCTGGATTTGTCTCCCTCATCTTTAATTATGTTTCCATCCCCACTGCTCAAGGGCAGGATTTGCATTTTTACATTATATAGAAATCACACTGTAAATATTTATCAGATGGTTCCCTCTCTGCTGCTCGTGGATTTGGGAATCCGGGCTTGTGGGAAAGAGGGAATGTTCCCCTTATTAACGCCCCGCTGATCGTTAGGATTTCACTGCCTCCCATACATTGATATTCCCTGCCTCTCAACTTCCCATCGCTCCTGCAGGTGCAAAACACAGCTGGGAATGTCACAGGCACCAGTGGAAAAACGGGATTCTCCTGCAGGTGGGAGACTTAGGAACACCCAAAGGCAGTGGAGAGATTTTGTTCTGTTTTAGAACCAAACCTTAATAAATCACTGGGAGAAGTCCCAGCTGTGGCGGCACCACACGGGGCAGGAATGACAAACAAACGGGGGTTTAGGGGCACAGGAGTTCAGTCCTGGCTCTTTTCCCCACTGGGTATTTCTGTGGCATCAACCAACGGAGAAAGGGTGGGAAAACAGCCGTTGCCATTTGGAAAAGCAGGTTTTGTGTGGTTACACCTCTAAAAAGGGCATTTCTTCGTAGAAAGTCACCTGTTGGAGCGACTTGGCTCCGGGGAAAAATGGGAATTTTACGGAATCGGTTCGTGCCATTCTCATGAGCATCCCAATGATTTTTAGGAGAGGAAAAGAGGTGCTTTGCCAGGATGGGAGCTCGCGAGTGACATGGCTGGGGAAGGATCCCCGCCAAAGGGCAGCGAGCCCCCAGTCCCGGCCGAGGAGCGAGAGAACCGCGCCTCTGTCCGCGGTGCTGAGCGGCCCCGGCGCCGCCGCTGCCCGCGGTGCTGAACGCCCGAGCACCGGCCTCGCATCCCGGGCCGCTCCCGCTCCTCTCCCGGGCAGCCTGGCGGGGTGGGAGCTGGGACAGAACATCCTCCTGGACACCGAATGCTGCCCGAGACCCCGCCTGGAGTGCTGCGCCCCGTTCTGGTGTTCCCAGCGTAAGAAGGACACGGAACTGTTGGAGCGAGTCCAGAACGGGCCACGAAGTTGATGAGGGGATTGGAGCACCTCTCCTATGGAGACAGGATGGGAAAGCTGGGGTTGTCCAGCCGGGAGACAGGGAATTTCTGTGGAGAGCCCAGAGCACCTTCCAGGATCTGAATGGGGCAATGAGGCAGACAAAGGGAGACTCTTCACTGGGAACTGGATTGACCGGAGCAGGGAATAGCTTCAAACTGAAGGAGTGGAAATTTAGATGGGATATTGGGAAGGAATTCCTGGCTGTGAGGGTGGGGAGGGGCTGGGATGGAATTCCCAGAGAAGCTGTGGCTGCCCCTGGATCCCTGGCAGTGTCCAAGACCAGGCTGGACGGGGCTTGGAGCAGCCTGGGACAGTGGAAGGTGTCCCTGCCCATGGCAGGGGTGTCACTGGGTGACCTTTAAGTTCCCTCCCAACCTGGATCACTGTGGGATTCTGGGGAAAAACAGCAGAAACCCATCCAGGAAGGGAGATTTTGGCACCTTTCTACACAGTAACAAAATTAAAAACATTTACAAGGAAGAACATCAGTTTGAATCTATTATTTGTCTGTCTTCTAATCTTTTTCTTTAGCAAAAATTAACGTGCAAAAGGGAAATGAAAGCAAGTGACAACAGCACAGCTACAGCCTGAGAGCTCCTTGTGCCATACTCTGATCAGTGATTGACAACAGATCTTCTCCAACAGCTACAAAAAGTTAAACAAATTTTCTGTGCCACAGAGCAGCAGCCAAACAAGAATTCTCCATTTCCAATCTCATCCCTCAAGCTCTGACACCCCGCCCGTTCTGTCAGCTCTCCCCAGGGGAACCCCGGTTCTGTCCCACCAACCCTCGGGGATGGAGCCGTCGCTCTCTCCCCGTGTCAGGGATGATTTATCTGCTGGTAAAGGGACAGCAGGATCCATTCCCTGATAAGCTGATCTGCCTGGAGGTTCTTGGATTCAGAGGGCAGGAAACATCCAGGAGCCTTGGGAACAACAACTGAGCACAAATCCGTGTCTTAAAATAGAGTTGGGAGAGTCCCTCCAGGGCTGGACAAAGAAAGGCAAGTGGCAAGAAAAGGGGACCTATTTTTGTGTCAGGTGGGATGTTCCTAACACGGGAATTCTGGGTGAAGTCAGGAGACTCCAATCGTGCAGCGCAGACAGTTTGGCCTCCCTTTTCCAAAGAAAATCGATTTATTGCAAAGATGAGATGAAATCTCCGTGTGAACGTCCACAGGTCTTCATCCTCCTAAATTTACCTTCAAAATACTGACCAGAGAAATTCTGGATTTCATCAACTCATGAAATATTTTGGGGTTCCCTTCATCACCTCTGGGTGTGAATTTCTGATTGTTTGACACTCTGCTTTATTCCTTCTCTGCCTCTGACAGGGAACTTCCAGTGCTTTGCTTTGTGCCTTATTTTATTTTGCGCCTGTTTTATGCCTCAGCCACCAGAAAGATTCCCTGTTTTTCCGAGGGTTATTGACAGGCTAAGCACCAGGGAAGTGTAAGGAAATGTTCCCCTTTTCCTTCGCACGCGGAAGGGAGAAGCAGAAGTGGGATGAGCGGGCGCCGCATTAACACAGATTTAATCCCGATCCCAGTATCCAAGCTTCATTTCCCACAAACACAGAGCTCCCGGATGCCCTTATCGAACTCCCAAACATCCCAAAAGTGTCATTTTCCAACCGAGGTTAGTGCTGGAGAAGCTCTGGAGCACCCGAGAACGTCCCTGCGCAGGGCACGAGGGACCTCTGGTGGAAGCTGATTCCAGTGGCAGATAAACGTTTCCATCCCATTTATTCCTCTGGTTAAAGGCACCGAACCCCTTCAATCCATGAAAATTCAGTGTCCAACCCGGTATTCCAGCCCACTTTGTCCTCCTGCTCTCCAGCTCCCAACTAAAAATAAACCACTGCCCTCAGGGATATTTTATTAAATTCTGTCGGGCATCGCATCCCAAAATAAACCTGCTGGGAACAGCTTCCCTTTGGGCCCAGATCAGCGCTTGGATCAACACTGAAAGGAGTCAAATTATCCCCAGAATTCCAAGATCAGAGTTTTTAGCACGGAAAAGCTCTGTTGGATCAGATCCTTTACCAATTAAAATCGCTCCAACTTTGCAGCTCAAGGCGGAATTAAATTTATCCAGCTTGGAGAACACCACTAACGACGATTCCCGAATTTCTGTAGGGATTCAGAAGCCACGGAATGCTGTCCTGTGAGTGGCAACAGCCACTGACAGTGAGGACCCAACCAACCAGTTCCCTCCTCAGGAGCAGGGAGACACCTCCTGCACCACACACACGGCAATTCCGACTCCTGGAATTCCTGAATTATTCCATGCACGCCGCTCTGTAATTCCCTCAAAGCTTGTCTTCTGTGACAAAGTTGAAAACAACATTTCCAGGCTCTGTATTTGTTTATTGACCTAAAAATCCCAATTCAGAAGCAGTCACAGAATTGTTTGTGTTCCAAAAGTGGGATCTGCATTTGGGGTTTATTTAGAGTCACTTTAAAAAGAGAAATGCAGCCTCCAGCCACTGGTCACGGTGGAATATTTATTCCAAAATCAAATTTAATTTTGAACCCCTAAATCAGCTTCCAGAAAATATAAAAAAACCGACCAACAAAACCCAACAAAATAAAACCAAAAGTCAACCAAGAAACCACCTTTCTTTGCTGGAAAAGCCCCACGACTTGGGGTTTTTGGGAACACAATACCCTAAACACACAGGACAACACAAGACCACTTGGAAGCACCTTTCTTCCAGCAAGAACACCTCCAAAATCTGCTGAAATCCAGGTCCAACACCCACAGTGACACGTCCTGACGAGGCTACAAGAGGCACCTCTGCCTGGAGGTCATTTGAGACACCTAAAAATCCCATTATCATGGGTTTTTAACCCGTTACCAACCCATTGAACCCACAACTGAGCTTGCACTTGTCCCAAATCCCAGAAAGGCAGCCACAAAAGGAAAAGGGCGGGATGCCAGCCCGACTCACGGGGGTGCTGCTGTCGGAGAAGGTGTTCATGCTGACGGACCTGCTCATCTCGCCGGAGGCCGGCGACGTGGGGGACGCGGGGGACGCGGGGGACGGGCTGCGCTTGTCCCGCGGCTCCGGGGGTGGGGACAGGTCCTGGCGCTGCAGGTGCTCACGCCACGCTCGCTGGATGCTGCGGGAACAAAGGATTTCAGTCCAGAGCCCTGGCTGAAGGCGCTCGGGTTCGGGGGTTCCCGTTTTAGGTTTCCTCTCTGGGTAAGGAGCGCACGGAACCGCCTCTGTAGGGTTTGTGTAAGGCGCTGCTGGGGTAGTTTGGGGGGTTGTTGAGGGGGATCAGGATCCTGGAGTGGTTCGGGTTGGAAAGGACCTTAAAGATCCTCTGGTTCCAAACTCCTTCCACGTTACTCAGAGTCCAACCCAATCCCAAAACCTATGGAAGAGATTTTGGTTTGAGAACGATTTTACTCCCTGCAATCAAAATAAAAACACACATCGGTGCATTTAAAGGAATTCACAACCCTCAATGTTTTGTATTTATAGAACATTCCAGATTAAGATCAGGGGCAGCTGCAAGTTGAGAGCCAGAGCAGCATCATGGAATTATGGAATCCCAGAGTGGTTTGGGTTGGAAGGGACTTTAAGGATCATCTGCTTCCATGGGCAGGGACAGCTCCACTGAAACACCCTGCTCAGAGTCCAACCCTATCCCCAAACCCACAGAAGTGGTTTTGGTTTGAGACCAATTTTACACCCTGCAATCAAAATAAAAACACACATCGGTGCATTTAAAGGAATTCACAGCCCTCAATGTTTTATATTCACAGCACACTCCGGATTATCATTCAGATACAACTGGAATTTGAGAGCCAGACCAGTACTGTGGAATTACTGAATCCCAGAATGGTTCAGGTTGGAAAATATCATCTCATCCCACCCCCTGCCATGGGCAGGGACATTCCACTATCCCCGGTTGTTCCAAACCCAGTCCAATCTGGCCTGGAACAATTCCAGCATCCACAACTTCTATGTAGGAAGAGCTCCTTGTAGGATTTTCAGGCAATTGAGGGTTTATTCACTGGGATGAGCAGTATTTACAGATTTACATTTATATATTTATATCCACAGATTTATATTTACATGTATTTCTATTTTAAAGCTGCAGAATAGACTGAGCTTCAGTTGTGATTACCCTCCTAGCAAGCTCCCCAAAAATGGATTCTTTCATCTGGCTTTTATTTGCATGACTAAAAGCTGAAAAGACACTGGGCTTTAATTGGCAACTTCGTGTCCTTTTAATATTTTAATACACATTAATATTTTAATGGCCTGGAAGTGAGGCAGTGCTTGCTGGATGGAGGCGATTCCTGCTCCAGGGCTGGAGGATCCATGCTGGGAGAGGCTCCAAAAGGAATCCTGGGCTCTGAACAGCACGTGGGGAAGTTTTAATTATTCCAAGTCAAGACTTTTAGAATAACTGACCCCAGGGGGAACTCCACATTGTGTAATGCACAGCGAAAATTAAAATCATTCTGTAATTCCAAAAGAGGCTCGACTTAGGATACGAGGAAGGGTTTTTTTCCAGGAGGGTGGCGAGATGGGAGACGCCCCATCCCTGAAACCGCCCAAAACCAGGCTGCCAAGCTGCCCTCATCGAGGCTATCCCTGCTCAGGGCTGCACTGAAAGGTCTTTAAAGGTCCCTTCCAACCCGAACCATTCCACGATTTCCCTGGTTCGGTGGCGTTTGGGGGTTCGGGAGCTGATTCCCGGAGCCCCGGGATGCGCATCCCTCTGTTCCCGCTGGTGCAGCCAGGTGTCAGCGTGTGCCTTGCTGAGTGCCGCCAGCCGCCCGGCTTCCCGAGGAGAGGAAATCCCGCTTTTCCCGTGCCACAGGGCTGGGAATTCTGCTCCATCTCCAGCCCCTGCACGCCCTGGGCTGCTCCTTCCAGGGGATCCCTGGGGAACTGATGCTGGATGGGAAAAGCACCAGGGAAAAGGCTCTGTGCTGCCCTTCCCTCGCCTGCCTTCTCTGCACACACGGGAAATCCAGCAGATTCCCAAATATTCCTTCAGTTTCACGGAGGAGGTGACAAAACTAGTGCAAAACTGATGTTTAATGTCGGAAACTTGGTTCAAAGGGAATGTTCATCCCAGAAAGGCTTGGAAGGGAGGGGAACTTAAAGCTCACCCAGTGCCACCTCCTGCCATGGCAGGGACACCTTCCCACTGTCCCAGGCTGCTCCAAGCCCCATGTCCAGCCTGGCCTTGGACACTGCCAGGGATCCAGGGGCAGCCACAGCTGCTCTGGGAATTCCATCCCAGGCCCTCCCCACCCTCCCAGCCAGGAATTCCTTCCCAATATCCCATCCATCCCTGCCCTCTGGCAGTGGGAAGCCATTCCCTGTGTCCTGTCCCTCCATGCCTTGTCCCCAGTCCCTCTCCAGCTCTCCTGGAGCCCCTTTAGGCCCCGCAAGGCCACAATTTGGTCACCTTGGAGCCTTCTCCTTCTCCAAGCTGAGCAATCCCCGTTTTCTCAGCTCCACGTGCTTAAACACAGAGAACTCAATCAATTTGCTAATTGGAAGCTCTTTCATCCAGTTACACAGAAATCTGAGATGGATCCAGTGAGGAATCCAGTGATGGATCCAGCTCAGGAACTGGACACCCTCAGCTGCATTCCAAGGCAGAGCCAGCACTTTCCCTTACTCACATTTTCACTTTGGACTCCAGGGGCTGGAGGTTGAGAGGATATTCCTGGATATTATTTTCTTCATCCATGGCGAGCTGATGGCTACGGGAGAGAAAAGGAAATGAGTTTGACGTGTCCCAGCCTGGCATTCCTGCAGTCCTGTGAATTAATTCCGGAATCGGGACAAGAGCAAACAAGAGCTGCTGATCAGAAGGTGTTGCTGTCTTTGGAGGAAGTTGTCTGGACCTCTGCGTCCAGCATCCAACGAAAAATGGGAATTTGGATCCAGTTTCCCAGTGGGAACCTGCCTGAATCCCTGTTTTAACCTCCCAGCTGCCAGAGCTCCAGGGGCAGGCACAGCCAGCGAAGGAGCTGCTGTAAATAAAATAAAACCCCACCGGTGGATCTAACAGATATTCCTGCTGGATGAACTTCCATCCCTGCGCCACGCTGGGAAAGCTGGGGAGGGAAATGGGAAGGAACAATGGGAATGCTGGCAGCAAATGAGGCACAGCAGCAAAAGCCACGTGGGGGGCGAAGAATGAATTCTTTGTAATAAATGATGGCCGAGGAGCTGCTGCTGGGAACTGATCGCTTGGAGAAAGCAAAGTGGAAATGCTGGAATGTCCAAACCCAACACCTGGAAGCGCTGCCTGGGATGGGGGCAGCAGCAGGGATTGCATGGCCGCTCGTGGCAGGGAAATTTGGGAGACCAGACCCCAAACTGTGGAGTGATTTTGAGACTTCACTGGGCACTCAATGACATCACTGTCAGAAATCATCCTCGTGTAACTAAAACCGGGAGTTGTTTATGGGAGACAGGCAAAACTGGGAGCATTGTCCGTGACAAAGAGGATCCCTCAGCAAAGGTTTCACTCCTTAAAAAATCCATTTCACTTTATCATGGGTGAGATACTCTGGGAAAGGCACGTTTACCTTTGGAGCGAGCCTTTGCCATCATTGACCTGTTCCAGGGTGTGCTGGAGCCTCCTGAGCTCTTCCTGCAAGGAGAGAGAAAAAAATTCGTTGTTTTTGTGGGAAGCCCTTGGATGACATCGGAGCTTTCCTCTCACCCTCCAGACAAAACAAGTTTTGAATCGACCCCGAAACAAAACAATCCACCAGGTGCCACCTGTGAGATTTTAAATTTAGAAATCCGAACCAGTGACAGAGAAACCAGTATTTTATTGATAATCCAGCACGATCTTGAAAGGAAATATCAGAGCTTCATTTTCCATGGAACCCCGGGGTGAGGGCTGAGCAGAGAACAAAAAGCAGAAGCCAAAATGGGCCGTGACGCTTTTGACCATTCCGAATCAAACACCCCTGGGCAGCGCCCGTGAGAGCTGGGACAGGAGGGACAAGAGGCAGCTCTGGAAGGGGCCACGGCACAGTTTGCATCGCTGGGAAGAGGAGGAGACAGGAAATCGATCCTAATTTCAGCTGGGCACCATTAACCGTGGAGGATCGACGGGTGCTCCTCGCGGCGGGATGTGCAAAAGGGGCTGGGTGCTGCCGGGGCACCGGGGGCACAGGGACTGCCACGGTGCTGCTGTGCCACCCCCAGCGCCGCAGCCACCCAGCTGCAGCTCCAGGGAGTTCAGCCGGGAGGGTTCCGTGCTCCTGCTGGAATCCAGGATGAGTTCTGGGGCCTTTCTGAGCCCGGATAGAACACACAGTGGAAAACTGTTGTATAATGCATTTAAACCCTGTTGGTATGCATGAGCCAAACTCCCACACAAGACCAGGATCCACACCAACATCCAATTATTAATTAAGACCACCTCAACCTAAAGTACTCATTAACCTCCTAGAGGAGATGGTTGTTCCTGGCTGCTGAGTGCTGCGTCTTGCTGGAGCTCTGCGATGAGAAATTGCAATCCAAGGCTCAGAAGACTGTGAGCTCCGGCACAGGAAACTTCCTGGGCGTTTCTCTTCCCTCCTCCAGCGGGATACAGACAGGGACAGGGATTGGGCAGCTCCAGACATGGAGACACTGAGGGGAAAAAGCCAGGAAAGCTTGAGGAGCACACTCAGAGCAACCTAAAGTGTCTTTTTCATGCTCGTTCCATTTATCCATTATTTATTTTTCAGCCTGAGGGTACCCAGCATCCTGGGCTTTGTTAATTTTATTTTTCCTCATTTTTTATTGCTTGAATTGCACGACACTCTGGAGTCTGGATTACTTAGGAGAGGAACACGAGGAGATTGTAATGCAGGCAGGGTGAATTCCAGCATGGCAGGGAGGGGAAATCTCACATGACAGATCCATTTCTGAATTCCCAGGGGAGGGGTTTTCCCCAGAAAAATCAGAAAGCTCCCGTTACAGCTCCTGAGCCTGTTAATTCTAGTGACAACAAGAGAGGAGTGTTTGAAAACGGAGAGGAAATCCATTAATCCAGTTTTCAGCTTTCCAGCATGGGGACCGTCTGTAATTTCCACAAAAGAGAGATGAACTAGTTTGGGAATCAGAAGATTCCTGTAAAAAACAACAATCCCATCTACGAGGAAATGTGATTTAGGCCAAGCACTGTGGGTTTGGAATATAAACAAAGGAATTGCTTTTGGGAAAGGGTGTAGGAGTACCTGCCACACTGCTCTGTCCCCAAAGCCACCAATGTCACAGCAAGGGCCTTTCCTTGGATAAACCTCCAGGGTTTAATGCCAGGATCCTCCAACACTCCTGGGAATGCCCATCCCTGGGCAGGATGGGCATTCCCGTGCCAGGGAGGGGAGGCAGAGGCATCCCTCAGCTCCAGGTGATGAGTGAGGATGGGGATGTGTGGATTGTGCTGCCAGGGAGGATGGGCTCAGCCTGGCCCGGCCTTTCCACACGGGTTTGTCCTCGGCCACAGCACCCAGGGAGGCTGGACAGGGCTTGGAGCAGCCTGGGGGAGCGAGAGGTGTCCCTGCCCGTGGAACTGGGTGGGCTTTAAGCTCCTTCCAAGGCAAAGTCCTGCATGTGTCCCTCAGTGCCAAGGTGGGGATGGGCCACTGGTGGGACTCGGTGATCCTGGAGGGCTTTTCCAGCCTCAGTGATCCCGGGATTCTGGGCATGTGCACAAATCACAGCACCGGAGAGAGAAAAATCCCTGCCAAGCTTTCCAGGTGAAGCGAGCACAGATGGAGAGGAGGAGGCTCCGGGGCTCCCGAGGAGTGAAATCTCCGCTCCCAGACGCTGCCATGGCTCCGAAGATGTTTTCAATCGCTGGCGTTGCTTGGCAACCGCATCCCGTGTGGGCAGCGCCGCTTCCACCTGGAGCAGGGAAACACCGGGATGGCTCCTCACCAACACCAGGATGGCTCCTCACAAACATTGGGATGGCTCCTCACCTGGAGCAGGGAAACACCGGGATGCCTCCTCACCAACATCGGGATGGCTCCTCACAAACATTGGGATGGCTCCTCACCTGGAGCAGGGAAACATCGGGATGGCTCCTCACCAACATCGGGATGGCTCCTCACAAACATTGGGATGGCTCCTCACCAACATTGGGATGGCTCCTCACAAATATTGGGATGGCTCCTCACCTGGAGCAGGGAAACACCGGGATGGCTCTTCACAAATATTGGGATGGCTCCTCACAAACATTGGGATGGCTCCTCACCGGCATCGGGATGGCTCCTCACCAACATTGGGATGGCTCCTCACCAACATTGGGATGGCTCCTCACAAACATCGGGGTGGCTCCTCACAAACAAACATTGGGATGGCTCCTCACAAATACTGGGATGGCTCCTCACCAACGTTGGGATGGCTCCTCACAAACATCGGGATGGCTCCTCACAAATATTGGGATGGCTCTTCCCAAACATCAGGATGGCTCCTGCTTCAGCTGCCACTCAAAACCTGGTTGGGTTTAGTTGTGTTAAATAGGATTGGGAAAACAGATCCAGGATTGGGAAAACAGATCCAGGGCTGGGATGAACGTCGGTGTGTGCTCCAGGGCCTCCTTGGTGTTCCATGCCCCACCAGCCTCCAACATGAGCAGCATCTCCACATCCCATGGACACCGGGGGCAGTCTCATGCCATGGAACTCCAGACTGGTTTGGTGGGAAGGGCCTTAAATCCCATCTCATTCCATCCCCTGCCACGGACAGGGACACTTCCCCAGGCCGGGATGCTCCTGTTAACCTGACACAGGCACTGGGATGCACAAGACCCTTAAAATCAGCAGAGCTGAAATAACAAACACTTTTCCCTGGGAGGAGGCCCTCCAAAGCCAAAGCAGACCCACGGCACCATTCCCAAGGTTTCCCAGCTCCTCAGTTATCCCATTCCTGTTCCCACAGCTGCCTCACGTGCTGTGGGAAGCGCTGGGCATGGAGCACAGGAGTGTCTGCCTGACAGAATCCCCCAGCACCCTGCTGTCGCTGTTTTCCCCATGGACGAGCAGAGGAACGACACAAAGTCCAGGCTCAGGGATCAATGGATGATGATTTAATGAACTCTCAGAAGGCTTTTCTATGTTAGTTCCCAAAGTGTGTTAAATGGCATAAGGTAATTGGTTTTTGCCATCCACCCTTAAGGGGATTGGTCAAGTTCTAAGTCACCCATCTCTGAATGTTTTTCTAGTTAGAACCATAACAATCCTGCAAAACAACCTGCAGCTGCAAGAAGTTTACAAAACTGTGACATTGTTTTGAGTCACTCGCATGGGAAAGACAGAACTCTCCCAAAATGCTGCAGAAAGCTGAAGAAATTCTCTGCTGGAGCTTTTTCAGCATCCATACCCAGCAGAGCCTGGGGATAAAGGTGAGGCCTTGGGTTTTAACTTTTATGTTTTTCAAATCCTGCACTGCCCAGTGTGTAACTCTGAAGTTTCCTGTAGCCTGTTCACTTCTGCTCTCCCATGCTAGGTAGACACAACAAAGCCTCTCCAGATCTGCTCTCCAAGGACACTCAGACCGTCCTGGGCCCAAAATGTGTAAACCAAAGAGCCTCTAAAGGTGGGCAAGCTGAGGGGAAATTACATCATTAAACTGAAGCTTTAATTGGAGAATTAACCCTGATATGCAAATGAACCAAACCTAAACAGTGTGAAGAACTCGTGACCCGTTGTCCACCTTGGGGCTCATCCTGGCAAGAGCTTCTGGCTCCCCAGGGGTACATTTGAAGGCCTTTCAAATAAATACCCACCTTTATTCCCTTACTCCTGTCCAGTCTCTGGTTTTAGGTGGCCCCTCAAGGCATCGAAGGGTGTCCCAGGAAAACCCGAAATGCAAACAGAAGAAGCAGCACAGGAAACCCTGAGATGGAACCTGGTCACATCCAGTCTGGGAAAGCAAAGAGCTACACTTGGTATGAATAATTCAAAACCAGCCTCAGACAAATGATCTCGGGTCTAGAAGGAAATGGGAAAACCTCTGGAGGCTGCAGCTCTTTTTATTCCTGCCTGGTTGCTGCTGAATGCTGTTTTCTCTGGGGTTATTTTTTACCCTTTTTAAAAAGAAAAAATATATATGGATATCTAAACAGTCAGCTTGGATGTTCAGAGAACACAGCAGACCCCAGAGAAATCCTTTCATTTCATATTCATCTCTGCCTGGTAAATTATTCATTAACAGGGATCACGCAATGGGGGGAAAACTAAAAACTGGCAAATTAGTTTTCATTTGTTGACGTTAATTATTTAGTGTTCTTCCCTTTTGTTAGGGAAAACGCAGAGGGGGATTGGTCTTGTTCTGACACTGCGAGTTTGCTCCCCAGACAGCTCCCAGATCAGCATTGCTGGGGCTACTTCTGTGGAAAATCCATGGAATTGTGGCTCCAGCGTGGGGATGTTGGGGCAGAGCTGGATTTCTGAATTCCAGACAAACTTCTGGGTATTTTTCAACAGCACTTTGGAAAAAAATAGGTTGGTGGGGCTTTATTTCCAGATATCACCCCAGGCATGGCATTAATGGAGATCCCATTAATTAATCTCCCTGAGTTCAGCCACAAATCCCCAACATTCCCATCGGCCTCGTTAGTGTTCAGCTAATAAAGAAATATCCCTATGGTCAAGGGGCAGTGGAAATGGAATTGTCTCCAGAGCAATTTGGTTTGGAATTTGCAGGGTCGCTGCTCTGAGGAACGAGAGGCAGGAGAAGTCAATCGGACTAAAACTGAGCTTTGCCTCCCGAATCTCCAGCTCTGCCTAATCCTGCTCCTCAGCTCACAGGAGCTGCCAGGAGAACTCGTTCCACACCTCATCCAATTTTTCTTCCTTCTGATTTCGGTGGCTGCTCCATCCTGAAAAGCTGGAAAAGCTTTGATTCCTCCCAGCTTTTCTACCCAGGCAGCCACACAACTCCCAGCCTCAACTCTCATTTTTCTGGAATACTCTCGGAGTGAAACCTGCCACGGGGCCACTCATTTATGTAAATATGTATAAAATAATGATTAAAACTCCTCCTGGCTTTGTGGGAGTCCCCATTCTGACCCAAACAAACCTATTTCAAGTTTTTTAACAAGTTCCTGAGAGAGAAAATTGCTCTTGCTGCTGCTCAACTGAGAGCCTGGGAGAAAATAGTCCCAGCTGAGCCTTCCCAGCGAAGTTGGATTCTTCAATCACAGAGCCAAAATCCTGGTTTTCTGCAGCAGCTGGTCCTGCTCCACTGAATTTCCTCGCTGAGAAATGTGCAGGACCTGCAGCACCCTGAGTTAACTCAGTCAGATGGGGTCAGCTCACAACGAATCAACTGAATTAAGCGATATTGGCTCGGTTGGGGCTGCTCACCCTGCCCTCCCTGGCTGAGGTTTTTGGTGCATTTTTCCGGAGGGAAGGGGCCTTTTCACAGTCCCAGTTTCCTGCAGACACATCCCCGGGAGCATTGCCAAGGCTCATCCACCAGGACAGGAAATTAAAGGTCTCAACTCCCAGACACCACAAGATCAGACAAAAAACCAAATCAATTCCCAGCGTTCACAAACAAAACCCGGGATAATGAAAGGAGGCGCTGGCCACGGCGGGGGGGTGGAACTGCGTCAGGTTTAAGGGTAGGATCAGCAGGGCTGGGCCTTGCTTAGGTCTAATAAAAAAGAATGTCTGAGTCGTGCTCTGAGGCTCCATATCCATCTTTTATAGTCACTGAATAGAATCCCAGGATCATGGAGATTGGGAGAGACCTCCGGGACCATCGAGTCCAACCTGTGACCCATCCCTGCCTTGTCCCCAGCCCAGAGCACTGAGTGCCACCTCCAGGTGTTCCTTTGACTTCAAACTCCCCTGGGCAGCCCCTGCCAAGGCCTGACCACCCTTTCCATGGGGAAATTCCTGCTGATGTCCAACCTGAGCCTCCCCTGGCCCAGCCTGAGGCCGTTCCCTCTCCTCCTGTCCCTGTTCCCTGGGAGCAGAGCCCGACCCCCCCCGGCTGCCCCCTCCTGTCAGGGAGTTGTGCAGAGCCACAAGGTCCCCCCTGATCCCCCTTTTCTCCAGGCTGAGCCCCTTTCCCAGCTCCTCCTCCCAGGATTTACTCTCCAGACCCTTCCCCAGCTTTGTTGCCCTTCCAGGACCGGTCTCCAAACGAAACCAAAATGCTGCATTATTATTCAGAGTCGAAGAGCCCCCAAATGTGATGAGAACCCCCCTTCCCTCACTGCTCTCCTGCAGTCTCTGCCATGAAGGAGCCTCTGCTTTGGGTTTCCAAGACCAGAACTGAATTCAAACCTCAGAAAGAGCAACAGCAAAGCCCTTCCTTTGGAATGCCTGGATCCTCCCTCCATCCAAGGGGCACAAAGGACAGAAACTCCATTCACCAGAGCTTTGAACTTTCCTGTCATCCAAAAGCAAGGCAGAGCCCTTGGGCTCCCCCACGGCAGAGTCTCGCTGATTAAATCTCTTCTTTTCCGACTGCTTTTAGAACACCTTTAATTTTCCAAGTTCACTGTGACACCAAAGACCTTTCACAGCCCAGCCTGAGTGAAACCTCCCATTTTTGCCAGGTTTGATGCTGCAGGAATGTCAGGAACACCGCTGAAACACCACACAGCCACTGCCGAGCTGCACCGAGGCCATGGGAGGGAATTTATCCACCGAAAAGCTGCAGAAAAGGTCAAACGGGCACGAGGAGCCGCATCCCTGGGGAATCTGTGTGTGTGGAGGGGTGAGGGGGAGCTGGAAGGAAACGTTCTGGAAATGTTCTGTTGGAGATGCTGCTTTAACGCTGGGCTTGGACCTCTGGCAGCTGCAGCATTCACGGGAGGGACCTGTCACAGCGTGGAGCTCAGGCTCAGAGAAACATGAATGTTGGTGCTGGGGTTCTCCTGCTGCCACTGTCAGGGACTGCTGGGGCTGGGAAAGGTCACGTCACGACTCCCACAGGAAAGGCTTTCCAGGGAATTCAGGAGAGGTCGGGGGGTGATGCTGTGCGATCTCTGCGAGCCAGGCAGCGCTCGGCGCTGGAAATGAGGCAGAGGTGCTTTGGCTGCTGCTTTGGGTGTGTTCCTGTCGTGGGGAGGAATTCCATCCCTTCCATCCCTGTGCCGGGCTCTCCGGTGGGACACGGAGCTGTGGGATGGGGGAGTTTGAAGCATACGGTTCCCCATCCCAGGTAAAGCATTAAACCCCCCCACAAAACACCAGCCCTAAATTTAGGGATTAAGCCCAGAAAAACCAAGTGGGTCCCTGGTTCAGTGAGCACTTCCTTGTTGGAAAATCCATTTTATGGACAGAGGAAGCCAAGAAAAACTCCAAAGCACAGGACAGCAAAGCTGTGCCATCCCAATCCAAAGAACTCCTGAGAGCCAAGCTCTCCTGCTGGAGAATCCCAGGATTTTTTGGCTTGGAAGGGATCCTAAAGCCCATCCAGTTCCACCTGGGACACCTTCCACTGTCCCAGGCTGCTCCAAGCCCCGTCCAGCCTGGCCTTGGGCACTGCCAGGGATCCAGGGGCAGCCACAGCTTCTCTGGGAATTCCATCCCGGCTCCTCCCCACCCTCACAGGGAAGAAGTCCTTCCCAATATCCCATCTACCAGAACAGCTCACTGGAAAGAGGCAAAGCACTCCCAGCTTAGCGATGAGGATGGTGAGCAGAAATACACCAGCCCTGAAGCGTTTCTCCCTTCATCACACGAATAATTAGGAACACTCGAGGTCGTGTGGTGCTTTTTAAGCAGGGCCTCGTGCTGCCTGGGGGAATGCAATTCCACGGCAGTAGTTTATCCTGGGAAGTCAGCGCAGCGGGGCTGCAGCGTGCCAAGTTTCAATGGGAACCATTTGTTTCCCGTCTGCACTGCAGCAGGAGCTGGCAGGGTTTTGCGGAGCATCCCCGGCAGCCCCCGACTGTTATTTTTCCAAATTAGCGCCGTGCCTGCGGAGTCACCGGGAGCTCAGGCAGCGAGGGACCTCTCCACAGCCCCGTCTCCGTGCTCAGGATGCTCTGCAGGAGCAGAGGATGAAGTCTGGCACAGCTTTCTGCCGTCCCTGCTCTGCCTCACAGGACGTCACCACCCCCCCTGTGCCGCTGCAGCCCCCGAGCCGAGGGGCACAGGAAGGGCTGGGTGGGCACGTGGAAAGCCAAGAGGTTTTATATTTGTGAGGGTGTAAGGAACCAACCTCTGCCTTTCCAGGGAGTCCCACAGGTCCTTGACCCCACCAGCACTGGTTCCTGGAGAGGGCTCTGCAGAGTTTTACCTGGGGACAACAGGGAAGGCAATTCCTGCTCATAAAGGGAGGGATCGCCCGGAAAACTCAGCCCAGGAGGAGATGTAACTCCAAGGTGCCCGTTCCTCCTGCCACGGGAGCTCTGGCTTTGGGAGAGAAGGAGTCACACAAGTCCGCTCTGACGGATAATAAAGAATCCTGGGATCTCCTGAGCTGGAGGGGACCCACAGGGATCACCCAGCCCAGCCCCTGGCCCTGCACAGACACCCCAACAACCCCACCCTGGGCATCCCTGGCAGCGCTGTCCCAACGCTCCTGGAGCTCTGGCAGCCTCGGGGCCGTGCCCATTCCCTGGGGAGCCTGGGCAGTGCCCAGCACCCTCTGGGGGAAGAACCTTTCCCTGCTCTCCATCACTGGAGAAGCAGCAAATCCTGCATCCTTCAACCTCTCCGATTCCCATTTATTACAGGAATATTCCACGTTGGATGGCTCCAGGACTTACCCTATGCCCCAAAATTTTCACCCTTTCCTTGGGCTCCTCCTTTCCCTCCTAACCTGCATTTTATCCCTCCAGGATTACAAGGAATTCTTCCAGCTGCAAAGCAGCACTAAACAATTATTTTATCCCTGCTATGTTAATCTGGCTCCTATGCAACAGCAGCTTTGCCACTGGGCTGGAGCAGGGGAATCAATTTTCCAGCAGCAGCTTGTTTTTATTCCATCAGCCCTCCTCCCTTCCCAATGATCCCTCTTCCCTTGCCTTGCCCCGACAGATTTTTGCACGCAGAACTTTTTCCAGATGGCAGACCCGGTGCAGACAGCAATTTGCATAATTTAAATCTGCTTCCCGGCATAAATTACCGCACAACACACCGCAGGCCTTGATTTCCAGCTCCCCACAGCCAGGGCCGGGCAGTGCCCGGGAATTGCAGGAAAACCCAGGCTCAGCCACGGCACAGGGCAGGGGGAAGGGCTGAAATCGGAAATATTTCCTCATCGAAGTAATAATTCCCGGGGGAATGTGCTCCAAAGAACACCATTCCAGGGAATTCCACCTGGCTCGGTGCTTATCAAGGATGAACAAGATGTTCTTAATTAACGCTCCCGAGCCAAGACTCGCTGTCAGGGATCGATGTAGGGTAGGATTTGTGGAAACGGAGGGGAAAAGGTCACTCCAAAAGGATTTTCCTCATTCCCGAGCATTCTCAGAGTGAGCAGAGCTGTAAAATGCAGGAAATTCCATTTTTTTTGTATTCCAGCACTGTGCAGAGATGTTTCTATTCCTTAAACAAAGCAAGTACGGAAGAAAGCCTACAAAATGGTCTGGTTTTATTCCTTAAAAAATTCAAGGTGTCTTTCAGTTTCTTGCAGATTTATCCACCTTTTCCTTAGGAGCTCATCAAAATATTCTTATGGAATAGCTGTCCTGCCCCTGTAGGAATGGCTTGCGATTCCCACAACCAAAAATCGGTCCCCTGGCATGGCTGATGCTGGAATTGCGTTGAACAGTCCCGTTAAACACCCACATTTTATGGGTGTTTTGAACACCTCCCATTTAACAGCCCCACTTAAACACCTCCTTGGAGTCTGGAAAGAGCTCCGAGTTTCGCCAGGAATTCCTCTTGCCACAGAATAGGAATAGAGATTTTTTTTTTAATAAAAAGAAGAAGGAAACCAGTCCCTGATCCAAGATGTGCTGGAGACATTTGGGCACAGAGCTTGGCACAGTTTTTTGGGGGGCTCAAGGAGTAAAACTTCCTTTGGCTCCCTGGAGGGGTTATTTCACACCAAAATAACCATTAAAAAAAAAAATTCCCATTAAAAAAAAAAAGCCCCTCCAACAGGAAAAATTCCCTGTATTCAGTATAACCACCTTCAGCACCTCATCCATCAAATCTCTGCCTACCCCAAGAAATAATTCCAGGTAATTCCTGTCTTTGAAAGCTGGAGTTTCACGTGGGCGAGTGGTTTATGTTCCTGATCCTTTGCCATTTATGGAGTTACAGACATTTCTCTTTCAGGACCAGGGACTGGCTCCTCTGAGCCCTCCTGGCCAGGGGGGACTGACTGCGATGAGGTCAAGCCCCATCTCCCCCAGCGCTTTGAAGCCTCTCCCTTCCGAGCGTTCCTAAATCCATCAGAACCTCCTGGGAAATCATCACCCATTCCTAAGGGATGGGAGCTCCTCTCTGTTTTGTTCCCAGCAGCTCAGCCTGGATCATCCAGTCAGGTTCACTGGCCCAGTTCCAGTGTCAGGTTGGTTCTCCAATTCCCATTTTTCCATGGTTTTCCTGTTTCCAGCCTGGGACCAGCTCTGTTTCCACCCCTTGACACCCCTTTAAATGAGGGATTGTCCCGGTTCAGTCTCCAGATCTCACAGAGAAGGAGAAGAGCTGAGCATTCCTTTTCCTCATGGACATTTTCCCAGCACTGTTTTTTCCTCAAAACCACTTTTTAGACCCTTCAGAGGCTCTGACCTCGCTAAATGGAAATGTCCCCACATGAATCTCCTGCTGAAAACTTGGGATGAGCAGAGCTGCCCAAACTCTGGTTAAACCCCAGACAAGATCTTTGTTCCAGGAGACATTTCCATGTTTCCCCTGGCTGATTTAACTCTCTGTAGTTACTCTCTGTATTTACTCTCTGTAGTTACACCCTGTATTTACTCTCCAGCCTGTAGTAAATGAGTGAGTTTGAACTCAGGTCCCAGCCCCTGTGGTCAGGGGGTAGCACAGAAATCTGGGACAACACCTGGAGGTGTCCCACTTCTCCTGCCCACCTGAATCCCACTGCTCCAGGATGCTGCAATCAGGTTTCCCAGCTGCAGGAAATGTGGGATATTGGCTTTGCTGAGTTTTCCCAGCTGGAATCAGGGCACTGAGAGCCACAGATCCTCTGAAACAGGGAAACCTTCCCCTTCAGAGAGCTCATCCCAACCAGTTTGTCATTTATTCCCGTGTTTTCTTTGGCATCCAGGGAAATTGCTGGAAGTACCAACATTCCCTGGCATTTGATCTCCTCCCTGTATTTCAGGTCTGACCAAGCTTTTGCACACAAAGCCAGGCCTTAGCCCTTGGGCATAGAAAAGAGTCTCCCTGCTTTTACTGGGATTCCAGGAATCCCCAAACGGCCAGAGCAGGAACCTGCAGGGGCCTCAGGTGGCAGAAAATCCAAGTTTTAGGAGATTTAAAGCAGGGAAAGGACTCCAGTTTGCCTGTGCTTTGGAATGCTCATGGAAAGCAGGGGAGAAAAGTATTGGACACAATTCCAGAGGCTTGACAGTGCTGCACTGGGAGCATGAGGTGAATCCCAGCACCTCCAGGTCAGGGAAATTCTTCTGGATTTATTTTATTTCTAAGACTCCTATGGAGCTTCTCCAGCTTTTTGGGAAGCTGAAAACCTCGAACCAGCAAAGGGAATCCAAATTTATTCAGCTCCAGGTAAGTGAGATATTCCCAATGCAGCCTTCTTTTTCCCTGTGCAATTTAACAAATGAGTTTCCATTGTCTAACGAGTTGTCCTGGAAAACAGAGAAGCGGGGATTGATCCCAGCTTGGGAGAAACGGGAATCCAGCATTTGCTGATTTCCAGCCACCCACTCTGGAGCTTGGAGCCGTGGAGGATCCATCAATCCCAGCGTGTTCAGCCTCCTCCTCCTCCTGTGAGGAATGGGATGTGCAGGATGGATCCTCGCCTGAGGGTCGGCTCCCTGCCCTTGGAATGCCTGGGGAACCATTCCCGGTCAGCTCTAATTCCCTGTGTGGCCTCCGAGTGTCTCTCCCTGTTTTGTTTCCACCCTCTGGTGTCTGTTCACGGTCACTCCCATCCATCACATCCCGGTGGATAGCCTTGGAATGAGCTTTGGAAAAGCCTCGCGGGCTGGCTGTGCCCTGTGCACGGGGGAGGGAGTTTGGGATGGAAGGAAGCGCCCTGTGGAATCTCCTCCCGAGGGAAGCACGGCTGGGAGAGAGCCTGGCTGCCCGATCCAGCCGGCCCTGCTACAGCTGCTCCGGCAGGAACGCCGACAGCAAACCACGAGCCGGGCACGGAGGAGCCCTCTCGGCCCTCTGCCCAGCGCCAGAGCCCGCGCTGCTCCCGCAGCATTCCCGGGATGACTCCACCGGGATCCAGCGCTCAGCCGGCAGCGCCGGCAGCTTTCCCGTGTTGCCGAACAGCCGAACTCCTGGCTCCAGCAGCCCTGCATCCATCCGCCGCCTATTCCAGGGCTCGGACCGCCGGGAGCTGAAATCCCTGCGGAATGCCGAGGCTCAGAGCCGCGGGCTGTTCCCCCCAGGAAGCACAGCCACGTTTCCCCCCACCCCAGGAATTGCACAGCCAGGAGAAAAAAGGCTGTGAAATCCAGGGAAAATCTGCCACGGCAGCCCGGCCGCCGCTCGGCAGAGCCCTGGGAATCCTCGGGCATCTTTTCCAAGCACTGTTTGGAATTGTTATCAGCCGGAGCTGATTCCCCCCTTCCCGAGCCGGCGACAGAACCCACCCTTAAATCCCCTTGATAAACTTCCAGCACGGCAGGAATCGCGTCGCGTTTGCTCCAGACTCCTTCTCCCGAGGCAGAAGTGCTGCTGGATCCCAGATTCCTCAAGGAAATCTTCCCCCGCATCCCCGGCTGGCGAGGCACACACAGCATCCGCGTCCCGGCGCGCACCCCACACCCCCGACATCCCTTCCCTCCACCATTCCCGAGGGAGCTGCTCCATCCCAGAGCCGCCGGGAGGGAGGTCGGGGCGTTCCTTAGGGAATGGAATCCCTTACCAGCCGCATGGCGAAGAAGTTCCCCGGGAAAAGGAGGCAGGAACGCGGCTCCTCCCGGCGCTGGCTCCTGTGGAACAGCAGGGAAGCCGCGAACCCTGGAGCCGAGCTCGCTCTGCAGGCACCGGGAACACCTCAGAGAGAGGAGGGAAAAAAATGGGAAGAGCCAGAGCGGGAGCGAGCAGCGCACAGACCGAGGGACGGGGAACTTCTGGCACGGCTCCAGAAGGATGGATCCGCCGGCATCCCGAGCCGCGCGGCCTCGGGAATGAGGGAAACTTGGATTCACGGAGCCCGCAAGGAGCGCTCCGCAGGGAATCCAGCCGGGAGCGACGCTGGGTCCGAGAGGGAGCGGCCTGGGGGGGGTGTGCAGCACACACAGAAACACAGCCGAGTCCGGCCAGAGGCTCTGCTTTATCGATTCTGTACTTTATATATTCTGTTTTATGGATTCTGTACTTCATAGATTCTGTTTTATAGATTCCATTGTAGATAGGCTATTTTATAGGTTCTATACTTTATAGATTCTATTTTACAGATTCTATTGTAGATAGTCTGTTTCATAGATTCTATACTTTATATATTCTATTTTATAGATTCTATTGTAGATAGTCTATTTTATAGATTCTATACTTTATATATTCTATTTTATAGATTCTATTGTAGATATTCTATACTTTATAGATTCTATATTGTATAGATTCTACTTCATGGACTCCATATTTTATAGATTCTATATTTTATAGATCATAAATTTTATAGATTCTATTATAGATATTCTGTATTTTATAGATTCTATACTTTATAGATTCTATTTTATAGATTCTATTTTAGATATTCTGTATTTTATGGATTCTACTTTAGATATTCTGTATTATACATATTCTGTATTTTACAGATTCTATTTTAGATATTCTGTATTTTATAGATTCTATTTTAGATACTCTATATTTTATATATCTTATTTCCCATATTTTAATTTCTATATTTGATTTCGTATTTTTTATTTTCTATGAACAGATCCAGGTGCCAGCACAAACCCCAACCACCTCATTCCATCAGCTCCTCGGTGGGAATTTTATTATGCACAACCCAATCCCAAATCTGCATCCAAGAGGCTTCTCTGGGGTTTTTGATGCTCTTCAGGCACACCAACAAATCCCTGAAGGGGTTTTTCCCAGCACTGCCAAAAATCCATTTTCCAGAGGTGATTCCAATGATTTCAAGCGTGTGGTGAAAGTGCTCTGAGCCTAAACTTGTGCAAACATTTCTGCTTTGGCAAGCCATGAAAGGAAAATTACTAATAATCCCAAATGGTAATAATTGCCAACTTGTCATAGGCTGAAAGGCTCTGTAAGGCTCAGACAAACAACCAGGATCACTCGGAAAGTGTTTAAATCTGAATTTATAGCAAATGCAAAGATTTGGGGGTTTTAAATGCTGGTAGGGAATATATATTTAGTATTTTTAAATAGATATAATTTTTTTAAATATGAAGATAAAATAATTGAAATATATGAAATAATATAATTTAATAAGATAAATAATTAAAATATATTGAATCTGGGGGCTTCCTCCTGAACCCCAGCTCCAGCAGGGCTCAGGGATGTGTTCGGATATTTTCCAGCTCTCTATGCAAAGGGAATGTCAGCTCAGGGAAACTTTGTGAACAAACACTTTTTTGGCATGAAAAGGGATAAAAAATCCCAAAAAACTCCACAGAGCGTGGCTTAAACCAGCAGTGAACGAGTGAATTCAGCCTCTTTTACTCCATCGTTATTTGCTTTTCTTGTGTAATTATTTATTGGAAATGAGGTCACAAGTTCAGTCCCTGTAAACAGAGCTCCAAACAATCCCAGCTTTCCAAACTGGGAAGGAGATTCCTGCAGACCTGGGCTGGGTTTCCTTCAGCCCACCAAGAAAACGAGGAGTCGGGCAGAGCTGAGTGACTGGAGGGGTTTTCAGCGCTGGTTCCCCTCCCATGGGTGAATCAGCCCTTGGGGGGAAGGAATCACACGGGAGCAAACAGGGACTCGTCGCGGCCACAGCAACCCCGGGGAGGCCGAGGAGCTCCCGACAAAAGCGAAATATTTGGGATATCTGGAAGCAGAGCCACCCTAAACACCAGCGACGCTCCCACAGGCGGCTCCTCACCAGGCTCAGCTGCAGCCCCGCAGGAGGAGCGGGCAGGAGGTGCCAGATGTGCCCAGACGTGCCCAGCTGTGCCTAGCTGTGCCCAGATGTGCCCAGCTGTGCCCAGCTGTGCCCGTGGAAGCTCAGCAGGACACCAGAGCTGCCGGAGCTGCACAATCCCGACTGTCCCGGCGCTGGGAATGTGGCTGGGTTTGGTGAGCATCATGGGTCCTGCTCGGGATTTCAGATTTCTTCCCCACGGACGGAATTCCAGGATCAGCGAGGCTGGAAAAGCCCTCCAGGCTCAGCGGGTCCCACCTGTGCCCGATGCCCACCTTGTCACCGAGTGCCACATCGTCGGGCACCTCCAGGGATGGGGACTCCAACGCTCCCTGGGAGCCCCTTCCAAGGCCTGGCCGCCCTTCCCATGGGGAAATTCCTGCTGGCACCGGGCTGCAGCCGAGTCCACATCCCAGGAACCAGGAGGGTTCCTGGTGGTGGCTGAGGAGCCAACCCACCACATCCCAGCTCCCAAAGAGAAGCTGGAAATTGTCCCAAAATTCCTCCCTGGCTGGCACTGCACACCTGCATTTCCCACCAGGGAATGTGGGCATTTATCAAGGAATCATGGATTTATTTGGGTTGGAGGGACCTAAAGTTCATCTCCTTCCTCCCCCTGCCATGGATTCCACACCTTCCCCTGGATTCCAGTCCCTGGGAAGCTCAGGGAATGTCTCACCGCCCCCCCCCCTCCCCTTCCTTTGCTCCAAGGGCAGCATGGAACTGTCCAAGGCCAGGCTGGACATGGGGGCTGGGAGCAGCCTGGGACAGTGGAAGGTGTCCCCGATGGCAGGGGTGGCTTTAAGGTCCCTCCCAACCCAAACCAGTCTGGGATTCCACGGTTTCCCAGTTCGGCCTTTGGTTCCCATTCTGATTTCCAGGTTTTGTACCAGCGCTGAATTATGTCCATGAAAATCTGTGTGTGCAGCCTGGAGAGCACTGGGGACACAGGAGTTTAATTCTCCCCTCAAATTAGATCACTGCAGAGCTGCTCCTTGAGCCAAGTGCTTCATCAGGATCCCAAATCCCATTTTTATTGTTTCCTGATGGAAAAAACGACAGGAAAAAAGCTCTTTGGGAGAGCTGCAGCCCCCCTGTGTCCCCTCCCCACCAGGTTTACACCCTCTGGGAGAAGGATTTGGGGTTAACCAGGCTTTGTTCCCAATCCCTTTTTCCCAGGCTGAAATAAAAACAATTTAGAAGGACAAAGAAACAACGAAGCAAACAGCAACCCTGCACCATCTGCTTCCCAGGGAGGAGCCATCTCCGGCAGGAATCTGTGGGCAGGGAGGGGAGAGGACTTTCCTTGGCTTTGCCGTGGAAAAACCGTGTGGCTCCTTAGGGAAGTGAGCTTTTACCTGGACATCAGCCCCAAATTTTGTGATGATTTTTGTTCCTCCACACCTGGAGTGTGTGAACTGGAACTGCCCAGAGCTGGGACCTGGGAGCTGCTGGATCCTCCCCGTCCCCAGGATGGGCTGGTGGGATCCCAGAATCCACATCCTCCCGGTATCCCATGGCCAAAGGCTGCTGCCCGCTCCCAAAAAAGGGATCCCAAACAGATTTGGCACCAAAACAAAACTCCACAAGGCCTCAGGTGGGAGCTTCAACCTGTGCTGGGTGAGATCACGGAAGAGAAGGGATGTGGGTTTTCCTGGTTAGGAAAGGAAGCGCTGGATATCTGGGAATAATGGATGATCCAACTGACTCTATCTGTGAGACATTAATGCACCATCAGGAAAAAATCCGATTTTTGTGATCCAATTTTTATCGGAAATTAAAATTAACTGCGGGACGGTGGAAGTCAGAGGCAGCTAATTACAGCTCTGGGAAGGAGGAGCTGATTCCCGGGAGCAGCTCAGCTCCACGGGATGCAGAACGAAGCCTCTGCCACCCTCTGCTCCCCCTCCACCCCTCCCTGGGGCCCTGGGTGGTTTTTGTACATCCCAAACCCCTCAGGGACCAGGACAATGATTGTCCTTTCTAATTCCAGCAAACCCAGTTCCTAGGAGTCCCTTTGATTCCAGAACTGTGTGATCCATGGAATAAACATCCGCCTATCGCAGCACAGGAAGCCTGAGAGCTGCTCTTCGACGGAGATGAAATGCTGATTTCTTCGAGCACCCGGTTTGTTTAAAGGGAGAAGGAACAGAATTCCTGGGAAATTTGGATTTTCCGGAGGCTCCACGTTGCCTCGCTCTGCCCTGGAGGCCCCACAGATGCTGCAGGGTTTAAGTTGCCACGTTATCTCCAAAAAAAAAAAGGGAAAAACCCATCTCCCGTATCACATCTCCAAGCCTTTTCTGAAGGAGTTCGGAGTCCCACAATGCCACACCAAAGCCACGTGTGTGTGCCAAAATTCCTGATTTTTGAGCCCAAAGTAAAGCTGGAAAGATTGATGGCTCCTGCACTGGGCAGCCCATTCCCCTGCTCATTCCCAAATCTGATGCCAGGAGGAAAAACCCAACCCTTGGTGCTCCTTCACACCTCCAAACCCCAGATTTCCAGGGAATTATTTGGTCTCCTGAGCTCCAGCTCCTCTTCCTGATTTCTCCATGTGGGAAAACCCTCTCTGCCCTTCCCAGGAGCCGGGATTGTCCTTCCCTGTGCTCCCAGGAGCTGATCCCAATGCAAGGAATTGATGGATGGCCTTGGGCCAGCAGATGGAGAGGGAGAGGAGCTGTTCCTGCTCCTCAGGAGAGCAGGAAGGACACGAAGAGCTCTGGCTGGGAAAGCAGGATCTGGGCATGTTCCTGTATCCAAGCTGTTAATTCCCGCTGGATTCTTGAATAATGAGCACTCCCTGCCCAGCCAGCAGATTTTAAGGCAGCCAAAGCCCAGGAGCTCCTGCATTCCCAGAGCTGTCTGGGAGCTCTCCTGGAAACAGCCTTAAACCCAGGAATTAAATCAGGAATTAAATCAACAAAGCTATCAGGGTAATTTTTCTCGCCCTACTGATTAGTGGGGTCTGGGATTGCAGCGTGACCTTGGAGCTGCACCAATTTCCCAGCCAGCCCCACACATCCACACGTGGCATTTCAGCAGGGCTGGAATGGTTTAACCAGATTTTTCAGAGGAGAAATTTCCCATCTGCTGGATTTAACCATGGATTTGCTGTGTTTTAGGAGCTGTGGTGATTCAGCCCTCGGGGTTTGGTCAGGGGTGGGGTGATCCAGGCAAAGCAGGGAGGTGCCTCTGGAGCAGGATGGTCCCTCTGGAGCAGGATGATCTATCTGGGGCAGGACGGTCCATTTGGAGCAGGATGGTCCCTCTGGGGCAGGATGGTCCCTCTGGAGCAGGGTGGTCCCTCTGGGGCAGGATGGTCCCTCTGGAGCAGGATGGTCCCTCTGGGGCAGGATGGTCCCTCTGGAGCAGGATGGTCCCTCTGGAGCAGGGTGGTCCATTTGGAGCAGGATGGTCCCTCTGGAATGGGATGCTCCCGCCAGACCATGATGCTCCTCGACATTCCCACCTCCCGTTCCCATCCCACCCCTGTTCTCCAGGGCACACCTGCAGCTCCTCCTGAGCCACGCCCAGGGCACATCTGTCCCCTATCAAAGGAGTTTTAAGCCAGACCTTGTGTGTCCTTAGGCCAGGCCTAAGCTCCTTGTGCTCCATCAGGACGTGCTGAGGGTGTTGTGCCACGATACCCTCACCAAACCAAGCCCGGGTGTTGGGTTGTTCGAGGCTTTGGACTAAAACTGGGCCTAACGAGGAGTCTGGCACTAAAACCTGATTTTCTGAGCCCTGCAAGGCTGACCGGGCCCACGGGAACACCGGCCCCTGCAATCAGCACATGAATCGTTTATGGAGATCAGCTCCGGCTCGGAATCCGGAGCTCTACACCCCCGGAATGCCAACGGAAAGGGGGAGCCGAGCCGGCTCCCTCTGCTCCAACCCGCCCTCCCTGGGGAGCTCATTAGCGTGGAAACACTTGCTGGAGAATTCCATCAATCTCTCCGAGCCCGCTCTGTTCGGGATTCCCGCTCCTGGATGCTCCAGCCGAACAAAAGCTCCCGGGTGGCTCCCCCAGCCCCCCCGGATTTCACGGAACAGACTCCCAGGTGTTTAGGAATGCAATTATTGAACTGCCTCGCTCAAATATTGGACTAGGCTGGAGCTGTCTCATCCCACCCGCGCTCAGCCGCTTCCAGATGGATTAATCCAAGAGAAAATGGGATCCTGGACGTGGCTCCTTGCGGGGGATCTGTAGGAACCTCGAATTCTTTGCAATTTGAAGCCTAAAATGGAGTTTTCCAGAAGTCACAAAGATGGGGAAACACCGTTCCTTCTTCTAAAAGGGGAAGAAAGGAAAACCCAGGGAATCACAGACCAGGGAGCCTCACCTGTGTGTGGAGGTGGGATTTACACGGGATAAGGGGAAGGAATTCCTGGCTGGGAGGGTGGGCAGGCCCTGACACAGATTCCCAGAGAAGCTGTGGCTGCCCCTGGATCCCTGGCAGTGTCCAAGGCCAGGCTGGACATTGGGGCTGGGAGCAGCCTGGGACAGTGGGAGGTGTCCCCAATGGCAGGGGTGGGATGGGATGGGATGGGATGGGATGGGATGGGATGGGATGGGATTTAAGGCTCCTTCCAACCTTCCAAGGTTCATTCCATGACTCTATGATAAAATGGAGATCCCATCTCCAAGTTTTCCATGGGATTGAGGGGACAGGGGCTCCATACAAACCTCACCTTCCCTGATAGGACATGATGGGCCCAGGCAGCAGAGACCCCATCCCAACTTTCCCAGCACTCAGCACTTCCAGCCGTTGGATTCCCGGTCTGGATGAAAACGGAGAATTCCCCATTTCAGCACCAGATAAAAGCACTTGTGCATTGGAATGGAATTTTATTAATTATTGTTTTAATAATTTAAAATCACCAATTAATTTTCAAACGATACCATTTCAAGAATTCTAAAGGATTCAATTATTTTAAAGTAAAACCACACGGAAACACTTGGAAAACGCTGGATTTAGGCACGGAAACACCGGGAGATGGCTTTGGATGCAGCTGCACATCCTGGCAACTTCATTTTGAGGCTGAGAAACTCCGCCTTCAGCCCTTCCTGGTTAATTCACAAAGCCCAATGTCCCAAAAAGAACTTTCTCCGCTATAAATTCCCTGGAATTCCCAGGAAATGGCTTTGGCCACGGTCTGCTCCGTGCGGGAGCTGGACCTGAGGGACGTGCGTGGAAAGATTTCCAATGCAAGGTAAGGAATAACCGATTCCAGTGGGATGGCAGCATTTGGGGCCCTTAATGAGCTGTTGGAGAAAATGAATTTCCATGTTTAATAAAGGAATTTCCATGTTTAATGTATTTGGGGACTACGAGGAAATCTGGGAATTTAATTAATCTCGGCGTAAAAAAAAAGGGCTTGGATGTAACTGTAAGTAAATATTGCTCAATGATTCTTCTCATCCCATGGCTGATTTAGAGGCATTTCCCTGGATACTGCTCTTGGTCCAGCCTGCGAAATATTTATCGGTCCAGCCGTAAATTCCACATTTTTTGAAATACTGATGGATTTTCAGTGCCTGTGTTCTAAACCCCAAAAATTTAGGGCACCACCCCCCCTCCCAATCCCGAGCACATCTTTCCTAGGAGAAGCAGCAGGAATTGTGCAGATTCCCATAATTGCTCCCTAAACCGGCTGCTGTCATTCCCTCCCCTTTGTTATCCCTAATCAGCCACGCTGCCCAACTCCTCTCGAGTTTGTTCTTCCCCTTCCCGATTTTTTGGGGGATTTTGCTCCATTTGAAGCTTCCCAGTGCTTTTTTCCCATTCCAGAGGCTTCCCAGAGCACGGACCAACAGCCCTTGCATTGAATTATGGGTTTTAGCTCCTCGTTTCTCTCCAAAATTTATTTTGAGTGTCCTTGTGCTGTGCAAGACGAGTGGAACCCTTGGAAAATCCGTTTTTCTTTCCAGGGAGCTGCCCTTGCTCCTTGCAAACCCAGTCCCGACTCCCACCGAGCTTAAATCAAATCCAGGCATTGCATCCGTCAGCCTGAAGGAGGAACCAACGGGAAAATTCCCAAATCCCATCCTGCTTCCTACGGACACGACTTAAGTTGTTTAAACGGCCTTTCCAGCCTTTTCCTGCAGGAGCACCGGGATTGCAGGAGCTGAACCTCCAAAGCTTTGCCAGGGAGTGATGGATTATCCAGAGGTGAATGGTAACGGGTCACTCATAAAAGATTTGGGGGTTTTTGGTGCTGTTGGGAGGAAAATCCCTGGAATGATTGGGGGTATCCAGCACTGGGTGGGGCAGGTCTGTCCATCGGCTTCGGTGCTTTCGGAAATCCAACGGAATTTTGAGCCAGAATTCATCTAGAAAAAATTCATCATCATATTTAAATATGAAATCTTTGTGGTGGAGAGCAAATGGTGAAAAAATAGCATTTTTATCGTACCCTGCTCAGCCCTCAGGATGCAAATCCAGCGGGAAATGCTCTTCCCATTGTCCGGGAACGGCGTTCCTGCTGCCTCGCCGCTCCTCATGGGCCTGCTCCAGTTAATTACGGGTTTTAATTAGTCCTGAGTGGTGCCTGGGGAATAAGATAAATGCTCTCTCCTGATTTATAACGTTTCAGAGATTGCATCAGTCCAAACAAAGGAAAATTGGGAGTCATGGCTGATTGATGAGCCTGGGTGGGATCGGGGGGAATTCCTCCATGAAACCCCCCGGGACAGAGCTCTGCTGCCAGCACGGGGCTCAGGACAGGGAAACCCCCGAAAATAAGGAGCAGGGGGGATTTTCCTGCACTCCTGGAGCGCTTCCAAAGGCAGAGCTGGGATCCTGCAAATGCAGGCCTGGAGCTGGGATGATCCTTGTGGATCCCTTCCAGCTCAGGATGTTCCATGATTCTGGGATGTTCCACAGCAGTTCGACCCCCAAAGCCTCCTTAAAGCCACAGCCGCCACGTTTACTCCTAAATACGGATTTTTGGCTTCCCAGTCTCCACGAAAATGAATTTCTGATTTTTCTGGAGGAGCAATTCCCATCTGCTGGATTTCGCCATGGATTTGCTGTGTTTTGGGAGCTGTGGTGATTTAGGAGCTCCAGGCAGGAGCCTCCAGGGCTGCCCAGCTTGGCCCCTGGAGCTGCTCCCAGCTCTGCTCCTCCAGCATCCTCGCCCCTGGGCCCAGCCCAGCACTTAAACCCTGCTTAAAACGAACAGCTGGCACTTTATCCATCAAATTCTGGACTTTATACCAGCTCTGCTATTCCCAGTGAGGAATCTGCCCTTCCTCAGCACAAACACTCCTCCTGTGTGGAGTCCTGGCTGGTTTTGGATGATTTTTGGTACTAATTTAGACGATTATTGTTGTTATTTTCATTCTGAGAACTGTGTTATCCTGTCCCCATCAGCCTGGCCTGCTGGGCCTGGGTTACTGAGGCCGAATTAGAGATGGAATCAGCACTCGTAGGGGCTCGATGAAATCCAAAAATGACACCGCAGAATCCCTCCGAAGCCAAGTGCAGAGGATGAAAATCCTGTGACAGCCAGGGCGGGAATGATTTGGGTGTGGAATTCACAGGGCACAGACACGGAACCAGAGGTAACCTGTGGTGACACCGCCAGGACTGAAATGGAAGTTTATTTTCAGACAGACACTCGATTCTGCTCGGGGGCGGCTGGGGCTGGGGCTGGGGCGGAGCAGGCACCGCCAGGGCTGGCACAAAAGGGATGTTAAATAGCGAATTAAAGGACGTTCGGGTGGCTTCTTCGGTGCTTTATCTCTTAACCCAGATGAGTTTGCTGCTGCATTTTTGGTGCTGCTGCATTGTTGGTGCTGCCATTTCCTCAGTGCCTCGGGGAGCGGGATCCCACCTGTGCCAATCCCCAGCTCGTTAGGGACAGACAGGTGTGCAAGGTTAGCTTTTATCCTTTTTTTTTTGCTGGTTTTTTTTCTCCCAGGGAATTCTTCTCCCGTTTGCTGCCTGCAAGACGGAACGACGGCGCTTAAGGGACAAAAGCTGTGGCCGGGGTGGGGAGCCGGGGGTGCAGTCGCTGCAGAGCTGGGGGTGAGTTTGGCGGCTGGGGGGGTTCTCTGGGGAAATGCACGGATCTGGGGGGCTGGGCTGGGTTCAGGGGCTGGGCTCGGCCCTCTCTCGGGCACCGGAGCGGGGACAGGCGTGGGTTTGGTGTCGGGCTGCTGCTGCCACCGCGGAGTCCTGTCCTTCACTGCTTCTCCCACCGTGGGTGAGCCTCTGCTGCCAAGAGCGACCCTTGAACTGGCACATTTCAGCCCCTGACCCGCCTGGGAGGGACCCTCACCCTGTGCTCGGTGTCTCGGGGGAACCCGGGACCCCAATCCCTGACCCCTCTGGGAGGGACCCTCACCCTGTGCTCGGTGTCTTGAGGAACCCCGGACCCCAATCCCTGACCCCTCTGGGAGGGACCCTCACCCTGTGCTCGGTGTCTCGGGGGAACCCGGGACCCCAATCCCTGACCCCTCTCCTGAGGGACCCTCACCCTGTGCTCGGTGTCTTGGGGAACCCGGGACCCCAATCCCTGACCCCTTTCCTGAGGGACCCTCACCCTGTGCTCGGTGTCTTGGGGAACCCGGGACCCCAATCCCTGACCCCTTTCCTTTGGGAGCCTCTCCCGGCTGCCGCCGCCACCCCCGGACACCGCACGGGACAGGGGAGAGCCGGGGGAACCCCAAACAATCCCCGCTCTCCTCCTCTTCCTCCTCTCTCCTCCCGGAGCTGCCAGACCCCTCTTTTCTGCCGCTGTTTCGGGGTGTTTTGCCCCACTTTAACCCAAAACCCCGCTTCCACCAGCTCATCCCGCTGTTCCCACACCCGCGCCAAAGGGGGAATCGCCCGGGTGGGAAAAGGCGGATATTGGGACTCTGTTTGCCTTCGCTGGTGTTTGTTTTTCTCTTTATATATTCTGGTAAGGAGCTCTCATTCCTTTGCCCAAACCTTTCCCTGAAAACGCCGTAATTTCAAACAACACGGAGGGAAGGGGCTGCTGTTTCCCATTCCGGGAAGGCTCCCGCTTTCCTGGGCACACAAAACCTGTCTGTCCTCCAGACCAGGACCGCGGGGACCCATCCCCAGTCCCGCACAGGCTGCGAGGGAGGGAGATCCGCGAGGAGCAGCAAATCCCTGCGGGCGGTGCGAGTGTGGGGCGCTAAATAGGGCGGGATGAAAGCTGCGGAAACCCCCCCGCACCAGAGCATCGCTCCGGGGCACGGGGACAATCCCACTCCTTCAAATTCCCGAGGTGGGGGAGACCGAAAGGGGCTCCGTGCTCGTCCCGCTCCTGCCCGTCACGGCATTCCTGAACTTTTCCCTGCCGGCACACAGGACCTGCCCCCACCTCCTGACTCCTTTCACTGCCGCTCAGCGCTTCCCGGGAAATGCGCTGCTTTCCACACACTTCTCTCCCATTTCCCCCCGTTTTTTTTCCCATTTTCCCCCCTTTTGTCCACTTCCCCCCCCCATTTATCCCCCTTGGTCCCCATTTTCCCCTTTTTCTCTTTTCTCCTTTTTCCTCCCCCTTTTCCTTCCTTGTTCCCCCCCTTTTTGTCCCCCTTCTTTCTCCCCCTTCTTTCTCCCCCTTCTTTCTCCCCCTTTCCCCCTTTTTCTCCCTTTTTTCCCCCCATTTTCCCCCAATTTTTCACCATTCCTCCCCATTTTTTCCCATTTCCCCCCTTTTTCTCCCCTTTTTCCCCATTCCCCCCAATTTTTCCCCATTCCCCCACCATTTTTTCCCCATTCCCCCCCCCTTTTCCTCCCCTTTTTTCCCATTTTCCCCCATTTTTTCCCCATTCTTTCCCATTTTGGAGGTGCAAGGAGGGGAAGCCCGATGTGCTCCTGCTGCCAGCCCGGGATGCTGAGCCCAGAGATGCCGGGCGGGGCTCCCAGGCCTGCTGGAGTCACTGGAACGCGGGATAGGAACCCATTTCCACCCCAAAAACTGACCTCAGTTCCCTGCCATGGATCCACCCATGGGAACTCTTTTTTCCCCTCGATTTTAAAGGCTTCTGGTGCAGCCCAGACCCAGCACTTCTGACAGAGGATTGAACAGTGAAAACGAGCACCCCCATTCCAGCCCTGCTCTGGAATGCCTCCGTCATTCCCAGCCTGCTGCTCTGCCTTTGCCTCCCAAGTTCCATCCCAGGGAAATAAAAAGCTGATCATTCCTTGGATTTTTCCCTTCGGGAAGGAGCCCCACACATCCCTCCCCGCGTTCCCGTCCAGCCCAAAGCGCCCCCAGAAGTTCTTGGTGCTGCTGGGGGAGAGAGCAGGGGCAGGGACAGGGAGGGAACGGGGTCAGTGACAAGTGGGAACACCGGGAATGTTCCCTGGAATAGGAACAGGGAGGGAACGGGATCAGTGACAAGTGGGAACACCGGGAATGTTCCCTGGAATAGGGACAGGGAGGGAATGGGGTCACTGCAGAGCGGGAACATCGGGAATGTTCCCTGGAATAGGGACAGGGAGGGAACGGGGTCACTGCAGAGCGGGAACATCGGGAATGTTCCCTGGAATAGGGACAGGGAGGGAACGGGGTCACTGCAGAGCGGGAACACCGGGAATGTTCCCTGGAATAGGAACAGGGAGGGAACGGGGTCACTGCAGAGCAGGAACACCAGGAATGTTCCCTGGAATAGGGACAGGGAGGGAACGGGGTCACTGCGGAGCAGGAACACCGGGAATGTTCCCTGGAATAGGGACAGGGAGGGAACGGGGTCACTGCAGAGCAGGAACACCGGGAATGTTCCCTGGAATAGGAACAGGGAGGGAACGGGGTCAGTGACAAGTGGGAACACCGGGAATGTTCCCTGGAATAGGGACAGGGAGGGAACGGGGTCACTGCCGAGTGGGAACACCGGGAATGTTCCCTGGAATAGGGACAGGGAGGGAACGGGGTCACTGTGGAGCGGGAACACCGGGAATGTTGTTCCCTGGAATAGGGACAGGGAGGGAACGGGGTCACTGCGGAGCAGGAACACTGGGAATGCTCCCTGGAATAGGGACAGGGAGGGAACGGGGTCACTGCAGAGCAGGAACATCGGGAATGTTCCCTGGAATAGGGACAGGGAGGGAACGGGGTCACTGCAGAGCAGGAACACCGGGAATGTTCCCTGGAATAGGGACAGGGAGGGAACGGGGTCACTGCAGAGCGGGAACACTGGGAATGTTCCCTGGAATAGGAACAGGGAGGGAACGGGGTCACTGCGGAGCGGGAACACCGGGAATGTTGTTCCCTGAACTCCAGTTTGTGTTCAAGGGTGCTTTCAGGTGTGGCTGCAGATCTCACTGGTGCCCTCCTCTGACCCCTGCATCGATTGTCAGGGCCCCAAATGACCTCGAGTAATCCCTGGATTAATTAAAAATCACTCCAATGACCTCAAATAACCCCTGGATCAATTAAAAATCACTCCAATGACCTCAAGTAACCCCAATGACCTCAAATAACCCCTGGATCAATTAAAAACCACTCCAATGACCTCAAGTAACCCCAATGACCTCAAGTAACCCCAATCAGGGCCCCAAATGACCTCAAGTAACCCCTGGATCAATTAAAAAAGACTCCAATGACCTCAAGTAACCCAAATGACCTCAAGTAACCCCAAAAGGGCCTCTAATGACCTCGAGTAACCCCTGGATCAATTAAAAAATACTCCAATGACCTCAAGTAACCCCTATGACCTCAAGTAACCCCTGGATCAATTAAAAATCACTCCAATGACCTCAAGTAACCCATGTGACCTCGAGTAACCCCAAAAAGGGCCTCAAATGACCTGAAGTAACCCCTGGATCAATTAAAAATCACTCCAATGACCTCAAGTAACCCCTCTGACCCCAAGTAACCCCAAAAAGGGCCTCAAATGACCTCAAGTAACCCCTGGATCAATTAAGAATCACTCCAATGACCTCAAGTAACCCCTGTGACCTCGAGTAACCCCAAAAAAGAGCCTCTAATGACCTCAAGTAACCCCTGGATCAATTAAGAATCACGCCAATGACCTCAAGTAACCCCTGTGACCTCAAGTAACCCCCACCAGGGACTCAAAAAACCTCAAGTAACCTCTGTGACCTCAAATAACCCCTAGATCAATTAAAAAATACCCCAATGACCTCAAGTAACCCCAAAAAGGGCCTCAAACGACCTTGAGTAACCCCTGGATCAATTAAAAATCACTCCAATGACCTCAAGTAACCCCAAAAAGGGCCCCAAATGACCTCAAGTAACCCCTGAATCAATTAAAAATCACTCCAGTGACCTCAAGTAACCCCTGTGACCTCAAGTAACCCCAAAAAGGGCCTCTAATGACCTCAAGTAACCCCGGGATCAATTTAAAAATCACTCCAATGACCTCAAGTAACCCCAATGACCTCAAGTAACCCCTGGATCAATTAAAAATCACTCCAATGACCTCAAGTAACCCCTGTGACCTCAAGTAACCCCCAAAAAGAGCCTCAAATGACCTGAAGTAACCCCAGCCAGGGACTCAAAAAACCTCGAGTAACCCAAAATGACCGCGAGTAACCCCTGTGACCTCAAGTAACCCCCAAAAGGGCCTCAAATGACCTGAAGTAACCCCAGCCAGGGACTCAAAAAACCTCAGGTAACCTAAAATGACCTTGAGTAACCTCTGTGACCTCAAGTAACCCCTATGACCTCAAGTAACCCCAATCAGGGCCTCAAATGACCTCGAGTAACCTCTGGATGAATTTAAAAATACTCCAATGACCTCGAGTAACCCCAGCGAGGGCCTCAAATGACCTTGAGTAACCCCAATGACCTCAAGTAACCCCTGGATCAATTTTAAAAGACTCCAATGACCTCAAGTAACCCCTGGATCAATTAAAAAAGACTCCGATGACCTCAAGTAACCCCTGTGACCTCAAGTAACCCCAAAAAGGGCCTCAAATGACCTCAAGTAACCCCTGGATCAATTAAAAAAGACTCCAATGACCTCAAGTAACCCCAAATGACCTCAAGTAACCCCAATCAGGGCCCCAAATGACCTCGAGTGACCCCTGTGTCCTCACGAGTCTCCATTTCCCCCCTGTGCCCTGCAGTGGCTCCTCTGGGGGGTTTCATTCCCCCTCAGTCGCTCCCCATGTCCCCGGTGCCCCCCCAGGACTCTTCAGGGGTTCCCCTTCCCCCCGTGCCCCGTGTGTCCCCTTTTGGCCCCCAAAATCCCGGGGGCCCCCCTGGGTGTCCCTGCCGGGGTCTGTTCCCCGTCCCGGCCCCTCCAGGCTCTGGAATGTCGGGGGTGGCAGCTCCGGGAGCCCCCGGGGACACCGGGACCATCCCAGGAGCCGGGGGCGGGCAGGGCCCCGGGCTCTGGCCTGCCCCAGCCCCCGGGGACACCGGGACCATCCCAGGAGCCGGGGGCGGGCAGGGCCCCGGGCTCTGTCCTGTCCCAGCCCCCGGGGTCCCGCTGGGTGCGCCGGGTCCGTTCCGGCGTGGCGAGGAGCGGGCTCGGAGCGGGCTCGGTGTGCGAAGGACCGGGCACGGCCCGGGCCGGGCGGGCACAGAGCCACGGGGGCAGCCAGCCCAGCCCAGCCCTCAGCCCGGCCAACAGCGCCTGACGAACCCCAGAGCCCGGCCCCGGGAGCGGGGGGGAGAGAGACGAGGGAATTCCGGAACTGTGTCGTTACCTCGTTCATTTTATTGATTTATTCATTTCAAAAGTCCCCATTTATCTATTTATTTATTTATTTATTTCTAGTGATTTGTTTCTATTTATTTATTTATTTATATTTATTCATTTACTTATTTATTTCTAGTGATTTGTTTCTATTTAATTTATTTCTATTTATTTATTTCTAGTGATTTGTTTCTATTTATTTATTTCTAGTTATTTTTTTCTATTTATTTATTTATTTCTTTCTATTTATTTATTTATTTATTTCTATTTTTCTTTCTTTATTCATTTATTTCTATTTATTTATTTATTTCTATTTATTTATTTATTTATGCTTATTTATGTCTATTTGTTTATTTACTTATTTCTTTCTATTTATTTATTTCTATTTATTTGCCTTTATTTCTTTATTTCTATTGATTTCTTTCTTTATTTCTATTTATTTATTTATTTATGTTTATTTCTTTCTATTTATTTATTTCTATTTATTTATTTACTTATTTCTTTCTATTTATTTCTTTACATTTATTTGCCTTTATTTCTTTACATTTATTTGCCTTTATTTCTTTATTTCTATTGATTTCTTTCTTTATTTCTATTTATTTATTTATTTATGTTTATTTATTTCTATTTCTTTATTTACTTATTTCTTTCTATTTATTTCTTTCTATTTATTTTTTTCTATTGATTTCTTTATTCCTATTGATTTCTGTATTTATCTCTACCACGGCCGCGCAGGAGCTCTCAGGCTGCAGCACCTTCCCGCGGATGCTCCTGCAGGGCCCCGGCCCCGCGCCCTCCCCAGCGCTGCGGGCTCGGAGCCTTCGCTCCCCGATTTCCTGCAATTCGCCAGGAAATTGCCAAAACAGCTCTGAAATAGCCCCGAATTCAGCCTGCAAAGGGTGCAGGAGCCGGGCCGATGGTCCCAGAGGTCTTTCCCGACCTTCCAATTCCGTGGTTCTGTGATTAAAGCTCCGGGCTTTTTCCTGGCACACCGAGGGCTCTGACATCCCCCCACAGCCCCCAGGTGGGGTTTTTTGGGGGGAATTATCGCTTTTTCCTGCGGGGGCTGCTGCAAAGCTCAGCCCTGAGCCAAAACCTGGGCAAGCTCGGCTCCCACAGCGCCTGCAGCTCCCTGCAAATGTCATTTTTCATATTTAATCAGCCTGGATGGCCTCAGCATCCACAGCAGGAGCCGCTGGGTCGGGGAGTTCGATATATCCGTGGTTGAACATCCAATCCTGCCCGGATGCTGGAGGAGACGGGTCCAGAGGCACGGGAATGGAATTGCACTTGGCGTGAGCTGGGGATGGAGCCCCACACGGGAGCTTTGGGCTCTGCTTTCCCTGCAGGGCGTTTAAAGCTCCGTTTTAATCCTTGGTGTGACAGGAGCTCCTGTCAGGGGTGCCCAGGCAGGTTTTATTCATCCGAGCTGGGGAAGAAACACAAAACTCAAAGGGAAAAACGAGAGAGGAACAAAAAATCCCAAAACAACAAAAACCCCAAAAAACCCCCAAACAAAAACAAACAAAAAAACCCAAAAACCCAACAACAACAAAGAAAACCAACACAAAGAACCCCCCAAAAAAACAACACAAAGAAACCCCCAAAACACCAACACAAAAAACTCCAAAACCAGCACAAAAAACCTCCCCCAAAACCAACAAAAAAACCCCTAAAAATCAAAAACAAAACAAATAAAAAAACAACCAAAAAAACCCCAAGAAAGGAAAAAAACACCCCCAAACCCCCCCAAAAATCAAGAAAGGACAAAAAAATTCAAAAGTAAAATAAGAACCAGTGAAAAGGTTCTACTTTGCTATTTATATACTTTACCTGGGTTATTTTATACTAATAAAATACATATAATATATATAAAATGTACAATATATAATATATATAATATTATATATATAATAAAACATCTATAATTAATTACATCTATTACATCACATCTTTTATTAATTATAAGGATAATTTAGGCAATGATTCTATATCTATATACCCCATATATATATATGATTATTCCCATACTTTACCGTGCTACAAAGACATCAGGAGTGGAGCTGTGTGAATCAACACCTCTTTGCTGAAGCAGCCTTTGGAAAACGCAATTCCCAGAAAATTAAAAGTGCATTTCCCCCCCAAAAAACCCCTCTCCCATAAAGAATCCGCATCCCAGACTGGTTTGGACTGGGAGGGACCTTAAAACTTATCTGTACCACCTGCAGGGACACCTCCCACTGTCCCAGGCTGCTCCAAGCCCCAATGTCCAGCCTGGCCTTGGACACTGCCAGGGATCCAGGGGCAGCCACAGCTTCTCTGGGAATTCCATCCCAGTCCCTCACCACCCTCCCAGGGAGGAATTCCTCCCCAATATCCCACCCGACCCTGCTCTAACCCACTGCACAACCCCCTGGAATAACTTCACTCCCAACTTCTCCGTTTCCTGTGCAGAAATCGGGCTTTGCACCATCGGTCACCGGTGCTGCCCAGCAAGGACTCTCCTCCTGCTTGCAAACAAGGGGTCAATGTGCTCCCGACATTCCCAGAGCATCCCGGGCCCCTCCTGCCCATCCACACCCCCAGGAGAAGCCTCAATCCGCTGGAAGCCAAAGGCACGAGCTCCCGGTGCTCAGGAGGAGCAGCGGGCAGCAATACAGACAGACAGACAGACAGACAGACAGACAGACACCGGCCAGCCCTGATGTTTCCAGCCAGGATAAAACCCGAGGCACAGCATCCCCCTGCTCCGTGACTGTGGAGATCCCACCGAGGGCAGAGCAGCACAGCAGAGCCCTGGGGATGAACCAGAGCTCCCAGCCAAGATCCTGAGCTGCCCATCCGACAATTCCAGGCGCAGGGAATCCCGGCCCAAAGGTAAGAACACAGCGCAGGGAGCAGCAGGGCTCACCCCGAGCGTGCCAAGGTCAAACACATCCCGATAACCAGGGGCTGCTGGCTGCAAACTGCCCCCGATCAGCCCTTCTGGAATTGTTACTGTTCCCTGAGCCTGTGGAGTTCCAGGCTCAGACCGCGCTTCCCAGTGGAGTTCCAGGCTCAGACTGTGCTTCCCAGTTTTCTCCCAGGAAACAGCCCCAGAACTCAGCCCATGGCACTTTAAATTTTAAGTCCAATTCCTTCTCTGCTTATCCCAGCGGGTCTCAATTCTCCATTTCAAATCCATTTCTGGTGCAAAGGATCCCTGAAAATCTCCAAGGATCCAGGAAAGGTGCACAACCATAAATGGATGAAATATCCCTGGATTTGTCCACCCACCTCTCACATCCCAGGCAGCAGGGAAAGCTGCTGGATAACCCTGCTCCAGGGTTGCTGCAACCAGGGAAGACGCTTCCCTGGGGTTGGAGCTGTGGGATAAGGCAGGACACACAGCTGCTGATTGCTGTTTTCCTGGGAAATGGGAACTGCTGGGATTTGGGTGCTGATGGGGTTTTGACTCCAAACATTTCCTACACGCAGGAGACAGCGACGACCATTCTACTTAGGGAAGTGACAGCACAGGAAAATATTCCCAGGATTCCTGGGCGATTCCCAGCCAACAGGTTTTTATCCTGCCCAGGAACACAATCCCAGGTCATGGAAAACCCACGGACAAACCCCAGGGAGACAAGCGACAACCATCCCTTCCCAGTCCACAGCCCCCCCTTGTTCCAGGTCCCATTCCATGAGCGGCTCCTCAACATCCACCCGAGCCAGGCTCAGGAGGCCACAGGGAAGTGCTCCCCCCTCCTCCTCCCTTTCCAACTTATCTTAAAGCTCCAGGGATTCCAGCAGCCTTCAAACCCTGCTAGGAGCAGGATCTGCCGCTCTCAGGTGTGGCACAACAGGGAATTGCTTTCCTGGGAAAAGATCGAGGCGGCTTCCCATGGAATCCCTCCGTGGGCTTTTCCCGGGCTGCAGTTTCCTTCCCGGTACACCTTACCCCCACCCCTGGCACCTTTCCCAGGTGCCCTCCATGAATCCTGGCACCCTTACAATTTAAACCAGGATGCAAAATCCCTGGGAACACTCAGGTGCCCGACCCCAGCTGCACCCAGTAATTCCCACAGGGAAATTGCCCTCCTGCCGAGCTCCCCACCCCATTCCCAGCAGGACATTCCACCTCCAAATATCCCAAATTCCTCTTCCTCTGGCACGGGCTCACTCATCCACGGCCCTGCAGTGTGCACCGGCAAAAGGTCTTTGCCCAAGCCCTGCATGGAAAAAGGGAGCAGGGAAAATTCCATGCAGGAGCCTCTGGTGCTGCTTCCTGCCGATCCAAGCATTTTGCTGGAGAAAGCCTCGGGAGCACGGCAGGAAAGGCGGGGAATGATGGATCTCACCCAAGCACCAGCAGCACGGCGAGGGGAGAGATGGAGGGAGAGCTCCAGAGCGGCAGGTGCTCCCTCGCATCCATCTTCCACACGTTCCTGCTCCCGCTGGAATTCCCGCTCCGGCTGGAATTCCTGCTCCGGGCACACACAGAGGGCAACAGGCACGGCTCTCCCTCCCCACCCGCACGGCTCCAGGGGCTGTTTTTCCCCTGGTGAGGAAGTTTTCCTCTGGGATTTATCCCCGCGTTTGTCAGGAGGAGACCGCCGGGTCTCAGCTCCATGGATTTGCTCTCCAGCAGGATGTGGATGTGGATGTGCCACACTCCAGCGGCCCAGCACCGCCTGTGGCTCCATCCTTTTCCTTGGAGACACTGGAGAATCCCTGCTCCAGCCCTGCCGGCAGCACCCAGCCCGCCAGGAAACGAGGGACACAAAACCCACCCTGAGCCCCAGGAGCCCAGCCCCCGTTCCAAATCCTGCTTCCCACCCCGGGCACCCAGGGACAGCACATTCCAGCTTTAATGGATCCGGGAATACCCGTCCGGCCCCGCCCCATGCCCCGTGGTCAATCCCTCGTGCCCTCTCCTCCCGGGTGGGCTCTGTGAGCAGCGAGGAACACCCGGGACGAAGGAGAGCGGGGCTCCCGCGGCACGGAGATGTTTGTTGTTTGTTCCTCTTTAAGGCTCGTTAGATTAATCTCTGCTAAATTACCACATGCTGCCAGGCACAATTATCGGGATTTATTGGGATCGTTCCGGTGCTTTATTTCCCTCGGATGTGAGGTGGGGGTTGCTTCTCCGGCGCTCCCAGGAAGCTGCTGCTGCTGCTGGAGCAGCATTCCCTTCTCCAGAGGGAACAACCTACAGCTCAGGCTTCAGTCCACAATAATTCCTTTTTTTTTTTTCAGCAGGGAGGAATCACAGACTCGTGGAATGGTTTGGGATGTTCAAGCCCATCCCATTCCATCCCCTGTGCAGGGACACCTCCTCCTGTCCCAGGCTGCTCCAAGCCCCATCCAGCCCGACCTTGGACACTTCCAGGGATTTGCTCTGGGCACGGACAGAATTCCTGCCCCCCCGAACATCTTCCTGCCTCTGTTTCCTGGGTGGAAATGGCTCCTCCTCAGACATTCCTCAGGCTTTCCAGGAGCCGCACTTACACGGAAACATGGAAATAAAGCCTCCAGCTCCGTGCTGTGTAAAAGACTTCCCCTCATTCCTTTAGGAAAACCCCACATTTTTGTTCAAAGCCGCAGTTACGGTTTTCACATTTAATTGGTGCCCTCAGGGGCTCAAACCGAGCCAGGCTGGGCTGACATTTAATTATTTTCCACCAGAGCTCGTGAGGGAAAGGTGCAATTAGAGCAGGAGGGGCTGGTGCTGAATCCCACCAAACAGACCTGGAGGGGCTGGGGCAGGGCAGGGAACGGAGCTGGGACGGGTTTGGAGAATTCCTGAGGGAGCTGGGAAAGGGGCTCAGGCCTGGAGCAAAGGAGGCTCAGGGGGGACCTTGTGGCTCTGCACAACTCCCTGACAGGAGGGGGCAGCCGGGGGGGGTCGGGCTCTGCTGCCAGGGAACAGGGACAGGAGGAGAGGGAACGGCCTCAGGCTGGGCCAGGGGAGGGCCAGGATGGATATTGGGAAAATTCCTTCCTGGAAAGGGGTGTCCAGCCCTGGCACAGCTGCCCAGGGGAGTTTAACAGCCCTGCAGATGTGGCACTTGGGGACAGGGGGCAGTGGTGGCCTTGCCAGAGCTGGGGATGGTTGGACTCGGTGACCTTGGAGGGTTTTTCCAACCCGAACCATTCCATGGTCCCATTATCCAGCAATGCTAAAACCAGGGGCAGAACTGGGGTTCTCCTTCTCCCCAGGGGGGCTCTGGGCACCTCCTTCCCACCCCGATAAAATGAGGGCAACAACACCTGCACGAGGGGCTGGGAACCCATCAGCTGCTGCTTTAAACAACACCTCCTTCAATAATACCACCTCAAATAAAATCACTTTAAATAACATCACCTTCAACAACATCACCTGCAATAATATCACTTTAAATAATATCACCTCAAACAATATCACTCTAAATAACATTTTCTCCCCTCTGACAGGGCCCTTCCCTCCTCCCAGTGCCAGGGAAGAGCATCCAAAGTGCTGGTGCGGGAGGAAGGAGGCAGAGCCCGCTTTGAAGCCCGGCAGCCCCGCGGACCCTCCCTCCCCAAACGCCTGCACTGTGCAAACGCTTCTGAACTGAAGTGTTTAATCGGGATCTCCCGAGAGGAAATGCAGCCACAAGGAAAGAAAGAGCAACTTTTTAACAGAGGGAGAAAAAAGGGGCTCTTTGGAGTAAAACAAATGATTCTCTACCAAAGAACGGCCCGGGGACAGGGGAGCTTTTGATGCCACGATCCTGCACCGAGATTAATTCAGAGCTCGGCTTTTACCCCAATTATAAATCTCCCTCAGCAAGTAAGGAAATAGAATTTATTCTCCTCTGAGAGCAGACTGAATTCCAGCCTTTCCCTGTGAGTTTTCAGCTACGGAGCTTAGGGACAATCTAACAAAATTATCTCAGCGCCGCTTGCATCACATCTCCATTATGTGAATATTATGCTTTGATTTTCAGGCCGTGCCCTACCAGCTGTAAGCAAATAACCTCAGGATATTCCCACTTTTCTGCCATTTAGAGAATTCTCCATTTCCTCTCCTTTCAGGGACAGAGGGGAAATGCTGGAGTCACCAGGGGCAGTCTCCCAGCAGGGACAAACATCCATCAAACTTTAGTCCAAGCAGTTCCACACAGCCCCATGGTCTTTCCCAAGCTCTGATTGTTCTGCTGAGGTCTCTCCATGACCCTTGGGAGTGGGAACATTTCATTTCCATGGATAACCAGGTTATCCAGCATAACCCAGCATTGCAGGGACATCCCACAAACATCCGCGTGTGCCACACGCTGAGCCTGTGTTTGTGGTAAAATGACCAAAAACCAGGAGAAACCAAAATTCCAGCGGTGCAGAACCACAGGATAGAATGCCTTGTGCTCCTCAAGCCCTCAGACCTCCCTTGGAAATCCAAATCTCTGCTGTCGTCTCCTGCTTTTTCCCTCTGGGGTATTTGACCCAGTAAACACAAACCCACATCCAATATTTCTGACACCTGCAAGTTGAGGCCTCATGTTTACACCGAAATAACCAAAAACCAGAAGGAAACAAAATTCCACCAGCGTAGAGCCAGGTGATGGAATCCCTCACACTCTTCAAGCCCTCAGACTCCCTTGGAAATCCAAATCTCTGCTTTCAGCTCCCGCTTTTTCCCTCTGGAATATTCGACCACAAGGCTATCCAATATTTCTGACACCTGGCACATTGAGGCCTCATGTTTACACTGAAATAACCAAAACCAAGAAGAAACAAAAATTCCACCCATGTAGAACCACAGGATGGAATCCCTCATGCTCCTCGAGCCCTCAGACTTCCCTTGGAAATCCAAGTCTCTGCTTCCAGCTCCTGCTTTTCCCCCTGGGCCATTTGACCCAGCCAGCACAAGCCTATCCCATATTTCTGGCACCTGGCACGTTGTTATTTTAAACACAGTTTCAATAAACTCCCGGAGTTGATGCAGTTGGAGTTCTGCAAACAAACGAGCTCATTAAACACCACGGGCACTCAGCAGCATCTCCGGTGGCCAATCCCAGCTCGGGCAGGGCTGCCATTCACAGCTCCGGTCCCCCCAACTAAAGCGTTTAATCTGCTCATAAACATCAATCTCTGATCTTTATTGCCCCGTTCTGCAGCCTGAGCACAAAACCTGCTCCAATTAGGCCCCCCCAAAGCGACTCTCGCAGATAAATACTGACTTTAATATTCCGCAGCAGAATTCCCTGGGATCCATCTTTTATTTAAGCGCCCCTGGAGCTCGGGGAGAGGTTTGGAATGGCAAAAAGATCCCCAGAGGGCTGGGGAACAGCAGCTGGGCAGCTGGAGCTGCTCTGGGACAACGCAGATGTCACCAGGAGGTTACGGAGCGTGGCCCAGCATTCCGTGTGACATTCCATAACTCACCCTTAAAAATGATGGGAGATCCCATTAAGCTCCAGTTGGCTCCAGGTCCTCGTTCTCCACTTGACAGGGAAGTGGAATGGCTGGGAATGATGCATGGAGCAGGGGAGGACTGCCAGGAAAAATCAATCAGAGGGAGCCCATTAACACCTAATGATGCCAGGCTGCCATTAATTCATTCCCAGTCCAAGGAGCTGTTAAAGAAGTCACTGGAATAATGATTTTCCTCTGGATACCAGCACGGCTCAGAGCTGGAATCTGCACCCACCGGAGCATGAGATCCCTTTCTGCAAGGTTCTCCTGGGAAAGAGCATTTTCCACTGGAGATGGATCATAATTAAGGGCAATTATCCCAGTCCAAGGTGGAGAACTTGAAGAGTGCCCCACATTCTCCCAGGGAGGGGCAGCAGCCAGGACATGGAAATCTGCCAGTCCCAGTTTTTAACAGGATTTGCTGGGTTTCTGCTGCACAGAAGGAAACCTAAACCCACAGTTTATTGTCCAAGAATTCACTTAATAGAAAGAAGATCTGTAGGGGAGAAAAGGTCACTTTGGCTTCACTTACCACTTCTGTTTCCCTGAGAAAACGAGACAAATGAATCATGGAATCTCCTGAGCTGGAGGGGACCCACAGGGATCACCCAGCCCAGCCCCCGGCCCTGCACAGACACCCCAACCACCCCACCCTGGGCATCCCTGGGATCGGTGTCCCAACGCTCCTGGAGCTCTGGCAGCCTCGGGGCCGTGCCCATTCCCTGGGGAGCCAGGGAAAGAGTGGAGCAAGGAATGTTTCCCTATCAGGAAAGGCTGAAATGGGCTTTTCTGTTGTGCTTTTACACCAACACTCACATGAACTCCAGAGAACTCTGAGCAAATGGGAAGTTTGGTGGAGTCCCCACCCCTGGAAGTGTCCAAAAACTGTAGATGTGACACTTGAGGGTGTGGTTCAGTGGGGAACACGGAGCTGCTGGGTTGAGAGTTGGACTTGATGACTTTAAAGATCTTTTCCAGCCTTAACGATCCTGTGATTCCATGATTCTATGAGACTATTCCAAGCCCTGGGATCCTGGGAGGTGCCTGAGCCAGCCCAGGGACTGATCCCTGAGCCCAAGGCTTGGCCATCCCTGTTTGTGTCCAAAGCTCCATCCACCCCTATCCATGGATCCGTGTTAACAATCCTGGAGCACACACAGCCCCGGGGAGCTTTGCTTCCCTGAAAAATGCATCAGCTTTGTTCCGAGCCGGGAAAATAGATGGAGGCACCTAAATTCCTGCCTCTTAGCCCTGCAGCTCCGGGAATGCATCTGAGATCCTGATTCCAGGTGCTGCAGCTCCTCAAAGGGAACTTCTCCAGTGAAGTGTCTGGCATGTCCATGGAACAGCTCGGACAGGGATCACACCAGCAATTCGGGAAGTGCTGCTTTCAATCCAGGCAGGGCTTCCCACCTCAAGACAGAAAACGCAGATGAATCCCCCAGCAAAGCCGTGCCCCGGGAATGAGAAACGTTCCTGGCAGTGCTGGGGAATCCGGAACGTGTTCCTGGCTGGAATGAGCTCCTGGGTGCTTTGGTTCATCGGGAGGCCAAGTGCTAACCCTGTTAGGCAATATTCCGGTGATGGATACCGAAAGGATGTCCAGGGTAATCAGGCTCTGTTCCTGAGGGCAGTAATTGGGTTAAGCTCCTGAGCGAACCCTTCGGAGCAGCAGCCTGGGCAAAGGGAGAGCAGGAAACGCAGGAGGACAGGAGGAGGAAAAAATTATTCCATGCAAAGGGGAAAAAAATTGAGTCTGTGGGCTGTGCTCTTCATCTGACACCTTAAAAATGATTAATGGGAATAGAAATGTCACAGAAATGTATGGATATGGCATTATGGAAGTGACCATGATGCAGGAATCATGGAATGGTTTGGATTGGAAGGGACCTTAAAGCCCATCCAGTGCCACCCCTGCCATGGGCAGGGACACCTCCCACTGTCCCAGGCTGCTCCAAGCCCTGTCCAGCCTGGCCTTGGACACTGCCAGGGATGGGACGCCCGTGGAAAAATCCATTCCAGCACCTCCCCACCCACCCAGGGAAGAATTCCTTCCCACATCCCATCTAACCCTGCCCTCTGGGGGCCATTCCCCAGCCCAAGGGCTGCAAGTTCAGGATACTCCAAAACACAGAATGTGCCCCCTCTTCAGCCTCCTACTGCCCTGAAAATCCCCCAAACAATTCCTGGACACGGAGTGCCCTGAGCCAGCTCACCTCTGCTCTCACCTCAATTTAATTCCCTCGTTACAGAAGGAGAGGGTGCTGGATCTGCTCTCCCCTCCAGCAGAACAACGCCCGGAATTCCAAATTCCAGCACTACCAGTGAGAGATTTTTCCTGGAGTCAGCTCTAAACTAATATTGACATTACAGCCAATCCATTACATATCCCTGTGTTTATGTCAGGACCCACTGGCAGGAGAATCAATCCATCTAAATGCGGAGCCTGGGAATGCCACCTCTCCCCTCCCGTTTCCCCTCAGCTTTCCCTCTGTGTATCCATCACTCCTGACAAGTTTCACAAGCTGGGATGTCACCTCCAGTCTCACCACAAACTGCTTGGAGGGATTGCTTCAATCAAAAAGCCTGGGAAATTCGCTTTAGGGCGCTCTTCTAAGCAATGAGTGTTCTGACGGATGAGAAAGCCAAGGGTTGCTCTGAATTTCATCTTCATGGGGGGTCTGAGATGCAGGATGGGCATCGAGGGACACCCCAAAAACCTCCTCCAGTCCAACAAATCGAAGCTGATTTCCTCCTGCTGCTACGCTGTAAAATAACCCCCAAAATACCTATCTGAAAATATCAAATGTTATTGGAAATCCACGCAATGCTCACCGCAGACGTTCTGGGAATAAAGCAGGATTTTTAACGAAGTGCTGAAATGTGGAGCTGAAGGGAATTCCCATCAGGATTTCAGGCACACCCGAGATGTCCCTCTGGGTTTGCCCCAGCCCTAAAGGAGCATTTCCCCCCAGCTGCCACGGTGCCGCTCCTTCCCCCTCGTTCACCGATGTTCCATCCTCATTCCAGCAGAAACGTGGGATGTGCCAGCTCCACCGGGCTCCATCCCCGCCACTCCCAGCTGCTCTGTGCCCGCACACAGAGCTTTGTAAACACGGAAACAACTCAGTTAATTAAGGGCTAACGCTGATTGGGATCATTTGAGGAGCAGCCCCGTATTTACAGATCCACAGCTGCGAAATCCAAATCCCAGGAAGAGCAGCTTGGTCAGGGGAAGCAGAGCAGGAATTATTTCCTTCCTTCTGTTTCCTGGGAGGCCCCACCTTTGGCTTGAAGAATAAAGGGATCCCAGCCCCAAATCCCAAAGGGATAAGGAGGTTTTCCTCCAAAGGTCAGGTCCAGCTGGATCAGACAAAGCTGATCCACAAAAAACTCCCCAAACCCACTCAGTAAGACATGGAATAGCCACAGAATCCCAGGATCCCTGAGGCTGGAAAAGCTCCAAGACTGAGTCCAAGCTGTGCCTGATCCCCACCTCATCCCCAGCCCAGAGCACTGGGGACACATCCAGGAGTTCCTTGGACACCTCCAGGGATGGGGACTCCAAACCCCCCTGGGCAGCCCCTGCCAAGGCCTGAGCACCCTTTCCATGGGGAAATTCCTGCTGATGTCCAACCTGAGCCTCCCTGGTAAAACCTAATGGAGAACACCAAGACTTTACCCACCCTGGAAATTAATTCAGTCGAGGAGAAGTGAGGGGTTGAGGTGCTTTTCCCAAAGACTGGACTCTGTTCCATGGAATCACAGTCAGGGTTGGGTTGGAAGGACCCTAAAGCTGCCCCGGTGCCACCCCTGCCGTGGGCAGGGACACCTCCCAGCACCCCAGGGTGCTCCAAGCCCTGTCCAGCCCGGCCTGGGGCACTGCCAGGGATGGACTCCCCGTGCCAGGACCGAGCCGGGAGAAGCGGGCACCAAACCAAGCCCAGCAGCCGCAGCCCTGGAGGCAGCGATCCCAAGGACCCGAGGCAGCAGCGGGGCGGTGCTGACCTCTAGTGAGGGATCCCTGCAAAAGGGAGGATTTCCTGGGATAAAGCTCCCCTCGCACCCGCCCCTGATCTCAGCCCCTGCCCCAGCTCCCAAAGGGCTCCTCAGCCGCCCCGGGCAGTGGCACAAAGCCGATCCTGAGGAATTGGTCCAGTAAATTCCTGATTCTGAGATATTTTCAATAAATGCTTCCATCACTACCCAGTGAGGGTTAAACCCTTTCCCACACTCAGATCCTGCCTGGAGGGGGCTGCAGCTCCCAGGGGAAGTTGCTCCATTTGCAGAAGTTCCCCCCAGGACTGGAGCAGGGTCCTCAAGGGTACAGAGAATTCAGGAACTGAAAACAAAGGAAAACAGGAACCTCAGGGTTGGATCACGCATGAAAAGCCGACCTCGAGGGAACACCAGAGGAGTTTCTGCAACCAAAACATGTCAGAGTTCAAGAGAAGCAGAAGATGAAGAGCAAAATTCAATTTAATTCTCTCCCTCCCCAAGAAAAATTCATTATCCATCAGTGGGGGCAGCTCTGCCTTCGGATCCTCAAAGAGAAAATTCCCCCAAACCCTCCACCCTCTTTGGGGAAACAAAACTTTGCTTAAAAAATGCCCCAACTACCCCCAAAGGCAACACCAGAACCCTCAACAGCCAAAAACCACAGGTGCCAGTGTCCATTGAAAGGTTTTATTTAAAAACACCCCACATTCACAGTCTGCAAGGAAACCAACCAGCCACGCCCTCAGTGTTAGTGCTGGGGAGCCCAGAAAGGACCAGCAAAAACCAGCACAGCTCAGGGGGGCAGGAAGTTCCCAAGCTGCTGCTTTGCTTTCCCAATTGTCCTTCAGAATCCAGAACTTCACCCAAAACAGCCCTTCAGGAAGAGGAGAGTTTTCCAGGAACATCAAAGAAATCTCCATTGCAAAGTCTCTTTTAAACCCAGCTTTAAGACCGTGAGCTCTGCTTAAACTACTGTAGGCAAAAATAAAACATTCTACGTGCAGTGTAACATTCGTATCCTAACAAACTCCTCCCTGCAGCCAAACATTTCCAAAGGCTCCGGAGCGTGTTGTGCACACGAGATTCCCTGGAGTCATCCCGGGAACGTTCCCCGTGTTCCTGGGGCTCCACAAACCCTCTGCCCCTGCCCTTTAAAGCACAATCAGCTCACTTTGGACAAATTATCCCCAATTACCTTGAGGAGTAATCAAACCAAAGCAAAATGCACTCTGCAGGAGCTCTGGGAACTCCCTGTTCAGCAAGGAGCCTTCCGCTGAAATAATGGGAAAATGCTGAGTTTTGCCAGGGAATTGAAGGCTTTTCCCTCTGGAAGCAAAATTCAGTTCTTGCTTTAACTCTTTTTGCAGTTTTTAGTCACAAACTCTTAAAAAGACATCAGTTTTCACATTATTCAGGGCTTGCAGAGGTTATTGCTGCTCCTGAGCTGGGATGAATTCCAGGGTTAGCACTTTTGGTACTTCTGGAAGTGGAGTTTCCTCTGAAACGCTCACTTGGGAGTTTCTCCTCACCTCTTTCTCCCAGAAACGTGGAACAGAGCAATCAAGGTGTCCAAGGGGAGAGGCTGGAAAAGCCCCACTTCCATCCAGGCTCATCCCAGCAATTTAATTATGGAATTTTTCCATTTCACACCCGGAGATCCAATCCTGGCCACTGACTCAGCTACTCACGGAGTATTTGAGACAGGAGGCTGGAGCAGGGACTCAGAGCTTCCACCAGAGCCAGAATTTCCCATCAGGATCTCTGAATTGCCCAGGAAGGAGGAGATTTAGCCAATATTTGAAATCTAGGATCTAGGCTTGCAGCAAAGCACGGAGCATCTGCTTGTGCTGGGCTCTGTGTCCCAGGAAATTCAGTGTATTCCTGCTTTTCCAGAGGCCAAGGTGCTATTTCAACACACTCCTGTGGGCCAGGGTCGACAAACAGGAGGAGTAATGAGCTGGGAGCTGCAAAAAAAAAAAAAATTAAGACATTCCTCAACTTCTGGGGTGGGCCAGCCACTGATTCCTTTCCTTCATTAGATTTTTAATTACTGGGAGATTTATTTCTGAGAGCAAGCCCCAGGAGTTTCACTCAGGGCTGCTGGCTGTTAAGAACAGCCAAATTTTTAAAATAAACCCCTCACTATTCCAGTTTTCAATTGTCCTGTGAACCCCTGTTAGATACCTGAGCTCCAAGTTTGGACAGGTATTTATTCCTTAAACTAAAGGCATCGGCTTTCGGCAGCAATTTTGCCAAATCATCTTCGTTCTGCCGCCTGAGCCTCTCCTGCTCTTCTGCTCTGCAAAAGAAAAGCGCCTTCAGATGTTTGCCCTGAGCAGGGCCGAGCCAAGCAGGGAATGCTGGTTATTCCAACACCTAGGAAATGTTTTGGGGTATCAGATTAACGACCCTGAGCTGTGCAGGGATTGATAATTCAGTGTAAAGAAAGAGAGAGGCTGTTTTCTGCAGGTTCCTTTTATTTCATTCCAAGATTCCAGTAGAAAGAGAAACCTTTTGGTTTTTCACAGATTACAACGTGCTCAGGGAGCTTCTGTAACAACCTTTATAGCTGTTGAACAAAATTTCATCCCTTAAAGTAAACATTGCAATACAAAGAGAATCAAGAAGGCAATAAAAGACTGCTCAGCAGTCTCAGAATTCAGAAATCTCCTACAAAAAAAAGTCAATTTGAGCACTTGTGGCTCTTTTTCCATCAAAGTGTCGAAAGGAAACAAACCCAGAGCTGGAAATACATTTAAAAAGTGGATTTTGCAGGAAGACAGTGACAGGAGCAGCAGTGAGCTGTTGTGAGCTCGGGGCGAGCTTTACCAGAGAACAAAAAACACCTTTTGGTCAGGAACCTCCAGCCAGCGGGGTGTGGGCACAGGAGGGGCTCAGGTGCACTCCAGCTGTGTGTGGGGAGCAGAGCACAGGCAGGGCACAGGAGGGGCTCAGGTGCACTCCAGGTGTGTGTGGGGGGAGCAGGGCACAGGAGGGGCTCAGGAGGGGCACAGGAGGGGCTCAGGTGCACTCCAGGTGTGTGGGGGGAGCAGGGCACAGGCAGGGCACAGGAGGGGCTCAGGAGGGGCACAGGAGGGGCTCAGGTGCACTCCAGGTGTGTGTGGGGGGAGCAGGGCACAGGAGGGGCTCAGGTGCACTCCAGGTGTGTGTGGGGAGCAGGGCACAGGGAGGGCGCAGGAGGGGCTCAGGAGCACTCCAGCTGTGTGTGGGGGGAGCAGGGCACAGGAGGGGAACAGGAGGGGCACAGGAGGGCTCAGGTGCACTCCAGGTGTGTGTGGGGAGCAGGGAACAGGAGGGGCACAGGAGGGCTCAGGTGCACTCCAGGTGTGTGTGGGGGGAGCAGGGCACAGGCAGGGGCTCAGGTGCACTCCAGCTGTGTGTGGGGAGCAGGGCACAGGAGGGGCTCAGGTGCACTCCAGGTGTGTGTGGGGGGGGAGCAGAGCCCAGGCAGGGCACAGGGCCCGGCCCCTGCTGTGCCCCAGGGCCTTTGGCAGGGGTAAGAGCAGAGCAGGGCCGGGGCAAAGCCCCGCTGTTAAAGAATCCTCCAGACAGCCACAGCGCACCCTGAACCCTCCTCCTTCAGGGCTGCTGCTGCTCACCAAGCGTCCCCACTTCGGGAGGGGGCTTGCTACTCAACTTTCCTTTCTGAAAGAAACAGTGGCACAACAATTACTGCAAACACTGGCCTCGGGCATCCCACACCCCCCACAGCCACAGGAATCGCTGCAATCGTTACACATGGGGGAGAGGCAGCTCTGTTTGGACACAGAACTCTGAGGTTTGGGGGGAGGTTGGTGTGTTTGTATTAAAAAAATTGGATTAAAAATCCTTTTGGCTCAAGGAGACCCATCACAGTTAAGTCAGGTTTTAATTTCCTTGAGCTTTCCTCAAGATTAATGTGTGCAAAAACAAGAAAAACCACATAAAACCTCACCAATCCCCCTTGCTCACAGGTGCCTTGGGTTTTTGGGGATTAATTTAAGTACCACCCTATGGGCACAGTCCAGTTTTGGACAAGTCCATAAATCCATTTATAAGAAATATCTTATTAGCAAATGATTTATCTGGATCAAACAGATATGATATTATAAAATATATAAATATATACAACTGTGTGATGTACAATATCTGCAGGTGAGATGTAATTACCTATGAGAAAATAAAGAATTCCAACAAAACTACAGGAAATGAGCTCCAGGATGGGAGGGAGCTGCTGAGCTGAATGAGGTCAGAACAGAGAGCATTCCAAAGGGAAATTCCATGTTCTTCACAGAGCAGCAGCTGGAATTCTACAGGTGTGGTTTTGAAAGCTCTGATTTGCCACACATTGATTTATTCTCTCACATAAAAAATGTGAAATAAGAATAATGAACATATTTTAATAGGATGAACCAGCCTGGTCTATGGGAGTGTCCCTGCCCATGGCAGGGCTGGGAACTGGATGGGCTTTAGGGTCTCTCCCAACCCAAACTATTCCATGAACTGTCAAAATTTCCTTATTCCAACCCTTTCTGCCACCTCAAGTGCTCCATCTCCTTTTAAAGGAACTGAATCCCATTTTACTGAAAAGTCCTGCTCCATTTTCTTCCTATAAATAAAAACTTCTCACTGTAACAGGAGCACTTGTGACAGATCCAACCCCAAACTGAGTTTCACATCAGTGCTGTGATTTAAACCCAACATTTTCCACCATATTTCAGCTGGAAGGCCACTGAAATAGAAGGAAATAGAGAGGAAAAGTGGCAGGAAAGGACACCTGGATAACTGCTCCTTCAAATATTGATTCACAGGGGCAGGAATATGAAATCCTGATACAGACTGGGGAGAAAATAAATCCAATCCAAACCAGACTCGAGACAATGCTCTACTGAATCCCTTCAGAACAAACATTTCCCAAGGCCACTGGTATTCACTGCCTTTGTACTCACTCAGAAGCAGCAGCTTTTTGCAGTTTTGCCCTTTTCTTTGCAGACCAGTTGAGATCACCACCTGTAACAGCAGCAACGTGCACGCTGAGACCTTGAAAACTGGGATTTCGGTGGCTTTGGTACCAAAACTCACCACAGGAGCTCTCAGAGCATTGAGAAATCTGTGGGATGGTTTTACAGAAGCACAAACTGAGGTAAAGAGAAGCTGCAAACACTCACCTGTGAGGTGATTCACAAAGTACAGCATGACCACGGCTATCAGTGACACTGGGAAAGGAAAGGGACAGGTTTAGCTGGCAAGAAATGAACAGGTTTAACCCACAACCAAGATTTTTCATGGTAGTTGTAACTCAGAGGAGTTTTCTGCTTTTGTAAATCCCCCTGTGCTCTCAGCACGTGGTAATTCAGAAAGGATTTTAATTTTAAACTTACACTTTAAAAGCATTATTTGTCTATTTTTTACTCCATTTTTTAAACACTGAAACTCTCCACACTTCAAGAAAACCCCAAACCACTTCACTGGCTGTGAGTTCATCTCAGCACTGCCCCAGCTGACACCTCCAGAAGAGGAGGCAATTCTGTTTTCCAGGAACTAGGAAGCAAAAAAGCCCAACAAAGCTTCCTGAATCCGCTCCCAGCGGGTCCCACACTCACAGCAAACACAGGCACTGAAGAAGACTTCCAGGAACAGGTATCCCCTGGTGTCCAGGATCATGCCAGCTGCTATGGCAATCACTGCCAGCCCCAGGTTCTGGATGGACTGCATGCTAGGACAGAGCAGGACCCCCACGTGGATATTGGTTCCCTAGGAAAAGCTCCTCCGTGGCACTGGGCCAACAGGAGATGAACTTTCCCCATCTGCTGGGACATGTGGATGTCAGGGCTCCAGTTTTGCAGAAGTTCCTGTGCCTTCCCCCCAGCCTCGTGCTCTGTCCCAAAGCCACACCCCCAGAGCAGCCAGGGCTTCCTGCTCCAAACCTGGGGGAGCTGGGAACCAGGAATGGGCTGGAACTGCTCAGATCCAGTGGTTCAGGAGTGTCAGGAATCCCAGAATGGTTTGGGATGGAAGGGACCTTAAAGCTCACCCAGTGCCACCCCTGCCATCGGGGACACCTTCCACTGTCCCAGGCTGCTCCAAGCCCCAATGTCCAGCCTGGCCTGGGACACTGCCAGGGATCCAGGGGCAGCCACAGCTGCTCTGGGAATTCCATCCCAGCCCCTCCCCACCCTCCCAGGGAACAATTCCTTCCCAATATCCCATCCATCCCTGCCCTCTGGCAGTGGGAAGCCATTCCCTGTGTCCTGTCCCTCCAGCCCTTGTCCCCAGTCCCTCTCCAGGTGACCCCAAAGCTTCTCCTCTCCAGGCTGGACAATCCCAACTCTCCCAGCCATTGCTCCAGCAGAGCTGCTCCATCCCCTGCTCCTGCTGGTGCTCTGGATCTGCACAAATCCATGGAAGTACTTACAAGCCATAGGCAGTTCCCAGCTGGTGCTCTGGGACGACGAAGGCCACCATGGGCCACAGGGCACAGGCCAGCAGGGAATAGGCCACTCCCAGCAGGCTCTGGGGACACAGGGACAGGCACATGGGGTTAGAGGAGAGGCACTTCTGACGTGAAACTGAAACAAATGAGCACATTGCCCTTCCCCTTCTCCCAAAAGTGACACAAAACGAGCTCAAGTAACACCTCGTGCAATAAAACTCCAAATAAACATCCACACTTAGAACTTCTTCCAGGAATGACCCCCAAAATAAACTCTACTAATTAAAATTGAAGAGCCTGACTGAACACCCAGAGCTGCATCTCGCTAGAAAAATGCCTGAAAACCGAAGTTTTTAATCCCTGCCCCACTGGTGAGCACCATAATCCTCAGCTCCAAACAAATATTTCAGGGAATCTGCTCTCAGTAATGCAGATTTTTACTGAGGCTCAATCCAGCACACCAGAGGCACTTTGAGTAACAGTTTTAAACTTCAGAAATAAACTAAAAGAACCATTTTTAGGAGACAAGTGAACACCTGGCACAGGAATTTAGTAATGGAGTGAGGCGTCTTTTCCACCTCACAACTCACAGAACAATTCAGCATTAACTCCATTGCTGATTTTGTGTTTATAAAAGAATTATTTGCTATTGATTTTATTTATCTTTAGGTGTAGATCCCAGCAAATCAGGTTACCATGGCTATCCAGGGGTTCCAGAAGGTGAAGGCCAGCATGATGTGCGAGGCCAGCGTGGTGATGACAGCACACAGAACCCAGATGATGTTCTTGCCAACTTTATCCACCAGAAGGCCGAAGACAGGGGACATGGGGGCTGAGATGATGTACACAATGCTGCAGGAGAGGAAGGGTTAAAGACTGAACACTCCCAGACTCCTTGGTTAACTGTGGGGCCAGAAGAAAAAAGCACCCCCCAAAAAATCCCAATCATTGAGAATTCCCAAAAGGTCTCAGGACATGAAAATGCTCAGCATCCAAGGAAACAGTGACATACTCAGAGCTCTGGGAGTCACAGCCCAGCAAGTGTTTCCTTGTTGGGTTTTATTGCTTGGGGTTTTGCCACATTACAAATTCATCCTCAAACGACCAAAACTGAGTTCCTTTAGTGTTGCTATTACACTGCTTTGACCACTCAGAAAAGAATCACCAAATACCAAAATACAACCCCTCAGAGCTTTTTCTTTGCAGTGTGAACATCTATTTTTAATACAAAACACAACCACTCCCAGTTATTCCTTGGGCTATGTGCAATTATTTCTCCACTTAAATGCAAGTCACAGGAGACCCCAAATCCCTTCCTACCTGCCCAGAGCCCAAAAATATATCCTGAACTCCTAAAACCTGGCAGTGTAACTTATTAAATCAATCCCAATATACCTGTTAATTGCACTGGCTTCTTGAGGGGAAAATCTGAATTTTTCAATAAAGAAAACCCTGAAGGAAGAAAAAAACTATTTAGGAAAACGCAGACTTGAAGGACATGAAATCAAAATTAAGCTAGACAAAGAGACAAGAATCTCACTTACAAGAAAATCAAATAGAGCTTTGACATAAATATCCCCGATTCTCATTTATAATTAATTTAAGACCTCGTTGTCAGACTCCACAGATTTTAATTTAAGGATCGTTCAAATTATACTTTGGGGAAAACATAAGTCCACAAACAACATTTAACCCAAATAATGAGCTATTGGGTTGTAAACATGGAAGGAATCCTACAGGACAGCAAATTCCACCCCATGTTTTAAATCTGTATCCAGTTTTAATCAGGAAATCAAACATTCCTCATGCTCCTGAGTCCTGACAACTCAGAGTGGTAATTCCCACAAAGCTCAGCAGGTAAATGTGAAGTTTTTAAGCATTTGGTTAAAAGCCTGGCCAAACTCCAGAGGAACAGCTGGAAAAGTGAGCGGCACTTACTTCCCAAGGCCGATGAAAGGGAAAATTGCTGCGTAGTAACAGACACAGATGACAAAGATGAGCCACAAGGACAGGGAGAAATCCTTCACATCCGTGAGCTTGATCACTTCTCCTGCAGTGGGGCAGACACAGCATGGATTCAGTCAGGATAGACAAATCTGGGATTCATCCCCACTGGATAACACCCAGGTGATCCCAAATCCCTCCTGAAGCACATCCCTGCCTCTGCCTGGTTGGAGTTTACCCAGTGGGAGTCACTGAAGGACATCCCGTGTTAAACGCACGGTGCCAAAGCCACACAAACTGTGCCTCCCACAGGAAGTGATGGACAAGAGCTCTACAGCCTCTGCAAGCCCTGAGCAGCAGAGCCAAACACACCTGGCCAGGGAAATGTTTCACCAGCTGGAAAATTCCTGCCTGGAGCCAGGCTGGACAGGGCTTGGAGCAACCTGGGGCAGTGGAAGGTGTCCCTGTCCATGGCAGGGGTGGCACTGGGTGAGATTTAAGGTCCCTCCCAACCCAAACCAGTCTGGGATTCCACTGGATCTCAAATTTAATTTACTTCTAATTGGCTTAAGCTCTCCCACATGGAAAACTCAAGCCACCACACACTGACAGGGAAGAGCTCCCTGGTTCTGCACCTCTACTGAAGGAAATCAGATCAACTCCACCAAAACACAGAACTGGCGGCAATGGCACAAACTGGTGTAAACTTTTATTTTTATAAATAAAGCAGGTGACAGTGCATCTGCCTCTTGAACTGGTGTTTAACACTAAAAATTCATGTAAAAATGAGCTAAAAACTATGATTATAGCTGTGAAGATGTTCAGCAGCAGCCACTGGATTACCCCAAATGCAAACCTGCCCTGTGCAGAGTAGCTGGAAGGGTCTGTTCCAGTTCAGCCCCACCACTCACCTGTTTTCCCCTGCTCTTTACAAAGCAGTTTCTCTGCTCTCCTGTCCAGGTAAGCCAGGATTAAAGCACAGCTCAGTGAGAAGAGACAAGTGACACCACCTGAAGAAGGCAACACCACATGTTTAGCTAATAACTCAAAGAGTAATTCAGTTTTCCAGCCCAATTAGTGCAGTTTTTGTTGGACATGTCAAGGCACACCGAGTTTAACACCAGCTTTAAGGCTCAAGAGCTGCACAACTCAAACATTAAGGTGTGAAACTGAAGCCTGGCACATGGCAGACACCTGCCCTGGAGCACAACATGAACATACATTTATTGTATTTAAAACAGGACCAGCACGCCCCCTCAGCACAGCCAAGCTCCTCATCTGCACCTTGCAGTGACAGAAACAAAGCCTGGCCTCACTCCCAACACCAGGGTCTCCATGTCCATGGCTCTGAGGGAAGGGAACACACCCCAGAATTGTTCACATTTCACTTTTACAACCAGACAACCGCAGGCAAGCTTCAACACCCCAGTGAAAATGTTTAAAGTCTGTCCTTTGGTCAGAGGATGTGAAATATTTCATCTCCCCAAGACACAAACTCGAATTTGGCAACCCCAAAAATGCCACAGCATTTCAGCAGCTGCAGTGACCTGAGGGAATATGAGAACATGATACAAAAGGGGCTGGAATTGCTCCTCCGAGGCTCAAACAGATCTGTGCTGCTTTTAAGTGGTTAATAAATGCTTTTAAGTGGTTAATAAATCATTAGCACACATGCAGGTGACAGCAACCCAAAACATCACTGACCTATCAGGAGAGCCAGGCCGAGGGTGCTGGGGCCAGCATAGCCCAGGAGATCCTGAACTCTGGAGTAGATCCATCCCATGATATTCATGTTCACCGTGCTCCCCTAGGCACAACAGAGCCATGAGAAGAACCCAGCATTTCCCAGCTCCAGGGACTCGACAGGAACATCAGGCAGAAGGGTTTATTGGAGACAAGCAGGGAAAATGCTACCCAGGGAACTTAAACCAGCAGGGAAAAAGATACAAATGATTCCCTGCTGGCTTGGTAACAAATTAATCATTGCAACAACAATATAACATCACAAATTTACATTTTATACAAACCTGAAAGGGTTTTCGCCAAGACTTGAGAAGTGCATAAACCCCACATGCACGAGCTCATAAACTGAGCTGAATTTAATGTATTAGAGCAATTTTAATAAAATTTAAATTTTATACAAATCTGGAAGGGTTTTCACCAAGACTTAAGAAGTGCATAAACCCCACATGCACGAGCTCATAAACTGAGCTGACTTTAATGTATTAGAGCACACAGGATTCCCACCTGACAGGCACCAGGAAGAAGCACCTCTTCCTTCCTTTTGCCCCTAGAAAGGATCCATGGCTGCAATCCCAGGACTATCCCCAGTTAAGAACAGTTCAGCTGCTCACGAGCCTCAGGTTGAGCATCCCCCAGCCCCAGCAGAGAGCAGCTCACTGCTCCACCTGGGAAACCCCTGCAGTGGTTAAAAACACCCCAGGCTGCCCCAAAGGAGCCCTCAAGGAAGGGGCACAACTCCTCTCTTCGTTCTCAGCTGTGCACTGGTGCAAGCTTACGATTCTGGCCATGCTGAGCTGCAGTCCAAACACCAGGTTTAACTCCTTGCCCTTGAACCAGCTCACTGCATACGTGTTCTGGGCCACCGCCAGGGACTCACCACCTATCCTGAAAAGCAAGAGAAAGCATTTAAAATGCAGCAGGCAAAGCTACAAGGTCCTTGGCAAGAGCAAGAGCAGAATTTCAGAGAAATCTGGCTGTGAACAGGCAGAGGGAATGCATCTTTCTATATACAAGGCAACAGAAATCAAAGACTCAGAAACAGAACCGCAGTGATCTGAGAATAATTGGTGGTTCCACAGGTTCTGATTCAGCAAGACCTGCAAACTCCTATTTTTTTTTGTTTTTAAGTTACACAAAGAAAGCAAAGGAAGATCTCGCATTCCTCAGCTTTAGAGGTCTCAGAATCCACCCATTTTGTCTCCAAGCAGCAGCACTTTTCTAGGAGAGTTTTCTAGGATTGGTTTTTGTAGTTTTCTAGATGGCCTTACCTCAGAGAGCACAAATCTGCTCTTCCAGACTCACCCAAATATGAATCTGCCCACTTCCATCAGCCAGAAAGTGTTAAACAGTGCTCCCAGAGCAAACACCACCTGCAGAGAGCATTGAAGGAAAACAGTAATTGTGCATTTCAGGTATGGAACAAACCAGAACCGTGTGAAAACAGGAACAGAGATGCTTTTCCCTTCCCAGAAATGCTTCACATCCAATTCCTGCTCTGCTTTTTGGTCTTTGCTCCCTCTGCTGTTCATCATATCCAAGCTGGCCCACCTAGGACTGTCATCCTCAACCAATTCCACAGCAAACGTGGGTCCTTCCCATGATTTCACTCACATTCCAAGACTCCCTTTTCCCAGATACTCCAGCACAACCCAGGGTTCTCCCACTCCAGTTCTCAGCTGTCTACTGTGAAACACAAATTCATCATCCTTCACCCCCTCCCCTGCACTCACCTGCCCAACACACACAAAGATGCTGAATATTATAGTGCCCAGCCTGGAAAGAAAAGAAAATCAAATCACTTCATGCATAACCAGAATCTCTTTTTTTCCCCTGCAAAACGCTGTGTTAGACCTGCAGCAGGGAAACAAGGGGAGGTGGATGTGAAATAAAAGGCCTCTGTAACAAATTGTGCAGCTCAACAGCTCCCACAGAAAACAGGTAGTGCAAGGTGGTGTTTTTAAAGCAAGTTTATTTAAACTACAAAGGAAAGGAAGCTCATCTATATTGTTAAAAAATCCTAAATTGTGTGGGGAAAAAATATCGGAAAGGTTTATTGCAACGTGGAAAAACTTTATAATATACAGCTTAAACTTCACCTGCACTTTTAGCTCATCATTCCCTGCACATGAGCGACACAAACACTGCACTCACCGAATTCCAAACACTCTGTCTATCAGGAAACCTCCAAAGAAGCACAGAACCACATTGGGCCAGGAGTACCAGGCATAGAGTGCCATGAACTGGGCCGTGTTCACCTTCATGTCCTATGTAGCGCAGGGGGAATTATAAAAGAGATTATTCCTGCTCTAATTGCAGGGACACAGAACAAATATCCAAGCAAACCATGTAGAAACAAGTAGATTTCCGACCTGGCCACTGCTTGTAATTCACAGAATTCCAGACTGGTTTGGGTTGGAAGGGACTTTAAATCCATTTTGTTCCAACCCCAGGGACACCTTCCACTGTCCCAGAGTGCTCCAGCCTGGCCTTGGGCACTGCCAGGGATCCAGGGGCAGCCACAGCTGCTCTGGGCACCCTGTGCCAGGGCCTGCCCGCCCTCCCAGGGAACAATTCCTCCCCCTATCCCATCTCTTCCCCCCGCCCCGTTACTCCACGCCCACGGCAAAGGTCACTCTCCCTGTTTTCCAAAGCCCCCCGGCAGCGACTCACCCGCTGAACCTGCGTTTGGAGAGCGGCCGGGTTGTCGTAGCAGAAGTAGCTGCCTGCAGGGAGAAGGGGACGGCTCAGTGCTCCGTCCTGGCGCCCCAAACCCGGGCACCCCACACACCCGAACCGCCCCCCACCGCGGCATGCCCCACACGCAGCCCCCAGGCCCACGCCGCACCGAATCCCAGGAAGCACATGAGGGCCAGGACGAGCAGGCGGTGCGGGAGGCGGCGGGGGTCGCAGGCGGCGGGCAGGGCGCGGGGGGGCCCCGGGGAGCCGCCACCGCCGCCACCATCGCCACCATGGCCACCATCGCCGCCGCCATCGGCGCCCAGCAGCGCCCGCTCCTCCTCCGCCATCGCGCCCGCCTCACGTGAGCGCCCGTCACGTGCGCCCCGCCCGTCACGTGGCCCGCGCAGGTCACGTGCGCCGTTGCCATGGCAGCGCCGGGCTGAGGCCTGGGGCCTGCGGGGGTGGGCACCCGCCCGGGGGAAGAGGAACATAAAATAGATCTAAATAACGTAAATGTAAGTGTAAGTGTAAATGTAAATGTAAGTGTAAATGTAAGTGTAAATGTAAATGTAAATGTAGTTTGAGGGCCAGGCTGCAACCAGCCCGCAGTAAGCATCCAGGGAAATGCAACGGCTTGTAAAATGGCTCCATTGTCCCTTTTTTGGGTGCTGAAGTCACGGGATCATGGAATCATAGCATAGTTTGGGTTAGAAGGGACCTTAAAGGTCATCCACGGGCAGGGACACCTCCCACTGTCCCAGGCTGCTCCCAGCCCCAATGTCCAACCTGGCCTTGGGCACTGCCAGGGATCCAGGGGCAGCCACAGCTGCTCTGGGCACCCTGTGCCAGGGCCTGCCCACCCTCCCAGGGAACAATTCCTTCCCAATATCCCGTCCATCCCTGCCCTCTGGCAGTGGGAAGCCATTCCCTGTGTCCTGGCATTCCAGCTCCTGATGAACAGCTCCTCTCCAGCTTCCCTGTAACTCCCTTCAGACACTCGAAGGCTTCTTTTCTCCAAAGTAATTTTTCTTGAACTTTTTGCTCCAAAAGGTTCTTCCCATATTAGACCAACCCTTGAAAAAGGTATTTTTTTATTTTAAAAAGCTCCAGTCGTCCATCAAATTTCATCTTCTTGCACCAAAAGTGACCTGAATCCTGTGTGCACATCAGCAATTGCTTTTTGATTAAAATGTGCTCTTTTTGAATAAAATATGCTCTTAATGAGGCACTTGTGATTTAATCCAAAGGTTTTATTTCCCTTTTCAAAGTGCAGAAAGGAAAGGGCTGAGTTTTACCTGATGTGCTGAATCAAGACATCCACAGTCCAGCTGCTCTGTTATGAATTTGATAAGGAACCGTAGAAGAAAGTCAAAATAACTTCTCAAAACATGCAGGTATCATGTTGTGAATCAGCTGCAAACTCCTCTTGGACATAAAATGCTTCATTTCACTTGATACGTGTCTTTTCAGAGACCTGTCAAAAGAGAACTATGTTATTAATCATTTTCAACTGCTCTAAACTAGCTTAGATTCCTTGAAATCCGAGCGTCTCAGTTTACGACAGCTGCTGTGAAAAACATGGTCTTAAATTACAAGGCTTCGTTGGAAAAGCAGTTGTGCAACAAATTTGAGAGTTTCTGTGACAAACTCAAGGATTTCAGTGACAAACTCGAGGGTTTTTGTAAAAAACTCGAGGGTTTCTGTGACAAACTCAAGGATTTCAGTGACAAACTCAAGAGTTTTGTAAAAATCTCAAGGCTTTCAGTGACAAACTTGAGGATTTCTATTACAAACTCGAGGGTTCCAGTGACAAACTCGAGGATTTCTATTACAAACTCGAGAGTTCCAGTGACAAACTCGAGGATTTCTGTGACAAACTCGAGGGTTCCAGGGACAAACTCGAGGATTTCTGTGACAAACTCGAGGATTTCTGTGACAAACTCGAGGGTTCCAGGGACAAACTCGAGGATTTCTCTTACAAACTCGAGAGTTCCAGTGACAAACTCGAGGGTTCCAGTGACAAACTCGAGGGTTTCTGTAAAAAACTCGAGGTTTCCAGTGACAAACTCCAAGGTTTCATTGCCACTTGAGGGAGCTCAAAGATAATTGACCTTGCGGAGCACCTCGAGTTTCCTAATTCCAGGGAGACAATTTATCTCCACAGATAAAAGGGATAACTGTGGGAAGCAAAGCTGTGTCTAGTGACATTTCAACCCCAATCCCTTGGTTTTGTTCTTTAAACTGTTCTCACGTGGATTTCAAACGGAGCTAATGAGTAACTCAGACGGGCAGTGACAAGATGCCAGCACTATGGCAAAAGGATCCCACAGAAACTTTCTCCTCTCACTGGGGATCAATTTTAGCCTTTATTTCAAGGAAGATCCAGAAAAGCAGATTTTCTCTCCCTGAGTCTCACAAAGGCTTTCTCACCCTGTAAGCAAAGCAATAGGCAAACCCACACAGTGAATAAACATATTAAACACAATAAACTGCAACTTCTGATGTAGGATGAGAATATTTTGGCCTGGATTCAGCTGTGTATTCCAAGGGAAAGCATGGAAGTGAACAGCTAGCAGAGGCTTTAGGGATTTCCTCACCGAAACTCTTGTTAGGTGACTTCATTTAATCAATTGACCTAAAACCCCACAATCTCTGGATCAGGATTTCACCCTGCAAACTTTTGTCACAGAGTTTTGTACACTGAAGACCCTCTGCAAAAATTCAGAAAAATTCACTCTGCAAAAACAATTCTGAGACCTTCCAACAGCCCTGGGGGATTGGCTGTGCCAAGTGCAGGGACAGAGGATTCCTGGAAAAATAAATCCTCGGCCCAGAACGGCATCCCGACTCTCAGCAGTGTTACCAGGGGGATTTTGAGCACTGGTTTGTGATGCTCTTGTCCCATTTTAGTTTATTAAATCCCTGTAGCGTTACAGGGCAAGGGCTCCTGACTGGGAGAAATTCACTGTGCCACTCCTGGATCAGTCTGTAACAAGTGTGAAAAGAGGGAAGAACCTCCTCCCTTTTCCTGTGCAAACAGTGGGACAAAACCCTATGACCTCAAAGGGTGAATGTTGTTTAGATCTCTCTCATTACTTAAACTCAAGAACCCTGAAATTTGTGTTTTTTATTGCAGTATTCACCCAAGTGGGTTGTGCTGCCCTGAAAACTTCAAGGTCATGGTTTCATTATGGCGTGGTTTTCCTTGTCCTCTCTTCTGACTTCCCTTGGGAAACCAGAGATTCATCTGAATTTGCTTACTCTAAGCGGCTTCCTTATTTTTCAGGAATAAATGGAGAAGTGTTCCTGTCCCTCCCAGTCATTCATTCCTAATAATTTCAATTTCATCCATGCCACGCTCCCACGCTATTGCTGTCATACAAAAACATGTAAAGGTGGAAGGATTAAACTATTTAAACTGTTTAAAAAGCTACTTAAATAATTTAAAAATTATTACCTTTGTTGCTCCTAATCACCCACTGAACATCATCAATTCAGTACCAGAACTGGCAATGATCCTTCATGTGGAGCAGAGCTGAGCAGGTTCCAGAACCACAAAAGGCTCCTGTGCTTTCACTCATCCAGGAGGGAGTTTTCATGAACCTGAAACACATGCAATTTTATTATATTTCTTTTCAGAGCTCTCAGTGGGTTTTTCATGTTCTTTTTGTGGCTGTGTGCTCAAATATTTCCTATTAAACGAGCCTGGGGCTGTACTTTATCTTGTTCTGTGTAACATCAGGCCCTTCGTAGGAGAGCAGGAAATGACAGCCATGCATCCAGAATATTTACCAGGAGAAAAAGGCTGTTTTCCATTTGCTGTTTCCCAATATTTGCCCTTCTCCCCAGTCACTTCCACCTTCACCTTGGCTCTGACCTTGCTGTGCCTGAAGCTCGTGGCTGTGATGTTCCTGTGAGTTAAGCCCAGGCTGATTCCCACATGCATTGCAGGTGAGTGTTTATGTCCCAAATAAATACAGTGGATTGCTCTTAAACTCAGGCTTTAGAATGTTTATTACAGATGCAATTGCTGCCTCCCCATAAATCAGAGCACTTAAAGTGCCATATGATCCCAAATGCTGCGTTTAACAGCAGCAAATGGAGGAAAACCTGTGTACAGGACTTTATAGGGGCCATAAACTGCTTGTGCCTGTGGCCTCCCCTCCTTGCACTGCCCGGATCAATCAAGTGCAGGGAGCACTCAGGGCAGTAAATACTCCCAGGAAACAAGGATGAGCTTTCAGGCTCAGCTCCTCTGAGTTACTGCTGTCTTTGGGAAGATGCTTCAAAGCTGCAACGAAGCAGGAGCTGCATTTCACGTGATTAAATTGACTCCACCATCATTACCCCATTATCCATTTTCTGAAGGAAAAATCTCGTGCTTTTCCCCCCAAAAGATGGAGGGTCTGTCACACACAGGCATGCAAACAGTGTTTAATCACTCCACGTGCTGAGGAATGGGTTATTACAAACCTCTCTGTCTCACTCCAGTATTATTGGGCTTTTATGCACCATCCCAAGACAAGTCTGATTTCTGCAAAGTGCTGGGGAAAGGCTGAGAGAGCCTTTCTGCCCCATAAATCTCTCTGAGAGCAAAGATCCTGGCCTGAGGAAGCTCCTGTGGTTGGAGGGGACTCTGTGCCAAAGCAAACGGCTCCTGCCCTCTGCTGAGTCACACAAGCACCGAGCGGGGTGGGTTTATGGCTCCTTGTCCTAGGCTGTTAAACACTGTTCTGCATCCTTCCCGAAATCCCACCGCTCTTCCCGAGGGCAGCTGGTCCCAGGCTCCTTCTCCAACAGCCGGGTCAGCTAATGGAGTGAAAAACACCCCCAGTGAGAGTGTAGGAGCATCGTTAACGATGTGCAGCTTCTCAGCCAAGCCAGGGCTTTCAGGAGGATGTTTTTGGTGTTCCAGGCCAGGCTGGATTGGGCTTGGAGCAGCCTGGTCCGGTGGAAGGTGTCCCTGCCCATGGCAGGGGGTGGCAGGAGATGATTTTAAGGTCCCTTTCCACCCCAAACCAGTCTGGGATTCCGTGATTCTGGGAATTCAGAGCTTTGGGCTTTTGGGACTATAGTTGAATTAGCAGATAATGCTTCAGCTTGGCTCCATGCACAGCTTTCCCTTTGTGCCTGTTTTCCTCAGAATACACAAATTCCTGGTGGATGTTAACAGTGCTAAGTTTTAAAAATCTCCAGGTTATTTGGTGGAAATACTGAACAACTACAGCTGCCTGAGAGGCACTGAAGCAAAGCATTTACTGGAGAGCTCATCTTTGAAAAGATGCATTCTCATAACATTTAAACTTCTTAAAACCGTCCTGTTTCTCCCAGCGGGATGGACATGAAGGATTTCATAGCTAAGCCCTGGAATTTCAGGAGGAAGCTTTGGTTCTGAATCAGATGCTGAAGGTTGGTGCCACTCAGCCTCAGTGCCCCGGGAATGAAGGAAGTTCCCACCCTGGACAAGGGCTCTGCTTCCCTCCGCTGGCTGGAGGCCAAGGGAGAGCTCTTTGTCACCAGGGCTCTTCATTCTCTGGGAACGGGAGTGGATGGAAACACAGAAATGGATGGGAAAGGGGAGCTGCTTCCCACTGACTCTGTGGCAAGGCTGCAGTGTCCCCTTGGCATCCCTGTGCACATTCCCCACAAGAAATCATCCTGTTCCCAAACCCAGGCCTGCTCCCACCACCCAGGCTGCCGGACATCCCAAGGATCCAGCAGAAGCTCCTCTTTCCAGCCTCCTGCTGTCCCCTCTCAGCTCTGTGTTGTCTCCCTCAGTTCCTTTATTCCAAAGGCAGATCTCCTGTCAGACTCCTGCCTTTCCCCGCCCAAGGCTGAGGATCTCTGCACATCCAGCAGCTCCTCCTCAGGCATTTCCTCTGCCCTCGAGTGACTGAACTTTACTGGAGACTTTCCAAGACCTGGGGAACGTGGGGTGGATTTCTTTCCTTCTCTCTGCTGCAGCCTGCAGAACTTTCCAAGCAAACAACTTGATTCAGTGGTCCCATTGTTCCCTGAACTTTAATTCCTTTGCTGATACACCTGATCCCTCACTTTCAAATTAATTCACCCCCTCTGTTGAATTCCTTCTCACCAGCTCTCCTAGGCCTTGGATCTGAGGAAATTAAATTAAATTCTATCGCTGTAGTTGACATGGTTATGTTCAATATTCTCATTGGGCTGAGACCTTTCAAAATGAAACCAAAAATAAAAAATCACTGTTATTCCAATAATCCTGAGTCATCTCCACATATCCAGCTTTATCTCAGAGTAGGAGGCTTTGCTTCATAACCCAAGAAAGTGATACCATGGGGAGAAATTACAGAAAGCTCTGATTTAGAGGAAAAGAGAAAAGGGTGGGAAAGGGAGAGCATAACCATTTCCTTATAGGCAAAGAATTGGACACAAGCTGGAGAGGGGAGGAAAAAACCATTTCACAAAGTGATAATTCAAATTAGAGTAAAAGACATGACTGTCTAACTATTTGTTAAAGTAAGCGGCTGGAGAGGAAGATGAAAGGCAATTTTCTTTTTTATTTCCTTCAAAGAGTGAATGAAAAATTATTCTTCACAGCAAAGAAAAAAATCACTAGTGATCTAATTCTGAAAATATATTGTTTCTTTTAGAAGCGTCTTGCTCAACACTTGATTTCCCAGTTTCACTCACGGATTACAATTCTTTGCATTTTTACATCCCTGAGCTCCCCACCTTGTGGTTTCCAAGTGCAAACAATTTCATCAATATTATTCATGGCCTGAGAGAAGGAAACGAGTGGGTTCATGTTGTTCCCCATAAATGACAAGTGAATAAATACAAGTCCCACAGGTGAGTAACTGAAATGTTCCCCTCACCTTTCCTGGCACCACAGCCAGCTCATCCCCAATGAGGAAACGTGAAGGGAATTATTCCTAGCCCAGAGTTTCAAGGAAAGGTCGTTCCAGCTTTGTTGGCTTGGAAAATTTTGTCATTTCTTAGGGGACCCCCAGGACTCACCTTCTTCCCACAAAGCAGGAAAAAATGGTGCTGTGCATTCACCACCTGAGTCAGAGCTGTTCCTGGGCTCCACATGTTCCTTGAAAAGGAGGAAAAGAGCAGAATCCTTTGAAAATAACCTGATTTGTGCATAAGGAAACGAGTAAAGCAAAGTTCTGAGATGGCTTTAGTGGGAATTATGCTGTGCTTGGAGAAACTTTCCCTCACAACTTGGTTTCTTTCTATGTTTACCTCTTCCATTTAGGCAAATCCTAAATGCCATCCACCTCTTACCACCAGCACGAGGAACGGATCCCAGAGACATGGGAAGGCCACATGGGATTTTTCCTCTCCCTGCTTCCATTGGGAACGAGATTCTCAATGATATGAATATTTAAGTGACTGTACTTGGACACATAAACCATGATCTCCTTGGATGGGGGAGGAAGTCCCACCACGCTGACCTGGCCATGGACATCTCCTGTGGGATCTGCTTTGGGTACACTCAGAGGAGCTGAAAGCCTTCCGAGCTACAAGTTCTTTGTCCTTTTAGAATCATCCCAGAATCCCTAAATTTGGAAAAGACCTCCAAACGATCAGTCCAGCTGTTAACCCACCACTAAACCATGTCCTCAAGTGCCACATCCACAGGATTTTTAAAGAGGGGTGGGGACTCCACCACTGCCCTGCATGGGAACCAGGAGATGAAATCAGATTAGAAGAAACTGAGGAGAACGTAAATGAAGTTTGGGTTTTTTTCTCTTATCTGGAAAGCAAATGCAGGGGTTTTTTTCTGGAAATTTGAGATCCACAACCACAAAGCATTCATAGAAAATACAACTCCAAGTTCAAATATCTGACATCTAACAACAAGTGCCAAGTGCACAGCTCTGGAAAGCGATAGGGAATGGAAAATGGGAAGAGAAGACTGAACTCAGGAAAGGGAACAGATAAAAATCCTGCTTTTGAGAGCCACGCCAAGTAAGAACATCCCATCCTGGATCTGGAGTGTTTGCTTCCTTGTTTTAGTTTGTTGGCAAACTGTATGAAATCACACTTCTTGTGTTCCACTGCAACAATGAGTGCTTTGGGGCAGGCCTTGGCTCCAAGATCTCCAGTTTCCTTCCCTGTATCCAATTTACATCGAGCCTGCTGGGGAACTGCCTCCTCATTTCTTTGGGAATGTGCCCCTCGGGCTCTGTCCAAGCACTGGGAACCACTGGGGTGTTTTGCTTGGCTTCTCTCTGTTTACATCCCCACCAAGAGAGGAGAAACAACTGATGAGGGCTTTTATAACTTCTTAAAACCTGATTGTTCCGGGGAATTAGAGCCAGCAGATGCACTGGAGATAAGGGCTGGGACGAGGCGCATCCGAGCCCTGCTCTGGTGGTGCTGGGGAGGAGGGATGGCACCCCCACGAAACTCAAATCACACCTCAGATAGTCAGGGTTCTGAATCTGCATCCTCAGGAGTCCAAACCCTTCTTTTCCAAAGTCAGTTTTCCAAAGTCAGTTTTCCAAAGCCACACTGCAAACTGATCATAATTCATCAGCTTTGTATAATTTTCTTGTCTAGAATTTACACGTTGAAGTTTTCCCTTCCTTTTAAGGCTGCCGGTTCCTTCCCTGCTGAGCATTCCTGCCTCCAGCCCGAGCTGTCCCAACATCATTTCAGCTTCTACTCCCCTTATTCCCAGCCCATTTCCCTGCACTTTCTGCTCACCAAGCAAGAACGAAGCTTTTTATAAGCTTCTTATATCGGCACCTGAAAGAGCAGCGCTGCTGTCAGCACATTCCCAGCCTTTCCTCCCTGGGAATATTTCCCACACCCTGTGCGCCCCATAGGAAAAGTGCTTTTCCTACAAAACCAAAGGGCTGGGATTTTCAGGCAGTTACACCCAAGAGATAATGCCTGATAGTGGCTGTGGATGGAGTCCAGCAGCTCCTCGCAGCCCAGCAACCTCCCCCAAACACCGAGTGCTTCCAGGAAATGGAAAAGAAACACACGTCCCACGGGACTGGGAAGAGCGGCTGGATGAATCACTGCTCCCCCCACACATCTTTAAGGAAATCAGGGAAAAATAAATGGATTCCAGACGGCATAACTGGCTCCCTGGGGCCTTGGCTGGGGGTTTATCCTACGGCCACAGCATCCCGATCCCGATGGATGCAGTGCCTGGCTCAGTCCCAGTCTGGGGCTGGAAGCAAAGCACCAACAAGCAGCTTTGCTGAGGCAGCAGCCTGTGCTGGATCTGTAAGAAAATCTTTGTGCTGTTGCAATGTTTTCCTTGTTGCTTTGTGCACTCTGCAAACAGATTTGGCAAGCGGGCATTGTCACCCTGGGATCCTGCCCCAGGATTTATTCTGGGTGTTCACCGCTAATACCTGCCACAGCCTCCTGCATTTCTCTGAGCTGGCACCGAATGCTGGCCCTGGAGTGACAATTTATTGTTGGTTCTGCTGTCTCAGGATAAGCCACAAAGCCAATAAAAGTTATCAAAAGTCCCACTCCCAAAGCGTCCTGCTCCCAGGGCTTGGGATGCTCCTGCTGGTTGTTCCCATCACCTCTCAGCTAAGGGATAAGCAAGAAAAAATGGGATAAAGTCAAGGAGTTGATGTCTGAAATTCCTGTTCTCATCAGCAGCTGTAAAGGTGCTTCAGCCCCCAGACACTGCTGGCTCCACAGACAGGTTGTCTTTGGGTTAGGATCATGAAATGGTTTGGGTGGGAAGGGACTTTAAATCCCATCCAGTGCCACCCCTGCCATGGGCAGGGACACCTCCCACTGTCCCCGGCTGCTCCAAGCCCCAGTGTCCAGCCTGGCCTTGGACACTGCCAGGGATCCAGGGGCAGCCACAGCTGCTCTGGGCACCCTGTGCCAGGGCCTGCCCACCCTCACAGGGAAAATTCCTTCCCAAGATCCCATCTAAATCTCTCTTCCTTTAGTCTAAAGCCATTCCCCTTGTCCTGTCACTCCAGGTCCTTGTCCAAGGTCCCTCTCCAGCTCTCTTGCAGGCTCCCTTCAGGTATTGGAAGGCCACAATTAAATGTCCTCAGATACTCCTCTTCTCCACCCCGAACACGCCCAACCCTCAGCCTTTAGTCTGAGAAAAGTCTCCTGTAGCCAACTGAAGAAAAACGCAAAAATATCCAACAACTTTTTCAATTCTGCATTTTTAGTTAATTAAACAGATTGATCAGGGAAACCAGAATTGCTTAAAGTATCAGCAAGATGGAACCTCCTCCTGAACTTCTGCCCCTTCCTTGCTTTGGAAAGGAAACACAGCAAATGGGAAGATGGGAACAGATGGAAACACAGCAGAAATAACAGGAGGAAAAATTCATTTGGTTTGATTTTTGGTATTGATCTTCTACCACCTCACATTTATTTTAACACACAACCTGTTTCTGTTACCATCTCTAGCTCATTTAATCCTTCCTTGATTGCAGTGATGTCACCTCCTGAGCCAGCCTTCTCTTTATTTGTGTAAGAAATGTTTTCTATTCCACTCATGATGAGCAATTAGATCATTCCTGCCAAAAATCTGCGTGAGTTCAGCACAGGTGCCTGTGACTCTTCCCCTGGGACTGCCAGGCATTTCCTCTTCCAATCAAGTGAAATATTAATATCACACCCCACTTTCAATTGTCTTGTTAAGAAATGGGAATTTGTACCTAAATCAAATTTACCCTGCTGCCTCTCAAACCCTGCAATCACTACAAATATGCAAAGTTGATCATTAGATTTAAGAAGGCTGGGAAAATGAATTCATTAAAAGGAAATCTCTGACCTTTTGAGCTGTTAAAACCAGTGTAACTCCCCCAGCAGCACCTTCTGAATGCACCAAGGAAGTGGATCTGGGGCCTTGGATGAGGTGTCCTTGTGCCCTTCCAGCGCTGCCACTGGAATACAGGAGTTTTCCATATTGTTAGCAATTACCTTAGGGAAGAGGCTCGTGGATCCAGAGGCCCGGAGCACAGCCAGAGGACTTGCCAGGGGAAGGAAAAGGGCTCTGTGGTGATGGGAGCATTTCCCATGATTGTGCTTTAAATACGCTCAGCACTCACTCCCCTCCCATTGTTCTCCTCTGGAATCAAGGGCAGCCAGGATTAGGGGAAAAAAGGAACCCAAAATATCAGTGTAGGTTGGAGCCGTCTGCAGGGAAACTCTCCAGTGTCTTACACAGAAAAAAGGGAAAGTTCTCCCTTTTTCCTTTGTGTAGTAATTTCCCTTAAACTTTCTGTATTCGTTTGTATAATTAAATACTGCCCTCAATTAGAAATCCTTTCAAAGGGAAAGGTGGATGATATCAGGGATTCAGGAAGGGAAGCTTAGCCCCAGTATTACTTCAGTCATGGGTTACACCTCTCACTATATATATATATATTTATATTTGTATTTATATTTATATATTTATATTTGTATTTATAATTTGTATACATGTGGCACTACGTGCTGTTTGTGAACAAATCACCAATCTCTACTTAACAAAAAATGATGGCACCAGGCTCTTAACTGGCGGCAAATCATTTACTCTGGGGTAATTGCATTCATTTCATCCATACAAATAGTTCAGCACATTCTATAACACGAATACCTGGAAGAAGAAAATTCCACAACTCTGAAGGCATTTTTTCTTCAAAAAAAAAAAATTAACAAACCCATCCTGGACATGGATTTATATTCTAACCCAAACCCAAACATTATAACCCAAATTCCTCCCTATGAGGGTGGGCAGGCCCTGGCACAGGGTGCCCAGAGAAGCTGTGGCTGCCCCTGGATCCCTGGCAGTGCCCACGGCCAGGTTGGAGCACTCTGGGACAGTGGAAGGTGTCCCTGCCCATGGCAGGGGGTGGAATGAGATCTTTAAGGTCCCTTCCAACCCAAACCAGTCTGGAATTCCATGATTCTGTGAACATTTGAAGGTACCAAAGGCTCACTTTCCAGCCCACAACCACCATTTAGACATTAACTAGACACTTGGACAGGAAACTTTTCACATTTTCATTTGCTGTTTCTCCAAAAAACTCTCAATCTAGAGGAAAAACACTAAACATTAATGCCCATTCCAGCACTTCTGCTCCATATTTCCAGTGGAATACAGGGAATGGTGAGCACAGCCGTGGTCACCTCACTCTGCTGGGATGGGGTTGTTTGTGTGGTAGGGGAGCTCTGCCAGATTACACAAATCCCTCCCCTTTCCCAGGGATGAAAGTGGAAGAGCTTTCTCCTTGTAGTCCCTCCAACTGGAATTAAAGCTGCTGGGAATGACTGTGCTCCTCTCCTGTTCCTCACAAACTGTTCCTTGAGCTTTAAATGCTTGGAAGTCCTTTGGTCAGTTGGTTACTGGATCAAAGCCACGCTGAGCTCACAGCTCTCCCGTCTCTTGGAGTTTTTACAGGATAAACACTGTTCAGGGGCTCAGATGCTCAGGAAAGCAACACATTGGCCACGCTGAACTTTGCAAAAGCTGTTATTTCACCAGATTTTCTCAATCCAAATGCTCAGTTTGACTCCCCCACGCTCCTGCTGATGAAGGCCGAGGTGGAGAAATAAACACAGAGGTTCTGAAACATTGACGTGAGGAAACAAGCCCGTGTGTGTCCAAACACCGTGACTAATCCAGGGGAAAAAAGATCATTTTCTCAGAAGTTCTGGGAACACACAGTGATGCAGAAAAGAACAGAGGAGTTATTCCTGACCAGGACCAAGAAAATGAGATTATTGTGAGATGGAGCAGCGATAAGAAAACTCATTGAGCTGGCAGAGATGTGCTGATAAAAAATCAAACCATCGATCAGTATGGGAATGAGATTTTATGTCTATTAATTACTTACATGACTGGAGATAGCTGCTCTGATGATTTGATTCCATGTCCATCCAGTACTCAGATTAAAATGTCATTCAGGCTTATTTTTAAGTCCCATAAGTGGTGTCTACAATAAGCAAATATGAACTTTGCAATACAAACAACTCACACTGTGGATTTTGATTTGTTCTTTGAAATGATTTTAGGGGTTCCTGAAGAGTAACCTGCCTTTCTTGCTGTCAGGGTGCTCAATATGCTTCAGGACTGCAGCCCCTGGTTGCAGGAAATCCTGCAGAAGAGTTAAATTAACAACCTGCAAATTGTCATCACACATTTTACAGGGTGAGCTGAAAATTGGGTCACAGAATCCCAGAATCATCAAAGCTGGCAAAGATCTCCAACATCATCAAGTTCAATGAATAATTCAATGAATACTTTATGTATCTACTAACATGAATACAAGTTAGAAGTGTTTAACTTTGAGCAAACCTTTAAAAAACCCAAGTACCAAATTCATATGTGAAGATAAAATGCCACATTTAAGTTAATTGATCTCTGAGACAGCTCCCTGCAACACAAATTCTTCTCACCAGAGAATTAACAACAAATTTTACCTGTTTTCCACTCCAAATAGCATTCCCAGCTACTCAAGGAAGGTCTCAATGAGGAATATTGTTGTGTGTGTTTTATTTTGTCTAAGAGGTGTTAAAAATTATGAAATAAATCTTGCGATCACCTTTGAGGTGTGCCCAGAGCAGCGACAGTGCAGGGCTGTCCCCACAGGGCTTTCTGCCCCTTTTGAGTTTTAATGAAAGGAACCTCAGAGCTCAGCATCCCCAGCTCCTGAAAGGTCACCGCAAAGGGCACAGAGAGGGCACAGAGAGGGGACAAAGGGGAGGATCCAGTGAGCAAAACATGGGAAATGTGCTTCCTCTCTGGGAGGGCACTGTCACCTTGCAGGAGAGGGGTGGCTGGTGAGACAATGCTGAGGAATTCCAGTGGGAATCCCTCTCCTGTCCTCACCTTATTTCGAACAGTCCCTGAGGCGTCATCCCCTTGTTGTGCAAATATTTAATGCCTTCGTCAAACATTGTGCAACCAAACACCTCCCAAGTTATTGTGCTGTTGCAACCCTCGTTTCACGGTGAATCTTTACCAATCAGTGTCAAAAAGTCAGTAATTCAAAGGGACTTTTATTGCTATCAGGTAAGCAAATGTTAGCCTCAAACAAATTAAAGTTTTGTGGGGTGAGGGGTTGTACCTCCACATCCGTGATCTGCCAGGAATTTCATTTGAACAGTGCTTTAGAGGCTTCATTTCAGATTCCCATCTTTTAGGGATCTGCCCAAACGTCTCTGGAGAGGCAGAACTGCTGCAAGAGCTGTCCAACAACCAAACATCACAGCTGAGCTCCCTTGTGACAGCCATCAGTGGCACAAAGCATTCCAAAAAGCAAATACTCCTCTCAGCAGTTCAGCTCCAAAGGGCTGCTTTAATTGCTGTTTATTTTTGAACAGGCCTGAGCATGATCTCACATCCATTTGTTACAACTTTACAAGGCAGGATGGTGATTTCAGGTTATTAACAGGGATTATTTACTGCCCATGTTTATTCCTGGCTCTGGGTGATGGTATCTCACTGGGCATGGAAGGGATTTATTTGTTTGTCTGCAAAAGTTTCTCTGTTCCATACCCGCTCCAGAATCAAAAGAAAGTTATCCAAAAGAGGTTTACAAAATGTTCTGTGTCTCTCTCCAGTGTCAGAGTAACAGTGATAATCTGCAGTGATTGACTCCCTGTTTGTAGTCCGTGTCCTTTCGCTTTCCTTGGGACTGGGTCAGTGCAGATACATTCCCATTTTCTAGCAAAACAACATTTGGGGAAGTACCATAAAAGAGGATCCTGTAAATGCTCACATGCTTAAGGGTTCCTGTGCTTCTCTGTTTCACTGGGTTCACAAAGGGGTTTTTTCTGCGTGGAAATGTTTGAGACTGCAAAAGTATTGATTTGATAACTAAAAACAGCAAACTGAATGAAATGGGGCATTAAAGGTGGCTTTACACCATCAAACCTTCGGGCTGGAGGAGCTTCCAAGCAACCGGAGCAGAAGTGCTGATGGATAATTCACTGGAAAAGTGGGAACAGCAGGTAAGAGAGCTCTGAAACTTCCTGGTGCCATTTCAGTTGTACAGGTGTTGACACACACTTTAAACCCGAGATAAAATACATAAAAGAATGGAAACAGCATCAATGACCTTGCAGGGTTTTGGCCAGAAGGTGTTACCAGACCTTCCTGGCTGACTTAAATATTGTCCCTTAAAAGTCAAGTGTTGGGGTGACCTAATTGTGGCCTTCCAGTACCTGAAGGGAGCTACAAGAAAGATGGAGACAGACAATTTGCAAGGGCCTGGAGTGACAGAACTGCTGCTGACACAAAGTACAAATGTTTCTTTAAAAAATAAAAATCCTATCCATGATTTAAAAATAATCAAAAGCCTTCAAACCCAAATTTTCCTGAAGAAATGAGCCACACTAAATCAATACACCTATTTTATTCCTATAGATAAGGTCGGCTCAGCAATGCATTAAAAGGGGACTTATCCTTGATTTATCCAGCAAAATATTTAGAGACTAATCAAAAATAAATTCTTGGGATTAATTACTGAGAATAAATCTCAAATCAGTTAAAATCAAGTAAGAGAACTTGTTCTTAACTACAGCAAGATGGTGAAGTTAAAACTGGAAAGGTTGCACAACCAAATAAACTGAATTTTGTCCAAATTCACTGTATTAAATTTTCAATCATCTGGTTATGACTGAGAGCCAGTGAGGTCTGGTGTATACAAGGGATATAGAAAGAGCCTCCAAATATGAAACAAATTAGGAATAACTGGCCCCCAAGCAAGCACTTAATGTATGAAAAAAGAAAATGCAAACCTCAGAATGCTTTTTAGAGCCATGGCCTGAACCAACCCTCACTTCCTGTTCCAAAGGGTCCAAGTCAGCTGTGACAAAAGTGTGATGCAAACCACCTTGGGAAGTTTCCCAGAATGTCGTGGTTCCTAAAGGGGAACAGAGAAGGGGGAAGGAGAGAGGCTCTGTAAAATGGAACTGACACCAGCACCGTCCCCCTTGGGTCTGGAGCAAATTATGTGGGATGAGAGGGAAAAATACTACAAAGGACAAAACCTCCATGAACCACATTCTAATTAACCAGAATACACAGAATCATGGAATTATGGAATGGTTTGGGTTGGAAGGGACCTTAAAGCCCATCCAGTGCCACCCCTGCCATGGACAGGGACACCTTCCACTGTCCCAGGCTGCTCCAAGCCCCAATGTCCAACCTGGCCTTGGACATTGCCAGGGATCCAGGGGCAGCCACAGCTTCTCTGGGAAATCCATCCCAGCCCCTCCCCACCCTCCCAGGGAACAATTCCTTCCCAATATCCCATCTCTCTCTGCCCTCTGGCAGTGGGAAGCCATTCCTTATGTCCTGTCCCTCCATCCCTTGTCAATAAACTCTCTCCATCCTTCTTGTAGCCCTTTCAGATGAGGCCACAATGAGGTCACTTGGAGCTTCTCCAGGCTGAGCAATCCCAATCCTCCAGCCTTTCCTCCCAGCAGAGCTGCTCCATCCCTCTGATCATCCTGGTGCCTCCTCTGGACTCCCTCCAGCAGTGGATACATCCCTTCAGGTTGGATCATTCACTTCAGCTCCTTTGGTTCAGCTCTGACACACTGCAGAGCTTCATTTCACCCTCAGCAAAAAGCCCGAAGCAACCTTGGCTCTTGGAGGATGCGCTTCCAGCTTTTAAGGGCCCAAAAAAACCTGGAGCTTAAAATAAATACATTTCCTAAATGTTGTGGAAGCACAAAACCTTGTGCTTGTACACATTTACAAACATCCCCCAGCCTTGACCTGGACCTGTTAGCATCTGAGCTTTTGTTTTTCCCACGTCAAATTGTTTTGTAAATTCAGAGTCCCGTCAAATGAACAGCAAACTACAGCAGCCTGATCTGTGCAGAAGCGTAGGAAATTGCCCTGGGATTGTCCCTGCTTTGTCACAGGCGTTCAGTGCCCTTGTCACACCGACCCTCGGTTACTCACAGCCTCCTGCTTGCCCTCGGGAGGAAGGAAACTGCCCTGTCACTGGGAAAGCAGGAAAAGGAGGAGAACACGAGGGAAAAGGGAGTGCATCCAAAGTCACGGATGGGGTCAGCGGCTCAGGGCTCAGCTCTGAGCCAGCAGGGCTGGCAGGCTTTCTGTGACAAAGCCGGATTTAGAGGCTTTTACCTCTTTTTAAGCCTCTGAACTCCCCCACAACCAAAAGCACCGAAGCTGTGAGTGTGAACCCCGTGTGCAGGGTGGGTTCCACTTCTTCCCCGGGCAGCAGCAGCACACGAGCAGCGGGAGCAGGAGAAGCCGCTCCCTGCCTCGCACCGCACCCTCGCTGTCATCCCGCACCGGAGCTTTCCTCACCGGCCGCCGCTGCTCCACCTCGCTGCTCGCCTTTCCACGGGCCTTCCTGTGCTCCCACGGAACCCTCGGCGCTCATCCCACGCCCAGGGTGCTGCTGGAAGGGCAGGAAGGGAGCAGCAGGACACAGCTGGCACTGCCCAAACCCCCCCAGTGCCAGCCGAGGGCAATCGGCCTTTGGGGTTCAGTTTAAAAGGGACATCGGTGCTGTCACCACAGCGAGGATAAACGAGAAAGGGCTGGATCTTGGTTTCTTCCAGAAAAAATATTGGAGAGAAACGTGGCAGGTGTCCCAATAAGGAAAAAATGATCCTCCAGCTAAACTTGACACCAGGCAGGGACACCTTCCACTAGTCCAGGGTGCTCCAAGCCCCCTCCAGCCTGGCATGTGTGAAACGTGAATGTAAAGATATGAACTGTAAATTACAGAATCTATTTCAGGAGGGAAAACCATAATCAACAAAATCAGGAAAATTAGCTGGGTGGCATAAAAAACTGTAATAAAGAATGGTATCATAGCTTTACTGTAATAATTCTTTCCCTCGCTTCAGAAAGCCTCAGAAATACTGAATTTCAAGTTCTGTGAAAAAGTGTTCCAGTAATAAAAAGAGACTTAAAGCTCCACAGGAGACAGTTTGAGTGCTTAACCAGAGTTTTGATTTAGTTTTGATTCACTTCTCTGAGGTCCCAGCCCAGAAACCTGCCCCAATACTCATGCAGGAGCACAAAAATAGATTCCCAGCTGCACATACAAACACACGTCTTGCTCGGATGGTAACAGAGCAGGTCATTAAAAATCAGCTTTTTTAACACAGGAAGTGCTGCAGCCTTTTGCATCTTACCACATTCAATCTCTCCAAAAGAGATGCTTCCAGGAGGAGCAAGGCAACAAGCTTGTATCCCAAAAATCATCTTAAGGGAATCTGGCTGCTTTCTCAGTTGATTTTCTTCATGTTATCAAGACATGACTATACTGGTTCCAAAAACTTCACTAAGTGAGATTTATTCCAGACATGAATGCTTCCCTCTGCTTCTTGTGCACAACATTTGGAATATTTCAGCTCTGTCCCAGGCAAAGCGTGTCACGGTCTGAGCGAGGCTCTGGAGTTTTGGGAGGTGTTGAGTTGTGGTAACGCTGAGAAGGAGCTAACTGCGTTTTTCCGACCATTACCTGTGTTTGTGCTGATCTGTGTCAGGATTACACATCTGGCTCGAGCTGCAGGCTCCCTTCAGACAAATCCTGTGACCCCTCAAGTGTCCCTGGCTCCCCTCAGAACCCCTGGTCCTGCTCAAGTTCCAGCATCCTTCAAGTCCCCCTGGCTCCCAGCCCTGCCCGAGTACCCCCAGTCCCCCTCAAGCCCCTTCATCTCCTCTCACAACCCCTGGTCCCCCTTGAGTCCCCCTGGCTTCCCTTAGGACCCTGGCACCCCTCAAATCCCTCTGACCCCCCCCAGAACCCCTGGTCCCCCTCAAGCTCCTCTGGCTCCCCTTAAAATCCCTGGTTCCTCTGAAGTCCCCCTGGCTGCCCTCCAAGTCCTCAGTCTCCCTGAAATCCTCCTGGCTCCTCTCAGAACCCCTGGTCCCCCTCAAGTGCCCCTGGCTCCCCTCAGTACCTGACACCCCTCAAATTCCCCTGGCTCCCCTCAGAAGTCTCAGTCGCCCTCAAATCCCCTCAACTTCCCCCGCTCCCCTCAATACCCCCGGTGCCTCTCAAGTCGCCCCGGCATCTTCGAGCCTCAGCGTCCCCATAACGTCCCGGGTCCCCTCAGCTCCCCCGGCTCCCCTGCCGCCCGCGGGCTCTCAGGTGGGAGGGCTGAGGGAAGGGGAGTCGCCGCCGGGCCGGGCCGGGCCCTTCGGCGGGCGCTGGCAGCGGGCGGAGGGCGGGCGGGAGCAGCGGGCCGGGCGCCGCTATTTGTACCGGAGCGGGGCCGAGCCCGCCCCAGTGCCCGCCGCTGCCCGCACCATGCCGGGGCTCCGCGCCTCACCGCCCGCCTTCCTCCTGCTCCTCGTCCTCGTCCTTCCCCGTGGCAGCCCCGCGGCGTCGGGCGCCGGGCAGGAGCCGGAGCCGGAGCCCGGCAGCCCCTCGGCCGCGGCGGCGGCGGCGCGGGTGGCCCTGCAGTACCGCAACTTCCAGGCGGGATCCCTCGGCGAGCTGAGGGCGCTCGGGCAGGTCCGCAAGGCTACGCTGAAGGTAAGCGGGGAGCCGGCGGGGTTTAAAGGGACGCTGGGGAAAGTGCAATTAACAGTAATTATTCTGTTGTTATTCAGTTCTGTATAACTGAGCGTAGCGCGTTCCCACGCAGGGCACCGGGCGCCTTCCTGCATCCCTCAGGAGCCGCTGCCCCGCTGCCCCATGCTCGGGGACACCCGGGTCCCCGCAGGGACCACTGTCCCATCTCCGCTTCCTCAGGGGGCACCTGAGGCCCCTCCGGGACTGCTGTCCCACCACTCCATCCTCAGGGACATCCAGGTCCCCTCATGGATCGCTGTCCATCTGCCCCTTCCTCAGAAACACCCGGGTCCCCTCAGGGACCGTTGTCCCATCTCCCTTTTTCCTCAGGGGGCAGCCCCTCAGGAGCTGTCCCACAGTCCCTCCCTCAGACTACGAGCTTCATCTAAAGGCAGTGCAGTTCCCACCGGAAAATATACCTTAATCTTCCAAAAATCACATCGAATTGAGGCGACAGAACGGGACAGGAGTCCCAGAGAGGAGCAGCTACGGGGACACAGCCTTCCCATCATGGGGAGCTTGCCAGGGATGCTTGAGGTGGTGCTTGGGGTACAGCCCTTCTTCTCCTCCAGGTTTGGGGTTTTTTTACAGCTTATTCAGTTTCTGAAAGTACAAGATCAGGCAAAAACTTCTGGGGAATGTTTGTCCAGGCTGTAGATCCCGGAAGGAATGCATCACCTTCCTGGAGAGCCGAGGAATGGGATTTAAATCCAGCCCTGTGCTCCTGCTGCTGGGCAGCTCCCCGAGAGCAAGGGCTGGTTGTTCTGGATTCCCAGTCTGAGGTGCCAAAGGCAGCGCTGGATTCCACTGGATCCTTCCCAGGATCTGCAGACCTTACACCACTTGTCCTGTGCAACTCCTCAAACTGAGGCAGAGGGTGTAGTGTTAAATCCCCCCTTTCAAAAAAGATATTCCAGACGAACCAGAAATATCGAGGATGCATTAATGCAGCCCTTCTAGAGATCTTTAAGTGCTGAGCATGGAAGTGCTCATGGGACATTGAAATTTTCCTGTGAAACTGCTACAGACACCTATGACAGGGATTCACTGTGTTCTTTTCTGCTCTCTGAAAGTACAAGTGCTCCTTCTGTATTTCCTGGGCACTTTGCATATGTCTATATGTAAATATTTCCATATATAAACACCTGTGCCTGTCTGAAGAATAAGGGAATATTTGTGGGGAGGGAAAGGGATTTTTCCACCCTCTGTCAGCCACCTGCCTCCTGATATAGGAAGGAAAACAATTGGCTCATTATAGAGAAGTGAGATTGCTCCTTATTTCCTCACAGTGCTGGGTGCTGTAGGAGCTCCCTGGAACCACTCTCTGCAGTTTATTTCCCTTTTTTTTTTTTTTTTGCACACTCTGTGAAAACAAGAGGAGAAATGCACTAGAAGTGGGCACTTCCTTCTTTCCTGTCCTCCTCTGGAAAAAAATGAAAAGAATTTCCTGGAAGGAATGTGCTGTATTACGTGAAGGCAAGAGGCAGAAATGTTGGGATTTGGGGTTTCTTTTGGCTTGTCTGGTTTTTAATAATATTTTTTTGAAGTGGGCTAATTTCCTATTGGTTACTCTATTTCTGGATCCTGTAAAATCAGGATAATTTTTTCATGGAATTTAATAATGAGCGTTGTAATTTAATACTGACTTTATTAGCCCACAAGCTGGGGAAACTGGTAATTGGAAACAGGACTGGGAACTCTCTTAGATGGGAAAGATCTTTCAAGTTCAGGTAAAATGAGACTTTCTTTATTGGCAACAAAATGCCAAACATGCAATAATCCTTACCTTGCTGTTGGATGCAGTTGCTTTTTGTTGTCCCTTCTTTTTTCCTGAGTGAGGACCTTGTAGGAAACTGCGGCTCCTGGAGTGGTTGGCAGCAGCACTTTAAAATACACTTTTGGTAAGAGAAGTATTAGTTTGTGCCAGCTGAAGATCCCAGAATTTAAAGGGAAGCTTTTGGGAGCAGTTTCCCATCCCAAGCTGTCCTGGAAATCCTAATTTAGGAGTAGAGAGGTGAAGGGGAAAGGGAAAACCCAGGTGACCTTGTGCAACATTTGCTTAAATTGGACTAGAAAATCCAATTTTCAAATATCCAGGTGGATATTTCACAACCTCACCTGGACACAAACAGTGCAATACCGCAGCTCTGGTCCCTAATATTAGAAGTCAATTAAAATTTTTCTATTAATTTCCAACAGTCAGAGCCCCACCTTTGGGTGGGAAAGGCAGAATCCACGGCAGGGGCAGCTCTGACTCCTTTTCCCATAGTGCCAGCTTCTCCGTGCTCAGTGATCCAGGCAAAAGCTGATCCCAGGGGAGAAATCCTGGAGGGGAAACACAGAGGGGAAGAGGTGGAAACGTCCTGCAGCACAGGGAGAGAGGGATCCTCCCTTTCCGTGCCTGTGGGGAGTGAGGGAGGTGCAAACGGATTGTAAACGGATTCCTTGGGGACCTGCAATGAAGCTGCTCTGAAATTGCTGTTTTGGCCTTCCCGGGACTAAAAATCTGTCAGGAAAGCTGCAGTAATTTGGAGCCCAGAAGTAAAAGAATCCCGTGACCCAGATATTGAGTGGAAAAATGAATTACTCACTTGTTTTCTTCTCTTTTTGGACACTTTTATCTTTGGCTGCTTCCCTGGGGGTTGTCAGCTATCCCAGAGCTCTGATCAGCTCACGCTCTGGGATTGGTTAATGGCATTTTGGGATGAGAGTGGGAAAATACTGGAAATGAAAGTTTTCCTTCGGGACTACAAAGACTTTTGTACATCTACGATTATTTCATGCTAATTGGAGCTTCCCTCTTCTCCCTGGTGAGCTCAGGAAGCCCCAGGTGTTCACACCAGAATAAATATTTGCTTTAGCTGTGTAGCATCATTTGAAAGCTTTCTAGGCAGCAGTAGTAGAGTGGTAGTACCTACTAGCAGTACTGTGGGGGAGTTGTTGCAAATCAAGAGAGAATCTCTGCTTCAAAACCCACGGAAACACAGAATTCTGAGCCCTTTTAAAAGTCCTGCTGACTATTTCAGCTCCTCTCATCTGCAGGACTGATGACATAAAGGAATAAGCCGGGGTCACTGTAAAAATCCCCAAATGAATCAGATATGGGTGTTATAAGCCATAGCAATAACACCTCTTGGGTAGATTTACAACAGTTAGAAACTTAGACTTAAATGTGGTTATTGCAAAAGATGAGACCCTTCTTAACTTAATTTCATTTCAGTTACTGCTTCCTTGGTGATCCTGCATTTCAGAAAGGAAGTTTTCACTATTCTGCCCATGTCCCACTGTCACTGTGAGGACAATGTTTCAGGCAATACACAAAAAGGGCAGAAGGGGAGAAGGAGGATGCAGAGAAGAAAGAAATTACCAAAGTCTGAGCTCATCCTCTCTGTTTCGTCCACCTCCTTCATGGTGAGATTTGGCTCCACACTGGACTTGTCTCATCCTAAGGCTCCAGGAGGGGATTTTATAAAAATAGAGTGACTAAAGCAATTTTTTTACCTGCATTTTCCAACTCTGTGTAGGTACCACAGGCAGGTGCTGAGCTGAGGATCTGCTGTGGGTATGAAACTTCACTCACCTTATAACATTAATAATTTCCTGGGAAAAGTGTGCTGGGAACAGGAAGGCTCAGGGTTAGCTAAATAACACACACAGGTTTGCTTTGGGTCCCGATCTGCAAAATGCTGCAAACAGCCAGAATTGTATTTAAACACCAAGGAAGACTAAAAATCAGTGCTGTTGCACTCAAAACCAGGGAATTTCGGAAGGGACGTTCCCTCCTCAGTGCTCCTTGCAGCACCTAAGGCTTTAATTCCACTGCTGGCTCCATCTTCTCTCTTCCAGAACATCCCAGAGTCTGGCCACAAGTATTACCTGCAGTTCAGCACTGAGGACTACAGAACTGGGGTGAGTTCCTGCTGCTCCTCCTCACCCTGGGCATTGATGAACTCCAGCAGCTCCAGAACAGGGACATTTGTGTCCTAAATGGATCTGCCGCAATGGAAAGACCTTGCTGCTCCTCCCTGCCTGTCTTTGCCCCGAGGCTCATCTGAGCAATCATCAGGCCTCAGTCAGGAAGGGATTTCTTGCTTAAGTCACCTGAGGCAACCAAGGGCCTGAGTGGAACGTCGCAGTGGCCCAGGCTCGGTGACAGTGTGGTCCCCATTACCCCTCTGGGCTCCCCATTACCCCTCTGGGCTCCTCATTGTCCTGCTGTCCACACCCCAAAATGGGAATCAGGAGCTGACAGCTCCACGTTCTTTCCAATTACAACCCCCTCCGTTTGGTCTGTCCCAGCTGTCAGCAGCATTTTACTGTCCTCTTCCTTCACACACATTTTGTGGAATTCAAATGATTTTCAGAACTTACTGTGCAGCCTTAGATTAGTTTTGTTTCAAGGCTGACACAATGAAAGTCCCTGTTATCAATTAATGTTGTTTCTTGAGCTCTCACAAACATACTTCCAGGATGACTTAGAGCATTGTCATGTCCTGAAAGCAGGACAAGCATTAATTAAAACCTTCTGTTAAATCCCTTTAGCCTTGTGGTTTTAACCTCTTTCCTGGAAAAAAGAAAAATAAAATCCTTCTTGACACTTTCCAAACCCCTGAACAGCTTCATACAAAGAGTGAGTTGCTGTTAAATAAAATCTTGATTAAAGATAAGAGTTTTAAACTCTCCCTTGACAGGAAGATGCTGGGAGCTGCCTGGCTACAGTGCTGTATCCAAAGAAAAAGTCTCCTCCTGTTGTCAGCATCAAGTGCTCCCGCACCAAAGACAAGAAGGAAATCCAGGAAGAGGACAACAGACTTTACCAAAGGATCAGGCAACAAACCAAACCAATAACTGGAAACAACATTCCAGGTATATTTCTCCAAACAGTCACCTGTATTTCATTTTGTCTTAAAGAGCGTGAAGAACACAAGCATTTGAAAAGGAGACACATTATTGACAGTAGCACCCTGAGACCATCCCGCTGTCAAAACAACCCCACCTCCCCAGGGATTTTTGGGAGAACAAAGCCCCTCTGGGTTTACCACTGGGACTAGCACCATCCTGTGAGGGTGGTTTGGATTTAAAAGCAAGTCCACACCATTTTTAAGTCAAGTCAATGCAGACTGTCCTCCAGGAATAACAAGTGCCCAAACCCACACACCTCCCCAGCTGTGGCTGGAAATTCACTGGGGATGACTAATACAATTTTTCCATCCTGGAAAAATCCCATCTTTTCTCCCAGCTAGGTAAGGACTCCCATTATTGTGGATTTTTGGGTTTCTCACCTCATCGTGGGGACCCCTCTCTTGGCAATGTCCGCTCTGCGACACTTTCGTACCTCACTGGGACTGCAGGTTTAGCATCATTCTCCTCCCTGTAACACATCAGAGGGAAGAGCCCCATCCCAGGAAAGGTGCTGTGCCAGACAAAACCACTCTGAGGTTCATCGTTTTTCTGCTGAGCAGCCAGAATCAATATTATTTTCTCTTTCTCCTTGCCTTGCAGACAGCTATGGCAACATTGAGCCTGCCCTGGAGCCAGTGTGGGCTCTGGCTGTGGCCGGCAGCAGCTCCATCATGTGGGAAAAGTCAACGGAGACCCTGGGATACTTCCTGGCCCAAGTGAAGGCTGTGAAACAGTGGGTGAGTGGGGCGGCAGAGAGCACTGCCCTGAGGGGAGTTACCCCCAAATCCCAGGGGGATTCTCCTCACCAGCAGCTCCACCTCTGCACAAACACTTTGTGCAGGTTTTGCTGGGGAAATTGTCCTTACCTGGGTCTGCAGGAGTGGCTTCTGCAGGTGCTGCAGTTCTGAGCCCCACAGCAGAGCCCAGCACCTCTGCCCCTGGCCATGCTCACACCTGATACAAACACCTGGCTGGGGAGCAGCTCCCAACAGCTTCAGCACATCCAGCAGAACTTCCAGAGCCCTCTGGCCCTCAGCCAGCTGGGATCCATAGGCAGGATCCAGGTTTTGCTCCTTAGCTATTCAGCATGAGATTTCTCTGAAGAAGGAATTACTAGGTATAATTCTCAGATTTAATCGAGGGTTAAATTCAATTAATTAGCACTTAGCCAGCCTGGTTCCATTGCAGACAGTCAGGCTGCAGAGCCACACAGCTCTTGGTGCCTTCAAACATTCCATACAGGAAGTGCTCCTACTTCCCTGTCTTTCCATGGTCAAAACCCATCTCACTCCAGCCAGCAACCACAGCCATGGGGCCCTGCTCACCTCCTTCCCCAAGCAAGCTCAAGTCAATCACAGCAGACATTAAACTTCACCAACATAAACCTGTGTTCTTGATAATTCTTTTCTTTTTTACACCTGCCCAGATGAGGAAAGATGATTTTATTGAGTTTGACTACACTGTCCTACTGCATGAAATGCCAACCCAGGTAAGGAAGTGCATGTGGGCAACGCCTCCTGTCAGCAGGAGATGAACAGCGTCAAGGTGATAAAATCTGTGTGTTTAAATCCCTTCTCCAGGAAATCATTTCCTGCCACATGCGCCTGACGTGGCTCCCCGGGCACCCGCTGAAGGTGAAACACTTCTGTGCTCCTGAGAGACCCAGCCTGGACGAGGGATCTGGGGCAGAATCTGGATCAGCTGCTGGGGCTTCAGCTGAAAAGGGAGCACATTTTTAAGTGAAATCCTCGTTTTTCCGGATGTGGATCCAACGAGCAAATCCTTGTGTTGACAGACCTGGAGCTGGGATCATCCTTCCATGCAAGTCAGTGAATGGGAATGGTTTCACTGACTTGTTCTGCGCCAAAATTAATTCCTATCACTTCTTCAACTGCAAGACTCCAGTTCTGCAGATCTGCCTAAACCTCTGCTACTCCATATATACACAGATGAACACACACCAGTTGATTTGATGTCACTAATTAACTGTTACTCGAGAGTTTGTAAACAAAGTTAATATATTTGGATGAAAATCGTGAGGAAAGCATTAATCTGTCACTAAGAAATATTTGCCTACTAATTTTTTGTCATTTTTTGGGCTAGAATCATGCTGATTTTTTACTCACACCTCCAATAAACCAAATACCATCACTCAGGGTCGAGGCTGGGTTTTCTTTCTGCTGCTGTTGGAGCCCAAACTTCCACCTTCTCTGTTACCTCAAACCCAAACACACCTGCAGAGCCAGGGAGGCTCCCTGTGGATGAGCCCCCACGTTTGGGAACAGCTCCTCTGTTATTCCTGCCATGTCCTGTCCCATCCTAACCACCACAAAGTCACGGCTTTGTCCTTTGCCACCAAATTCTGCAGCTGGGTTCCCAGCAGATCCACCACTGTCCCACCTCTGCTCTCTGGGATTGTGTCAAACTGTCCCAAACTCACCTTTTTTTCCCCCTATTAACCATGTTTGTGCCAGGATAAATTAAATCCTTCCCAAGAACCCCACCTTCCTGAGGAAAACAGCCTCTGGGATGGCTGTTCTGTTTAATTTGGGGTGGTTTTCACAATCCTTGAGCTGTAATTGGGAACAATAATCCAAGGATTTCACACAGCAGCTTTCCCTGGATGTTTTTAGGCTTCCCAGTTTCCAGCATTCTACACAAATAAGTCTGATTTCCTGACTGAAGCTTTTTCCCTCAGCACACAACAGGCACCCAATAAACTCAGAGAAGCAGCATTCCACACCCTCCTGGTGTTTTCTTTCCTGCTGGGAGAACATTTCTCATCATCAAAAGTGTGGAATCAGAGCTTGCAATTCCACCATTCCTTAAAGAAGCTGGTGAATAAAATATTTTTTTGGAATTAAACCAAGACAACAGGATGGATTTGGCACTTTGGGGCTCTGATTTTGTCTCCTTACCTTGTTTTTGCCACTGCTCTGCAGAGCTGGAACTGAGGACCGGGCACTTCCCAGGCACCAGGGCGGTGGAACTGGCTGCTCACAAACTTACAGCAGTTAAGGAACTCCACAGCAACTTCTGGATAAGTAGCAAAGCTGCTGGAGTTCTAAGGCAAAGTCTCCCCCAGCTGCTTTTAGGCCAAGATTTCAGCCTAAAAACCTCAAATCATACAGCAAAATTCTTTTCCAGGTTTGTGGAGAACCAACACATCTGGCAGAGCTCATCAGCCAGGAATTCACATCACAACTGGTGTAAACATAATATAAACCCCATAAATAGAAATATAAACCCCATAAATATAAATAAACTCCCTAAATACAACTATAAACCCCATAAATACAAGTAAAATCCTCCCCAGCCCGTTTCTATCCCGTGTTCACACTGCTTTCATCAGACATCTCCAAATTTCGGGAAAAGTGCTACATTTGCTTGTTTTAAAAACTCTCCAACCGTCTGAGAACCTGCAGGGCTTTTCTGGAAATGAATCCCAGCTGAGCATTCCCAAAAACAAAGCCACGGATGTGGGGGAATCATGGATTTTTCCCAAGGCAGCACCACACGGATACCCCACATCTCGCCTGGGATCCGGCGGCAGCTCCAGGCCCTGCCAAAGCCTTTCCCAAGGTTTACATAATTCACTTTCCCAGTCTTTCCGTGAGGAGAAGCAGCCTGGCTGCTCCAGTTGTTTCTGTCTGGGAACCATCAACCCCGGTCCTGTGCCAGGAATGTCGCTGGGTTTGAACTGGAACTTCGCTCCCTGTTTACTGGAATCTGCAAAAACACTTCTCAGCTGAGTAGGGCAGGAAGGAGGAAGGAAAATTCAACGTGGACATTCTGGGAATAATTAGAAATACAGAATTATGGGAACATCTTCTCACCTAACCCCCTTGGTTTTGTCTCTGCTGTGAGTCAGCAAAGTCAAGTGATTCCCGAGCTGAGCATCAGCTGCAACACAGCCTCTGGATTGTGAGATTCTGGGAAAAGGGATCTTTGGTCTGGATTTCTAACCAAGAGCCAAAAGCCATACCATGAATCCACACCCCAAGCCCATTAAATCCACATCACAAGCCCACACAATAATTCTATGTTGTTCCCAGCTTTGGGAAGAGTCAGCTCCTTCCCACAGCCTTGGCAACTCTGCTCCATCCCTGTGCCACCAGTGAAAGTGGATTTGGTGACAAGCCAGTTGCTCTGCCCAGTGGGTTGAGACTTGGGAGCATCCTGTGCCATTTCTGAAGGATTTGGAGGGAAAAATTCCATCTGTTCCCTGGAGAGAAGCTGGAGCACCATGCACCATGTCCCACTCCCCGTGCCTATCCAACAGCACTCACCTGGCTTAACATCCCAAACCAGGAGCTAACCTAATTACAAAATAATGAGGTATCAAGTAAAAAATAGAATTATTTTAATAGATCTCAATTAAGACAAGTCTCAAGCAAATCATCAGCCATGGTTTAACATCTATTTGTTACAACAGCGTTTACACGTGAGCAATGCCGTGGTGACCCCCTGGTGCTCCTGACAACACCCCAGGGGAAAGGCTTTATGATAAAATTCCAAGTCCAAATCCCACTGGAGCCCACCTTACCCAGCCAGCCCGTGCTGCTTCCATGGCTTGGAAAAGTGAGCTGTTGGAGAAGACTGGGAAAAACTGTTCAGTGGACTCCAGAGGAATCCGATCAGCTCTTGGCTTTGCCCTTTTTGGCAGGAAGTCTCCCCGTTGCTTCCAGGTATTTGTTGATTATTTCTTCCTGAGTGCTGGCTGAACACGGGTGGTATTTGGAGTATTCCATGGTGTATTCCCCTTTTCCCTGCAGAGTTGGGAAAAGAAAGTGAGGATGGGCCACGTGCAGTCCTGCTGAGCACACACCCCCTGCCTGTGAAGTAACACCCAGGGATCCCTTACAATCCCACCCAAACAAAACTCCTCAGGTACGGAAGGATTCTTCGGCCAGGAACTGCACAGCTCTGGTTTGATTTTGATCCCCTGCTGCAGCTGCCATGGCTACGATGGTCCAATTAACCCAAACTTACAGAATTAAACAGGTTTTAGCAAAAAGGAGCAGGAGGACTCACCTCTGTGCAAGACCTCAGCTCAGAGGCATATCCAAACATATCGTTCAGAGGCACCTACAATCCAAACATATCTGCTTGTAATAAGGTATTTTTCCATCAGTTTTGGGCTATCAGCTAATTAATCCCAGTTATGATACCAAGAGTCAGTGCTGTCTGTAAATAGCTTTGATTTAATGATCTGCTCTTGTAAAGTACCTGTTATTTTAATTAATTTATATTTGCAATGTGTTTGCAGCAGGAAACTGCAAAAATCTGAGAGTTTGAGTGCACCAGGAACTGGAATATCCCAAACTCAGTGACGAGTTAACCAGTAAGGTTTGAGGTATCTCCAGACATTCCTCCAAGGATAACTTGGGAAGCAGAAGGACCACAGGGTGTGGCTGTCCTGAGCCCCCCACCCAGCAGGAAAACACAGGTTTTTAGAAGGGACATAAAAGAAGGAACACTGAAATTGAGTCAACCTACAGCTGTATCCATATAAACGGAGGAAAACAATGGAATCAAACACCAGGAAAGGAGAGGTGAGGAGCAGAGCACCACAGACCTCAGCATAGAGAGTGAAGTATCCCTCCGAGCCATCCTGGCCCGTGATCACGCCGTGCCGGCGGTTGATCCCGGCTATCACTGCTCCCTGGAATTCTGTGGGAGCCATCACCTCCACGGCCATGATGGGCTCCAGGATGCGCACGGCGGCGTTCTCCATGGCTGGGGAAAGAATGGAATAAAGAATCAGCACCAAAGGAGAGCCTGGTGTAAGGCAAGCTGCTCCCATGCACAGCAGCACATGGTTCATGGGTAATGCCAGGTGCTCCACCGGCGAGGGAAAACCACGATCACCTACATGGAATTCCAGCTCCAGGCCTTTCACTCCTGGAACCATAACCACAGAATCACTAAGGCTGGAGAAGACCTCCGAGGTCATCAAACCAACCTTTGGCTGATAGCACCGTGCCCACTAAACCACACTGTGAAATGCCACATCCACACGCTGGCTGAGCACCTCCAGGGATTGTGACTCCACCACTTCCCAGGGCAGCCCCTTGCAGTGTTTAACCTCTCCTTCAGTGAAGGACTTTTTCCTAAAAAAGGCCCAGTTTGGCCAAATGTTCTCTTCCTACCCCATAAGGATGAAGCTGCTGGTGTTGCTGTACTGAATTCTAGGGAAACAGGATTTCCTTCGTACGACCACAGGAATTACTGTGCCTCCCTCAGAGATTCTATAAACTCTCGTACATGTTGTGCTCCACGCATCTGGCCAGACTTTGGGTGGAGGGATGGATGGATGGAGGGAGGGATGGAGGGATACCCCAGCCAGCAGGACCCATTCCAAGGAGGAGCCTGTACCTTGTCTCAGGGCTCCCTCTCCGGCCCTGATGAAGGAGATCTCGTTGGAGTCCACCATGTGATGGGCACCATCTTCCAGCACGAAGCGCACTCCGGAGATCCTGTGTCCCGACACCAGCCCCTTCTCACAGGCATCTCGGAATCCCTGGCAATGACGGCTCAAAGTCACCTGCAGGAATCTGGAGCCCCTGCACTGTCGGTCTTTGGCACCTCAGTTTGATACTTTTTACAAACAAAAATCTCAGGACAAGGAAAAATGTCCTCAGGATTTGCCTTTTTAAGGGATTCTATGGCCAAACCCCAAAAGAACGCTCTGTGTGGAAAGAGCTCTTGCCTGGAGAACAAGATTTCTTTAAGACCATGTTTTTTTCAGAATTTGGCAAAAATCTTTAAGTGTTGCCTCATGGAAAAACGAAGGAATAACTGTAGGTTATTACAGGAATTCCAAGATGTTGGTAGGTTAATTAAAGTAGTGTGTGATAAATTATACACTGAGACAGTCACAGAGGGGATAAAGAAAGAGAATTTGGGAATTGAGGCAGGAAATGCAGCTTAATTACAGTTTCTCCATGATTGGCCTCAGACAAGCCACAGAAAAAGTTGCATATTTTGGGGTTGGGAGGAGAATTGTGGGGCCACAACCAGGAGCAGAAGAGGCCAGGAAAAAGCAGCTTGAGCAGGAGGCTCTGACTGTAAGAAAAGGAGGCACTGCAAGGGAACCAGAGCCAGCACACACCACCAAAGAAAACACACAGCAGCTCCCGAATTAACTGGAAACCCCAGGAATGCAGGACATGAAGTAAAACCACATAACTGTGATCCTGCTGCCACTGGAGCAATGGGAAAAGCCTCCTTTCCTGGGGAAGGCAGGCACAGTAAATGTGGATGGTATTGCAGGAAAACGAGGGGACTTGGGATTTTCTGTGTCACAGACAGAGGTCTGTACCTTTTCCACAGCGGGCACGAACTGTTTGGGAATATTTGTGCCAATGGTTCTGTCCTCGAATTCCAGTTTGGTGAAGTCCTGTGGATCCAGGGGCTCCAGCACTCCGATCACTTTGCCGTACTGGCCTGCTCCTCCCGACTGCTTCTTGTGGGTGAACTCAAACCTAAACCCCAACAATCCCCCAAACACCACGTTACTCATGACACAAACCACAGCTTTCTACGGAAAACATTCCCATTCTGCACTTCAGAGAACCACAGACCGGTCTGGGTTGGAAGGGAATTTAAAGGTTCCACGGGCAGGGACACCTTCCACTATCCCAGGTTGCTCCAAGCCCCGTCCGAGCTGGACACTTCCAGGGATGGGGCGGCCACAACTTCCCTGGAAAACCTGTTCCACGGCCTCCCCACCCTCAGAGGGAAGGACTTACTCCCAGTATCCCACCCAACGCTGTTTCAAACGCCATCCCGTGCGGCCCGGCGGGATGCGCTGCCCCCGCAGCACCCGCCCCGCTCCGGCTCGGAGCCGCCCCGCCCGCTCCGGCCCCGCCCGGGCGCTTCCTGCGGCAGGAGGAAGCGGCTCCCTGGCCATGGAGCTGCCTCCGAGCCACTTCCCGGCCGACCGGGCCGCGAACGTGGCCGTGGGCTACCTGCGGTACCTGCGGGGCGGCCCCGGGCGGGGGCTGGAGCTGCGGGCGCTGCGCCGCGCCCGGCGCCAGGTGAGCGGGGAGGGAGCGGGACCGGGCCGGGAACACCACGGGAATCACCCCGGGAACACCGCGGGAACACATCGGGAATCAGCACGGGAAGCACCCCGGGAGTCACCCCGGGAACACCACGGGAATCACCCCGGGAACAACGCGGGAATCACCCCGGGAACAACGCGGGAAGCACCCCGGGAACACCCCGGGAGTCACCCCGGGAACACCACGGGAGGCACCCTGGGAATCACCCCGGGAGCCGCCACCCCCGCACGGGCGAGGGCTGCTTCCCAGGGAGCGGGCAGCGCACCGGGACAGCCGCACAAGAGCTGTGGAGTGTCCGCTCTGGGGACATCCCAAACCCCCCCGGACGCGTCCCGGTGCCACCCGCTCCAGGTGACCCTGCCTGGGCAGGGGGGGTTGGACTGGATCATTTCAAATGTCCTTTCCAAAGGTCCTTTCCAAGCCCAGCTGCTCCGGGAGTGTGTCACCGCGGGGGTGACAGCGGCTGTGCCCAGCCGGGGGTCCCGGGAGGAGCTCGGTGTCACGGCCACCACGGGCGGGTCGGCAATGCCAAACACAGCCCGTGTGCCACCCGCGGGGACAGCACCGCCGAGGGAGCCCTGCCCAGGGCACGGCACCGGCATCGGGCCCGGAGGAACCTCCCGGGAAGGAGGAGGGTGCTGGGTTTTTGGGGCCAGGACACCGCTGAGCCCTGCCCTGGGTTTGCAGGGACAGCTGCCACTACAGGGGCACGGCAAACCCCCCTCCCAAAACAAGGGCACAGCAAACCCCAGCTGCTCCCTTCTTTATAGCCAAAAAAAAATACAGGGCATGATCCAATTCATGATAACCTGCAAAATGGACTTAACAGAAGGAAGCACTGAAGGCTTTCAGGTGAGTATTTAACCAAACAGCAAATTCTCGGACAGAACCACACAGGAGCCCAAAACTGGCAATTCGGGGGTGTTCGGGGTTAGAAATGAGGGTGGAGAGGTGCTGGCAACAGGGTGCCCGTCCCTGGCAGTGTCCAAGGCCAGACTGGATAGGACTTGGAGCAGCCTGGGGTAGTGGGAGGTGGGTGGGACTGGATGGGATTTAAGGTCCCTCCCAACCCAAACCATGCTGGGATTCTCTGATTTCGTCCAGGATGCAGCCATTCAAAAACTGCCAAAATAAATTAATGTGCTCCCTTCTTTAGGACATCGATGATGTTGGGCACAAGTACTACCTGGAACTGGAGCTGGAAGATGTCCTGGACAAAGTGAGTCAGGCTGGTTTAATTACAGACTCTGTGGATACACCACATAATAACACTTGGAACTGTGTTCCTGATTTTTCTATACTGCCAATCAGGCCAAAAAAGGCTGAATTTTAACCAAAAAGGAACCCACTGACCATGTGGTACCTTCCACTACACCACCAGACAATGCTGCAGGGATGACAAGGACATTTCAGTGTCACTCAGCTCCAGCTGAACAGCACAGGGGACTTCTGCACCCCAACCACTGCCCCCTCCATCCCTGCAGAAAGCAAATCCCACCCTTAAACGTTCACATAAATGCCATGAATTTAACCCTGTCTTAAATAATCACAAATATCTACATTCCTTACTCAGAGAAAACAGCAACTACATAAAAATGACATTTTTAGAAGTGCAAATTACCCTGGTTGTACATGTATTTCATCAAATAATAATGCACATAATTAACTCTACAACAGGGCAGGACTGTGAACTGCACTGCTGAGGTTCTGTATCAGCTGGGCAGCAAAAGCACTGCTCCAGATGTGCAGGTCACAGTGCAAGGAGAACTCAGGAGCACAGAGGAAGCGGATAAGGAGTTCTACAATCGAATCAGGAGCCTGGAACAGGAGCTTGTGGCTGAGAACATCCCAGGTACAACCCAGGGCTGTGAGGGGCTCAGGCCTTCGCCCTGCTCTGAGCACCAGCTGCTGCTTTTCCCTGTCTCTTTTTGGGCTCTGCCAATCACAGCCACTGCATTTATTCCAAATTCTGAATGGGACTGTTCTGGAAAAGCACCTGGCACTGTCTGAGGGTGTCCCTGGCACAGCACATCCAGCACCCCAAATGTGCAGCGAGGGTGTGCTCTCACCTCAGAGCAACCCCTGCCTTCGAGACCTGCCAGAATTCATGTTAAGAGAAAAAGGTGGAGGAGAACACCCTGGCAGTGCCCAAGGCCAGGCTGGATGGAGCTTGGAACACCCTGGGACAGTGGAAGTGTCCCTGCCCAGGGCAGGGGTGTCACAGGATGGGATTTAAGGTCCTTTCCCACCCAAACCATTCCAGGATTCTGTGAAGTGGGAGGAAAACTCTGTGGTGATGGAGCAGCTCTTCCAGTCGCTGTGGAAGGCTGTGTGACAGGAGGGACTGCAGCAGCAGCCCTGTGGGAGGTGATAATGTTCTGTTAACAGCTCTCTTTAACATCCAGTGTTTATTTTGGTTCCAGACAGCCACGGGAACATTCCCCCAGAGCTGGAGCCCATCCACCTGCTGGCCTGGGCGGCCTCTGGCTACTTGGTCTGGCAGAATTCCACTGAAAACACCAAGTTCCACCTTGCCCAAGTCAAACACGTGAAGCAAGTGGTGAGTTACCAGCAGGCACAGAATCCCAGACTGGTCTGGGCTGGAGGGATCTTAAAGCTCATCCCATTCCCCCCCTGCATGGGCAGGGACACCTTCCATAGCCCAGGCGGCTCCAAGCCCATCCAACCTGGCCTTGGCTCTCCATGGGAAGTATTTAAGAGCTAAACAGTTGTGGCAAGGACAAAAAAGTAACAGAATTATATAGATTCTCCCAGTTTTCCTGTGTTCTATTAGAGAAAATAGATTCTGAGTTATTCTTAACTCCTAAAGTGATCATCAGCTTTAAATTCAAGGCAATTTCCCATAGGAGCCAGGAAAAAGCAGCAGGATTTAGTATTTAGAAAACCCACTCTGAACAGACAGTGAACTCCTGGGAAGTTCTGGGTATGAAGGAAAGACAGGAATTCCTTGTGGGAGCAGGATTTGTGAATGTTTTGCTCCCTCTGATGGCACCTTAGAGAATTCACAGCTGCTGCAGGGCTGTGCACCAGCGAGAGCTTAAAGGTTTCCAACTCCTCTTTAACAAATTTAAGGATAAAGGAGACAACTATTAACTGACCCAGCTGTCATCTCTCCTGGGTAATTTTGTCCCTTTTTCCCTGGAAAACACAGGAAAAGAGTCTATTCCAAAGGCCAGGGTTTATTTTGTCACTCAGAATCCCTGTCTGTCACCCTCTGTAAGGCCTCTGGAGCGTCCTTATCCTATTGACAGTTTTATCTGGGATTATTTGGGCTACACTGGCACCTTGCAGAGTGAGGTGCTCCCATCCCAAAGAATTCCTGGTAGATCTGGTCTCTCTCAGGCAGGAATTAGCAGCTTTAGGCTTTACATTCAGTGTCTCCAGTGCAGTTCTGGAGTCCACAGAAATTCAAACCAGGAGCTTTTAGTTTGTTACAGTGACTGAGCTCCACCTGCTTCATTTGTTAGCAGGAGCTGTCAGCTTTATCTGAAATCCATCAGGGAATTTTTGTGGTAACCACAGAGAACTGAATCACTTTTTCTGAGGTGGGAGAATCCCCAGATTCACCCCTTTTCATCCTGTCTTTCCAGAAAAGAAGTGATGAAGATCTTCAGTTTGACTACGTGCTTCTACTCCACGAAATGGTGTCCCAGGTAAATCATTCTCTTCCTAAAAAGCCTTTTTGGGTGTTTTCAGACTGCAGCTGTGTGAGCTCCAGCTCAGACACTGATCTGATCCTGCAGGGTGAGCTCAGGGTCCCCATCCCTGCCTGTCTCAGCATTCCAACAGCAGCAATTTCCAGCTATTTCTGGGCTTTCTGGGGAATGGCTGAGGTTCAAAACTGGTCCCTCACAGCCCTCCCTTGGGAGATCCCAGTGCCACAGTGGGCAGGGATAAAGGGAAGAGGCAGCTGGAGCTTCCTGGATGCTTGGCTCAATCCCAGCTGGGCTGTGGATGCCTCCATGCCCCAGGACAGCACTGGTGGCCCAGTACAGACACCATCAATCCCAGTAACCCCCAGCAGAAACTGGCTCCCAGAACAGCATTTACATCCTGTGCTACTCTCCATCCAAATTTTGGCATCTGAGCAAGCATTTTCATAGGAAACCCACAGAAAATTGGGAAGAGAAGCTCTTGGTTGTAATAATCCAGGGATCTCCCTGCCAGTTCCAGCTCCGCTACTCCCGACCCCCTGCGCTCCCAGTTCCCTTGGGGCATCCACAGTGGTTGAATTCCTAAGTTTTCCGCGAAGAGAATTCCTGACTGGTTAGAGAACAGAGGCAGGGGTTGTTCACTGTGCTGTGTGACCCACAGGAGGTGATTCCCTGGGAGCTGACCGTGCTGTGGCACCCCCGGCGCGGCGCCCGCGTGTCCCGGGATCGCCGCCCGCCCGGCCACGGCCCGGGATCAGGGAACACCTGAGCACCCCTGCAAGCAGCTCCAGGGCTCCCACAGCTGGAAGGAGGCACAGAAGGTGCTGGGAGTGGGAATCAGCCACGGTACAAGGACATTAAATTAAACTTTCCTGGATGTTTCTGATCTGAGAATTCCAAAGGGACTTTCTCTGCAACCAAGTGCATCAATGCAACAATTCCCAGCAGGAATACTCACGGCACAGGGGCAGAGATGTTCTCCCTGAAGGCAACTTTGGGCTTCCCCATGGTGCAAGGACAACCATATTCCCTCTCCATTCGCTGCAGGAAAAAACCCACAGTGATTAGGGTTGTTCCACTGGGAATTATTTATTAACTCAATTAGGATTAATCACTTTTTGGGTTGGGGGTTGGATTGATTTTTGGGGCTTTCTGTTGGTTTTTTTAAATTAAAAGAATTATTTACTGTCAACTTCTTTAAGACCCGCGGCTTCAGATGCAGGAAAAGGAAACAGCATTAATTATGCTATTAAAATTCAAGTTTTTCAAGGCAAAAATCACTTTTCCTTCATTCTGTCAATATTTAAGATCCATCTTTTGTGTCAGATTAAAATACAGACATCAGCTGGAGTGAAACAAATCCCTGTAACTACTCCCTTCTCCCTACACCAGCTTTTATTAGGGAATGATACATTTAAAACCACAGGAAACAGATGATTTTTCTGTAGAAATTAACTATAATTAAGTATTATTATTAATTATAAGCCAAAGGCTGCTAGAGCAAAGTGTAGTGTTTAATGCATTTTTTATGGATTTGATCCAAAACCTACAAATATTCCAGGCAAAATTTCCTTTTAGAAGCCTTCAAAATGGAACCACTGGAGAGAAAGAGCCTTCAAAAGTTAAACTTTTCCCTAAGCAGCTGGAAGGAGGAGGGAGGAGGAAGAGGAGACTGGAAAAGCAGGCAAAAGCAGAGTCCATGGAATCTGCTTCCCAAATTACCTGGGCATAGATTTCCAGGTGCAGCTCCCCCATCCCAGAGACAATGGTCTCCTTGCTCTCCTCATCAAAGTGGGTCCTGAAAGTGGGATCTTCCCTGGTGAAGCGGCCCAGGCCTTTGGAAAATTTATCCAGGTCATTCTGAAATGAATTACGAGACAGGATTCACTCAACATCCATCAGTCATTCCAAGAAAAGAGCCTCAAGTTTTCCTATCCACTGCTGAGCACCTCTGCTCTTTGGGGTTATTTGGTGGAAGATTTCCAACTCTTTATTGAAGTGTTCATTATTTATTTCACGTTCGTGTTTCTGGCTGAGTGACACCAATCCAACCCAGCCCCGAGTTATCCAAGGGATAACATCTTGGATATCTGGGATAAAACACTTTGAAACAGTGCTCAGGCTGTTCCACAAATCACAAAGCAGCAGAGGGAAGGAACTCAGGGAGAAGAGGTTGATCCAAAGGCTCCTACCTTGTTGGAAGGCTTCATAGCCACGGAAATGACGGGATCAGGGACGTGGATGGATTCCTGCGTGGCCAAGGAAGAGGGGATGGTTACACATGACAGCAGAACCCTGGTGCCTGCCCGTGCCCGAGGCAGCCAGGGCAAGGGGAGCTCACCATGGAGATGTCAGTGCTGGTTTTGTCCGTGAACGTGTCCCCGCTGGCACAGTCGATCCCAAACAGGGCACAGATGTCCCCAGCATAAACTTCATTTACATCCTGAGGGAAGGAAAGGTCCTGTTCAGACAGCACTGGGATAGGAGAAGCTGCCCCTGGATCCCTGGAAGTGTCCAAGGCCAGGCTGGATGGAGCTTGGAGCACCCTGGTCTATGGAAGGTGTCCCTGCCCTTGGGGCTGGGTGATCCTTAAGGTCCCTTCCATCCCAAACCATTCCAGGATGGATTCTGTCTTTCCCTCACATCCAAACTCCACCTGGATTATAGAAGGTACATAAACACTGGGTTTTAAAGCTTGACACTGAGCTCCTGTAAAAGTTCCAGCTTGGATAAAATGCCCTGCAAATCTCCCTCTTTATTCAAAGGACAGAAGGGAGGGCTCAGCCTGGATTAGTTTAGGATCAAACAAGAAGCAGAGCTGTGAAGAAGCAAACACCCTCCTGTGCTTCAGGCAGTGCTGAGCCATCCAGGATTATCCAGGGGCTGGCAGTCAGTCCCTGGGGATCCACTCACCTCCATGTTGTCCGAGTGCATCCGGACAAGCCTCTGCACCCGCACCTTCTTCCCCGTGCGGGTGTTGTAGATGTAATCTGACTTCTTCAGCATCCCCTGGTACACCCTCACATAGGTCAGCTGCCCAAACCTGCCAGCCTGCAAGCACAATCCACCAAAATCAGCTCTGGTGACTCTGGGAATCAATCCCAGCTCCAAGCACCAGCTGCACTGACTAAACGTGGTTTGAGTTTCCACGCTACAGATGGAAATGAAAGATTTTTCACAGCTTTCACCTGGCTCTGCAATGGGATTTGGCGATTTTCTGGACCAATTTTATCCCTCCCAACCCCTCCCCCAACAGGGACACGCATTACCGTGGAATTTGGCCAGCCATTTTCCATGTTCCATATGAATCCTGAGGTGCTGCTCTCTTAGTAGCAAACAACTTATTTGCTTAAATCTCTGCACTTTTCCCTCTCTGACTCTCATATCCCATTGTTTCCAAACCTGGGATTTTTCCCTGAAAATATTTCAGTTAAGCCAACAAGCCCCTAAATGTTCAAGTTTTAACTAAGAAAACCAGGAAATATTTGATGTCCAGAACCCATCCTAAAGTTCCAAATCGGCAGCATTCGTGGATTTTATGGTTGAAGCCATTTTTTAAAAAATAAGTTAAATTTCACTTGAAGGTAAATATAAACTGATTTTCAATATGAACTGATTTTAAAGTCTTCTCTAGGTAAGTTTTGGTAGCCCCACCTGGACTCTCCCCATGACTTGTGGGAAGGAGCAGAGTGAGACTCACCTCCAGTTTGAAAGCAAGGCCGATAAAAGGCTGGGAATTGTCGCGAGCAGAGTTCAACAGGAACTTGGTTTGGTCCTCAGAATCCCTTAAAAACAGGGATGAGAGGGAGCTGAGGTTAGGAACCAACATGGGAGTCTCCTCTAAACATTTACTGGCTCTGCTGTTGGGCTTCACACGTTTTGCTGGGCTCTGCTCCCAGGGACAGGAGGAGAGGGAACGGCCTCAGGCTGGGCCAGGGGAGGCTCAGGTTGGACATCAGCAGGAATTTCCGCATGGAAAGGGTGGCCAGGCCTTGGCAGGGGCTGCCCAGGGAGGTTTGGAGTCCCCATCCCTGGAGGTGTCCAAGGAAAGGACTGGATGTGGCACTCAGTGCTCTGGGCTGGGGACAAGGTGGGGACCAGGCACAGCTTGGGCTTGATCCTGGAGCTCTTTTCCAGCCTCAGGGATTCTGGGATTCATGTCCATAAGAATAAAGCACCACTTACACAGCTGGCATGTGCTCCCTCCTCCAGGCAGGCCTGGCTTTAAGGGCTGCCATCAGTTCTAAGGAATGATCTCACAGTCATGGTCCAGGTGTAACACTGAGGGTGTAAAACCCCCAGTGCAGGGAGCAACCCTCGGAGGAGAGAGGAGCTCTGGGACTTTGTGCCAAAGCCCGGCGGCCCTGTCTGATACAAATGGTAAACGATTGTGGATCCTGTTAGGAATGTTTCCTGCTTTGAAACTGTTCCATGGAATCCTGGAATGGTTCGGGTGGGAAGGGTCCTTAAAGCCCATCCAGTGCCATGGGCAGGGACATCTCCCACAGCCCAGCCTGCTCCACGCCCTGCCCCTGGACACTCCTGCTGCTGCTGCACTCACCCCTGGTTGAGCAGAGCGTAGTTCTCCACCTCAGAGGGATTGGGAAGGTATTCCAGGACAGCATCCAGCAGTGGCTGCACCCCTTTGTTCTTCAAAGCACTTCCCACGAGGACGGGGGTGAAGGATTTCTGCAGCGTTGCCCTTCGGATTGCCAGCTGGAAAACGCCCCTGTGAGTTCCTCCTGCAGCACAGCCCACATTCCCTGCCCTTCCTGGGCCTCTCCCCTCCTGGAGCAAAGAGCTGCTCCCACAGTCCCCTGGACAGTCCCCAACACAGGGGCTTCCCACAAAACCTGCTCTCCAGAATTCGTTCCAACACAAAGCAAAAACAGACTGGGAATGGGCCCTGCCTGGGGGGAACTGGAGCTCAGATGGGGTGACACAACTCCAGTGAACAGAACTCCGCCCAGAATTCCTGATGTGTTTATTGAGGAGTGAGGGGACGGGGGCACAGACAGCTGAGGGAACAGCCAGCACCAGGCAGGTACCTTCAGCTGGGCAGCCGTGGGAATCTTCTCCTCCAGGAAGAGCTCCCCCAGGAGCTCGTCGGCGTTGGCCACGCACTCGATGAGCTCCCGCCGCCGCTCCGCAGCCTCGGCCCGCAGCTCGGCCGGGATCTCCTCGCGCCTCAGCGTCTGCCTGCACGCACGGGAACACGCTGACCCCCAGGAGTTCACTGGGACCAGCCTTCCCACCGCTGGCGTGGCCACCCTGACTGAGAACAATCCACCCTTCCCGTGGATCCTGGGAAAAAAATCCCCTGCCAGCATCGCT